>CP106717.1:110745593-112062443 GCA_025503065.1 Gossypium bickii
TTTCTGTTCAAGATATTTGGAAGATGTTGAAACAAGAATGAACAGATCAAGTAGAAATGCTGGGCTCATTGATCATAACTTGGCCGAAACTTATTTATTTCAAAGTTATGGAGAACCAATCGGTAAAGCTGAAATTGTAGAATTAGATGATAGATCGTGGGTACAAGCACATCAATATGTTCTTTTTCACCACGATTCAACGGAACCATTATGCAAGTAAGTTCTAGAATTTGATAAATATTCATCAATTATAATTTGTTTATCTTCTAACAAAGTAAACATTTTTTTAACATAGTGAGTACAAACAAATATTGAGAGCTCGTTCACGGTCCCGAAGATTACAACAAGAAGAAATTAATAAGTTTTCACAGAATCATTTCATGAATGGTTAAGCCAAGCTATGCAATTGAAGCTTTCATTGACAAATAATAATGTTTTCTCATAACATTTATAATTACTCAATTTAGTTTCGATTCAATAGGTTTGGAGTCAGAAGGACGTCAATGACGAAGTTAAATGACTTTCCCAAGGTCCGAATAGAATAGTAAAAAGATATAGTGCCTTCCTCATCAATGGATTCAAATTTCATAGAAAATATCGTGAGAGGTTGAGGAGAACTCAAAATTGTGGAATTGTTGTTAATTCTTCAATTATAAGTTATGCTAGTGATAGGGACAGTAATCCAGTTGAGGGAAATGTGGAGTATTACGGACTTCTTACTGACATAATTGAGTTGGATTATTATGGCAAATGGAAAGTTGTCTTATCTCGAGGTGATTGGGCTGATGTTAATACGGCTCGCAGAATTAAACAAGATCAATTTGGTTTTACAATGGTGAACTTCTCTCGATTGATTCACACTGGACAACAATTGATAAATGAGCCGTATGTATTTTCTTCTCAAGTGAAGCAAATTTTTTACTCGAAAGATCCAACTGATGAGGGTTGGTACGTTATACTCCGAAACACCCCTAGAGACTTATATGACATGGGCAATAGAAGTAGAGATGACATCGTCAAAAGTTCAGAAACTTTGCCTTTTCCAGAACAAAACTTAAATAAAAATATTCCTAGTACTAGTACACAATTTCAATGGGTTTGTCAGGATGTGGACGAAGATATTTACGAATTATGATGTAGTAAGATTTTACAATTTTTTAAATATATGTAACATTATAATTTTAATATTGGTCATGTTATATAATTTAACTATTTTATATGTACTATTATTGTTGTTATTTGTTACTAAAATTTCAACTCTTTTATGTGTATTGCAGGAAAAATGCGTAGAAGAAGATTAAGAAATTTAAGCATTGTCCAGAATACTCCAAATTCGGAAGAAGGAAATAGTGAACAGTAGACAGCTTTTGGATCTTCGAATGTGCCGGAGACAACTGACGAGCCTGCAGAAGTTCAAAGTGTTAAGTTTATTTTACATACGTATAGACTTTTATTATTGCTCGTATTTCTCAATTTTAATATAATAATAAATTATTTTCCAGCTGAAAGTGGTGGGACGAGCATAGGTCGAGGACGTACGCTACTTAAAGATTATACGACTTAAATCCTGTCGAGCATGTCAAAGTAAGTAGAAACAGTCATGGCCAGCCTGTTGGATCAGAAGCTCGACTTTTAGAAGGCTATTTGGGCATTATAGCACGAAATGCCAATATGTTGCCCATCAACTACGAATCATGGCATCACATGCCTGATAGCAACAAAAATCAAGCTCTCGATAATATTAAGGTAACAAACGTGAATGTAATTTATAATACTTTGGTTTAAGTTTCATTTATATTTACTTTCTAAACTTGTATTTTTTAGGAGAGATTTGCTTTACAGGTCTCGGATGTCTATATCAAGAAGGCATTGGGTAAAAAATGGAGAGACCATAAAAGCACTTTGAAAAAAGATTATTTTAAGAAAGACATAAGCTCGAAGAAAAATTGCGAAATGTCTCGCCAGGAATGCTGAGGTACCAATGGGAAGATACAGTTAGATTCTGGAATTCAAAGAAAGAAGAGGTATTACATTATTCCAAAATCTTATAAATTTTTCAGTTTATAGTATTTACTATATACGTAATAATAATTTCATTATGTAGGACCGTGAGCGAGTTGGAACAAGCAGCAGGCAAAAACAAAAATTCACACACACGGTAGGGTCGAGAAGTTTTGCTTGTTTAGCTGAGGCCCAAGTATTATGAATTTATTAATTATGTCAAATATTAATGACTTTCTACTATTAAATAATATTTTTACTACTATATTGCGAGAAGCATAAATGCGGTCAAAAGTTGGGACGCCTTCAGCTTTTTGACATTACGCATAGGAAGAAAGATGGATCTCCGATGACATCCGAAGCTGCAGAAATTATGGTATATTTACTTAATAAAAATTGATTTACTATAAATATTTATAATTTTTAATTATAATGGTTTAATTCGTCTTTAGTAGTTTTAAATAATGTTAAGTTATGTTGCATTCCTTTTTTATTATATATTTTGTTTTTAACTCTTTAATTGATTTATTAGGAGAAACTAAAAGATAAGAAGGCGGAGTATGAAGTGATTGCTTCGACTGATAGTTCTGTTAATTGTGGGGACATTGAAAATAGAATTATTAATGAAGTTTTGGGTCCTAAAAGGTATGGTCGTGTTCGATTTCAAGGATCTGGTGTTAACCAGACCCAATATTTTGGATCCAGCTCGTAGCAATACATGCCTTCCGGGAGTCAAGCTCAAGCTGAAGTTTAGAGGTTAAGGGACCAGATATCTCAGATGCAAGCGAGCACAGTTGAGCAAATTTCTCAACTTAAAGTGAAGGTAGCAACGAGGGAGGCAGAGCAGAACAAAAAGTATGATGAACTCCAGCTACAGCTTCAGACTATGATGAAGATGTTCCAGCAGTCGCAAATGCCGATCTTAGACATTTGTTTTCCTGTAACTTTAACATTATTGTAAGAAAATTTTGAATTATACTTCATTTATAATGTATATAATATATCTTTCGTATAATTTTGTATCATATAGATTTGCTATTTTTGGTTGGATTTCATGCTATATTTGCTGTTTTTGGTTGGATTTCATGCAGGAAAGATTGGAAATTGGTGAAAAATTTATATTGCAAATCTACTCAAATTAGCGGCGTTTGTAAAAAAAAGCGCCGTTAAAGACAACTACTTATAGCGGCGTTTCATAAAAAAGCACCGCTAAAGACCACGACTTATAATGGCGTTTTCTATAAAAGTACCGCTAAAGACCACAACTTATAGTGGCGTTTTCTATAAAAGCGCCGCTAAAGACCACGACTTTTAGCGGTGTTTTCTATAAAAGTGCCGCTAAAGACAATGACCTTTAGCGGCGTTATCTATAAAAACGCCGCTAAAAGTTGTGGTCTTTAGCAGAGTTTTTTTCAAATAAACGCTGCAAATTTTAGCGGCGTTGTCTATAGCGGCATCTTTTGCAGCGCTTGTGAAAGCACCGTAAATAGTTTTAGCAGCGCTTAGAAGCGCCGGTAAAGGCAAAAAAAATGCCACAAAAAATTTTTTTTCCTGTAGTGGGGGATGTCCAGTTGAGGCAAGGCCTTATAGACCACATGAAAAGAAATTGGACTCCAAAACAGTAAGCAGCTACTTTATTGGTTATTCTGAGCGATCTAAGGGCTATAAATTTTATGATCCCATAATAAAGAATATTTTTTAGACGGGAACTGTAACATTTTTTGAGGATGTTGAGTTTGGGGGGAGAAATAAGGTTAGAACCATTGCTTTTGAGGAGGAATTGGATTCCAACTCAATTCCTACTATCACTTTTGACGATATTTAGGTTCTTATACCTATCATTGATCAAGAAGTGAATCTAGAACCTCTACAAGACAATGTTGAATAACTCCCAATTCAAAATGAGGTAATTGTTCCAGAAGAACAAACTCAACAACCTCAAGAACAAGTGCCATTAAGGAAGTCCACAAAAGAAAGGAGAAATGCCAGATGATTATATTATATTTTTCTAAGAACATGAAGATGATAATAGAATGATGGAAGATGATCCAATCAACTTTCATCAAGCCATGAAAAGTTCTAATTCTCAAAAGTAGATTGATGCCATGAAAAATGAGTATAAATCTATGCAAGACAATAAAGTTTGGGAACTTGTCCCATTACCTGAAGGTGCAAAACCAATTAGTTGTAAATGGATATTTAAAACCAAAAGGGATGCAAATGGTAATTTATTGTAGCTAAAGGATATGCTCAGAAAGAAGGTATTGATTTTACAAAGACTTTCTTTCCAGTTTCATCGAAAGACTCCTTCAGGATAATCATGATGCTTGTTGCTCATTTTGATCTTGAGTTACATCAGATGGATGTTAAGACTGCGTTTCTTAATGGCGACATTGAAGAAACAATTTATATGGTGCAACCAGAAAATTTTGAGTCGGAAGACTCAAAGAATATGGTTTGCAAATTGAAAAAATCCGTCTATGGACTCAAACAAGCTTCCCGTCAATGGTACCATAAGTTTCATCAAATAATTGTTTCGTTCGGTTTTGAGATGAATATTGTTGATGATTGTGTGTATCACAAATTCAATATGATTAAGTACATATTTCTGGTTCTATATGTTGATGACATTTTGCTTGCCGCTAATGATATAGGCTTATTGCACGAAACCAAAAGGTTTTTATCTAAGCATTTTGAGATGAAAGATCTTGGGGACGCCTCTTTTGTTTTAGGAATTCAGATACATCGAGATCGAGCTCGAGGTATTCTTGAATTATCACAAAAGAGCTATATCGATAAAGTACTCAAAAGGTTTGGCATGCAAAGTTGTAGACCAAATGACACCCCTGTCGCTAAAGGAGACAAATTTAGTCTTACTCAATGCCTTAAAAGTAACCTTGAAATTCAGGAAATGCAAAAGATTCCATATTATCAGCTGTTGGGAGTTTAATGTATGCTCAAGTTTGTACGCGTCCGGACATTGCGTACATTGTTGGGATGTTAGGCAGATATTTAAGCAACCCTAGTATAGACCATTGGATAGCAGTCAAAAGGGTTATGAGATATCTTCAGATAACAAAAGATTACATGCTTACTTATAAGAGATCAAATCTTTTGGAGGTCATAGGGTATTCTGATTCTGATTTCGCTAAATTCCAAAATAGCAGGAAATCTACATTAGACTATATTTACCTGTTAGCTGGAGGAGCTATATCTTGGAAAAGTGTCAAACAGACACTTGTAACTTCGTCCACTATGGCAGCAGAGTTTGTAGCATGCTATGAGGCATCAAACCATCGAATATGGTTGCGGAACTTTGTCACAGGGCTATGCATTTTGAAGAATGTAGAAAGACCACTCAAATTATTTTGTGACAATAAGTCAGCAATACTGTATTCCAATAACAACAGGACTACATCTAAGTCAAAGCATATTGACATAATGTTCCTAGATGCAAAAGAAATAGTGCAAAATGGTCAAATATCCATAGAGCACACTGGGACAAACTCCATGATAGCGGATCTGCTCACAAAAGGTTTACCACCCAAGGTCTTTCATGAGCACACTATTCATATGGGTGTTACATTGTTTGAGGATATCATGATTTAGTGGAGTTTATATTTTATTTGTTTTAGGTTTGTTTTCAGACATTCATGTATTTGGTTATTTTTTGACCAGAAATAAAGTATTCAGTTTATTCATTATGTTTATTAGTCTGGTACTTACCTCACTTAAGTTTAAAGAGGACTAGTTGGAAATAGACATGTTTAGATCATATTGCATGCAATTTCCATGCTAGACATCCATACTTGATCTATGTCATTTGGTTGTGTTAATATACGTGATCATGGATGGATTTAGTTACGATATATGTAACGAAAGTCGCATTGGTTCTATGTTAACATAATTAATGGACGAGATTGTTCGGAATACCTTTTGGATATGATAGTAAAATTTTGAGCTCATAAGGTTATATAATGACATGTTATTATAGAGTAATTAGTATATATATGTGGTCCAAGTGGGAGATTGTTGGAAAATATTTACATCACATATATAATAAGGGTAATTACATGTTATTATTTATTATCATGATAGGTTAGCCCAAATTAAAAGTGATCTAATTTGATTAGAATTTTATTGGGCTTTAATTATTAAATAAAGTATGGGTCAAATATGTGTAGATACTTTAGTAATTGAGTTCCAATCAAATTCTAATTAATGATGTGCTAATTAGAATTTGATTAGAATTAATATGCCAAGGTTATAAATATTAGGGTTATGGTCCCCAAATTATACACAAGATATCTTTTCTAATATCCCATCGTTAGGAAAGAGAGAGCAGATATTCTCTGAATTTCTTGTGTGCTAATTTGAAAGATCAAATCCCCAAGATCAGGTAAAACTTCAAGGAATTCATGGATTCAGGTACGCTTCCGCATCTAGTTTTGCTTTTGATTTGTTCTTGATGATTTGACATGATAGATCCTGGTTTATTCAGTTTTATTTTAGATTTATTTTCGAAATCTAACAAAATAATGCAAAATTTAGTGGAAGTGAAAATTTAAAGTAAAATTCGGATTTTGAATCTTTATAGAAGGTTTTGGAGGAGAAAGAAAAGGGTAAGAAGATAGAGGAAAATAGTGGTGGACAAGAGCGATCACGGTGGTCGACGACTGACAGCAGTGGCTAGAATTTGCAAATTTTCCCTTGGATATTCATCTCTTCTGTTTCATTGCATCTTTAATCTCCACCAAGCATATCCTTTCATCTATTTCACCTCTTATCACAAAACTTAATTACTCAAAATTTATCTT
The DNA here is from genome assembly GCA_025503065.1 of Gossypium bickii. Taxonomy (NCBI): domain Eukaryota; kingdom Viridiplantae; phylum Streptophyta; class Magnoliopsida; order Malvales; family Malvaceae; genus Gossypium; species Gossypium bickii. The sequence goes on from CP106717.1 coordinate 110,752,412, forward strand.
CCCCTTCCACACATCATCTGTTAGTCTTCTTTTCAGCCTTTACCTATCTCATATTTCCTCACACTTCTTTTTGGCAACCTTCAACAGGTTTTCTTCTATTTTTCCACTCTCTGCAAACCAAAGCTGAAATGCCAAATTCACCCATTTTAAACGCCTGTTATCTACAAGTGGGAAATCATAAAGTTATAATAATTATTTTACACTCATAATTTAATTATATAACAATTGGTATATTATATGTCCCTGAATATATATAGTATATTTTTTATAATATAATATGTACTAAATATAATTATGTAACATTACAAAATAATTTTATATCATAATATTTATTTTAATTATATAAATATTAATTATTTTTAAAAAAATTAACAATTAAATTAATCAAATAATGAAAGAGATAATCACAAATTTAGAAATTCTGATGATTCCATCTAATTGTTCAGTTAGGTTTACGAATATAAAAGAATAAAATTTTAAAAAAAAACTACACGAGATTTAAGAAAATAAGATGCTAAATGAGATATATTTTTCTGATAAATTTTTTAAACATATTTAATTTTATTATATTTTCCTCAATCAAGGATTTTCCCCTAGTTTTTGTGGCTAAATTATAACTTTCTAGCTTTTACAAGGCTCAACTATAACCATTGAAAGACTATATATATATATATATATAAGAAAAAAATGAAGAAATAAAGAATTGGAGACTTTTCTCTTAATTTCTATGTTTGGATGTTCATTTCTTGTGTCTTGATGTGTTTTCGACTTGTATTTATGCTAATGAATGAGTTTATGGACATTGGGGGATGAAATCTAGCCATTGAAAACATTAATTTCGGGCTTAAAAACACTTGCAAAGCTTTGGAGTGCAATACCTTTCTTCAAAATTTGACCGTTAAGGCACAAGTATTGCACCCCAGTTGGAAGGGTGTGGTACCTCTTGAACAAGGGTGCGAAACCTCGGTGGAAGGGTGCTATACATTTGTGCCTTTTTGCATACTGACTTCTAGGTACTGCACATTTTGGGCAAGGTGATGTACCTAACCTCAAAACACTTAAGGAAATTCTTAAAAATTATTTTTCAAGGCATAAATTTATTTTGAAAATGTTTGATAAAATTTTTAATCATATTTTCACTAAATGACTTAGAAAATATATTATATAAATTTTATCTTAAAATGTTATTATATCAAAATCTTAGGACATCAAAGCTAACAAAGACTAACCTTAATGGCTAAAGCATAGCTTTAGTTGGTAAGGTCATGTGTTTGAACTTGCTCAGAGCAAAATTTTAAATATTTTGTAACCTGCTATGCAAAGTCGGATATTTAAATATGTTATTTGAATAATGAATGCATATTCAGATAATGGATATCTGAAGGGGTCTATCCAAATTTAAATATTATCAAATTTTAGATCAAATATTTGAATCCACAATTTAAATTGCTACCCCTAAGCTCATGCAATTGAGTGAGTTATTCATCCAAAAAGCAAACCAAATGGTAGAATAGCAAGCACACTCGAAATAGACCTTAAGTGGAATGTCTATTCCATTCAACCAAACATAAAGTAAGGGTTCATTTTCATTCTTAATTTTGAACGATTGCTTTACCTTCAATGTTAGCATAATTTTAAATACTTAAAAACAATTGCAATGCCTTCGATGTCGACACAACTCCAAATATTTGTGAATTACCACAATTTTTGTAAGAAATACAAACAAATTTTCCTAAATCAAATTGGCCTCGCCCATGACACAAGGCCCTTATCGCTAGTTTTTGCATAAGCAATGCCACTTTATAACCTTTCCTTCAGCTAAGAAGGGACAATTGTTATACATGAATATTTTGGTCATGATATGGGTACCACCAATGACCCGTATTTATACTCTTCTTGGGATTAGGGTAGAAAAGTAGAGGGTTCTTCCTCTCTTGTACTTTTATTAGCCACCAAGGGAATTCTCGATCCCTCTTTTTCCACCATGGGAGCTCTCCATATTTTCTCCCCATCTCCTTCGTTTACAGCTCTCCACCCTACAAGTAAGGGTGATATTGGCTTGATTCGTTCGGATTTTTTAGATATTTTGAACCATCCATCATAATTTGGTTCGATACTCAGTTTTTCCATATTAATTTTTTGTTTTTGATTTTAGACTTATTTTGAAAATATGAATTTTTTTATGGCTTTTGAATATTATTTGACAAAATTTCAAGATCTTTTTTTATAAATATTTCTAAAAACCAATAAACTTTTAAGAACTTTTAGATTATTTTCACTATTTTAATTATAAAGTATTTACTTTTATATCATAAAAATTAAAATTAATTATATATTAAATAAAAATAAAATTGGGTTTGATTTAAGGTAATCGCGAGTTTTGAACTTACATTTCATAAATCGTTTAAACACATTGATTCAAGTTGATTTTTGGTGTTTCTATTTTTCTTGCTCAATGCTACCTGCAAGGGTGAACCATTCTAAACTCCCATCACCTTCTCCTCTCTTGTTGATTTCTTGTATCTGTACTATTAAACTAACAACTCATCAATTATTTCTATTATGAATTATGAATTGTAATTATTATTTTTAAGTATTTGTCTTACTTAAATCTTACTCAAGTTATAAAGTTTTACATGTTAAATTCTATTTCAACAAATCAATTATTTTAATTATTAATATTGTTAATTTATAATATATTATATTTAATAACAAATTATTTCATAAAACAAGTTAGTTTTATATCATCTTAATACTAACAAATGTTTATGTTAAAAATAATTTTAGATTTTTTGGTATTATTCATGTTAATTTTTAGGTTTATACTCAGGGTTCGTGGTTATCTCGCCCAACAATATCGTTTTTATAGTTCAAACCCGGATCTCCCCTTAAAAATGTAATATACTTTACTATTGCACCTAACACTTATCAAACATATTAGTACTAACTACTAATAAATTATATTAATTAAAAGAGTTTTTATAATATTATTAGAAAATCATATAACAAAACCTTCCTTTAAAAGATGATTTCATTGGGCTATCATGGCCTTGAGAATGACTTGTTGATGGTTGGTGTGTGAACCACAAATTGGTTAAAGTTTACTTTAAGCCTCAAAGCCCAAAGTTCAAAAACTAGTGCAAGAGTTGAAGAATAAAAAATTAACTGAATAAGCTAATTTGATATCTAATCCAATAGGAAAGGAAGCTCAACATAATTTGAAAAAGGCCAATTTCATGTTTTGGTTACTCTATTATGCTTAATTTGTGATTTAGTCCCTATACTTTTTAAAAAGAGTAAGGGTAGAGGTTGTCTAAGGATTGAACTTGAGATTGGAGTCAACTCAAGGCTTGATATCAAGTCTAAGGGTGAGCAAAACTCAGTTCAATTCGAAAAAATCGAAAAAAAAAAATCCAATTTCTAGTCAATCAAATTGAGTTGTTCGAATTATTTGAGTCAACTCGAATAAGTAATTCGAGTTTCGAGTTCGAGTCGAGTTGAATTTTATAATTCGAATAACAAATTGATGTAAATACTTCTTTGGTCCCTGTAAATTTTGAAAATGAGCAAATTGAGCTCTTTTTCAACAAAAATTACAAAAAAAAATTCAAAATAATTTTTACAATACAAAATATTTATAAAAGTTCTAAAATTTATATATATTTTTAAAAATTAGAAAAATTAAAAAATACTAAAGAATATATAAAGAAAATTAAAATCTTTAAATTTTCCTAAAATAATAATTTTGGGACCTAAATAAGTTAATTAATGGTTCAAGTTTATCATACTAAAATATTTTATTTTTTATTATTTTGCTTTGAAAAAGTTTTTAAATTTATGTGCTTTAACATGGCATTAATTATATTGTAATAAGATTTTAATTTGACATGTTTAATTTTTTTTAATTTAACTCAAACAATTTCACTCGACTCGAGTCAAAAAAAAAATGAAACCAAGTTATGATGATAAAATAAGACTCGTCAACTCGAAACTTTTTCACTCAATCCATAGTTCAATAAACGATTTAGTCTTTGCGCTTTAATTTAACTTAATTTGATCTTTTAATTTTGTAATATCATTTAGTAAGTCAAAAAAAAATTAATATCGTTAATTATTCATAGACTTTAATTTTTCATACAAACAAACTTTCTAATTAATCATACTTGTATGAATTATTTTGTGTTGCAAAGGGTGTTTTTAAGAAAAATATAACTTCACATTTTAATTGGAATTGTTAATGTTGTTAATTATTTAGATAAATTAATGTGATGATAATATATTTGGTTGGTCACTCACATATACAGGTGGGCTTGGACAAATTTTGAGGCCCGTATTTTGGATCAAGATAAGCTTGGGTAAGCATAAAATATGCTAATACTACACAAGGCCCGACCCATAAACACCTCTAGATAAAAGAAAATGAACCAAATTATCTCAAAGATTAAAATTGAATATAAAAAGGACTAAAACCATAATTTTACCATTTCAAAGGAAAGACTCTTCCAAAATTAAACCTTATGATATTCTCTTGCATATCATTTGTAGTTAATGCATCATGTAATCATAGATTATTAATCCTCCGGTCTTCATTACTCATTAACCTAAAATTTGAGTTTATCATGTAACACCCCAAACCCGGCCTATGCGTTAAGACCAGACTTGGCATGCCACACAATTCGAAATTACGTCCAGTCATTAATGCTTTTAATGAAAACAATTTTTCAAAATGATTTTGAAGACGGAGTTTATCAAAAATCGAGATTTATTTGAAAACAATGACTTTTAAAACATGAGAGTTTACAATTTGATTTTCAGAGAAATAATTGGTTAAAAACTTAAATAATTGGTTGAAATAAATTTATAAAAGAGTTTTCACGGGAATTTTACGAGTAAGTGATATTTGAGAAAAACCATTTTTATACGTAAGTTTAAGAAAACATTTATAAGAATTAAATAGCCCCATTTAAGTAACTAAAACATATTAAAATCCATCCACGAATAAAAATCCATAAAAATAATACCAGAGGCCTTATTACATCGCAATTGAAATAGTACTTAGATAAAAAAAAAAAAACTTAAAAGAAGTTCAAAGTTTTTATAACTCATCATTCGTAGTATGGCCTCCACACGAAGTCATCCCTGGCCCAAGCCTCCATCAATTATTATTACCTGAGAAGGGTAAGGAAAACGGGGTGAGTTACTTAGAACTCAATGTGTAACCTACTTACCGTGTTCACTGGGCCAAAACCATTTAAGCAATTAGTTGGGCTTGAGCCCATTTACAATTGTACAATACATATAAATCAAATATATATAAAAAAAATGCATGTGATATGCAATTCCCAACCAAACCTAATTTCCATCCGCTACACACCACCCGTACCAACCAACACACCTGTGGGGATCAAGTCAACCCACCCCGCCAACACACCAATAGCAGGCATTAAGCCAATTATAATATTTGTGGCAGAGCCACTGAACTAGATTGTGACAAAGTCACCGAACTAGAGGCATTAAGCCATTTAAAATATTTGTGGCAGAGCCACCGAGCTAGATTTTGGCAACAGGCCTTTCTTCTCTTCGTCAATTATCCCAACCCATGCAGTCATGTATATATATTGCATAACAATATATTCATAAGGTAAATTTCAACAAAAAGCCCATATTACAAGTTATCAATTTGGCCCGTTAGTCAAAATAGCAATTTAGCCCATTTAACGATCTAGCAATTTTGGCCCATATATATCGATCTAGCAGTTTTGGCCCATATATATCGATCTAGCAGTTTTGGCCCATATATCGATCTAACAGTTTTTGGCCCATATATCGATCTAGCAGTTTTTCAAACTTGCCCATATAGCAATTCACCAAATTGACCCATATAGCAATTTATCAAATTGGCCCATTAAGGTTATTTTCGTAATTCGGTCCATAGGGACATTTCGTAATTCAGCCCATTAGGGGCATTTTCGTAATTCAGCCCATAAGGGCGTTTTTATAATTCGATAATCGTACCCACTAAGGGTAATTCGGTAATTTACCCTCTAAAGGTATGATGGTAATTTTCACAACCTAGGCTTAATTACTAATTTGGGGCATAAAAATCAAAACTGTCCATCTGCATCGTACTGACTAAACTGACTATAAATCGAGTTGGGAAACTCAAAATTTAGATCCGTAAATTTTCCCTGAAACTAGACTCATATAACTTCTTACTGTGGCTTAGCCAATTAGTACAGTTTATTCTTCAAAGTATCCTTTGTTTCACTGTTTGACAATTCTGCCCTCTCTTCACAAAATCTCAGATATCTTATTGTAGAGAACTCAAATACTGGTTTCGTTTGATCCAAATAAAAATAGACTCACTATGGATTCTAATAATATAAACCATGTCCCGTAATTATTTTTCTACAAATTATAGTAATTTTTCCAACTCAGAACAGGGGATCTCAAAATCACTCTAAACCAGTCTCACAAAAATATAAAAATCTCAAAATATACTAATCCTTTGCTTGCTCCGTTTCTTTTATAATAAAATAGACTCAATTATCTTTCAATCCATATCTCCTTCACTTTCTAATTCAATTTCCACTATTTTTGGTGATTTTTCAAAATCACATCACTGCTGCTAACCAAAACTGTTTTGTTACAAAATATGGTTACCACTTGAACATGCGCATACCGAGTGGCCATAGATCTTTGGTTTGTGTCTTTTCAGTCTTTTCGACCGATTCACAGAACATTTCATGCAAACATTTAGAGAGGTATGAGATTACACACCATTTTCAAACATGTATTCGGAAGGGTACGGGATTACACACCTGATTACAGTAAGAACTAAACCTTCTTGATCGTCGGCACCACTACTTCCAAAGGTCAACGAATAGAGAAGAGCAACCTATGGATGGTAGATCCGACTTCCACCAATTCGACTTATGGCTAAAGATTAGTTGGCAAGGATGTGTTATTCAGCCAAACTATTAGAGCATAGATTCAACCAAAGGAAGAAATGTCCAACACGTAAGAAAGGAGAAGAGATATGGCTAAGAGGTTTCGGCTTATTCTTTTTCAAACAAAATTGAAGGCTGAATGTTCAAACAAAATTGGAGGGCTGAATGTTCAGCCAATGCACCCAAATTTTAAAGAATTTAATATCATCTCCCATGTCGTCCACTTGCTTCCATTTGGTTATCCCATGCTTCAATGCTTGGAAGTGCCATCACTCATTCTTGTTTTGTTTCTTCATGTTTTAAAATTCAACCAATGCTCCATTATTGCCGTCCATGCTTGTTCCACTTTAAGAGATTTTTAAAAAATTAAAACTCCCTTGCATCATGCCGTCCTTCATGCACCCAAATTGATAAAAAATTCAGCCACATTATAATCATGCCAAAGAATATACATATAATTATGAGGAACTATAATTAGTGGTGGGTCAACATTACCACAAATTATATCAAAAGGCAACTTTTTACCCAACTATGCACCATCTTGTCTCAAATTTGTTTGTTTATGAAGCTTTCATGCTTTTGCCGTGGCTCCCATTAATCCATGCTCCATTTAGAAATTTTAATCTTTCAAATCCCATTTAATTTGTTCTAATAACAAACAATTAATTGTTGTCCCACATTAGCCTTTGTTGTTCCATGTAGCTAACATAAAAAAATGAGCATGAAGATTTCTTTAACAATACCCACATCATTCATTTCGTCTCCTAATAGTTTTTTTTTTTTCCTCAAATGTAACAAACCCCTTAAGTTTTGAGATGTTACATATCAAGTCAGTTATTTTAAATAGTAATATAATAGTCGTAATATCTTATTTTCATTAAAAAAAGAAATTTAAGAAATTAATTTTGCATAAAAAATTATTTTTATTTTTTTGTGCTGACAAATATTTATTTTAATACATTAATAGAAACTATTACAACATATAATAATAATAATAATCAAATTCAAAAAATTATAACTGCTGATTGAGTTTTAGCTCGATTGGTATGACATTGTTGTTAATGCAGAAAGACATGAGTTCGCATCATCCTCCTATTTATAGGTTGAGAGGAGCTATGAGTAATTTTAAACATATTCTCAAAAAAAAAAAAGATATGATTGGAACTTATTATGATATTTATTTCTATGAATCCAATTCACGAAAAAAGGCGAACAAATTGCTTAATAGAAAAGAAAAAGCAGAAAAAAGAATCACAAAGATAAAAAAAACATTATTTAGACATTATTTAAAGATCCTCACAAAAGAAAGGAATCTCGTAAGGGCTTAGGCCTTAAGAGGACCTAAACCAGCATCAGTATGAGAACAATTCCCAGTGTGATGCATGTATGCAAATTTTCCCCGTTAGACGATTTTGGAGGTGGTGGTGAGCCTCCAGAAGGTGTCCCAGGAGGTGATTTTGGTGAATTTGCTGCCGCTGCCGTGGTGTCTACTTCAATCTTCATTCCTTGGCCACAATGTCCTGCTGTTCCACAGATGAAGTATCGCTTTCCTGGGGTAGACAATGGTATCACTGTGTTGCCACCGGTATGTGTCTTCATTGGGTTACTTGTTCCACACGAGTCGTAGTTTGCCTTTGTAACTTCAAGCACATCATGGTTCGTCGTGTACTTGAAGACTGCAGATAAAACAGGTTACTTAAAACTCATTATTAATGCATGCAATCACTATCATACATAGGCCTACGACTTACTCAGATTATCTCCGATTGAAAATGTTTGAGATACAGCCCAAGCTTGTAGGTCAGTGCTTGTATCCCAGCTTCCACCGGGAGCTCCAACTGTATGATTGGCCGCTATGGCTAACTGGAAGAGCATGGCTATGGCAGCTAAACATACTAATGCTCTTTGCACTGCCATTTTCCTGGCTATGAATTAGGTGATCAAATTTTGGCCTTGAAAGAACAGATTGATAGGGATTTGGGTTTTTTAAAAATAAAATTAATGCTTACTTCTCTTGTCTCCTTCACCCAAACCGATTTATTATAGATTTTGCGAAGGTTGTTGTTGACTTACTGTTCAGAGTAATACTATAATATCGTATAATAATTGTTGATTGGTTTGTTCATAGCAATCAACCAATCAAAGCTGCCCTTATCTTTTGACTTAGACATATAAGAACTCCTCCAAGCAATATTGTTGTGTTTGTATATATATATATATAATTTGATAGACTGCTTAATACATTTATATATGGATTTAAATTATATGATTGTATTTGATATTATATTAATATATATTAGAAATTCTATTATAAGCGTATACGTGTGGAAACCACGAAATTAGAATATATATGTGTATTTAAAAATAACATACAATAAATAACGGAAACGTATTGTTTGAGACTAATTAATCATAATAGCACATGAAATATGTACCATATTAAAATAAAATAAAAAAGATTACATTGTGAGTAAAACGAAATTTAAACATATAAATATATGATATAAACAATTGTTAAATGCACTACAATTACTTATCATGATTTTGTTAACAATTGTTGAGTTAGTGTCGAGTTGATTTGTGACACTAACTCAATTAACAATATTATTAATATATAGAACTGATGGAGATAATAACTTATGCATATTAAAATAAAAATGTATAAAATATATTAAAATGATGATTTGGCTGAGTTGCAAATTTATGTTTTACTAATGGCGGAGGTTTAAATCCCATTATAAGCATATTTTAATGTGTTTATGTTAAAATGAAAAAACTAAAAATACCCTCAAATAGGATAACTTATTTAGTCATTTTAATTACGTAAGAACGTTTTTGTAATTTCTTAATTGAGTTGGTGACCCGATTGAGGGTGATACCAAGTCAGTAAAACAATCAATAAAATTTACCCTGGTTCAAAATTTAATTTAAATTATATTAAAAAATCTACATGCAAGATTAATATGGTTATTTTTAAAATTTATTAACGAGGAATTATTAATGTTTTTATAATCGAATCAATGGCCGGAGTGATCAAATTATTAGTTTTTAGTTTGATTAGTTCGACCAATCCGATCAATTATTGCAATTGATTAAATAAATTATTGAAAAAAAATCATAAAAAATAAAAATTAAAAAAACCCGGCTCAATCATTCCATCCTCTTCCTCCAAATTGATATACCAATCAATTCACAATCCAACCAACCGATCCAGTCTGGTTCCAACAATCTTGAGTAGTATCATAAAGGATTAATGTACACTTTAGCCTTTGAACTAAGCAACTTCTTCTTACTTGATACCTGAACTATTAAGTTTTTAATATCAACCAATCAAACTATGACACGTGTATTTTAAAGACCAATTATATTATGCCATGTGTATTAAAAATAAATTAAAATGAGAGGGGAAAGAAATTAGTGGGAAATGGGAGTAAAGGTCGTAAAACAATGTTGGTAGTTTAATTTAATTAATATTAATATATATATATAAAGGGTAATTTTGAAAAAAATAAGAGAAAAAATGAGTGTGAAATGGGAGTAAAAGTGGTAAAATAATGTTGGTAGTGATAAATTTTAAGGATTTTTTAATCTAATTAATATTTAAAATATATTAGATTAATTTCGTAAATATCTCGAGACGGGGCAGTTTCATGCTAAACCCAAACCCGACACGATCTGACCATTCTCTAAAGCTAACCCGACTCACCTCGAAACCCAATTTTAAGAAGAAAAAAAATTTTACTCTATCAAGTCGGGTAGACTCAAAACCCATAGATTTTGAGTTTTTCTATCATCTCTAAGTACTAATTTAGTTCAAAGAAAAGTTTAAGTACTAAATAAGTACAAATTATCAAGTTTAGGGGCTAAAGTGTAGATTATCCCTATCGTAAGATTAAATATTATTTAGGCATTGATAGTGAAATACCAACTCATGTATTGTAGCAGATAAAGCCGTCCTTACTTTATACAGAATTTGTAGTGTACGACTATGCCTGGATCAAAGTCTAGAAGGAGCAACTTGTGAAGCTGAAGATTCATTTTATTAAAATTTGATGTTATATTTATAAGATGATATTCAATAAATTTATATTTAAATTTGAGTATCTACAATTGTTTTTTTTTTTTTATTTCCGACTAATCTTTTAAAAAATAGACGATGAAATTGTAAGTTGTGGGATGTGATTAGTTGATTGATTAGGTTGCTAATTAAAAATAATGGTTTTTCTAACTAATAGTTTCAAATTTTTTTTTTTTTGTGTAATGTAGTTGAAATAATTAAAAGATTACAGAGACTTATTCATAAATAAATTGTCTCCAGTGTTATCCTCTTTTAAAACTTCTTGAATCGTCATAGGAGGGACGTCAAACATATGTAAATCTTCATTATTTGTGAAGGTCATCTTTGTTATTGCATCCGCCACCTTATTAGATTCCCTAGGAACATATCTCAAGAGCCACTTCTCTTCATTTAATAGAATCTCTTGAATTCACCAAACCAGAGTAGAAATTGATCTTTCAAGTTTGCTATCGCCAATAGTTCCAATGACCTCGAGATTATCAAATTGGATGATAATCTCGTCGTAGCCTTGTTTCTAAAGCAAAAGTAAGCCATCCAATATGTCCCAAAGCTCAGGAACAAAGACTGAGCACTTCCCCAAGAATCGATTATAGCCCAAGATTCATTTTCCCTTTTCATTGCGTATTACTCCACCTGCAACAGATAAACCAGATACGAATAATAGCTTTAGAAATTGAAGAAATCTTTGATGATTAACTCATTTGTAGTAGGAGATCTAAATAGGTAGGAATTTATTATTAAGGCTAAAATAAAATTTTAAAAGTTTAAGGATTAAAAGGTAAAAGAATTACTTTAAAAAAATTACATGTAAGATTTTAGTTAGTATAATACCAATCTACTTAGTGATAGCAAAAAATCTAAATTTGATCGGTTTCAACAATCCATTAACATCAGATTTTTCTCCGAAAAATTAGGTTTGAGGTAGGTCAAGTCGAGTAAAATTACAAACAATAATTGAGTCAGATTGAGTTGGAAGTAGATCTGCTCTGTCCCTAAATATTTACAAAAATACTCTTGATATATATATATCAAGCTATTGTTTTCAATAAATAAATTTATAAATAATTATATATTAAAATTTAAGTTTAAATTAAAAATATATTTTTTTAAAATAAAAATAAAAATAAAATAATTAAATTAAATTTAAGTTAAGTCGGATCTTCTATTAAATTTTGAATTCGAAATCGGATTAATTTCCTTTTTAAGAATCGAGATGAGGATGAATTGGAGGTGGACAAAAATTCACTCCATTATCATCCCTAAATCAATTAAGGGAGCCAAGGCCACAACATGGTTAAAAGGGTCTTCACAAAACTCCAAAAATTTATCTCTTTAAACCCACAAAATGGATATAAAAATAAAATACCTTATTTAAAAAATCTCATGTGACTCAATGGGCTAGAAACGGCAAAAGAAAAATAAGGAAAAAGCCCATATTTGATTTTTTTGGATGTCCAAATAACATTTTTAAGATTTTTTTTAAAAAAAAATCAATTTTCTTAAAATTTTAAAACTCTATTTTTAAGGGTAAACTATAAAAATAATCACTTTTGTTTGCCTCAGATTACATTTTAGTTACTTATATTTGAAATGTTACGTTTTAATCACTTATGTTATCGTTTTGTTACGAAGTGGTCATTCTACCGTTAAAATCCATTACCTCCCTAACGGTAGTCCCACATGGCAGTCTAAATGAGTTTTAAATGCCAACTTGGATGTCTAGTTGTTGGGATGAAAATAGGTTTTTAATTAAATAAAATTTAATTTATATTGCCACGTAGGACATTCAAGTTGACAATTAAAACCCATTTGGACTACCACATAGAACCTCTGTTAGGGAGGTAATGGAGCCAAACAGTAGAGTGACCGCTTCGTAACAAAATAATAACGTAAATGGCTAAAACGTATCATTTCAAATATAAATAACTAAAATGTAATCTGAGGCAAATAAAAGTGACTATTTTTGTAGTTTACCCTTTTTTAAAATAAAGGATAAGAAATTTTTTTTATAACTCAATTTTTAAGAGGAAAGTCCAAATATATATTTTTTATTATAAAAATAAAATTTTTAGATTTTATTATATGTATTTAGGGAAATGAAAACAAAAATTGAAACATTTACATATAAAAAACCTGAGATATATATTTTTGTTAAGCTACAATTTAACATATTTTTTTATGCTTAGATTATAATATCATATATTTAATTTTTTTTATACTTTAAATATAAAATATTAAAATAAATTATTATATAATTAGAAATAAATAGAATCTGGACGGGCTTAGGGCTTTTTGTTTTTTTTTTTAAGCAATGGACTCGGGGCTGAAATATTAACACCTAGGACATATTCGTTTTTTTAAGCGATTCTTTTTCTTTGTCCAAAGGGTTAATATCATTTTTGGCCCTTGGCAATTAGGTTCATTTTTGTACCTATACTCTATTTTTTTTTTGTCCATTTTAGCACTTGAACTTGACAATCAGGTCCATGTTGATCCCTAAACTTGAAAAATATAAAAGCTCATCACCTGAAAATTACAAAAAAAATTATATAAATCTTCAAGTGATGGCATGGTACAATCTTAGACTGTCACAGTTAAGGTTTTAATAATCGGACTAATGGTTGAACATGTCAGACCACTAATTTCTCATTTAACCAAATTGATCGGTTTGACCGGCAGAACAACAATAATTAAATAAATACTAAAAAAATTCATAAAAATCTAAAAATAAAAATTTACTAAACTGGTTCAACCTATCCAACTATTAATTTTTGTCTCGATTTTTATCACTTTAAAATAGTTTTCGAGTCAACCGAGCCAACCCCTTTATTCGGATCGACATATCAGTCAGTTCTCAATCCATTCAATTCAATCTTGTTTTAGTAACACTTGTCACATTATCAAATCTTGATAGAATCAAAATTCATAGGTAAAAATAAATCTAATTCCCAAGTTCAAAAACCAAATAAACCAAAAAAATACATGTACCAAAGTGAACATATTTGCTAATTTCAGAAGCTAAAAATTTTATTATCCCTCCTCCAAATCTATATTGATTCAAGTCCAAACTGATTTAAATTCTAATATATGATATAATGGCATGCAGGGGTGTAGCTAGGGGTTAGCAGTGGCCATGCCCTCCTAAAAAAAAAAAAATTCATCTAAATTCTTTAAAATTTTAAATTAATAAAGGTAAAATTACACTTTGACCTTCTTAAAAATTATAAAAAATTTAATTTAATCTTTTAAAAATTATAAAAATATAAACTATAAATTACATTTTTACTATTATAAAAATTATAATTTAATATCAATTCCCTAAAAAGAAGTTTGTAACTTTGGTCTTGATGCACACAAAAGTGGGTGAAAAAACTAAACAATAAATTAAACAAAAAAGTTACATAGCTGGTGACAACAACCCATGTATTGCATGAAAAAACTAATTGAATAGACATTTATACTTTAAATAATTTTCAAAAAATATATAATTTTTTATCCCTCAATCAAATCACATCAAATGTAATTATAATCTAGATATTGATGTAAATCTATATTATAATATGGTAATTATATAATTTTTATGATAGATATAAAGTGGATCCATAAATAAAACAAGAATGATTCTTTTCCAACATTTTGATTGGAAACCATTTGCTTTGAGGTTTGTGGGAGTTCAAAGAATAAGTTCCCACTTTCCCATCTACCAAACATCACACATGCAATTTTTCTTTTTAATTTCATCTTCAAATTCATTCTTACAATATTCAACTTAATTTAATTTATCCCTATAATCACTTTAAACTTAGATATTCTTGTTTTAATTGCCTCAATCTTTTTCTATTAATTTAGTTACCATCGTTAAGAAAATTGATCAAACTAATTACTTAATTATTAAATTATTTTTTTGTCTTTTTTTTTTTTATCTCCTCTCATTTTCTTTATATTCTCCTTTCTAACCTAGAAATCTTAGCTACCATCTCTTTTAGATATTTCGTTGTTGCTTCTGTCAAACCACCACAAACGAAAGAAGAAGTGTCCCTCGACATCGTTCATTGATAGAGCAATGCTCACTAACAAGGGTTCGACAGAGGAAACGACAACATCTTTAAGGGAGGCAACAACTAAAGTTCATGTATTAGGAGGAAGATGAAAAAAAAATAAGAAAAAATATAAAAAAGGAATTTAACCATGGATGGCCAAATTACCAAAACAAGGACCTAAATTTTAAAGTAACTAAAGGATAGTTACCCTCTCAAATTTGAGAGTGGGTATGAATTTATAGAGAGAAAAATTGCGAACTTTGGCTCCAACAATGCTTATCTTTTTTTCTAAAGAAAAAAGATTTTATAAATATACTTCATTTATCCTGCTAAACTTGTTATTTTTCTATTATTAGTGGAATTTTTATTTTATAAATATATATATTTATAAAAATTAATCAAGACAAAAGTACGTTATGTAATTTATATTATATATAAATTAAATATATGCTATTATAATCTAAATATTAAAATACATTGAATTATTGAGTCTTAACTCAATTGGCATGAGCATTGTTACCAATGAAGGAGTACTTGGGTTCGAGTGCGTTGAAACGCTTTATGAAGAATTATGGGTAGTTCTAAGCATTGTGTCAAAAAGAGCAAATATGATCAGAACCTATCATGAAATTGTTTAAAAAAAAATTAATACAAGGTAGATATAATAAAGTTAAATAAAAATAACTTTAAAAAAAAATAGAGAGAACTATGTGCGAACCTACTTAAGTTTGAAATACAAGATTTGGATTATTCATTTATTAACATAAATAAAATTTAGGTTAAATTCTACTATTAAGTCCTTGTACTTTATAAAAGTTATGGATTTAATATTTGTAATATAATTGGCCATTTTTAGTCTTTATATTTTTCAAATTTTATTCCTTGACAAATGCTAGTTGTTAAATTCATTAAGTTCTGATATTTTCAAAGTTTGACCCAACAAATGTATTATCATATGTGTATGCTATGTGAGCTTGTTATTTACACATATCACTCACTAAAAATTCAGTTAATGAATTGACAACTATCTTTTACGCCAAAAATTGAATTCTCAAAATTCAAAAAACATAAGAACTTAAAATGACCAAATTGAAGAATATAAGTTAAATATACAACTGTGCACATAGTACATAAATAATAATTGAATTTAACCAAATGGATTTAAATGTTACTATTTAGGACTAAAATAGACCAAGTCAAAAAGTATCGAGACTAAACTCTATCAAATTAAAGTACAGGGATTAACTTCACAAATTTCGTGAGCTAGAAGGACTAATAGCAGGATTTAACCTAAAATTGAAGATTGATATTTGGAACAACTCAAACATGACCATAAACATTTATATGTACTGCTCACGTTCACGTGTTTCAATTTGGGAACACTTAAAAAGGATGTGAAGATCAACCCCATGATTTTGGACTATGGAATAAAAGAGGAAATCAAACTTGACTATTCAACCCCCAAAAGAAAAAGATTTTAATATGTGTCAAATAAATTTGGGGTTTTTAAAATATTCAACATTCTGGGAATCCACAAACTTAAAAGAAAAATAGAAAATGGACGGCATGTAAGAGGAAGAAGCTTTCAAGTATGAACCATACAAGTGGAGTGATGCATCAACTCAAATCCAACATGTGTCCAATAAAAGCAACAAAACAACAAAGAACACACATTCATACTCAAATCACCTCTCTCCATGTGTTTTGTCTTGCTACAATGCATCCCCCCAAGGACTGCCGCTGATAATTGACACCCCTTGCCTAGCTGGTGGGCAACCACCCCCTCCCTATAAAGAGACCTTTAATTCTTGGCCATAAATTATACTTGTATCTTTGGTAAACTAAAATTGACTTGGTAACCACTCAAACCATACCAAAAAATCATGGGTCATAACATTCCCCCTCTAAGCATCTCATGAAGCTTAGCTTTTTTCCTTGTTTATTCAAAATTATTGCTGTTTGCTTTTAAACCTCTTTTGGTACAATTAGTTGGAGCATTTGAGACCCCATCCTAAGATTCCCTTTACGATATTTTCTTTCTGGGGTTGGGAGTATGGCATTTGTTTTAAAGCATTTTCTCAACCACAAATTTTAAAGTTCTTTTTTGGATTTGGACCCGTAATATTCGAAACTAACTAAAAATAGTATGAATATATCTATACCAAGTGTTAATTTCTATTTTATCTATTCTACTAAAAAATAAATATTTTAGTATTTATATTTTAAATTAAAAAGTAAACTGGTTCTCTCTGTTAAAATTTTCATTTATTCACTGACACTTGGCGTCTCACGTGTGTTTCATATTGACATATATGAATTAGTTTTTAACAGCAGAATGATTCATTTACACTTTGATCTAACATATATGAACCAATTTACTTATTTTTTAATAAAAAGAGTAAAATACAATTTAACTCTTAATATAATAATTCAACCATACTTTTATTTAATAGTTATAATGGGTTCCTATTTTAAAATTATTTTCCTCGTTCATAATATTCGAATACAAAATTTTTATTTAAAAAATATTAAATTTAGATCTAATTGGATGGGGACACGTTTAAAGGTTTATTTTACTTGGTTTAACATCACAGAACTTTCGAGGAAAATGGCAAAAGATTAATGAAGAATCAACAGAGACAAATTTGTCATGTAGTGGAGTACATTGCGTCATATATATAATTTTCCTCGGTCCAACACCCTTGTTATATATCCCCTATTTTCTCCCAAACTTATTACCCATTTTTCCCATTCAAATTTTCTCGATCATCCTCCAACAATGTGCAAAGGCTTACAACAAGGAAGCACATCAAGTTCTTGTCTGAAACAGGGTGTCTTACTCTCACCTAATGCAAATCCTAGGGTTTCAACAAGGTTGGTGAAGTGTGAGCTCTGCAACTCCAGGGCGACCTTATATTGTCAAGCAGATGATGCATACCTGTGCAGGAAATGCGACAAATGGGTTCATGATGCTAATTTCTTGGCTCAAAGACACATCAGGTGTTTCCTTTGCGATACATGTCAAAATCTAACACAGAGATACCTCATCGGAGCTTCACATGAGGTGCTGCTACCAACAATGGTGAGTTGGTCTGAGAGACGACACTGTAACTCTGACATGGAAACAGAGCATTCAACAACGCTTAAAATTCCTTTTCTTTTTCTTTGATTGTCATTTTTTTTTCTTCGTCTTTTGGTTATGGGGTATTTTACTCTGTCTGAGATATAGTTATGGATGAAAGAGAATCCTGAATTGTTACATATAAGCTATATATATATTAGACACCCAGAGTTGTGTAAACCAGATTGACTTGATCATTAATGCATATTTGTTCTTCGTTAAGCACAATATCATAATTAGCCTTGTTTTTTCTTTTCTTTGGAATTTCATTGCACTTGATTAGCGTATGAATTTTCCTTCATAGATTTCATTATCTTTCCATACTTTTGCTAGGCATGGGTTGTCAGTGTATTTACTTACGGTTAGTGTAAAGAGGACGGTGATGATAAAATATAAATATTATAACGATACTGTAACGTAAACAAAAAAATAAACTGAATACATTATACCGCCCATTCAAATCACCCCAAGTAATCATCAACTGATCATCAAATTTTCTAGTTGAGCTCCACATTCAAATTTTAAATCACTACTTAAACTTCAAAATATTCTAATTAATCATTTTAAAGTATCAAAATCAATCAGTTATTTCATCAATCTATCTATCAATTTAAGTATCGTTAAACGTCAATTCGGATCTGCAATGAAGCTTTTGCAAATCGTATGGATAAATCTATAAATATGTATATATTAATTACATGAACAACTTGAATATAATATGTTCAAAAATATAATATTCTCGAGATTTACAAGTGTTATTATTTTTTTCATTAGAAAAAATATTCTTTAATACATCATATCTAAGATATTCTTAGAATAGAAAGATACATATTTACAATTTAATCTGTGTTTTAAATATGCTACACAACATATTAGAATTAGAATGTAATACTTAAGTTAGTAATAAGATTAATAGAAAGACAAGCTTAATTTGCTGTCGATGCTTTGACACATTTTTTAAATTTATAATTAATATAAAATTTAAACAATAATTTAAAAATATTCGATACGAAACTTATTGCGTAGGAGCTGAAAATTTGTTTTCTTGTAAGAAGGGCTATTCTAGTACTCAGTGATTGTCCAAATCTATTGGTAGAACAAATTTTACAACAAAATTTGTATGATTGGGGGTGCTTGTGGCAAAGGGAGACTCAAGTCACCTACCATTCCTATTAGGTCTAAAGTTGCTCTCAACCATTAGTCAGTACAAAATATCTTGTCTATTTACTTCAAGTAATGGTGTAAAAAAGAATTTATAATGTTGGTTTTACGTTAGGTGGTGTGCTTTTATATTAAGTAAAAAAACTGTCTATCAGACACACCCTTAGTGTTGGATTTTTCTTATTTGAACACTTAACCGACGGGCTACAACGTGGATTCTAGTTAATGGTAGCTTTTATTAAAATTTATAGATTCTTTATCTTTTTAAAATTATTATTTATCTATTTATATTTTTTATTATATTGTTTGCTAGAGTTAAAGATACAGAATTGTTATAATATAACTAAGAATTTTTTTTAAAAATAAATTATTAAAAAATTCAACATTTAATTTTTAAGTGTGTTCGATAAATGTATATTAGGTTTTTATTTAGTATAAAAATTTCAACAAAAAGTTTTGAATAAGCTAGTTTAATTTTTTAAAAATTATATCTAAATTAAATTATTCAGATATTTTTATTAAAGTGAAATATTTAAATTATATTCAAAACCATCTAAAATAATATTAAATGTTATATTAATAAGACTTAAATTATGAAATAAATATTTTTCATAATCAAGATTAACTATTATCAAACCACATCATTATATTTGGTATTTTATTTTTACTATTATACTAACATTTATATAATATAAGTTCAACACTTATAATTTTTTTTTTTAAAAATTAACTCTTAATTTTTTAAAACTGTTAATTGAATATGTTAAAAATGCTTTAATTATTATTTGAAATTTATTATTATAATATTTGAATTGTTAAATAAGTTAATATATTTTAATTATATTCAATCATAAGAATAAGGAATATTATTTTGCACTAATTACAATAATTAAAAATAAAATATTTAAAAAATTAAATACGTAAAATTACATCCAACATATATAAAATTAAAAATTAATTTATTTAATTATTAATTTTTTTGATCGAATCAAACCGATTTTCGAAAAGATATTTCAAAACCGAGTAAACTTTTGCCACTCATTTTTGAAGTCGTCACGTGATTGAATCATGATGTACTGAACTGAAACTGATGTGTTTGCCTCACGATAAAGAACCCACGGTGTGGTCCAAATCATCCCCCAGGCGAAGAAAACAGTTTGAATCTAAACACTCACTATCTATGGATGAAGAGATCCCCCTGTAAACAATTAACGACAAAATTTGCTTTACATCACAACATATGGTTAACGAGAGAGGGGCCTAAAGGTTAGTGTCGCCCATATGCATTTGCTTCATGATTTCATCGGATGATGTCCGGTTGGTGGTCCATTTAGATCATAACATAATGTTGAAATCATGTCGAGTGAGTATCAATTTGCTACAGTAATTTGAAGCTTGTGGGTTTGGACGTAATTAATCCTGTAATATCTTTCAATTTAAATGGTTGAGATTTAGAGGATTTATGCTTCTTCTAAGACAAAATACAATCATTCTCAAAAGAAATTACAACTCTTCTAGAGAACGTACATAAAGCTTTTGATGCAATGCAACAAAAAAGGCAATGGCTAGTGGTTTGGTCAGCACATCTGATACCTGCAACTCAATTGGCACATAGTTGACCTACAGCTCATTCTTCATCACCTTCATACACAAAAAGGCAAAAGTTGGCTGTTAGAAACTGAATTCCCTCATAGCACAAATCATCAGTAAATAAGATTGAGAGAGGAATTTCATTTAATCTTACGAAGTTGGTGTTCAAACAGATCATTGAACATGCTGAGTCATCAGCCACAATGGAATTTTTACCCTTTCTCGTAGAACAACACAATATCTTGGTATCTAAGGATGAGGTACCTACAACGCCCTACATCCTTTCAAAATCTAGAAGAAGCTATTCTCCACCAATCCTTTCAATAATCTTTCCCATGTAGCCTCTGTTCTTGCAGATGTTTAGACAGAACAAGCGACAGACCCCTCAATGAAAGCTGCCCAAAAGGGTTAGCTCCTAGAGTTTTTTTGAGGGGAGAAGTTAACTCTCTCACTGTTGATATTCAGAAACTTGTTGCCAAAAAAGCCAAGTTGTCTGAACTAATTTGTGAATTGAAAAAACACCATGGTAGGGAGAACAGTTCTAAGCTTTTAACAAAAAGGGGGAGAACGGTGCTAATTTGTTTCTTGCTGAAGTTTAAGTGGAGCTTATTGGTTTTATGATTCTGCTGCTATGTTGCTTTTATGCTTAGGAAGTTATTATTAGGAAGTTAACTTTTGTGCTCCTGTGTGAGCAATATCTTAATGATGTATTCAACATCTTTCTTGAGTTACTTATTCGGTTTATATTTGGTATCTCATGAGTGTTTGTGGCATGGTCATTTGCTTATGTTTTGTCAAAAAACCAACAGAGAAGATTGTTGGAATCATCGTAGAAATGGTCACAAAGTAATAAGAAAAAAAAAACACATAAATTTTACATAAAAAACTCTTATTAGAAAAAACAACGGAAAAGAGGTGAAATTCATTCATATTAAAAAACAATAATACAACATTTTCAATTATGCGGAGTTTTAACAAATAAATTGCACCTTAGACTTTTCAAACCTGCTCAAACGAAATTTAGATTACACAAAACAGCAAACATCATCATAATTTGAACCCCTAATAAACTTGGGAATTGCCTCACCCTTCCTAAGCAAATTATGATTTTATTTAACATTCCATTTTCTTAACATGATGACTTCACTGAGCCAACTTTTTTATCCCATTTTCTTAACCTTGAATAATTGATACCGATATCACTCATTGTCATAATTCGTTCGTGTGCGAACAATCAACTACCATTTTATTTAACACACGATAAATTCGTTCATGTGAACATATTAGCAGCAGCATAAGACTATAAACTAAAAAGATTAAAAAAAAAAATAAAAGTCACACAATTTAAATTGCAAACCAGCAAACCATAGCAATAAAATACAAGTTCAACCACTGGCTAAACAAAGAAAGATGAGAGAGAGGGTTATTAATCTGAATCAGGTTTTTCCTTCTCGTCTTTCACAACCTTCAATTTCCACCCCCTCTTAAGGCTTCCAGAGAATGGTGGTCTCAGCAATCATTGATGTAACAACGTAAGGATCCATGTTTGATGCTGGCCTTCTGTCTTCGAAGTAGCCTGCCAATTTACATGGAACATCAATGTTACATTCAAAGAATACAAGAAAAGTCTTGTTGTTATATGAACAAATTTTGTTCTAAAACTAAAGCATCAGTATCTTAGTGAAAATAGTGCAAAGTGTTTACCTTTTCCATCCTTCTCAGTGTCACGACCAACACGGATGGAGGCTCCCCTGTTTGCAACACCCTGGAGTTTGGACATTGCAAGCGAGAAAGTCACAATATGTTGGACATTGAATTCAATGCCGTTCTAATAGTGCTAACTTACCCATGAGAATGAGTTGATATCTGCAGTCTCATGACGACCAGTTAGACGTCTCTCGTTACCCTCTCCGTAGGCGGCAATATGCTCCTTGTGGCGCAGACCCAACTTCTCAATCGCCTTCTTGATTACATCGATGCCACCATCATTTCTCATTGACTTTGTGCTGAGAGAAAGTTTCATTTCAACTAATTAGCTCTTCGTACAATTTCAACTAATTAGCTCTTCGTGCATACGTTTAATAAAAGTGCAATGGTGAATAATTTAAGTATGTTACCTGTAATTAGTATGAGCACCAGCACCATTCCAGTCACCCTGGTTAAGGAAATGAAACGCAAAGATTAAAGTTAGAGAAAAAAGGGGTAAAAGATAAAGTAATGTCGAATTTAGGGGAAACGTAGCGTAAAAACAAACCGGAATGGGTTTGGGATCAAAAGAAAGAACAACTCCTGCGATTTCAGTGATTCGCTGTTTAAAGAAGAAAAGAGAAGTTATGGTTCAACTTCAATCCTTAAGAGGTAAACTCATTAATTAAATACGCTTCTAGTATATGAATCATACCTCAAGTATGTATCGTGCAATCCATATTTGATCACCTGCAGATATTCCAACAGATGGACCAACTTGGAATTCCCACTGTTCAGACAAGTACAATACAAGATAAACCATGGATTTTTCATGGAAAAAAACTGAATCAAAATAATAATAAAAACACCCTTTTAACAATGAACGTTATAACGCACTTGACCAGGCATAACTTCACCGTTGATTCCACTGATGTTAACGCCAGCATAAAGGCAAGCCTTGTAGTGGGAGTCCACGATGTCCCTACCAAAGGACTTGTCAGCACCTACACCACAGTAGTACGGACCCTGCATGGATATAAAACTTGGTTTAGAAACAAACAGCTTTACAGCAGTATCTAAAATTTAGTTATTAAACATGACATCAATCAGAAAATGCAGTTTGGTAACGGAACCTGTGGTCCAGGGAATCCTCCAACAGGCCATCCAAGAGGCCACTTAGTATCCTTTTGAAGAAGAGTGTACTCTTGCTCAATACCATACCTGAGTTCAAAATACGTACAAGTTTCAATAAACCAACAAAAATATGATTATAAAAATAACTGAAAATGATAGAGATAAATAAATTCTAATCAATTAAAACTTGTCAGAGTCACAGCTAAGACAGTCCTTCTTCCTTGCATATAATAATAATTCTTCTTTACAAACAAGTCTAAAGGAAGAAGCAACACTTTCATTATTAGTGTTTTTTGTTCTTCCCTTTTTAATTGTTCAACAACCCAAAGTAGAGAGAGAATGAGTTAGCTGACTTCGTCATTAGCACTGCCTAACCTAACCCAACCCAACCCAACCCAAAGTTAGGTGAAAGACAGTCGATGAACACCAACTCAACTAACAAATCCACCTACTAAAAACTAATCAATTTTTTAATATCTTAATTTTTTTGTAGTTATATTTTTATTTATTATTTCAGCCACTTTTGTCGCAATTTTGGTTACACTGATTACATTGATATATTCATAAAAATTATTTTCTATTGAATTCAACAAAAAAATATAACTGAATTCAAAGGACCTTACCCTCCCTCTTTTATTTGCAAGATTGATTTTTTTATTTTATTAATATTCCATTTATTCTTTAAATATAACTGAAAAGCCGGCAAAACGGGGAACCTTTCCAACATAAGAATGGTGTCATGTGATAACTTAACATTCAGAAGCAGACACTATTTGATAATTTAAAACTTTGCCCACTTTATATTTTGCTATTTCTGCGCAAGCTTTGTACAAGCCAAAATAACAAAGCATGTGCCTTTTAATATGTTTTAGTATTAAACTTTAAGAATAGTACACAACAAAAATAGAAAAAGAAAACATATATATCAAAGAATATGGACTTAAGTTTCATAAGTTTTATAAATATTTAATATATAAATGCGTATGAATAAAAGTATCAAAATTTTCTAATTGTGTCTTATTTCATTCGTTGAAGTATAGTTAAGTGCCACCAACCCTCGTGGGTCAATATACTTAATAGTCCCACAAGGACGAGGACCACCAAACTCGTCATGATTGGGAATGGTGAGTGAACATATTTTATGGATTCAATGTTAGATGATATTATGTGAGATTATACTAATTTTTTTTATAGATTCAGCTTTAGTTTTATTGGCATTATAATAAAGAGAAGGTGAGTTCAAGTAAGTTTAAAAGCTTCTTTTTTTTCAATTTAAAGATCTGAGAATTATACCTACAAATAAATATGGTATTCAACTCCTCTGTTTCAGAAAATCCATGAGATGACTATCTAAGATTCCAACTTTCATTTTCATATTTTTATAGAAGCGATACTATTCTCACCTAACTCTGTAGAAGAGATTCCAACTTGGATTTTTATTTAGGATTACCATCTTTATATCTAAGTTTTTGAAAGGACTCCATGAAAATAATAACTAAGGGGAAAATTTTACCAAGGCTCCTCAGCAACAACATCAGGGTGGCTAAAGATCTTGGCCGCATTAAATCTCTTGTTGGTAGGAATGGGTTCGCCGGCTGGGGTGTAAGCATCGCACATCACCTGTTATACAATATTTATTAACAAAAAGACACGGTTACCCCTGTTAAGCCTTGACTTTTCCATTCGGTATTGGATAAAAACAAAATAACTAAAATCACGGGGACCAACGAGAAAGAAGTAACGTGTAAGAATTAATTACCAAGATGTTGTTTCCTTTTCTAAATGGATCCTTGAATATAGCTTGAGGACTGATTCAGTCAAAAAAAAAATTTACACAGTTAATTACGACAAAAACACTGAATCTTTAAATCAAAAAGACAATCACGGATATACGTTCTTTTTGCCTTCTAAGTCGTGATCTAGGTCGAAAGCCAAAATAAAAAAAAAAAAAAGAAATAAGGAACTTACTAAAGAATGACCTCACTGTCATCTCCAGGTGCTTGATTGGTACTGGACCCATCGTAGTTCCACTTCGGGAGTTTTGAAGGGTCCGTCACTGGTCCAGGCAAAGTCTGCACCGGAAACAAATATTGAACTCTTGTTTTAAAAATAGAACGTACAATATTCAATAAACGAAAGTCTGAAAAGTGAATCGCAGCATCGTACCCTTGCTTTGCTTCTCAGATCCATACCAGATCCACCGATCCTGAAACAAAATCGAAGAAGCATTCAGAAAGACATTAATAAAATCATTCCGATTATACGGGAAAGGAAGACGAAGAAGAAGAAGATGAGAGAAACAGCTAACCATATGTATTCGGCTATGATCTTTTCAGTGGTATCGCTGAGGTTGAGGTTGATGAGATCATTGAGGAGAGACATGGCTGCTGTGATTGGCTAATTAATCAAGAACTAAGAGACAGCGGAACTAAGAAGAGAGGGAGAGAAGGTGGGGGTGAAGAAAAGACTTGTTAGGTGGACTTTTTAAATAGCCAAAAGGAAAACAAAAAAGTCGGAAAAATATTCGTTGGAAAATTATAATCAAAGATGAAAGGAAAATATATAGGAAAACGGAACGTATAAGAGGTAACATATTTACATATAAATTGAAACAACCAATGAGACTGCCATGTGCCACGAAAGTCCATTACCCAACAATTTTCACACCTTTTTCCTCTTTTTGAGAAATTAAGATATCCTTTACAGTTTCTTTTAATGTATCATATTTGGCAATATATATATATAGCGTAAACAAAGGTGATCAATATATATTACTTTTTATTTTTTTTATGATATATTTTATACCTAGTGCTTTTTGTGCAATTATTGGCCTCAACTTTTTCTTTATTTTCTCAAATCAATTTTTATCATCAAAAATGGTTGGAAAATATAAATACTCTAATATACCACTTAGTAAGGGATTTCTTTTCATTATCTAAATCTTAATACATTAAACAGTTATTTTGAGTTGTTTTATTTATCTAGTTTTCGATTCTAGAATGACTGAATTGACCTCTTTTGATGTTATCTAATTCTTTCTTCATTTCCGTTAATATTATGTATCAACAATGGTACAATAAACATGAACCAAACACGCGATAAAAAAATACAAGAAAAATATATAATATGAAGAAAAAAACACTAATCATGTTTTATCGGGAAATTAACTTCAATTACTTAATTTTGGATATTTTAGAAATTTTACAACTTTCCACAACCAACTAGTTTTCTCTATTTTTTTATTTATTTTTATTTTTTTGGCTTGGGTGATTTTGATTAGGTATTTTGTTTACTTGTTGACCTCTAATTTTGCTTAAAGAAATATAAGTTGGGATGGTTTTTGTATATTCAAGGTTTATTCTGAACATATTTGCTAAGTTGTGAGGATGATTGGATCTATGGTGGTTGACTAGGGAGGATGATGAGGGTTGTTGCGATGGAAAGGAAAGAGGAATTTGTGAGGGGGATGGTGGCGTTGAAGAGGGTGATGCCAAGAGAGAGTTGAGAGAAAGTGAACGGGGGTTGGGTTTGTACGAGAAGGGAGACGCAGGAAAGGTTTTTTTATTTATTTAATTACCATGTTTTTATTAATTTAGAAATTAACTATTTTTCTTATTTTCAACTCAAATTAAAAAATATTTCTTTATTATATGTCAATTTCTGATTGGCTAGACTTTTTTTAACAGAGATAATAGTTGGGGCTTATAATGATTAAGAAGCTATGGTTTAATTCAAACAAATGGTAGTTTGAGGGTTTATTTCTACCTCGTAAAAAATAGCACTATTAGTATATTTAAGTAACTTATGTAACGTTTGACAAATTTAGGTATCAAATTAGACTCAAAAAAGATTAAGTATCGAATTATGAAAAAGTGTCAAGCTTCGGTGTAAAATTTTTTTTAAAAAAAGTGTCAAATTCATGTACTAAACTAAACAAAAAAGTTTAAGTATCAAATTAGAAAAAAAAAATATCAAGTTTAAATATCACAATATGTTTGATTCACTATAATTGAATAAAGTTAAAATAGAATGTTATAATGCGAGAATGGATTACACCTCTAAAAGAATTGAATGAGTATAAAAATCGTTTGGTTGGGTGGAATATGATTAGTGTTGTAATAGTATTACAACATGTTTGGCATGCCATTCATGCCTTATTCAGTGTAAGAGCCCTATTCCAGTGTTTGTTTTGACTGAATGAGTGAAACATTGGGCGTATTATTACAGTCTCATTCCGGCCTTAGCCATTCAAGGCTACCACCAAAGAATAGCCTTTTTGACCTCTCACGAAATAGCCACCAAATTTCTTTCCCAAAAATACCCCAAACCAAAATCATTGTATTAACCATAATTTCAATCGATGGATTATAGCCATGGCAGAAAAGTCAAGAAGAAATAGAAATTGAAACCCAATTGTTAAACCCTAAATTAGTTCGACCAGCTTCAAGAGAGAGATTGAAGGTTTGGGAGATTAATAGAAGGGTTGGTTTGATGTGAGAAAAGTGAAGTTGGAGTCTAAGGGTGATAGCGAGAGGATCTAAAGAAGGGTCCTTGAGGAGTTCAGCTAAAAGAGATAAAGCAACAGGATCTGGGGTTTGAAGATTATGGTTTTAGGTGGAAAAGGGTTCAGAGATCGCAAATGGCAATTTGGGGAAATGGGTGGGCATAAATTGAGGTTTCGGAGAAAGAAAAGCATGGGTTGAAAGGAAGAAGATGAAGAGACCAGGGGCGAAGCCAGGGGGGCTGGCATGGGCCCCGACCCCCCTAAAATGTAAAATTGCTATTTTGGCCCTTAGAATTTTTTAAAAATTTTAAATTAGTAAAGGTAAAATTACATTTTGGCCCCCTTAAAATTATAAAAAATTGATTTAATCCTTTACAAATTATAAAGATATAAACTATAAAAAATTAAAATTTTATCCGGCCCCCCTAAAAAATTATTCTGGCTTCGCCCCTGGAAGAGACGCAACGGTGAAGCAGCTGACGAAGTTGCAGAGACATTAATGGCGACATTTTTTTTTTTGAAGAGAAGGAAATTAGGTTGTAGAGAAGAGAGTGAAAGGAAGGTTTTTTTGGTTTTGATGGGCTTTTAGAACAAGCTAATAAAAGAATGAAAAGATGAGGTGGAGATAAAGCTTTGGATGAAGATTGTTAGTTTTTGGGGCAAGAATGGTGGTTGACGACCACAAATTGAAAAAAAAACAATGTAATTTTTGGATTTGAGAGAGAGGGGGGTTTCAAAACGAAAGATGTGAAGGAGACGATAGTAAATTAAAACAATATTTTATTTAATAAATTAAAACAATAATAAATTAATATTTATAACAAGGGTAAAATAGTCTTTTTAAAATCTATTCCAATATCATGATTCTAACCAACCAAACAATGGAATACTATTGCAAGTGTATTCCATTTAATCAACCAAACAACGTAATACCTATTACGTCTCTATTCCATTCCAACCGCATAACTATTACATTGTTATTTTATTCCATTCCAGTAAACTAAAAGTACTGTTACTATGTTTGGTTCAAAGGAATAGATAAGATAATAGCATAAAAAATACGGAAATGAACATTTTTTTTTAGAATATATAAGATCCCCAAAAATATTAGAAGGATAAAATGATCAACATACCCTATAATTTTATAAAAATACAAAATATCTCAAAAATATTAAAATGCTTAAATTATCAATATACCCTTTAATAGTTTTTTTTATAAATATAAAATATTGAAATTATCAATATTCTCCTAATATTTTTTTGGTAAAATCGAAAAATGTAACAACAATGAAAAAAGTTTTAATAGATTAATTTATCTTCTTCTTTTTTTTTATCAAACCAAATAATTTAGATTGTATTTTAGGAAACTAGACATTAGATTCACCATAATGATATGGAATTTTTCTTAAAGAAATAGTATGAGAAATAATATCAAAGTTAAGTTTTCGCCTGTAATATGAATTGTGATACAAAAATGGCAAAAGAAAAATATGATATTTGCTTTATCATAATGGAATCCAATTAATTTGACATCATTTTCCTATTATATAAATATATACTACCATTTCAAGTTGGTAAAGTCTAACATTGCCAAAAAAATTAGTGACGATGGTGCATAAAAATGAATAAAACATCACAGTGCAATGAAATGCAAAGGTGAAATGAATTGACATCATGATAACATATTCATATAGATTAAATTTCTAAATTGATAGATACACAATGGCCAATAATTAATTCATATAGTACCAAAATCTACATAATAACACAAATAACATAATAAAACAAATACTTGAAATTGGATACAAGAAAATACAATTTTCGCATTGAAAAAGTGAGAATGATAACTAGCCATCTAAAGTTATAGTTGAAAATATAAAAAGTTACGATGTAATATGGCATCTTTCTGTTCCATAATCAATGGTTCATAATTATCACATGCAAAAAGTAATCACCCTTTATGACATATTATCATGTGATAGTCTCATATTAAGATTATATATATAAAAAGTTATATTAATCCACCACCACAAACATAATCTTTAATGGGTAGAAATGGATCTTCTCACCTAATATAATCATATAAGAGGTGGTAGGCTTAACGAAATGAGCATTTGCATTAGATGATCAGGAATTTTGCTTAACACAAATCTCGTTCATCTTCTATTAAACCTTCTCTTTCACCTAAAGTCATATACAAATTTTGGACCTTTTATTGTATGAGCATTTCAGAGCCAATGCTTCTACTTAATTCAAAGCCAACTTGCCTAATATTATCCCTCAACAATGTGGCAACATCGATAAGTGAACTAGAAGAAATTGGTTCACTTACCTTGGAACGCTTTCTTTTCTTCTTGGAAAATGTAGAATCAACTATGTTTGGATTAGACGATTGTGATTGTGTAGTTGAGACATCCATCTTATCTAATGAAACATCTGCTTCACATCAATTGTCATTGCTTCCTTCTTCATGAATCCTTTCATTAGCATCATTCTTAGCTTGTAATTCTTCAACTAGATCAGAAATTGTTTGAGCATATTTCCCAGTGGCTTGATCATTTGCATATATGGCAGTAAGCTGCTCGTAATAAGGGAAACTTCAGATTCTGAATTGCTCAACTTCTTTATGACCCTACTAAAACATAGATTTGTTATTAATATATACTATAAAGATATAAGTTAAAACATGAAAACAAAACATGGAAAGAAATACTAAATAAATCTTACACTTATATATGAATCCCGCACAACATCTTCGACAACAACCATCTGTTTATGCTTATCCCAACCA
Organism: Gossypium bickii; assembly: GCA_025503065.1. NCBI lineage: Eukaryota > Viridiplantae > Streptophyta > Magnoliopsida > Malvales > Malvaceae > Gossypium > Gossypium bickii. The sequence continues at coordinate 110,783,467 of CP106717.1, forward strand.
GAGGCACTATCGTCTTTTCCACTAAACATACCATAAATGATTTCCCAATCATTTTTCAATGTCCTAATCCTTGATTCAAGATTACGTTTAGCTTTCAACTTTGCATGAGGTAAAAGTTTTGCCACCATTTTTTCTAATTCACCTAAGTTACCAACATTGAATCTTGTATATATATATTAAAAGTCTTAACATTGTGCAAGTCTACCATACATGAAATTAATGCAACATCTCCTTCCAGAACCTATTTCCTTTTGGTCCCTCTAGAGTTTTCAAAAAAAGTTGTCGTCGATTGTGAAAAACTTGACGAACTTTTAAATAAAATTGCAAATATCATTTAATAAAGAAAACCATCATAACTATTTGATAAAACAATATGTTTTTATTTTGAACATACTCTTTATAATTACTACAACTACAATCAAACTTGTTCAATATAGTTGTAATACACAAGTCTAGTACAATGCAGAACTAACATGATAGCAGCATAACACCAAACTCATAAACCATAAAATAAATCAAAGCAAAGTACAATAACATAAGTTTGTATAAATAAAACTTTAAATCCAATTAATTTCTAGATGTTTATCATTCATTGAACATTTGAATTTCTAGTTCTATCCTCCAATTTGTCCATGCATTAGTTGGCTGAGTATTGATTACGTTAAGATCGTCATCCTCTATTATGTTATTGGTTAAACCTTCTCTTAAATCAAATTCAATGGCATCACAACTCATTTCAGTTCGAATAAAGTTATGAAGCAAGCAACAAGAATTAATGATTTGATTATGTATCCTCACAGGATAAAGTGATAGACTTCTAAGTATACCCTATCTAAGTTTTAATAATCCAAAACATCTTTTAATAACATTATGCCCTGCTACATGTTTCATATTGAAAAATTCTTCTGAAGTACTTGGTTGGTAACCTTGGCACCATTCATGCAAATGATACCTTTGACCTCTAAAAGGTGCAAGAAATCTCTAATAATTTGTGTATTTAGAATCAACTAGATAATACCAACCTATATTAAAAAAATTATTTATCAATCTCTTGTGTTATGATATTAGAATGATATTAAAAAAAAAGTAATTTAAATTCTTTCATGCATATACCATGAGAAACTTTAAGTCTGTGTCTTCTAGTGATAGCATCTTGAAGAATTTGACCATTACCAAAAGAACCTTCCCAACCAGTAAGAACATAAACAAATTGCATACTAGGTGTACAAACACCTAAAATATTTGTTGTTATGTTACCTTTTTGAGTTCAATATCTAGAATTTTCAACTAAAGAAACCCTAATCCTGATATAAGTTTCATCTAAAGCACCTAAACAATTTTAAAGTTAAAGCAAAATGTAAATCTAGGATACTCTATTGAAACCTAAATCAAGTTTTTCTAAACATTATATATGAACATTATTATACCTTAAACTATTTTCATCTTAGGTTTGTAGAATTAACTGAAATTGGCTCTGCTTTTTAAATAACACATGTAAGCGTATCACTGCATTTAATACATTATGGAATGACCTAATAGTTTCCCTAAACCTATTAAAGTGATGTTTGATAACTCAATTTTTAAGGTGATATACGTGTTCCTTATTGACTTTAACCCTTTTAAATTTTGCAACACCTTACACAATTTAAAGAAGAAAAGGCAAATCTATTCATCATAACTTGTTGAATACCTGTTGTAACAACTCGATTTTCAGTGGTGCCGGAAAAAGCGATTTCAAAATCCCATTTTCGTAAACCAAGTTCGTAAGTTGGTATAAAAGAATATTAATTTTTAATCCTTCAATTTTATCTATTAATTGTTTAATTAGGTACAATGACTAAATTGTAAAATTCTTATCACTACATATTTTTAAATAGAAAAAGGTTCAAAATGGTAATTAAACCATTTTATTTCATCAAACAGTGGAGAATGATGTAAATTTTCACTAACTTTGGTTAATTGTGATTAAGGTTTGGTTAATTAAAGTTTAATTAATTAATTTTGATTAATTAAGTTTAATCTGTAACACCCCTTACCCGTATTTATTATCGGAATAGGGAACGGGGCATTACCGGAGTTTACAATTTTTTTTTTACTTAATATAACCCTTTTATACTTAATCTAGTCTTCCCTGCAAATATTTAAACCGAAACTAATTCATACCAACCAATCCAATTCAACATATTTTCAAAATAGATCCATGCAAATTTATAAGATAACCTCATTACATACTGAAACTAGAAATTTGTTAGCCATACCAATGGCTGACCTTACATTCATTTCATATTAACATTTATTTTATTAGCTTATACATGCCATTCATTTCCAAACTAAAGTTTCTTTAAATACCGAAAATTTGGGGTTGATAGTGTGATGAGTCTCCCACCGATCCGACCTCCAAGCTCTTAACACTACAAAACAGGGAAAGAGGAAATAGGGTAAGCACTTTGTGCTTAGTAAGCCCATGTAACAAGAATTATACTTACCTAGTATTTTCAATACAAGCAATAAACATTCATATACTCTTTACAAACTCAACATTCAAGTCAGTCCAATAATTTCCATATATCAATAATATATATTATGATTGATGAGCTCATCAATATCATGATTTCCATTTCCTTGTTATTTTTCCATATTTATCCGTTAAATTACTCGGAATTTCGATGGATTTTCAGAGGTACACTTTAGTGTACAACCGGTCCGTCAATTCATATTCATGTGCGCACATTTTCATTTCAGAGCACACTCATGAACCTCATCTTTACAATGGGATTACGGTCCGAGCTAAATCCTGTAATATAAACTCATAGAGCATTGTCGGGATTACGGTCCAAAGCTAAATCCCTCGCAACGACAATTACTCTAATGAGCTTGGATCACAATTACATCCAAAGCTAAATTGGACCTAATTCGGATTACCGTCGGGCTAAATCCATTTTCCACATATTCTTCGGGAGGGCTATATATCGGGGATAGGATCACCCGTCAAGGCTAGATCCTTTTTACCGTCAATTCCTTTTCGAGAGATCCATCGAATTTTCCTTTCATTCAACCGGATTTCTTTTCCTTTTTATCAAATATACCAATGTTTCATCAAATTTCATACAATGGACATTCAAATCATATTCATATCAATAACATACATTTCAAACATTTAAGAATATAATTCAAGTTACACGAACTTACCTCGATACTAGTTCGTTTATAAAATCTACTAATCCAGGACTTTTTCCTTTCCTCGATCTAACCGTATTTGAGTTTTTAGGATCTAAATAAATAAATTCAATCATCAATTCAATACATTTCATGTTCACATGTAGCATTTTCTATAATTCTATTATTATTTTTAGCTTATTCAAAGTGTCTACTTGAGTCACAAGTCACTAAATTATTTATTTCTCGAGCTACTGAGCTCCAAATGAAAAACCGTTAATTTTCCCTGAAATTAGACTCACATTTCTTTATACCATAAAATTTCCAGAATTTTTAGCCTAGCTTGATTAGTACAGTTTATTCATCAAAATTTCCCTGCTCATTGCATGCAGCGATTCGACTCTTCTTCACTAAAAATTAATTATCTCTTCATACGGAAATTAGATGGTGTTCCTGTTTATTTCTATAGAAAATAGACTCATTCAGGATTCTAAACATATAAATTTAAGCCCTTCAATTTTTATGATTTTCTAAATTCAAAAACAGGGGAACCCGAATTTATTCGAACCATCTTACAAAAATCTAAATATCTCAAAATACGTAACTTCTTTTATTTTCTTGTTTCTTTCATATGAAAATAGACTCAGTAAGCTTTAATTTAATATTTTGTTCCTCTTCTAGTTCAACTTCTACAATTTATGGTGATTTTTCAAAGTTAGACTACTCATTGATGTCAAAAACTGTTTTAGTGCAAGTTGGTTATTACCATTTTTCCCTAAACTTTCAATGAATGATAATTTCGCCCCTGCTCAATTAACCTCTCAATTGAGCTTATTTTTCTCAATTAACACTTTATTCTATCACTTTAAACTACTTTATAACCTTTGGAAATCATAATTTCAGTAATAGACTTTAATTCCAAACACTTTCATAATTAGGTCCCAAAAATCAATTTCTATTGAAATTACCTAATAAAATCATCTCTTAAACGAATTAAGGCTTAAATTTCATGCTATTTCATCATAAACTTACATAAGCCAACCATGGTGGCTTTCAATTTCATCCATGAAATCAAAGACTAATGAATTTAATAGTAGGACCTAGTTGTAAAAGTCTTTAAAAACACAAAATTACAAGAAATAGGCAAGGATTCACTTACTTGGTGCAAAAATTATGATATACCAGCTTAGATACCCCTCCTAAGGCGTTTTTAGCTGATGAGAGTGAAGAAAAATGAAGAGATTTCTAGATATCCCTATTTAGTCCTAGTTTTATTTAGCAAATTTTGTTATTTTCCCATTTTACCCTTATTTCTCCTTATCTTCTTGCTGATTTCATACCCTTGCCGTCCAGCCCAATTAGACCTTGGGTCTATTTTCCTTTAAGCCCTCTTTCTTTTATCATTTAAACTATCTAATCATTTTTCATAATTTTGTATTTGTTACAATTTAGTCCTTTTCATCTAATTACATACTCAAACGTTAAAATTTTCTAACGAAATTTTAATACTATATTACTAACATTTTATAAATATTTATAAAAATATTTCCTACTCAATTTTATGAGATCAAGGTCTCGATACCTTGTTTTTACCCAATTCCTTCAATAATTCCTTTTCTAACTAACCACTAAATCGGTAAAATTTTTCTATCGATATTTTAATACGATTTTCCTATCATATAAATATTCATGCAAAAATATTAAAATAAATTTCTCTTTAAATCGGATTTATGGTTACGAAACCATTGTTCGATAACCTTGAATTTAGGCCATTACAACTCCCCCTTTTAAGGATTTTCGTCCTCGAAAATCTTACCGAGAAAGAGGTTTGGATATTGTTTCCTCATTGCCTTCTCCGGTTCCCATGTCGCTTCCTCAATCCCGTGCTTTTGCCACAATACTTTCACCAAATTTATTTTTTTATTTCTAAGCTCCTTTGTTTCCCATGCCAATATTTTGACCTGGTTCTTCATTGTAAGTCATATCCATTTGAATCTCCACTGGTGTTGAGAAATAACATGTGAAGGATCTCGACCGATATCGTCGTAGCATAGACACATGAAAAACATTATGGATTCTATCAAGTTCGGTGGTAATGCCAACCGATAAGCGGCCAGGTCCAATTCTTTCTATGATCTCATATGGCCCGATAAATCTTGGACTTAATTTACCCTTTCGACCGAACAGGAGAACTTTCTTCCAAGGAGACACTTTCAGAAATACCTTGTCACCGACTGAAATTCAATCTCTTTTCGTTTAAGATCGGCATATGATTTTTGGCGATCGAAAGTCGCTTTTAAACTATCCCGAATAACCTTCACTTTTTCTTCTCGTTTCCGGATTAAATCAACCCCATGTATCTTCTTTTCACCGAGCTCTGTCCAATACAATGGTGTTCTACATTTTCTACCATACAAAGCTTCATATGGAGCCATTTTAATATCTGGATGATAATCATATTGTAAGCAAATTCAATCAAAGGTAGATACCTCTCCCAATTACCTTCAAACTCTAGTATACAACATCGAAGCATATCTTCCAATACTTGAATTACACGCTTTCAGATTGGCCATCCATGCGAGAATGAAATGTAATCTTGAAATATGGCCCGAGTACCCAAAGCTTCTTGCAATTTATCCCTAAACGCAGACGTAAATCGGGGATCTCTATCGATATAATGGAGACAGTACTCCATGTAGCGACAATCTCGGATATGTACAATTCAGCCGGTTTATCTAAAGAATAATCCATACGTACCGGAATAAAGTGTGTTGACTTTGTTAATCGGTCAACAATCACCCAAATAGCATCTTTTTTCCTCGGAGACAATGGTAACCCCGATACAAAATCCATAGTGATTCTTTCCCATTTCCATTCCGGTATAGTAATTGGCTAAAGTAACCCTGAAGGTACCTGATGTTCTGCTTTGACCTGTTGACATATCAAACATCTTGATACAAACTCAGAAATATCACGTTTCATACCTGGCCACTAGAACATCTTTTTCAAATCATTATACATTTTATTACTTACCGGATGTACAGACATAGTACCACTGTGAGCCTCGTGTAAAATTTTCTGTATGAGCTCTGAATTCTTGGGTACACATACCTACCTCCGAATAATAAACAATCATCAACCCCAACTTGAAATTCAGAATCGATGCGACTCACATTGTGCCCGTTTAACTCAGTAACTTCTCATCATTCTTCCGAGCTTCACATATATTTCTTTGTAGAAATGTCGGTTTAGCTCTCAATTCAGCTATGATTGAACCATTATCGATCGGTGACAATCGGGTATTCATAACTCGTAAAGCAAACAGAGATTTTCGACTCAAAGCATCAGCCACAACATTAGCCTTACCCGGATGATAATCAATAATCAAATCATAGTCCTTTATCAGTTCAAGCCACCTGCGCTGTCTCAAATTCAAATCTTTCTGTGTCATCAAATATTTCAAGCTTTTATGATCAGTATAAATATGACATTTCTCACCGTACAAATGATGCCGCCATATCTTCAATGCAAAAACAATAGCAGCTAACTCAAGATCATGTACCAGATAATTTCTTTCATGTGGTTTAAGTTGTCTTGAAGCATAGGCTATTACTTTACCTTCTTGCATCAAGACACAACCTAAACCATTTAATGAGGCATCACTGTAAATAACAAATTCCTTACCCGGTTCAGGCTGCACTAATACTGGTGCTTTCGTTAGTAGATCTTTTAATCGGTTGAAACTCTGCTGACATTCATCAGTCCACTCGAACTTTACATCTTTCTGCAATAATCGAGTTATCGGAGAAGCTATCATAGAGAATCCTTGTACAAATCTCCGATAATAACCAGCTAAACCCAAGAAACTTCTAACTTCAGATACAGTCTTCGGTGGACTCCAATTGACAATAGCTGAGATTTTACTTGGATCTACCCTGATGCCTTCAGCGGATACAATATGTCCAAGAAAACCCACTTCTCGAAGCCAAAATTCACATTTTCTCGAATTTAGCATATAATCTTTGTTTTCTCTCGCAGAATTTGCAACACAATTCTCAAATGTTCTGTATGTTCTTCTTCATCTCGAGAATAAACCAAAATATCATCAATGAATACTACCACAAATCTGTCTAAGTACGGTCTGAATATTCGATTCATCAGATCCATAAATACTGCAGGTGCATTAGTCAACCCAAATGGCATAACCAGAAACTCATAATGCCCGTACCTGGTTCTGAAAGCTGTTTTTGGCACATCTGACTCCTTTACTCGTAACTGATAGTAGCCCGATCGGAGATCAATCTTTGAAAATACAGTAGCACCTTTCAACTGATCAAATAAATCATCAATCCGGGGCAACGGATACTTATTCTTTATAGTTACCTTATTGAGCTGTCGATAGTCAATACACAATCTCAAAGACCCATCTTTCTTTTTCACAAACAGAACCGGAGCACCCCAAGGTGAATGACTCGGTCGGACAAAACCTCTATCAACAAGTTCTGTGAATCGTGTCTTTAATTCCTTTATACAGTAGGAGCCATTTGGACTTTTGAGCTATGGAAATCGGAGTAGTTCCCGGAATCAAATCTATAGAAAATTCCACTTCTCTTTCTGGTGGCAACCCTGGTAACTCTTCTGGAAATACATCAGAAAATTCGCATACCACTGGCACTGCTTGAATCTTCGACTCAGATACCTTGGTATCTAATACATAAGCAAGAAAAGCATCATACCCCTTTTTGACATACCTACGAGCGATAATAATCGAAATCACATCGATAATTCCTGCAATCGATCGGATTTAACCCAAAGTAATTCACCATTCTGACACTTCAACACAATATATTTCTGTTTATAGTTTACTACTGCATCATGCTGAGTTAACCAATCCATGCCCAATATCACATCAAACTCATCAAATGGTAGTAACATCAAATCAGCCAGGAAACAATAACCTCTTACCATCAGTGGACAATTTTTACAAATTTTATCCACTAAAATAGACTGGCCAAAGGGGTTCGAGACTTTAACCACAAATTCAGTAGGTACAACAGATAAATCTTTAACGCATGCAAGTTTTACACATATATATGAATGCGTAGAACCGGGATCAATTAATGCACTAATATCAATTTCAAATAAAGAAAATGTACCAGTAATAACATCGGGTGCTGAGGCATCTTCTTTGGTACGCATGACATATGTCCTAGGAGGCGCTCGTGTCTCAGGCCTACTTGCAGTATCTTTTGTAGCTCCTCGGCTACCACTGACATTACCGGATGGTCGAGATGGTCTACCCCTCAAAGATGGATTACTTGGCTTTGATATATATTCAGCTTCCTTTTCATTTCTTTCTGGACAATCTCTGAGGAAATGGTCAAAAGAACCACACCGGTAACAAGCCCCACTCTTAAATCGATATTCACCAAAATGAGCTTTATTACAATATCGGCATCTCGACTTAGGGTACCAACACCGCCAACAACGGTCATTGATGGAGTGGAAGGTCTTGAATTAGTGCTTATTTGTGAACCTCGCACTCTATCCGAATACCTAGTGGTTGAGGTAGAACGATCTGGTACTTCTTCAATTTCTTTGGAGTAGAAAAGCGAGATTTTCCCATTGGTCTTTTACTAAAAATTCGAGAGCTTCCTCTCTCTGCTGTTTCTTTTCTTTGCTCCATTCTTCTGCTTTATAAGCTCGCTCTGCTAGTGTAGCAAACTCTCGAATTTTAAGAATTCCAATGAGTAACTTAATTTTTTCATTCAACCCTTCTTCGAATCGTTTGCACATTTGACGATCATGTACCCATTCTCGAGCATATTTACTCAACCGAACAAATTCTCTTTCATACTCGAATCATCGATCTATTGCCCTGTTTCACTCAAGAAATTCTTTTCTTTTTCGATCAAGGAATCTCGACTAATATATTTCTTTTTGAACTCGATGCGGAAGAATTCCCATGTAATTTCTTCTTTCGGAACAATCAAGCTTTAGTATTCCACCAATGATAAGTTGTGTCTTTTAGCGATGAAACAAGACACATTTCAAACATTCTTCCGCCCTGCAAGATAATTCCTCCAAAACCCGAGTAGTATTTTCTAACCAAAATTCAGCTCATTCGGGATCATCATCAAGCTCTTTGCGTCAAATTCTTCTACTTCTATTTTCGAATTTTATCAAGCTGGAGCTTTTCTTTTCTAATGATTTAGTACACTGCACACTGTGGAATCTTGGGAAGGTGGAGGAGCAGGAGGGGAGCTTGAGTTAATTTGCCTTTGTAGGGTTAGTTCTTATGTCTTGGGTAAACCATTCATTCATCATTTGAAAGAAGGCTATTTTTGCCTCCTCCCCTTGGCCTCTATACAGGGCCTTCTATCGCTAGTTTCTTCTCTTTGTCTTGAAGCGGAGCATGACTCAACTTCCTCAGATTGAGTTCGGTCGGATGACATTACTATAAGGAAAACACAATTTAAATGGTCAGGAGATATCACACTATCAAAAAAATAATTTAAATGGCATGTATAGCTAATCAGATTCGCTATATCGGTCCTAGAACCGACTAAACCTGTAGCTCGATACCAACAAATGTAACACCCTTACCCGTATTTATTATCGGAATAGAGAGCGAGGGCATTACGGAGTTTACATTTTTTTTTTTTTTACTCAATATAACCCCTTTATAATTAATCTAGTCTTCCTGCAAATATTTAAACCGAAACTAATTCATACCAACCAATCCAATTCAACATATTTTCAAAATAGATCCATGCAAATTTATAAGATAACCTCATTACATACATTTGAAACTAGAAATTTGTTAGCCATACCAATGGTGACCTTACATTCATTTCATATTAACATTTATTTTATTAGCTTATACATGCCATTCATTTCCAAACTAAAGTTTCTTTAAATACCGAAATACTGGGGTTGATAGTGTGATGAGTCTCCCACCGATCCGACCTCCGAGCTCTTAACACTACAAAACAGGGAAAGAGGAAATAGGGTAAGCACTTTGTGCCTAGTAAGCCCATGTACAAGAATTATACTTACCTAGTATTTTCAATACAAGCAATAAACATTCATATACTCTTTACAAACTTAACATTCAAGTCAGTCCAATAATTTCCATATATCAATAATATATATTATGATTGATGAGCTCATCAATATCATGATTTCCATTTCCTTGTTATTTTTCCATATTTATCCCGTTAAATTACTCAGAATTTCGATGGATTTTCAGAGGTACACTTTAGTGTACAAATCCGGGTCCGTCAATTCATATTCATGTGCGCACATTTTCATTTCACAGAGCACACTCCCGCGAACCTCATCTTTACAGCGGGATTACCAGTCCAGGCTAAATCCCCTGTAATATAAACTCATAGAGTATTGTCGGGATTACCAGTCCAGGCTAAATCCCCTGCAACGACAATTACTCTAATGAGCTTGGATTTGAATTACCAGTCCAGGCTAAATTCAGACCCTAATTCGGATTACCCGTCCAGGCTAAATCCATTTTCCACATATTCTTCGGGAGGGCTATATCAGGATAGGATCACCCGTCCGGGCTAGATCCTTTTTACCGTCAATTCCTTTTCAGAGATCCATCGAATTTTCCTTTCATTCAACCGGGATTTCTTTCCCTTTTTATCAAATATACCAATGTTTCATCAAATTTCATACAATGGACATTCAAATCATATTCATATCAATAACATACATTTCAAACATTTAAGAATATAATTCAAGTTACACGAACTTACCTCGATACTAGTTCGTTTATAAAATCTACTAATCCGAGACTTTTTCCTTTCCTCGATCTAGCTTCGTATTTGAGTTTTCCGGATCTAAATAAATAAATTCAATCATCAATTCAATACATTTCATGTTCACATGTAGCATTTTCTATAATTCTATTATTCTTTTTAGCTTATTCAAAGCTGTCTACTTGAGTCACAGTCACTAAATTATTTATTTCTCGAGCTACAGAGCTCCAAATGAAGAACTGTTAATTTTCCCTGAAACTAGACTCACATTTCTTTATACCATAAAATTTCCAGAATTTTTAGCCTAGCCAATTAGTACATTTTATTCATCAAAGTTGCCCTTGTTCTGCTGTCTGGCAGTTCTGACTCTTCTTCACTAAAAATTAATTATCTCTTCATACGGAAATTAGATGGTGTTCATGTTTATTTCTATAGAAAATAGACTCATTCAGGATTCTAAACATATAAATTTAAGCCCCTAATTATTTTTATTCAATTTTTTATGATTTTCTAAATTCAAAACAGGGGAACCCGAATTTATTCTGAACCAGTCTTACAAAAATCTAAATATCTCAAAATACAGAACTTCTTTTATTTTCTTGTTTCTTTCATATGAAAATAGACTCAATAAGCTTTAATTTCATATTTTGTTCCTCTTCTAATTCAACTTCTAAAATTTATGGTGATTTTTCAAATTTAGACTACTGCTGATGTCAAAAACTGTTTTAGTGCAAGCTGGTTATTACCATTTTTCCCCTAAACTTTCAATGAATGATAATTTCGTCCCTGCTCAATTAACCTCTCAATTGAGCTTATTTTTCTCAATTAACACTTTATTCTATCACTTTAAACTACTTTATAACCTTTGGAAATCATAATTTCAGTAATAGACTTTAATTCCAAACACTTTCATAATTAGGTCCCAAAAATCAATTTCTATTGAAATTACCTAATAAAATCATCTCTTAAACGAATTAAGGCTTAAATTTCATGCTATTTCATCATAAACTTACATAAGCCAACCATGGTGGCTTTCAATTTCATCCATGAAATCAAAGACTAATGAATTTAATAGTAGGACCTAGTTGTAAAAGTCTTTAAAAACACAAAATTACAAGAAATAGGCAAGGATTCACTTACTTGGTGCAAAAATTATGATATACCAGCTTAGATACCCCTCCTATGGCATTTTTAGCTGATGAGAGTGAAGAAAAATGAAGAGATTTCTAGATATCCCTATTTAGTCCTAGTTTTATTTAGCAAATTTTGTTATTTTCCCATTTTACCCTTATTTCTCCTTATCTTCTTGCTGATTTCATACCCTTGCCGTCCAGCCCAATTAGACCTTGGGTCTATTTTCCTTTAAGCCCTCTTTCTTTTATCATTTAAACTATCTAATCATTTTTCATAATTTTGTATTTGTTACAATTTAGTCCTTTTCATCTAATTACATACTCAAACGTTAAAATTTTCTAACGAAACTTTAATATTATATTACTAACATTTTATAAATATTTATAAAAATATTTCCTACTCAATTTTATGAGATCAAGGTCTCGATACCTTGTTTTTACCCAATTCCTTCAATAATTCCTTTTTCTAACTAACCACTAAATCGGTAAAATTTTTCTATCGATATTTTAATACGATTTTCCTATCATATAAATATTCATGCAAAAATATTAAAATAAATTTCTCTTTAAATCGGATTTATGGTTACGAAACCATTGTTCCGATAACCTTGAATTTAGGCCATTACATAATCCAATTATATAAAGGCAACTTAGTGCATGTTATCATCTTTATTTTATTTTTCTTCACCGAATCTACATAAAACCTAAAGGGGAAAAGTTATTTTTGAACTTCAAGTTTACCTTAAATAAACTTTTTTTTCTATAATTAACTTTATATCCAAAAGCCCTCATGATTTACTTATTTTCTTATCCTTTTGTCAATGGTCTAGTACAAATACAACATATAGGGTAACTAGCCAGGCTTTATTCGTTCTACGATTAAAAAGTTGAGGGCTATAATTTTCTCTCTAATTTGTTGCCATCTAACCCTAACTAATATCTTGGGCTAGTAGTATTATATACATATGAACATTGGCTTTTTATTATTAATTACTATAACAATAGTTCTCCTAGGTGAAAGGAGAGTTATAAAGCGGCTTGATGAAAGCCTATGCTAGGAAAAATGGTACGCATGTTGATATTCCATAAAAATAGCAATCGAAGAGTGAACATGCTTTTTTCTGTGATTAAAAGACTTGTAACATTTGTAACTATAGAATTTTCTAAGCCTAACTTCATATGTACAGTCGAAACCATTTTTTTGAGTTTGAAAAACGGGGATCGACTTTTAAAATAAAATTGGAGTCGCCACGAATCCTTTTTGTTTAGGTGTGATCGGGTCACCTATAAAACATTTTGTTTTATTTTTAAAGAAATTAATTTTGGTCTACGAATTTTAAGAAAAACGGATTTGAGAGTCGGTTACGTACGAGGAAGGTTTAGCACCCTCGTACACCCAAAATTGGTACCAAATTGATTAACTAATGTCCTTATATTGAAAATTTAAAAATGTTTATGGTGTGATACTTTTTAAAGAATGTTAATTAATTTCGAATTGAATCTCAAGATTCACTCGTTCCAAAGGAATAAAAACATCACATCCAGCACGTTAGGATATGACACGTTTATACCCTAACACCGAGATCATCTTTGATTTTCAATATATGCGATTAAAAGGATATTTGGTTATTTAGTCAAACGGAAAATCGAAACCCAGCACGATAGGACACAATTTCTCAAATTTCCAAACACACAAATATTGCCTTATTTTGAAGAATTTTCAAATACACAATTTTAAAATTGGCTCAAAATGCATTTTATTAGCCTATTTAGAATAACAATGGAACTACTAATATCAATCAAGATGTTAAAGTTTGAATCACAATGCAATAATGTAAATAAACAAGATTACAGACATTGAATAATATACATGGATAAAATATTATACTAATGAATGATCATAATATGAAATTTGAAGGGAATGAATTTGGGTACATACAATGGCAAGCCAATTAATACAATTAACATATAGCAAGTTTTAAAATAAGGTAAGCCAATGATATATATAAAATAATATGTGTCAATCTAAATAATATACATATAATAAAAAAACTCGATATAAAATAATGTACATATATAAATAATAATGACATGAGAAAGTGTTTGGAATAAATATAATTTAAAATAAGATCTTTAAAAGAACAATTATATATTTATATATAGATTTAAAATAAAATATATATACATATATATTTAAGAGAAAATACATAAAATAATATGAAACTAATAATATATACATAATACATATAATAAAGTAACTTAATGTAAAAAAAAAAACAAAATGATTTAAAATAACAGCATGTAACGTATTAAAATAGCTAATAAATTAAGGAAAAGGTTAAAAAGTAAAAAATGAGGTGATTTCAAAGGACAAGAAAGGAGGAGGGACCAAGTGCGCAATTACCCCTTCAACGCGTAAACACGCGGATCCTGAGGGTATCGGGTCGGGTCAACCCGATCCGGTTCAAAACGATGTCGGTTTTAAGCTATTGCCATTAGCCTTAAACGACATCGTATCTCTTGTCTATAAAAGGCAAAATTTGTTTAAAAAAATCATTTGTTGTTTGATTTAAAAAAAAAAACAAAAGAGAGAGAGTTGGTTTTCTCTCTGACCCCCGATTCCAGGCCATCGGGCCACCGTGCTCTGCCACCGTCTGTAGTCGTGCGCGGTGGCCGGAGGCTCAAGAAATGGTCGTTTCAAACCCCTTTAGACGCTCTAAACCCGAATCTACCCTCCAAACGCTCAAAACCTCTCAAAAAAAATCGAAAGAAGCGAAAACGCTTCGACTTTGGCTAAAAAACGCTTCGGTTTTTTGTTCCGATTGTCACAAAAGGTAAAAAAACTCTATTTTTTTCTTCTATATCTATTTGTGTGTGATGTATATTCGAAAATAAAATAGATTGAGAAAAAAAATGGACCGAAATCTACCTCCTTGCTATTTTTGTATCCAAAAACGTAAAAAATTACAGTGGTTTTCTAGCTTTCTTTTATAGCCGAAAAGAAAAAATAAAATCAAAAATACAAATCATTTATTTTTCTTTTGTTTTCAGTATTTGCGGTCCTTTGTTCTCTTACACAGGTATGGAGGTGGGCTGACGTGGGTGAGTGGTGTGCGTGGCTGTACGGAGGCCGTACTCGGAGAGGCGTAGCGCGCATGTGGGGTGACTACTACAGCACTGAAGAGTTTTAGGGTTCTGAAACCCTAATCTGACTTTGGGTCATTGGGCCTAGAGAATTAGGGTTTTATTTTTAGGCCAATTTTTATTGGGTTGGTATTGGGCTGTTTTGGCTGCTGAAATAAACTGGACTCTTATTGGGTTTTTTAATTGTTTTATTGTTTTATTGGTTAATATGGGCCCGGGCATAAATGGGTTCTTACAGGTGCCCCTCTTTGCTCATTGTTGTGTAACGAGAATGGAGCAAAGACATCAAAAAAGACCATTTCTGCCCGGTCTTCAAATCTTTGACTTCTTTTAATGCTTCTCCTCTTCGAGTATCTTCATTCCATCCCACTGCATCTTCAGGGGTATAAGAACTAGCACTTCGATCCAATTCAAGAAAATTAGACTTGTAACTTCTATCTGCTCTGCCGCAACTTCGAGGAGATGAGGTTTGCTGTCTTCTGTCTACTCCACTGCAACTTCAGGGAGATAAGACTTGTATGGTAAATTCAATCCAACCTACTGCTGATCGCTGTAAAATTAGAGTTTTAAATATTTATAAAAGAATGATCAAACCTGGAGACTAACTCTGACAACGATTAAAGGCAAGTGTACCTATCGAACAGTAGTATAGCTTAGGCAAGACCGGATATCGAACCCAAAGGAACTAAAAGTACTAATACTAACTTTCTTTTTATTATTTAGCCTTAAAAATATAGTGAAGTTGCTTTAAACTATATTGGCGAAGACTAAACTAAAGAAACAAAGGCAAAAAGATGAATTTGGGGATAACTTGAAAAAGGCTCAGTTGATTTTGATGATACCTTCGGGAAGAATCCACCTAGACTTCACTCATTTATTTAACCCTAAATTATATGATTTCTTTTTACTTAGCTTGATCCGTGAGACTCCCTAACCTATGTTAAACCCTCTCTCGAAGTGAATAACGTCTAATCCTAGGTTAATTAGTGGAATTCTCATTCGCTTATAATAACCCCCTAGGAAAGCAGTAAATCGATCAATGGACTCCCATATTAGGTTTCACCCTAATTTGGCAAAATCTCGTAACCCTATTTCTAGGCGCCCGATCAACTCCGCTTAATTATGTTAGATCTACTCTTAGGCAGGGTCTATTCCTCCTCCACCTAAGCACATTAGATTTGGATTAAGCAACATAATTAAGAACAAACCAAGTAATTTATCATATAACTTAAAAATCAAATAAAAAGATCCATCTAGGTTTCATCCCCTTCAGGTATCTAAAGAGTTTAGTTCATAATGAATACACAAAACATCGCAAGAGAAAAGATAAAACAAAACATAAGAAAATCCTAAAACTCCCTGAAGGAATTGAAGGAGAATTCCGCCGTCTTGAGTATAACTCCGGCTTCTTAGGATGAATCAACTAGCTATCTTCGCGTTATTCCCTAACTCTGACCTTCCCGACTTGGCTCCTTGGCCTAGTTTTGACGCCCTTTCAAAGGTGGTACTTGGGGTATATTTATAGGCTCTTGGAATGCGATTCTTTCTTCCTAAGTATCCTTTTCCGACTGAAATTGCTCTTTCCAGCGACAGAGGCACGACCATGTCACATGTCTGTGCAAATCGAGACCTGATTGTGTTCAGATTTCACTTATGGCACGACCATGTGTGGTGGTGATGAGGCCGTGCTCGGACTTCTTTAATGAGGCATGGCCGTGTAAATCGAGATTAGGCCGTGTCGATTTCGTGGAAAGGCCCATTTTGTATTCTTCTCATCCTCGGATGCTTTCCTGGGTATAAGACATGAAAAGAACGGATTATAAGAACCTTTTTACACAAATCAAGGGATAAATCATCCAAAAGCATATTAAATGTGGGCTTAAAATATGTTACTTTTACAGTTTATCAACTGCAACTTCAGAGGTATAGGATTTGTCGTTTTAATCCGCTCCACTGCAACTTCAGGGAGATAGGATCTGATGTCTTCGATCTGCCCCTACAACTTCAGGAATGCCAAATCTGCTATCTTCGGTCTGCTCCATTGCAAACTCAGGGATGCCAGACTAGTATCTTCGACCCGCTTCGCTCAGGAAGGCAAGATCTGCTATATTCAATCTGCTCCATTGCAATCTTAGAGATGCCAGACTAGTGGCTTAAATCTATTCTACTACTGCTTAGGGAGGCAAGATTTGCCGTTAGATCTTGGTCCACTACTGCTTAAGATGACAAGATCTACAATCTTCGACCTATTCCACTGCTGGTCAGGGAGATAGGACTGTTGGCTTAAATCTGTTCCACTACTGCTTAGAGAGACAAGATTTGTCATTCGATCTTGATCCACTACTGTTTAGGGTGACAAGATCTATAATCCTCGACCTATTCCGCTGCTGGTCAGGGAGATAGGACTGTTGGCTTAAATCTGTTCCACTACTGCTTAGAGAGATAAGATTTGCCATTCGATCTTGATCCACTACTGCTTAGGGTGACAAGATCTATAATCTTCGACCTCTTCCGTTGCTGGTCAGGGAGATAGGACTGTTGGCTTAAATCTGTTCCACTACTGCTTAGGGAGACGAGATTTGCCATTCGATCTTGGTCCACTACTGCTTAGGGTGACAAGATCTACAATCTTCAACCTATTCTGTTGCTGGTCAGGGAGATAGGACTATTGGCTTAAATCTATTCCACTACTGCTTAGGGAGACGAGATTTGCCATTCGATCTTGGTCCACTACTGCTTAGGGTGACAAGATCTACAATCTTCAACATATTTCGCTGATGGTCAGGGAGATAGGACTGTTGCTTAAATCTGTTCCACTACTGCTTAGGGAGACGAGATTTGACGTTCGATCTTGGTCCACTACTGCTTAGGGTGACAAGATCTACAATCTTCAACCTATTCCGCTGCTGGTCAGGGAGATAGGACTGTTGGCTTAAATCTGTTCCACTACTGCTTAGGGAGACAAGATTTGCCGTTCGATCTTGGTACACTACTGCTTAGGGTGACAAGATCTACAATCTTCAGTCTGCTCCACTGCAATCTCAGGGATGCCAGACTAGTATCTTCGATCCATTTCACTCAGGAAGGCAAATTCTGTGAATTCACTGATGTTGCGACACTGTCCTCTAGGGACCTATCCTGTAAAATCGGTTTTATGTGTTTATGCCTATGCAAAAATAGTAAGGATGCAATGATCAGAATGAATCTAATACTCCTAACTAAATGTATTATGGACAACATCTGCAGAATGTCATAAGAATAATTTCTTATAATGATTAGAATGCAATAATCGGAATGAATCAAATACTCCTAACTGGGTGACATTTGCATGAATGCAGAATGTCATGAGAATGATCCCTTTTTTAAAAGCTTGATAACTAGGATGCAATGATCGGAATGAATCAAATGCTCCTAACTAAATGTAGAATTTCATGAGAATGATCTCTTTTTAAATGCTTAGGGTGGTCATCACTCATCGTTTATCAGGGCTCTATCACTGATGTATTTTGCTGCCATCCTGTTCGGCTTGTATTCTCGATAGAAAACTCGAGGAAATAATTATATCTTGCAACAGATTTGCCCCGCTGTAACTTCAGGGTTCATCTTATTGTGACTTAAGGGTATAGGATCTGAATTTTTTCTCATCCATCCCATTACGACTTCAAAATGTAGGATTTATTTCTTCTTCAATCTATCTCATTACTATTTAAAGGTATAGGATCTGTATCAGCTTCCATCTATCCAACTGTAACTCAGGGGTATAAGATCTGTAGCTTGTTCCATCAATTGATCATTCTCCGGGTGACCCAACCAGATGTGTATGCATGATGCTCGCATTGATGCAGAATATCATTTTTTTTTTTTAAAATGATTCCCGTTTTACACTTGGGTTAACAATGCCCTTTTTTTGTCAGGATTGTATTACTGACGCAATATTTTGTCATTTTGCTCAATCATTATTTTTTTACAAAAAAATCCGGAGAGATAGTTTTAGTTTAGACTTGTCCTTCACCAATATTTTCATCCCTCACACTTGGTGAGTTCTAAACAATAGTCCTGTTTCAGTTTCTTGTATTATTTAGAAGCTTCCAGAGTAATATGCGAAATTCATTTTATGAAAGTGTTATTAGTCCACTAATCGTTATTTCAATGCAAATTGCTTAAAAAAGATCATAACAATAGACAAGAAGGAAATTAATTAGGAGCATAGCTTGAAACAAATAAGTTAATTCAAGATAGCAAATGCAAAGAAATTTTATTGGGAGCATTCTTTGAAAAGAATAAGATAATCCAAATAACAAATTTGAAATGGATAAAATAGAAACTGGGTGCCCCAGATATCGCAGCCTGAGCTTCTCTGTTCAAACTTCTTGAGGACCATTTTAAGCTCAATATGTGTTTAGGGGATCCGTAGTACTTTGTTGATGCCCCAAGACGTAGCATATTGCTTCATTGTTAAGTATAGTAAGACTACTGTATGCCTTACTTTCGATCAAAATTTGAGCTGCCCTGTTCGGATTTTCAACTCAAATCCCCTTTGGTCTCAAGGCGCCCTTTGCTAGTTTTCGCTTTGGCCTCTTCTTTTCTTCTTTTTCTTTCTTTCCCTTTTTTGTTTTGTTTTGTTTTTTTTTTTGGAAAACTTTTTATTGAATCTGATTCCACTGGATTGGGCAAGTTCTTGCCATCCATCTCGGTCAATATCTTCTAATTCAACTAATCATATTGAGATCGGATCCCTTCTGCCTCTTCTAATTTTAGCTCTTGACAAGACTCGAAGAAAAGGAATCTCGACATCAATGGGCGAAACCAATGAGGAATATGTTGCCCCAGTGACAGTCTTGGCCAATGTTCGATAAGCATAGAGGGTAAATAGTAACTTCTGTATGCCAATCTTTACAAGTCTCGGTCTTTTTTATTATCTTTTGTTTTTCTTTTTTGCTGTATTTGCTGCAATGTGATGTGGCACCTGATCTTTGAATAGACCGCAAACTTTGACATTGTGCGATTAAATATGATCTTTTTACTTTTTTTTTTGGTATTCTTTTTTTCTTTTTCTCTTTTTTGTTCTAATAGCTATTAACTTTGTAATATTGGCATATGAAGCGACTTTTACCATCTTAGTGAAGTAACCGATATCCACGAAAATGAATTGATGTTGGCCGGAAGCTTTTGATGAGACTGGTTTGATAACATATATGCCCCACATATAGGAAATCTTATTTCTGCATTGAGTTAGGCTTTAATCTTCATCTCTTTCGTTAGCTCATAGCATCCGCTGACACTTCGTAAGGTAAGATCTACCATTCTTAACAAATTAGGAAATAAGTTGCAAACTCTGTTATCTTCCAAGTCTTTAGATCCCTCTAGACACATATCTCGCTAAAAAGGGAGTCAGTAATAGCGTCGCCCATGTCATTGATATCTGGGGACCCCTTGTGGGTACGAAGGTAAGTTCCAGAGGATAAATGATTCCAAGAATGATTATTTATATGGTATGATCATGAATAAAGAATGAAAGAATATTTAAATAGAAATCCAAAATAATCTATAAATGGAAAGAATGGAAAAATATTTGCTCAAAAAGATGCATTTTATTGAAATAAAGATTCTGAACACAAGCCTATTTCACAAAATGACTCTTATTACTTCTAGGCTAAAAGCAATAAGCGTGTTTTGAATATTACTCTAGATTAGCCTTAAAAATACATGTCTCTTCCAGAGTCCCATTGTTCAAAACACTCTCAAGTATATAAAGGCCGATGCTTGGAAAACTTTTATTCCTCTGTTCCCTCTTCGGATTGATGTTCTAATTTCCCGATTTCTAGGCTTCTGATGACTTCTTCAAGGAATCGCAACTCTCCTGCCCCCTCCTTCAATTGTCACAATTCACTGCTTCGTTCGGCTCATTGAACTTCACAACCCCTATTTTAATAAGCCTTTCGACCAATTTCTTAAATACAATGCAGTTATCGATTGAATGACCCGTTATTTCTGCGTGTTACTCGCATTAACCATTCGAATCATACCATTTGGGGTATGGGGGTTGTATTGGTTCTATGTAATGAAGAGCCACCACATGTGCATCAAATAGGCTTTGGTACAACTCCCTATATGTCATTGGTGTAAATTGGAGTTGCCTTGCACTGGATTCTTGTTTTGATGAGCCCTGATGAGCAGTGGTCACAGCCCTCGGTTGACCTGCAGTGACCGATTTGGAATGCATGCTCAAGCTGTTCACTTCATTTTCCATATTTCTAGGGGTTGATCTTTTGACACTTTCTCCCGCATCTATCTTTCCATTTTTATGGCATTCTCAATCATTTCTCCAGTCATTACGACATCTGAGAAGCTCTTTGTATCGCTCCCTAGCATATGAGTGATAAACGGGGCCTTCAGTGTATTAATAAAGAGCATGGTCGTCTCTTTCTCTAAGAGTGGTGGTTGGACTTGCGTCGCCACTTCCCTCCATCATTGGGCATACTGCCTGAAGCTCTCGTTTGTCTTCTTCTCCATGTTCTGGAGTGTAATCCTGTCGGGTGTCATATCTGTCACGTGGCTGTATTGTTTTATGAAAGCTTGAGCCAAGTTTTTCCATGAACCAATTTGGGAACGAGTCAATTGGTTATACCACTTGGCTGCCGCTCCCACTAAGCTATCTTGGAAGCCATGGCTCAACAGTTGGTCATTATTAATGTACCCCGTCATTCTTCTACAAAACATAGTGATATGAGCCTCGAGGCAACTTGTCCTGTTATATTTCTCAAATTCAGGCATTTTGAATTTGTATGGGAGCACCAAGTTCAGGACAAAGCTTAAATCCTTGGCATCGATTCCATAACAGCCATCAGTACTTTCTATTGTCTTAAATTTCTCCTCCAACCATTTACATCTATCTTTTAGCTTTGGAAATTCTACTTTTATCCTCTCTCCTTCATCTATTTCATCCAAATCAGGGACATTAGTATTAATTAGATTATCTCCTGACCTTAAGCCAGTTTGGAGATTCATTGAAGCACCAGTTTGGAATTGTTGAGGCCTGATTGTGATAGGTGGCCTTTGTAAAGCTACTTCAGGTTGTGTTTGCACGTCTGGTGGAGTAAAATCTGGGGGATATCGAGGATACTCAGTATTCTCCTCAGCATTAATTATGGGGCTTTTTCCTTTATCCATAAGCCCATTCAACAGCTGCGTCATCTGGGTCATCATATTTCTCTGAGACTCCATCATTTTGTCCATCATGTCCTATTGGATCTTAGCAAGCTGCTCCTGCATTTGTGCTTGCATTTGTTCTTGCATCTCTTTCTGCATCTGTTCCAACTTTTCTAGTCTTTTATCCATTGACTTGATCTTTTTCCTTGTGCCGTAGGAATGCGTATCTGGTAAGATTTTGTCAGCTTCTAAGTTACTGAAATAAGTTTTAATTAATTAGAGTCTTTTTACAAATTTTAATGCATATGACGCGATGTAATACAAATGCATGAAATGCAATGCAAATGCATGGAATGAATGCAAAAAGAAAGAGAGACGTTGATTCTGAATTCAATTCCATTAGAAGAACTTTTCTAGAAAACAAATATCTGTACATAAAGCAGATTACACACGCGGCATTACCCTTAGAATCCAAATGAAAAAACAGATATTGTTATCTTGCTAATTTTCCAAAAGATGTCTCTATTATTTCCTTTTGCTTGATCTGGGTCGCTACCAATTGCTCAATTATCCCCACTATGCTCGTTAGCTCCTTTAAGAAAGTCGAGACATGACGGCTCTTGAATATTCTTTGTCGGCTTAAATCATCGGGCAAAGTCTTGTATTCTTCTGCGGACCATCAGCCTTCTCTCATTGTTTATTTGGACCATATTCGAACGACCGTATTATAATCTACTTTATCAAGCAATCCATTTTCTTATGACAAACTCTTCTATTTAGCAATCGAATATTAATCAACACCTCCTTTCTATGATGATGCAATGCAATGTAATCAAAACAAAAGAAAACACGTTAGTGCAAGAGAAATAAACAAAACAGAACACATGTCCGGGTGACCACTAGGGTTTGGCGTGGCTCTATCTAGGGTAGGCTCCTAGGTCTTCTATATGTGGTTTGGTTCTAAAGAGGGGGTACCTGAACCAACAGGTTCCTCAATCCTCACCCATTATAGGCTCATATAGGTCGAGTTCGGTTCAGGGGAATACATTTCCCTATGGCCATGCGGAGATGAAAATCTCACGAAGCACATAGGTACAGATGTATTCCGGAAGCAGTCCACTAGCCCATGCGGAGGTGAAAACCTCACGAAGGCATAGTTTCTCACTCCTACTCAAAGGCATAACCACAACGGTCATGCGATGCAAATGCAAGTATTCTACAAAAACTCAACATCATAGATCCAACAAATGCCTCAAAAGAAACACGATTTTCCAAAATAATTTTTCAAATTTTCAATCAAAAGGACAAAAATTAACCAATCTATGGCCTGACTCTCAACCAGTCCCCAGCGGAGTTGCCAAGCTGTCGAAACCATTTTTTCGAGTTTGAAAAACGGGGATCGACTTTTAAAATGAAATTAGAGTCGCCACGAATCCTTTTTTTTTTTAGGTGTGATCGGGTCACCTATAAAACATTTTGTTTTATTTTTAAAGAAATTAATTTTGGTCTACGAATTTTAAGAAAAACGGGTTCGAGAGTCAGTTACGTACGAGGAAGGATTAGCACCCTCGTACGCCCAAAATTGGTACCAAATTGATTAAGTAATGTCCTTATATTGAAAATTTAAAAATGTTTATGGTGTGATACTTTTTAAAGAATGTTAATTAATTTCGAATTGAATCTCAATATTCACTCGTTCCAAAGGAATAAAAACATCACATCCAGCACGTTAGGATATGACATGTTTATACCCCGACATCGAGATCATCTTTGATTTTCAATATATGCGATTAAAAGGATATTTGGTTATTTGGTCAAATGGAAAATCAAAACCCAGCATGATAGGACACGATTTCTCGAATTTCTAAACACACAAATATTGCCTTATTTTGAAGAATTTTCAAATACACAATTTTAAAATTAGCTCAGAATGCATTTTATTAGCCTATTTAGAATAACAATGGAACTACTAATATCAATCAAGATGTTAAAGTTTGAATCACAATGCGATAATGTAAATAAACAAGATTACAGACATTGAATAATATACATGGATAAAATATTATACTAATGAATGATCATAATATGAAATTTGAAGGGAATGAATTTGGGTACATACAATGGCAAGCCAATTAATACAAATAACATATAGCAAGTTTTAAAACAGGATAAGACAATGATATATATAAAATAATATGTGTCAATCTAAATAATATACATATAATAAATAAAAAACTCGATATAAAATAATGTACATATATAAATAATAATGACATGTGAAAGTGTTTGGAATCAATATAATTTAAAATAAGATCTTTAAAAGAACAATTATATATGTATATATAGATTTAAAATAAAATATACATACATATATATTTAAGAGAAAATACATAAAATAATATGAAACTAATAATATATACATAATACATATAATAAAGTAACCTAATGTAAAAAAAAAATGATTTAAAACAACAGTATGTGACGTATTAAAATAGCTAATAAATTAAGGAAAAGGTTAAAACCCAAATAATTAAGGACCAAATTGGAGTTAAAATAAAATTAAAAGGGAAAATCTAAAAAAAAATAAAATGAATTGGGGTCAAAATAAAAAGGAGTGCAAATTAATAAGGACTCATCAGGAGAATATCCCAGGTATGCGAGACGGCATCGTTCAGTAAGTGGATCAAAATGAAACTGACATAATATTTTGGGCGAAATTTAAAAAGTAAAAAATGAGCTGATTTCAAAGGACAAGAAAGGAGGAGGGACCAAGTGCGCAATTACCTTTCAACGCGTAAACACGTGGATCTTGAGGGTATCAGGTCATGTCAACCCGATCCGGTTCAAAACGACGCCGTTTTTAAGCTATTTCCATTAGCCTTAAACAACGTCGTATCCCTCGTCTATAAAAGGCAAAATTTGTTTAAAAAAATCATTTATTGTTTGATTTTAAAAAAAAAAACAAAAGAGAGAGAGTTGGTTTTCTCTCGACCCTTCGATTCCATCTTTGTCGGGCCATCGTGCTCGCCGTCCGTCCGTCAGTCGTGCTTGTGATGGCGGAGGCTCAAGAAATGGTCGTTTCAAACCCCTTTAGACGCCCTAAACCCGAATCTACCCTCCAAACGCTTAAAATCTCTCAAAGAAAATCGAAAGAAGCGAAAACGCTTCGACTTTGGCTAAAAAACGCTTCGGTTTTCGGTTCTGATTGTCACAAAAGGTAAAAAAAAAAAAACTCTATCTTTTTCTTCTATATCTATCTTTGTGTGACGTATATTCAAACATAAAATAGATTGAGAAAAAAAATGGACCGAAATCTACCTCCTTGCTATTTCTATATTCAAAAACGTAAAAAATTACAGTGGTTTTCTGGCTTTCTTTTATAGCCGAAAAGAAAAAATAAAATAAAAAATACAAATCATTTGTTTTTCTTTTGTTTTCTGTATTTGCTGTCCTTTGTTCTCTTACGCAGGTACGGAGGTGGGCTGAGGTGGGCGAGTGGTGTGGGTGGCTGTATGGAGGCCGTACGCGGAGAGGCGTGGCGCGCATGTGGGGTGATTGTTGCGGCGCTGGAGAGTTTTAGGGTTTCGAAACCCTAATTTGACTTTGGGTCATTGGACCTAGAGCACTAGGGTCTTGTTTTTGGGCCAATTTTTATTGGGTTGGTATTAGGCTGTTTTGGCCTGCTGTAATAAACTGGACTGTTATTGGTTTTTTAAATTGTTTTATTGGTTTTTTAGTTAATATGGGCCTGGGCATAAATGGATTCTTACGTGTACGTTTTTCAACTATGTATAATATTTTGTGATATCTTTGTAAGGATTTTTTCAAGTTACAAGGTGAGTTATTGACCTTGTGTATCTATAACTCATTAAAGTATTTTGATAATTTTCCTTTTGTTGAAAGGTCATCTATATGAGGTCATACATCAGCCTTTTGATAACTTCCTCTGCTAAGAGATTTCATGCTGTGTTCCATGAAAATGACATTTTTAAAACTTGTAAGGCTAGACATCAATCTTAAATAATATTATGAAAAAATTGAATAGCGCCTTTCAAATAAAATCTTTTTGAAACCATGAGGTTAGTCGCCAACTTATGATAATTTAAAATAATTTTGATTTACAATGTCAAATGAATTTTGAGCAATAAAGGGATATTGTTTTAGTGGGAAAATAAGAATCAATAAAGGTTGATAATAATGACCTATCGTAGGGGAAGGGGGAATGTCCTACATTCTTAATTACTAGAACTATAGGATACAATGGAGCATTCACGCATGACACACACCAAAAAAAAAAAGCTTAAAGAATGTGTTTCAAGGTTGCATTGAGTCATGCGACAAGCAATAATATAATAATGAATAGTTGCGATTAAGGTATACGAAAAACTACAATTAAATGATAGTTGGCCATTAAAAGGCCAGTGATGAGTTTTTTTCTTTTTCCTTTTCCTATTACCTTATCTGAAAATACAATGTTTCACTTCTACTTTCTCTTTGCTTCAAGGTTTCTTCTACAAATATCGGATTTTCTTACTTGCAAGTGATTTTATTTGAGAACCTTTTTGTTGTTTTTGCCTTGTCTCTTTCTTGTTGTTATTAGTTACGTCATTTTTTTTCTTTTGTGCTACTCTTCTTCTCTTGGTGTATGAGTTTTTCTTCTTTTTTATTGGCTTGTAAAATCGCTAAGCAAGAAGAAGTTGAAGCAATAACTAATGTTGCTGCTCACAATATGCTCATGCATGAAGTTGAGGTCATCGTGCCTCAATTAGATTTAGGTAGAGTTTAAGAATGGGTTTAAACTTTTTGAAGAAGACTAGCCAAGTGTGGTTGGGGTTGTTGAAAATAAACATGAAAAAATGGGTTCCATTTGCCCTTTCACTAGTTCTACACAAAGATATTCAGCAAGTTTTACATAAAATAATATATTCAAATTGATAGATTGATCAGAAATTAGTTAAATAATTGGTTTAACTCGCTAACTGAATAGAATCATCTTTAGACTAGAAATAAAAAATTGGATGATTAATAAAAAATTAGTTCAACTGATTTTTATATTTTAAGCTAAATTATTATGATAAAAAATAAAACCAAGTTTATTTTAAATGTTAAACTTGAAAAATACATTTGGCTGCTCATTGTTGATGCTTTAGACCTTCATTACTGTGTTGTCGTTGGCCACCATTTCAAGCCGCATTCATCGCCTTCAAGGTCAAATCCAGCTGTTTCTCTCTCTCTCTTGAACAAAAGCAATTTTTTATTGTTGTTGTTATTTGTTAATGACTTGATGTTAATGCAGTTAATGTTTTAATTTTTAATTGAATTTGTAATGTACAATTGATGATTATGATGTTATTATTTAAATGTGTTTAGTTTTTTTTTTTTTTAAATTTTTTAATAATTTTTTTTCAAAATTTTCTTTTTTAATCTATGTTCCGGTTGGACCGGTGATTTAATCGGAAACCGGTTCTCTGATTCAGAAAACATTGTTATTTGTTAATTTTATTTTTCAATTGATATATTGGGAAAAAAAACGTAACATCTAAATTTAAATTTTCTAATAATTTTGTAATTTTAATAAAAATAGTAATTAATTAAACAAAGCTAACAAGAGATAATAGAGTTTATTTAGTCCCTAAAAAAGGGGCTTATTAGAAAGAAAAAGGAAAAAAAAAAAATCTAAGAGCTCTTTGGAGATTTTAGCCAAGGTTAGATTCATGCAGTGCTACTAGTTCTATGGCCTATGATAAGTAATCAGTCAAGTGGATTTCAATTAAAGAAGGCTTTTTACTTCCATTTTATTTCACCAACCAAACAGCAAGGGAATTAGGGTTTCAAATGTGGCCTGGGTGATTAGAGATTAAGCTTAGAGCTCCATATTTTTCAATTCATTTCATCGTAATTCTATCAGGTATGTTTGATCCGTTCGTTATGTTACCATATCCGGTTTCTTTTCATAGCGATCTCAATCTCAATGCGATCTAAGTTTTGTTCCTGATCGGATCTTTAAAATGGACCTCTCTGTATATCAGTCATAATTTGTTTTATTCTGGAATTCTTCTCATTACATTTGCAGAGTTATTTAGTTTCTGTTCTGTTCCCGATAAAATGGAACGGGAAACAATTTCATTTGCCTTTCTTAAAAATTTGTACGCCAAACAAAGTAGCAAATTAGTTGCTTTTGGGTCTTAGATTGTTGTTTCTCTTTGTTACGGAGTTCGTCTGCTCGGCAAAGTAATTTCTAATTTCTTATGTTCTATGCATTTTGCAGGCTAATTACTTTGTTAATGAATTTCATAAAAAAAATAAATGAAAACAGTTTAGAGGCAATGTTGGCATCTAGGTTTTCTTTCTTTGGAGGTGGGGGGTCAAATAAAGTTGGCAATTCTGTGGAAGGCGATAAAAAGGAATTGAAAGAATTGAATCCTACGCTAAAACTGCAGACAGATAGAGATGTGTATAGACCTGGAGATTCTGTTTATGTTACAATTGAGATCTGCAATCCCTTTACTAGTGGCAATACTGGTGCCATTGTACCTTCGCTTTTGATTGAAAAGCTTGGCTTCGAAATCAAAGGGATCGAGAAGTTGGACACTCAATGGTATACCACTCAAAAACCAGTGGCTGGAACAAAACAAAGGAGAGGTTTGTTTACCGCATATATGTGTTGAACTATATATATTCATTGTTTATTTAGTTCATCAATTTCGTGATTTTCAGTTATATTTTATTGGATGGTAAAATGAAGTGAGTAATGCAAGTAAATTTATGTTTTACATCATATTGCATATTAAATAGATTGAGTTCAAAGTACTTATGTTTCCACTAGGACAATGAATTCAGATAAGTATGAAGGAGTTTTTCTAGATTTCTAATATGTTTCATTATCTTAACTTCTTGCATTTTTGTAAGCTGCTGATTTTGGGCAATTTGATCTCCATCTCAGAAAATTTAGATAAACTGAATTATCCATTGGCTTTCTTTTTACCAGGAAATGAATAGAACTGAAATTGATATCAGAAAGAAAAGATCATATTGTAGCAATGACCTTATACTCTTTTCTTTTTAGTTTGATTTTTATCTTTTGTATATTTATTTATTATTTATATTATTATTCTCAATCTTTTTCAGGTGAACATGTTTTTCTGGACTGTTCAACACCATCAATGATTTCAAATCAGATCGTGCCTTCTGGCTCTGCAAAAACTTGTTCGTCCATTTCCTGCCTTTGTCTAAATTTGATGTATATGCAAGTGCTTGTGTAAAGCTTTTTCATCACAATATGTAATTATGCTATTAATGAGTGTTTCTTCATATGGGCCATGTTGTCTTAATGACCACTTGCCATCACGATTTGGTCAAAACCTAACTTGTTAAAGAGAAAATAAAAAACTAGGAGGATGAATTTTGTCATAAGAGAAAAAGCAGAAGGAAGAAAGTACAAATGCTAAGTATATTATCAGCAAAGGAGACAAATTATACGCACATGTGGTTTTGAAGATGAAAGCTAAATTATATTACTGATAACTGTCACCATAGCTGATTGTGTGGCTGCGGGCATCGAGTCATGCAATGTTTTGATACTTATGTTTTTTGGCAAATAGTATTTTGTTAACTCTTGCTATTGTTAAATGTTGCAGCTTTCCACCATATTACTCTTTCATTAGTCTGACTCAACAAGATTCATTTTTGTAACTGACTTTTGACACTAACTGCAGATGTGGTACGGGCTGTGCTTCCTAGCATTATACCTCCATCTTACAAGGGTTCTACAATTCGTTATATATATTATATAAAGAGTGCTCTGTCTGTTCGATGGCTGATACTGGAAAATGGTCACTCCAGCAAGGATTCAGTAAAAGATCTTACTGAAGTGGTTGGTTTTACTTAA
Source organism: Gossypium bickii (assembly GCA_025503065.1). Classification (NCBI taxonomy): domain Eukaryota; kingdom Viridiplantae; phylum Streptophyta; class Magnoliopsida; order Malvales; family Malvaceae; genus Gossypium; species Gossypium bickii. The sequence continues at coordinate 110,813,715 of CP106717.1, forward strand.
TCTTCATAGTTTTTTCATTGAGGATCCCAAAATCATCTTCTGTTCTCTTCTTTCAGAATTAGACATGTTTGACTTGCTGATAGGGATAGTGCTTCTGAAAATAGGAAATGTGTTAAATTTTAGGTGACTAAGGTTTAGGTGGTGTGTGTTAGAAAATGGCAATATAAGTTTTTTATTGGTTCATAGGTGAGAAGGCAGCGGAGCCAATGGCTATTTTTACACTTGTGTTAATGTTGATACTAGTCCAAAGTTACTGTTTGAGGAGTTAGGGCTAAAGTCCTGTCTGGAATCCTTTTTTCTCTAAAGGTTTTTGCCGTTTTCTAAATTTGAATTCTCTTCAGTCATCCAGTTGTTATTGTAGCCCAGCCTTATGATGTTTGGTACGTCATTTGTGCACTTGCCCGTAATATAGAAGATAATTTACCATTTTTCCTGTTATATCTGGCTTATCATTGAATTTGTAGATCCATAGTTATGCTTATATGAACATTTTGGCACATCAATGCATGTGTTTCTTTGCATTTGTCCTCATGCACACCTGTGAATTCTTGGATAGAACTTGTCAGTGTCCTAGTCCAGTTCACCAAACTGCATATACTGTCACAGAGTTAAGATATTTATGAAATTTATAAACTTTAAATCCAAACAGGAGGCTCGTATTCCTTTGCAAGTATGGGTAACTCAGAAAGGAAATGGTTTGGTGATGGAAGATGGTCAAAGTGATGGTAAGTTGCTACTATTTGAAGTTTACCATCTTTTTACTATTTCCTCTCTATCTCTTTTCTAATTATTAAATTTGGTGAAATAAATTAGTAGTAACTTTTTGCCTTTAGAAGATGATTTATGTTTTTGCAGTGAAGAATTTTCACTAAGTTTTAGGATATAAATGTAATAACTTGAGCAATAAAGCAGGAAGACACAGTTATATAAGAACTTGTATCTTAAGCAAGGGTGGATATCTTCTTATCATTGCTAGAGCCTAGATTCTTTATCCAGTTATGCCATATTATTCGCCTGTCGTAGAGCTGACTTTAGTGTGCAAATATTTTATTCTTGAATGCTATGTTACCCGGACTTTCGGTGAGTGTTGGATATGGGTATGTGCCCTAAACGGGTATGCTCAATTTTCATCCAAGTTTTATTTATTTTTGAGGTTCACACCCCATACCCATGTCAATGTATGCATCAGCCACAGGTATAAGGCTTGAGTACCTTGGGAAAATGAAGAGTCTGGTTAACGTTGCTTGGACTGTTTTAAGGAAGAAGTTGAATAAGTTGAAGTTACAATGACATAAATTTTGTAGCATGATTGAAGATTTCATGGTTTTTACTCTTTGAATTTGAGTTTGCAATGGGAGTCGTAGTGTAAATAACTGCCTTTGATTCTGCATATCAAAATATGGCATGATGACTATGTTTTCTTTATTGATGATTCAGGTATTGTTCCTGCTACAACCATTCAAACAGATATATACTGGAAAGAGATGGATGGAGATTCAGAATGGGTAAGGCTGTTAGTAATGCTGCCAACTGCTAAAGCTTTTGACTTACTGTTTTAGTTGAATGAGAAAATTGATATTTGTTACAGGCTAGAGTCAATGACCTGTATGACAGTATTGAGGAAGGATATGAGAGCTCAAGGGATGAAATATCTTCTGTTTCATCCTTTAATCTTTCAAAGGAAAATCTTAATAGAACCTTTGGAAGTTCCCTATCGTTGCAATCGTCAGCAGCCAGGTCTTCATTTAGAGATGGTCCTTATTATGATGGAGACCGTTTGAGTTTATCTTCAAATGTAGGGCTTCCACGATTATCAGTAGCAGAGGTCTTGCATGATTCTAGTGCTGGTAATTAAGTTATACTTGATTATGTGGAGTCACTGTTTGTTCTGAACTTGTTTCCTCTCCTTTTGTCATTATACTTGCATGCTTTTGCCTTCTGTTAGATTGTTGCGGTAACTTTTAAGTTTCAACTGACCTGCAGAATTTCTTCTACCATTTGATTCAAATTAGTAATTTTTTCTGGTGCTTAGAATGCCTTTTGAAATAGATGTTCTTCATGCAGACGTCTCAACTGCACTTCTATCTCCAAGTCAGCAGCAGACTTCTACAAAATCACTAGCTGCAAATAATATAACAGGAGTATCTTCTGCACCTCGCCCGGGAGCTACTGAACCTTTAGCATGTAAAGCACCAGATTTTCTGCCCCCTTTTTTATGTTTTGGTTGTTGCTAATGAAGCATGAATCTAGCCTTGAGCTGTCTCATATGTGGATCCTGTTAAACTTATTTGCTACAAACATTTTCTGCAGCAGAAGGCTTCATTCGAGGAAGGTCTTATAATATCAGGATGGATGATCAAGTTCTGCTAAGATTCTCTCCTAAGAACTCTGAATCCACTTATTACTTCAGTGATATGGTAAAATCAGTTTTAGACCGTAGCTTCTGTCTCCTTGCATGAATTTGCACCCATTTATTTTCCTATTCTTATATTTATCTGTTTCAATAACAGATAGGTGGGACTCTTACTTTCTTCCATGAAGAAGGAGCTAGAAGATGCCTTGAGGTAATGCAAATTATTACCATTGAGAAACTACTGAACCAAACAAGTGAAGAAATCATGGTCAGTTGAATGATTAATCTTGTAATTTACTGGAGTAATTTCCATCTTGTAGGTTTCAGTCACGCTTGAAACTTCTGAGACTATAAGCCGGCGTTTTGTTCATCCTTCTAGGAGGAATTCCCCAACAATTACCAAGGTGTGCCTTCCAAAAATTTTAATTCTACAGCGAGTTGCTTGGTGGATTCATGAATTAGAATATTAACTTTTTTTTATTGAATTCAATTAATGCTTGGTCTGTTTTGATATTAATGAAACCTGTCATAAGAACTTACTCTTTCTCACACATTCATGTACTTGTATGCTTGGAAAGTGACACATTTGCAAATGCTTTTTGTTTGTTAAGAAGTTCTGTATTGCTAAAATCCTTTTTTGTCCCATTTCTGGTGTAGTTTTTTTTTTCTTTTCTTAGATAGTGTTATAGGGTTGATTATCCCAAAAGCTTTCACTTTCCTTATAGTTTTTGCTCTTTTATACTTAAGAAAAACACATTGATTAAACCCTTTTCATGATTCTAGTAAAACCATTTTTTGTAAAAGTAAACAATAAAATGAATTTGGGAGTAAAATAATGATTTTTCGAATTATGCTTCTTTTATTGTTAGTCATTATTCTATTTCAATAAGCATTGCTTTTGTCCAGGTACGAACATTCCATAGAATACACCATTTGTATCAGGCTTTTAGAAGTTTCAAACTGTTCCTTCTGTGATGCTTTTTTGAAACCCTATGACTCAAGATAAGAAACCTATTTTTTCCTCCTGCATATTTAGAGTGCTATGGTAAATCATGTTATTTGATTTTTCTTGTAGGTTCAGAGTGATCATCATGAGGTTGTTGCTGATTTGGTACAGACAGGTTTTCTCTTTTCTGTCCCCATGGATGGTCCCATGTCATTTTCCACTCCTCATGTCTCGGTGCAGTGGGTTCTAAGATTTGAATTCTTTACTACTCCAAAGAATGTAGACTGGACAAGGTAAGACCATGTGTTACTGCAATAAAGTTCTAGCTTATCAAAAGAGTTTATCACTAATGGTCAAAGATTATCAATTGGTCGTATGCTTGTAAGTATATGCATATGCTGGTAATACCGCTCAACTGTGGCAGCAAATTTTTTTCTTATCTATTGATGATACTCTGACAAAGTATTAGCCTTGTCTCAGATTTAGATAACAATTTACAGATATTTTTATCATAACCGCTGAAACAATTGAATTCTACTAACAATTTGTTATCTAAATCTGAGACCGTCATTCGTTAGAATTTGCACTTGGACTCAAAAGTTGTACTGAAATTTAGAATATCTCTGCCCTAGCTGTTGCCAAATATAATTCTTCTCCTTAATTCTGAATTCAGATACGAACATCCTCTTTTCGTAGAAGGCAGAGACAAATGTGAGTGGGTTCTTCCTATAACAGTGCACGCACCTCCACCCGGAACTCCAGGTGCCCACACACGGGGTGATAAACCTTTCTCCTTAGAGCCCTTGTGGACTCATAGTTGAAGGTAACTTGTTTCGACTCTATTAGTGACTTCATTTCTGTAGTAAGATATGTTTCTTGGATCTGTGAAATAGTAACCGAATATCTCAAATCTCTTATTTCGTTAGTACCGTTGATCGTGGGTGGGGAATTATTTTTAACCGAGCAGTCTCAAGCTCCATTTACCATCGCAACAAGAAGAATCTTACATGATAACGGCCAACAGTTTGGAACTGTTTGAATACGGGACTTTGTCTAGAAGTTTTAAACTCAGTTTGTGATTTTTTAATCCCAGATTTGTAATATAACATGTTGATATTCAGCTTTTGTTACTGGAAATTGCATTGTTTCAGTCTTCTATTGTTGGGAAGCAGATGAGAAAAACGTAAATCTTTTTTTTGAGGAATATTTTATTTAGACTAAAGTTTAGCATCGCTAATGGAATCAATTTGGTTAACAAAAATGTGGTTTGATATCGTTTTTGTTGGGTTAAATTCTAAGTTTAGTCTTGTGTTCTTTTATGAATTTATACTGATTTAGTCCCTGTACTATTGTCTTATCAAAAATTGGTTCATCTACTTTTTGAATTTCTCATTTTCAGACTTTTGGATAACTCCGTTTAAAAATTAGCCCTAAATCTTTACAGCTTTTCTCAGTTTAGCTTATTTCTTTTTGCTTTAAACCTTTTATGTTGTGACTGATGTGTATTATTAAAGTGGTAAAAAATTATCTGATTTGGGTAACTTATTTGTATTGTTAATTCCTTTTTAAAATAATGATGCGATTTTGTATTTTCCATACCAATGTTTTGTTGTCCTGTTATGTGGCTTTTTGTTATTTGTTTTTTATCAAATGAATATGCCAATGTCTACAACAACATAATAGTTAAATATATAATAATAAAATCACATCATCATGTTTTAATTAGAGTTAATGAAAATTTTACATGAAGGGTTGAATGAGCAATTCGAAGAATAGAGAAGTCAGTTTTTATGTATTTTTACAAAATACACTTGGACTCACCACACCAACTATCACATTAGCATTTCTAATAGTTTTATCAAATTTCAATAAAATTTGTTCTTAAAAAAAACTGTTCAATTTGACAAAAAAATAAAAGGTTGAGGACTACTTAAAGAAAAAAAAGAGAGAGTAGAATTAAATTCATAATCATGTTTAATTATCAAATGGAGTTCACTGAAAAAGTTATAAAAGAAAAAAGGAAAATAAACCGTTCCAAAAAAAAAAAAGTAAAGGAAGAATTTAAATGAATTAAATCCAAAAATTATAAAAACAATATTTACAATTTAAAGCTTTTGTTGATGTCTATACTTAAAAGTTATTCCCAAACTTAATGTAATTCTTGAATGTGGTTAGGGGTGTTCAAATTTCGGTTGAAATCGAATTAATCGAATTGATTTAACTTTGTTAATTGGTCAATTAATTGATCTAATTTGGTCGGAGGTTCGTTAATCATTTTCTGAAAATTCTGTTATCAGTTAATTCAGTTTGAAATTAGTTAATTAACTGAATTAACTGAATTAATCAAACTTAATAATTAATAATACAAATTATATGTAGTTTTAATTCGGATATAATTCCATCAAATGAACATTATCAAATTATTATTTTATACTTGTTTTAATAAAAAAAAACATCTAAATTTCGATTAATCGGCCAAACTAATCGGAATATTTTGGTTCGGTTAACTATTAAAGGATTAAAATTTTTTATTATTCCGATTAATACTAATTCGGTTCGGTTAACCGTTTTAACACCCCTAAATGCAATGTCATTAAACTAAAAAGTTGGGTAAATTAGGAAGATTATTTGTATAAATTGAAAACAAAACATTTATTATAATTAAGGGTCATATATCAAACTGTGGTTTAATATTTAATTTGAGGCATGAATATATTTTCGCAAATAATTGATACTATGCATCAATTTAATTTTACTTTTTTACATGTAAAAAACAAATTTTTTTACCCAACATGGGGTTTACTTTTTTACATATAAAAATAATTTTATTTAGAATAATTAGATTTATTTATTTTTCAATATGTTTATAATTGAATCGGAATCAAAGTTTTGTGTACAATTAAAACAAGTCAAAATTCACCTATCATATTACAATTAAATTTAAGTCTATGTGTAATTGATATATACCTCTACAACTAACAACCCTAAACCTTAAATCCAAAATTATTATTTGATTAATGAAATATAAATAACTTTTCGTAATGTTAAATTAAACTAAGTTATGATATAAGCTATTTTGTTCCATTAATTTTATGTACATTAGACATAGCATTTATAACTATGCAGAGGCGGATAAAGGGGGGCTAACAGTGGCCCTGACCCCCCTAAAATAGAAAGTTTATATTTAGGCCCTTAAATGTTTTTTAAAATTTTAAATTAGTAAAGGTAAAATTTTACTTTGGCCCCCCTTAAAATTATAGAAATTCGATTTAATCCTTTAAAAATTATAAATATAGAGACTATCAAAAATTAAATTTTCATTCGACCCTTAAAAATTTGTTCTGGCTTCTGCACCGTCGGGCCTTGGCTCCCGAGGTGGATCCACATCGGATTCATCGTCTGACCCTCCATAACCTGCAACAAACGAGGGCCCCTCGCCGGTGGATGTCGTCGGGAGTACATCATCCCTCTTTAAACATCTTTCGTACAGATTCCAATCGTATGTGGATTGCCAACCACTAGAAGTTGACGGCGTCCCCAATACGTATTTCTATCATCGGACGTCGGTCGCGGATATGCATGTCCCATCCACCAACCGAGTGTCGTGCGGGGTTATGTTTTCCATACTACGATCGCACACACGGGCTTACGTGTTTTGCCTCCCACTTACAGAGTGTCGACTTGGGGTCGTGTATTTCCCTCGAACGATACTAGATGTTGAGGTCGCGGCGGATCACTTGGAGATGAAAATTCTACATATACCTCGATATAGGGTGAACCAGCGGCAAGATGAGTCTCCACCATTGCCTCAAGGCTCCGAGGACCTTTGATGTCGAATGAGTCATATCTCACTTAGGATCAACCAAGCGCAAAATCTATACTAAATAGATGAACTTTCATTGGCGTTGTTTGAATATTTTACGCCTAATTCTTTTGCTAAGTTCTACCAAATCGACGTTACGATTAAAACTCAATCGCTATTTGTGTGTTCTCCGATAAGAAAACAACACCATTTTTCGGTGTCTCGCACTTCACCATCGTAGTAAATAAGCGCATTAATACGTTCACTCATTTTTTTTTTTTCCTTTTGCTTGAATTTGGTTTTACGCAACCGAGAATGAAATTTTGGTGATTTATAGCCTAATTTTGCGGATAGCATCAGTAGCAAAAGTGCGTCCACGTGGGGCGTTTTTATGCTTGTTTGTTGAACGCGTCTCCTCAAAATAATTTTGTCGGAGACCATTTGTAGCAAAAAGAGAGTCCACGTGGGGCGTTTTCCGATCGGTTTGTTCGCAACGTCTCCTCAAAATAATTTTGCCGGAGACCACTGTAGCAAAAGCGCGTCCACATGGAAGCGTTTTCGGCCACGGTTTATTCTGAAACGTCTCCTCAAAATTATTTTGCCGGAGACTACTGCCCAAAAACTTATTTCAATTTTCACATTGCAAGTGGACGGAAAGAATCCCCAAAAACGCGTCCACGTCAGCGCATTTTTCCGAGGAAAACGGCCTGAAGCGCTCCCCCGGTCAATTTTCCTGAACCCTGTACTTTCCGGTTAATTTTGTTTTTTCTTTGTATTATTGAGATATTTACCCCAGCTTTATTCTAGATGTATTTTTTAGTAAGTTTAATTGTTATTACTTTAAAAATATATAAAAATATATACAATTAAATATATATAGTGTGAGAGCCTATAATGTTTTGAAAATTATGTTTAAATTTATAATGTATAATAAACATTAATAAAAAAATTAAAATTTATAAACATATAAAAAACTAAAATTTTATAAAGTTGTAACTATAAAACACTAAAAAGTACATCTATAATGAATCTAGATAAACGGTTTTCCAAATGCATTTGAATTTATCATTCTTGACGTAAAAACATTTTTTTTGTATTTTTATTAATTTATATATAATTCCAAAACAATAATAATGTAAATAAACTTACTAAAAAGCACATTTAGAACTAATCTAGACAAATGGGTGTTCAGTTTCAAACGTAATTGGACAATCATTTGACTAGGTTCATTCTTGATGTGGAAAAAATTTCTATTTTTTTTATTAATTTATGTATTCTAAAGTTTTTTTTAAAAATTTATGTCCGTCACGTGGCATACCGAGAGACTGCTATGTGTCACAACCGAATTGGCTATTAGTACCACGTCAGAATAAAATAATGGTATTAGTGTGGAGGTATCAACCTGGGTAAGAAAATACAAATTCATATACCAACTAGGTCCAAAAAAGTTCATATACCAAGTACTTTTGGACAAATTCAAGGGGCAAACTACATATGAACCCTTAAGATTTATTTAATTTTGTTTAAATAAAAATGAAATATTTTCAAAAAAATAATTTTTTTCATAATTTAAAATTTACATTCATCGAATTATCTAAATATTTAATCACATTAATTTATCATACATCACCTTAAATCTGATTGAGTGTATGTGTAAGTTCTTACATGAACTTTCTAAAACCAAATAAATTTTGTGTTATCTATATCATTATTTAAATTTTTGATTGAATTAATGTCACGAGTCAATTAAGCGCCAATTCATTTAAAAAAATTACTTTAATGTTATTTCCTATTTAAAATAAATTATATTATTCAAGATATTTGAATATTTTTATTTAAAAAATAATAAAAATTATGCATACGATGGTATTTGATCCTATATTAATTGCATTAATAAAACTTTAAATTTAACATTCAACTAAAACTTCCAATAGAAACGATAAAATATTAATAATGTGCATTCATGTAATACTTTTAATCTGGTATATTTATGTGTCTAAATTTTATTTTACTTATAACTTTTTTTTTTTCATTTATTATAATTTTATCTCGTAATTTTCACATTATATTTGAGGGGGAAAAACAACAAATTCGACTAGGATTAGATATATCATCCATTTTAAGGATGTGAATTTAAAATAATAAGATAAGAACACTAGAAGCATAACAATAAAATGTGAATTTCACATTAATGTTTTTATAACATGAGAATATTAAAAATCAAAACTTGGACAAAAATTCCATACTAGCATTACTCTCAAAACCAACAAAAACACAAGAACAAGAACACCACATTTAGAAAAGAGATGTTCCCTTCCCCTTCTTGTCTCCACCAATCTCAAAGTGCTTGCACCTCTGCAAAAATCAACCCACCAAAATATTTTTTTTGCTCATGAATTACAGCATCACAAAAAAAAAAAAAAAAAAAAAAAAAAAAACAAAACAAAAAAACAAAACAAAACAAGGTAGTGTTCGTGCACCAACCTTGATCGGATGCTGCGACACATGCTTGCAACCCTGGCATTGCAGCCTCAGCACAATCTTCTTGGTGGTTTTTGCCTAATTACATAATACAAATGTTTTGAGTCCCAAGAAATAGCAACGATGTTAGCTTAGACTGAACTCCTCATTTTTCTTAAAATACCCGTGTCTGGCAACTTATCTATCACATAAGTCTAGAGTATGATAACTCGTAATTATGGAAATAATTAAAAAGATAAACATACTCACATCAGACACATACTGATATAATCCAACTCTCAAGTCTTACCCCTCTTAGACCAGGTTACATAGGATAGCAATAATCAAAATGACAAAATAATTAACTAAACATCCGTTACAAACAAGTATCATACAGGACAGAATTCTTGACGTTCTTTGACATATATTCATCCAAGGGTTAAAAGAAGCATTACAAACTAGTATAATACAGGACAGGATTCTTAATGTTTTTGACATATAACTAGCATTCATCCGAGGGTTAAAAGATCCATTACGAACTAGTATCATACAGGTCAGGATTCCTAATGTTTTTCAACATATAACTCGTATTCATCCAAGGGTTAAAAGATCCATTACAAACTAGTATCATACAGGTCAGGATTTTTAATGATTTCGACGTATAACTCATATTCATCCAAGGGTTAAAAGATCCATTACAAACTAGTATCATACAGGACATGATTCTTAATGTTTTCGACGTATAACTCATATTCATCCCAGGTTAAAAGATCCATTACAAACTAGTATCATACAGGACAGGATTCTTAATGTTTTTGACATATAACTCGTATTCATCCAAGGGTTAAAAGAGTCACCTTCTTGTGGAACACTGGTTTGGTCTGACCACCATAACCGGATTGTTTGCGATCATAACGGCGTTTCCCTTGAGCAGCCAAACTATCCTTACCCTTCTTATACTGTGTAACCTTGTGCAATGTGTGCTTCCTGCACTCCTTGCTCTTGCAATAAGTCTTCTTGGTCTTAGGTACGTTCACCTGCAACACCAACACAATTACAGTGAAAACATAATCAAAAGTACCAAAATTTAGCACCATTTCCTCAAATGAATACCTAGATTAAAATTCAACCACAGCAATTTCACCATAAATTTATGGAAAAAGAAAAAAAAAAGTATCCCCAAATCAACAATCCCAGTTCTGTCCAATGAATCCCACAATCTTAACAACTTATTCGATTGATTATTTCCATTCCACAAACATTTTTTAGGGGAAAAAAAAAAGACCCAAAATGGATGAATGAAACCAAACAAAGAAGAGAAAGAGATACCATGGCTACGGCTGAATCGAGAGAACCTGAGAACTGTAAACTAGGAGGCGGCCACTCCAACAATCTAACAAAGATGCTACCGGTAATTATCGACTCTAGGGTTTTTAGTGGCTTTCTCGGCTTTTGGGTTGTTGGTTGGGTGGGTTTTTAAGCTTAAAAATGGATCATCGCCATATCCAACCCTAAACCTCCTTCCACGGCCCATTTTCCTTTCTTTTTCTTTTTATTTGTCTCTCTCCATTATTTTATACAAAGGTTAAACTATGATTTAAAACATTTCAATTGAATTCTTAAAGTGTGGGTATGGTATCAATTAGGTACTAGTCTACTCTTTAATTTGGGCATAGCAGATCAAATCTGGCATAGAACATATTTAAAATACGTGGATTAAATCGTGAACAACTTGAATTTGATGCTTTAAAAAAAATAGCAGTTAATCTAAATTTTATTGATATTATTTTAACACACCAGATCCAATTTATTCATCATGCGTCTCTATAACTTAGTTAACATATTTTTAATGTACTTCTCATTAGATTCGAACAGGCATTTAACATCTACATTAACGGTTAGACTAACAAAGACTTGATTGATACAATACTAATATTTTGAATACTCAATTTAGAAAATTTTAAAGTTTAGGAACCAAATTAAAATATAATGATAGTTTGAGGGTGTTTAATGAAATATAAATCTAACATAATAATAAGACGTTAGACATTGCATAAGATTCAAACAATAGCTTTATTAACATAGATCAATAATAACCAAATGATTAAACATCCAAATTAAAAAGAAAAGAAAGCAAAACCCATTATTCTATCATCCTAAACATATCCAAATGCCACTCTAAATGATGCAAATCTTTTTCTCTCTTTTGTTCTTACTCATGAATATGGTCTAATACCATGTGAATGAAAATAAGAAAAACATAACTATTAACATAAGGTTTAAATCCAACACATCTCATCAAACATTGTTCTTTAAGTAAACTTGAAGCTCTGATTCGTGGCGCTTGATTAAGTTCACTTTAAGCCCATGCTTCATGTACATCGTCAAGGCAAGTTTTGGTACAACCACATGACCTTTTACCACCTCCACCCGATACCGATACAAGATCGAGGCTGCCACGAACTTCATTTGATAATAAGCAAAATCTTTCCCTAAACACAGCCGTGGACCGCCGTTGAAGGCGGTGAATTTGTAAGCCGATTCGCTCATGTACCGGCCGTCTCGTAGCCATCTCTCCGGTTTATATTCCCTACAGTCTTTTCCCCATATGGCTTCCATTCTCCCCATTGCATAGATTGCATAAATAACTTTTGTCCCTTTCTTCAGCGATGTTCCATCTGGAAATGTATCATCTTCAACAACCTGAAAAGGAAAAAAAAAAAAAATACAATGAGCAAATGTTCCGTGAAGTGTTGACCAATTGATTAAATTTCAAACTTAGGGTCTTCACCTAAATCTTAGGTCATCAACTTTTAACAACACCCTCCTAGGATGTGCTTCTTAACCGTATTGTGTGGTTAGTTGAACCATAATCTTGCAAAAACCCTTTCTAATTATCTGTCCTTTATATGAAAGGTCTAATTTTGCCCCAAGTCCATATACTTTTCGGATTTTTGGAATTGAATCCCTTTACCTGGACTAAATTGAACAAAAAGAAAATGAATTACCTCCTTGTGATCCACAGGGACAGAAGGGTACAATCTCAGAGCCTCTGATAATGAAGCTTGTAAATAATCCATCTTCTTGATCTCCTCTGGTCTAAATATCAATGGACTCTTCAAATCGGCGCCGTTTTTCATATAGTCTCTTTCATTAACAATCTTACATATCTCTGCAAGAATTTTCTGCTCCACCACGGGGTTCTTTTCAAGCAACCAGAAAAACCAGCTCAACGCCACTGAAGATGTATCTCTTCCGGCAAGTATAAAGTTAACACAAATATCACGCAGGAACTTGTCGGAAAATGGCTTCCCTTGTTCATCTTTCAATCTCATAAACACTGTTAACAAATCTGATCTCTGCTTTTTGTCTTCGGTTTGTAATGACAGTTCCTTTTTCCTTGTCCTAATAACTTCTTCAGCGAATTCATCCACGCCCTTTATCGACTTTTTCAGCTTCTTTTCAGTGCCTAAATCAAGGCATCTCATGGTTTTCCATACCCATGTTGGGGTGACAAAGCGCAGCAACGTCGCCTCGGTCGCGTCTTCGAACGCTTTGGCGAACGGTATTTCCGGTAATCCGAGACGGAGACACCCGGGGTCGACGCCGAAGGCGATCATGCAAACGTTATCGAACGTTAATCTCAAAAGAACATCTTGGAGATCAATGGAGATTGATTGGTTCACTGCATTTTCCAACACGGGCAATAGCCTTGCATGGACGAGTTCCAACAATGACTCGGTCGTCAATTGCCGAAACTTCGCCGAATGGAACTCGATGCTCGCCGTTTTCCTTTGCCGTTGCCATGTCTCGTCGTCGGCGTTGAATATCCCGTCACCGAGAAGATCTCGAACGGTGTCACGAAAATAAGGCCCTTTAGGGAAAACAGAGAATTTGGACTTAAGAAGATGCTCAAGGTTCCTAGGATCAGCCGTAACCACACAATTGAGACTACTAAACCATGGACCTTTGAACCTGAACGTCCCATTTTGTTCACAAAGTATGTCCGAAATCCACTCGTACAAATCGGACCGAAGACCGGACACCAACGATGGTACCATGCCGAGAAATGGCCATACAGGCAATCCATAACGTCGTCTTTGCCTCAACGAATTGATGACAAGAAAGACCAAAACAGCAACAACAAACTCCAAAACATGGAGATATTGTAAGAAAAACAACCGCCGGGAAACAAAGTTCCCGACGACACCTTCATCGGAACTCATATTAGTGGTAACGTTGTTCATGCTTTAGGGATGAGGGAAAAAAAAAGAAACACAAAGGAATCGAATATGAACTAATTTTGTATTGGAGACTGTGTTAGTTGCAAAGCATTATAAGGGATAAGCCAAGGCGTTTCTTGGCGTGCATGGTTTGGCCCAATTGGTTCGATTTGGTGAGCTGATTTTTTGTATGTGTAAATGCTTACACCCTTTAGCTGCCTTAAAACACAATTTCTTACAAATGAGAGTTTCAAGACATGAAAATTGTGGGCTGTCGGGGAAATTTCACTCACTTAAGGAATATTTTGGCATCACAGATGAGAATGTGTGCAAAATGGGCATTTGTTTTTGAGTGTGGAAGTTAAGTTTCTAGGAATAGAGGCATTTACACCGTCTTTTTGGCGATGTGGGATGAAAAAGTGGGTGGCGACGGGTAACCTAAGTGCAACTGTTTGCTTTTATCAATTTCTTGTTGTTTTGTTTTTGGTTTTAAGGTTGCTTTATTGCTAGCTGACTAAATTCTTTTTGTTTAAGAATTGTAAGATTAGCTTAACTGATAGGAATTAAATTAAATTAGTTTGTGTGGCACCCATAATCTTGTATGATTACTTACCACCAACGCCTAACTTTATATCACTCCACTTGGCGAACTACCTACCTCATAACCATTTTTTGTATCTCAATTGTTTATTCACTAATTTTTTCAACTGCTAATTTACATTATTTTGGGTGTTTTCAGAATGTTCATAAACAATTATCATTCACACGTAATACACATGATATCAAGTACATGGGCAAAAATGTTATGAAAGTCTTTGTACTGTATTTTATCCTTTTTATTTAATAAATGAATAAGCCAGAGTTCTTGTACGTTACATCAAAGAGCAAATTAGTCCTTTTGTTAAAAATTGGTCATTGTACATGTGACATGTCATATGTCAATATCTAGCTATTCCGTCAACCATGTCAGTTTTTAACAGAAATGATTAAGTTACTCTTTTTTTTAATGTACTTGAAATAATTTACCTGTTTTTTAAATAAAAAAGACAAAATTTAATTTAGCCATGAATGCATATATACATAGGACAAACACAAAATTAAGGTCAAATTAGTTTGGAATGATTCGAGGAAATGGTACATTTTCATAACTAATTTCATCATACGAGACAAGTGGGGGCAAGTAATTTCCAAAGCTGGTGATGGAGGCAGGCAGCCTAAAATTTGCTCATAACCTCAAAGTATAAACGAGGTTGAAGCCAAATGAACTATTAGTAAGGGAGGACTGAAGAATACATATATGTGTTTGAATGAAATATATTTATTATAAAATATATTTTTAAAATAATCCATTAATATTAAGAAAATGTTAGAGACCTTATGGCTTAAATTGGGTTTTGTTAAGTAAAATTATTTGTTACTAAACTTGGTTTGACCTAACGATGATTTAAGTACGAAATATCGAATTTTAAATACTATATATGAATATTAATAAGTGCAATGTTTATTGTATAAAAAAAATATTGCAAAGGATTAAATTTGAAATTGACTTTCGCATCATACTGATTTATCACATTTATAAATAATAATTTGTACATACTTTTACTTTTAAGAATTTAACCCTTCGATTTTTCGGATTTAAAAATCTGCTTTCAAATTATATATAACTACGTAACATTAAATATTTGGACTAATCAATAGCATTATAAAAATATAGAGACCAAATCATGTTAAAAAGTAAAGTATAAAGATTTAATTTCAAATTGAATTATAACAAAAGGACTAAAATTGAAATTAACTATTTGTACAATGGGAAGAAGAAAAAAGAAAGCACCATCATGAAGGAAGGCCGTAACATTTTATTATACCGAGCAAATGTAACTTATTTTAGTCTAAATTTAGTATAAATAAATAAATTAGAAGCATGGACCTAATTGGACATTCTAAATTCTTCACATAAGACTTAATCATATAAACAACAAAATGTGAGAGATTGAATCTAGAATTATCCGTTATTCATTTCTGCCCAATCCTTGAGGTATTTCTCTCTGTTCACTGTGGCAATAGCATGGACACTCTTTTAATATATAATTGTAAATTTTGAATAAACTTTTTGTACTTAATCAAATAATCTAACCTTCAAATAGGTCTAATAACATACCAACCCTTATTATCTTCACTACTAATATAAGAACAAACTCATAAGTTTTGAAAATATCTATTCTTTTTGAGACAATGCCTAAAACTACTGCTAGTCTCTCCCCAACTCATAAATAGGAGGATAATGCGTTTCAACGCATTCAAACTCACGTCCTCCTGTATTGACAACAATATCCATACTGATCGAGCTAAGACTCAATCGGCCTAAGATAGGGTAAACTAAGATCCTCTTAAATTCGTCTTTTACCATTCTGTTCCATGGATTTTTTTAATTAATTTGAGCATCTCAAATCACAAACCCATTTGATGTGTTCCTATTAGGAGATCATCCCTAAACTCAAAACCCCAAAACCCCAATGCTTTTTGCTTGAGGAACTAAAATGGATTTGGCTAATTCTTTCTCAAATTTTAACCCATTGTTTTAGTCTAATAATAACTCTTTCTAAGAGATGTAAATTCCTCCAAAACTAGAGTCTATAATCGTGCAGCTGGTTTCAGATGAGATCACTTGCCATTAAATTACATATGGTCAATAGGTTATATTTTGGGTTCACTTTATTTCCTCTTAAAAGGGTTCCAACAAAAACTCAGCCCAAAATTAGAGAAAAGAAAGGCCACAAGGAAGATTCTTCATATCTAAAGCCTAATTATGGTAAAATGGAACCCATTTCATGTATATCATTCTTTAGGTGCATTCTGCTTTAATATGCTTTATGTTTTCTACATTTTAACCTTTTTTAAGGTCAACTTTATTAGCTTTTTCTTTATGTTATATACTAGCAGGTTAGGGCCCAATACCAAGGTAGGTTATAGCTCAATAAAGCTAAAGCCCACAAGGTCACAAGCATTTAGCATGATGAACTATAAACAAAGAATAATTTACTTGGTAGGAAGGATGTGCCATGCTATTGGTTCAGTGTTAAATTTGCATGTCGGTATGAAATTTTAGACTTGATTTTCGTGTTTATAAATCTTTATTCTTTTCTCTCGTTATGATATAATTGTTTACTTATATTAAAAAAATTCAACTATTGTTTATAAAGTACCCTAAACAAAAGGTTATAGGGCAAACAAATTGGCCACCGGTCAAACTAGCAAGCCCACTACCCCAATGAGCATTGATTGGGTCTAAGGAAAAATATCTTTCTCTTTCAACTTTAAGTACTTTGTTTTCTTCTCTACCTCATTTGGGTTGATTTTAGATTTCCCTTTAAGGGGTTTAGATTTAGTGTTTAGGATTTCGAACTCGGATTCGAGATAAAAGATTTACTAAAATTATATATTAATGACATGAAAAAAATTATTGAAATGTTATTAATTGTTGGAAAAATTGTAATTTTTGGTAACTTTGAGACATATTCTTAATTAGTAAATATAGAGAGTTGAATTATAAAATTATGGTTTTATATTTTACTCCATGAGGCCTTTACAACGGTATTATCATATGCTCAAAATGGTTGAGTGATGAATGAGAAATTAATGCTCAAAGTAAATTACTTGGAAATATTTATTGAGGAAAAAGAAAGCTTGATCCCACATTGATTAAATACCAAGTGTGAGATGTGTATATATATATGAGACCCAAACCAGTCGAGGTTGGGGTGCATCTACACAACGTGAGTGACCCAAAATGTCGAGCCTAAAATAGACCTAAGGATATTTTAGCCCAACACAAAAATTATTTTTTCCTCAGCCAGACATACAAAATCTGTTTTTAAAAGGAGATTTATCTTATCTTATTTGATTCCAATCAATTTTATTTGATTTTAATCAAATTGACTCAATGATTAAATGGCTCCTTTAATGATAGATTTTGTGAAAAATTCTAAAATTTCTCTATATTGAATGCCTATAAAAGACTAAAGAATTCTTGAGGCTCATACTCTCTCACACCGAGTTTATTTTGCTCTCAAAATTCTTCTTTTCATCTCCATAGTTTCCAATGTTCCAGTAATAGAAAAAGACATCGTTTGTTAGTTGATCACTACAGAGGTGCTACTGCTTCAATCATCGTGTTGTTGTATCCTGGGAGACATTCGACCAACGTTTCTCCAAGTACCGTAGGAGCGATCGAATCTGTCTTAAGGAAATTGTGTAAAACATGCCTCAACATCCAGTAAAATTCGTTTCTTCTTTTATACTTTTGGTTTTTATTATGTTATTTATTGGTTTTTCATATCCGATAATTTAAATATAAATTATTCAATTTATTTTATTATACATATAAATATTTATTTATTTATATTTATATATTTTTGTTCGCTAACATGTTTTGTACAACATTAAATAATTAAAAAAGAATACAAGATGACATAGCACCCTTGTTTCATTCAATCTTTTTTCTTTTGTTAAATGTGAAAAGATTGTATGAAACTGTGATTTCATCTCATCGATTTCTTATTCTCCTGTTGAAAAGGGATAGAGATGAGGCGAAATCACAATTTTATGCAATTTTTTCTCTTTGTTAAACTACTCAAATTTGAATAAAAAAATTAATGTTGATTAATTTTATTAATGTGAAATTCATAACAATTAATTAAAATTTTGTAAAAAAATTTTAAAAAATAATGAAAATTATTAAAATTAAAAAATTAAAATATATATTAAAAATATTAAAAACTTATGCTAATCATTTTCATTTTTTCCATTAATATACAAACTAAATAAAATATTAAAAATGAGCAAAAACTTATATTAATCATTTTCATTTTCTTCTTTTTTGTTTAAAAATTGAACAAAAAAAAAAAATCTCTGTCAAGCTTTCCTCAGGCGGTCGCCGCTCACTTCTATTGCCGGTGTCCGACATCACCGTCGTCATATGGACTCGGTTGCGTATTATATGTCTCCTCTTGTCGTCAGCAACCTTCTCATCCTCTAGATTTGCAGAAGGATACCTGGAACTCTGCTTTTCTTTTCAAATTCCGCTTCTTTGTTCTTCCATTTTTATTTTTCGATTTCTACTTTCTGATTTCTGTTTGGGTTGTTGCAGAGGCTATGCCAGGGTGGCTAGCAGTGGCATTGGCCTCCCTAAAAATGAAAATTTTCAATTCAATCCCTCTAGAAATAATAAAATAAAAAATTAATTATGGTAAAATTTCACTTTGGTCTCTTAAATATGAAAAAAAAATCTATTCAATCCCTTCGAAAATAATGAAATTATATGATTACATTATGATCTTTCAAAAAAATTGTAATTTAGTTCCGGCCCCCTAAAATAATTCTTGGATTCGCCCCAGAGTTTTTAGGATCTTGATTTAAGGGCTCGGGTATGGGAAAATGTTAGATTATTGGTAAAGGGTTATTGCGGTCGTAGATGGTGATGAGGGGTGCTAGCTGTCAGACTTGTTCATAATAAATACCCAGAGAGGCAAGAACAAAGTCACTTCAAAAATCAATTTTTTGAGTGAAACAATAAATACCCAGAGAGCCAAAAGAAACATATTTCAACTATAATCTAAAATAAACCAATTAATCTTAGGGACCAAATAAATCAACCCAGATCATGAAATTTGAAGCTAAAAGAAGAAAAAGTGTTGAGAAATTTCACTAGCTTGAAGCTTCTTGTGAAGCTTGTTGATTTCGAGCACCTCTTCTTCTTCTTTGCTTAACTGATCGAGTTCCCTTGAGTTCTTCAAGTTCGAAGCTTGGATTTTCTTTTTTTTTTTTTTTTTTTTTTTACTTTAATGAATCAATCCTTAATTTGATCAAAAGTTAATAACCAAGCTTATAATTTATAAATAAATAAAATATAATCGGTGGATAATTTTTTTAAAAAAAACTTTATAATTTTATTTGAATATGTTTATATATATATTTTTATATTTTTACAAAATTTTAATTAATTGCTGAGGTGGCGTATATTTGGTTGAAGTGTGGATGCAACAATTTTTTCATCCAAATTTGAATAATTTAATAAGCACAAATTCAAAAATTAAGAAGCGAAGAAAAAAGAAAAAGGTTAAAATGATTTTCTTTTGTATAATTGAAAGGAAAAAAAAAATCTTTAAGGAAAATCAAAGACAAACTAAAAGACAACCCCATCTCAATGACATTAAGATTTTGTTTAGTAATGGTTAGAAAAATATTTTTCACCTACTCATGAGTCGGGCCACCTGAAATGTGGGAGAGTTTGGGCGAAAATATAGGCTCAAAAAATAGACTTGGACAAAAAATAATGCCAGTTTAAAAATTTTTGGCCCGGGCCGGGCCCGAATTCACTAAATGACAAAAAAAATCTGCATTTTTTTTTTGTTTTTGAATGTTATTTTCTTGTTGTTTTTTTCCTATTTTGCTATCATTTTACTATTATGTTGATACTATTTTGTTGTTATTGTTTGGATATTGTATAAAACTTGTTTTATTGTTAATTTTGTTATTATTTTAAAGGCATTTGTTAATTTTTTTATTATTTTAGAGGTATTTACTTGTTAAGTTGCATCTATCTTAGTGTTATTTAAGTCTACATATTTTTTAAAATTTATTTTTAATTTGTTGGGAAATATTTATTTTAATGTTTTTAGTATTTTTGATATATTATATATATTAAAAATAATAAAAAAAGTAATACAGGTGGGTCGGCCGGGCCCAGGTTTTAGCATTTTTATCTGAGTCGGGCTTGGGCAAAATTTTAGGCCCATTTTTCAGGCTCGGCCCGGCCCGGGACCAATAAATGGGCATGAATTTTTAGTTCAGCCTATCCCGAACCCGGCCCGGCCTAGCCCATGAACCCCTCTACTCCAAAAGCACTTTTGGAAGAAAAGAGTTGTGCTATAAGTTGCTTTTGGCTGAAATTTTTTATTTTTCAAAAACACTTTTAAAAAATACTTTTGAAAAAAAGAAGCTAAAATTTTTAGTTTTTCCTTACCTAAAAGTACTTTTGGTGCTTAATTATTTTTTCACCTCTCTAATAACATTGTATTTTCCCTTCTTCTTTTTATTGGTGCTAAATTGCAAATGTGTTAAAATTATTAATTAAAAATAAAAATACTTTTTAAAATAATATAAATATGTTAATATCTAATTACAAATATTTAATAGTTATATTTAAATATTTAAAATATAGTTTATATATTCTAATTAAATTTTATAAATAATTAATATTTATTGCTTAAAAATATTTAAAATTTATATTTCATATATTAAAATATTAACAACAAGTTATAATAATTTTTTTATATTCTTATTAAAATATAATAATATTAACTAATTTAAACATTAGTTAAATTCATATTTGTTACTTGATAATAACATGTTTAAAATGAACATTTTATTTTTCAAAAGCACTTTTTGACAGCAATGCTAAACATTCAAATCTTAAACTAAACTTTTCAAAAACATTTTTTCACGGCACTTTTCAAAAATACTTTTTAAAAGCATTACTAAACTATCCCTAAGATGATGTTTAAATGAGTTAAAAGGTCAAATTCCCTCATTTTAATCTTAGATGGTATCTATTTTACTATTAAGTATTAAACTTTTACCCTATTAGTAATAATAATTGTAACAAAAAAGCTAATTGCATGTTGCTCAATGATTTAAAATAGAAAAAAAAGCCCAATGTCTTTCACAAAAGAAAGGCCCACAATGTTGACGGTAATATTAGCTTTAATCTTTAATTAAATATTAATTGAATTCTATGTGATGATCTGATGGTTAAGAATGTTCACCGTTTTAAATGTAGTCTATGATTAAATTGCGCTAATCGTATTGGTTGTTTAGGTTTCGTTATGTTATTATAATTTATCAATAAAAATTAAATACTAATTAAAGTTTTAATAGAGATGAGATTAACCATGCTCATGCTCGTGAACCATTAAATGGTTATTTAATTTTAAGTTCAATTTCTATACTGAAATCGAAAAGAAAAATTAAAGTTAAAAAGACAAAAGAAGAAATAAAGACAAAAGTATAGTATTATTGTACCAAACCAAAGATAAAATAGCAAGTACGAGTCTCACGAGACTTTGGGCACTGCCATGGGCTTTTAATTTTCATTTTTAACTTTCATTAATGTTTGATTAAACGGAAGATTTTTTTTTTTCAAAAAATTTCTATGCAATTGTTATAATTACTTTGGATAACCAGTTAGCTCTATTTCAGTGTATTTAAACCACTTTTTTAATTCAATTTCACTGATGAGGTGTTTGGATAATACCTCCAGTTGCCCAATGAATTGCTTCTCACTTTGCTGCACCTTCAGTTGCTCACTGATGGTTTTTTGCTTCAGTGCACTCAATACAGCCCTTTTTTCTATTTTTTTAACGTTTTCTTTCCCTTTTAATGTCTAAAGTTGAAAAGCCCAAACAATTTATCTCTAGATTAGGTTAGATAAATACTTAAATTATATAATAAATATTATAATTTATAGGATAATATGTATATAATAATTGAGGTGTTTTAATGTTATAACTATCATTTAAATAAATACAAATATGATTATTTATAGGATAATAAATAAAATATCAAAAGATACATTTTAATATCTTATTAAATGAATTTATAAATTTACATATTTTAATAATTTTATAAAAGTAAAATAATTTAAAAAACTTTTGATATATATCAATTCTAATCTGATGTCCTTAAAAGTCATTTTATATTCTCACCTCACCGCTATAGCTGCGTTTGAATTCAAATACACACTCCGCTGCTGTTTTTAATCTCACCGCTACAGTATCCAATCTCACCACTACAGTAATTAATCTCACCGCTACCGCTATTTTTAACCTCACCGAAAATAAATACACTGCCCATCCAAACTAAGCGTGAGTCTAATTTCGGATTCTTAATAGAGATATTGTTCTTGAATGTTTAGTTTTTAATATTTTTTTATGTCTCTTAATTCTACTATTTAGTGTACGTGAATTCAAGTCGTAGAATATTATAAATATTTTTTTAAGAAATCATATTGTTATTTATCTAATTTTATAATAAAATTTAATTAAAGAAAACTCGATAAATAAAAAATAAAAAATAATTGGACTCTTTGGATACTCCCATTATATATAAAACAGAACCCCACTCCCTCTGTTTTCTACGGCCTCTCCCACTTCTTCATTACCCCCTTGGAGCTGTTGCCAATTTCAATGGCAAAGCTAAGCCCCTGTTTTATCCTCTGCTGTTTTCTCTTCATCCATATCCCCACCTTCACCCAAAGCAGACAACCCTCCTACGCCGAACAGCAAGAGACCGACAGGGTGACCAACTTGCCTGGACAGCCGCCGGTGAAGTTCCGGCACTATGCTGGGTACGTCAAGCTCCGACCTCAAGACTCCAAAGCCTTGTTCTACTGGTTTTTCGAAGCCCAAGATGGAGTTTCCGACAAGCCCCTAGTTCTTTGGCTTAATGGAGGTTGGCATCTTCTTTACATAGTCTCCCTTTTCATTGCTTTACATACTTAATGCATAAAGAAAACTTAAAATGATAGCAAAGAGTCAAAGATGAAACAGATTTTCTAACATTCGTCCCTAAAGGACTTTGATTGGAGCAGAGCAGCTGATGAGTGCTGTGATTTATTATTATTTTCCCACAGTAAAAGAGGAGAATATTTGTCGTCATAACAAAATGTTTTAGAGGTTGTAAGAAATTAAATTTTCAACTTTAGGGAAATTCAAAGCTTAACTATTATAAGTTTAATTTTTAATATTTATTTTAAATTATTTAGTATTAATTTTTTAATTTAAATTTAAGTTTAATAAACTGAAAAAAATAAGTACTTTGAGTTATAAAATTATTACTTAAAATTAATTACTAAATATAATTAGTTTGTTTTATAAATATATATTTTAAGTTATAAAAATATATTCTATATTTTATCTTTAATTTTTAAATATTTCACCTTATTCTAAACAAAAAACTAAAATTTAAATCCTAAAAATTTTGTAAAATAATATAATATTAAAATAAATAAAATTAAATTTAATAATTAAAAAAGTCCTCATTAAATAATAAATAACTCTTATCTATTTATTATTTTCTATATTTTTTATCAAATTGTTATATTTAAATTATCAAACATGTATAAAAAGTTAAACTATTAAAAATATTAGTTTTTTTTTGTTAACTTAATTTTGTCAGTGGTCAATCAAACAAGACGGATAACGGAATAATTTTTTCTAATTTTTAAAATAAATTATAAAATTGCATAACAATATTTTAAATTTATTTGTGTGGTTTTTTTTTTTGAGTTAATATTTGACACAATTACCTGTGTAATTTTATGTATTATTAAAAAATTAAATGATACTAAGTTATTAATGATGTATACAATTATATGTAGTAAATACATTAAATTTAATTTTTTTTATTTCATTAACATAAAAAATAATGCAAAATTAAATTCATTTTTATCACATTAACCATCATCAAATATTTTTTTATCTAAAATTAAATTAAAACTTAAAAAAGAAATTAAATTTTCAATCATAAAAACTAAATGTTTTGCTCTTGACAAGAGACAAAAATCATCAACTAACCAGAAAAAAGCTGAGTTTTGGCCAAATGAGTTTTAGATATACGAAGAAAAAAAACGTATATTTTTTATTAGGTTAAAATAGTTTATACATGTTATTACTTTTCACAAATTTAAAATTTAGTCACTGTACATTTATTTAAGAATTTAATCTCTATTTTTTAAAATATAAAATTTAAATTTAATTGTTAATTATATTAAAAAATAACTATTATAATTAACTTAAATTTTAAAAAATAAATTCAACCATATTAACAAACTAACATAAATTTTAAGACTAAATTTAAAATTTACTATGAATACATGAATTTATAATATATTTTAACTTTTTAATTATAAAAAACCTGTTTTCATAATTAAAAAATAAATATTCTCGAAAACACAATAATTGTACAGTGTGCAGCAGCAGTGTTTCTTCCAAGAATAATCATTCATTCATTTGTCGGCCTATGAAATTGAAATTTATAACAGTTCCACCCTCTGGTTTTCCATCCCTTTTACGTTTTCAACTATTTTTAGATTTTTTATCTCTCTAATTTTTATGATTCTGGTTTTATATATATTTTTTAATATAATATGTAAAATTAATTACTCGTAATTTTTCTCTAACCTATAAATAGGATAATAATACGTTTTAAAACGCTCGAACTCATATGCTCTTAAATTAATAATAATATTCATGCCAATCGAGTTAAAATTTAATTTATTTTTGTATTTATTATTTAATTGTTTACAATAATGAATAACTTAGCTAATAAAAATCATATTGTCCTATCAGTCGTGGCACGAAAGTCAAATTTTGGAGTTCCTAAATTAATGCTAGTATATGTAAGTGTGAATCATTTTTCAAAATTGGCATGGCCATTGGACACATCCCTTACTTACGTTGATCCTACCTGTTGGGGGGCCATTACCTTTGAGACTTTGACTCAATGTGTCCATCTCCTACAGAATTAATATCTTTTTTCTATCAATAAACATGAGCCGTCCGATCAATGCCCAACTTGTTCTATATTTTACTATATACTTTTATTGATTTTTTTTAAAAAATTACTTCTTGTCTTTTATGGAATGGTGTAATTAATAATTATTGACTATAATAATAAAATTCATTAGATTTTAGTGTTATTGAAAAAGATTAGAGTTGAATTGCATTTTGTTTCTTTTATTAAAAATAGAAAATTTTATTCATATATATTAGATCAAAGAGCTAATCGATCATTCTATTAAAAATTTTATTTATTATTACCGTTTAAAATTGATCCATGTACATTAAAATAAAATACATGTGGCATAATATGTATTATTATATTCGGTTTGAAGTTTTTAACAAAAAAAGATCGACTTATTTTTTTATCTAACTTAAAAGGACTGATTTATTTATTTTTTTAAATAAAGAAATCAACATAGTTTAATTATATAAAAGAAATAGTTGTGGGTCCAATGCTTGTGGCTACATGTGACTGACAAATTCTTGTGTAGATATTTTGGGTTTGAGACCCACCTGCTCCCCCAATTGTAGTGAATTAGTAGAATTACCCCCATAACCAGTTTCCCATTTCTTGTCAAAACCATATATTTCTTTCTCTTTTTTTGGTTGGTAAGAAGCTTCTCTTTGTCTTTATACAAATTGTATTTTATTTTAGATTAATTAAGTTCAATTTGAATGATTAAATTTATGTTTAGATAGAATAACAAGAAAAAGAGATAAATTATGATGGCATTGACTGCAATGGCAATGTTTTAGGACCTGGTTGCTCATCAGTGGCCTACGGAGCAGCACAAGAACTTGGTCCTTTCCTAATTCGTAGCAATGGCACTCGCCTTACTTTTAACAAATTCTCTTGGAACAAAGGTACCCCCATTACTTCCATTCAAGTATATATACATATATCTTTCTTGATTTCCAATACTAACTTGTTATATATACATATGTAGTTGCAAATATACTGTTTTTGGAGGCACCAGTTGGAGTGGGGTTTTCATACACCAACAATTCCCAAGATTTACATAAACTGGGTGATCAAGTTACAGCAGCCGACTCTTATACTTTCTTAATTAATTGGTTCAAAAGGTTCCCTAACTTCAAATCCCATGACTTTTACATTGCTGGAGAAAGCTATGCTGGTATATGGTTACCCTTCCATTATTATATATAAAATATATATGACCCGTCATTCATGTTTTCCTTTTCTTGCTTTTGTCTCCGTCAGGTCATTATGTTCCCCAGCTGGCTCAACTCATTTATGACAAAAACCAAGGGTCAAGTCCAGACTCCTACATTAACTTCAAGGGATTCATGGTATGTGTTGAGTCGAGTTGGAGCTGAATTGGAAAGTTGAGATAACAGTAGATACTTATGTTTGTTTGGGTGTTTTTGTAATGTATTCAGATCGGAAATGCTGCGATCAACGAACCGACAGACACGTTGGGGCTGTTCGATTATGCATGGAGCCACGCCATCATTTCGGACCAACTCTACGACAAAATAAACAAGGAATGTGACTTTAAACAAACTAATAATCTAACGGTTCAATGCGCCGATCATATGAAAGGTTTCATGGATGCTTATGCTAACATCGATATGTACAGCATCTACACTCCTGTTTGCATTAGAGCTCTTGGAACAAGACGAACCTATCCCAAACTCCCTGTAGCTCCTCGTCTCCTCTCCCAACATGTAATTCCCCAAATAAACCCTATATGTATGTATGTGTATGCACTGGTTTGCTAAAATGCTTGATTTGGAATAGGGTATTTGGCATATGCTACCAAGGGGCTATGATCCATGCACAGAAGAGTATGTTGAGAAGTACTTCAACAGAGAAGATGTTCAAAGTGTATTGCATGCTAATCTCACAAAGCTTTCATATCCCTACACTACATGCAGGTATAAAAAAGCTTTCTAATTAATCTATGCTATGATTATAGTACGTAGGCAGAGAGAATCCTGGAGCTTTCGAGCATTTAATGACAGCATGTCTTTAATCATCGAAGTAGAGCTTTCTTTCTGTTTACACTAACACATAAAATTTAATGAATGAATGAGACAAGAAGTGCCACTTTATTTAACCTTTCCTCTTCACTTCACTATGGCATCCAAACTGTTAAATACCCAACAACTATAGAAACAAGCTATCGTTCAAGCTTTTCTTTCTGTTTATCTCTTGATTTGAATGTTATTGACTTACTCGTCAACATAAATATTGGCAGTGGTGAAATCCAAGGTTGGAATGACTCGCCCGACTCTGTTTTGCCCATCATTCAAAAACTCCTCAATGCTGGCCTACGTATTTGGATTTACAGGTACATACATACATACATAAGATATTTACCAAACATTTTGTTTTAATTGAATGAATGTTGTTGTTATGGCAGTGGGGATACAGATGGGAGGGTGCCAGTGACATCAACGAGGTACAGCATAAAGAAAATGGGACTAAAAGTAAAAGAAGAATGGAGGGCATGGTTCCACCAGAGCCAAGTGGGCGGATGGGTAGAGGTGTATGAAGGGGGACTGACGTTTGCCACCGTGCGTGGTGCTGGCCATCAAGTCCCCGTCTTTGCTCCTCGCCGGTCCCTTTCTCTCTTCACCCATTTCCTCTCTGCCAACACCTTGCCTTCTTCACGTTTCTAGCCGCTACCTAGCTACTTGCTAATGCTATCCATTATGTTTCACCAACCATAATTTGGACGTTTCCTTCATTACATTTTGCTATTTTAGGCTTTTTAGCTACCAATCACCTCCAAGTTCCTCATTGAATTTTTTTACGTCGTGATTTTGATACGCTTGTGTTTGTCATGATTGCATTATTGCTATAATCATTTTTCTTTTATGATTTTTGAAATAATTGATTATTACTTTGAAAATATATTTATTAAAAGTTTACATAAAATTCAATTAGATTCAAATTTCATAATGGGTAGATTTTTAACTTTTTATTATAGTTTTTAAAATTGGTATAATAGACTTTAACCCTCAATATTTATATATTTTATCAATTTAATCTTAATTTTAGAAAAAATTAACACTCAGACATTTACACATTGTATAATTTAGTCCCTTTTGTGTTTCTTTTTTATTTTTTCATCTAAAAAGTTAAAAAAAATAAAAAATTATCCACTAAATTTGATAGAAAATGTACAAAAAATTTAAGATAATAAATTTCATATTTTCTTATTCTTTTAAAATTAACCCTCAATGTCACACAAAAAAAATTAATTTACACAATATGTAAATGTTAAGGGTTAATTTATTTATTTTTTAAAATTAAGACTAAATTAACACAATGTATAAATATTAAATGTTAAAGTTACTATTATATCCATTTTAAAGTTTCTTAATAATCTAACTATTAATGATAAAAAATTCGATAATTAAATAATTATTTTGTAACTTTTATAATTAAATAATAAAAAATATTAATAATTAAGTAACAATATACATTATCCAAATTCTTTGTAGAATCGAAATACGATTCGACCTGACCCAATTCACCCCACCATTTTGAATGGACCAATAAAATTAAAAAACAAATATTTTTGAAAGTATAAACTATATACTTTAATTTGCTATAAAGGATGGGTTTAGCAAGTAGTAGTGAAGCAATGATTAAAATAGAGAAATGTGTAACCTTATCCACCACATAACGAGAATGCTTCCTCAAAAGCCTTAACTTTTATGACACAAATGGAAGTATAATATTGTCACCATGCCTCCTATGCCTGCACATACATCAATCTGTTTCTAATTGTTATCAATTCCAAAGCAATGCACTTATATTCCTTATATTATATGTATTGGGAAATATCACCGAAGACAGTGACGTTACTGGGCTGCAATCGTCGACCACGTTAGCTATTGGCCATCGGGTAGGGTTGAGTTAATAGTTCTTTTGTCTTCTTTTCCAACTTTTATGCATTTACTATGGATAAAAGTTGTATGAAACTAAAATCCAACAACAATAAACTATTTGTATATATATTTTCTTTATCAAATAAGAACTCAGTAATTTCTTCTCTTGTATCTCGATTATTTACCGATAGTAAAATTTATTAAATTGTATCATTGAAGTTGATAATTTTTAAGCTTGAGTTTTTGGATGGATTTATACATTTTTGGATTGATATGTCTCATAACGTTCGAAGACCTATCTCTTAGCTTCGAAATGCACTTTGAATTACTCGATTTCGAGTTTGGGAGTTCAAGTTATGATCTATTTAGTTAAGATTGCGCGAGTAGAATTTTTGAATGAGATTATTACGGAAATTATGAGTTTCAGGCTTTTAATTCGAATTTAAATCATATTGAGTTAGATTTTTAGGCTTAATTTTTATTATATATAATCTCAATATCGTATTTATTAGGTTTATTATTATTTATTTATTTCGAATTTTGGATATTTTTTAAAGTATTTTAAGTCGTTAGGATTTTTATGTTTCTTAGTCAAATAAGGAAGTTTAGTTTAACTAAATTTCCTTATTTGACTAAGAAACATAAAACTTCAAAACAACTTAAAACACTTTAAAAAAATCCAAAATTCGGAATAAATAAATAAGAAAACCTAATAAATACAATATTAAGCTCATATAAAAATTAAGCCTAAAAATCGAACCCAATATGATTTAAACTCTAATTAAAAGCCTGAAACTCATAATTTCTGCAATAATCCAGTCAAGAAATTCTACTCATGCAATCTTCACTAAAGCGATCATAACTTGAGCTATTGAACTCATAATTGAGTGATTTAAAGTGCGTTTCGAAGCTAAAAGATAGATATTTGAATGCTATGTGACATCTCAACCTAAAAATACCTGGATCCTATCCAAAATGTCGTCATAAGTTGATTAATTTTCCAAACTTGAAAATTGGCAGCTTCGGTGAAAGCAATTTAATAAGTTTTACCTGATCCGTGTATGTATTATCCCCCCTTTCCTCAAAAAGATTCGTCCTCAAATCTTGTCTTTGGCGGAACAAGAAAGAATCTTTATCACAGGTGGAATGATTTAATAGAGCTTGTCACGCCCCAAAATATAGGAGGTTATTTGTAATGGATAAACAAAAAATTGAATAGGCTTGATGGTTAAGTGCTACTATGCTATCCTAGAGGTCCTAGGTTTGAGCTTCCTTTCTCCCATTTCTTTTCATTTTATTTTCAACAACCTAAAATAAAAGGCACTCTAAAATATACTTAGTCAAGGATAAAACTTAATAAGAAATGGATGATAGCTTAATGGTTAAACGTTAGTTTCTTCCCTTAAGTGATCTAGATTCGAGCCATTCCATCCCCACATCCATTTTATTTTTTCGACAGCAACGAGAAAATTGCTATGCTGCCCCTAAGGTTCCTCAAGCCCTAGGTATTTAGTCCAACTTTTCCTAATTAAACTTGACTTCTTGTTTTGTTTTCAATCCTTATTAGAAATTTTCTTTCATCTCTCTATTTCTTCCCTTTTACTTCCCTTTCTTCTTCTTTGTATCAAATTTTACATCTTTTTGCTGTTGAATATTTTGCTTTCCTGGGTTAAAACATCCTCCATTCAATCGTTTTACTAACAATTTTGTAATTGCCATCAATAGTATCCTGATCTTTGCCAAGAAATGGTAAGTACACCTCGTTCCAAAGTTTAGATCCTGAATTTCTGTAGTTTTTCTATCTGGCACTAGTCCTACATTTGATTAAACAATCTTTTTTTAGTTCTTGCCAAAAATATCGATAATCTTGATAAATCTTGAAATCAGTCATTATCTCATGTGTAAATATTATTTGAAGGACCTAATTTAGGTGAATCAGACCAGAACCAAGCGTAAGAAACATCGATCGGACCCTCGATGAAAGGTGTGTGTCTTTCCCAAGGGAATCAGTGGTGATTGTGTGTAGGATTAGGGCCACACGGTCTCTCACACAGGCATGTGGACCACACGGCCCTCCACACTGTCATGTGCCCTGAAAGCCCTAGCCTAGTTTGTGAACCACACGACCGCAACCCTTCCACACGACCGTGCCTCTCCTGTAGGTTAATTTTTCCATTTGCCACACGATCATAATCTGTTACATGGCCTAGAGATATGGCCGTCTAACCCTTCCACACGGCCTGGACACATGATTGTATGTTCCCTGTTTTACATGTTTTCCCAAAAATTTATGTTATGTGCAATTTAGTCCTTGTATATTCCCTGAATTATTTTTAGGGTTTTAGTTCACTCAATTGGGTCCCTGATAATATGAGTATTTTGGAATTCATGATCTAATTGATTGCTTTATTATTGTTATATGCATGATATGTGAAAAATCCATGCCTACTGTCACAGAATTTCTGATAAACTGATAATGTTATTCATACCACTTTGTTACTAATCGCATGTTCAGCACGCTTACTATTACTGTTGAATTGAGTACATGTTAAACATGTCTATTGCTAGTGATGAATTGAGTGTATATTAAATATGTCTATTGCTAGTGTTGAATTGTTCTATTACAAAACATTACATATTACATTGCATGGGGTGAGACGATATGTACGGAGAAGATGGAACGAGTAAACTAATGGACATGATTGATAGATTGATAAGTGTCCAATTCAACCCTTTGAGATATTAATCCCAACAAACTCAATTAATGACTCTAATCAACCCTCCAAGAAATAATCATTGGCAAATTGAAGGATGAAGAATAAATTCCCACGACTCTTTGAAGAAAATCGAGAAGAAAACTACTTCTAAAAATCATAAGAAAGAAATCTTGCACAAAGAAACTAACTCCTAGAGTTGAAAAATTTATTAATGAAAATAATTGTATCCTTAATGAAAAATGAAGAAGCCTTTATGTAACAACCAGATTTTCAGTGGTGACGGAACAATGGTTTGGGACCACAAACTTCTGTCGTATCGACTCGTAAATATTATTTTTAGAATATTTATAGAGTCATTAGAGTCTTATTAAAATTTTGTTTAGAAATATTAACGTTTAGATAATTAATTAAGAGAAAATGACTAAATTGAAAAAAGTGTAAAACTTGTTAATTAATGCATTTAGGTGATTAAATGGTTTAATTAATAATTAAGGAAGAACTTAAGTCATAATTAAGCCCTAATTAATTTAGTGGGACGATAAATTAATGGAAAATGACAAAATAATGTGATTTGGATTGCAATTTTGTAAATTAATGAAAGTTTAATCAAAATTAAACAAAATTAAAGAATGAATAAAAAAATTCATTTTCATTTTCATTTTCTTCTTCAAATGGCCGAAAGCTATAGCTAGGTTGAGGAAAAGTTTCGGTTGCCTAATTTCTTTGCATGTAAGTCCATTTTGATTCTGTTCTTGTAATTTTTATGTTTTTGATATCATTACAACTAGGTCTAGCTAGCTCGTACCTTCGTTTTTGATTCTGTTAAAAATTTTTAAAGTTTACATTGATTAATTTTGAATTTTTATGATGAATACCATGTATTTGGAGCTTTGATTGTGTTGTTTGATGATTTTGTAAAGTGATTTTTGTTAAATTTTGATTTTAGGATTAAATTGTGAAAATGTCAAAATTTTAGGGTTTGATAGTGAATTTAATGTTTATTAAGGACTGTTTAAGGGCCCAGTATATTTGGATGGAATATTGAATTGATAAAAATGGTTAATTTAATGGATTTTGTGTTAAGGGACTAAATTGCATAAATTGTAAAAGTTTGGGGTAATTATGTAAATTTAAAAAATAAAAGGGTATTATTTGTAAAGTGGATTGATATATGAAATGTAAACTGATAATTGAGAAATTTTATATTTTAGATCAAGATCCCGTATATATTCGTGGAAAAGGAAAAATTACGGACTAGTCCCTGAACTTCATCAACTACTACAATTCAATCCAGGTAAGTTCGTACGATTTAAAATTTAACATCTATATGAATTATTTAATAGTATAAAATGATACAATATATATTCAATTGTTGACAATGAATGATTATTTGAGATATGTTATTAAATTTGATGTTCGGATTGGATTGAACGCGGGATAGAGTATAGTCGTGATATGGCGTGTTGTAGGGGATTGAAGTGGAGATGGTTTTGGAGGGATGTATATATATTTTTTGAGTAAATCGAGGTTTAGCATTTGTTGTGAACTATCGTGTTATACTCTCTGTTTGGAGTGTTTCGGTTGGACTAGCTCTTGTGAGCATTTGGTGTGTTTTGGAGGGATTGGCTCGTATGAGCATCTGATGCGTTATGGTTAGACTGACGATGTGTTCCTATCCGTAAGTCGTTCTTCGAGTTGAAAATCTCAGTAAGGTAATTTGTTTAATGAATTTGATGGATTTGCTATACATTTGATTATTAAATTGAACGTATGTGATTTATTAGTTGAAACTATGGTTAAATAGTTAATGTTTGAATTGTTGTAATTATTTCGGTAAGATTTATTGTTTAAATACGTTGAACTTACTAAGCTTCATTGAGCTTACTTGTGTTATTTAATGTTATTGTAGATACTCAGAAGGTTGGATGATCGGATCGGCGCTCAAGTTACACTATCCAGCTTAATTTCGGTAGTTTTTGGAACATTCTTTTCGGTTTATATGATATGTATTTGGATGTGTATTATGTTAAGTATGACTTATGTACATATTGTTAAACTATAAGATATATGTGAATAAGTTAGATGTTTCAATGCAAATAGAAATGGTATGTGTTAATGATATGTGTATTTGAGGTGCCTATGATAGGTACATTGGTTAGGTGTTGATTTGATGAATTGATAAGTTGTGTTTGAGGTTTTATTTTGATGTACAATTGTATATACTTGTGGTACGAATGAGGGTACATTGGTTAGGCACTGAATATGTTGATTTGGTATGTTTTTGGCTTGATTAATGTAACTTTGAATAGGTGTTTCGGTTGGTAAATGGTTTACTTAGGATCCAAATAAGCTTGAAATGGTAAACTTGTTGTTCAAGGTTCATTTTAAGTCCACACGGCCTGAGACATAGGCGTATGACCCCTGCAGTCCAAATTTTCTAATTTTTTCTTAAACTTTCTATATGTTTCCAATTTAGTGCCAAATTGTTTCTAATGTATTTTTAGGCTTTGAAGGCTCGATTAAGGGACGCTATGAATGTAATTGAATGTAATTACATTATGTTTGCATTGATGTATGAATTGAATGATTTAATGTTCTGTTTGCACGGTAATGCTCCGTAACTCTATTCCGGTGATGGATACGAGTTAAGGGCATTACACTTTTGATGTGTCTAAAACTAACTATGATCATAATAAAGGCAAGCGCACCTATAGTTCAATAGTATAGTTATGGTAAGACCGGTGATATCGTATCCACAAGGACCAAGAGTACTAGTAACTACTATCTTTTTATTATCTAGCTTAAGAATTGGAGTGATTTCTTTTAAACTAAACTAATTAACTAGAAGCACGACAAAGAATGAATTAGGAAAATAGTTTTTAGACAATCTTTATGAGATAGGCAATACCCAATTCACCTAGACTTCACTTATTACTTTTAATTCATATGATTTATTCACTTGACTTAATCTGTAGAAATCCCTGATTTATGTTAATATCTCTTTCAAGACTAGAAACAACTAACTTTAGGTTGATTAATTGAAATCTCTTTCTAATTAAAACCCCTATTGTCGCATTAACTCGATCTATGGATTCCCTTATTAGATTTGACTCTAATCCAGTAGATTTTCGTCGCCCTATTTCTAGGGTTGCAATCAACTCCGCTTAATTGTGTTGATCTACTCTTAAACAGGGACTGTTGCTCCACTGAATAAGCACATTCGACTTGAATCAATAACCTGAATTATCAAAACAAGAATAAGAATTCACAATTAAGAATAACAACAAGTATTATCTTACAAATCAAATGATAATAAGATCCATCTAGGTTTCATCCCCTTAGGTATTTAGGAGATTTAGTTCATACTGATAGAGGAAAACATCTTAAAATAAGGAAAACAACAAAACATAAGAAAACCCAAAAACTTCTAAAGAATTTGATGGGAGATCTTCAGTCTTGATGAAGATCCTTCTTCCGAGCTCCTCCCGATGGCTGTCTTCGAGTATTTTCTGCCTTCTACTCGGTGTCCTCTTTTATGCCCCTAGGGTGTTTATATAGGCTTTGGGACACCTT
Organism: Gossypium bickii; assembly: GCA_025503065.1. Classification (NCBI taxonomy): domain Eukaryota; kingdom Viridiplantae; phylum Streptophyta; class Magnoliopsida; order Malvales; family Malvaceae; genus Gossypium; species Gossypium bickii. The sequence continues at coordinate 110,849,271 of CP106717.1, forward strand.
TCTTGGCCCACAATTAGCCTTTTCTGAATAGAATTAGTCCTGGTTTCGGCAGGGACACGCCCGTGTTCGATAACCTCACGCTGTGCTCGATTCTGCTCGCCATACACTGCCGTGTGCTCTACCCGTGGGCGACAGTTCAGGCCGTGTTGATTAAAGTAGGCCCATTTTGCCCCCTTTTTGGCCCGTTTCTCGTTCTTTTCGGCTCCCTAAGCTCTCCTGAGTGTAAAACATTAAATTAAAGGATTAGGAGCATCGAATTCATCAAATCTAATGAAAATTCATCCAAAAATAAGCCAAGCATAGGGTTAAAATATGTATAAATTACGGTTTATTAATTTTGTATAGTTTTAAACTAAACTTCCTTATTTATCTAAACAAGAAGTAGTTTTAAACTAAACTAAACTTATTTGATTAAGAAACATAAAACTCTTAAACAACTTAAAATATTTAAAAATATATTCAGATTTCGGAATAAATAAATAAGAAAATAATAAAACCTAATAAATACAATATTTGGATCATATATAATAAAATTTAAGCCTAAAAATTGAACCGATTTAAATTTGAATTAAAAGTCCGAAACTCGTAATTTCCGTAATAATCTCATCTAGAAATTCTGCTCGCGTAGTCTTCACTAAATCAATCATAACTTGAGCTTCGGAACTCGAAATTGAGTGATTTAAAGTGCATTTCAAAGCTAAGAGATAGGTCTTCAAATGCTATAAGACATCTCAACCCAAAAATGTCTGGATCCCATCCAAAAAGTCATCATAAGTTGACTAATTTTCCCAACTTAAAAATTGGCAACTTCGGTGAATGCAATTTAATAAGTTTTACCCCATCCGTGCGTGTATCATTTACTTTTCGATTTTAAATTTAGTAATTTAGTAGTCTTAATGTTTACTTCTAGTTTATTTTTAGTTTGTGTTTTATGTATTATCCTGATTGAAGATAACATATTTAGGATGCCTCAAAATAAGAAAGGATAGTATTGCTTTAATTTACTTTCTGAGAGCTTAAACAGGGAAGTGTCTTAATTGTTTGTTTGTTTTTAGTTGTTCAAAGTACATAAAGGATATTTATTTTTATGAGCAAAAATATGAATGAGTTTGTTAGGTACATCTTGGTAGAAGAAATAGCGAGGAAAAAGAAGAAAAGCATACATGTTCTTATTTCTTTTGCAATTCATTGTAAAAAAATGTGAGAAGAAGAAATATGAATAGAAGATTGAAAGTTTAATTCACTTAATCCAAGATTTGACACCTCTAGGTATGTAAAAGAGATTTTTACAAAAGGGGATTGGGAAAATAAATATGGGAAATCCTTCCTCAAAGAAGAGATTTTTGAGGATTTTATTTGGATCATATACATATATTTTATTTTTAAAAATAATATTAGATTTGGTTTACACACCATAACCCAATCATCCGTCTCTTACTTCCTTTGTTCATTAAATAAAATTCAATAGAAGCTAGCTTTACATGCCTCCAATCCACCCAATTTTAAATATGTTCTTATCCTAAGAATTTCTGGTTTTATCGTTAATAATTAGTATTTTTTTAACCTAATTGGTACTTAAAACTTTAATTTTATTACACATTTTGATACTTTAACAGTAATATCATTAAAAACGCTAATGTGGACAATATGACATTTGACAGCTCTATATTTGATATCAAATTGCAAAAAAAATACAAAATTATACAATGTGTAAATGTTGAGGGCTAATTATTTTAGAATCAATATTAAATTGACACAATTATAAATATTGAAGGTTAAAGTTGCTATGATGTCAATTTTAAAAGCTTTCAAGTTATCTCCAGTTAGTAATTTAACAAAAAAAAAAAGTTAAATAGTTGAATGACCATTTTATAACGTTTCATAGTTAAATGACAAAAGAAAAATACTTATAATTGAGTGGCTATCAATGTAGTTTACCATCACATATCTCATGCAATAAAAACCAAAAGAGCCTGTCTCCAAAAATTATCTTAATCTCTAGCTATATATACACTTCAGCACCTGAAAATAATACAAATTAAACCTTATTTAAATACAGAATTTTCAGTTTTTTATCCATTAAAAATCTATAACTAATTACAGAAATTCTTATCTGTCGTTGATTATATGAATATTTTTTTCTCCATATATTTGTGCTCGGAGAGAAGGGGCAGGCCGGGGGTCTCTAATGGCTTCCAATGCTGTAGTTTGTATGGGTTATTTTGTTTTGGTTTTGCTTAGTGTGAGCAGTGAAAGGTCAAGGCACGACGGTGAGCTGAGCGACGGGGCAATTTTGCAGCGGCAAGAAGCAGACAGGGTGGTGGAGCTTCCGGGACAGCTCGCGGTGGACTTCCGAGACACAGTCACATGTCCTAAGACCTTGATGTTTTATATCTTGAGGCTTGGTATCCTATGTCTTGAGATGTATATCTAGAAATACAAGAAATTAAATTTTTTGTTCTTGAGATCTTAAGACACTAGCCTAGAAATGCATAAAACAAGGAAAGCATGTCATGCAATTAGACCTCTAAAACACCTAAACACATGCAACGTGTAACCAAACCAAACCAATTCAAACATGATTGTCATGCTAAGACATTACTACAACATATAATCTCACGTCATGTAATACAATAGATCATAATCTCACTAAGCAAGTAAAATATAAACCAAATGCCATTTATTCAACACATAGAAATGCATAAGAAATTCAATTTAAAAGTAACCAAACGTCCTCTACCATACCATACCATTTGTATCAAATGTACCACAACATACCAACTTTATAATGACAACAAAGCACTCTTAAATTCTCAAAAATGCTGCTACAAACTTAAGCTCACTCACTTTCTCTATAACACCTTAAGCTCTAATCAATAGCAAAACTCAAGAGCTCTATCCAATCCTTAATCACACTTAGAACTAACACAAATCCAACTCAAGAACTTCATAAAAACAACTATTCAAAGCTTTTTCTCATTATTCTGGAAATTGCTCAAAATGGTAGAAAATGCAAGAAAAATAATTATAAAAAAATCAATTTCCAGGTTTTAAAAATCATAGATTAAGGTTAGAAAACACTTATATCTTGCTGGAAAAAACTCAAAGTAAAAAAAACAAATCAAGATTAAACTCTTTCTTCTTCCACTCCAAACCAACGTGAGCCGGGAAAATGAATAGAGAAAATATTGAGATTTTTTTATCAAATCTTGTTTTAATGAAAAGGGATAAATATCAAAATTATACATGAACTTTGATACAATTTGCAACGTTGTACATCAACTTTAATTTGGTGCATTTGTATACATCAAGCTTTAATTTTAGTTCAAATTTTACATTTCACTAAACTTGTTATCTATGTGACACAATTTTCTATTAAGACGCATAAATTACTAACATGACATTTTACTAGTTTAAAAAACAAAAAAATAAAATTTAATTTTCACCTAGGTTTTTAAAAAATACATTTGGGAAAAGGATTTCTTATTTCTCCGCAATTCTTTTTTACTCTTAGGTGGAAATAATTTAAATTTATTTGTTTGTTTTAAACTAATAAAATGTTATATCAGCAATTTACACACGACTTAATGCAAAATTGTATCACATAGGTAATGGGGTTGTTGCGGGTTGAGTACTCCTTTTCCTTCCCCTTCTTCAAACTCAGATTTTTTTGATCAACGATAAAACAAGATCCATTTTGCATCTTTTATCAATTTTGGTCAGAATCTATGGATTGTGCTGAAGGTTCAAAATCTATTGGATTACAAATTTCGATAAATCAATTTTGAAATGCTTTTTCTATGAAATGTGAAAATTGAATCAAAATTGAAATTTAATGTATACAAACGGACCAAATTAAAGTTGATGTAACATTATAAATTATATCAAATTCATGTATAATTTTGGTATTTATCCCTAATGAAAATTCTTTGATAAAGACATGCTTACACTTTGATTTGAATAAATGGAAACCAAGGTTTGATTATGAAAAGACAACGAAAATTGAGACAAATTTGGTGGTTTTTGAAGAAACTCTCGTGCAAATGGGAGAGGAATAATCGTTTCCTCATAACCCATCTTCATAGTAGGCAATTTGCTTAAAGGGGATTGGGCATTTTGTCAAATAAGGACCTCTCTTTAACCAAATACTATTCTCTAATAATCACACATTGATCCACTAACTTTACTAACCCTACAATTTAATCCATTGATTAATAAAACGCTAACTCAATAGTTTGACATCCAAGAATGGCTTGGTTCAAGGAATCCAACCCAAAACTAAACATCTCAAAATTCGAGGTGTTACATATTTTAATCTATCCAAGTTTCACCAAATCAATTATGCTTAATATAAAAATAAAAAATATTAAGATAAATCTTGACAAGGTTCACCCACGTCTTCTTGTGATTACATATCTCTCTTAATATATAAGTTAAATAGATCACAATAAAACCCTTAAAACACTTATCTTATTTGATCCAATCTCTTTTCCAATTATAACTTTGAGATTGATTGCAAAAAATCCTAAAAACGATTTAAGTAAATAACCAAGACACATAATTCAAACATGTCAGCACCTAAGGCAAGTTACACAACGTCTACATGCAACTGAAGTTGCAACCAGCGTTGTATTTCGTACATGCAACTGGCACTAACAATTAATGATTTTCAAATTTTGACGTCCACGATACATTAAAATGATGACGAATTTGGCAATATTCATCTCTGCCCTTAAGTTAGATTCAAACAACTCTATTATAACTTGTACCAAAATTAAAACCACCTTTTATTTTCATTATCATCTTTTAGCACACACAAGTATATCATTTCCTTAGTCTTTATCAGTGCAGTTTATAATTTTTAAATCATGCTTATTTGTTAATTTTTGTAAATTAATTAAAATTGCAGGCCCTGGATGTTCATCCGTTGGAATTGGAGAAGCAGAGGAGGTGGGGCCTTTCTTCCCTCAGAAAGATGAACAAACCCTGAAGCTTAACCCACATAGATGGAACAAAGGTTTGGTTTACAAGTTTGATTTACTAGCAATTTTAGCCTATTAATTTTATTGTTTATTTTTTATTATTATTTTTTTTTTTTTGTGAACCAGCTGCCAACTTATTGCTTATTGAATCTCCTGCTGGTGTTGGGTTTTCTTATACCAACACAAGCAGTGATCTTTATCAACTTGGTGATGAAATTACAGGTGAAAATGAATGATTGATTTTATTTTTATTGCAACAAAATTTCTAGATCTTCTATAAATATTATAGTTTCCTCACCATTAATTCTTTTGTTGTTTTCTTTGGAAGATTAGCCAACGACTCCTACACATTTCTTGTCAACCGGTTCAAAAGGTTCCCACAATTCACGTCCCATGACTTTTACATTGCTGGTGAAAGCTACGCTGGAATACATGTCAAATTTCTAGTTATATGTTTATATTCTCTTTTTGATACAATATTTAAAATTGCCAATAGTTTTTTTTTTCAACCCATAAATAGGAGGGTGATACACTTCAGCGTACTCGAACTCATGTCCTCCTGCATTGACAACAATACCCATACAAATCAAGTTAAAAACTCAATCGGCTTAGCTAGTACTTTCTTGATTATACATGATGAATGGGTTTTTAATTAATTTTTCAGGTCACTATGTTCCTCAACTAGCTGAGGTTATATTCGACAATAACAAGCATCTTCCTGAGTCTAATGGCCTAAATTCAAGGTTATCGGAATAATGGTTTCGCAACCATAAATCCGATTTAAATAGAAATTTATTTCAATATATTTGCATGAATATTTAAGTTGAAGTTTTTGAAGTTTTAGAGTTTTTGAATATAGCATATGATGAATAAAATGATGAGTTAGTGGTTTAATTGAAAGAATTTGAAGTTAGAATTGGATAAAGGAATTAATTGCAGAACAAGCTATAAGAAAACAGTTTTGTGACAGCAGCAGTAGAGTAGTTTGAAAATTCACCAAAAATCGTATAAGTGGAATTAGAAGTTGAGTGAGATATGAAATTAAATCTTATTGAGCCTATTTTCATATAAAAGAAATAGGGAAAGAAAAGAAATTCTGTATTTTAAGATATTTGGATTTTTGTAAGACTGGTTCAGAATGAATTCGGGTTCCTCTGTTTTGACTTTAGAAAATCATCAAATATTGAAGAAAAATAATTAGGGGCTTAAATTTATATATTTGGAATCCTAAATGAATCTATTTTCAATAAAAATAAACGAGAACATCATCCGAATTCTGTATGAGGAGATAATTAATATTTAGTGAAGAAGGGTCAAAACTGCTAGATAGCAGAACAGGGGTGAATTTAAAGAATAAACTGTACTTATTGGCTAAACAAAAAATTCTGAAACTTTTATGGGAAGAAGATATGTGAGTCTAGTTTCAGGGAAAATTAACGGTTCTTCATTTGGAGTTCTGTAGTTCGAGAAATAAATAATTTAGTGACTATGACTCAAGTAGACAGATTTGAACAAACTAAAAATAATAATAGAATTATAGAAAATGCTACATGTGAACATGAAATGTATTGAATTGATGATTGAATTTATTTATTTAGATCCGGAAAACTCAAATCTGAAGCTAGATCAAGGAAGGAAAAAGTCCGGATTAGTAGATTTTGTAAAGCGAACTAGTATCGAGGTAAGTTCATGTAACTTGAATTATATTCTTAAATGTTTGAAATGTATGTTATTGATGTGAATATAATTTGAATGCTCATTGTATGAAAATTGATGATACATTGGTATATTTGATAAAAAGGGGAAGAAATCCCGGTTGAATGAAAGGAAAATTCGATGGATCTCTGAAAAAGAATTGACGGTAAAAAGGATCTAACCCGGACGGGTGATCCTATCTTGATATAGCCCTCCCGAAGAATATGTGGAAAATGGATTTAGCCGGACGGGTAATCCGAATTAAGTGCAATTTGCTGGTGGTAATTCGGATCCAAGCTCATTAGAGTAATTGTCGTTGCAGAGGATTTAGCTTTGGGTGGTAATCCCGACAATACTCTATGAGTTTATATTACAGGGGATTTAGCCTAGACTGGTAATCCCACTGTAAAGATAAGGTTCGCGGGAGTGTGCTCTCTGAAATGAAAATGTGCGCACATGAATATGAATTGACGGACCCAGATTTGTACACTAAAGTATACCTCTGAAAATCCATCGAAATTTGAGTAATTCAACGGGATAAATATGGAAAAATAACAAGGAAATGGAAATCATGATATTGATGAGCTCACCAATCATAGTATATATATTATTGATACATGGAAATTATTGAACTAACTTGAATGTTGAGCTTGTGTATGTTAGGGTAATAACGTATTGAATGGATATATGAATGTTTATTACATTGTATTGAAAATATTAGGTTATTACCCTAACATACACAATACGTTATTACCCTAACATACACAAGCTCAACATTCAAGTTAGTTCAATAATTTCCATGTATCAATAATATATATACTATGATTGGTGAGCGCATCAATATCATGATTTCCATTTCCTTGTTATTTTTCCATATTTATCCGTTGAATTACTCTCAAATTTCGATGGATTTTTTCAGAGGTACACTTTAGTGTATAAATCGGTCGTCAATTCATATTCATGTGCGCACATTTTCATTCAGAGAGCACACTCGCGAACCTCATCTTTCTGATGGGATTACCGATCAGCTAAATCTCTGCAACGACAATTACTCTAATGAGCTTGGATCGAATTGCGGTCAGGCTAAATTGAACCTAATTCGGATTATCCGTCGGGCTAAATCCATTTTCCACATATTCTTCGGGAGGGCTATATCAAGATAGGATCACCCGTCCGGGCTAGATCCTTTTTACCGTCAATTCCTTTTCAGAGATCCATCGAATTTTCCTTTCATTCAACCGGGATTTCTTCCCCTTTTATCAAATATACCAATGTATCATCAATTTTCATACAATGAGCATTCAAATTATATTCACATCAATAACATACATTTCAAACATTTAAGAATATAATTCAAGTTACATGAACTTACCTCGATACTAGTTCGTTTACAAAATCTACTAATCCGGGACTTTTTTCTTTCCTCGATCTAGCTTCGTATTTGAGTTTTCCGGATCTAAATAAATAAATTCAATCATCAATTCAATACATTTCATGTTCACATGTAGCATTTTCTATAATTCTATTATTATTTTTAGTTTGTTCAAATCTGTCTACTTGAGTCATAGTTACTAAATTATTTATTTCTCGAACTACAGAACTCCAAATAAAGAACCGTTAATTTTCCCTGAAACTAGACTCACATATCTTCTTCCCATAAAGGTTTCAAAATTTTTTGTTTAGCCAATAAGTACAATTTATTCTTTAAAGTCACCCCTGTTCTGCTATCTAGCAGTTCTGACCCTTCTTCACTAAATATTAATTATCTCCTCATACAGAATTCGGATGATGTTCTCGTTTATTTTTATTGAAAATAGATTCATTTAGGATTCTAAATATATAAATTTAAGCCCCTAATTATTTTTATTCAATTTTTGATGATTTTCTAAAGTCAAAATAGAGGAACCCGAATTCATTCTGAACCAGTCTTACAAAAATCTAAATATCTCAAAATACAGAATTTCTTTTCTTTCCCTGTTTCTTTCATATGAAAATAGACTTAATAAGCTTTAATTTCATATCTCACTCAACTTCTAATTCCACTTCTACAGGTTTTGGTGAATTTTCAAACTTACTCTACTGCTGCTATCCCAAAACTGTTTTCTTATAGCTTGTTTTGCGATTAAGTCTTTTATCCAATTCTAACTTCAAATTCTTTCAATTAAACCACTAACTCATCATTTTATTCATCATATGCTATATTCAAAAACTCTAAAACTTCAAAAACTTCAACTTAAATTCATCAAAACTTTGTTCTAAAACTTATAAAGCATCAAAATTAAAAGAAAAGAACTAAATTAACTTACCAAATTAAACTCCAAGCTTTAAAAACTCTATTCTCCCTTTTTCTTTCTTTCTCCCCATTTCTTCTCTGTTTCGTCTTTACTCTCTGTTTCTTTTCTGTTCTTTCTTTTACTTTCTCTTTATAATATATATAATAACAATATAATATAATATATTAAAATATCTTTATTATATAATAATATAATAATATATATTAAACATAAAAATCTCAGATTTTCTTCACAATAAACCGCCTCAACTAGACAAAATGGCTTAATTGCCATTTTGGTCCTTTATACTTTCTTTTAATCTGTAATTAAACTTTTACACCTTTTTCAATTTAGTCCTTTTCATTTAATTTCCTACCCAAACGTTAAAATTTTCTAACGAAAGTTTAATACCACATTACTAACATTTTATAAATATTTATAAAAATATTTCCTATCATATAAATATTCATGCAAATATATTGAAATAAATTTCTATTTAAATCGGATTTATGGTTGCGAAACCATTATTCCGATAATCTTGAATTTAGGCCATTACAACTCTCCCCCCCTTTTAAGGATTTTCGTCCTCGAAAATCTTACCAGTAAAGAGGTTTGGATATTGTTTCCTCATTGCCTCCTCCGGTTCCCATGTCGCTTCCTCAATCCCGTGTGTTTTGCCACAATACTTTCACCAAATTTATTTTTTTATTTCTAAGCTCCTTTGTTTCAAAGTGCCAATATCTTGATCGGTTCTTCATTTGTAACTCATATCCGGTTGAATCTCCACTTCTATCGGAGAAATAACATGTGAAGGATCTCGACCGATATCGTCGTAGCATAGACACATGAAAACATTATAGATTCTATGAAGTTCGGTGGTAATTCCAACCGATAAGCGGCCGGTCCAATTCTTTCTATGATCTCATATGGCCCGATAAATCTTGGACTCAATTTACCCCTTTCGACCGAACAGGAGAACTTTCTTCCAAGGAGACACTTTCTTTGAAATACCTTGTCACCGACACTGAAATTCAATCTCTTTTCGTTTAAGATCGGCATATGATTTTTGGCAATCGGAAGCTGCTTTTAAACTATCCCGAATAACCTTTACTTTTTCTTCTGTTTCCTGGATCAAATCTACCCCATGTATCTTCTTTTCACTGAGCTCTGTCCAATATAACGGTGTTCTACACTTTCTACCATATAAAGCTTCATATGGAGCCATTTTAATACTGGACTGATAACTGTTGTTGTAAGCAAATTCAATCAAAGGTAGATACCTCTCCCAATTACCTTCAAACTCTAGTGTACAACATCGGAGCATATCTTCCAATACTTGAATTACACGCTCAGATTGGCCATCTGTCTGAGGATGAAATATAGTACTGATATACAACTGAGTACCCAAAGCTTCTTGCAATTTATCCCAGAAACGAGACGTAAATCGGGGATCTCTATCTAATATAATGGAGACAGGCACTCCATGTACAATCTCAGATATGTACAATTCAGCCAGTTTATCTAAAAAATAATCCATACGTATCGGAATAAAGTGTGCTAATTTTGTTAATCGGTCAACAATCACCCAAATAGCATCCTTTTTCCTTGAAGACAACGGTAACCCCGATACAAAATCCATAGTGATTCTTTCCCATTTCCATTCCGGTATAGTAATTGGCTGAAGTAACCCTGAAGGTACCTGATGTTCAGCTTTAACTTGCTGACATATTAAACATCTTGATACAAATTCAGAGATATCACGTTTCATTCCTGGCCACCAGTATATCTTTTTCAAATCATTATACATTTTATTACTTCTCGGATGTACAGACATAGTACCACTGTGAGCCTCGTGTAAAATTTTCTGTATGAGCTCTGAATTCTTGGGTACACATACCCTACCTCTCAATAATAAACAATCATCAATCCCAACTTGAAATTCAGAATCAGTACCTGACTCACATTGTGCCCATTTAACCTGTAACTTCTCATCATTCTTCTGAACTTCACATATTTGCTGTAAAAATGTCGGTTTAGCTCTCAATTCAGCTAAGATTGAACCATCATCAACCAAAGACAATTGAGCATTCATAGATCGTAAAGTAAACAGAGATTTTTGACTCAAAGCATCAGCCACAATATTAGCCTTACCCGGATGGTAATCAATAATCAAATCATAGTCCTTTATCAATTCAAGCCACCTGCGCTGTCTTAAATTCAAATATTTCTGTGTCATCAAATACTTCAAGCTTTTATGATCAGTATAAATATGACATTTCTCACCGTACAAGTAATGCCGCCATATCTTCAATGCAAAAACAATAGCAGCTAACTCAAGATCATGTACCGGATAATTTCTTTCATGTGGTTTAAGTTGTCTTGAAGCATAGGCTATTACTTTACCTTCTTGCATCAAGACACAACCTAAACCATTTAATGAGGCATCACTGTAAATAACAAATTCCTTACTCGGTTCAGGCTGCACTAATATTGGTGCTTTCGTTAGTAGATCTTTCAATCGGTTGAAACTCTGCTGACATTCATCAGTCCACTCGAACTTTACATTTTTCTGCAATAATCGAGTCATTGGAGAAGCTATCATAGAGAATCCCTGTACAAATCTCCGATAATAACCAGCTAAACCCAAGAAACTTCTAACTTCAGATACAGTCTTCGGTGGACTCCAATTGACAATAGCTGAGATTTTACTTGGATCTACCCTGATGCCTTCAGCGGATACAATATGTCCAAGAAAACCCACTTCTCGAAGCCAAAATTCACATTTACTGAATTTAGCATATAACTATTTTTCTCGCAGAATTTGCAACACAATTCTCAAATGTGTAGTATGTTCTTTTTCATCTCGAGAATAAACCAAAATATCATCAATGAATACTACCACAAATCTGTCTAAGTACGGTCTGAATATTCGATTCATCAGATCCATAAATACTGCAGGTGCATTAGTCAACCCAAATGGCATAACCAGAAACTCATAATGCCCGTGCACAGTTACGAAAAGTTGTCTTTGGCACATCTGACTCCTTTACTCGTAACTGATAGTAGCCCGATCGGAGATCAATCTTTGAAAATACAGTAGCACCTTTCAGCTGATCAAATAAATCATCACTAGATTTGTTTTCTATAATTATACTTTTTTAATACATTCACCTTGTATTTTACTGAAATATTTTTATATAACATCTGAGAAGTTCAAATATAAATATACTATTTAAGATATATAGAAAAAATGAAAACTTATATAATTTCATATTATAAACTTATAATAGTTACAATAACATAAATCCTCCAAATCCCAAAACAAGTGCCCAAAGTTTGTTGGCCTAAAACGAGGTTGTTCGAGTTTTAAAAAGTAGGAATATTATCATAATTTAAAACTTTAAACAATTTAAATAAACTCATAAAAATGATATAAAAACATTTTGAAGGCTTTAAAATTATCTTAAAAGTATTTAGAAACATTTTCCAGACGATTGGAGGTGCCCAGGGTCAAATACCAGCCTCGGAGGGCATTTTCCAAGGGCCAAGTTATCGGCACATAGGTCTCGTACTATAGTTTTTGACATTCTACCAACTTGGCTACTGATATCCAAGGAAAGGGTATTGGACCTTAGGCCCTTAAAGTTGAAAAGCAGTCCAAAACACTTAAAATCAAATCTAAACATGCCCAAATCAGTTCCATATGTTCCAAAGCATATTAAACCAATTTCAAATTCATTTCAACTCAAGATACGAGCCATCCACATATTTAAAGCAAATCATGGAATAAAGCTTGATTAAAAACATAAAAATAACTTGAATTTCAATTTAAATTTTACAAATACCATATTCAAATTAAGTCCGTCAAAATCTTTATACAGTAACAACTAAAATAGATATATTACAATCCTCAAGTGAAGGGTGATGCGAAGCTCCCAATCTAAAACATCTACTTTTCGATGAATCCATTACCTACATCTTTAAACAATTAATGTGTGAGCTTAAAAAGCTCATTAAGTCTTATCCTAATATAAATTTTGAGCTCATTATCAAGAATTATTCAAGGTTTATTTCTACAATACTAATCATTTTAACAGATTCAAATCTAATTATCGAATTATGGAGCTCAACTTCCCGATTATTGGTTTTTTAACAATTCATATTGAGAATTCATGTTCAAAATTATCACCAAGGTTATCATTATTGTCTAATCCAAAGTGTATAGCCTTTTTAACTTAACTTTCTAACTTATTCGCATGTAAGTTCCGCTTATGACTATGAGTTCATTTTGCAAGCCATACCTTCCCTTGTTTGTTTCCCCATTTGGGGCATTTCGAGACATAAGCTTTAATCACAACTTCATATCTTATTACCCATAGTTAACCTTATTGTAACACATAGTCTTTTAACTTGTTTATCCTGTATCATATTCCACTTTAGAGTACATTTTGAAATTTATAGTCATAGGAACATCTTATTAACAATATTTTGGTTCAATTAGCCCATAGTAAACATTAGAAAAATGACTCGGATACACAAGAATTTCTCCAAAACACATCAAGGACCACATAGTGGTAGATACGAAATCACATCCCTCCTAAACACACCAAGGGGCACAATTTGTTAAGCCACCAAAGTGCACCAAAGTATTGAGAAATGACCAAAATACCCTTTTATGACAAAATTACCATTTTGCCCTTATTTGAGTTTTTGTACAAATTCTTCACAATGATAAGAAATTATCAAATCCAAATCTTAAAATTCACATGTAGAAATTTAATACGGATTTGTAGATGGTGAAAATTACATCTTTTCGCTTCTCTCAATAAAATTAAGAATTTTACAATTTAGTCATTGTACTTTTGAATTTCTTCAAATTTGGTCCCGAATATAATTCTCATCATCCTAGCACATATTCTAACTTATTCTTATGTCAATTATCAACAATAACTCACTATTCTTATTTTTTCAAATTTACACTTTATTTCTCAAACTTTTCAAAATTCATGGTTTAGTCCTTTTGTTCACATCTTCACTTCTGAAATTCTTTTCATTAATTTCAATATCCAAAATTTCTTTACTTTCATATGAGTCTCTTTATTTGACAAATTTCTCAATTTTCTCAAAGAGTTACTATATGAGATACTGGAATATTGTCACATATCTAATCCAAATGTTTAGGATGTCACAAAGTCAATTGATACAATTTTACATTCTTAAAAGTTCCAATCTAACAAGTCAATCTTTTCCTCTATTAAAATATAATAACAATAGTAGCTCATTTACTAATATAAGCTTTATGAAGGTAGGGAATGCATTAATGGACGTTGAAACGGATCAAACAGGAATGGTGGATTATGCATGGGATCATGCAGTGATATCCGAGAGGGTTTACAATAACATCAAAATTAAATGTAATTTCAGCCGTCCAAACCCAACTCAGGATTGCAAAAAAGCCCTTAATGCCTATTTTGATGTATACTACATCATCGACATGTATAATTTGTACATTCCCACTTGTGTTAGCAACTCTAGCATCAGCAGTAATCGACAGTACTCTGTGATTCAAGGTGTCGCACCTCAAATATTTTCTAAATTCGTAAGCTCCTCCTATCCAAATCCTAGTAACATAAGTAAAATGTTCCAGTTCAAATCTAAATCTATTAGCTAATATGATTTTCTCTAGATGGATGGCACAAAAGACTGGCAGGATATGACCCTTGTGCACCAACTACACTAAAGTTTATTTAAATAGGCCAGATGTTCAAAAAGCACTTCATGCCAACGTTACCAACATATCTTACCCATGGACTCAATGTAGGTATTATTTAAATTTATATTGATTATTGATGTTTGTTTTCAACATAATGAATAACCATGAGAAAATAGGCTAAAAATTCTATCTAAATTTTTAACAAATAACCATGAGAAAATAGGCTAAAAACTCTATCTAAATTTTTAACAGTTGTTCAGTACATAAGAACTTATCTTTTCAAAATGGTCAAATAAGAGTCAAACCTTTTCGAAAATACTCAAATAAGGGCTTCTCGAATGCTATATATTAGGTTTTTAATTATGTTTTTATTACTTTAATTTCTTTTAAGCTCTATCGAATTCAATTGTTTTGCGTTTATTCTAAGTAGTTATTTTTTTACTACAAACTGGATTGAAATGTGTAAATTTGAGTACTTACGTAAACAATCTCTAAAAAAATTATGCTGTAATTTGAGCATTTAGCAAAACACAATAAATTTGAGGCCATCTTTTTTGTGTATAGTGAAATTGTCCCAGATTGCCCCCGGGGGGGGGGGGATTCACCAGCTTCTTTGCTTCCTACCGTTAAAAGGCTCATAGCCGGAGGCATTCGCAGATGGGTTTTAAGGTAAACACAAATTAGGACATGAAATACTAACATGGACATGACATGATTATTGAGCACAAAATATTAGTTCTTTTTTTCTAATTTGCAGTGGAGATACAGACGGGAGAATTCCAGTTACTTCAACTAGACTAACCTTGAATAAACTAGGGTTAAAAATAAATAAAGAATGGACACCTTGGTACACCCACCACAAACAGGTCATGCTTTCTCCTCTATCTTTATTTCTCTTCTCTCCCTTATCTGATTTAATATTTGAAAAAAATTACTTTATAATTTTAAAAATTTCAGATTTTTCATCCAAATAAATAAATTCCCTCCTCCAAGTATTAGAACCAATAAAAAAATTTAACTTCAAAAAGAAATATATAAAATAAATTTATTGCAATCCAATATTCACAGGTTGGTGGGTGGACGATTGAATATGAAGGGCTTATGTTTGTAAGCATTAGAGGAGCTGGTCATCAAGTTCCATCCTTTAAACCAAGACAAGCTCTTCAAATAGTTAGGCATTTCTTGGCCAATAAGAAATTGTCATCTACACCATTTTAGGAAAACATTCTTCATCCCTTCTTTAAACAAACATTACTATGGTTTTCACCCATGATTCTCGAGCTTCATTAAATTATAGTATGAAATTTTAAATGTTATAATTTACTCAAAGTTTTTGTACTCTTTATATGTTTGAAATTTAATTTCTGTATTCTTATTTTTTAAGAATTTAGATTTTTTATTTTTCGAATTTAAAAATTTAGGTTTATTTGTTAATACTGTTAGAATTCTTTTGTGTTGGTGTGATATTTTAGAAAAAATAAACTAAATTTGACATCCATGTAACAAAAAAAAATTGTAACGAACCAAAATTTAATTAAAAAATTTAGCGGTGCTAACATTTCTTAAAAATTCATATAATCATCTAATTTTTTAAATATAAATTATAAAATTTATTGGAAATTTATAAATAATTATAAAAGTTATAGAAAATTTTTAAATGTTATAAAGTTTTTTAGAAATATATTATAAAAAATTTTAGAAAATTATTCAAACATCATTAAATATTATAAATTAGTATGAAAATAGTATAAAATTTTAGAAATTATTAAAAATAGCAACAACAAAAAACTACAAATAAGTCCGAGAAAATTATTAAAATTAAATAGAAGTTTATAAAATAAAATTTTATTTAAAAAGTTATAAAAATTATAGAATTTTATTATTATTATTAGTATATTGGTTTGGAGACTTTGGTTTTGGTAATAAGGAAATGGGGAGATTGAAGTGTGATGATCAAATTTGTGTGGGGTGTAGAGTGAGAGGTTTGAACGATGATGAGTTCAGTGCTTGGTTTAAGATAAGTGATGGGTAGAGGAGTTATTGACCGATTCAATTTACCATTTAATAATTAAAAAATAAATAGAAAATAAGTTTATATTAATTTTTATATTTTTTATAATTAAATTTAAATAAAAAATTATTATTTTTAAAACAGTGAAACAAAATCATTTTGGCAAGCTAGGTCTTGTTGGACTCGAGCCTAGAATTTTTTTGAAATTAGGCCAAAGCTCGGCTCGACCCATGAATACTTCTAGTGATAGGTAATATTTTAGTTGAGGAAGTTATATGAGGGAAGTTAATAAGGATGGGTTGATGTATGATGTAGGACAATGTGTGAGAGAAAACAAAAATGTATAGTAAATTTTAATTTTTATAGTATTTGAATAAATTTTATATATTATTCTAAATTTTTGTATAACATTTAAAATTTGTCTATACTTTTTTTTTATAATTTTTAATAAATTTTTCTATATGTTTTTTTTATTATAAATTTTGTAATATTTTTCTAAAAAATTATAACATTTAAATATTTTCTATATTTTTTATAATTTTTTATAATTATTTATTTTATAATTTATATTTTTAAAATTAGATTTGTTTTTAGAATTTTAACAACTTTTTACTTAAAAATCAATTAAACCCTCTACGTCAACTTGCCATGTCAGATGCCACATCACCTGTCAACAGTCATCAGGGCCTTCAACGGAAAAATAAATTCAATAGGCTTAATTGGGTACCGATAATGACTCGGAGGGTTCAATTGGGTTCACTTTTCGATAATGAGTTTAATTAATTTTTTTATTTATTTTCGGAGAGTTTATTTGACATTTTAACCTTATTTATGGGTAAAAGGTTTTGTTACCAAATATAAAACTAAAAAAATATAAAATTATAGTTCTAGGTTTATATATCATATGAATAAATATTCTTGAATAATTTTATAATTTTACAAAATATTTTTTAATAAATAATTATGAAATTTATGAATGTATTATTTATGAAAGCTTTTACTTCCTTTCAAAAAAGAAAAGAAAAGAAAGCTTTTACGTGACTAAATTTTAATATTTCCAAAAAATATTATTATAAAACTATAAATATAATTTTAGGTAACTTTTCATGCACGTAAAATAATATATAACAATTGAATAAGATTTTAGTAATTCATAAATTAGTTTTTCCTTCCATGGTATATGCTTCTGTTTTCTATAAAATAGGAATTCAATCCTACTTTTTTTTAATTTTACAATCTTAATTCAAACATTACCATCTTACAAGTTTCAATTAAAATTTACCAACGTAAACTTTTTGTTTATAGTATACAACGTCACACGAGAAACTTAATCAATATGTTAAATTGACAAATTTTGATGAAAAATACTTATAATGTTAATGATTTGACTGGTATTTTTAAATAAAAAAATAGGATGACTTCATTTTTAGGTTTTTAAGTTTAAGGACTAAATCTCAAATTTTGTTAAAGTACAAGGACTAACAACATATTTTAACCCTTTATTTAATTTTTCGTCTCTTTTATCCTTTAAACTTGCAATTTTTTTTCAAATCACACTAAAATGGAAAGAAAAGTTAATGTTTGTTAACTTTGTTGACGTGGCATGCATGTGAATTGTCATGTGGATGATATGTTAGAAATTAATTATTGTTTAAACTTTAAAAATATTAAAAAGTTTATATTTTTTTATATTTTTAAATAATTTTAATGATTTTCAAATTTTAAAAATAATTTTTTAAATTTTTTAATTTTTTAAAAATTAATTAAATGTTAACATGCCATCTACATGACAATTCACATATATACCACGTAAACAAAGTTAAAAAATTGTTAATTTTTCTATCTATTTAGAAGTAATTTGAAGGAAAAAAACTCAAGTTTAAAGATAAAAAGATAAAAAAAAAATAAAAGGCTAAAATAAGTTGTGAAAAAACTCATTAAAAGTAATTTAATTATATTAAATATTAGTCAAAAATTAAAATGTGTGAGCTACTTCCAGAATCCGTTGTAGTCTAGGTGGTTAGGATGCTCGGCTCTCACCCGAGAGACCCGGGTTCAAGTCCCGGCAACGGAAGATTTTTGTCTTTTTGGTAAAATATATTGTTAGTCCTTGTACTTTGACAAATTTTGAGATTTAGTCCTTAAACTTAAAACTTAAAAATTAAGTCCTATTACTTACTTGATTTAAAAATATCAATCTAATCATTAACATTGTAAATATTTTCCATCAAATTTTGTCAAATTGACATATTGATTAGGTTTTTCTCATGTGACATTGCATATGATTAAACTCTTGACATACCTACCTAACCTAAACAAAATTTAAACATTATAACTTATTATTAAAGGAAATATTAATAAAATCAATTTAAAGTTGGGGATTAAATAGTTTTAGGGATTGGAGATATTTTTTTACTAAGGCCCCGTTTCTCATTGTGTTTGAGGATCCAAAAGTGTTTTTCCACTACAAAAATAATGAAGAACAATTGGCTTTTAGGGTAAAAAATACAGTGAAAAAGTATTTAAGGTGATTTTGATTTTGCATTTGAACATGAAAATTATGGCAATACCCTTATTTATATTAACTATTTAGAAAATATAAAAATATTAGATTAAGTTATATTTTATGTATCATTATATTAAATTATTTATCATTAATTTTGCAAATTATTTATATGGTTGGCAGGTTGTTACCGGAATGTGCTGTGGTTGGAGGAAGAAAGGCGAATCGTTGTCTTTGTAGGGTAGTTTTTAGAGGAACCAGCCACCCAAATCCAATGGCTATGTACTCTTTGTCCAATAAGCCCACCCCACAATTTGCTCTTTTTCTGCCTTTAATAAATTTCTTAATGTTTCTTTCTAATATTGCAAATAGGGATTTTCACTTTTTTTAAATTTCATTTTTCTTTTAATATGCTTCTGATTTTTGGTAATCAAAGACATGTTTTTTCTATTTCTTCTAAATGAAGGTGTAAATAAATGTATACATCAACAACAAACAACACATATAAATAAAGGCATAATAACTTATTTGGTCCTCGAAGTTTAAAAATTATTTTAATTCTTAATTTAACTTTTTTATTTTTTAGCTCTTAAACTAGCGTTTTTTTTTTCTCAAAACACCCCAAAAATAGATGAAAAAGTTAATGTCTGTTAACTTTACTAACTCGGCATTCCACGTGTATGACATGTCAGCAATTAATTAAAATTTTTGAACTTTTTTTGAAATTTATAAAATATTATTTTAATTAAATTTATATATTTTTATACTTTTTTTAATAATTTTTATTTCTTAAATAATTTATATTTTTTAATTTAAAAAATTATTTAATCATTGAAATATTTTCCCATTCATTTTGGAGTATTTTGACAAGCAACACAAGTTCAATGGTTAAAAGATGCAAAAATATAAATGGATGGTTAAAATGGCATTTTTGTGAAGTTGAAGGGCGAGTCATTATACCTAATAAAAACCCAACAGTCAAAAAAAATTTCCTAACACCACAATAATTTTTTTGGTCGTAACCAAGGTCTCTAAGTCAATAGACATAACTAATCACCTCGCTATGAATGCTCTCTAAAGAGGTAAGAGATTGACCATCAAATGTGCTCCATTCCCATAGGTAAGGATTGAACTCCCAGCCTCATGATTAAGGGATGAGGTGCGCAACCAGCACACCTCATGATTAATATGCACATTAATTATTATGACTTGTAACCAACATACTTTCCCCTTTTCTCTAGGCTAATATTTTTTACATAAATCCTAGAAGATAGAAATTCTACATATTTAAAACATTAGTATGTGTTTAAAAATAATATTAAATAAATAATAAAATATAAGGTTCGAAACTAATAATAACACATAAGCAATATGTACAAAATTAAAATAAAAATAGTTTAAATAATAAATTTTAAATGGGTAAAAATATCACGTGAATAATATTAAAGGCATTCTAATTATTTATCATGCTATTGTCATTTTTCTTGAGTTGGTATCAAGTTGATTTGTAACACAAACTCAATTAACAACATTATCAATAGAGTTGAGAAAAAAAATTGAACAAATCAAAAATAGACCCGAAGCGAGGTATTTGGATGGTTATGG
This sequence comes from Gossypium bickii, assembly GCA_025503065.1. Taxonomy (NCBI): domain Eukaryota; kingdom Viridiplantae; phylum Streptophyta; class Magnoliopsida; order Malvales; family Malvaceae; genus Gossypium; species Gossypium bickii. Next base: position 110,870,053 of record CP106717.1, read on the forward strand.
AATGCAAGTTCAAAAGTCGCAATTACTCGAAATTGAATCGAATTCTATTTTTTATTTAATATATATTTAATTTTAATTTTTATGATATAAAAATAAATATTTTATATTTAAAAAAGTGAAAATAATTTAAAAGTTCTTGAAAAAATATTGTTTTTTATAAATATTTATGAAAATGACCTTAAAATTTTATCAAATTATACTCAAATGCCATAAAGTAAAGCTCATTTTATCAAAATAAGTCTAAAAAATAAAAAAAAAATTAATATGAAAAATCGAGAATCAAATCAAGCCAAACTAAATTACGATAGACGAGTCAAAAAATTTAGAAAACTCGACCAAACTGAACCGATACCACTTCTAATTATCAATTAGAATTGGTCACATCCACAATGTAGGTGAAAGAAATAAATTAATATTGATATTAATATTAATATTATATTTATATTTATATTTATATTTATATTTATAAAAGAATTTAACAATTAAAGAGTGGTAAAGTGCTTGTAAATATGTATTATTTAGACTTTACATTTTTAATTGGGGGTTTTTTAAACATTTTGTACAAGTAAAAAGCTGAAAATATCATTATATTAATATTCAATTATTTGTCGAAAATGAGCTTTTAAGTAATTTCATTGATTGAGTTGATATTGTAAGTTAACTCGACGTCAATTCAGTCAATCACATCATATAAGTACTAAACATTCTATCACATATGTAATATTTACATATGTAAGGTTTGAACTTAATAATAATAAGAACACATATGTAATATATACAAAATTAAAATAAAAAAGTTAGTATCATTTTTCTTGCGTTGGTATCGAGTTGACTTTTGATGTCAATATAGAAATTGTATCACACACGTATTTAACATAACTTATTTAAAAGGGTCGACTTGATTTTAAAAATAAAAAAATGGGAGTCACCACCAATCTTTTTTAAGAGGTGTGATCGGATCATCTCGTGATTTGATTGTTTTAATAAGAGATTTGATTTATTAAAACAATGTTTTTCGGTCTAAGAAAATCCAGAAAATGGGTTCGGGAGTCGGTTACACACGAGGAAGGATTAGCACCCTTGTAACGCCCAAAATTAGTATCTAGTTGATTAGTTAATGTCTTAGTGTCGAAAACTAAAAACTTGGAAAGAATTTAAACCACGATCCCTTTTGCATTATATCATTTTGCTTACAAATTGCTTGAATAAGTCAAAATAAACGTTAAAGACCCACTCGTTTCGAGATAATAAAATCTCGTATCCCGTAAGTTAGGAAACGACATTTCAAATCTTCGAGCATAAGCTTGCCTTTGTTTCTTATTTGAAATATTATAGATTTCAACATTTAAAAGGATATTCGGTTATTTAGGTTTAATGAGGAAATCGAAACCCCGTAAGTTAGGGTATGTTTCTCAAACTTCCCAAATACCAAACATTGCCTATTTTGAAAACTTATTTTGAATAATAATAGGTATAAGGTTTAAACAATATACTTATTTTGTTTAAATATAATACATTAATAAATATATCTAAACTTAATGTGTAGCATGATGATAAATGGAATATTTTAATGATACGAACGTAATTGTGATAATGACAATAATATTAATGATCAATGTAATATTAATAAAATAAATGATGAAATCTTAAAAAAAAAGGAAAATGCGTGATAATAATAATAATAACTAAATGAAAATAACATTAAAATTAATAAAAATAATATAGCAACAAAAAGGCAAAAATAAAAGAAATAAAAATGATATTAAAAATAATGATAATAATAATAAATACACACAAATAAAAAGACTAATAAATAAATGGATTAAATAAAATAATATATAAAAAATAAAATCTATAAATAATCGAAATGAAATAAATAGGGATCAAATTAGAATTAAAGCAAAATCGCAGGTCTAAATTATAATAGATAAATAAATTTAAAAAAAAGGACTAAATTTACACTAAAATAAAGTTAAATGCCAAATTTAAAAGGAAAAAAAAAAGAAATCAGGGTCTAAATGTAACACGCGTAAAAATAGGGGGACCAATTGGGAAATTATCCCCTATTCCCAAAACGACGTCATTCTCAAAGGGGCCAAAATTAAATAAAAATAAAATTACAGGGTCGAATTAAAAAAACAAAAGTACTGGATCGCAAATTAATAAAAAAGCGAAAGGGCTAAAAGTGCAATTATACCCTTCCGTAAAAAACACGCGGATCCCCCTAGAGTGGGTCGGGTTGCGCGCGGGTCATGTGCTAAACGACGTCGTTTTGGCCATTAGTGTTAAGGTCCAAAACAACGTTGTTTTGCACCTTATATAAATAGTAAAAAATGTAATAAAAAAAAAAAGTCATTCCCTTCATTTAAAAAAAAAACTGAGAGAATTCTCTCATTCTCTCTCACCTCTTTTCTTCGGCCCAAAAATCCAGCATCGGACTACCATGGCGGTGGCCGAAAAACGCTGAAGACACCCTTTTGACCCCCTTTTCATAAAGAAGCCGAATCTGGGGTTTAAATCCCCCAAGATCTGACCAAACCTCAGCCATGGGCAAAGAAACTGAAAGGTTTCACCCCCTTTTCGACGAAACCCTCGACGGCGGCGAGGACAGTGATGCTGGTAAGTATTCTCTTCTTTTTCCTTTTAGGGTTTCGAAAAAAAATATTTTTTATTCCTATTAATATTTCGAAACAAAAACAAAAGAACCACTTTTTCTTTGATTTTTGATTAATCTTCTTGTCTGTTTCTTTTTTGTATTTCTATTTTTCTCTCTGTTTTTTAATTAATTCTTTGTCAAAATTACATCTGAAATTCGGCCTTTATAGCCGATTTACATATGTTTTATTATATCTACTATTCTTCTGCTACTGTTATGGTTTCTTTGTTTGCAGGCGTTGATGGAGGCGGGGGAAAGGCGCTTTTGTCGTTTCCGTGCAAGGCAGTAGAGGGCGCGCCAGGGGCCTCAGGACAAGGCGTGGGCAGCGCGCCCGAGGGAGGCGAGTAGCGCCTAGGGTTAGGGTTTGTTTTTTTTTTTTTTCTAAAAATGTTCTAACATTTTGGGCCACTGGGCCTTATTGTAATTGGACTTTTTTATTGGGCTTGTAATTGAACTGTTAATATTATTTGGTTTTTTTTTATTTGTTTTGTGGGCCGAACAAATTAGGCCTGTTACATTTACATATATAAGGTTTGAACTTAATAATAATAAAAACACATATGTAATATATACAAAATTAAAATAAAAAAATTAGTATCATTTTCTTGCGTTGGTATCGAGTTGACTTTTGATATCAATATAGAAATTGTACAACACACGTATTTAACATAACTTATTTAAAATATGTAAGGTTATTTTAGTAAATTTTTTTATTGAATTGGTGTTGGGTTGACTTGTAACACAAACCATTCACCCACTTAAATAATAGTATATATTTATATTTAATTATTTTTATGTGATTTAATCTAAATTTAAAATATTACATCTAATAAATTTATTTCTTGCATTAGGTTTTGTTTTTATATTTTAAATTGACTTTTTTTTGGGTACAATAAACAAATTATTATAGAGAAACAAACAAGGTTGTAAGGACCAGCTTTGAGTGTATCGGTGGTTTGCTGCTCGAGAGGCTAGACTGCGTGCTAAGGGGCAGAGTCAGTGATGTTTGCGCTCCAAGCAGATTGGCAATTGTTGTTGTAGGATGATGATGTCCTTTCGTATCGGTTCGAGCTTCCGGTTTACGTTGAATTGTCCTTGTCCACCATTTGGAAGCAGTTGCAGAGTTGACTATTCCATTTTGGATTTGCATTCCATGAAGTTTCCTCAATTTTTCCTGAATGAAGATGAGTTCACTATGTAGCTTGGAAGTGGAAGAATAGTCAATTGCTGCAAAGGAATTGAGCCTTGGATGGTGTTTGATTGCTGCAAATGAAAGGATGATGGTAGTGGGAGTGCTGTGAGTAATTGAATGTATTAATTGATTTATATTTAATTATATTTTTATTTTTATTTTTTAAATTTTATCACATGATTCAAATTAAAACATAATAATGTTTAAATTTAATTTTATCCTACCCATTAATTTGTAAGTTTTGAGAAATATTTTTGATTCATTATGGTAATGGGTTTTTTTTTTTGTTTTTTTTACAATTATCTAGATTTTTAATAATTAAGTGCTATTTTTTTTCTTTGAGCTATTTTAATTATTTTTATTTAATATTTAATCTATTAAAATTTATAATTACTTAGAATTGAAACTAATGAAAATAATTTAAACCATTATTAATTCATTAAATAATCTTTAATTTATTTTTTTCAAATTAGATCTAATTGGACATAATTTTAAATGCTTATAATAAAATAAAAAAGCAATTACTACTATCATGGTTGGATCATAAAAGTTGTTTAAACCAAATTGAACTATAAAACCAAGTTCAAGTACCATTTTAAGTCAAAAAGCCAAACCCCGGTACCTAATTGGATCAAAAGAACCTTAAATACCATTTTGAACTTCGAAATCATGTTCAAGTACCAAAATGTATATTTACCCTTTCTTTTAAATGAAAAATGGTTAGTAAAACATAGCAGATAAAGTCCAACAATGTTAAAAATGAGAAAAAGGGAACTTCCGTTGCCGGGAGTTGAACCCGGGTCTCTCGGGTGAGAGCCGAGTATCCTTACCACCTAGACTACAACGGATCTTGCAATACACTGACATATAAAACTTATGAAACTATCCATTATATTTTCACCTCTTTTTCGAACTAATATTTTCGACATAAATCTTAAATGATGTATATTTAATTTAAATTTTAAAACATTTCATTTGATAAAATTTATTTCTTCTTACATAAAAGCTTTTTTAAAAGTTTCACCAACTTCAAAATCAAGATTTTTGCAATATTTTTTTTTAAAAGTTTTTCATCTTAAACTATACAATATAAGATTTGATATCTCATTTAGCAGTTAAATCATGTGTTAATGCGATTTGTGAATTGTTATTTGTTGTTGCATTTTGACTTAATTTTCGCAAACTATTAAAAGGGGTTTGGTGTTTTTTCATAACTCACTAATTAAAAATGACTTTCGGAATATGATTTCTAGAAAATAGATTAATTTTTTTAATAAAAAAACTTATACTTTTTAGTGTTTGAATAATTTTGTGTAAAATATTTTTCGTTGTTTGACAAGTTCTCCTGAAATCATTTTCTAAAAGTTGTTTTTAATGAAACAAGCACAGCATAAATATATTTTTTTTACAAAATATTACAGCATCATTTTCTTTTGATAATCGAAATTTATTTTATAATAATATAATATTTTGTAATAATTAATATTATATATAAAATTAATAATAAATAATGCATAATTAAAACTTAATTAAATTGCATATATTACATATATGAGAGTGGATAGTGACACATTAAAATTGGAAGAGATAAATGAAGCTAAGTATAATTTAAACAAATACTCATATCTATATAATTAAAATTTCCTATTTTATACTTTATTAAATATTTATAAATTGTAATATATGTTTATTATTAATATAAATATTTTTCAATCATATATTAAGAATATTATGTAAAACTATTATTGTTAAAATTATTTATTAAAATAAAATTGTAATGTTAAATAACTTATTAAAATATAAATTATCATATTATTAAATATAAATAATTATATAAGTATTTTTAATAATTTTTAATTTTTAATTTTTCATATTTTATATTAATTTTTAAATATTTTAAAAATTAAAATTAAAAATTTATTAATAATATAATAAATATAAAACTTTATTTAGATAACTTTTATATAATATAAAATTACTCATAAAAGAATATTTTTTTGAAAAATGATTTACGCTTTTTAAAAGAGTAAGCCAATTTATAGGAAAATGACTTAGTTTTCATTGCATTGTATGCCATTTTCTATCGATCAAGTTGTTTTCTATGAATCGAACACGTTTTTGTAAGTCATTTTCTATGATACAAATATATTCAAAATGTGATTCTTTGGAACATGATTGCCAGAAAAGTTTTTTTTTATAATTTTTGGCCTAAATTAAAAATGCTTAATATATCATTTGGTACTTGAGTTTAACATTTTTTTTTCTAACTTGGCACTTATGTTATTTTTTGGTACTTGTATTTAAAAATAGTTATATATTTTGATACCCAAAGATAACCGTGTTGATCTTTTACTGTTTAGTTCGAGTTTTAAGGTTGATTTGATGGAAGTTAATTCATAATATTATTAGGTTTGGATTTTTCATGATTTTGTTAATAGAATAAATTTAGTGTTAACTGTGAATTTGTTTAATTTTATGAATTTTTATCAAATCAACTCTAAAGCTTAAATTAAACACTAAAAAATTAACCCTGTTGCCTTCAGATTCTAAAAAAACACAAGTACTATACTATAAAAAATCAAACTTAAATACAAAATTATATATTAAACGTAATAAAAAGTATTAACTGAAATTCACTAAACAATTCTGGAAATATAAATTTAATTTATACAATTATTCTTATTAAATAAAAATAATTTATGTAGTTTTTTTGAAATTGACTATTATCAAACATAATTTTTAAAAGAATTGATAAGAATAATTTAATATTTTAAAAGAGTGAAAATATTTCTAATTAAATTTTTAATGGGAAGTATGAAAGAATTTTTAATGGCAGGAGGGTTTAGAGTTTCAAGTCCAACCTTCTTGTAAATGTGGAATGTTCCAAGCTCTCATCAATGTCCTTGTTAAATGCAAATCATTCTCCGAATTAAAGCAAATCCATGCACTTGTAATAACGTTTGGTCTCCGCCATGATTCCCCTATTTCATCAAAACTTCTCTCTCTCGCTGCTCTCTCCGGCGCCGGCAACATCGATTATGCCTACCGCCTATTCTCCACACTACCCGCCCCTCGAGTCTTCGATTGGAACACCGTTATTCGAGGTTACTGCATCAGCAAAAATCCTAACAAATCATTTTCAGTTTTCATCGAAATGCTGAGAGCTGGGGTCTTCCCTGATTATTTAACATACCCTTTTCTCGCCAAGGCATCTGCTCGTCTTTTGAAGCCGGAACTTGGTGGTGCGATTCATGGCCACGCGTTGAAAAATGGGTTCCAGTTAGATAAGTTCATAAACAATTCTTTGATCCACATGTACGCTTCCTGCCATGACATAGTTTACGCCCGTCGGGTGTTTGATGAAATGCCGATGAAGAATATTGTTTCGTGGAACGCTATGTTGGATGGTTACGCCAAGTGTGGGGATATGGCTTCTGCGCGTCAAGTTTTCGATTTGATGCCTCAAAGGGACGTTGTTTCTTGGAGCTGTTTGATCGATGGGTATGTTAAGAACGGGGATCATAAGGAGGCCTTGGCAATCTTTGAAGAAATGCTAGTGTTGGGTCCCAAAGCTAATGAGGTAACTATGGTGAGTGTGTTGTGTGCTTGTGCACATTTGGGTGCGTTTGATCAAGGAAGGTCAATGCATTGTTATGTGATGGACAATGGGTTACCAATGACTTTGGTTTTGCGTACTTCTCTTGTTGATATGTATGCTAAATGTGGAGCAATAGAAGAAGCTTTAGACGTCTTTCATGGGGTTTCTAATGGTAAAACCGATGTGTTATTGTGGAATGCTATGATTGGAGGGCTTGCAATTCATGGTTTGGTTAATGAATCTCTTGAATTGTTTACTGAAATGCAAATAGCTGGGATTGTCCCTGATGAGATCACGTACCTGTGCTTGTTAAGTGCTTGTGCACATGGTGGATTAGTGAAGGAAGCTTGGTACTTCTTTGAGTGTCTTGGCAAACACTGTATGACTCCTAAGAGTGAACATTACGCTTGCATGGTGGACGTTCTAGCTCGAGCAGGGCATGTAGCAGAAGCATACCAATTTCTATGTGAAATGCCCGTAGAGCCGAGCGCGTCATTGCTCGGTGCTCTGTTAAATGGGTGCTTAATATATGGAAAATCTGATCTTGCAGAAATAGTAGGAAGGAAACTAATCGAGTTAGACCCAGATCACGATGGTAGATATATTGGCTTATCTAACGTTTATGCGGCTGTCAAGCGATGGAAAGAAGCAAGAACAATGAGAGAGGCCATGGAAAGAAGGGGAGTGAAGAAGTCTGCTGGGTTCAGTTGTGTGGAGATCTCTGGAACTCTTTATAGTTTTATAGCTCACGACGAAACACATCCTAATTCAAAACAAATTTATGAAATACTAGAATTTATTGTAAGCCAAATGAAACTTGATGTTCATAAGGATATTCAAGAATATCTTCCTTTATGAAATGAATTGTGGTTGAATGCAAGCTTTGAATGGTATTTTGTGTTAAGCTTCGGGTCAATTTGTCTCAGAAAGTTCAGTACAGCTAATAAATATATATTTATCTTAATAGCACATGTTCATTAAAAAAAAACCCCAAAAAGAAAAAAGAAAAATCAGAAACACACAGAAAAAGGGTATTGATGTTGAGTTTGAATGTTTAAACTTCAGAAACATGAAAGCATATAGCACACTCCCCTAAACAAAAATAATACCAGAAATATGTTTTTAATAGATAATTTGAACACAAGATTTGATTCCAATAATGCTGACTCTCTGTCTATGTAATATACCATCATCTTTTCTTCTCAGAAAATCTGCAGAAATGTAATCAAAAGACTGTCAAAAGTTTATATGTAAGGCGTGTATATGAAGATTAAATGATGATGAATGTAATTACCATAGCTGCAATGGCACAATACTAGACATTAGAATCTTGAAGGTTAGGCTGAGCAAGCTGGAGCTGATAGGATTGGAACTGTTGAGGAATGGTAGCAAGCTGAAGCACACTGCTTGGTTCTCCAAAGAAAGGGAATTGATCCACAACTTGCTGATGCTCCACTGGCTTAGCTTCCATTCCTCCCTGCTGGTACTCGATCGCCGCTCGGTGTTCCTGTACCTGTGAGGAAAGGTAACGTTTTAGCACCGAAAACTCTCGTTCAATACAAGCTCAGCTGAACCATTTACTTACCCAGCGGTACATATTGCTGTTTTCTTCCTCTAGTATTCTCTCCTACACATTCAAAATCATAATTCAATTATCATCTGATTTTGATTTATATGTGTGGGAGGGAACTTAAATAAATGTTTAAACTCATCACCTTTCTACGTAGGTTATCCAGTTGTTGCTGCAAGAGCTCATTCTGCAATAACCCCACGGGGAAGACAATTGAAAAAAAAAAACAAAGGAATTGACATATTTAGTTCAAAATGCATTAAGAAGATGATGATGAACATGTACCTTTCGCTCTCGGACCTTGATGACGGAGCGTTCGAGTTCGTGTTCAAGTTGATCGAGCTCTTCGAATGGTATAGAACTCATGTCTTCACCAGTGTAGCGTCGCATGCTTAGTTGAAGGCGACGAGTTTCTTTCCTCAACACTGCCAATTCATTGTACAAATGCTCCTATACATATATGAAAATATTGACTAAATACCTTCATGCTGAGGCAGATTGAAGAAGGAAATGCGAGTGATCTTACCCGATTGTCATGCTCAGGAATGCAAGTTCCAGTGACCTTCTGATACCTTTCTATGATTTGCTCCATTCTGTCACATAACATTTAGCCATTAAGCAAAGAAAAAATGGGAAATTTTGTCATCTAAGACAGTCCTAGTAAGAAAATTTGCTTAGATGTCCTAGTAAGAAAATTTGCTTAGATGATTTTTAATTTTAATTAAAAAGGCTTTAGAAAGTGTTTGTTCTCAGTAAAATTCCATTCTTATATTTTCCGAGAAAGATAAGCATGAAAAATTAAGTCGATTAAAAATCTGTAGTGCTATATCTATGATTGAAAGAGTGCAAAATGAAGATGCTTATAAACTCTCATATTTGGTCAAAGTTTATTTAATCTCTATTAAGGATATATTGAAAAATTTTATAAAAAAATGGACAAAAACAGTAATAATGAAATGGAAGAAAATGAAACCCTTATGATTATAACAAAGAATACTTTTTTTTTTTACCCACCAATTTCCCTTAAATTTTACATTATTTAACATTCATTAATGTCTAAATCAAACAACACAACACCCTTGATCTGATCAGCTCAGATCAATAGGGATATTCATGCACTTGAAAGCTTTTTGAATTCAAATTGATGACAACAAAGACTGTAACCAGTCAAATTAATGCAGAAGCTAAAGAGATCTGCAGATCATGAAAATAGAACTTAACAACCAAAAAAAAAACTTAACTTTAGCTTGAAAAAGTAGCCTTGAAATTGAAACCCTAGCTAGTTCATGTTCTTCATTTTTACAAAACATGATCTTGGTCAGTCAAAAAATCAAACTCCCATGCAGGCTTTCAACCAAGATAACCATGGATTCATGAAAATGAAAAGAGAAGAGTAAATAATGAAAAAGACCTGTAACCCTCAGTGCAATACTGGCACATCTTGCCGGTAGTGGAGAAGATGATGAGCCCAATCTGAGCATCACAAAGCACAGACAACTCATGGGTCTTCTTCAATAACCCAGCTCGTCGCTTCGAAAACGTAACTTGCCTAGTCGTCTGGTTCTCAATCCTCTTGATCGGTATCTTTCCACGTCCCATAATTATCTCTTTTCTTTGCCTTTATAATCTCTACCTAGTTAAGGAAACTGGGAAACAAAAAAAAAAAAGAAAGAAAGAAAGAAAGAAAGAAAAAACATTAAACCACACACACACAAAAAAAGTTTCAAAAATGAAGCAGCTGAGCTTAATAAAGAAGTTTTCAAAAATGGGTTGCTATAATATAAGATAAAATGGAAAGTAAAAAGCTTCTGAAACTGAAAATAACAAGTTTTGTTTTTATGGTTTGTAGTTCATAAAAAGAGGAAGGGATTATTGGATAAAAAAAGAAGAAGATGATGATGATGAGTCTCTGAGTTTATTACCTATTTGCTTTGCTCTCGTAAATCTGCAGCTCTTTTGGTGAAGCTAGCGTGTATGAACAAGGAATTTATTCTCTATAAGCTTTGCTATAATTTTATTTTTATTTTTTAAGTTTTCTAAATGCCCCCAATCTTTTCTCATAAAACTACAAATTTGCACCTATATTTGATACAAATAGATTAGACCTACTCTGATTTTAATTTTGTTTTTAGTATTTTTTGTATTTCTCAATAAATTTTGTGACCTCCTATGGAAAATCTGATAAATTTTGATGAAAACATTAACTGTATTAATGATTGAACTCAAATTTTTAAATAATTTAAAGGATTAACCTTTTAATTTTTTAAATATAAAGGTTCAATATTAAATTATATAAAAATACAGGGACTAGTAGAAGATTTTGATCAAAACATAGTAATTATAATCATAATCTTTAAAAATGTATGCAAAAAAACAAGGAAATGTTTTTTGTAATTATATGAAATTTAATTTTCATTCCATCATAGCAAATTGCCAAGGACCAAAGGGCTCCCCAATTAAAATTTTAATTAAACGTAGATTTAAATACAATAAAACGCATTATCCTCTTATTTACGGGTTGGGGGTTATGAGTAGTTTTAGAAATTATTTTAAAGAGAAACTTTGTTTTAGAAAAATGTACGAGTTTAGTGATTAATATTCTCTCTGTATGTGAAAAACATTTCATGTAGATTAACATATAGATAACTTTCGTGACGCGAAAGAGAGGCATATTTCATTTTTAATAGGTTGAATGTGTATGTATTTTGAAATTATTTTAACAAGGGATGTTATTGCATTTTGTTGGAGTTTATTACTATTTATACTTGGCGTCCTTAATCCAGCTTTGCCAATTGGAGCCGCAAGTAATTGGGGTGTTCCAGTTACACTCAGTTCAACAGGACTCTCTAATTACAATAGTTATTTAAACCCTAATTACAAAATAAATATAATGGAGTAAGAGCAATGGCATTATGAGTAATTCAATACCAAAAAGCAACCCTTTATTGTGAAAATGTAAGAAAGAAAGACAAAAAGGGGGTGGTGTTGTGGTGTGAGTCTTAAACCACTCCTCTGATCTCATATCTGTCAAGCAACCTGAATTTTAGCATAAATAGAAATTCCTTTTACAATTGGTACAAAACTATGCCTTTCCAGAATTGGGAATTCAACAATGGAGGTGGAGGTCCCCCACCCAAAACCCTAAAACACACCCCCTATTGGGAAAAGACAAACTGTAACAATCCCATGATATATGCATAATTGACTAAAACAAACAGACTTGCTATGCAATACTTTCATATTAACTTTGAGTAAGTTAGAGTTAAATTTGAAATTTAACTTTTTTTACCCTAAACCTTTATGCCAAAAGGGTAATTTCAATTGGACCAAAATGTTGCTTCATGCAATTGGATTTGTCTTTAGGTTAAGTTGGGTGAGCTATGGTCCAAAATCTTTGAATATCACCACGTACCATCTTTGTTTTAGTCTCATATATAAACACCTAATCTTCCTCTAATTTTATTTCTTAGTGTAAATGGATTGGATTCAAATCACTAATTAAACTTTTTTTTCTAAAGAATTTAAATTGAATTTTTTATTTGGGGTTGAGATAAGATTATAAAATTTAGTGAGCCAAAGCTAAACATTTTGTATTAAAAAGAAACTTAAGTTTAATTATTAACTTTTGAAAGGGCTGAAATTTGATAAAAATATCACAGAGGTCCCTATATTAGGTTCCAGATTGCATTTTGCCTCTTCTACTTAAAAATGGGCAAATTAATTCCTGTGCATTAGATCAAAAAGCAAACTGGTCTTTTTTCTGTTATAAATTTCATTTATTTCTAATATTAAAAATTGGCACACTTGATAGAATAACCAAATAGTGAAACGTGATGTGCCATGTATACCTCACGCTAGCATATATGGACCAATTTTTATCAGTAGCAATGGATAAAATTTTTTAATAGAATGACTAATTTACTCTTTGATCTAATGTATAGGGGCTAACTTGCCCATTTCTTTTAGTATAGGAGGTAAAATACAATTCAGCTCCTAGTACAATGGCCTCCATAATACTTTTACCACTAAAATTTCAATTTTTATATTTAACCAAAGGTTAAACAAACTAATCCATTTTTTTTAAAATTTTGGAAAGGGCTAAAGAGCAATTTATCCATTTGACCGAAGAGGTAAAAGTCTTGCCTGCCCCTACTGGACCAATGTTAGAATAGCTTGCAACTAAGTTCATACATCCTAACTAGTCATCTCCCTCATCGCTTACATCTCTTACATACACAAAGTCATCATCTTTTGCTTTATCATTATATGCAAAAAATGAAAATTCATTAATTTGCTCCATTAATGTTTATGTATATATGTAACCCTTCCTCATACACACACACATATTATATAAAAGGAGCTGTTCTTTTAACTGTGTTTCAGAATTCCGACAGTGTACTTCCAGTAGTGGATTAAATCAAATCCTGAGATTGCATATATAGACATTTATATATATATATATTTATATATATGAAGTTAATTCCATTCATCAGTTGATGATAGAAGAGCAGTGATATTCATTTCTTATACTTAGAAAATTGAACAGAAAAAATGGGTTTTAATCATTTTAGAATTCTTATAGAGGAGGAGATAAAGGGGGTTTGTAGTTTAATAAGAAATGGTCCAACCCTAATTATAGTAACAAGCCATAGACAGACAATGCATATTAGGTTTTCCAAAAAAGGAAACCCCATGGCCTACATTGGTCCCCCAAATATCCCACCATTATTTATTTTTTTTTCAATTGCTTGTCACTATCATCATATCCCACTTAGCTGATCATCCACCATTAAAACTGCCACAGAGCATCCAAATCGTATAATAAAACTCTTCTATTTTTTTTCTGTGGGAAACGGAGGTTTAGTGAAGAAAAGAACGAAGATGAGAACATGGGGGGGACTTACCCAAAATGGAAACCGTCGCAGATGCGGTTTAAGGTCCACTTTCCACCACTAATTTAGGGTTCTTATTCACATGGAGTTTGCCAGGCATCTATATTTTGCATCATCATCCATTTAATAACCCCGTAAGGATAGCCTCCACAATGTTGATATATAGTATTATTTGGGGTAAAAATACTAAAGAGGCTCTTATATTAGGAGTCACATTGTATTTTGCTCTTTCTATTAAAAAATGGTTAAATTAGTCTCTATACATTAGATCAAGAGCAAACCGGTCTTTCTATTCAAAATTTTATCCATTTCCACTATTAAAAATTGGTCCTGGTATGTCAATATGAGGTACACGTGGCACACCATGTGTAGATGTTTGTTTATTCTGTTAGCCATGCCAATTTTTAACAGTAGAAATGAATGAATGACCAATTTACTCTTTAATTTAACATACAAAAATTAAATTGCCCGTTTTTTAGTAAATGGGGCAAAATGCTATCTGACTTTTATTACAAAGATCTCCATGGTACTCTTATCTATTAATGGGTGATAAGGGTTTGGTTTAGATTGATTTTGGATAAAATTTATAGTTGCCTTATAATATTATAGTTTTTTTGAAATTCAACCGAATCAATTTTTTTTTTAAGAAAACACATTTTTTTAATATAGAATTTTGAATTTTTCTTCACTAATTTATATATAAATATTTATTTTTATATTACAAAATTCAATAATAACCAAACTAAAATTGAAACAAATTTAATAAAATGGAACCTGTTGAAACTTGTTCAAACCCTATATCATCATACTCACAAGTCCTTATTTTTGGGATTTAATCATGTTAGGTTAATTGCCATTCTGATTTTATTGATTCTGATATAGTATTTTAAAGCATTTAATAATATCCAACGGACTTCCAAGCATTATCCAATAGGGCTGTACATCATGTTGAATTGAGTTAATTGAAAGATTTGATACAATCATCATTATATGATACGGTGATATTATCCCTTTCCAATAGTTTAATGCCACGTTCAAAATGAAAATGTTGATGTGGCATTAAACTATTAAAAAGGGGATACAGGTGACATGACATCATTGTTTCATACGATCCTTTCTCCATGACTGAATATACAATGTTGCAACAGGCAATATCATCATTATAAACAATGACATGCCATCATAAGTAGAGAAAATAATGTTCATATCTATAAGGTTTGAAGTCTGTGTTATCCCTAAAACATAAAATTATATGAAGAAGATGATTTAAGAGGAGAGCAATAAGGTAGAAATTTCCAAAAGTCTGAAAGTCAAACTCTTTTGATTTATAATAGAAAAAAGATGGCATCCTTTTGTAACTTGTTAATCACTTTGGTCTTTCCTTATACACTCTTTTCCTTTAAAGGGAAAGATAATATTTTCTTCTAATGGAAGGCATCAAAATATAGTAAATTTGAGAATATCTGCCATTGTTTCTGTTTCTTTTTAAATGAAAAATGGCAGTAAACAAATGGGTACATACATCTACAAACAGAGCAGATAAAGCCCAAAGGGCTCAAAAAGTCAAAAACTGCCCTAAGTTTTAAAAAAATAGAAAAATAAAAATTTCGTTGCCGCGACTTAACCACAGTCTTTCGGATGAGAGCCGAATATCCTAACCGCCTAGACTACAATGGATTTTTAAGGTGATTCGCCCATTTTGGATTTTAACTAATATAAAGTTTTCCACTAAACAATCTCACTAATTACTAAATGAATAAAATAGAAAAATCTCAAACTTTGATTTAATGTGCAATTTGATATATGAATTTTGATTTGATGCTACTATGCATATGGAATTTTCGTTGTGGTTCATATGTATATATGAAATTTTAATTTTGATTCAGTTGAATACATTTAAATGGATAAATACACCAATTTATTTTTATATTAAATATATATAATTATTTGTATTACACCATGTATACTCAAAATAGTGTTATATCAGTAACTATGTTAGTAATTTGTCAAAACTGAATTACATTAAAATTTCATGTATAAAATTACACAATCAAAATTTATATATAAAATTGTACATTAAATCAAAATCCATGCGCAATTTTGAAATTTATCCCTAAATAAAGTTGTAAGGGCCCAATTCTATCTGGGCCCAAACAAAACAAACCAAAATAAATAAATAAAGTCCCAGGCCAATTACATATCAGGCCCAGACACACTACCCAATTACAACTCAAATACAAGAAAACCCTAACAGCCCTAGCCCACAACACATAAAAAATTTTTTAGTAACAAAAAAAAAAATCCTAGGAGCCTAGTCGCGCCGCTTCTCCACGTCAACAGACGTGCCCTCTACCACCACAAGCTGCACCTCCAACCACCCCTGGCAAAAAGAGAAAAATGATAGAAGAAGAATGCAACACGCAAAGAACGACAAGACAGGAAACAATAGAGAAAATATGAACAAATGTACAACAAACGGTGTTTAATGGCTAAAAAAAGCCAAAGAACATATTGTAAAAGGGGGTTCCTTTTTTGAAAAAAAACAGAGAAAAAAACACACAAAAAAAAGCAATCAAAAAAGAAAAAGAAAAATAGAGACAAAAAAATCAAAAGAGAAAGAAATAAAAAAAACTATAGTTTCTTACAGAGGTATATTTTCATTTGTTTTTTCGCATGTTTATTTCGAATATAGTATACATACATACATATATATTCAAAAATACGAAAAGTTTTTATCTTTCTTGTGGTCAGAGAAGACGAAACCGAAGAGTTCCTCTAACTATTTTCGATTTTCTAGAAGGCTTCTGGGCTTTTTGATCTCAGATCGGGGTCGGGGGGAGCCAAATGGTCAAAAAAACCTCTTTTTATATTCTCTAGCCATCGTGGACGGCAGCGCCGTCGTCGGTGACCGGCGGTCGCCATGGTGGCCGATAGTCGATGACCGGACCCACGGCCGGAGCTCTGAGGGCTGAGGGAGTTTTTTCTTTTCTTTTTTTTTCTTTAAAAGAGGAATAAAATGAAAATTTTGAATTTTTTTAACTTAAATGGGCCCTACAAAACGGTGTCATTTTGGGCCAATGCACAGACGCCAAAACGGCATCGTTTTGGCCTCCAACCCGATAACCTGACCCGCAAGGCTAGGATCCGCGTGTTTTCTAGCGCATGGGTTATTTGCGCGTGCTGTCCTTCCTCTTTTGCGACGCGTTTCAATTTAGTCATTTTTTTATTCTTTTTAATTTTGTCGCATAATTTTGTTTTTGTTTCATTTTGGTCCATATTGAAACGGTGCATTCTGAGGATTGAGAATAATTTCCCATTTAGTCCTCGTCCCTTTGCGCGCATTTTATTCACGCCCTAATTCCCTTTTTTTCTTTTTTAGATTTTACCCTTTAATTTTATTTCAATTTCAATTCGATCCTTAGATCATTTAACTTCAAATTTTATATATTTTTTGTTTGAATTATTTATTTATTTATTTATTTTCAATTTTAAAAAAATCAAACTTTTATTAATATTCACTTATTTATTTATTATCTCCTTAACTGTTTATTTATTCACTTTTTTGTATTTCAAATTAGCTTGTATTTTCCTTTATTGTGCATTTTTTTTTTGCCTTTATTATTATCATTATTGTTGTTGTTGTTGTTGATATTATTCTTAGTATTATTATTATCATAATTATCATTTTCATTATTATTATTATCCTATTACGCATATTGGCCTCATGATCTATTGTTACTATTTTTTTATGGTTAATTGTATTACTACAAATTATGTTGCATTATCGTTATTCATCAAACATGACAGGTTTCTTACGTTTAGGCCGTTTTTTTTACCATAATCGAATAAATTGACATATATCATTTTAAACATTACATTAATTTTTACCCAAATTCGTAAAAAAGAAAATTTTGATAATAAAGGCAATATTTCGTATTTGGAAATTCGAGAAGTCGTGTCCTAACTTACTGAGTTTCGATTTTTCTCGTTGAACCTAAATAACCGAATATCCTTTTAAAATTAAAATACATGAGTTTTGAATAAAAAAATAAAAGAAAAGCTTATTCCCAAGGATCCAAGATGTTGTGTCCTAACTTACTGGATCTGACATTTTGTTACCTCGAGATGAGAGGGTCTTTAACATATGTTTCGATTTACTCAAGCATTTTTTAAGTAAAATTAACATTAATAAAGAGAGGGATCGTATTTTAAATTCTTTCCAAGTTTTCAACTTTTGACATTAAGATATTAATTAATCAATTGGGTACCAATTTTGGGCGTTACAAGGGTGCTAATCCTTCCTCGTACATAACCGACTCACGAACCTATTTTCTGGATTTTTGTAGACCAAAATCATTGTTTTAGAAAATCAAAACTATTTATTAAAATGATTAAACTACGAGGTGACCTGATCACACATCATAAAAAAAAGATTGGTGGCGACTCCCATTTTCGTTTTAAATAAAAAGCCGACTTCAAAAAAAAGGTTTAGACAACTTGGCGACTCTACTGGGGAAAAATAAGAGAGTCAAGCCACGAGTTGATTACTTTTGGTCTTTTTGTCGAAAATTGACAATTTGGTTTAAATTTACGATCCCTTCGTTGCATTTCGTCATTCATGTTTTGATATCTCGGGTTGTATAACGATGTAATATATCTGTTTTATTGGTTCAAAAATTTATTTGTGTGTTTTCTGCATATTGCATTTGCATAACAGTTCGATTTTGCCTTTCTTAAGTGGGAGTGAGAAACTATTCCTTCGTGAGGTCTTCACCTCCGTATAAGATAGTGGATCGCTTTCGGGATACATCTGTACCTATGTCTTCGTGAGATCTTCATCTCCGTATAGTCATAGGGAAATTTATTCCTCTAAATCGAACCCAGTCCGTATGAGCTTATAATAGGTGAGGATCGAGGAATCTGCTGGTTCAGGTACCCTTTCTTTAGAACTGAACCATATATAATAAGCCCTAATAACCTACCCTAGGTAGAACCACACTGAACCTTAGTGGTCACTCGAATAGGTGCTCTATTTATTATTGCTTGCTTGCTTTAAATTCTAGCTTTGCATGAAATATACTGGCTTGTTTCATTTTGTTTTGATTGTGATTGCATTGCATTTTCATCATAAAAAATTGTGTTGATTCATGTTCGATTGTTAAATAGAGAGCTTGTAATGGAAAATGAGTTTCTTGATAAAGTGGAATACAACATGGCCGTACGGATATTATCCGAGAAAAGGCAACAAGAGAAAGGTGACTGCCTGTGAGAGGGGTAGGTCAGAGATATGGACCACGTGCGAAGTTTGTAACACCCCTTACTCGTGTTCGACGCCGGAACAGAGTATGAGGCATTACCGAAGAGTACAAAACACTTACAGATTATTTAAACCATTTATCACTCAAATATCAAAATTGATTATAAAAGTTCCTTTAACGAACCCTTGAAGTCCAAATCATGCATTGGGATTGGGTCGGGACTAAATTAGAATCGTATAATTTTTTTTTATCCTTAAGTTTATCTCATTTACAAGAGTCCCACGCCCGTGTGGCTCACATAGCCGTGCCTATAGGGCGTATAACTCTCTGACTTGCATCTGTGGAGAAACTTGAGTCACACGGCCTTAGTACACGCCCGTGTTACTTGGCCGTGTGGTAAAGTTAATTTTCATAAATTATGCTATTTTTCAAGCCATATTTCTCACTCATTTGATCCTTATTCTTCACCCACATTTAATACATACAAAAACCAATATAAGATATTCAACTGAGCCTTATACTTAATACGATTTATTAGTCGTACACTTCATATAAATAACAAGAAACGTATATGGGCTCAATTCTCATTAAATTTCTCTTGTACTTGTACTTTTTCATCCTATGTATTCATATAGCATATAACAATCGCACCTCTGTTTTTCATATACATTTTTATAACAATTTGTCTTGGTTTCAAACTACATATTTGAGTTTTACTTATCCAATCATTTGAAACATCATCTTTATACATATAGTGCACTTGAGATGCAAAAATTCTATAATTATGAATGAACACATTTATCAAACACATTCCATGTTTTTATATATTATAGTCTCATATTTCCATGTATCATTTACCATTATTTCCTCGTATTTTTGACAAATACATGTAACAACTCATAATCATGCAATTCACTAACTCTTCCTGCCAATTACAATTTAAATTGGCAACTCACTTATTGAGCCCAATTTCAATGTTCTCTAAAATCCATTAGGATGTATGTATCCATCAATAAATTCCATGTACAGATATCATCACCTCATATTTTCACATACATTTACTTTCCATATTATGAACTCAAATAACATACACAAGACATACCAATACATTCCAAGTACATTTTCATAATATTTCATTTCGAATTTAGATTATGTCATTTTAGAACTCTTCTCATTAACTCATTCGGAATACCATTTCATACGGATAATACACTCAAGGGTGTACAAATATATAATCACAAATGAGCTCATTCATCAACCAAGTTCTATATTCATGTATCATCAACTCATATTTCCTTATATCACATAATTTTATATAACACTTACCAACTTCGTCAAATTAGTGAACGTCTTATGGAATTGTTCTGCACCAATATGCATCAAATTTCACTGATAATCACTGATGCCATAACATAGCTATGGTCTTTCATCTTAAACACGTACCACACCGATGCCATATTCCAGATATGGTCTTACACAGAAATCACTTGTCACTTGTAGCCGAAGCTACCTTTTTTCACTGATCAGGTAGCTGGAGCTACCACTTTTCACTTGTCCTGGATCAGATAAGTGTAGCCGAAGCTATCACTTATCACTTGTTGCCATGGTTCAACCATTGTATTTTTCGTCAATTCATGTTGTCACTGAACTGAAATGCTCAATTTGATCATCAATACATATGAAATAACACATCATGAAATTCATAAAATTAACAAATGATCACTAAAATTTAGCCATATAAACTCACAAGTTCAATTTTTGTATTATAACGATAATCATAATTTCATAATAAATATTCCAAATAAAACATTATATCAATTATAATAGAGCATGTAATCAATTTATACACAAGTCATTCATATATTATTTTCCCTCCTCCTCCTCTCCATCCACATCCTTAGTATAAACAACACACTTGTAAGTAACATTTTCTATAATTTTCACTATTTACTCATGTGAATGTTCAAGCTGTCCATCTGTGTTATATTCACTAAATTATTTTTATCTCGAGCTACAGAGCTCTAAATTTCAAACCGTTAATTTTCTTTGAAACTAGACTCACATATCTTCTTACCATAATTTTTCAAGAATTTTTGGTGTGGCCAATTAGTACAGTTTATTAGTTAAGTTCTCCCCTGTTACACAGTCCTACTGCTCTGACCTCTCTTCACTAAAAATCAATTATCTCATAGTACGGTTTTCATATAGTGTTTATGATTATTTCTAATGAAAATAGACTCACTAAGGAATACAAACATATAAATTATAACTAATAATTCTTTTTGTACAATTTTTAGTGAATTTATAAAGTAAGAACAGGGGATCACGAAGTTGTTCTAAACCAGTCTTACAAAAATTTAAATATCTCAATATGTAGACTTCTTTTATCTGCTTTGTTTCTTTTATATGAAAATAGACTCAACAGGATTTAATTCTATATCTTACTCAGGTTCTAATTCGATTCATACAATTTTTGGTGATTTTTCAAAGTTAGACAACTGCTGCTGTCCAAAACTGCTTTAGTATAACATGTTGATTTCTATTTTGTCCCAAATTCCACATTTCATACAATTCAATCCTTGCTCAATTAACCCCTCAATTTAGATAATTTTCTCATTTAATACTTTTCTCTATCATTTTAAACTACTTCATAACCTTTGAAAATCAGAATTTTAACTCTTGGCCTTAATTTCAACTCTTTCACAATTAGGTCCTAAAATCAATTTCCATCAATTTTACTTAATAAAATCATCATATAACAAAATTAAAGCTTCAATTCAATATTTATTCATCATATTCTTCCAGCACTAATCCACATAAACTTTAAAAATTAGCTATAGAATCAAAAACTAATGACATAGTAAGTTGGATCCAATTGTAAAAGTCCAAAAACATAGAAATTTCAAGGAGAAAGTAAGAATTAAACTTACATGAAGCTTGAGTATGAAAACCAGCTTGAAACTCTCTCCCATGGCTGTTTTTCAGCTGAAGAAAATGAAGAGAAATGAAAAGAAATCTAGATAATTCCAATTTGGTCCCATACTTATTTAACTAATTTTGGCAATTTTCCAATTTTACCCTTATTTCATCCATTTCCTGATTTTTCTCAGTTATTGCCGCCCAAAATATCTCCTTTGGGCTTATTTTTACTTTAGGTCCTTCCTCATTTGACAATTAGGCTATTTAATCCTTTTAGCAACTTTTATACACTTTTCATTTTAGTCCTTTTTATTTAATTAACCACCCAAACGTCAAAATTTTCTAACGAAATTTTAATACTACCTTATTGACATTCCTTAAATATTCATAAAAATATTTATGACTCGGTTTATAACACCGAGATCTCGATACCTCTTTTTCTCGATTTCTTGACCAAATAAATCTTTATAAAACACAATTTACTATTTTAAAAACATTTTAAAAGCTACATTTGACTCGTAAATATTAAATAAATGTAATCTACGAGTCCATTTCTCAGATTTGGTGGTCTCGAACCATTATTTTTGACATCACTGAAATTTGGGCTATTACAAAGTTTTAGTCTAATTACAAGAAGTGGCTGACCACTTGCAGACCCCAGCAGTTCAAAGCCTGAATATGAATCAGAGTCGGATCGAAACCGAGAATTGACTTTGTTTCTTGGGAAAGTTAAGGTTTTGACTGTGAACGCAATGATGTATATGTATCCGCTTTATGTAAAGAAACTTATTTTCTAGTAAAGTTGTTCTAATGAAATTGAACTAGAATCGATGCCTTTTTGCATGCATCTTCTCCATTCATTAACATTACATTTCATTGCATGCAATAAGTTTCATAAAATCCAAAAGTGTATCGAGTTTAGAACTCTAGTACAGAGCCTGATGGATAATAAAGAGTTGGAATTCTTTGAAGATATCGAAGGTTCAGAAAGGAAAGATATTTGTGCCTTTGAAGAAAGAACTAAAAAAACCTATCAAGAATTTGTTCCTACATCTCCGGAAGTGTTCTGAACAACTGGACTGTGGAAGAGATCCCTATAGTTTTAGGACCATTTCAAAGTAATATTCAGAACACACCTATTGCTATAAACCTGGGAGCAATAGGAATCTTTTTGTGAAAAAGGCACATGTCCACTATTTTTATTTCAATAAAATGCATCTTTGAGTCTGGTTTTGGCAAACATTCTTTTGTTCTTTCCATTTCATTCATACTCATACCACACAGATAGTCATTCTTAGATTCATTTGTTCTTTGGGTTTTCATTCGTTCCTATAACAGGTCTCCAGATATCAATGATGTGAGCGATGCTGCTACTGACTCAGAATCTCCTTTTGAGCAAGATATGTGTTTAGAAGAACCTCAGGACTTTGAAGGTGATTGAGATTGTAACCTATCCCTTGATTTGTTAAAGATGGTAGAACAAGATGAGAAACAAATCCTACTTTACAAAGAGTCAGTAGAAATTGTGAGTTTAAGAGAAGAGAAACAGGTGAAGATCAAAACTTGTATCACTGCGAAAACAGAGCGATACCTCATTGAGTTACTCTAAGAATTCAAAGATTTCTTCGCATGGTCGTATCAAGATATGCCTGGGCTAAGTACTGATATCATAGTACATCAGCTCCCCATAAAGGAAGAGTGCAAGTTAGTTCAATAGAAGCTTCGAAGGATGAGGCCCGACGTCTTGCTGAAAATTAAAGAAGAGGTCAAGAAGTAATTTGACGCTAGTGGTTAAATACTTGAAGTGGGTAGCTAATATAGTCCCCGTCCCTAAGAAAGATAGGAAAGTATGAATGTGCGTAGACTACAAGAACTTAAACAAAGCCAGCCTGAAAGACAATTTCCCGTTGCCTCATATCGACATCTTAGTGGACAACACAGCATGTTACACACTGTTCTACTTCATGGATGGTTTTTCCGGATACAACCAGATTAAGATGCATCCTGAAGATATAGAAAAGATGACATTCGTAACCGTGTGGGGAACATTTTGATACAAAGTAATGCCATTTAAACTAAAAATGCGGGGGCAACATATCAAAGGGCCATGGTAACTTTGTTTCATGATATGATGCACAAAGAAATCGAGGTTTATGTCGATGATGTGATTGCAAAATCCTGAATAGAAAAGGAGCATGTACGAGTTGAGAAAAATTCAGCTAAAGCTCAATCCAGCAAAATGTACTTTCGGGGCTAAGTCGGAAAAATTGCTAGGATTCGTAGTTAGCGAAAAAGGGATCGAAATTAACCCGGACAAAGTCAAGGCTATACAGGAGTTGCCT
Source organism: Gossypium bickii (assembly GCA_025503065.1). Classification (NCBI taxonomy): domain Eukaryota; kingdom Viridiplantae; phylum Streptophyta; class Magnoliopsida; order Malvales; family Malvaceae; genus Gossypium; species Gossypium bickii. The sequence continues at coordinate 110,894,480 of CP106717.1, forward strand.
CCGCCGCGCGTTCAAAAAGAGGTCTAAGGTTTTTTAAGGAGATTAAATTATATCGACCAGTTTATTTTACAACTGTCCAAGAAATGTGACACCATATTTCGTCTCCTTAAGAAACATAATTCAGATGTATGGGATAAAGAATGCCAGAAAACTTTCAATAAGGTCAAACGTTACTTGTCCAATGCCCCAGTACTGATGTCACCTAGCCAGATAAGCCGTTGATACTGTGCTTGGCAGTATTTGGGAATTCTATGGGATGTGTGCTTGGCCAACATGATGAGTCAGGAAGGAAAGAAAGAGCGATATACTATATCAGTAAGAAATTCACTAAATGTGAGACAAGATACTCGCCAATTAAGAAACTATGTTGCTTCTTAATCTAGACAACCCGAAGACTGAGACGGTACCTGTTGTACCATACAACTTGGCTCATCTAAAAAAATAGACCCTCTAAAGTACATAATGGAGTTGACTGCTCTTAATGGAAGGATGGCCCGGTGGCAAATTTTGCTTTCTGAATTTGATATAGTCTATGTGAACCAGAAGGCAGTAAAAAGGAGTACAATAGCAGATTTTCTAGCCAGTAGAACCTTAGAAGATTACAAGCTTTTGAATTTCGATTTTCCAAATGAAGGTCTGATGTATGTCGTGACTACTGAAGAAAGTGCTCAAGAAGAACATCCCTAGAAACTAAATTTTGCTAGGGCTTCTAACGCTATAGGTAACAAAAGTGGGGCAGTCTTGGTATCCCAAAACAGAGATCATTATTCCTTTACTAGTTAATTGGATTTTGATTGCACGGACAATGATAGAATAAGAAGCATGCATCATGGGTATTCGTGCAGCTATAAAACGCAAGATTAAGGTGCTGGAGGTATATGGGGATTCTGCACTAGTGATCTATCAACTCAAATGAGAATAGGAGACACGATATCCCAAGTTGATCGAATATAGAAGGCTGGTCCTTGAGTTAATAAAAGAGTTTGATGACATCACCTTCTGCTACCTCCCGCGAGATGAAATCATATGTTGATGCTCTAGCTACCTTAGCTTCTATGGTTAAAATGAACAAACAAGATCCAGATGAGTATTTATGAGGCTCCGTCTCATTATTACAACATTGAGGAAGAGGGAAAAGATGGTCACCCTTGGTACTACGATATACTACAATATGTAAAGAATCGTGAATACCCTGATCAGGCGACCGAGAATGATAAAAGGACGCTGAAGAGACTGGCCAATGACTATGTATTAGATGTGAAGATCCTGTATAAAAGAAGAAAGGATCAGACGCTACTAAGATGTGTGGACGCCTTTGAAGCCAAGAAGATTTTAAAAGAAGTTCATGAGGGCATTCCCGAAATGCATGCTAATAGTTTTACAATGGCCAGACAAATCATGAGATTCGGGTATTATTGGTCTACTGTGGAAGGGGATTGTATCAGTTATGCCAAGAGATACCATAAAAGCCAAATTTATAGAGACAAAATTCATGTGCCTCATTCACCTCTTCATGTTAATGACTTCTCCATGGCCTTTCTCTATGTGAGGCACGGATGCCATTAGGTCGATTTCACTAAAAGCTTCTAATGGGTATCGATTCATCTTCGTGGTCATCGATTACTTCACCAAGTGGGTAGAAGCCACTTCATATGTCAATGTCACAAAGTCGGCAGTCAGCAAATTATTGAAGAAAGAGACCATATGTCAGTATGGAATGCTAGAAAGGATCATATCTGACAATGTATTGAATTTTAACAACAACACGATATTAGAAGTTTACAGTCAGTTCAAGATCAAACACCACAACTCGTCACCATATCGTCCAAAAATGAACGGTGCAGCTGAAGTAGCCAATAATACATTAAGAAAATCATGGGAAAAATGACTGAGACTTATAAAGATTGGCATGATAAGTTACCATTTGCCCTCTATGCTTATCGAACGTCTGTTAGGACTTCCACCAGGGAAACGCCTTTCTCATTAGTTTATGGAATAGAGGAGGTTTTGCCTATTGCGGTTGAGATTCTTTCTCTCTGAGTTTTGTCAGAATTAAAGTTAGATGAAGCAGAATGGATCCGATCTTGATATTATCAGTTGAACTTGATCAAATAAAAGAGGCTAAGGGCTATTCGTCACGGTCGGATGTACCAAAAACGAATAATGCGAGCTTATGACAAAAAGGTTCGCCACAGATATTTCCATGAGGGGGACCTAGTATTGAAAATGATCATTCCCATACAAATAGACTTTAGAGGAAAATGGATGCCGAATTGGATAGAACCTTATATGGTGAAAAAAGTCTTTTCTAGAAGAGCGTTGATTTTGACCGAGATAGATGGCAGAGATTTGCCCAACTTTGCGAATTTAGATTCAATCAAAAGATGTTTCACCTAAAAAAAAGAGAGGGCAAGGCAAAAACCCGCAAAGGGTGTCTTGAGACCAAATGAGTTTTGAGTTGAAAACCTGAAAAAGGCTGCTCAAATTTTGACCAAAGGATGATGCATGTGGTGTTCTTGTTCCCTCAGAAATAACAAGGAGGAGAAACTTTACATCTTGGGGCATCAACGAAGTACTCTGGATCTTTTAAGCACAATCAGGCTCAAAAGAGTATTCGAGAAGTTAGTGCAGCATAGGGCACCTATTTTCATCTTACTCATGTTTGTATTTTATCAACGTTTGCTATCTTTGATTAATCTATTCATTTCGAGCTCTGCTCCCAGTAAATTTCAATCTTGTCCATTGTTACGATCTTTTTCAAGCATTTTTCATTGAAATAATGATTAATGGACAAATAATATTCAAGTAAAATGATTTTTTGCATGTTGCTCTGAAAGTTTTCCAAATAGTACAAGGACCTGAAATAGGACCACTAGTTAGAACTAACCGAACTTATGGGTTGGAAACATTTGAGAAAAAATAGTCTAAATTATGATTATTTATTCGATTTCTCTGTCAAAGATACCAGCTGAACAATAGGGCAGGATAATACGTCAGTGATAGAACCTTGGTGAACAACGAGCAATGTTAACCTCAGCATTAAAAAGGGATTGTAATAACCAATTTTTGCCCGGCCCGATATTAAAATCGAGGCCCACCAGATAATAAAGTCCAAACAAAAACAAACAAAATGAAAAAAACCAATAACTAAACAGTTCGTAAAAGCCTGTGTCCATCACAGCCCAATTGCAAACTGACCCTATAGCCTGACCCTAACCTAATTAAAGTCCAAACCCTAAGCCCACTTAACCTAACCCATTGACCCAAATTTACAGTGGCCCAATGGCCCAAAAACCTTAGACATTTTTGGCAGAGAAGGAACCCTAGGAGCCTCACGGTCTCCAAGCGCCGCATGCCTCTGCCGTCAGACTCCACCAGCACCCTCGCGCCTCGATCGACACCAGCACACGCCTCGGACACCTGTAGGGACCAAGAACACGCAACAACACGACAAAGAAGGAAGTGGCAGACATAATAGAAATAAAATAGAAACAACAAAATCAAATATGTGTAAATCAGTTATATAAACCGAAGCAAACGATTGTAACCAAAAAAAGGGGAGGGGGCTGGCTCTGTTACAAAAAAAACCATTCAGAAATAAAAAAAACAAGAATAGAAACTTTGAAGGTTAAATTCATTTTTTCTCTCGATCTCTTTTACTGCTGTTTTCTATTTATTTCATTACTTATTATTCTCAAGCTTTTTCAAACAAATAATAAGAAAAAGGGTGAACAAAGCTTTTACCTCTTCGGACAATCGGAAAACGGAACCGAAAGGTCTTCACCTTTTTAGGTTTTAAAACTTTCGAGGTTTTCCAAACGAAGCACCAAAGGACCCCTTCCTCACGCACTCCAAGGACCGCCGGATCTAGTGACGTTGTTCGAACGTGCAGAGCCCAGCACGAAAAAAAAAGAATGGAAAAAGGGGGTTCTCTGTTTTTCTTTAGAAAGGGAATCGAATGGCAAAAAAAAATTAAAAGAAGGCTTTATAAAACTAGCAAAACGGCGCCATTTGGGATACAAGAGAAGCTGCACATATCCCTTAAAAGGGATATTTTCACTATAGGTCCTTCCCTATTGCAGATCTATTCAAACGGCCGCTTTTTGTTATTTTTTTCTTTTACAGATTTTACCCTTAAATTCTTTGGATTTTCTATCGGGTCCTTGACCCATGGGTGCGCACAGAGGGATGGGAATATTTCCCAATCAATCCCTCTTTCTTTAAGTGCGTCCTATCTTGGTCCATAATAACCCTTTCTTTTATTTATTTACCATTTAAACCCCGAATTCCAATCCTATTTTCAATCTCGTCCTTAACCCGTCTAATTCATGCATTTTTTCTTTTAAAAAAAAAAAACTCTTTTACTATTTATTCTAATTTTTTTTGTTTCATATATTATTCATTTATTAATTGTTTTACATATTATCTATTTATTTTGATTTTATTTTGTACATATTATTTGTTTTCAACTTACTTACATATTATTTTCCGCTATTTTATATGCTAAATATTTTAAATTCGTATGCATTATTTAGTTCAAATCATGCTATATGTTATCTATTTTAGTTTTTAGTACTATTATTCGTTTTAAAATTCTTGTCATCATTACTTATTCTAAGATTTTGTACATTGTTTATATTAAACTGTTATGTATTATATATATACACACGTTATTATTTTAAATTGATTTTTGCACACTATTTATTTGAGATTTTTTTTATAATGTTACTTTAGATTGTTACCTATATATTATTTATTTTAAGTCACCTTATTTTATTTTAAATTATTTGGTATATTAATTATTCTAAATCGTTTTATACTATTTATTTTAAGTTGCTTTTCATTATATCTATTTTAAACTTTTTTTTATATTTATTTATTTAAGATTATTTTATTATTTATCTTTAAATTGTCTTGTGTTATTCATTTCATTCTACTAATGTTGGTATTTAAACGATATATGTTGTGTGATTATTGCCATTTTGTATTGTAATCTGTTTACTCATATTTTCATATTGTTGTTGTTCATTTGTATAGTATTTTATTCATGTATTATCATTCTATGATCGTTTCTATTTTTATTTCATGCCATCATATCGCGCAATATTTTTATCCAACCTGGATCGTCGTTTTCAAATCCAAACAAATCACATATAGCTTTTAAATATTGTACCCGCTATCGTTTTAAAATAAAAATTGTCCAAATAAGGTAATATTTCGCACTTTGGAAATTTGGGAAAGTTGTGCCCTAACTTATTGGGTTTCGATTATCCTCGTTTAACCTAAATAGCGGAATATCCTTTTAAGCAATAAAGTTTTAAATAAATAAAAACTTATTCTCAAGAATTCGGTATGTTGTGTCCTAACTTACTGGATGTGACATTTCGTTATTTCGAGATAAGATTTTTCTAAATAAGGAAATATTTTATGTTTGGAAACCCGAGAGATTGTACCCTACGTGCTGGGTTTCGGTTTCCTGCTTGGCCAAACAATCGAATATCCTTTTGATATTTTTAATGCATGAGTCTAGGGAATTATGAAATGATCTTGAATTCGAGGATTTAAATTATCGTGTCCTAAAGTATTGGATGTGATATTTTATTCCTTCGGAACGAGAAAGTCTTGATATTCAATTCGAGAAAACTATGAGATGATCTTGGATTCGAGGATTTAAATTATTGTGTCCTAAAGTATTGGATATGATATTTTATTCCTTCAGAACGAGAAAGTCTTGATCAATTCGAGAAAACTATGAGATGATCTTGGATTCGAGGATTTAAATTATCGTGTCCTAAAGTATTGGATGTGATATCTTGTTCCTTCGAAACGAGAAAATCTCGATTGAAATCGAGAAAACTCAAATATTTCCAAAAGAGATCAATTTTTTTAAATTCTTTTTAAAATTTTCAACTTTCGACATTGAGACGTTAATTAATCAATTTGGTACCAATTTTGGGCGTGACGAGGGTGCTAACACTTCCTCGCACGTAACCGACTCCCGAACCTGTTTTCTCAAATTTCGTAGACCAAAAACACTGTTTTAGTAAATCAAAACGTTTTATTAAAACAAAGGTGATCCGATCACACCAAATAAAGATCGGTGGCGACTCCCCTTTTTATTTTTGTTTTCAAAACCAAGTCGATTCCCGTTTTTCAAAAAATTGGTTTCGACAGGGATCATTTTCGAAAAATGACATTCTGCATTCATGCAAATATCATTCATATACATTTAGTTATGAGCATTTGATCCATCCTGATCATGACATCTTAATCACTAGGCATAAATAGGCCCATGAAATGGATTCTACAGGTCATGTTCTCTAGAGAATGGTGTAACAAGATCAGAGAAACCATAAATCTCATACCTCTGAAGTTGCAGTGGGATAGATTGAAGTTATCATGGTGAATCTTATCTCTCTAAAGTTGCAGTAGAGTAGATTGAAGTCACTAATCTTATCTCCTTGAAGTTGTAGTGGAGTAGATTAAAGGCGCAAATCCTATATCCCTGAAGTTGCAGTGGAACAGATTAAAGCTATAAATTACTAATCTTATCTCCCTAAAGTTACAGTGGAGTAGATTGAAGTTACAGATCTTATCTCCTTGAATTTGCAGTGGAATACATTGGAGATAGCAGATCTTATCTCTCTAAAGTTGTAGTAGAGCAGATTAAAGCTATAAACCTTATCTCCCTAAAGTTGCAGTGGAGTAGACTGAAGATAGCGAATCTTATTTCTCTGAAGTTGCAGTGAAATAGATTAAAGCTACAAATTAAAAATCTTATCTCCCTGAAGTTGCAGTGGAGTAAATTAAAGTTACAGATCTTATCTCCCAGAAGTTGCAGTGGAGTAGATCGAAGATAGCAAATCTTATCTCCCTGAAGTTGTAGTGGAGCAGATTGAAGGTAGTGAATCTTATCTCCCGAAGTTGCAGTGGAGCAGATTGAAACTTTAAATCTTATCTCCCTGAAGTTGTAGTAGAGCGGATTGAAGCTACAAATTTTATCTTCTTGAAGTTGCAGTGGAATAGACTAAAACTACAAGTTACAAATCTTATCTCCCTGAAGTTGCAGTGGAGCAGATTAAAACGATAAATCCTATACCTCTGAAGTTGCAGTAGGTCAGATTAAATCTATCATAGCAAGTCTTATCTCCCTGAAGTTGCAGCGGAATAGACTAAAGCTACAAGTTACAAATCTTATCTCCCTGAAGTTGCAGTGGAGTAGATTGAAACGATAAGTCCTAAACCTCTGAAGTTGCAGTAGGTTAGATTAAATCTACCATAACAAGTCTTATCTCCCTGAAGTTGCAGTGGAATAGACTAAAGTTACAAGCTACAAATCTTATCCCCCTGAAGTTGCAGTGGAGCATATTGAATATACTAATCTTATTTCCCTAAAGTTGCAGTGGAACAGATTAAAGTTACGAGTTACAAATCTTATCTTCCTGAAGTTGTAGTGGAGCAGATTGAATATGCTAATCTTATTTCCATAAAGTTGCAGTGGAGTAGATTGAAGCAACAAATTTTATATCTCTGAAGTTGCAGTGGGTTAGAATGAAGTTACTTGAAAAAGAGGAGCACCAAAAAGGTCGAGATTCGACGAGACCGGACAAAATTGGTCTTTCTTAAGTCTTTGCTCTATTCTCGTTACACGACAATGAGTAAAGAGGGGCAGCTGTAAGGGCCCAATTCTGTCCAGGCCCAAACAAACCAAACCAAAAAAATAAATAAAGTCTCAGTCCAATTACATATCATGCCCAAATACACTACCCAATTACAGCCCAAATACAAGAAAACCTTAACAGCCCTAGCCCACAACACATAAACAAATTTTCAATAAAAAAAAACCTAAGAGACTAGCCGCGCCGCTTCTCCACGTCAGCAAGCGTGCTCTCAGCCACCACTGACTGTATCGCCAACCACCCCTGCAAAAAAGAGAAAAAGGATAGAAGAAGAATGCAACACGTAAAGAATGACAAGACAGGAAACAATAGAGAAAATATAAACAAATGTACAACAAACGATGTTTAATGGCTATAAAAAGCCAAAGAACATATTGTAAAATGGGGTTCCTTTTTTGAAAAAGCAGATAAAAAATACAATAAAAAAGCAATCAAAAAAGAAAAATAGAGACGAAAAAATCAAAAGAGAAAGAAATAAAAAAAACTATAGTTTCTTACAGAGGTATATTTTCATTTGTTTTTTTGTATGTTTATTTCGAATTAGTATACATACATACATATATATTCAAAAATATGAAAAGTTTTTACCTTTCTTGTGGTCGGAGAAGACGGAACCAAAGAGTTCCTCTGACTTTTTTCAATTTTCTAGAAGGCTTCTGGGCTTTTTGATCTCAGATCGGGGTCAGGGGGAGCCAAACTGTTAAAAAGACCTCTTTTTGTATTCTCCGACCACCGTGGACTACGGTGCCATCACCGGTGATCGGCGGCCGCCACGGTGGCCGACGGCTGGACCCATAGCCGGAGCTTTGAGGGCTGAGAGAGGTTGAGAGAGTGTTTTTTTTTTCTGAAAGAGGAATAAAATGAAATTTTTGAAATTTTTTTAACTTAAATAGGCCCTATAAAACGGTGCCATTTTGGGTCTGTGCACAGACGCCAAAACGGCATCGTTTTGGCCTCCAACCCGATAACCCGACCCGCAAGGCTAGGATCCGCGTGTTTTCTAACGCATGGGTTATTTGCACATGCGGTCCTTCCTCTTTTGCGACGCGTTGCAATTTAGTCCTTTTTTTATTCTTTTTAATTTTGCTGCATAAATTTGTTTTTGTTTCACTTTGGTTCATATTGAAATGGCGCACTCTGAGGATTGGGAATAATTTCCCATTCAGTCCTTGTCCCTTTGCATGCGTTTTATTCATGCCCGAATTCCCCCCCCTTTTTTTTCTTTTTTAGATTTTACCCTCTAATTTTATTTCTATTTCAATTCGATCCTTGAATAATTTAACTTCAAATTTATATGTATATTTTGTTTGATTTATTTATTTATTTTCAATTTTTTTAAAAATCAAACTTTTATTAATATTGACTTATTTATTATCTCCTTCACTGGTTATATATTCATTTTTTTTGTATTTCAAATTAGCTTGTATTTTCCTTTATTGTGCATTTTTTTGCCTTTATTATTATCATTGTTGTTGATATTATTCTTAGTATTATTATTATCACAATTATCATTTTCATTATTATTATTATCCTATTACGCATATTGGCCTCATGATCTATTGTTACTATTTTTTTATGGTTAATTGTATTACTACAAATTATGTTGCATTATTGTTATTCATCAAACGTGACAGGTTTCTTACGTTTAGGCCTCTTTTTTTTTTTACCATAATCGAATAAACTAATGTACATCATTTTAAACATTACATTAATTTTTACCCAAATTCATAAAAAAGAAAATTTTGAAAATAAAGGTAATATTTCGTATTTGGAAATTTGAGAAGCCATGCCCTAACTTACTAGGTTTTGATTTTTCTCGTTGAACCTAAATAACCAAATATCATTTTAAAATTAAAATACATGAGTTTTGAATAATAAAAAAAAGAAAAGCTTATTCTCAAGGATTCGAGGTATTGTGCTCTAACTTACTGGATGTGACATTTTGTTACCTCGAGATGAGAGGGTTTTTAACATATGTTTCGATTTACTAAACAGTTTTTAAGTAAAATTAATATTAATAAAAAAAGGGACCGTATTTTAAATTTTTTCCAATTTTTCAAACTTTCTACATTAAGACATTAATTAATAAACTGGGTACCAATTTTGGGCGTTACGAGGGTGTTAATCCTTCCTCGTACGTAGCCGACTCCCGAATATATTTTCTGGATTTTTGTAGACCAAAATTGTTGTTTTAGTAAATCAAAACTATTTATTAAAATGATTAAACTACGAGGTGACTTGATCACACCTCATTAAAAAAATCGGTGGCGACTCCCATTTTCGTTTTTAAATAAAAAGTCGGCTTCAAAAAAAAAAGTTATGACAAAAGTTGTACAAAACATTCCATTCAAATTAGATTTTGTCACTAGTTATTAATAATATAAAATTTTATTATAAACTAGAAATTAAGTTTCTGTTGTTAGCTAAAATAATCAGTTAAGCCCATTTGTTAACAATTTTTTTCATTAATCACGTTGACCGTTAAAATAAATTGTTGACCAACCAGATAGTGGCACATGACAGCTTCTAGTTTAGTCTAATATTTTTTCCTATAAAATATATTAAAAATCATAAAAAAAGTTATATCAAATTATAAGAATTAGAAAAATTTATCAAAAAATATTAAAAATATTAATATTAAAAAATATTAAATATGAAAATTGATATAAACTTATAAATATTATAAAATATTATAAACGTTACAAAAATATTAAAAATATAATAAATCTAATAAATTCTAAATTTTTTTTATTAAAAAACGTATTAAAATTCTATAAAAATCATGAAAATTATAAAAAAATATTAAAACTATTAATATTGATATAAACTTATAGAAATTATTAAAAAAATCGGCAAGGATATCAGCGCGAGGAAAGACATTAGACTGGTTGACCTGGGAACTGGATGATTGAACTGATTATTATTATTTTTTTTAATTCTTTATTTAATTGGACCAGATGAATTGGCAAATCGGTGTCGTGATTAGTCCAACGATCAATCCAATTTTGAAAACCTTGGTTAGAATATTTCATTTTGACATATGTTATTAGTTGGATAGTGAGATTTTGGTTTGATAAAATTATTAAAAAAAAAAAATCGATTCAATTGTCGTTCCCAAGTCAACCGATCTAATGGCTTTTCTTAGATTGGTAACCTTGTCGATTTCGGGCTAACCGGTCCAGTTCAAGTTTTTATGATTTTTTTTTATAATTTTTATAAATTTATATTAATTTTAATTTTTTTACAATTTATTATTATTTTTTAAAGAATTCTAATACGTTTTTTTTAATTTAGATATTTTAAATAAGTTTTATTGTTTTTAAAATTTATTATATTTTTACATTTTTATAGTATTTATAATTTTGTTATAATGTTTTAATAATTTTAATAAGTTTATCTCATTGTTAATATTTTTAAATATTTAATAATTTTATTTTTTAATAATTTTTTCTTTATTTTTATGTTTTTAAATAAGTTTTATGGGAAAAATATTAGATAAAATTAGAAGCTGTCATGTGTCACCATCTAATTAGTTTGTCAATTTATTTTAATGGTCAACATAGTCAATGACAGAAACCGTTAACGAAGAGGCTTAATTGGTTTTTTTTAGTTAACAGCAGGGACTTAATTGGGTGTGAATTTAATAGAGGGGCCTAATTGATTTTGTTTTATTTTATTTTTTGCATTTTCTTAAGGGTTTTTTTGACATATAAGTCATTTAAATAAGTTAAAAAAAGTAAAATATTTAATATTTATTTTTCTAAAACATCCAAAGTTTTTTTTAAAAAGGGTAAATTACACTAGTAGTCACCCAATTATTAGTTAGTTTCTTTTTTGGTCACCCAACTACGAAAAGTTACAAATTGGTCACCAACTATTCAATTTTGTTTTTTTAGTCACCAGCTGGTCAGTGGTAGCTTTTTAAAGTTGGCATAGTAGCATATTTAACCCTCAATAATTATAAATTATGTCAATTTAGTCTTGATACAAAAAAATTAACCCTCAACATTTACATATTTTGTAATCTGATTTTTTTTTTTTTTTTTTTTTTTGCAGTTTTGCTTCTTCTTCTTCTTCTTTTTACATTAAGGGTTAATTTTAAAAGAATGAGAAAATATGGATCATTATCTTGGGTATTTCAACATTTCTATTTTTATATATTTTTAATCAAATTTAACTGATAATTTTTTTAGGTGAAAGGGTATCAAAGATAAGCAAAATTACAAAAAAAAAAAAACCAAATTACACAATGTATAAATGTTGAGGGTTAAAGTTGTTATTATGCCAATTTTAAATGCCGCCATTGTTAGCCACCCAATGACCAAAAAAACAAAATTGAATAGTTTGGTGACCATTTTGTAACTTTTTATAGTTAGATAACCTAAAAAAAATCTACTAAGAGTTGGATGATTATTTTGTAACATTTTATGTTGGGTGACAAAAAAAGAAAATCACTAATAGTTGAGTGACTAGTAATACAGTTTACCAAAATAAAATGGAAACATCAACAAAGAGAGCGAATAAAGCCCAACAGGCTCAAAAAGTAAAAAAAACGATCCAAAGTTAAAAATAAGAGAAATATTTTAATAGTTAGGTACCATTTCCTAAATTTTATGTTAGGAGACCAAAAAAAAACAATGAGTGACTACTAATAGAATTTAACCATAAAAATGGAAACATCAAACGAATAGAGCAGAAAAAGCCCAAAGGGCTCCAAAAAGTCTAAAACGGTTCAAAGTTAAAAATGAAAAAACAGATTCCGTTGCCGGGACTTGAACCCGGGTCTCTCGGGTGAGAGCCGAGTATCCTAACCACCTAGACTACAACGGATTTGATTAATTTCAGACAAATATTATATTTCTAGTAATATTCAAATAAAAAAGGTCTTTCTCACTAGGTTCAAATTACTCAATCCGTTCTATGTAATATTGAATGAGGCCAACCTAACAATACTTTTGGTTGTGGTATTATTTTTTTATACATGATTTAGTATATAAGTTAACAATAAATTATTTTAATTTGTATTATTTAGTCACTTTTAGGGTTTATTTTTATTAAAATAAAGGAATTTTTTTACTTATTTCGAGGTATTATTTTTTACAAGAGTTTTTACTCAATTTTCTAGTTTTAAGTTTAAATTTATATTAATTATTCTTTATTTTATATTCAAATATTGTAAAACATATGTAATAAATACGTTTTTTTTCTATGTTATTACACTGGTAACCAAATGAAGTATCAAAGATGTCTATGAACTGAGCGTAAGTATGATTTTATGCTTGCAGAAGCTCAATCAGCTTTAAAATATAAATCTAAAATTTTGTCTAAATTCATTGTAGGTCCACTTATATTATTTTTTATTTTTTTGAAAATCATTTATAGTATTTTTTAATAACTTTTTTTCATTTGTCAAAATTGTATAATAAACAACTTAACATTTTTTTAATATTTATATTATTGTATTATTATAGATTTTTTTTTTTATAATATAACCAAACTGAATGTTCTAATTTTTTTTTCATAAAGCCTTTCAAATCTAAAATGAGCTTTTGAACTTGGATAACAGGCCTGATCTCTAAATAGGTCTAGTTGCATGTAATTAGAGATGTTCATGGGTAATGTTGGGGTTCGATTCTAAAATATTTTTCAAAATTGTTTAAAAAACTCAATTTACTATTAGAAAAATTAATAAGATATTTAAATATATTTTTAGTTGCTATTTTATATATTTTATAATTAAATTTTAATTTTAAAAATATTTTTGAACAATCTCATTATAGGTATCATATCTATTATTTTTGATACAATGCTTAAAGCTACTCATAATCCCGCTCCAGTCTAACTCATAAATAGGAAGACAATGCGCTTCAGGGCACTCAAACCTACATCTTCCTACATTGGCAACAATGCCCGTGCCAATCGAACCGACTTTTATATTTGTTGTTAAACTCAAGCAAAAGAAAGTACAAAGGAAAAGGAGGTAAATGCTCCTCTTGTTGAAACATAATATTGTATATAGCTAATTAGAGCAAGTAATTATGAATAGAACATATGTTTTACATTGAAAATTATTTACTAATATTACTTAATTACTGAAACATTATTTTAATTATTAAATAATTTAATATAAGATTATAATAACTAAGTTATAAATTATCCACCAGCAACACATGAACTAGTTTAATTAAAATTACAAGGCAATAAAAAAAATCTAACATTCTAACATCACTCATCAAAAATACATATCTAGGTCTGAATTTACCAAACATTTCCTAGAATTACAACCAATAAAAAAAAGCTAGATTGTTGTTAAATTACTCAAGAATCAAAGAAGCCTGGACCTGCTCTAGATAGAAGTTCTTTGCCAGCATCCTTCCCCATCGAAACCATATCTTCAAAATGGTATGAGCCTTTTCTTGAAGTTTCAAGCACTGCAATATATACATATACATACATATATATAAGAAATGACAAAGTTGTTCTTATAGAAGATATAAGATTAAAAGAGAAATCTGGGAAATGTTCCGAGTGAGATGGTCATACCGCGTGTTCCATCAGGAGAAGCTACCAATCCTTTAAATATGCAATTGCCATCCTCGTCTTTGGAAGCATATCCAGCTATAGGAGTTCGGCAAGACCCGTCAAGTGTCAACAGAAAGGCCCTCTCACATGAAACTGCCAATCGTGTTTCCTCATGATTTAATGAAGCTAGGTAATTGGCCTGTGTACAAGATAAGAATAGATGAGAAGAGATTCACGGAACCACCACTTGAGTGATTTAAGGTCAGCCATGAAATAAGCAAAGACAATACATACCATTTTTTCATCATCGCTACGACAAGCAATTCCAATAGCACCCTGTGCAACAGCTGGTAGCATTTCATCAATTGAAAGAGTAGAAGTAACGTTTTCCGTCATGCTCAAGCGTCTAAGTCCCGCTAATGCCAACAAAGTTGCCTGGACAACCCCTTCATTAAGTTTTCTTAACCGTGTTTGTACATTGCCCCGGAAATTATCCTCCACCTAAAATAAAGAAGTAATTTTATATGTTTGAATCAGAAGAGAATCTTAAATAACTTAGCTGATTCCTCTAAGAATATGCGAAGTAACTTACCTTGAGCGATGGATATCTATGGAGTATTTGCGACTTTCTTCTGAGTGATGCAGTACCAACGACACTCCCCGCAGGAAGCTCAGCCAAAGAAGAAGCACTCAAGGAAATGAATGCATCACGAACATCCTCACGCTTAAGGTTGCAAGGAAGAATCGTCTTCTCTGGTAAATAAGTAGGAACGTCCTTCATTGAGTGGACGGCAATGTCGATATCACCATTTATTAAAGCCTCGTCGATTTCTTTTGTGAACAAGCCCTTCCCACCAATGTCTGCAAGTGGTTGACTCAGGATTTTATCCCCGGTTGTCTTTATTACGACAATTTCTATAGCCCCTTCTTCAGCTAGCTCAGGATGGGAAGCCATGAGTTTGTCACGCGTCTCATGAGCTTGAGCGAGTGCTAACGGGCTGTCCTACACATCGAAAGTACATAAATAGCTAGAAGAAATTCAAGATATCCTTCAAAAAACAAGAAATGAAAGAGCTATTCACCACACCACATCGAAAGACCCTTTCTTTGAATCTGATTTTTGTGCTATTCATCCAGTGACTCGATCCTAGACTCGGGACGATAACAGGATAAGTCGGTATCTGTTCGGACTCATTTGTGTTATGTCTAGGATTCGAATATGTGTAGCACATCAAAGGATCACAAAGGGGATCTATAAGTACCCACAGAGGAACATAATTATGGATTATGCTTTCATTACACAGTCCAACAAGTTGAGTTTAGTCTATGACAATTGCCAAATAAAAGAAAGCAAGTATTTTGAAAGAACAACTGAACCTAACAAATAATTCAATAAAAAAAAAAGTCAATGACTGATAGAATTAACTGAACTGACTATTAAGGACTAAGTATGCAAAAGACCGAAACTCTATTAGAAATTCACAAAACTAGCTAAAACCAGAGCAAGATTCTATAAAACAAATTAAACCCAGAGAAACCATCCAGGTGTTTTAACAAATCAGAGAGAAGATCACTTTCCAGCATTATAATTTAACAACTTACAAAGCAACAATTCAAAGAATGTACCTTCCTCTGGTGCCAATTCTGAGAAGTGCAACTTCAGTCTTGGCAAGAGAAGCTTTTATGGCACCAAAGCTCTGCTTTTTCTTTGAACCAGGAAGAGTGTGGGGCTTAAGATGTTGGAGGGGGAAGCCAAGAACAGAGACGGCGCCACCGCCGCCAGATTTGAGTACGCCGCCGCCGTGGGTTGTACATTGAGAAGAAACTAGCGTCTCCATTGGGAGCTAGAGAACTCAATAGAGAAGAAGAGGAAGAAGAAAAGGGAGATTGAAATGGATTTGACGAGATTGCTGTTTGTTATTTGACTGTTAAGAAAGAAAGAGCTGGCTGAAAGCGGATACTGGATAGGATATTGGGATTACAATGGCTATGATCCCATACGGTTTGCTACCCTACAGTTCTTCCCCATTCTTTTGATTTTTCATTATCATCTGCCTCCCATCTTTATGCAAAGATTGGATTAAATTCTGATATTAGTCCCTGTACTTTTGCGAAAACTATTGATTTAGTTTATGTACTTTAATTTCATCAAAGTTAATGTACTTTCGAATTAGTCAATTTTAATCTAAGTACTTTTTCAAATTTTAAAAATTTAGTTCTAACCCAAATAGTAACAATTAAATCTATTTGGTTAAATTCAATTACTAGTATTATAATATATGTATAATTGTATATTTATTCCATATTAGCCAATTAAACCTATACTTTTAGAATTTTAGAATTTTAATCTGGACACAAATAACAATCATTAATCCATTAAATAGTTTTTTAGTGAGTCATATATAGAAATAATAAGCTAACATAATATTATACATATAATAATACGTTTTTCAACTCAAATTTTAGAAATAACATAACTTAATGAATTTAATAGTTCTCATTTGGTGATGACTAAAATTTTAAAATTTGAAAAGTATAGAGGATACAAATGATCAAATTAAAGTTCAATGATTAGATCGACCACATTCGTAAAGTACAAAGCTTTTGGATATAGTTGTTCATGCCAAGTCGGGTCCAAGTTCAATCAAATTTAAGCACGATATTAAAACATTTTATATTTGGTCCATTCTAAAATATGGGTCTAAAAATTTGTCCAAACTCATCCATATTTGTAAATAGTTAATTCATGTTATTGTTTATATTATTATTTTTAATATAAAGTTTAACAATTTTTTTTCATTTATTAAAATTTTATACACCAACAACTTAATACTTTTAAAGTTTAGATTATAGTATTATATATTGGTATAGAGTTTCAATACTGTAAATGTATAAAATACATTGAATATCATTAGATAAATTAAATAATATGATTTTCAATATGATAATAATTAATAATGTTAAAGTCAATTTTTTATAATTAATAAAAATTAAACGTGAGAGATTAACTTTTAACATCAATACATTTAAAAAATAATATTTAAAATAAGATTATTTAATATTGTAATCTTCCGGTCTAATATTTTATACCAATATTTAAATATTTTAAAGGTTAAAATTAGAAAATTATCAATAATACAATATTTTGCTTGATTTAAATTAATTTTATATAAAAATAAAGCTACTTGTGAATAATTTTTCAGAAAATGTATTAAAGGAATTTATTTTTTTGTTTTACTTTATTTATACTATAATCAATAATGTTTATGTTTTATTATGTTTTGTAAAAATGTGAAACATGTTTTTTTCCCTAAAATTCTAAATTTTTTTAATTATATCTTTTATTTTTTTATGAAAATATTTATTAATATCTTTGTTTAATATTCATGAATAAATTAATTTCAAGAAAATGTTTATGAATGAATTTATTTCATTTAAATGAATGAGTATAAAATACACATTTTTGAACAATCAAACTTATTTTTTAAGAATGAGTATAAAATACACATTTTTGAACAATCAAACTTATTTTTTAAGCATTACCAAATAATGTTCAAAAACCATAAAACAATGTTAATTTTATCAAAATAAAGTTCAAAAATTCAAACTCAAAATTAATATAAAAAATAAAAAACCGAACCAAATTGAATTGAATTATCATAGACAATTCAAAAAATTCGAGCAAATCGAACTGAACTCACTCCCACTAAAGTTAACAATATTAATATAAATTAATGCTAAAACAAAAATAATACGTCCATTGATACAACACAACATCTCTTCATTCAAAAATCATTTGATTATACTAAAGTGTCGCTTGCAAATCTTAAAAAATTTCTTATCCTAAAAAAGTAAATAAATAATAAAAAGCTATATACATATAGGATTAAATAAACTAATAACATTTAATAAATAAATTAGTACACAAAATTATAATATATATTTATAAAAGCACGAGCTTGAAAAAATATTAGAATCGATGAAAATAATTTTTATATTTTATTATATTACTAAATTATTATTTAAAATAATTATAATATTTAATTTATAATTATTAATTAAAATATTGTTTGTGATAATTATACCTTTAATAATGATTATAACTTAATAGAAATTATGATAATTATATATTTAAAAATAATTATAATTATAATTTACATTTATTATTTTAAAAAGTTCAGTAAAAAGGTTTTATATATTCTTTTTTATTTTTTTTACTTGATATTTTATTGCCACATATTAATTATACTGGGGAGGGATCATCTTACATAGGTGTAAAACTAAAATAGTTTTGCATGATTTTGTATATTTTTGTACGATTAATATTTTAATGATCCAACCGTTATATTTTATATTCTATTCATATAGATCATGTATGTCGAATTTGATGTAAATAAAAAGTTTCCAACTATTTATTTTATATAAAAAAAGTTTGAATCGTTCAATAAGTATTAATATAGACATTTTTTTAGATTGATACGATAGAGATATCGAACTAATTTGAAAATTTATATGTATGATAAGTACAATTATACCGATAAATTTAATGGTTGGATTATTAAAATATTAATCGTGCAAAAATATACAGAACAATGTAAAATTACTTTTGTTTTACATCCGTATAAGTGGATCCCTCCTTATATATTATTTACCTTATCATAGTCAATTTATTGACTGTTAAGAAAATAAAAATAAAAAATAATAGTAAATAGTTTATTTTATAATATATTATTTTTATTATTTGTACAAATTCTTTAATAATAATTTTTTTATTAGTATTATATTTAAATTATCAAAATAATTAATATTTTTTGACACGGTTTATAACTTATCATTTTAAATGATGATTGCATGAAGGAAAGTTATATTTTACATTGAAAATAGTAGAAATATTTTAATTATGATTTAAATTTTTTTAATATTATTAAAAAATTATTGATCTACAAAATATTGATTTTTTTATTATTTTTGAAATTTTAAATAGGAAAGAACAAAATTAATTACAATAAATTAAAAATACTTTATTTATTTAAAAAATACTTAAAAATTAGAAGCGTAAAATAACATGGAACGACTATAAAATAGTCATGAATAATATTCAAGATAAAATAAAAATTTAACCCATGATAAAACGCTGCGTTTATGATATCGATTTGGCGCCGGAGTAGCGTGGCGTTGCACGTGGCCAACGCATCGTCTATAAATTATAAACCACTAACATTTCAGAGCGATTTTTGTTCCAAATTAGGGTTTGATATCACAAAATTTGCGAGAGGAAAAGCATTTCATCATCAGCGAAAAAAAGGGAATTTTAGTCTTCAGGGGAACGATCGAACGATGTCGTACCTACTACCACACCTGCACTCAGGATGGGCCGTAGATCAGGCCATCTTGGCAGAGGAAGAGCGTCTCGTCGTCATCCGATTCGGCCACGACTGGGACGAAACTTGCATGCAGGTATTCCCTTCATCTCTCTAAATCGCTACAATAGGAAAAAGGGTATTCAATAAATCCTATGTTCGCTATAAATTTGTTGGCTTTTTAATCAAATATGAAAAAGGATATGATTGAAATTCGAGGACGGCATCGTGTTGGAAAGAAAAAAAATTGATTGTTTTTATCTCATGACTAAGCAACTAGTAATTAGTGGGTTGTTTATCTTCAAATTATTTCAAATTTTCTTTTTAGACCTGCCCTTGACCTTGTTTTCAATCCCTTGAGCTGCTAGCAAGCATGCTTTTGGTTCAGGAAGGCTGCTTGATCTTGGTTCTTAATGTCTGCTGCTTCTCTTATGTTCATTAAGTTGAAAGAACTTCTAAAAGGGGGCGAAAAAAGAGCCTGAGTTTTATTGTACGAGTTAGATGAACCTGTGTCTAGGTACCTAGTTAACAAATTTGTTTTAAGAATTCTTTTTAGTAGATGCCAGATATCTATTAGGTTGCTTTCTTGATATTCCTGCCTGATTTTGATCCCTTATGAAATTACTCCCAATTTGTAAATTTCAATGCTACATGAACCATTTTGTGAATAAATATGTTCTTGATTGTTGCTTGTCAAATTTAAAATATTTTGGCATGAAGCAAAATTTGTTATTCCTGTATGAACAGCTAAAACTGCCAATGTGAGGAAATGCTTTAGCTGAGAATCTTCGCCGAGTGAGCAAAAGGAGATATTGATTGAGCTTTTAATAATGACTTTCTATTTTATTAGTATATTAGCTTTCTCCTTGTTTGGTCTATTAGCCCTCTGGTCAAGTCCTTGAATACTGAACTTGGCACCTTACATTAATCAAAGTTGTATTAGGTTGCTTTCCTGATATTTCTTGCCTGATTTTGATCCCTTATGAAATCACACACAATTTGAAACTTTCAATGCTACATGAACCATTTTGTGAATAAATATGTTCTTGATTGTTGCTTGTCAAATTTAAAATATTATGGCATGAAACAAAATTTGGTGTTCCTGTATGAACAACTAAAACTGTCAATGTGAGGAAATGCTTAAGCTGAGAATTTTCTCCGAGTGAGCAGAAGGAATATTGATTGAGCTTTTAATAATGACTTTCTATTTTATTAGTATATTAGCTTTCTCCTTGGTTGGTCTATTAGCCCTCTGGTCAAGTCCTTGAATACTGAACTTGGTACCTTACATTAATCAAAGTTATATTTGATAGCTGGCTGTGCTTATTGACATGATAGGGAAATGGTTTTTGTGTTGCTAATATTTGAGCATGTTGCCTTTGGGGTGCTTGTAAGATCATGGACTTCAATAGTTTTTCCATAACATTTTGCCTCTCTCTTTTCTTCTTTTCAGTGCTGCATATCTGGGAACATCATTTTCCATCATTACTTATTTATGAATGCTTGAATATCAACTTGCTTTTGCTTCCTCTGGAATGAAAATGGTTTTATCATTATACTTTCACTTAATTTTACAGTCGAATAATTAGTTATATTATTTTCATTTTCAGATGGATGAGGTGCTTGCTTCTGTTGCTGAAACAATAAAGAACTTTGCTGTGATTTATCTTGTAGACATAACGGAAGTACCTGATTTTAACACGATGTATGAGCTTTACGATCCATCGACAGTGATGTTCTTTTTCAGAAACAAGCACATCATGATTGATCTTGGCACTGGTAATAACAACAAGATTAACTGGGCTCTCAAGGACAAACAGGAGTTCATAGACATCATTGAGACTGTATACCGTGGGGCAAGGAAAGGTCGCGGTCTGGTAATTGCTCCGAAAGATTACTCGACAAAGTACCGCTACTGAGTATTCTTGCGACCTGTAGTTGATCACAAAGATTTAATGGTCATATTTCGTGAATTCAATACAGACTATTTTCATTATGAACTGTGTATGTCGTTTGCAATGCTTAATACAGACTATTTTCATTGTGAACTGTGTGTGTCGTTTGCAATGCTTGCATGAACGTGGAGAATAATCCAATTTGGGATGAAACTTTGAAATATGTATTTTATGTGCTCTTCCGATGCTTATTTACCTTACGGTTGTTTGATTAGGGAGCCTGCATTTTAATTTAAGGATATAAAAATATAAATGATATACAAATTTCAAGATCCGTTGTAGTCTAGGTGGTTAGGATACTCGGCTCTCACCCGAGAGACCCGGGTTCAAGTCCCGGCAACGGAAATGTTTTTTTTTTCCTTTACATTTGGGATTTTTATCTTTTTGTGTCTAATATAAGGGATAAACAGAGCTGAAACATGATGAAATATACAACTAGTTGCAGAATTTTTGTTGTAAGAATAAGTGGGCATATACCAATATGAATATTATTTCTCTACTTATAGATGGCATATTATTGTTTATAAAGATGATAATGTGTTGATTCAGCCAAGATGGATCTTTCAATTAACTCAATTGAAGATTATGTACCACCCTGATGGATAATCCTTGAATTTTAGTATTGCTGTATTCATGTAGCAGCCTTCGCTGCTTCTCTTGCTTAATAGACTTGATTTTTATTATATAAAAGATAAAAAGAAATTTATAAAAGGAAGAACAAGAGTGCACGGAAAGAATAAAGGAAAAATGTAACATTCGACCCCGAATTGGTCCTGTATTTTTATTTTTATTTACTTTTACACTTGAACTTGAAAACCATTATTCATTTAAGTCATTCTATTAATGACCGTGAAAAAAAGAAGGGATAATGTGACTTTTGGCCCTAAACTTGGCAAATTCACATTACCCCTTGAACTTGACAACTAGATTCACTTTAGTACATGATCAATTTTGAAAAATCTGAAAGTCTGATGACGTGGCACTTTGAGATTGTGCCATGCCATCACTTAAGAAATAAAAAATTTTAGATGATGATGTGATACAATCTTATAATATCATATTCAGCTCTCGATTCAATCATCGGGCCAAAATAATTAAATAAGTAATTAATAATTCATAAAAATCTTAAAAGTCAAGTAAAATCGATTTTATCTTTCTTTTTACTTTGTTTTTTTTTTGGATTTTTAATTATTTATTTAATTATTGTTGGTTCAACAATCGAACTAATCAAACTGGTTGAACCAATCAAACATGTTCAACTATGGGTTTGGTTATTAAAACACTAAATATGACACTCTAAAATTGTACCACACTATTCTTTAATTTTTTTTATTTTTTAAACTTAGAATGTCACATCACGAAACTTTTAGACTTTGTAAATTCAGACAATGAAAAACCTAATTTGTTCTTTGATGCTTCTTGATTTAAAAGGAAGATCAAAATTACTTTATATTTGGATGCACACCCATTCCTTTTCTATGATTCAATTAAAATATTAAGACTTATTTTTTTTTTTAATAAAACTAAAAAGAAGATCGATTATGTGACTAAGAGTTGCTAGTTTTGTTTTTCCAATTCTGTGTAAAAGTACATCAATCTAAATTGGTTAAATTACGATACTAGACCCTGTACTCTCAGTAAGTTACAGATTTAGTATCTATACTTTAATTTAATCATTTTCAGCCCTTGTAATTTTTGAATTTTAAAATTTTCGTCCAGATTAAACAGCAACTATTAAATTCCCGATTGTCATTATATTAAGACTAAAATTTCGAAATCCAAAAAATATAGACTAAAAATGATCCAACTGGAGCTAAATCTCTAACTTTATGCATAATACAAGATTAATAATAAAAAGTAGCCAGACAGATTTAACAGTTGTTGTTTGGTCAGGATTAAAATTTCAAAAGTGCAGAGACTAAAATTGATCAAATTTAAGTAGGTGTAATAAATCCACATCTTATCTAAAGTATATTGTGTGATAGCAGAATGTGAACAACTAAATTTCATTCTTCTAATTACCAAAAAAACAGAAAGAAACATTGAAGTACAGATTTCACTTCAAATGTATTGACACAGCTGTCGAAAGAGCTATTGTTGGTTTACAAAAGACCTCATGAAAGATGAATGTTAATTTCTTCAAATGAAATCAAGTTAATGTAGATGACTAAAATGAATAAAGTTGCAAAATAAGAGTGCCACTTTTGGCTAAGTTTATTCATCCATTCCAAATAATAATATACGTTTAATTAATTAGCATCAATATTTTATATAAGAACCTTGAATGTACTCTTATTTAAGGGTGGGATTACAAGTAGTTCTAAGCTGCCACCACTGACAACACCCTGAAACATAAACAGAAAAGCATGAATACCGCCCTACTAACATGGCAACAATCAGTCACTATCATAACCAACTAACCAGCCTAAAACTTGTACAAATCAAACCCCCCAGATAAACAAAATTTACAACAGGCATAAAAAGAATGCAAGGAAAGAGCAATTTGTTGGCAGTGGCCATATTTGACAAGAGTACGTTGCCATTCCTTTTAGGTGGTTTCTCTACAACTACCCAACATTTCTTTGAAAGTGGATTGCCACAAAGAAAAGGATTGCCTACGTAACTGTCCGCCGTGAATGTATCAAACCGATTTCCTATTGGTATAGTGCCTAATAGGTGTTGGAACATTTTCAAATATTTATAGTGTTCCAATAATTATAAATGAATGGATGTAATTAATTAAAAGATTATATTTTTTGATTTTTTGAAAAAGAATTATAACTATTTAAATAATATTATTTGAATAGTTATAATTAAATGAATAATTATGTTTTTATTTTAAAAACATTATGATTCAAAAAGACACCTGTTGATGAAAGATGTCTCTATGAAGAGACATGAAAATTCCTATAAATAGGAATTAGATTTTATTTGGAGATATACCAACAAAAAAAAAATTCTAATATTCCTTCTTTCTTCCTTCATTTTCTAATATTGTTAGATTGTTCTATAAAGAATTACTGCAGAAATCCTTTATAGAAATTGAGTTTCTTGTCATACATTGCTTAGTGTGTAGTGGGCTATTCTCGTCAGTGTAAAACACAAATAGCCATTGGCTTCATTGTATCCTCGAGGTTAATTTGCTTGGAACTCGTTTGCACACCAAAGATAGGTGGGGACAAATATAACCTTAAAGAAAGTGGTTTGATACACGCCTTGGAGCCTTGTCCTATTTCTTCTTCTGTTCGAGTTTCGTTCGTGTGTTCGAGATTTTCCTCACCGGAGATTTGTACTAACAGTTTTAAGGTTATATTTCATGATGGCTACAACAACTCATGAAAGTGGAACACTAAGGGAGTTGGCTTCCAATTTTGTCAAACTTGATCGGTTTGATGTTGGCAATTTTCGATGATGGCAGAAAAAGATGCACTTCTTATTATCAACTTTGAAGATTGCTTATGTTTTGGATACTCCAAGACCTGACGAGACTGAAAACGAATCTGTTGCTGCAACCCGAGAAAGACAAAAATGGGACAATGCTGATTACATATGTATGGGCCACATATTGAATGGTTTATCTGATGGTTTGTTTGATACCTACTAAAACGAGGTCACCGCTAAAGAATTATGGGACAAATTGGAGACAAGATACATGACCGAAGATGTTACAAGTAAGAAATTTCTCGTCAGTCGTTGCAATAATTATCAAATGGTTGATGGTCGTTCTGTTATGGAACAATTCCGTGATATTGAAAAGATGCTGAATCAATTCAAGCAATATGATATGAAAATGGATGAAATGATTGTTGTATCCTCCATAATAGACAAACCTCCTCCATCTTGGAAAGACTTTAAAAGAAGTCTAAAACATAAGAAAGAGGAAATATCTCTTGAGGCTTTGGCAAATCATCTTCGTATCGAAGAAGAATATCGAAAGCAAGATCAGAATTTAAATTCTAAAAATGCCAAAGTGCATGTTACGGAGGAAGTACAAACTACTAAACCATTCAAGAGAAAGTTCAAACAAACTGATAGAGCACCTAAGTTTAAAAAGAAATAAAAGGGCTCATGCTATCACTATGGTAAGCCGGGACATTTCAAGAATGAATGTCGATTTTTAAAGAAGAAATCATCTTCTAAGGTTGATAATAACGAAAAGTTCGTTGCAATGATATCTGAAATTAATATGGCACAAGATGATAATACATGGTGGATTGATACCGAAGCAACGAAACACGTGTGCAAAGACAAAAGCATGTTCACAATGTTTACACAATGTAAAAATGAAAATGTCTTGTACATGGGAAATTCTTCCACCGCAGTAATCAAAGGCAAAGGGTCTGTTGAACTGCAATTCACTTTTGGAAAGGTTTTAACCTTAAATGATATATATTATGTACCAGAAGTTAGAAAGAATTTAGTGTCTGGAAGTCTGTTAAATAAGTTTGGTTTCAAACTTGTTTTTGAGGCAGAAAAGTTTATTTTGTCTAAGGGAGGAATTTTTGTAGGGAAAGGATATATGTATGAGAGTATGTTCAAACTGAATATTATTAATAAGAATAAAAATACTGTTTCTGCTTATATGGTTGAATCTTTTTGTTATGGCATTATAGATTAGGTCATTTGAATTATAGAAAATTGAATGACATGTATAAGTTAGATTTAATTCCTATTTTTAATAATAATATTGAAAAATGCAATACATGTATGTTGACTAAAATTACAAGAAACCCTTTTCCTAAGGTTAAAAGAAAAACAAAATTGCTTGATTTGACACATAGTGATTTATGTGACATGCATAATACTCCTACATTAGGTGGAAAGAAATATTTTGTTACTTTTATTAATGATTGTTTTAGATATTGTTATGTATATTTATTGCATTCAAAAGATGAAGTACTTGATAAATTTAAAGTTTATAAATTTGAAGTTGAACTTCAGTGTGAATCATTTATCAAGTGCTTATGATCGGATAGAGGTGGAGAATACTATAATCCAAGTTATTTTGAATCCACTGGGATTGTCCATCAAGTTTCAGCCCCTTACACACCACAAAAAAATGGTGTAGCTGAAAGGAAAAATAGAGTATTGACTGAAATGGTAAATTCAATGTTATCATATTCAGGTCTTGGACAAGGTTTTTAGGGAGAAGCTGTTCTAACAGCTTGTCATATATTGAATAGAGTTCTTAATAAGGAAACTAAAATAACCCCTTATGAACAATGGAAGAAAAAGAAACCAAACCTTAATTATTTGAAGGTTTGGGGTTGTAGAGCTATTGTCAAAGTTCCAACACCTACACGTAAAAAGTTAGGTGAAAGAGGAATTGAATGCATATTTATAGGATATGCACACAATAGCAAGGTATATAGGTTCATGGTAATTGAACCAAATGATTCAATTTCAATTAATACTGTTATTGAATCAAGAGATGCTATTTTTGATGAAAATAGATTTAATTCTATATCAAGACAATTACATCCACAACAATTAATTCATTCTTCAAATGAGAATGAGATTCCATTGGAACAAATTGATAATAATGATGAATCTTGTCAAGAATTAAGAAGAAGTAAGGGGATTAAAAAGGTCAAAGATTTTGGACCAGATTTCATTATGTTTCTTGTAGAGGAAAAGGTGAAAGTATATGCAATAAGATACCTTATTGTTATAATACGGAATCTGATCCTATTACATTTGAATAGGCAATGAAATCTCAAGACTCTGCTTTTTGGAAAGAAGCAATAAATGATGAGATAGATTCAATAATGGGAAATCAAACTTGGATCTTAGTTGATCTTCCAACAGGTTCCAAACCAATAGGTTGTAAATGGATCTTCAAAAAGAAAATGAAGGTCGATGGAACCATTGATAAGTTTAAAACAAGGTTGGTAGCCAAAGGTTTTACACAAAAACAAGGTATTGATTACTTTGATACCTATGCTCCAGTAGTAAGAATTGCTACAATTAGACTCTTAATATCACTTACCTCTATATATAATCTGGTTGCTCACCAAATGGATGTTAAAACTGTATTTTTAAATGGTGAATTGGAAGAGGAAGTGTACATGGAACAACCGGAAGGATTTGTTGTTCCAGGACAAGAGCATAAGATATGTAAGCTTGTTAAATCTTTATATGGACTTAAACAAGCACCAAAACAATGGCATCAAAAGTTTGACAATGTTGTTTTAGCTAATGGCTACAAAATAAATGAATCCGATAAGTGCATATATAGCAAATTTGAAAATGGAAAAGGTGTCATAATTTGTTTATATGTAGATGGCATGCTCATTTTTGGCACGGATTTGGAACAAATAGAAAACACAAAGAAATTCTTGTCAAACAACTTTGCTATGAAGGATATGGGTGTAACAGATGTTATTCTTGGGATTAAAATAACCCGAGATGAAAGCACTATAGCTTTATCACAATCACATTACATTGAAAATGTGCTTAAAAAGTTTGATCTTTTCAACTGTATTCCAGCTTCTACACCCATGGATCCTCAAATAAAATTAGTATCTAATGCTGGTAGGAAAATTGATCAATTAAAATATGCAAGTCTAATTGGCTGTCTTATGTACATAATGACTTGTACAAGACCAGATATTGCATATGCTGTTAGGAAATTGAGTAGGTACACAAGTAATCCAAGTAGTTTGCATTGGCAATTATTGAATAGAGTACTTAGGTACTTAAAGAAAACTATTAACTATGGATTGTGTTATAATGGATATCCTCCATTTTTAGAAGGGTATTCGGATGCTAGTTGGATTACAAGTTTGGAAGATCATGCATCTACTAGTGGATGGATCTTCATTCTTGGTGGAGGAGCCATTTCTTGGGGTTCCAAGAAACAAACATGTATTACTGATTCCACAATGGTAGCAGAATTTATTGTATTAGCCGTTGCATCTAAAGAAGCAGAATGGTTAAGAAATTTTTTGATGTACCTTTATGGCCTAAGCTAATTTCACCTATTTTTATCCGTTGTGATAGTGAGGCTACTCTAGCAAAGGCATATAGCCAAGTATATAATGGAAAGTCTAGACACATTGGATTAAGATATAGTTATGTCCGACAATTAATCTCTGATGGAGTGATCACTATTAATTATGTGAGGTCAAGTGAAAATTTGATGGATCTTTTGACAAAAAGTCTTGCTAGAGATGTAGCAAAAAGGACCTCAAAAGGGATGAGACTCAAGCCTACTAATTAGAGTCATCCATGATGGAAACTCAACTCAATGCTTGGTATAACGTCAAGTCTTGAGTTCAATAAGACAAAGTACATCATTAGTATGTGACTGTTAGCACTGTAAATAAATCCATCCTAGGATTAAAGTGCTAGGTACCCGTAATGATAAGGGAAGGATGAGTAATGTACTCTTAATGGACCCATAACATAAATATGTTAAAGTGTTATAATTACGGGAACACTCTTGATGGGATCTACCTATGTGAGTGGAAGTGTGGCCGCTTTTAGGAGCTCAAAGGCTTGGCTCTGACAGCACTCATGAAAAGAGGACACAGACACATGGCCATGATAGTGTCCCTAGATACTATGCATTGACCAATGTTGAAATCATTGTGTGAGATGTGTTCGGTTAATCAAATGCAATAATTGGTTCAAAGCTTAGTCTACCATGAAATTTCGATTAACTTTAACATGTTTTCACTAAGTGAAGGTTCAATCGTAAGATACCTTCATTTATGCAAATTGATTTCCAAGAATATCAAAATCTAAAATATTTTGAAAATGGGGGGAGATTGTTGGAACATTTTTAAATATTTATAGTGTTCCAATAACTATAAATGAATGGATGTAATTAATTAAAAGATTATATTTTTGATTTTTTGAAAAAGAATTATAACTATTTTAATAATATTATTTGAATAGTTATAATTAAATAAATAATTATGTTTTTATTTTAAAAACATTATTATTCAGAAAGACACCTGTTGATGAAAGATGTCTTTATAAAGAGACATGAAAATTCCTATAAATAGGAATCAGATTTCATTTGGAGATATACCAACAAAAAAATTCTAATATTCTTTCTTTCTTCCTTCATTTTCTAATATTGTTAGATTGTTCTATAAAGTATTACTGCAAAAATCTTTTATAGAAATTGAGATTCTTGTCAAACATTGCCTAGTGTGTAGTGGGCTATTCTCGCCAATGCAAAACGCAAATAGCGATTGACTTCATTGTATCCTCGAGGTTAATTTGCTTGGAACTCGTTTGCATACCAAAGATAGGTGGGGGCGAATATAACCTTAAAGAAAGTGGTTTGATACACGCCTTGGAGCCTTGTCCTATTTCATCTTCTGTTCGAGTTTCGTTCATGTGTTCGAGATTTTCCTCACCGGAGATTTTTATTAACAATAGGTTGTTGAAAGCAACGTTGAATAGTTCCAGATCTGTAAGTTTTGTTAATTCTGGACATAGTTCACCAAAGAGTTTGTTATAAGAGACATCCAAGCTTTCCAGATCTGTAAGTTTTGTTAATTCTGGACATAGTTCACCAAAGAGTTTGTTATAAGAGACATCCAAGCTTTCCAGATCTGTAAGTTTTGTTAATTTTGGAGACAGTTCACCAAAGAGCTTGTTATGGGAGAGATTCAACATAATCAGCGTTTTTAGTTGTGTAATTTGGACGGGAATTGAACCAGTCAATCTATTGGACGACAAATCTAATAATGAAATGTAGTAACCACCGGAGAAGTCAATCCAAGAAGTAATGTTGTCGAAGCAGTCGGGAATAGGTCCGAACAGATTGTTTCGCGTTAGATCTAATCCTTCCAAATGTCTCATCTGGCACAACCGGCGTGGTATTTGCCCTTCCAAATGGCTAGCCCTGAGAATGAGCACTCTTAACTGAGGGAGGGTGGGTGACTGCAACAAACTCCACGATAGGCTACCTAATAAGTTTCCCGTAAAATCATTGATGCCAAGATCGATAAACTCTAGCTTCGAAAAACTAAAGTTTCTAGGAAGTGCATCTCCTCTCAAGTTGTTGTCGTGCAAGGACAAATATTGAAGGCGACTCGTATTACTTGTCAGAAGGTACTGAATTTCTCCATGTAATTTGTTGCCAGATAAGTCTAGAGATTGAAGTCGTTTTAATCTACCAGATGGAGGTATGCCGCCATTAAAACCATTATAAGAAGCACTTAGATGAAGCAACTCTGGAAAAATCAAGTGAATATCTTCAGGTAATGGCCCGTAGAAGCTATTATCGGAGATGTCTAGTGAATATCTTCAAGTAACGGCCCGTAGAAGCCACTAAAAATAGGCTTTTTGTTCTTTGTTTCCCTTTTCTGTACCACCATGTTCCATCACCAGAGAGCCCGAAATGCTTCAATTTTCAGCAACGAAACAATTATTGCGGTCGGATAATAGTGAAATTTCTCTAATTTAAAGACTTCATCTTTCAATTAAATATTCAATCAAGTAATCAAGAAACCATGCTCACAATAAAAATTCATCAATTAAGTCATACGATAGGCCTCAAAGATATATTAAGTCTGAACTAAACATGCTAGAGCACATACCGAAATCATCAAATCATCAACAAGGACCGTATTGAACAGGTTGTAAACAGGTATAGGGATCAAATTGCATGAATCTGAATCAAGCTCAAAGATTAAATCGTAAAGAACTCAATTGTCAAGGGACCTAGAAACAAATAACCTGTAATAGCCTAAATTTTCAGTGGTGTCGAAATAGTGATTCGAGATTACTAAATCCGACAAGAGTAGAAAATATTATTAATTTAGTGAGTATAAGTTAAATGTGAAGTTAGAAAAAAAAAATTAAATAATTAGAATCGAAAACGAGGTATCGAGACCTCGGAGATTTTTAATCTAGCCATAAACGTTTTATAAATATTTATGGAGTGTTAAAGTTTCGTCAAGAAATTTTAAAGTTCCGATAGTTAATTGAACAAAAAGGACTAAGTTGTAATAAATGCAAAGTTATGAGAAATGATTAAATAGTTTAAATGATAAAAGAAAGAGGGCTTAAAAAGGCAAATAGACCCAAGGTCTATTTGGGCTGGACGGCAAGGGCATGAAACCAGAGAAAATAAGGAGAAATAAGGGTAAATTTGGAATATTGTAAAATTTACTTAATAAAACTAGGACTAAAGTGGAATTATCTAGATTTCTCTTGATTTCTCTTCATTTTCTTCAGCTGAAAAACAGCCATGGGAGAGAGCTTCAAGCTGGTTTTCATACTCAAGCTTCATGTAAGTTTAATTCTTGCTTTCTCCTTGAAATTTCTATGTTTTTGGACTTTTACAATT
Organism: Gossypium bickii; assembly: GCA_025503065.1. Classification (NCBI taxonomy): domain Eukaryota; kingdom Viridiplantae; phylum Streptophyta; class Magnoliopsida; order Malvales; family Malvaceae; genus Gossypium; species Gossypium bickii. The sequence goes on from CP106717.1 coordinate 110,926,308, forward strand.
GGATCCAACTTACTATGTCATTAGTTTTTGATTCTATAGCTAATTTTTAAAGTTGATGTGGATTATTACTGGAATAATATGATGAATAAATATTGATTTGGAGCTTTAATTTTGTTATATGATGATATTATCAAGTGAAATTGATGAAAATGGGTTTTAGGACCTAATTGTGAAATAGCTGAAATTATGGCCTAGTGTTAAAATTCTGATTTCAAAGGTTATGAAGTAGTTTAAAATGATAGAGAAAAGTATTAAATGAGAAAATTAACTCAATTGAGGGATTAATTCAGCAAGGACTGAATTGTATGAATTGTGGAATTAGGGACAAAATAGAAATCAACATGTTACACTAAAGCAGTTTTGGACAGCAGCAGTTGTCTAACTTTGAAAAATCACCAAAAATTGTAGAAATTGAATTAGAAGTTGAGGTAGATATGGAATTAAAGTTTGTTGAGTCTATTTTCATATAAAAGAAACATAGCAAGCAAAGGAAGTCTACATTTTGAGATATTTAAAGTTTTGTAAGACTGGTTTAGAATAACTTCGTGATCCCCTGTTCTTACTTTAAAAATTCACTAAAAATTGTAAAAAAAATAATTATGAGTTATAATTTATATTTTTAGAATCCTGAATGAGTCTATTTTCAATAGAAATAAACATGAATATCATCTGAATCTTGTATAAAGAGATAATTAATTTTTAGTGAAGAAGGGTCAGAACTGTCAGACAGCAGAACAGGGGTGACTTTGATGAATAAACTGTACTAATTGGCCACACCAAAAATTCTGGAAAAATTATGGTAAGAAGATATGTGAGTCTAGTTTAAAATAAAATTAACGGATCTTAATTTGGAGTTCTGTAGCTCAAGATAAAAATAATTTAGTGACTATGACACGGATGGACAGCTTGAATATTCACATGAGTAAATAGTGAAAATTATAGAAAATATTACTTACAAGTGTATTGTTTATACTAAGGATGTGGATGGAGAGGAGGAGGAGGGAAAATAATATATGAATGACTTGTGTATAAATTGATTACATGCTCAATTATAATTGATATAATGTTTTATTTGGAATATTTATTATGAAATTATGATTATCGTTATAATACAAAAAATTGAAGTTGTGAGTTTATATGGCTAAATTTTAGTGATCATTTGTTAATTTTATGAATTTCATTATGTGTTATTTCATATGTATTGATGATCAAATTGAGCATTTGATTCGGTGACAACATGAATTGACGGAAAATACAATGGTTGAACCATGGCAACAAGTGATAAGTGATAGCTTCGGCTACACTTATCCGATCAAAGACAAGTGAAAGTGAAAAGTGGTAGCTCACGCTACCGATCGATGAAAAGTGGTAGCTCGGCCACCGATCGATGAAAAGTGGTAGCTCCGCTACACCGATCGTGAAAAGTGGTAGCTCGGCCACCGATCAAGTGAAAAGTGGTAGCTCCGCTACCGATCGATGAAAAGTGGTAGCTCGGCTACTTGATCGGTGAAAAGTGGCTACCGATCGGTGAAAAGTGGTAGCTCGCCACCGATCGATGAAAAGTGGTAGCTCTAGCTACCTGATCAGTGAAAAGTGGTAGTTTCGGCTACCTGATCAGTGAAAAGTGGTAGCCTCGGCTACCTGATCAGTGAATAGTGGTAGCTTCGGCTACAAGTGACAAGTGATTTCCGTGTAAGACCATATCTGGGATATGGCATCAGTGATTATCAGTGAAATTCAAGGCATACCGGTGCCAGAACAATTTCGTAAGACGTTCACTAAATTGTGAAGTTGGTAAGTGTTATATAGAATTATGTGATATAAGGAAATATGAGTTGATGATACATGAACATAGAACTTGGTTGATGAATGAGTTCATTTGTGATTATATATTTGTACACCCTTGAGTGTATTATCTGTATGAAATGGTATTCTGAATGAGTTAATGAGAAGAGTTCTAAAATGACATAATCTAAATTCAAAATGAAATATTATGAAAATGTACTTGGAATGTATTGGTATGTCTTGTGTGTGTTATTTGAGTTCATAATATGGAAAGTAAATGTATGTGAAAATATGATGTGATGATATCTGTACATGGAATTTATTTATGGATACATGCATTCTAATGGATTTTAGAGAACATTGAAATTGGGCTCAATAAGTGAGTTGCCAATTTAAATTGTAATTGGCAGGAAGAGTTAGTGAATTGCATGATTATAAGTTGTTACATGTATTTGTCAAAAATACGAGGAAATGATGGTAAATGATACATGAAAATATGAGACTATAATATATAAAAACATGGAATGTGTTTGATAAATGTGTTCATTCATAATTATAGAATTTTTGCATCTCAAGTGCACTATATGTATAAAGATGATGTTTCAAATGATTTGATAAGTAAAACTCAAATATGAAGTAGTTTGAAACCAAGACAATTTGTTATAAAAATGTATATGAAAAACAGAGGTGCGATTGTTATAAGATATATGAATACATAGGATGGAAAAGTACAAGTACAAGAGAAATTTAATGAGAATTGAGCCCATATACGTTTCTTGTTATTTATATGAAGTGTATGACTAACAAATCGTATTAAGTATAAGGCTCAGTTGAATATCTTAAATTAGTTTTTATATGTATTAAATGTGGTGAAGAATAAGGATCAAATGAGTGAGAAATATGGCTTGAAAAATAGCATAATTTGTGAAAAATTAACTTTACCACACGGCCAAGCAACACGGGCGTGTACTAAGGCCGTGTGACCCAAGTTTCTCCACAGATGCAAGTCAGAGAGTTATACGCCCTAGAGGCTCGGCCATGTGAGCCACACGGGCGTGGGAACCTTGTAAATGAGATAAACTTAAGGATTTTGCGAAAAATTTTATATGATTTTGATTTAGTCCTGACCCAATCCCAATGCATGATTTGAACCTTAAGGGTCTGATAAAGGAAACTTTTACAATAAATTTTAATATTTGAGCGATAAATGGTTTAAATAATCTGTAAATGTTTCGTACTCTTCGGTAATGCCTCATACTCTGTTCTGGCGTCGAACACGGGTAAGGGGTGTTACATAACCCATTTATAAAGCACAAAATAGCAAGAACAACTTTTATGCGGCAGACGTTTTGATTTCAATTTACTTAAACTTTTTTAATCTACACTTTAATAAATTATTAAATGAAAATAAACATACTTATTTTATTTTTTTACTTAATATAAAAATTTCAGCAAAAAATATTAAATAAAATATATAGATAGATAACTATTAATATTAAAAATATTAATTCAATTTAATTTTATTAAAAATTGAAATAAATTATCAGTTTAAAAAAATCAAATTATTATATTTATAACAAGATTAAAATTAAAAATAAATAATCTTTTAAAAATTAATGTTTACTTTTATCATATAACATAATTATATTAACTATTTATACTTATTAATTTATCTATTAATATTTTAATTTAAGTTCAACATTTACAAAATTTAACAATAAAAAATCAATATTTAATTCTTTTAATATTTAAAAGTTCAATCTATCAAATACCCACTAAACTAAATCCAGTGAAAATTAATCAAATCAAAATACCATTGATGTACAAATTAAAAATAAAAAATATGTAACACCCAATTCAATATTTTGATTATCTCATGTCCAATGTGTCTATTATATATATATATATAATAATTTGTTATACTTTTATACAACACTTGTCAGCCTCTCACCCTATTTATGGAGTTTAAAACCTCTACTGATAATGTACTAAATATTTTCCTATAAAATTTCTATAAACCAAACAAATAAAAAAAAAGGGATGATATGTATACCTACTATACCTCCACCAACTTAAGACACATGGTAACAAGGCAGGCTACTTGAAGAATGCCCCTTACCCATGAAGAATCAGTAGATCATTAGAAGTTTCGCCTTTCGATTTAGCTACCGACCAGATAAGAGGTAGTCGCTCAAGGAAAATAGCCACCCGTTTCCTCTAGGAGGATACCACCACTCGTTTCTTCAAGCATTCAAACTTTTATTAAGAACGTGATCCTATTGGTCACTAAACTTCATGTAGATCCAATCACTTAGTACCATGAATCAAAAGGAATGAAAAATTACGTCTTGTCATGAACATCCTTATCCCATTATAGACATCCGTCCCACGCATCCCAGAATGATCTCAAAACAATGGAGATGGGATCAAATCTTCAACATTCTACCTGCACTCCGCCACTTTGGGGATATCTAACATCATAGACTTCAATAGTTTTTCCATAGCATTTTTGGGTGTAACTGTAATTATTAAAACCTTTTTAAATACAGTAATGACGCAATCATAATACGTTGTAGTCTCGGTGGTTAGGATACTCGGCTCTCACCCGAGAGACTCGGGTTCAAGTCCCGGCAACGGAAATTTCTAGTTCTTAAATTTGGACCCTTTTTTACTTTTTTGGAGCCCTATGGGCTTTATCTGCTCTATTTGTTGATGGATGTATCCATTTGTTTACTGACCATTTTTCATTTAAAAACAAAAAAAAAAAAAACTGAAATATGGCAAAAAATTTCAAATTTACTATATTTTGAACCATCAATTAGAAGAAAATAGTATCTTTCCTATAAAGTATAGGAAGGACCAAAGTGGAAAACAAGTTAGCAAAGGATGCCATCTTTTTTCTATGATGAACCAAAACAGTTTTGACTTTCAGACTGAAGTTCCTGGTGTTTACCAAGTCAACAATTTGCTATTCTTGGTTGATTTATTTGCTCTTTCATTGAACTCTCAGTTGTATGTGTCAAATCGAAAATAGAAAGAAGTAAGGAAGGATGCATGCATGTTTTCCTCACCCACTGTCCCAGTCAATAGTGGAAAATGCAAGTCTACTATGTATTATCCAAGAATCTCAAGGCCAAGGAAATTTCAGTGCTAAAGCAAATACCAGAGAGGGGACAACAGACAAGAATATCAGGACAAGGAAAATGTCATGTTGGTCAAACTTGTGTTCCCATTTTCAACAAAACAAGTTACAGGTTAATACTGTATACATGTCTATCATATCCTGCTTGTATCTCATTCATGTGTTAATGCCATATCACACTGCAATAATTAATGCTCAAGTATATATATCTAAAATATTAATCGAGAAGTGTTAAAGAAGTTAATAAAAGGATGCATCTTATTTCTATTATAAACAAAAGAATTTGATTTCAGACTTTGGGAAATTTCTTGCCTTTTCTCTCATATTGTATTATTTTCTAACTTGTTATCAGGGTTCAAAGTTTTCTATCTTTTAGGTCTAATATAAGAGGTAACACAGAGTTGAAACTTCACAAAACAGACAGTAAGGTAATTTTGTTAGATTAATTGAGCACATCAATATGAACATTTTTTCTACTTACAATGGTATGCTGTTATTGTTTATAATGATGATTACCTGTTGCAACAATGGATTCAACCATGGTTGTATGGATGAGGAGAGGACAGCTCTTCAAGAAATTACAGACTCTATGGGATATGGACATGATTCTCACGAGTATTCATATCGGTCCAGATTCTTTGATGATTGTTGCAGGTGGGAAGGTGTCCATTGTAATTACCAAAAAAACAGAAAGAAACATTGATGTACAAATTTCACTTCAAAAGTATTGACAGCTGTGGAAAGAGCTTATTGTTGGTTTACAAAAGGCCTCATGAAAGATGAATGTTAATTTCTTCAAATGAAATCAAGTTAATGTAGATGACTAAAATGAAAAAAGATGCAAAATAACAGTGCCACTTTTGGCTAAGTTTATTCATCCATTCCAAATATTAATATACAGCAAAATTTACGTTTAATTAATTAGCATCAATATTTTATACAAGGACCTTGAATGTACTCTTATTTAAGGGTGGGATTACAAGTAGTTCTAAGCTGCCACCACTGACAACACCCTGAAACATAAACAGAAAAGCATGAAAACCGCCCTACTAACATGGCAACAATCAGTCACTATCATAACCAACTAACCAACCTAAAACTTGTACAAATCAAACCCCCCAGATAAACAAAGTTTATAACGGGCATAAAAAGAATGCAAGGAAAGAGCAATTTGTTGGCGGTGGCCATATTTGACAAGTGTACGTTGCCATTCCTTTTGGGTGGTTTCTCTACAACTACCCCACACTTCCTTGAAAGTGGATTGCCACAAAGACCAGGATTGCCTACGTAACTGTCCGCCATAAATGTATCAAACTGATTTCCTACTGGTATAGTGCCTGATAGGTTGTTGAAAGAAACGTTGAATATTTCCAGATATGTAAGTTTTGTTAATTCTGGACATAGTTCACCAAAGAGCTTGTCATCGGAGACATCCAAGCTTTCCAGAGCTGTAAGTTTTGTTAATTCTGGAGACAGTTCACCAAAGAGCTTGTTATGGGAGAGATTCAACACAATCAGCGTTTTTAGTTGTGTAATTTGGACGGGAATTGAACCAGTCAATCTATTGGACGACAGATCTAAGAATGAAATGTAGTAACCACCGGAGAAGTCAATCCAAGAAGTAATGTTGTCGAAGCAGTCGGGAATAGGTCCGGACAGATTGTTTCGCGCTAGATCTAATCCTTCCAAATGTCTCATCTGGCACAACCGGCGTGGTATTTGCCCTTCCAAATGGTTACCCCTAAGAATGAGCACTCTTAACTGAGGGAGGGTGGGCGACTGCAACAATCTCCACGATAGGCTATCTAATAAGTTTCCCGTAAAATCATTGTTGCCAAGATCGATAAACTCTAGCTTCGAAAAACTCAAGTTTCTGGGAAGTGCATCTCCTCTCAAGTTGTTGTCGTCCAAGGACAAATATTGAAGGCGACTCGTATTACTTGTCAGAAGGTACTGAATTTCTCCATGTAATTTGTTGCCAGATAAGTCTAGAGATTGAAGTCGTTTTAATCTACCAAATGATGGAGGTATGCCGCCATTAAAACCATTATAAGAAGCACCTAGATGAAGCAACTCTGGAAAAATCAAGTGAATATCTTCAAGTAATGGCCCGTAGAAGCTATTTTCGGAAATGTCTAGTGAAGTAAGGCGTGAGCTTATGTTCCCAAACGTCTTAGGGAATGGACCACTAAAATTGTTGCCACTAACCCGTAATTGTAAAGTGGCATTATGCATCAGCCAAGAAGGAATGTTTCCCTCAAGCAAATTGTCTGAAAGATCTAGGGTCATCAGGTTGCTCCGCGAGGAAAGGAAGCGGGGCACTTTTCGTAGGTTACAACCGGCTAAACTCAGCTCAATAAGCTTGATAGACGGCAACCAAGTCCGGGACTCTGTTTCGAGTTCTAAGTAGGGATTATATGAAATATCAAGGTGACTGAGCCTTGATAAATTGGCGAAAATGGAAAATGAAAACTTGCCCCTGAAGTTATTGCTTGACAAAATCAGCGTGTAGATACTTGGTAGGTTGTGGAATGGAAAGGTAGGAAGGGAGTCGCTGAATTGATTGTTAGAGAGATCCAGATATTGAAGTGCAGTCATATTACTCAAGCATGGGGAGATTTTTCCATGGAGATGGTTATCAAACAGGATTAGTTGCTTCAAGAGCAGGCTGTCACAGAGGCATTCCGGAATAAACCCTTGCAAGTTATTACGAGCCAAATCTAAGTAATGAAGAGAAGGTAATGCCCCCTTTCCCCAGCAGAGATGAGAGGCATTTTCTATTGAGTTGTCTTGCAGATTCAGATTCTGAAGGCGCTTGAGACTGTGAAGCTCTACAGAGGACAAAATTAGGACATTATACATAAAAAGGAAGGCTGATCCAATTATAGTTTATATAGTGAAACAACAGTGGTTACCTTCAGGTGAAGTGAATCCCGCAATCTGATTCCCTGGCAGATGAAGGATTTCCAAGTCCTTAAACTGAGCAAATAAGGTAGCATTGGGATACCAATTTTCGAACAAGCTGGATTCCCTTCGGTAGTTAAAGAAGATGCTACTGACACGAGTGGTGGAAGCATTGCATTGAACACCCTCCCACTGGCAGCAATCTTGTCCATACCAGCTTGAGAAAGCAGTTCCCTCAGGACTGTTTATTGAATCTTTAATTTGTAGGAGAGCATCCCTTTCTTCATCCATGCACCCATGGCAACCAGAGCACATGCATAGAAGAAGCGAGAAGATCAGTAAGAAGGTGGTGTTCCCAAATGTGATCTCCATGATGATAATTGAATTGTTTCAACATATCCCAGGAAGGCACATTCTCAACTTGAAATTTAATAAATAGAGTTGTTTTTGCTTCACCCTAACTAAAGTTCCTGGTGTTTACCAAATCAACAATTTGCCATTCTTGTCTGATTTATCTGCTCTTTCATTGAACTTTCGCTTGTGCGTATCACACGTGTCTCTAAATTATCAAAGGAAACATCTTTTTTTCTTTTATAAACCAAATAATTGGACTTTCAGACTTGGGAAATTTCTTGCCTATTCTCTCATATTGTTTTCTCTTTATTTTCTGATAAAAGATCTCTCCAGTCCTAAATACAGTTTTTAAGTTCCAATCCATAAAAAAACGTACTTTATTGTTTTAATTCTTCTTCAGCTTGTTTATTTTCTTACACTTCCATAGTTATGCAAAACTGAGTCATTTACCTGGCTTGCACCTGAAGTGAGGTCAAGTGCAGGGCATAAATCTTTAAGAATATGCATATAAATATTATGAGTAAACTACACTGACAGTCACTCAGCTTTGATAAACTAACAAAATAGTCACTAAACTTTAAACTCTAAAAATAGGCTTTTTATTCTTTGTTTCCCTTTTCTGTACCACCATGTTCCATCACCAGAGAGCCCGAAATGCTTCAATTTTCAGCAACGAAACCACTATTGTGGCCGGATAATAGTGAAATTTCTCTGATTTAAAGACTTCATCTTTCAATTAAAAATTCAATCAAGTAATCAAGAAACCATGCTCACAATAAAAATTCATCAATTAAGTCATACGATAGGTCTCAAAGATATATTAAGTCTAAACTAAACATGCTAGAGCACATACCGAAATCATCAAATCATCAACAAGGACCAAATTGAACAGGTTGTAAACAGGTATAGCGACCAAATTGCATGAATCTGAATCAAACTCAAAGATTAAATCGTAAAGAACTCAATTGTCAAGGGACCTAGAAATAAATGACCCATTTATAAAGCACAAAATAACAAGAACAACTTTCATGCGGCAGACGTTTTGATTTTAATTTACTTAAACTCTTTTAATCTACACTTTAATAAATTGTTAAATGAAAATAAAAATTTTCATTTGATAATTATTTTAATTTTTTACTTAATATAAAATTTTCAACAAAAAATATTAAATAAAATATATAGATAGATAACTATTAATATTAAAAATATTAATTCAATTTAATTTTATTAAAAATTGAAATAAATTATCGGTTTTAAAAAAAATCAAATTACTATATTTATAACGAGATTAAAATTAAAAATAAATGATCTTTTAAAAATTAATATTTACTTTTATCATATAACATAATTATATTAAGTATTTATACTTATTAATTTATCAACTAATATTTTAATTTAAATTCAACACTTACAAAATTTAACAATAAAAATTCAATATTTAATTCTTTTAACATTTAAAATTTCAATTTATCAAATACCCACTAAACTAAATCCAGTGAAAATTAATCAAATCAAAATACAATTGATGTACAAATTAAAATTTTAAAATATGTAACACCCAATTCAATATTTTTGATTATCTCATGTCCAATGTGTCTATTTTTTTTAAATATATATATTTTTAATAATTTATTATACTTCTATACAACACTTGTCAACCTCTCAACTTACTTATGGAGTTTAAAAACTCTACTGATAATGTACCAAATATTTTCCCATAAACTTTCTATAAACCAAACAAATAAAAAAAAAAATTGAAGGGATGATCTGTATACCTACTATACCTCCACCAACTTAAGACACATGGTAACGAGGCAGGCTACTTGAAGAATGCCCCTTACCCATGAAGAATTAGTAGGTCATTAGAAGTTTTGCCTTTCGATTTAGCTACCGGCCAGATAGGAGGTAGTCGCTCAAGGAAAATAGCCACCCGTTTCCTCTAGGAGGATACCACCACTCGTTTCTTCAAGCATCTAAACTTTTGTTAAGAATGTGATCCTATTGGTAACCAAACTTCATGTAGATCCAATCACTTCGTACCATGAATCAAAAGGAATGAAAAATTACGTCTTATCACAGACATCTTTATCCCATTATAGACATCCGTCCCACGCATCCCAGAATGATCTCAAAACAATGGAGATGGGATAAAATCTTCAACATTCTACCTACACTCCGCCACTTTGGGGATATCTAACATCATAGACTTCAATAGTTTTTCCATAGCATAAATGTAATTATTAAAATATTTTTAAATAGAGTAACGACGCAATCATAATCCGTTGTAGTCGTGGTTAGGATACTCGGCTCTCACCCGAGAAACACGGGTTCAAATCCCTGTAACGGAAATTTCTAGTTTTTTAACTTTGGACCCTTTCTTACTTTTTGTGGAGCCCTATGGGCTTTGTCTGCTCTATTTGTTGATGGATGTATCCATTTGTTTACTGACCCTTTTTCATTTAAAAACCAAAAAAAAACACTGAAATATGGCAAAAAATTTCAAATTTACTATATTTTGAACCATCCATTAGAAGAAAATAGTATCTTTCCTATAAAGTATAGGAAGGACCAAAGTGGAAAACAAGTTACAAAAGGATGCCATCTTTTTTCTATGATGAACCAAAACAGTTTTGACTTTCAGACTGAAGTTCCTGGTGTTTACCAAGTCAACAATTTGCTATTCTTGGTTGATTTATATGCTCCTTCATTGAACTCTCAGTTGTATGTGTCAAATGGAAAATAGAAAGAAGTTAGGAAGGATGCATGCATGTTTTCCTCACCCAGTGTCCCAGTCAACAGTGGAAAATGCAAATCTACTATGTCTTATCCAAGAATCTCAAGGCTAAGGAAATTTCAGTGCTAAAGCAAATACCAGAGAGGGGACAACAGACAAGAATATCAGGACAAGGAAAATGTCATGTTGGTCAAACTTGTGTTCCCATTTTCAACAAAACAAGTTACAGGTTAATACTGTATACATGTCTATCATATCCTGCTTGTATCTCATTCATGTGTTAATGCCATATCACACTGCAATAATTAATGCTCAAGTATATATATCTAAAATATTAATCAAGAAGTGTTAAAGTAAGTTAGAAAAAGGATGCATCTTATTTCTATTATAAACAAAAGAATTTGATTTCAGACTTTGGGAAATTTCTTGCCTTTTCTCTCATATTGTATTATTTTCTAACTTGTTATCAGGGTTCAAAGTTTTCTATCTTTTAGGTCTAATATAAGAGGTAACACAGAGTTGAAACTTCACAAAACAGACAGTAAGGTAATTTTGTTAGATTAATTGAGCACATCAATATGAACATTTTTTCTACTTACAATGGTATGCTGTTATTGTTTATAATGATGATTACCTGTTGCAACATTGGATTCAACCATGGTTGTATGGATGAGGAGAGGACAGCTCTTCAAGAAATTACAGACTCTATGGGCTATGGACAAGATTCTTACGAGTATTCATATCGGTCCAGATCCAGATTCTTTGATGATTGTTGCAGGTGGGAAGGTGTTCATTGTAGCCCCACAAACTCTCAAGTGATTGGAATTTATTTCTACTTCATCAAGAAAGATAGTGAAGAACAGTGGTTTCTGGATATGAGTTCATTTTCTAAACTCAAGCACTTGCAAGAATTGCATCTCGTAGGGAACAAGATTGGTGGACTGGATAATCCTGAAGGTAAGTTTCTCACTTACGCTTTAATCAGTGGCCATTTTTGATACTTTCTTAAAACTATCCCTGATTTTCATGCAGCAATATGTGAACTTGCTAACTTACAACGGTTAGATCTTTCAATTAACTCAATTGAAGAAGAAGTACCACCTTGTTGGGGCAATATGCCATCACTTCGAACTCTAGACTTGTCGAAGAACGAGTTCCGGGGAAACCTTACTTCCATCCTTGCAAATATATCAAAAAACATTGAAGTCATTGACTTTTCTCATAACCTTTTCGAAGGTTTTGTGCCCTTTTCCATCCTTGCAAACCTTTCCAACCTCAAACATCTAGGTCTTTCCTACAATTACCATTTAGAAGTTGAAACAGAAGATCCAATTTGGCACCCTTCTTTCCAAGTGCAACATTTGCTTTTGGCTGATTGCAATCTGAACCATCAGAGTGGTCAACGAATTCCTAAGTTCCTTTCAACACAATATAACCTGCAAACCTTGGATTTATCCAGTAACTCGCTGGTTGGAAACTTTCCTACTTGGCTGCTTCAGAATGTTTCTTCTGTATTAAGCCTGAGAAGCAATTGCTTTGTTGGTCAATTCCCTGAACATCTCCAATCTAACCTTTCTACGTTAGATATCTCTGACAATCGTTTTGATGGCCATCTGCCATTACACTTTGATCTAATTCTCCCTCAGCTATTTGGATTCAATGCCTCCTCCAATCAATTTTCTGGCAATATTCCCCTTTCTGTAGGTGAATTGAAACATTTAGAAAGGGTAGACTTGTCTAACAATCGCCTCTCTGGACCTGTCCCTGTTGGTCTAACCCAAAATTCACCATTATGGTACTTGAATCTCTCAAACAATAGCTTGGAAGGTGAGCCGCTTGCTGTAAATTGCAACATGCCAAATTTGCATTGGTTGCTGCTTCACAATAATCACTTTGTGGGGGAATTTCCAGCTTGCTTGTCCAACAGTTTGTCACTGAGACTGATTGATGTAAGACATAATGATCTCTCGGGAACCATCTCAAGTCTATCAGTTTTGATGCAATTAGGAGCATTTCTTATGAGTGGGAATCAAATTTCAGGACATCTTCCCAAGGAACTATGCGAAATGCAAATGTTACAGTTCTTGGATTTCTCAAACAATAGATTCTCAGGGAACATTCCTCCTTGCCTCCATAAAAGTTTAGTATGGAAAAGCAAGATCCAAGCAAACTCATGGGTCCCTATTGATTTCACCACTAAAGGTATTTCACTTTCGTACCAGGGAATTCCCCTTACTCTAATGACAGGGATTGATTTATCAGTTAACACATTGGTTGGGGCAATTCCACAAGCAATTGGTGAACTATCAGAGCTTCATTCTTTGAACCTCTCAAATAATCATTTAACAGGCCATATTCCAACATCTTTCAAAGAACTCAATAATTTGGAGAGCTTGGATCTTTCCCACAACAATCTGACGGGACATATACCTCCTGAAATCTCCCAGATGAGTACTCTCTCAAAGTTTTCCGTAGCCTTCAACAACCTCAGAGGATCGATCCCATCTAGTACACAAATTTCAACATTCTCTGAAAGCGACTTCGAAGGCAACCCAGAACTTTGCGGTGAACCACTACAAAGGAAATGCTTGGGAAATAACGATGACGACGATGGAAGAAAAGAAAACCCCAGTGAGAAAGCAGAGGAGAGGGTGTTTGATAAGCCCTTGATTTTCTATTCATTTGTGTTTATATCATATAGTTTGGGATTCTGGGGTTTCATTGCACCACTTTACATCAGTGCAAAATGGCGGAGAAAATACTTTGCCACCATTGATGGTTGGATTGAACATCTTTTCTAGATAATGCATTTCAAATTAGGCACTTAGCAGCAATCTGTAATGAGATAAACTTGAGTAACTGGAACTTTTACCATCTATTGTATCATTGCATCAGAAATCCGTTGTAGTCTAGGTGGTTAGGATACTCGGCTCTCACCTGAGAGACCCGGGTTCAAGTCCCGGCAACGGAAATCCCTTTTTGTCTTTTTATTTTCTTTTGGTAAAATTTATTGTTAGTCCTTATACTTTGATAAAAATTGAGATTTAATCCTTATGCTTAAAAGGTTAAAATTAAGTCTCCTAATTTCTTGATTTAAAAATCTCAATCTAATCATTATAATTATAAGTATTTTCCTTTAACATTTATCAGCTTAACATGTTAGTTAGATTGTCCTCATGTGACGTAACTTGATATTGACGGAAAGTAAAAATGTTAGTTGACAAATTTTAATTGGAATTTCTAAGACAATAATGATTTAACTATATTTATTAAATAGAAAAACGTAACTTGGCTTCAATTTCAAATATGGTGACTTTGTTTCATCGATTATATGGATTGGTGAAAAGAAAATAGAAATTGATTATTTATATAAATTAATTAAAATTATCTGTGTATGTAATATATCAATGTAAAATGATGCTAATTCGATAATGTTGATAATGATTTGTGAAAATTTAATCAAATTAAAATTTCATGTATAAAATTACATAAAATCAAAGTTTATGTCTAGCATTGCACATTGCATAAAAAAAATGTATAATTTTGATATTTATCCCTAATTTATTATATCAATATTTTGAATTGTCACTTCATTCTTCGGTCAAACACTTAACGGCAATTAAAGAAAATTGACAACAACAAAAAAAAGGCAAACCCTATTAGTTAAATTACCATTTTAAAAGTTTTAAAAGTTGGTGAGCAAAAAAAAAAAAAAAAAAAAAAAAAAAACTTAAGCATAGTTAGTGTCTTGCAATATAGTTTACCCTACATTTTTATTTTATAATTTATTTTTCTTTTATTATTTGTTACCCCTACCTTGATTGAGGTATGTGACAACACGAGGATAAACTGGAGAGACCCACAAGCGACCCCTATCTTGTACTGTCCGAATTGCCACTTAGTGATCAGCTACCGCCATGCCTCGTACCCTTTCATAGGAGGAATAGTTCGTCCTTAACAACCCGGTCGAATCCTCTATTAAGTCATCTGTTACTAACAAGTACACTCTCCTCGAGAAAGAACTATCCCAAAAATTTTCACTCACCTATAAAGCAGAAATAAAAAAGGGACTCTCCTCTACAAACAAATCCTAAGATGCTAAGCCCTTATCCTTTTCCTCTCCTCTCCATTAATTTTTAATTGAGGTAAATTTTTGGTTTAAACAAATGTCTAAGGCCTAATTCAAATATAATATAAATATAGAAGTAGCAAAATCAAATTCATATTTTTTAAAAAAAAATATTTATTTTAACTTCTTGCTATTAGTTAGTCTATATTTTTTATTTGAAGCAAGTTGATGGCTTAAAATAAGGTTTTTATTTATTTATTATTCTATGGTTTTGATACATATAAAAAATGAAGAGAAAGAAATAGTTTAATTATAGTAATGGCCTCAACATTTTGTGAAAGTTTTGAAATTAAATTTTCATTTCTTTATTTTATTTATCTTAATTATATAGACATTTATATAAATAAATTCATAATGTTTATATAAAAATATTGTTCACGCAATGCACGAGTATAAAACTAGTTATTTGTATATATAAGAAATGGTGCTACCTTTGTAGGATGGAAAATTATCACTTTCTTAAGAATATAATCAATTGGAATGTGGCTTCAATGATTGGTATTTAATATTTTATTTATTTTTATTGGAATGTATTTTCTCATAAATATGACAGTATAATCCTTACGAAATAATGAGAAAATTACTTGTGCAAGACAAAATTAACATTTTTTAATTATTATTTTTTTAATAATAAATAATGCCTTATATTTTAACATATTTTATATATGTTGATTCTCCCAATACATGATTTTATATATGTATGGATAATTATATATATATAGACGAATTTGAAATAATTTTGTTGTCAATTAAAATTAAAAATTAAATTGATAATTTAAAAGGACTATAATTAAAATATTATTATGAATTATTTAATGCAAATATTTGTTACTAACAAATATTATTGTGAAACATTAAATTTCATGAATATTAATTTTTTAATAAGAGTAATTATGTAAATTATTAATTTTTTGAGATTTTAATCAATACGTATAAAGCTTCAAGTGTCTTTTTAATAATTTAAAAAAATTGAGTCAAAATTAAAATGTCATATATACGAATACACTAAATAAAAATTCACATTACACATTTTGAAGTTTATGCATAATTTTAATATTTATCCTTATAAAGTAATTTAAAGTTATTATATATAAATCCAAATAGTTGGTTATAATTTAAATTTAAATTTTATGAAAAGAAAATAAATATGTTATTAAGTCAATTAAATGTATAAAATAGAAACCAAATTCAAGAAGTAAACAAAGTATATATATATTATAGAAAATATTTTAAAATTTAATGAATCACATAAAAATAATTAAATATAAATATAGATATATGTAAATCTTTTAAGATTTATGTCAAAAATATTAATTTAGAAAAGAGTTGAAAATATGCTGGTTCTTATATTTATGTAAACAATATAGATATAGGCACATTTAATGTATTCCGTTGTAGTCTAGGTGGTTAGGATACTCGGCTCTCACCCGAGAGACCCGGGTTCAAGTCCCGGCAACGGAAATAATTTTTCCTTTCTGCGATCTGTTTATTTTTTATTTTTACTTTGGGCTTTGTCTGGCTCTTTTTTTTGTCTTTGAATACAATGCCATTTGAAATAGAGTTTGTTTGAAACATCCACATAAACTTTTAATTTTATTTTTCAGAAAAGGAAAATCAGTTTATGTGATAAGAGTGGGTTAGTTTTGTTGTCCTATTATATGTGTAAAAGCAAATATTTATAAAGAAATATAAATAGATTATTGCCTAATGCCTAGTGGTGCTTGGAATTAAGCAAACATGGTTTCCTTTTCAACATAATAAACCAAACTTTAATACATCTCACAATTCCAAATTCCCTGTCTGCAATAATAATGTTGATAGATAGAAACAGTACTGATGTATATATAATAAATTTAAACTCAAATGCATTGACATATGTTGAAAGCTAATGGTTTTGTTTACAAATGAAAACTATAGTTCCTCAGATTTCATTTGCCTGTGAAAATGAAAGCAAGAACAAGAAATAATAAACACAACTTCTAAAATGGTGTAGGTGGCAATTTCTTATTGGCCAAGAAATGCCTCACTAGTTGAAGTGCCTGACTTGGTTTAAAAGTTGGCACTTGATGACCTGCTCCTCTAATTGTTACAAACATAAGCCCTTCATATTCAATCGTCCACCCACCAACCTGTGAAAATAAAATGCAATATTACGATAAAATCATATATATATATATATATATGATTGTTAGGAGGATAAAACAAGGTGGAGGTTATGAGTTATGACGGTGATTGGCGGTTCGCTTTGCTTAAGGTAAGGTGGAGTAACTATAAATGGTAGGTTAAATAGGTTAGGTTTGAAAGACAATGTAGAAAGAGTGAGAGAGATCCCCCAATCATATGGAAATAAAGGGTTTATGTACCCACAGCTCGAATCTCGAGAATCTAGATGCTCTAGGTTAATTAACTACCTTACTATAGTAGGCCCAAGTGAGGTAGCTAGGATGGCAAATGGATATACCGTCAATCATTTCAGATGAAATATGACTGTTGATATCATAAATGGTTGTTATAAAGTGTGCCCTTGTATAATTTAGTGCTTGAGGAGTTTCCCAATAGGTTTCTCGATGGATTTTCTTGATGAATTGTGCTGAAAGGTTCGCTATGGAAAGTGGATATTAGGAGTGATGACGAGGAGTGAGAATTTCTAGGTATAGGGGTACAATATATATTTTCATGTGAAACAATGAAGTAGAGAAGCATGTATAACCTGTTTGTGGTTGGTGTACCAAGGTGTCCAATCTTCAATTATTTTTTGCCCTAACTTGTTCAGGGTTAATCTAGTTGCAGTCACTGGAATTCTTCCATCGGTATCTCCACTGCAAATACAAAACCGTGCATTTATATCATGTTCGTGTTGTTATTTCGTGTTTATGTTGTATAATCGTATCGTTACCTGAAAACCCAAATACGGATACCTCCGGCTATGAGCTTTTTAAGTGTAGGAAGCATAGAAGATGGTGCATCACCCCAAGTTTTTATAATGTCACTGCAGACAAAGAAAGACAGCCTCATACTTAATGTATTTTCACATGGTTGTTGATGATGTCCTAAAACAGACATCAATGTTCAATGATTGTGGATTTCAATTAATGGTACCTGCAATGAGTCCATGGATAGGAGATGTTGGTTACGTTGGCATGTAGTGCTTGTTGAACATCAGGCCTATTGAAATAAACTTCAGTGTAGTACGATAAACAAGGATCGTATCCCGCCGGTCTCGTATGCCATCGGTCCTGGAGAAAATCGGATTCAAATTTAAATGTCGACATTTTACCTATGTTATTTAAACTCGGGTGTGAGAAAGAGCTTACGAATTTGGAAAATATCTGTGGGGCAATGCCTTGAATCATCGGCCGTTGTCGGTTATTACTAGTGCTGGAGTTACTATTACAAGTGGGAGCATACAAGCTGTACATGTCTATGATGTTGTAGACCTCAAAGTAAGCCTGCATGGCTTCATTACAACCATTAGTTGTGTTTGGAGTGCTGAAATTACATTTGATTTTGATGTTGTCATAAACTCCATCGGATATCACTGCATGATCCCATGCATAATCCACCATTCCGGTTTGATCCGTTTCGTCGTCCATCAACGCGTTCCCAATCTACAAAAAATTCATTAGTGAATTCCATAATTCAAAATAACTGGATGAATCAATTGAATTAAAGTTTTGAATTTATATAAACTATAAAAGTATCATGGAGATTTCTGTACTAATAGTCAAATTATCTTTTGCCCCTCTAATAAAACAATAGACAAATTAGTATCAAAGAGTAAATTGATCTTTTCTCTTAAAAAATAGTGTAATAGATAGAATAACCGAAATCAATTAAATTCCTTACCATAAATCCCTTAAAATTAATGTAATCTGACTTGGGAACAATCTTGTTATTGTCAAAGATAACTTCAGCTAGCTGTGGAACATAGTGCCCTGAAAAAATTCATTATCCCAATTATGAGTTCGGAATATAGATATGTGTTTGACTATTAATAGGGATATTTATTGAATATAAATGTTTTGGTAAAAAAATGATATTTATTGAATATAAATGTTTTGGTAAAAAAATTACTAAGTATTTCTCAATTTCAAAATTGAGCAAATTAGTTTTAAGTAACTTGGTGTTTACATATTTTATTAATTTGGTCCTGATTCTAAAAAAAGGAACAAATTTAGCCTCAACATTTACAAAAATATTATAGGCTAAATTTGTTAAATCATGACTAAATTGATAGAATATGTAAATTATGAGAGCTAGATCTATTATTATACTAATTAAATTTATGTAAAATTGACGAAAAATATTAACAATATTATTAATTATACTCACTTTAAAAAAGAATTAGATTATTCTTTTTTTTAAAGAAACTAATTTACTCAAGAAATAAATGAAAGGAGAAGTTTGTGATATATATATATATACCAGCATAGCTTTCACCAGCAATGTAGAAATCGTGGGACTTGAACTGTGGGAATCTTTTGAACCAATTGACCAGAAATATGTAGGAATCCTCAGCTAAGTATCCAAAGAAAATAACATGGAATTAATGATGACGAAATTATATTTTTTAAAAGAGATTTAAGATCTTTTATATCAGCGTTTATTTTTACTGTGGTATGTTTAGTATATTTTTTATTCATGTTATAATATCTAATCTTACTATCATCACTGTTTTTATACTAACCGCACGTTAAACATATTGCCCATCCAAACGGCTTTAAATTTTTTTTTTTCTTTTACCATAAGAAAATTTAATGATAATTTATTTTTACCTGTGATTTTATCACCCAGTTGATTGATATCACTGCTTGTGTTGGTATAAGAAAACCCAACACCAACCGGAGATTCAAGAAACAATAAGTTGGCAGCTGGTTCACAAACAAACTATCAATTATTCACTGAATTCAATTTAATCATAAAAAAAATTAAATAAACTGAATTTGTTCAAGTCAAACTTGAATGGACCTAAAATTAGATCGGCCCTGAATTTATAATGAACAGAATAAATAATCTAAAAATTACCGTAAACTTTAAAGTAACTAAAATCTAAATTGATCTTAACTCGTAATTATCTTATCTAAAATACTCGAATCTTGAATCTAAATGATCTAAAGTCGAAACTATTACAATATGAAATGATCCGAAATTGACTTAAACTTGAAATCAAACCCTCGTCAAATTAACCGTTCTATAATAATTGAAAATAAGTATGGAATATAAATATATGTTGAGTTTGGTTTTTATATACCTTTATTCCACCTATGTGGATTGAGCTTTAGGGTTTGTTCATCTTTCTGAGTGAAGAAAGGTCCCAACTCCTCTGCTTCTCCATATCCAATGGATGAACATCCAGGACCTACCATTTTAATTATTTTAAGATTTCCACAAAAGGTAACCGATATTCACCATTTAAAAATTAAAAATTAAATTAATAATAATAAAAAAGGGAAACAACCCATAAATGGAAATAAAAAAGGGAAAAGAAAATAAAGAGTGAGAGTGCTAAAAGACGAAAAAAAGAGCATGAATGGTAGTTAAAAAGATGGTAGAAGTCAACATAGTTATAATAAGGTAGTTGAATCAGAATAATCATATTCAAGAAATCCATGATGATTTGGTTTGACAGCTTGTGAAAATAGATTAAAGGGTGTTATACCTACATATACATATACATATACATATTATTATTATTATTATTATTATTATTATTATTATTATTATTATATTGGGTTTTTTTTAACTTGGCCAACTATGCATGCATCTTTATATATATATATTGGTTAAAATTCAAAGTAAAAGAAATAAATTAGAATTTCGATTGAGTTTTATTTCAATTGATATAGACATTGTTGTTAATGTAGAAGGAAGTGCGTTCAAACACATTGGAATGCATTATACTCATATTTATGGATTGAAAAAGTGTTATAGGTAGTTATAAGCATTATATCAAAAAGAACATATACAATCTAAATCTATAATGAGATTATTTAAAAAAGAAAAAAAAAACAAATTAGAATCAATTATACCTATTCATGAGTTAGGTTATCCATTGAAATCCAAAGGTCTGCTCGAAACTTAAAGAGGTTTTGAGTAAAACTATTTGGCCCCAAAATTGAACTTGGGCAAAAAAATTAAGCCCATTTTTAAGTTATATTATGTTATTTTTAGATATCATGTAATTTATAACACAGAAAAAAAACTATACTAAATATTTAATGCTACTATAATTTAAACATTAAAATAATGCTAAGATGGCTATATAAAAAATTCAGTAAATAAAAAATATATAAAATTATTAATATTAAATGAAAATAATATAAAAATTTTAAAAATAATAAGGACGAGCTTAAAATGAGCTTAGGTTAATCTTTTACAAATATGAACAAATTTAGATAAAATAGGCTTATATTTCAAGCTAGATCAAACTTGGACAAGTATAAAATTTTAGGTCTAACTTAACCTATGAACACTTTTAAAGTTGATTCATTTTTGTTTTCTCATGATAAATTATATATGTCGTGCCTCTTCATGGTGATGTTGAATTTTCCAGAAAAAGATGAATTATTAAAAATTAGGAGGGACTAAAAATGAAATTTTGTATTTAATTTAGAGACTAAAATCCTTAAATTAAATTATTATTTTTGGGAAGAATGTCTACTCTTCTTGTCGCTCTTGTGTCCAAGGGTGACATATATGGACTAAAATTTGAATAAAAATTTTGTGAATTCAATCTAATATGACTAAGTTTGAATTAGTATTTAATAATATTTTAATTAAAATGGAATATAAAATATAAATCTTTGAAAGAATAATTCTCCGATTGAATTTTAATTTAATCAGCACCGGACTATTGTAACTATAATAATGATTATTACAAATTAATAAGTAAATAAGCATGTTAAATAGAGAAGGTTGAATTTATATATCCATATATATGGTTAAAAATTCTAAAATTTTAACATTTTCTCATTTAGAGGGGACCAATTTGAAAAGAATATATATGGAGAATATGTAAAGGGAAAAACCAACTTTCATCCAAACAAAACAAGTGACAAAAGAGTAGGAAAAAAAGGTTGAAGATGACAATTCAATCCAATATAAATACATATGGCCAAATATTAGAAGATGGTAATAGTGCAAAAGGCATGAAAATGACTTGGTGAATAAATAAAAAAATAAAAAATAAAATGAAACCCTTTATTAAACAGAATCTTTTCGATTTACTCCTTAAATCTGGATAATTTTATATTAGTTAAAATCAAATTAATCGAATTAAAAAAAAAAATGGGGTTAAAATTTTTGTTTACCTCCATTGAGCCATAGTAAGAGAGGCTTTTTCTCAGGTTTGCTGGTGGCTTCAAAGAACCAATAAAACAGGGCTCGACCATGACTCTCGTTCACCGTCACGTACCCTGCATATTGCTTGAACTCCACCGCCGGTTGTCCTGGAAGCTCCACCACCCTGTCCGCTTCTTGCTGCCATAAAACATCGCCATGGCTCAGTTCACGGCCGTGCCTCGACCCTTCACTGTTCACACTAAGCAAAACCAAAACAAAAAAACCCAACCAAACCGCTGCATTGGAAGCCATTAGAGATCCCACTCCCCTTCTTCTTCTTCTCTGTATATAAATTTATCTCAACTGTGTGGTGTTAAGATATGTGTATATAATATATATATATATATATGGAGAAAAAGATATTCAGATAATCAACGACAGATAAGAATCATCTGTAATTAGTTGAGGGCTTTTTTTTTTTTAATGAAAAAAAAATCATACTTAATTATTATTTTTAGTTCAGGGACTGAATTATATAATTGCTTGGACGGGAATTTTGGGAGTATATGGAATGGGATATTGGGAAAGAGAGGGCCGGTTTTGGGTCAATTGCTTTGAATGGAAATATTTGACAGCCTTTTTGCAATTTTATAGAATTTAACCTTTAATTAGGATCTGTGATTTCCTTAGAAGCTAAACTAATTTGGTAATAAAATAATATACATGTTCAATCTTTTATATATATATATATATATATATATTATATTCTTCATTTCCGTTTTACTATCTATATTCAGGGTTCGAGGTTGTTTCTTTTAACAGTATCGTATTCAAGATTTAAACCCGATTCTTTCCATTTGGAGTACAATATGCCAGTATTCGCCTGCTGCATAATTTTGCCATATTTATGTTAGTATGGAATTGGGAAGTTCGTTTTATTTTCCCGCTACTATTATATTAGTTTAGTTTTTCTTTTTTTTTTTAAATTTTTTATTACTATATACATTTTAACATAAGTATTCAAGAGTAAAGTGAGGAAATTTTTTGTGTGGGTCGATATAAAATTAAAAAAAAAAAATTTAAAGACTACAGTTAAAATTTTTGTATTCAAATGGCTTAAAATTGAATTATTAATTTTAAAAAGGACTAGAAAGGTAACTATACCATTTAACCAATGAATACCATTGACTACACATATAAGTACTAGAGAGATGTAAAAATTATTTTAAGAAACTAAAATATATCAAAATCGATTACATAAATTACACAAATCTGATCATATACAAACATATCAAAATTTTAATTTTACATTAATCCTAAAATGTAAATGGAAAAGAGTCAAAAGTTGACATTAGATTGTTTTTATGGTGTTTATAGTTTTGTTATTTCTATAATTTTTAAATTAAAGAAGAGTTGATGTTAATTAAGAAAATTTATGGTAAAAGCGTTATGGAGGCTCTTGTATTAAAAGTCGGATTGCATGTTATATCTCTCTTATCAAAAAATAAGTAAATTAGTCCTTATTAGATAAAAAAGTAAATTAGCTTTTTTTTTTTGTTAAAATTTGATTTATTTGTCTTATTAAAAACTGGCATGGCTGACAAAAATAAGTATATAGTGACATGTGGCATGTTATGTGTACCTTATGGTGATGTACATGGACTAGTTTTTAACCGTAAAAATTGATTAAATTTTTAATAGACTAATAGTAAGATAAATTTGTATTTTTAATATATTTATTTTTGGCTAATTATCAGATAAATGCTATTAAATTTGAGTTTTTTTTATCAGGAGTGAAGTTGGTGTTGAATTCAAACTCTTACAAAGAGGGGCTAAATTGGAACAAAAAGCAAAGAGGAGGGCTTGATTGAATGATTGAAGATTCAAAAAGTGACTGGATAAAGATTGAAGGATTTTTTTATATTGTTACAACTCTGTAATTAGTTTAAATTTGATTTTCAAATTTTGAATTATTTAGTAATAATATTTAGAATTATTTAGTGATAATATTTACTGATAATATTTAGTAAAAATCTAGCTAAATTTTAGCACTAAAAGTGTTCATTCCTGGTACTCTATTATGCCATTTCAACTCTTTTTCTTTTACTTTCAACTTTTTGATTAGTTGCCTTCCAAGGCCATTTCTCTTTCCATTTTTCACAATTCCACTAAATCATTTACTTTCAAGTATGATTCTTTCGTTGATTAACTAAACTCTTTATAACCTTAGCCTAGTTATCACTTCGGCAAAGTAATCGTGAGATATGAACCCACACTAAATACTTTGCAACTCGGTATTTGCTATCTCTCCGGTATATGGGATAGTACAAGTTCGTCCCTCAAAGTTGATTCGATTTCAATTCAAAAAGCGTGCGTTGAGTTGGAATCGTTTGACGTACAGTTGGGAAGTTGAGTCGGTGGTGTTGTATTCAAAATCCCGTGAACAAATTGGCGTGTTCAATTGGAAAAAGCTAGTTGGATTCCGTCAAGGGAGATAATGATATGATTTAAACGACCCACACGGTTGAGGCCGTTAATTCAAGTTGGGCTTTTCAGATCGCAAGGCTGTCAGAGTCTTAAATTATAGGTACGTGCCACGTGGTTGAAAATTCGACAAGGGTCGATTTATAGGTGATATCGAGATTGATCACTAGAGGAAGAGTTGGCAGTTTGAGGGATCCTCGATTGCTATAAACAGCTTATCGCTTGGAAGGAAAAATCTGTTTCAAGGATTGATTCAAGATTGGAGTACACCGAGGTAAAGGCTAAGCTTAAAAATATTTTATTTACCCATTTATTTTATTTCCTTATTTTATTATCTTAATCAATTTAAACCCCTAAATTTTAATTTTTCAAAATTTGGAGACAACATTATTGAAAGAGACAATCATAAACTCCTAACATAGACCATAAAACTAATATATAGAATAAAAAAGTTATATTTGGATTATTTGTATCCATAATTTCTAATGATATGCTTTTAAATTTAAATTTATAAAAATATATTATTACTTAATTATTTTATTTGTGTTGTAATTTAATGCTATCATATATTATTTTATCAATCTCAAATTACCTCATGTTATATAGTTATCATAATTATTAAGTTAAGATTTAAATTATTTGCATAAATTAATAATATGTAAAAATATTTAAATAATATATCTTGATTTATAAAGTGGTGATTAAAACTTTTAAGAGATACTCATTTGATACAGGTTCAAATCGTGTGACGTCCATCCCTACCTTAATATTATATAAAAGATAAAAAAAAATAACATTATTTAATATAATTCAATTTTTTTTGTAATTATTGTATTCCCTAAAAATAATTATTATATATAATTGGAGTATCTATTTATTTATGCTTTGTAGATTTTATTTTTAATCTATATTTTAATTATATTTTTCATGTTGGGTTACTTGGGTAGATTTTATCTTAGATTATATTTTAATTATATTTTTGGGTTTGTATTACTTTAGATTTTATTCCCATTAACATTATTTATTTTTAGGAATTGATTAGAAATATTTAGAGGGGTTGGAAAATTATATAATTTTTTTAAATTCTCCTTTTTTTATTTTATTAAAATATATTTATAGATTTATTAGCATAGATATTAAAATATAATAACTTTAATATAGTTATAAGGTAAATTTATTTATAATTAATGGTTGAAAATCCGAGCGAAATCGGGTGTAAAATTACTAGTAATAATACAAATTTATTAAATAAGTAAAGTTTTTTTGGAAAGAAAAACAAATAAAGTTTTATGCAATTTCATCCTTAAAACCTGCTAGAATTTGAGCCTATGCTTTTTCTACATTCAAACAAACAAACTCTTACACATTAATTTATTGTCAGTCATAATTAAAAATATAGATATCTTTTCAAAATTATAATTACTCAACAATTTATATTTAATAAGAGAAAATATTTGATAGACTGCCAATGAAAGTTTTAGACTCTACAAGCAAAGGCAGAGTGACATGTGTCCTATAGGGTCATAGTAAAATATTTAAAAAAACAAATAGTAAAAAAATAAGACATGACAAATATTTGGCATACTAACAGTGTATTTTTTTTATTCCATAAGTAATATTAAAATTTTGATGAGTCTCTTTTCTGGGTCAATATTTGGTAAATTGGTGGTGTACTTTTTTTTTTTATCATTTCACAAATAGCTTTAAAAAATTGATATGTCTTTTTTTTTAAAATATATATTTTAAATAATTTTTTATACTCTTATAGGATACTTGACAACCCCCTGGCTTTACTTGTGAAGTTTAAAAACTTCACTAGCAAGTATACCGAGTATTTTCTCTTCTTTTTTCAATATTTTATTATACCTCTATAAGACACTTGTCAACCTCTTGACTTTATTTGTGGAATTTACAAACTCCATTATAGTATACTAAATAAATTCCCTTTAATAAAATATTAAAAATATATATTAAAAAAAACACGTGAATTTTTAAAATTTATTTGTGGAATAAAAAAAATTTGTTAAATATACCCAAAAATAATTAAAATCATGTAGGCAATGAGTAGTTTGTATTGAAAATTTACAATAATTAAAATAAACTAAATTTAAACATCGACGAGTTCCATTGTTAATATAAATAAATAAATAAATAAATGTAACATCAAAATCTAATTAATTAATGACAATAAAACCAAAAATTCGTACAATAAGGAACATATATATTCGAATGGAAAATTGGGATAATTTATATTTAAAATAACATTAAATTTATATAAAGAACAAAGGAACCAGACAATATAATAGACAAAAAAGGAAGATGATTGGTTACTTAATCCAAATAAGCCAAATTTAATATTATTTTTTAGAAAAAAAAAATATGCATGTGTCCAAATTAAAAAACCTTAAAAATCTCTTCTTCTTCTTTTTTTTTTTTTCAATTTGCCATTTTGTTGTTTGGGCTAGGCTTGGTAGTACTCATTGGGTTCTTGTTTTTATTTTATGTGCAATTTTATAATAATTGTTTGATGTATTTTATTTAGTGCAATAAAATGTTAGGATGTATTTTTGACATTATATAAATAATTGAGAAGAATAAAATATTATTAAGGATTTTCAATTTTTTAGACCCATAATTACAATAATTATTCAAAAATGCTATATATATAATTACAAATAATTACATTCAGATTCAATTATTGAGTGGTTTTTTAACACATTGTAAAAGGAAAAAAAAGAAAAGAAAAGAGATGCCATTGTTTGTATTTAAGTTGATTCAATCAATTTTATTTTATTTTGCATTTGATGAAAGAGATTATAAGCATTACTAATACTAGAAATTATATCACATGTGCATACGTATGGAAACCTCAATTTAAACTATAAGTAAGCATTTAAAATAACATATAATATTTCACCAAAAAACATATAATAAATAATGAAATATAAGATTTGGAAATAATAATAATAACAATACATATGTAATATGTTCAAAATTAACATAAGAAAATAACTTAAATTGTGAATAAAAGGAAATTTAAATAGGTGAATACATCAACTTAAGAATAGTAACTTCACTCCAATTGTTTATAATAGTATTGTAATTTTTCTTAAGTTGGTATTGACTTGACTTATGACATCAACTTAATCGACGACATTATCAATGTATACAAATAATGTGGGTGAAACAGTGTGTAATAATCTTGAAATGTTTAAAATTTTCAAAATAAAGGTTTGGTTGAAGTGATAAAAAAAAGATTTTATAAATGTTGATAGCATGAGTTCAAATCCTAACATTTCTAACTTTTTTATTGATTTTTCTAAAAATAAAAAAAAGGCAAAAGTATATTCATAATAATATAACCTATTTAAAATATATAAGATTATTTTAGTAAATTTATTAACTGAGTTAATATTGAGTTGACTCGTGACATCAACCGAACCACACGTTTAAATAATAGCATAGATGCTATGCCAATATTTGCATAAAAAGTTTCTAAGGCATCTTAAATATTATGCAATGATTTTTTTTTCTAAAGAGAAATTTTCATTGATATATAAATTATTACAAGGAAAAGGAATCATAGGATCCTAATGTATATGAAATTAAACTCACAAAATGCATATAAAATAAATTATATAAATGCTTAACCAAAGTTAAGTCGTACTGAAAATACATTTGGCCTTTAAAAAGATTTTCAAAAAGAACTTATGCATCATTTCCATTAGAAGATATGAATAAGTTCAAATTTGAAAATTTTATCATTTGACAAGAAATTTCTTGAAAAAATTAAAAGTGACTTTAAACATAATAAAAATTTACTCAATAGCTTTTGTAAAGATGACTAGTGTTTATTAATTTTGAACGTTAAGCTTCCTTGATAGTTTTGCCTTTTTCAACGTCAGTGAAAGAACAAAGAGGAAAAAGGATACAAGGTGACATTGTCTCAAGTCTTCTCCTTGGCCTAAACGCCTTATGTAGTTCTCCATTGATGATAATGGGAAAAATTAGGGTAACGATGCACTCTATGATTCATCATCATCAAGACTTTGTTTCACCACCTTTTTTTAAAAAAAGTAAGATTAAAGTCTTCATGAGCTAAATTATGAGAGTTAGGTGAGATGATAAATATCTTTTCTACCTTAACTAGTGGTCAAAGGGTTCAATCCTCACACTGGGTATGGAGTAACTTTAAAACTCATGAACAACATCTACCCCTTTAATGAGCCTATAGAATACAGATGATTAGTTACTAGGCTCGCTCCAATAGATACTTTGAGAAATTAAAAAAAAAAAAATTTCATGATAAGGTACTCGCTCAGTCCAAGAAACAAAAGGTTACTGGGACTTTATCTTCTTCCTCTTAGATCGCAACCACTCGACACCAATATCTCATATTCGATCATCTACCCCATGAAAAGAGGTGCCAACACCTGAAGGACAAATCATTGAGTTTGAGTTGGTGTATCAACTGGGAAACCCTTCAGATTGTGGGTCTATCCACACGGGTTATACTTTATTGGACGTGACGCTATGGGAATAGTTCTTTGTGATCATGGAGCTAACATATGCTGAACTTACTTTGGAGTTTTGCTCCTCATTTTTCTTACAGAATCTGCTATCGTCAGAGGATGAACCTCGAGCGATCTCATTCCGTCTTGGGGGCATCATGTTATCTTGAATTCGTCTCCTTGGAATGCATGCAACTTAAGTTGGTGAAACAGATTCCTTTAGTAGTCTCATTTTAGATGTCATTATTTTGCCATGATCTTGTACGCAAAGTTATAACAACCAATGGGTCTGAATTTTGAGATATATTTGGGGGCATTTCTACTTTATAATGAGAGTGATATGAGTTGAATCCATCTCGTTTATAATCAATCTTTCTTACTACATGTTCTTCATCTGATATCCATTTCCCTTCGTAGTTCTTGATTTTGTGAATTTTGTTCCATCTTTAATGGTTGATAATAGTGTTATCAAAAACTATGTTTGTCTCACCTTGTTGAATCCACTTGATTCTTGATCTCTGTTTGTGTAAGGAGATTTTCACCTTAATTTTCATCCTCGGATTTCCAAACTTATTACTTTATTCTTTAAAACATTCCATTGGAATTTGTCCATTCTCATTCCAAATGTATGTTGGTTCCATGCTCTCAAAGCTATAAGCTCACTTTCCTCTTCTAATAGCCACTTAGCTTTGAACCTGAATAATTTCTTCCTTCTTCGGGTTCTTTTGTGAAGTGCTACAACTATTGGACTATGATCTGGCCATAGTCAACTTGTACATTAATAAAGGCTCTGTCTAATTTTTTTTTTTGTATCTTTTCGATTTCTACCCTTAGATTTGGCCACGTAAAACCACCCCTATAATATCCGTAAAGGATTGGCACCGATCAATCTACTTGTTGAACTGGTCTTGCATTAATTTCCCTCCCTTTGGACTTTTTTCTTTCTGAGGATCTAACAACGTTGAAATCCCATTATACAGATCCAGGGTTGGTCAGAGTCCACCTGAGCTTTTGAGATCTTACTCCATACATTTTTTTTCCTTGTCATCTTGTTATAATAAGCTACCATGAATGAATAAGAATCTCCATCTTTTAATACCCCAGTTGATCTATGAATCAGTATGGTTCTTCGAAGAACTGATGACCTTGAGATTCACATCCTGTTTTCACCATAGAACCCATTGATGAACCTTAAATCTGTTCTTAAGCACTTCCTAGTCTTTTCCTCTTCTATTCTAAGAAAATAACAGTTGGTCCATAGCCAATTGATCTCCTTTAAGGCTCGAACAACTGTTGGTTGTCCAAGACCACAAAATTTCCATGATAACAAAACTCATCTCATGAAAAATCCAAGAAGAAACAAGGAAAAGTATGGATTACCTTAAGATCCCAGCTCATTTCTCATTATAACTCCGATCTTCAAATTAAAGAATTCACTGCTGCCGGAGCCATGTGATACTCATGACTAAGCCAGGCAGATGAAGGTTGCACAAGTGTGAGAATCCCCAAATCGATTGAGAGAGAAACTAACAGCAAATGCTAGATTAGCTAGGGAAGCCCTACACATGCAAACGACAGAGCAAATGAAAATCACCTGTAATTACCTTCGACCACCAACTTTGCAATCATTGGCCATTTTCTTGGTGTTGGTTTTGCTAATCAGGTAAGACTTTCTTGCTCTTCCGCTATACACTTGCAATTATTAAAGGAGCTTTGAACATTGGTTCCCAAATAGCCATTAGCAATGCCAGTGAAGCTGCCCAAGACAATAGATAACTAGGGGTTGCAATTGGAGTGGAGTGATGACGGGGATTGTCTCAATTACTTCTGCCCCAAGTTTGCATAGATGACACAAACATCCACATCCGGAGATGTTGGTAATATCCAGAACCACTGCATCTCACTTCTTGTATTAATAATTTTTCAATTTCATATATAAAAAATAATATATTATTAACTAACTAATGAACATAATTTCAATACATATAGTTTTCTAGTATACATATAATATATAGTGTATAAATACTCATATATGTACCTATGATTTATATATTTAATGTATATATAAAAGAATATAACAAATTACATAGAATGTCATGAACGGTAAAGTAGTAATTTAGAAGTCAGACGAAGCAAAGTGAAGCAAGCATTTATCACAATTCACAACTGCCTCACTCCATTAAGCGCATCCACTTTTTTTAAAATTAAATCTCCATTCAGAGAAATCGATGCATAATCTGTGTAGCGGTTTGGGTTTTCTATGGATCACCCATGGAAGATCAACTTCCAACCAAAAGATATAGGTCTTACAGCACTTCAATAGCATTAATGTCATCATATTTCATCATATTTTATTAGCCTAATAAAGCACCACATTACAAATATATGAGCTAGCTCAAAAGCTATATAACCTAAATTATTAACACGTCAAATGAAAAAAAATTCTTGCCAAACCCTTATTGCTGGCCATTAATCAAAATTACATATAGACTACATACTTTCCTTCTATAGTTCCATATAGAATAAATTATCACCCATCATTATTTTTTTTCTAAGATGTATTAGTAAAATAGAAGTAACTTTGAATCAATTATGATTCAGTGATAATGTATGGTAAACAGTACCATGAGCAAAAACACTATTAACTGAAAAATAAATCTATTCAAGTGGACAAGACCATCCTATGTTACTGATACTTGAAGATCAATGTATCAATGATTGAATAAGCATCAAATACAGGTGCACGGCACAAATATTATAAGAATAATAAGAAGTCCCCATAACATAGAATTTAGCCAAATTATGAATAGAGGTAAATAACTTCTTTTTTGGTTTTCATGGAAACTTCTATGATCATATCTACACTAATAGAACATATTTCAAACATGAGGTTTTTTTTTTTTTTTTTTTTTTTTTTTCAATACATTACATTTAAACAGAAAAGGGAAAAGGTTCATAAGGATCGTACTGTGAATATCATGTTAACCTTTGAAGCTATATATATAAGTTGCCAACTAAATGAGAGTTTTATTAAGAACAGAAAAACAAAGAATACAAGAGCAGAATCTAATATCAGTATTTCTATTTTCAGAAAAGATTTAAAAAAAAAATGGAGCAACATAGCATTCAATTTACTCATTT
Source organism: Gossypium bickii (assembly GCA_025503065.1). Classification (NCBI taxonomy): domain Eukaryota; kingdom Viridiplantae; phylum Streptophyta; class Magnoliopsida; order Malvales; family Malvaceae; genus Gossypium; species Gossypium bickii. The sequence continues at coordinate 110,958,773 of CP106717.1, forward strand.
ATACTCCAAGAAATTAATTTCAGGTACTTTATAGCTCAAAGATTATACAAGAAAAATTAAATACGCAATCCCAAATAGGGCAAAAAAGAGAATGCTAGGCAACAGAAATTGTCTCCAAGAGAGAATCAACATACTCTTTAAGCTTGGCCTTTGTAATCGCACCTTCTCTCCTACTTTCTGCCACTTCTTGCCCATCTTTGAACAAGATCAAGGTCGGCAATCCGTAAACTTTGTATTCCTCAATCAGTTGTGGATTCGCATCATGATCTATTTTCACAACTTCTAATTTATCTCCGTATTCCTAAAATTTGAACCAAAAAAGAAGAAGCTATAAGCTACTAGAAATGGATAATCAATTCGTTGATAATCACTCATTAAACAAGTTCAAGCTCTTAATTAAAGGAACAAATAAGTAATTAGATGAAAAAAGAAAAAAGACAACTACCTGAGCGATGGATTCCATGGCGGGAGAGATTAATCGGCAAGGTCCACACCAAGTGGCGACGAACTCGACGAGAACCGGACGGTTGGATTCCAACACCGTACTTTGAAACTCGCTCTCTTTAATTTCCCTAACGCCAGCACCGCACCGTACCGAGAATTTAGGAACCGATGAGGAAGTGAACGGCCGTGGGAGCTGGAGATGGTTCCGTCGGAAACCGATGACCGAAGGAGTGGAAGAGAATCTTGCGGCGGCGGAATAGACCTTGGATGGGGAAGCGATTGTGCGAACCAGAGGGAGGGGGGACCGGACCACCATAGACGATGAACTTGAGAGAAGTGTGTCCATTTTTTACGGCTGGTGATTAAGAGTGTGGATTGAGGAAGGATAAAATTGAGAGATCACAATATTTTCTTTTATTTTTAAAAAAGAATTTTATTTTTTTATAAATAGTTGTTTATGTGATGGAGAAATTAGAGGTTGTATGATCTATTTCCAGCTTGACTGGAACCACAACGGCACAACCTTTTAGTTTGACATAATCAACTATTTAGCCCTCAAAACTTTACAGAAAAATCATTTTAGCCCTTTATTTAATTTTTCTCTTTTTCAGCCTTTGAGCTTGTGTTTTTTGTTAAATTATCCCATAATAGATAGAAAATTTAACTTTTTTTAAAAAAATTTGCTGACTTGGCATATACGTGAATTGTCACATGGATGACATATAATTATTTAATTAACTATTTAAATTTTAAAAAATTCAAAAAAATTAAAAGCACTAAAATTATTAAATATATATAAATACTTTTTAAAATTTTTAAAAATTAGTTAAATACTGACCTTTCATCCATGTGTATGCCACATAATAAAGTAAAAAAAGTTATCTTTTCCATCTATTATAGGGTGATTTGATAATAAAAAATACAATTTCAAAAATTAAAAGGGACAAAAACTTAAATTGAGGGTTAAAATAACTTTTTTTTAAAGTTAGAGGGCCAAAAAAATTATTATACCTTTTAATTTTCATTAAGGTTTCTCCACGTGAAGCCACGTGATTGATACCGCCTCTTCTTTATCTATATATATTCGTAAGAAAAATAATTATTACAAGAATGTTAAATTCATTTCACTATTTTTTTTCATAAAAAAATTCTATTAAAGTAGAGAAAAATACAAGGGTTGAGAGAGATGGTCCCATCCAGCCAAGAAAACGAAATGGAGTTAAGGTAAAAGTACCATAAAACTCTCTATATTCTATTTTGATTTGCATTTTAGTCCTTTTATTGGAAAATGAGTAAATTAGCTCTTATATGTTAAGATGTGTGAGTAATATAGCCTTCCTTTAAAATTTGTTGTTTATATATAAGTTATAATAACAAAGTTAACTCTCTACCTTTACACATTTATTCAATATGACTTCTACTCTTTTATTGAAACTAAATTAGAATTTTTTGAAACTAATAAGGCTAAAGGATAAAAAAATACCTTAGTAACAAATTTAAAATGAAATCAAGTAAGCCCTTTTAAAATTTAAAAATTATTTAAAAAATTATAAAAATTATAAGCAAGATTTATAAAAATTTTAAAATTATAAAGTTTTCATTAAAAATATAAAAATATCGGCCCATTGTTATAAGAATTTTTAAAAAAATTGTCCTCTATTTTTTATTGGGTTGGTATTGTTATTTTTTAATAAAATTTTTATAATTTTTATAACTTTTTTTAAGGGTTTAATTGATTTTTTTTAATTGTTACTAAGGTATTTTTGACCCTTTAGCCTTATTAGGTTCAAAAATATTTTAATTTATTTCCAATAAAAGAGTAAGTTTCAAATTGAATAAATGTGTAAAAGTTGAGGGCTAAACTTGGTATTATACTTTATATATAAACACCAAATTTTAATTGAGAGGTTATTTTGCTCACTCATTTAATGTACAATGATTAATTTATCCATTTTTCTAACGAAAAAACTAAATGCAACACGTAAACTTAAATACTTAAAAACATTTAGGGAAGACATAAATATCAAGAATGACCATGTTGAGCAAGAAAAGAAGTCTCCAAGGCAGCAAAATTTTATCCACGAGCTAAAACCTTTCTCACATGACACAAATCAAACCCACACTAGAAGCATTTAAGTCTCTCACTTTTACTACTCATCCATTTTTAGATTTCTTTTAAGGTTGTTTAAACTATTTAATCTTTTTTTAAATTATAAAATTATTTAAAGGTATAAATATTCTTATAAAAAAATTATTTTTAAAGATTTTAATTTTTTAATCTTTTCGCAATTGAGTTGGTATTTAATTGATTCGTGACATCAACTTAAAAATTTTATAAGTGGTATAAATAAAGCCTATATGCGTATAACGTATCATAACATTGTAAGAATTTGATTTAATTGTATCGAGCATTCTAAAATTATCATTCATATTCTAAAATAATTTTCAAATTTTAAAATATTTTAATTGAGTCCTTAATATATTGCTATCGCATCAATCAAGTTCTTCCATTAATCTATCTGTCAATTTAAGCGTTCAATGCAGACTAAGATCAAAAGTAAAATATATTTAAAATACATTCATCAAATTGTGAATATATATACTTACCAAGTCAATGCAAAAACTCTGCAACAAAACTTTTTTGCCACATTCTGGTGGATGTCTTCCTATTTTTTAGAAAGAATTTTCTTACACTTAAAAGAAGATCAAGATTTTATTGTCTCTTTCCCTTTTTTTTTTTTTTTCTGTTGCCTTTTCTTTTAAATTTATTGTCCTATTTTCATGGCCTATGACAACAACATTTTCAATGAAGATCAAGGGGATCAAAGTTAGAAATATAAAGGATGATTTGGTAGGTCTTGATTTGGACTTAAACTTGGGCAGGTAAATGAACCAATGAAATAACTTTAGTTGGTAAAGTCGTTTCAGATAAAGAACTGGAGTTAGGATTGATCTTGTAACATCCCCCACTCGATTCAAGTAAGAGATGTTACATTTAAACACTAAACTCACCACTTAAATATGTTCTTATTTCATTATAACCGAGGTAACTTATAGCACAAAATATTGTCATTCACACATAAATCATATTTTCTCTGAATTCACTATGACATTCATTCATGTAACACCTCCTAACCCTTATCCGTCGCCGGAACAGGGTTATGAAGCATTACCGATCATTACAAAACAAATACTAACAATCTCATAAATATTTAACATACACATTAGAATTTACCAACCCTGCAAATCTTAAACAACAAACAACTCAATATTCAATTATTCAACCAAATCAAAACACGATTAAACACTTCTAAAACATGCCAAAATGATTAGACTTAATAACCAAATCAATGTACCAACATAAATACCTTTCACATACTGACTTCGGATGAAGTATGACTATTTGTGTTCATACATACTTAACCTGGACTAATTATGTCAAACTAAAACCATGTAAATGGCTATATTATATGACATATGTTTGTATATATATAAATCAACCAATATTATCATCTTATATACTATTAATATTCACATATCTAAATGACATCAAAAGACAACTTAGGTACATGCCATATCAAAAGAGAAAATACTTCACCACGTTTTTGAGTTCGAGATCGGCTTTGGATGCTGATTCAACGATTGAACTTTAATTTAACTTGCGCACGAAAACAAACCGTACGTTGAGTATACACTCAGTGGTATTTCTATAATCCGAATACTTATTAAGCAAAAATTTATAAAATTTATATACATAATTATACATAATAAGAATAATTCAATAAATAATCAATTTTATAAATTCATCTTCCATATCACTTTCAATCACCATATCCTCTATTTCAATCTCACAATTGCTATTCAATAGCATTTCACAATAAATTTCTCAATTTCAATTTCAATATTAATATTCATTTCTTATTCAATACCATTCAATGTCAATCATTTGATCAATTCATTCATGTATCCCTATTAACACGACTCGGACTCCTATGGATACACGGATCCAACCCAAATACACCAGTACGACTCTCAGTACCTCTTCGGCCATGCCGAAATAAAACAATGCAGTACTCAGTACCTCATCAAATTTATCCAAAGCAATAACAATACGACATATAGTGCCTCATCGAAATTATCCGAAGCAATATTACGACACATATAGTGCCTCATCGACTCGAGGTCAAAGTATCCCTAAACAATTCCAATCCTATGGCATGCCAACTATATCCGGCTCAGTCCAATATAGTTAATAGGGTTTTCAATCCATATCTCAATTCTCATTTCTCAATCAATTTACATTTCAATATCAGTTCTACAATAATCACATAATTTCAATTCAATCGCAATTCTCATACTAATCACATTTTCACATATACTCACAATTTCAATTCAATTCAATTTAATTCAATTCATTGCCACAATGTCAAACTCACCTCAATTCCACTTATCATACATAATAATAATAAATACAACTAATAGTTTTAGTTTTCGGATTATAGAAATACAAACCGTATTTTTCCGAGTCACTCGTTGTTAACTTTCTCTTTCCCCTTTTTAGCTGATGTCTCCGGCTCAACGTTATCTATGAAAATTAAAACAATTAAAAATTATCAATACACATACAATTTCACTTTGAATATTTCAATTTATTTTCAACTTTTGTATAAATTCTAATTAAATCCTAACCAAAACTAATTAATTTTTTTACAATTTATTCTTTATTTTTCATTCAACTTCCACCCAAAACTAAACTTAATTCTCTAATTTTCACCACAATTTCCTAATTTAGAAATTCTTTCAATTTAGTCCCTACTACATAAAAACTTATGATTTATTTTACAATTCAATCATTTTCTCAATTCTAATTTAAAATTCTATCAATTTAAACCCTAATTCTTCAATTAATTCAACATGAACTACATCCAAAAATCAACTAGCTTTCAAAATTTCCACATAAATCAAGTAATATTTTGTTCTAGGATTCCAAAAACATCAAAATCACAAAAAAAAAAGGCTAAATTGACTTACCAAATTAAGCTTAAGCTTCAAAACCCTAATTTCTCTCTTTATTTTTCTTTCCCCTACTTCGTTTTTGCTATTCTGTTTCTGTAGTCTCTTTTTCTTTTCTTTTATTCTTTTTATTTTATTTTTAAACTATTATAATATATTATAATATAATATAGTTTATTTATTTATTTATTCTTAAATACTAAGTAAATGTATATGTATATTACAAATGTATATATTTGATTTATTACACTTGTACATTTTTATTACCATACAATTGTATTAATTTGATTTATTTATTTTATATTTATAATAATAATATAATATATTTACTTATATTATAATTAAATAATAGTTACTAATATATGTATTTAATTAATCCACATGTCACCACCATCACCATACACTTTTCATGTTTTGATTTAATTACTAGTTTAGTCCTTTGACTTTTCTCTATTATTTAATTCAACTTTTACCCTATATTCAATCTAGTCTTCACACTTAATTTAATCTTAATTTAAACTAATTCACCTAACCAAAACATAATTGACCACACAACTAACTTTGTAAATATTTTTAATAAATATTTACGAATCCGTTTTACGTAAATGATGACCTGAAAATGCACATTTCTGATTACTCAACTATCGGGTCATTATAATTCACATATCACTTCCATATAACATATTTGATATATGATACATATATCACTTTATATCATACTACTTATTCACTTTGAATCACATAAAAGCAATCAATATATTTTTATTTCACATATTCACAATTCATTAAAATACAAACATAACATATATTCACAACGCTTAGTATTTTAGATTTCAATTCACTATCATTAATCACTTTACTTTCTTATAATACTTCACTTAAATATTTTATTTCACTATTTTAGCGCACTTAGTAGTTTTTCTGAATATTTTACAATTTAGTCCCTAAATTCATGAAAATTCAATATTTACTTTTATAATACTTTAATACCGTTATTCGCTTCATTTAAACCTTTAATCACAATATTTATTTCACATATAAAATTTTAAAATCTTTACAATTTAATCCTCTCTATAGTAGTTTCACTATTCTACATCAACTCACTTATCAATCAATGACAAATAAATAACTTTTCACTCCTTATAATTTAATCCTTAGTTTCATAAAATTCACTAAATACTAAATTATCACTTTATCATTTCTTACATTACTAACGTACCTTTAATTACATATTCACTACAAAATTTTATATAAGTATTCATTAATCTTAATCATATCTTATTTAATTATTTCATATTAAAATTTAAATACTTAAATATTTAAATTAAAATAAACTAACTTGAATTCAATTAAGTACTTGCCTATTTATTAACTTGAAATTAACATTTCTCCTCACTTTCCCAAGCTTTCCCTTCACGTTCATCATCATCTAAGTTGTTTCCATGATTGAAATATTTCCATAGCACACCAGGAGATGAAATTAAGCTATTATTTTAAGGAAGAACTCTAGAAAAATGCATGAGAGCTTTTCCTTTTCTTTCTTTTCTTTCCCTTTTATTTTTTGCTGCCCCAAGCTGTTCAACCTTCCAATTGCGTAGAAAATTCTACACTTTATTTTTTTTTTGTCCATTTATTCCATCATTCATCAAGGGTGAAGCCAGAAAAATTTTTTAAGGGGGCCGAAATGAAATTTTAAATTTTACTATTCTATATCTTTATAATTTTTAAAGGATTAAATTAAAATTTCATAATTTTAAGGGGGCCAAAATATAATTTTATCTTTACTAATTTAAAATATTAAAATTTTCTAAAGAGCTAAAACAACAATTTTCTATTTTAAGGGGCCGGGGCCCTGCCAGCCCCCTGCATTCACCTTTGCATCCAATTAAATTTTGCCAGCCATTTTTGAATCTAGTCGTAAAAAAGTTTATGGTGAGAGCATTGTCTTTATCATGGTGAGGCCATAAAGTTTCAGAGACTTCTAATCAGGAATTGAAGATTGAAGATTACATTGAATGTATTGAAAAGAAGTGGTCTAATTGTATGGGAATATGTGCACCTGGAAACATTAAAGAATGTGATGATGGATATGACAAAACTAACAATGATGGGACGAAAGAGTGCCAATTGGGATTCTGCGGGTTGGAGTAGAGGGTGATAGACCTAGACCACTGCAAAGGTCCCTAAAAAATGTAGAAAATAACTTAGGAAAAGGCCTACTTAGACCTAGTTCTGATAGAAGAGGGCTTTATCAGCGCCGAAGTCATGATCCACTTTGAACAAAATATAGGTGAAGTTAAAAGTAGGAGTTTGGGGCTTCCCAAGTAAGGTAGACCTGAAAACGGAAGAGTTACATTTCTTTTTATTCTATAACCCATTGGCTGAAGGTGCACTAAGAATAAGATTTGGAGATTAGATTTGATTATGGGTTAAGTTAAATTTTGATTGGATTGATGTGAAATTTTAAATTTGATTTTTAGGTTCGAGTTTAGTATGACTTAAAAATAGACTTAAAATTCTGTCATAAGCTTGACTTAGATTAAAAATATTAAATTCGAGCTTGAAACCAACTCGCCCTTATTAAATTTTTAGACTATTTTTTATATAAAATAAATTTCAAAAATATAATACATTTAATACACTAAAAAAATTAAAATAAATATTTTTCAATAAACTAAAAATACATTAAAAAAATCTTTATACTTAAAAAAACATTAAGATAGCTACAATTTAACAAGCAAATACCTCTAAAATAGTAACAAAATTAACAATAAAACAAGAGTTATATAATATCCAAATAATAATAAGAAAATATAGTAATATAACAACAAAATGGTAGCAAAACAGCAACAAAACAATAGATTCAGGTCAGGCAAAGCCTAAATCAAAAAATCTTATCTGAAACTCGGCTCGTTTAAAAAATATACATTATATTTTGTCTAAGTAAATTTTTTAAACCTACATTTTTGGCCAACCTTTTCACCGTTCGAGTGGGCCTTTAGACTTCAGTAAGTGGCCGGATCTTTGATTGAGTCTAGTAGAGATCTTAGAATTGGGTAGGAGGAAATGAGTCAAGATATTGCTACAAATCAAAAGAGATTCTAGAAAAGGTAGATTAGGAAAACATTTGATGGGACTTCCTCAAAGGAAAGATTTGTGCTGAAATTTGATTGATTCATTCAGGGGTAGGAGCAAGACCTTGAATGAAGCAATAGTCATGTAGCCTGTTTGTTTGATGGGTTGATGGCTGATTATAGTGGTCAGTCGATCCAAGGTTTAAAGTACAACAACGATAGCTACTTATATTTGCTTAAAGGTTAGTCTTCGGTTAAGGTTGTTGGAACTTCCCCTATGCGGTGTTTATGCTTAATTTCTTTGTCGTTTTTAAGGTCAACTTATTTGTGTTTCTAGAGCATGTATTTGCAATGGTTATATGGGTGGTTTCATTAGTCTAGTAAGCAAGACCTAACATTGTCGACCCACCTAACGATTTTAGGTGGTTGAGCCTGGCATGGGCATGACCTTAAGCTAGTTTCTCTAGTTATCAACCGTGAAAAGCCTTTATAACCATTAACTACTTTTAGAAGATTAATTAATTACATTTATTTTTTTTAGTCAATTCATACATTATTGATAAGAGCAAAACACTTTCACCACACATACCACTAATAAGTAATTTTTAGATTTTATCTCCGTATATGATTATAGAGCCTGCAACTTTAATCAATTGGCTAAACGTCGAGTCTCCATTTTTGAAACAATATTTGAATAAATTATAACGCGTTCATGACTTTTAAATTGAAAGATAATAGATATTTTTAAATTCGTATATTTTTATATATTATGATAAGTAATAATATCAATTAAGTTAAAATTCAATCAAATATTTAATATACAAATTAATAATTGGATAGGTAAAAAATCAATTAAAATATTTTGAGGGTGGGCACGATTTAAAATTTGTTGGCTAAGAATTTAGATTGTAGTAGTGAATAGTGACCATCAAATACCCTCTAATTATTTAAAAAGTAATTAATTAAACTTGGTATAGCTTCTAGAAGCCTCTAAAAAGAGAAAATTGATCTCCCTAAAAGACCCCCTTCAATACACATTTCATTTTCCTCTCTGGCTCTCCCGTCCAAAACAATTCTAAAAGGTAAAACATGTCGTCCGACGGGAACGTCACCGGCGGCGGCGGCGGCGGCGGCGCTAACACCGTCGGCGTAACCAATAAGCCTTTCTTTTGCTACCAATGCAACCGTACCGTTAACGTAACAATATCCCCTCCCTCTTCTGATCCGACTTGTCCCATTTGCAACGAGGGTTTCCTCGAAGAATACGACAACCCAAACCCTAATCAAGGCTCCGGTTTCCTAAACCCGAATCCGAACTCAATCCCGTTCCATGACCCTTTCTTGACGTTATCGGATCCGTTCGCTTCCCTCCTTCCGCTCCTTTTTCCGTCCTCTTCATCCACAACTACCTCATCCTCTGGTTCTATTGACCCTAATAACCCTAGCCTATCTGGGCCGACCCGCTCAGGTCGAGGCGACCCGTTCGCTTTCGATCCGTTTACCTTCATCCAGAATCATCTCAACGATCTGCGTTCAAGCGGGGCGCAGATCGAGTTCGTGATCCAGAACAATCCGTCCGACCAGGGCTTTCGGCTTCCGGCGAACATCGGGGATTATTTCATCGGACCGGGCCTTGAGCAATTGATCCAGCAGCTGGCCGAAAACGACCCTAACCGGTATGGGACCCCACCCGCATCTAAATCAGCCATTGAAGCGCTGCCTTCGGTGAATATAACGAAGAATAACTTGAATTCGGAGTTCAACCAGTGTGCAGTTTGCATGGACGATTTCGAGGAAGGGACTGAAGCCAAGCAGATGCCCTGTAAGCATCTTTATCATAAGGATTGCTTATTGCCGTGGCTGGAATTGCATAATTCGTGCCCCGTGTGTCGTCACGAGCTGCCTACTGATGATCCTGATTATGAGAGGAGGGTTCGCGGGGCACAAGGGACCAGTGGAGGCAATGACGGTGATAATAGTGGGCAGAGGTCTGATGGGGATAATCGGACTGTCGAGAGGAGTTTTAGGATATCGCTGCCTTGGCCGTTTCAGGCTCGGGGACCTGGTCCTGCACCAGGTGATAATGCAGAGACCAGGCAAGAAGATTTGGATTGAGAATTGTGAGTATCTTTATTCCGTTTTAATAATTGTATGCATTATGATACCCTTTTTTCTAGTGCTATCTTGATAATTTTGGTGTTTCTGAAAGTTGGGATTTTAGTTCAATTTATTGTGAATCAAATTTAGTGTTGAATGATGATCAAATGAATTTACTAGCTAATATAGTGAAGCTTTTCATCCGAGTTTTGGGTATTCCAAGGTCATGAGGAATCTGGAGAAGAAAATGAGAATGCCTGCTAAGCATGACAAATTATCGAATTTTCATGCATGTTATTAAGCTCTTTTATTGCCTTAGGATCTTGCAGCATTTGATCAACAAATGAAACATGCAATTGTGTGAATTTTATAGGAAGTAATTTGTCAAAGACGATTAGATGCATTCTTTTCTTGGAAGTCACTGACTGTCAAATGTAATGTCTGAAAGGCTATTTTAGATTATTTCCTTGAATTCATTGACACCATGATGCCTTCAAATTTTATAACCATCTTTTGTCTTTCTTTATAAAAATATTTGTAAAATGTCACTAGTGGAGTTACTGAGCAAGAACTACAATTTGAGTTTATTAGCACTTCATTTTGTGTGCTCACTGTCCATTCAACTTGGTAATTATCTATAAAGAGTGTAGTTGATAGTTATGAAGGTGGAGATAAATAATACATTTTTGAGGTTATACATGTTTAATCCTATCTTAACGTTCCGAGGGAAAGGAGAAGTCTGAACTTGATTAAGTATCAAAAACTTTGTTGTCTCGTGCTTTCAAAACCTAAAGTGTAGCTTAGCTTTTGATATGAGAAGTTATAAAGTACAATGATAATGTAGGGAATTACTGTTTTATTCTGGAATATTGGCATCTGATTGAGGTGTTCTTCCACAAAAGAGTGGAAGTTGGGTTGTCTTTTTATTTAGGTAATAAGGTGAAGGAGAACATGAGTTGTGAGAGTAAAGTAGTAGTTGTGAGGGCGTCAAGGTGAGGAATTAAAATATAGAAGCATAATTTCATTATATACTTGCTGTTTATGAACTTGTGGCACTGACATTGTAATCCATGGAAGAAACTCCTGCCAAGTTCTCAAACTTGTGTATAGATTGTCTTGCATGTTATTTTATTGTTAAACTTTCTGAAGACACTTGTGGTCTTAGCACTGGGGCGTTAAACCTTTTCTATTTACTGCTTTATATTTTTTTTGAGAGAACATCTTGCTGAAATCTAGTGAACATCTTAATGCTGAGAGTGGCTAGTAGCTTTTGATTCTTCTCTTTTAATGCTGCATGTGCCTTCTCTTGCATTCATACTGACCAATGTCAAATGTCAATCTGATTTTTTTTAATAAGGGGTAGGGCTGTCCCTGGATTGAACCCTGGATGGGCGTCAATTGAAGACTTGAGCGCAAGTTCTTCCCCATTCCAACTGTGGTTCAATTCACCAATCTGAATAAATTTTGATGCTGTTGAAATAGTGGTATTATATTATCTGCGAACTTAAATTCAATATGCTTAGTTGAGTTGATGATATGCTGATAATCCATGTTTGCTTAATAACTTTGTAAGGAGGTTGAACTTATTGTTAATCCCCTCTTTACCTTTCTAAAAGAGAATTAATTGTTAGCTAAAATGTTAGGGTGCAGCGGAACTGGGATAAGGTTTAGGTTCAATTTATGCCTACTTGAAGAAGGTGCATATCTTTCTCTCCAAAATAGGTTAAAATTTTATTTAGCGGGTTTTCTATAAAGACTGATCTCTGCAATCACACCATATTGCTACCGTCTCCAGCCATTCTGGTTTTCATTTGTATCCAGTAAAGTGAGTCAGGTATTTAGCAAATTTGGTTTATAAAATCAATTATATTCTGCCAAAAAGGCATTTTGTTAATCATCAAGGTCTCCATACTTGTGCATACTTTGGTTGCTCATGAATTAAGACTGTGCTTGATGGAAAAGTGTGAAAAAAATATAGTTCTGTTATTTAACCATTGGAGTTGTATATTTGTAGTTATATAAATTGCCGTATATTGATCATCAACTGTATTGTGATACTCATATCAGAGCTAACTTCTTATGGTGGTACATGTTTTTGCATGGTGCAGTTACACTTTCACTCATATTCAAAATGCAGGTTTATTATCTTGCCTGCATTTACATGGTCTGTTTGAATGCAATTTTCTCTGAGTCATAATTGTATAACGGCATTCTAACTTAGATTTGATTTTTGGCAGCTCAAAATGTAACAACAAAGTGCCCACATTTGTTTCATTAGACATGGTGCTAAAACATCTACTCACAGAATTTGGGTATGAGAGTTATGTGTAAACATGGAGAATTGAGATTAGTGTTTTGCTATTGGGTATCATATGTACATCTGAAAATTTTACAGCTTTGTTTGTCAATGACAACCGCATTTACTCTTTCATACATTGTTGTATAGATTCTTTGATCCCTGCTTAATTTTCTCCCCCTTTATATCTGCAAATTATTGCTATATGAAACTAAAGTCACAGCTCCGAAGAGTTCTTCATCTGTTGCAAGGCATAACTGAACCCCCATCAGAGAAGTAAATCTAGAAATGTAAATATTTTAAAGCACATTTCCATGTTTTCAATTAGCCGAGGAAGATGAGGTTTATTATCACTTTCTCTATTCTAACGAGTCTTGACTCTGCACGCTCTCAGTTGCTGAGAGCTAAATAGTTCGTTTCTAGTGCTAGGCAAGGATATAGTACCGGATAGTTTGTCCATGGTGTTTGGTTTGGTGTCGGTTTATATTGAATTCTGGGTAAATACAGTTCACCCTTATGAATATGTCGATCATGTCACTTGTCTAGTGACCAAACTTGGGTGGATTCGAGTTGGTTGGCTTTAGTTAGGGTTCGATCCTTGTATTTGTAGCTCATATTCCCTTCACTTTTGTAGTATAGTTGCATGTATAGAAAATATAATATGAATATGATAGATCTATAAGGGCAAACATGAAATGGACAAAGTAAAAGCATGTAGTTAGGTAAAAGGATTTAGGGCTAGGGTTGAAGTAAACAGGTGATGTGGCAAGTGCCAACACTTAATTGGTCCATAATAATTATAATAGTACCTAATTGAATCTCATTATCTTGAAGAAGAGAAAAAAAAAAGGAAAAGGAGGAATTTATTGATAACCTGCAAACACTCAATGGTCCTTTTCATTAATACCTACAAAAAAACAAGTGGACATGGGATCTGCTTGTTTCACATGTTCATGATTTTGTGGCTTTAATTGTGATCCCATTCTCATCAACTTATATAAGTAATAAAAGAATTAGGGCCCATTTGATTAGTTCAATTGATTGAAAATATTTTCAGTTAAATACGTTTACAATTTAGAATAAAAATTATCTGATAGAATTATTTGATAAAAAATAGTGTTAAACAATAATGAGATTAGAGTTATTTATCACTTCATAAAATATATTTTCAATTTACGTTATTTATCTATCTCTTTTAAAGATTATTCTTGAAATGTTTTATGTTCATTAATTTATCTACTTTTCATTCTCTTTTTTGTCAACTTGTTTTATGAAAGGATCAGCAAATATTTCATATGTATTCAACGTTACTTATAATTTAACTCTTGAAGTGTTTACAGGATAAAAATATAAAATGAAAAAAAAAAAATATTTACATCCAGTATATAGTTATCATATCAAACAAGCGGAATTTAAATGTGTTTAAATAGATAAAAGATCAAAGTTCTATATGTATATATATATGACTCATATATTGGCTATTGTACAAATTATATATTGAATCCAAATTTATGTATAAAATTAATATTTATTTAAAATATATTTTATTTTTTACACTAATTTAAATTCGTGAAATTTAAATGTTAGACAAAATTTTTTAACCATTATTCTAAATAAATTATGACAATCATTATTATTATTTGTTATTAATTAATCAAACCAAAAACGACATTTTGACCTTGGCATAACTACTATATTTTAGTACCATTATCTTTATTATTACATTGTTTGAAAAATAATTATTTTTAAATATAGCATTTTTAATAATTTTTATATGAATAATTACTTTTTATTTTTTTGGTAGATAAAGAAGCTAAATACATTTAGCCATAACATGCATTATATTTAACACTAACACTATCTTGTAAAATCTCCATCTCGATCATCTTGAAGGGAACATCGTAAATTCTTAAACAAAGAGGAACATTTCTTTCTAATGTTGATGCTGCATTTTGCATTTTTGTTGTTTTTCCTTTCGGTATGTTTTTTATTCCGAATTTTCATGGTTTCTAAATGTGGTAACATTATTTGGTGTGTTGATATTTTATCAACAAAAATTTAGCCTTAGCAACCAAAAAAAAAAATATATTTTACCATGTGGCATTACTCAATGTCAATGTGTATCATTATACATTCTCTCTCTTCTCACTAAAACAAATTTATTCTTCTCATACTTAAAACTTATTTATTCTTTTCTCTCATTTATTCTTCTTTCTCTCTTTGTTAACTGATGTTAAGATGAAGAAAGAAAAGAAAAATTGAGTAATGAGGTTGCTGCCAAACCTTCAGCTGTCTTCATCACTCAATCTCCAACACCGCCAAGCCTACCACCAAAAAATAGTTTTAACATTATGATTAAAATCATTCAAAATTCCTTCTTAATTCATTTTTATTACAAAGACAATTTTTAATTGTATGTTTGTAATTTGTCTTTAGGTTTGACATCGTTTATAGATGATTTGGAGCTAACAAATCACATTGAAGCAAGTAAATATCTCTTAGTTTTTCATGGATTAGAAAAAAAATGGATTAACTTTCTTATTTCCGAAATTTTCACTGAATAATGAAAAATTATTCTTAAAATTGTATGTGATGCGGAGAAAAATGTTTTTGATGATGACAAAAATGAAAAGTGAAAAAAACGCATACTAATTTTCTTCCTTTTATATTTTTCTCGTATTTTCTCTAAGCACTATAATATAATTTTTTTAAAAAATAATTCTATCTAATTTCGAAAAAATGATGATTCTGAAAACAATTTATATAACTTATTACGTGTTGGTTTATTATTTAAAGTACATTAAATTAGTATTCATCTTTCATACCGAACTTTCAGTTCAATAACAATATGATCGAAATTGTAGATTCAAATCTTTTTCCCCAATCAATGTATATTTATGTATGCATATATATAAACTTTTTAAATTAGGGAAGAATCTATTAAGATGGAAGAAAGTAGCGAATAATTTGTGATGGTTTATGGCTAGTGGTATGAACAACTTAATTGATTGCAAATATTAATTAAGGATTTGCGAAGACATCTTTAGGTGATGAATTGAAGAATATGTGCAATGTTAAAGAGACAACGATATACATATATCTATAGAGTTTTTTTGTTTTTGAAGCAATACAAACCCCTTTTGTTGAATAAGGAAACTTGATTATTATGTCTTTCAAATTCGATGGTGCTTGAGCCTTGACAGGTATGCATATCAACAAAGAGCAAAACATTGTTTCTATTTTACAATTTTGGTGTTTAATATAAAATGCAATATATGCACGTAACAATGAAATAATTTCTTAATTTTCAAAACTAAAATATTTTTAAGCAAAACAACTTTGAGCACCACTAGGCCAATGCCTCACACTTGTTAACAAACATACAAAAACTAAAGAAAAGCTAAGCGTGACAAGCTAGATTTTGGGACAAAATTACTTAGAAGGAATCAAACGCAAGACCTTAAGCACACAACCCAATACTTAACCACTAAACCAAATCAATATACATGTCAAAATAACACTCAAATAAGTTATAACATTTGGGACATTACATTTTTTGTTGTTTTTTAGTGATAAAACAATGTTTTGGGGTGTTGATATTTTAATTAAAATTTTTAACCATAACAAAAAATATTTATGCTTTTTTGACAGCCGGCATTATTTAGAGCTAGTATGCACATTTTTATTCTCTTTCTTCTCATTCAAAGAAACTTATTTCTTCTCCCATTCAAACTTATTTCTTCACTTCTCTCATTTATTCTTCTTCTTCCTCTCTTTGTTAGTCGATGTTAAGATGGTGAAAGCAAAAAAAATAAGTGAGTAATTAGGCTGTTGCCAAACCTGTAGTTGTCTCCATCACTCAACCTCCAATACCGGCAAGCCTACCATGAAGAACTAGATTTAAATTTATGAGTAAAATCATCCAAAGTTCTTTTTTAATTCCTTCTTTTAATAAAGGTTGTTTGTAACTAGATGTTTCTAATCCGTGTCTTTAGGTCGAACACCATTTCAAGACGATTTGGTGCTAATGAATCATATTGGAGTAAGTAAATCTCTCATTTTTTTCCATAGATTAAAAAAAAAAAAAAGGATTAACATTACAATCCCTTTAACATTCTTTGAATAATGAAAATTTCTTCTTAAAATTTTGCTTGCATACAACGAAGTGATGAAGAGGAAGATGTTTATGATGATGATTATAATCAAGAGGTGAAAAAAAAAACTCATATTAATTTTCTTCCCTTTACATATTCCTAGTATTTTTCTCTATGCACTATAATATTATTTACAAAAATTATATCCTATTCAATTCTGACAACAAATGACGATCTCAAGAAGAATTTTTGTAACTTATCACCAGTCGATTTGTTATTTGAAATACATTAAATTATTATATATTTTTCACTCCAAACATTTGATTCAATAATGGTATGATCGAAAGGGTAGATTCAAATCTTTTCCCCAACCAATGTCTATTTATATATGTATATATAAATCCTTTATAAATTAGGAAAGAATTTTTTAATAAGAGAGAAAGTAGTGAATAATTTGCCATGGTTTAATACCAGTGGAACGAATAGCTTAATTGGTTGCAGATATTAATTTAGGATTTCCATAGACATGTTCAGGCAATGCACTGAAGAATACAGGCAATGTTGAAGAGACAACGGTATTTATATAGCTATAATTTTTTACTCTTTCAATCTCACCAAACAGGTGTGTTGCATGCATAAGTAAGCTCTCCCCAAAATCTGCAAGCTTCAGCACGTTGCTTATAAGTAAAGAGCAACAAAACAAGAGCTTTCAACTGATGGGAGTTATCAAAAGGAGAGAATTTGGTAGAATATAGACAAGAAACTATTGGCATTATTTACATCACCAGGCCTCTTTCTTTTTGTTATTTCAACCATCACAAAATATTTGTTTTCTATGTAGTTACATTGGTGCTAAGTTGCCTGCATTTCGAACGCCAGTTCTCTGGTTTCATGACAGTGACAGAAACGGCGCCTGCTTTGAATTAAAGCTGAAAATTTCACATTTAACAATTTCTGCAACTCTTGCCTCGATTTTCTTTTCTGATATGAAACTTTAATCTAGTTAATTTTTTGTTCAGACAGGAAAATTCTAATACTTCTAGTAGGCAATTATAGACCTAATTCTAGGAAGATTCCAATACTTAAAGACCACCAATTATATCGACAAAGGAAAATGTTAGTGGAAGTAACTGAAAGGAGGATCATCCAATTAGAAGGCACGCCACAAAATTAACATCTCCTTGGAACTCGTCAAGTAAAAGGATTTCTGAGGTTGATCAAGAAAAACTGAAAATAAACCGAAATCGAAGTGCTTGGACAGTTTATAGAATGCAAGCTAAAAATTAGCGGTTACTCAAGACTGCATCAAGTTCTATTTGTTTTATTTGATTTATAATTAATTTTACATTTATAATATAAAAGAAAGTGTTCATTTGGGGTACTATTCTAACACCTTTTCTTCCATTAGTAATGGAATTTTTTGTTTTGAATGGATGTCTCAATTTAGTAAATTCTTAACTCGAGATGGATTCTTGCCCAACCAAATAAGATAAAATCTTGATAAAAAAAAAAGCACTTTCAAAATGCAATATCCGTATTAAAGGGCTCCTTTATTGATATCATTTATTGTTAGTATAAATTTGATACAAGGGAAAATGACAATGCTTAAAACATAAGATCTTTATATATTGCCTCTTATTCAAGCAAAACTTCTCTCTCCTTGATCCTTCCTCTATGTGTCAAATAAATAGTTTTGTTTAATAACCAAATATATTTTTTTAACTCGATTATTATGAATTTCAGAATAGTACACAAATCAACAAAGAGTAGAACATTATTTTTCTCTTGACAACTTTGGTGTTTTCTATAAAAAGCAATATATGCAATATATTCATTCTTAATTCATGTTTATAACAAAGACAAATTTTAATTGTATGTTTCTAATTTGTGCCTTTAGGTTCGACATCATTTCTAGACAATTTAGTGTTAACGAATCACAATGGAGCAAGTAAATCTTTCTTATTTTTCCATGAATTAAAAAAAAAAAGAAATTGGATTAACTTTCCTATTTCCGTAAATTTCATTGAATAATGAAAAATTATTCTTTAAATTTTATTTGCATGCAACTAAGTGATGAGGGGAAAGGTGTTTTTGATGATGACGACAATGAGAAGGTGAAAAAAACTCATACTAAATTTCTTCCCTTTACAATTTTCGAGTGTTTTCTTTGAGTACAATAATATAATTTTACAATAATTAGTCCTATCCAATTTTTTTTTTTAAAAAGATGATCCCTAAAAAAATTTATGTAACTTATCATGTGTTGGTTTATTATTTAAAGTAGAAGTAGTATTTATTTTTCATACCGAACATTCGGTTCAATAACGGTATGATCAAAAGGGAATATTCTGATTTTTTTCCCCCATCAATGTATATTTATGTATGTATATATAAAAATTTTCAAATTAGCGAAGAATTTTTTAATAAGGAAAAAGTAGTGAATAATTTGTCATGGTTTAATACCAGTGGTATGAACAACTTAATTGGTTGCAACCATGGATTCAGGATTTGCGGAGATATCTTTAGGCAATGCACTGAAGAATACAAGCAATGCTGAATAGACAATGATAGACATATTTCTATATTGTTTTTCTTTTGGAAGAAATACATACATCTATTGCTGATAAAGGAAACTTGATTATTATGTTTTTTAGATGGAAGCCATTTGCTAGTCTTTGAGCCTTGATAGGTATGCAGAACGTTGTTTCTCTTTTACAACTTCGGTGAAATGCAATATATGCATGTAATAATGAAATAACTTCTTAATTTTCAAAAAGAAATATGTATTTTAATGTGTTTTATTCTCATCAATGATAGATGTGCTCTCTTACTAAGTTTTTGATGTTCAATATGTGTAGAAAATTATAGATAGAAAATATTTAAATAAAAGTTTGAGAGAAATTTTCTTTTATTTGAGATTAAATATGATTACAAAATAATTGGGGACTTGATGTAATTATTGAATATTAACAAGTCATAAAAATTACAATGCTTCTTTGCTTGGTGCTTTGGGCTTTATGGCATATTGTTTTCAATTTTTTTGGTGTTCTTCCTTTAGTTTGCCTTTAAGTTGTGGAATTGAGGTAATGAGTATAAGAGCTAGTGTAGTTGCCTTTCTATTGTTTTTCCTTTAGGTGTGTTTTTTTATTTGGTAGTGTTGATCTTTTCAATAAAAATTTTAGCCTTAGCAAAAAATGTAACACCCCACACCCAACTTAGACGTTATGGCCAGATCTTCAAGTATTACACTTCATGTTTTCAAATCCAAATTAAAATTTAGCTTTGGAAATTGTGTGATCTGAAAATATTAATTTTAGCTAACATTTTACGCGTTTTTAGAAAATCTCATACTTGAAAACACTTATTTATAGTAAAATCAGTTAATCACTTACTTAGTATAGCAGTGAAAATTTTTAGAGTTTTAGTTTTGAAAACTGATTTCTAATTTGATAATTAACATGATTTTACAGTTTTACATCAAAAATACCAAAATCTGACAAAATGAACCAAACCGTAAAGCAAAGTTTGAAAACAGATTTACAGTCCCAAAAGTCCAGAACTAAGTTAAAACATAAATCGTCTTGTTTTATTAACCAGAAAATCCATCCGAGCTTCCGTGCACCGCCCGGTCCTAAGTTTCCTGATTACCTGAAAAGTTAGAAAAATTGGGTGAGCTTACAAGGTTCAGTGTATAACTAAGCCCATGCAAACCGAACAAATAACAAAATCACAAAGAAATCAGAAATCAAATAGAATACACAACATGACATACTATGCAATGCAACATAGTAATCAGATCAGATACGGATGACATGACATATCATGCGATGCAACACTTAATACAAAACAAATATAGATCTAACCCCCATTCGTTATACACCATTTCCATCCATCCTAACAAACAAAACATGACAATTAATACCCATCGAATGTTTAGAATCGTAAAAAAAAAAATGATATAAACTTAAAATTGTAAATCAGGATCTGTCATGTCAAATCATCAAGAACAAAACAAGAATAAAACTAGATGCAAAAGCGTACCTGAATTCATCGATTTCTTGAAATCTACAGATCTTGGGGTTTTGATCTTTCAAATTAGCACACAAGTAATATAGAGAAGGTGGATCCCTCTTTTCTAAAGATGAGATATTAGAAAAGTTACCTTGCGTATAATTAAAGCCCAAGAAAGCTTAACTAAATTAGATCACTTTTAATTTGGGCTAACCTAGTATGATAGTAAATAATAACATGTAATTACCCTTATTATATATTTGATGTCTATATTTTCCAACATCGAACCCCACACTCCAATAAGTGAGCGTATGTCACTGTACAGAAAAGTGCAGTCAAAGCTGCTAGAAATAATGTGGTAATCCACTAGAATTAGATACGTGTGGTCAAGCCACTAGAAATGCAGTCAAACTGCTAGAACAGATATGTGGTTAAACCACCAAATAAGGCAGATCATTAAACTACCAACACTTCCTCCGTCACATAATTATCCCACCCAATGCACATGCAACAATAGCATAACCAAATATTCAAATGCACATAATTATCCCACCCAATGCACATGCTTACATATCGAAATCATGCTAATGACATACTCAGAATTTTTAGATAAGATACAAAATAACTTCAATTATCATGCTTTTAGAAAGTACTCATACAAAGGTAAAATCATAGATTCATATACTAGAAACATAAATATCACTTGGCAAACCCTATAATATTGCTGACCTCGAAACGCACTTCGAAACCCGACCTTAACTAAATTTTATAGAAGTTGGACTCACAAGCCCATGTGGCCCACACGGCTTACTTGACCCAGCCGTGTAGCTCACACTGTCTGGCACACGATTTGTCATACGACTATGTGGTGTTGACAAAATGTTTTTTGACTTTGCGCCGTTTGCTATTTTTCAAGACAAAAGGTACATACTTGACTGCTTTTCGATGCCGACACAACAACAAAAAATCCAGCACCTAAAAACAAAACCCACTTATTGGATTAGTGAATAAAAACGAGAATCGACCCTTGCTTTCTAAAGCATTCAGCCCAAAAATAATAGGATATTCGATCCTTGTAAATAGAATTATCACAAACCAACCCCTAATATGGGCATTCGATAACTTACCTTTAAACCAGCCAAAAATGTACTTTATTGTGTTTTGTTCTCAATAATGATAGATATAGACTGAAAATAAAAGATTGATCTTGAAAATCAAACATATTTAAATAACACTTTGAGAGAAAATTTCTTTTATTTGAGATTTAATATGATTTTATCATAAAATAATCGAGACTTAATGTAATTATTGAATATTAACAAGTCTTAAAAATTATAAATTTTGAATTACAAAATTAATTAGCCAAAATTTTCTAAGTTAAGAATTAATTGCATCAGACATCCCCAAACTATGATTCTCATTTTATATTGGTTTTTAAACGACAAAGTATTCTATTACATCCTCCAAACTATGAAGTTATATCAAACATGACATTTCATTATTAAAACCATTAAATGACAATTCAAATCTTAATAAAGCTAAATTTAAAATGATCTTTTTTAGAAAAAAAATATGACATTGCAACTTAACTTTTATAAGCAAAAACTAAAATAAAAGTAAAATTGGAAAGAAAGAAAGAGAGAGTGAATGATAAAGCATCAGTAAAAGTTTTGAAAATCTCAAAATCATGATTTTGACAACATCTATTTTAACAATATTTCGTTTTTTTTTTCTTAATATTTTCATTTTAGATTATGCCATATAAGATCTTATGTACCATTCCACAGTTAAATTAATGATTTTAATAATGGAAAGACCTAATTGATATATAATCGGTAGTTTGAAGATGTAACTAAAATGATTTGGAGTTTGAAGACCAATTTAAAATAAGAGTCATAATTTAGAGATGTATGATGGAATTAACTCAAAAGTTATTATAAAACATCGGGAGGTCGACAATCTAGTTTGATCTTATACAACTAATTAATTAGTGATTAACCTTAAATTACAATGCTTCATAGCTTGGTTTTTTGAGCTTTATGGCTGATCGTTATTTTATGCGATGTCAAAATCTTAAAATTTATATAAAGAATGATCAAACCTGGAAACTAACTATGACAATGATTTGAGGCAAGCACACCTATCGAACAATAGTATAGTTAAGGCAAGACCGGATTGTCGAACCCAAAGGAACCAAAAGTACTAATACTAACTTTCTTTTTATTATTTAGCCTAAGAATTAAATGAATTTTTATCTAATCTAAAATTAACTAACAACTAAATTAAAGACTCTAAACAAAGAAGAATGAAATTAGGAAAATAACTTTGAGGAAAAACCAATTGATTAAGATGATACCCAAGGAAGAATCCACCTAGACTTCACTTGTTATCTAACTCTGAACCAGATGATTTATTCATTTGACTTGATCCGTAAGATTCCCTAAGTTATATTAATCCCTCTCTCGAGGCGACTAACGTCTAACCCTAGGTTGATTAATTGAAATCTCTTTCTAATTAAAACCCCTAAAATTGCATTAACTCGATCTATAGACTCCCATATTAGGTTTCACCCTAATCCGGCAAAATCTCGTCACCCTATCTCTAGACGTGCGATCAACTCCAATTAATTATGCTAGATCTACTCTTAGGCAGGGGCTTTTGCTCCTCCACCTAAGCACATCACACTTGAATTAATATCCCAAAAATATCAACACAAGAATTAAGAACAAGTCAAATATTTATCATATAGTTCAACAAACGATAACAAGGTTCATCTTAGTTTCATCTCCCTTAGGTATCTGAGGGTTTAGTTCATACTAATAAAAGAAAACATCTCAGAAGAAAAGATAAAACAAAACATAAGAAATCCCTAAAACCTCCTGAAGGAATTGAAAGAGAGACCCTCCGTCTTGAGTATGAATCCGGCTTCTTGAGATGAATCAACTGGCTATCTTCGAGTAAATCCCCATAAATCTATCTTCTTTGGCCTAGCTGGATGCCCCCTGACTAAAGCCTTAAGTTCCAGCTTCTGCCGAACTCTCTTTAGGTTGCCTCCTAAGGTGTTTATATAGGCTTTGAGATGACTTACTTGGACCCTGAGTATCCTAATCCAAGTGGAATTCCTACTAGGGTGTTTAAATAGGCTTTGGAATGTGTTTCTTTGCCTCCAAGTATCCTATTCCGCGTAAAACTCCTCTTGGCCACGGCAGGGGCACGCCCATGGTACACGCCCGTGTGAATCGTGGCCAGGCCGTGTTCGAGACTATTGAATGAGGCACGACCATGTGGTCTTGGGTCCAGGCCGTGTGGATTTCGTGATATGGCCCATTTACTCCATTTTGGGCCTGTTGTCCATTCTTTTCGTCATTCGGTGCTCTTCTGAGTATAAAACATGAAAACAAAGGATTAAGAGCACCAAATTACATAATTCAAGGCTTAAATCGTCCAAAAGCATGCTAAATGTGGGCTTAAAATATGTTACTTTTACGGTTTACCAAATACCCCCACACTTAAGCTTTTGCTTGTCCTCAAACAAAATTCTCAACTTAAAATGAACTTCCTTGATTCATAATATTCACTAATAATGTTTCATCATAATTCAAAGATAATTTATACATGGATAATTCAACTCAAAGAGTCATAAAGATTCAAACAATCAAAGTCATAATTTTTATAGTATGAAAACATAGGTGTTTCCCCTTACTTGAATAATTACCTCTGATTCAAAAGCGACAAGGGTTGACATCCTCACTAAAGATTCACTCAAATCACTTGAAGTGTTTAAGGTTCAGAATTAAGCACTCAAAAGTCAAACATGAAGAGTTAATCCCATAGGCTTGCATGAAAATCAAATCTCCACCACTATAATATGAGATGATACACAAATCAAAACGTCTTTAACAGGGTTGTAATGGGGCTTAGGTTAAAGGTGTCGATAAAGGCTAAATTAGAGAGTTAGAATCGAGACTGACCTGACAAATTACCTAACTAGAAACACGAACTAATAATAAATAATTACATCAAATGAAAATTTGTACTACTAATACTAATGACACGAGCTTCTTCTTCAACAATTGGAAATTAAACGTATAAGCTCATTTAATCGTATAACTCATAATGACGATACTTCGATTTTTTTAAAACAAGTCAAATAATAATTAATGATGAATTTACTACTGAAAAAAATAATTAGGCGACCGATCAAATCAAATCTCGATATAAGGGTAGTAAAAAAGAATGGTGATAACAAATACAAAGGGTTGTGGGGGAATATTAGTGGGTGAGTCAATAAAAAGGGTTGTTAGGATCAACGTGGTTCACTAGAGGTTAGTTATGAAGGTAGGTTTTTCAATGGAGTAAGTGGGTTAAAACCTAGATGCCTTTGTCATCTCTGTAAATCAAATCAAAGGTGTGGTCTTGACATGTATAATCAAAGCAAGTTCTAGAATAACAAATCAATGTTGACGCACTCATAATAAAAAGTGAGCACGAAAGAATGTATGCTTTAAAAGGCTCAAAATCTCACAAAAATTATGTGTATTTGATGTCAACCTTGTAAATTTCAAACTTCAAGGTAATAATTAGATTCAGGTAGACAACCTAAC
Organism: Gossypium bickii; assembly: GCA_025503065.1. Taxonomy (NCBI): domain Eukaryota; kingdom Viridiplantae; phylum Streptophyta; class Magnoliopsida; order Malvales; family Malvaceae; genus Gossypium; species Gossypium bickii. Next base: position 110,984,406 of record CP106717.1, read on the forward strand.
AAAATTTTTGATTTTTGAAAATAGACTTATCATGCTTGATTCTCTAGTATCCTTCAAATTTAATCATCAATACACAATTATTAATGACTTAATCTAAAACATATCAATAGAAATCATAAATCAAAGGAATTTTCATTCTAATCATAATATAAGAAAATTACTTTAGAACAAGGCATAATTCAGGGATTTTCAAATAATACTATAGTTAACCCCCCCACACTTAAGATGTACATTGCCCTCAATGTACAAAGGTAGATAATGATCATATAGTAAGAAAATCAAAAGAGAGGGAGAGAAGTGAAACTTCCTGAATTTTGGATGAAGAGAAACGTAGGGAGTGCCTGGAGCCGTTTGACTTGAATCCTCAAAGTAGCTGGTTTGATTTTATTGTATCTTAAGCTAAATCTAAATGCCATGGAGAAAACGAAGAAAGTAATAACAATAAAAATAATGAAAGAAGAAAGATAACGGGAAAAAGAAAGGAAGAATGGGGCTTAAATAGAGATGCATCCCACGTCCGTGTTCTTTCCTGTGGTGCCCACACGGCCATGGCCACGATCGTGTGCAAGGCCTTGTGGGTATGGAAACCTACGCCTAAATACGAAAAGAATTAAAACGAAACTAATTAGTAGAGCTAGTGCTCGGGTTGCCTCCTGAGAAGCGCTCATTTATAGTCTTAAGCTAGACTTTCCTCTCATTCAAATATTCATGGTGGTTTGAGGAGTTGAAAGTCCTTCCTTATGCTACCAATCCTATTATCATGGTGAAATTCAAGTCGAGTAGCGTTTACTTTAAAGGTACCGATTGCATGATTACTTGCCTCGACTGTTCCGTATGGGAAAACATTGAGTACCGTAAAAGAGATTTCTTTGTTTGTATTAGGGTCTGGAGGAGGTATTCGAGGGTCTGCTTTATCTAACAGTTGCTGATCTCTGATCTTGAATTTGTTTGTTCCTTGGAGTGGCGTTGTTTCTGCTTTATGTATTCCTAATTTTTCCTTGAAGTGTGTCTTCCACGCGTCTAGTTCATCGATTTGAAGCCTTCGTTCCTCATGGGTTATTTCCTTGTTGGCAAGAGGTCTAAGATCTGGCTCAGTTGTGTAGGTCCGTAGTGCTTCCTGAAAAGAAGGTTCTACCGAATGGTTATTAATAGAATTAATGTTCTCACCTTGATTACTCGATGTCCTAGTTGAGTCGAGAGCTTGAAGACTGATTGATTCGTTAGCTACACAAAGTATGAGTTCACCTGCACTAACATCAATTTTAGTCCTGGCAGTCGCTAAAAAGGGCCTTCTTAGAATTAGGGGGATACTATTGTCCTCATCCATGTCTAAAGCGACAAAGTCTACTGGGAATACGAATTTATCAATTTTCACTAGCACATCTTCAATTATACCCTTAGGAATTCTAATAGTTTTATCAGCTAATTGAATGCTCATCCTAGTTTGTTTGGGTTTCCCTAGACCTAGTTGTTTAAACAATTTATAAGGCATGACATTTATGCTTGCCCCTAAATCAGCTAAAGCATTATCAATAGATAAACTACCAATTAAACATGAAATTGTAAAATTCCCTGGATCTTTTAATTTCTGTGGTAGTTTATTTTGCAACATTGCTGAGCACACTGCGTTTAGTTCCACATGTGATACTTAGTCTATCTTTTATTTGTTCGTCAATAGCTCCCTTAAGAATTTCCTAGAATCTGGCATCTGCGAAAGAGCTTCAAGTAATAGTAAGTTGATATGTAATTTCTTTAAAAGTTTAAGAAACTTACCGAACTGTTCCTCTGTGTCGTCTCTCTTTATTGCTTCGGGATATGGTATGCGAGGTTGGTACTCTTTGATTACCGGTTTTGGCTTTTCATGGCTTACCTCAACCTTACCTTCCTCTACCATATTCTCTTGCTTTAAATTGGGCTCGTCTAACCCTTCACTATCTTGAGCTGTTATGACTTGAATTTGTTCCTTTTCCCTAGGCAAGCTTTCTGACCGTATTTCAGAAACTAACTTAGTAAGTTGCCCGATTTGATCCTTGAGCTCCTGTGTCGATTTTTCAAGTTGATTTTTAAAGGATGTCTCAGTATTTTGAAAACGTGTTTCTGTGGCTGCCATGAATTTTGTCAGCATCTCCTCGAGGTTTGACTTCTTTTCCTGTGGGTAGGGCTGTTGTTGGAAGTTTTGGGATGGTTGTTGTCTTTGATTTCCTTGGCCACCCCATGAGAAATTGGGGTGGTTCTTCCAACCTGGATTATAAGTATTACCATAAGGGTTATTGTTAGATCGGAAATTGTTACCCATATAGTTCATTTGTTCGCTCTCCATGCCCTGTCCGTAAGGTGGGTACTCAGGATTCGCCACTCCTTCACTTGCACCGCACTGCATAACTGGATGTGCCTGCGAAGAACCATATACACCATCAAATTTTTTATGTAACAACTCTACCTGATTTGATAGCGCGGTTACTGTGTCGAGGTTGAAAACTCCGGTTGCTTTGGCTGACCTTGTCCTTGTAACTTGCCACTGATAGTTATTCAATGACATCTCCTCTATAAACTCGTAGGCTGCTTCAGAAGTTTTGTTGTTCAGGGTTCCGCTGGCGGCTGAATCGATTAGTTGCCGTGTTGAAGGGTTCACACCATTGTAAAAAGTTTGGACCTGTAGCCACAAAGGTAATCCGTGGTGTGGGCATCTTCTCAACAAATCTTTGAATCTCTCCCATGCATCGTAAAGTGTCTCTAAATCCATCTGCACAAAAAAAGAGATATCATTCCTCAACTTGACCGTTTTGGCCGGCGGAAAATATTTTAATAAAAATTTTTCAGTCATTTGATCCCACGTAGTGATTGACCCTCGTGGAAGAGAATGCAACCACTGCTTGGCTTTATTCCTCAAAGAAAAGGGAAATAACTGAAGACGGATGGCATCATCAGAAACGCCATTTATTTTGAAGGTATCAAAGAATTCTAGAAAATTTGCTAAGTGTGTATTAGGATCCTCATCCTGCAAACCATCAAACAGAACAAACTGTTGTATCATCTGTATAGTGTTAGGTTTCAGTTCAAAATTATTTGCAGCAATAGTAGACCTAACAATACTTGACTCAGTTCCTGTTAAACTAGGTTTAGCATAATCATACATAGTTCGAGGAGCATGATTTTTGGCCATCTCTGGAGGTAGCGGATGATTTTCAGCCATCTCTTTGGTGGTATTAATTTCGGCTTCTTGCTCTTCTTCTATGCAGTTTAAGCTTCGCCTTATCTCTTTACGATTTTTGCGAACGGTATCTTCAATATCACTATCGTAAAAGTAGGGGTCCTGTCGGGTTCCTTCTAGTCATAAACTAGAGGTACCTGAAAGGAACAAAAGGAAGAAAATTTAGAAAAGTTAAAAATAAAAGTAATTGCAAAAAATAAAATAAATATGGCTAAAGTAATAAAAATTAAGCATTCTTAATATTTCAGTTCCTCGACAACGGCGCCAAAAACTTGATCGTTGTTTTATGCGATGTCAAAGTCTTAAAATTTATACGAAGAATGATCAAACCTGGAAACTAACTATGACAATGATTTGAGGCAAGTGCACCTATCGAACAATAGTATAGTTAAGGCAAGACTGGATTGTCGAACCCAAAGGAACCAAAAGTGCTAATACTAACTTTCTTTTTATTATTTAGCCTAAGAATTAAATGAATTTTTATCTAATCTAAAATTAACTAACAACTAAATTAAAGACTCTAAGACAAAGAAGAATGAAATTGGGAAAATAACTTTGAGGAAAAACCAATTGATTAAGACGATACCCAAGGAAGAATCCACCTAGACTTCACTTGTTATCTAACTCTGAACCAGACAATTTATTCATTTGACTTGATCCGTAAGATTCCCTAAGTTATATTAATCCCTCTCTCGAGGCGACTAACGTCTAACCCTAGGTTGATTAATTGAAATCTTTTTCTAATTAAAACCCCTAAAATTGCATTAACTCGATCTATAGACTCCCATATTAGGTTTCACCCTAATCTGGCAAAATCTCGTCACCCTATCTCTAGGCGTGCGATCAACTCCCCTTAATTATGCTAGATCTACTCTTAGGCAAGGACTTTTACTCCTCCACTTAAGCACGTCACATTTGAATTAATATCCCAGAAATATCAACACAAGAATTAAGAACACATAATTAAGAACAGGTCAAATATTTATCATATAGTTCAACAAACGATAACAAGATTCATCTTAGGTTTCATCCCCTTCAGGTATCTGAGGGTTTAGTTCATAATAATAAAAGAAAACATTTCAGAAGAAAAGATAAAACAAAACATAAGAAATCCCTAAAACCCCCTGAAGGAATTGAAAGAGAGATTCTCTGTCTTGAGTATGTTTCCGGCTTCGTGAGATGAATCAACTGGCTATCTTCGAGTAAATCTCCACAAATATGCCTTCTTTGGCCTAGCTGACGCCCCCTGACTAAAGCCTTGGGTTCCGACTGCTGTCGAACTCTCTTTAGGTTGCCCCCTAAGGTGTTTATATAGGCTTTGAGATGCCTTACTTGGCCCCTAAGTATCCTAATCCAAGTGGAATTCCTACTAGGGTGTTTAAATAGGCTTTGGAATGTGTTTCTTTGCCTCCAAGTATCCTATTCCGAGTAAACTCCTCTTGGCTGCGGCAGGGACACGCCCATGGCACACGCCCGTGTGAATCGTGGCCAGGCTGTGTTCGAGATTGTTAAATCAGGCACGGCCGTGTGGTCTTGGGCCTAGGCCGTGTGGATTTTGTGATATGGCCCATGTACTCTGTTTTGGGCCTGTTTTTCGTTCTTTTCGTCATCCGGTGCTCTCTGAGTATAAAACATGAAAACAAAGGATTAAGAGCATCAAATTACATAATTCAATGCTTAAATCATCCAAAAGCATGCTAAATGTTGGCTTAAAATATGTTACTTTTACGGTTTATCAATGGCATATCCTTTTTATTTTTGTTGTTGTTATTCCTCTAGTCCGCCTTTAAGTTGTAGAATTGAAACAGTGAATGTAAAAGTTGATGTAGTTGCCTTTATGTTGTTTTTTCTTTAGGTGTGTTTTTTAGTTGGGGTTTAGGGTTTTTTAAGGTTGTAACCTTGTTTTAGGGGTGTTGATCTTTTAAATAAAAACTATAACCTTAGCAATATAGATTGACACATGGCATTACTCAATACTAGTATGAACCTCTACATATTCTATCTTCTCACTCAAATAAACTTAATTCTTTTCTCATTTCTTCATTTTTTTTCTCTTTGTTAGTTGATGTTAAGATGATGAAAGGAAAGGAAAAAGTGAGTGAAGAGGCTGCTACCAAACCTTCAGTTGTCTCCATTACTCAATCTCCAACATTGCCAAACTTACCACCAAGAAATAGGTTTAAATTTATGAGTAAAATAATCCAAAATTCCTTCTTAATTCTTGTTTATAACAAAGATAGTTTGTAATTGTATGATTCTAATCCATGTCTTTAGGTCCAACACAATTTCTAGAGGATTTGGTGCTAATGAATCACAATGGGGCAGGTAAATCTCTCATCTTTCTCTAAATATTAGAAAAAATTGGATTTACATTTCTATTCCCTTAATTTTCTTTCGTTAATGAAAAATTCTTCTCAAAATTTCGTTTGCATGCAATAAAGTGATGATGAGGAAGATGTTTATGGTGATGGCAATTATGAAGAGGTGAAGAAGAAACTCATTCTATTTTTTTCCCTTTATATTTTTCAAGTATTTTTCTTTTGGTACTATAATAAAATTTGACAAAAATTATCCTATTCAATTTTGACAAAAAATGATGATCTTGAAAAGAATTTATGTAACTTACCACGTGTCGGTTTATTATTTAAAATACATTAAATTATTATCTATTTTTCACTCCAAACATTAGGTTCGATAACGGTATGATCGAAAGGATAGATTCGAATCTTTTCCTCAATCAATGTATATTTGTATATGTATATATAAATCCTTTATAAATTGGGGAGTAATTTATTAATAAGAGAGAAAGTAGCGAATAATTTGCCATGGTTTAATACTAGTGGTATGAACAACTTAATTGGTTGCATATATTAATTTAGAAATTCTGGACATGTCTTCAGGAAATACACCAAAGAACACTGGCAATGCTGAAGAGATACCGGTATACACATATCTATATATATATAATTCTCTTTGGAGTAATGCATTCCTCTATTGTTGATGAATGATACTTGGTTATCATGTATTTCAGATGGAAGCCATTTGCTGGTGCTTAAGCCTTGATGGGTATGAAGATCAACAAAGAGCATAACGTTGTTTCTCTTTTACAACTTTGGTGTTTAATATAAAATGCAATATATGGATGTGATAATGAAATAGTTTCTTAGTTTTCCCCAAAAGAAAAAAAAAAAAAACAAAAACAAAATTATACTTTAATGTGTTTTGTTCTCATCAATGATAAATGTACTCTCTTACTAAGTTTTTGATGTTCAATATGCCTAGAAAGTTATAGATCCAAAATATAAGATTGATCTTGAAAAATGGAACATATTTAAATTAATGATTTTAGCAAGGGAAAGACCTAAATAAAACAACATTGGTAATTGTAATTATAATAATTTGAAATTTAAGGACCAATTTAAAATAAAAATCATAATTTAGGGATGCCGATGGAATTAACTCAAAAATTAATATAAAACATCGGGAGGTGGACAGCCTATTGATCTTTTCCAACTAATGAATCAGTGATTTTCCTTAAATTGGTCCAAAAATAAGGCAAGTGGGCTAATACTATTTACTAGTCGCTAAAAAAGGCACACAATTTGAGGTGGCACACCTTAAAACAAAACAGTTTTAATTTGATTTCCATATAAAGTCAAGGAATCTTTGTTTCATAGTGTGAAACCAAGCATTTGTTTGCTGTAGGGTAACTGACCAGAAAATAAATCTTGAGTGCTGTTTGGCTGTCCCAAGTTGAAAAACGTTGGCTCCCGTAAGGCCTTACTTAGACGTTAAAATTTGCCATTAGTCTCTCTACTTTGATAAAATTTTAATTTTTTTTCCTTTTACATTTTCTAGTATTTTTCTCTATGTACTATAATAATATTTTACAAAATTATTATCCTATCCAATTCTGAAAAGAATTGATGATCTCGAAAATAATTTATGTAACTTATCACGTGTCGATTTATTATTTAAAGTACATTAAATTATTATCTAATTTTTACTCTAAACATTCGGTTCACTAATGGTACGATCGAAAGGCTAGATACTAATCTTTCCCCCAATCAATGTATATTTATGTATGTATATATAAACCCTTTATAAATTAGGGAAGAATGTATTAATAAGAGAGAAAGTAGTGAATAATTTTTCATGGTTGAATACTAGTGGTATGAACAGCTTAATTGGTTGCAAATATTAATTGAAGATTTTCAAATACATTTTCAGGTAATGCACCGAAGAATATAGGCAATGCTAAAGAGACAATGGTATACATATATTTATGTTGTTTTTTCAAGAAGAAATATATGCCTCTATTGTTGATGAAGGAAATTTGATTATTATATATTTCAGATGGAAGCCATTCGCTACTGCTTGAGCATCGATAGGTATGTAGATCAACAAAAAGCATAATGTTGTTCTCTTTTACAACTTTGGTGTTTATTATAAAATGCAGTATATGGATGTAATAATGAAATAATTTCTAAATTTTCAAAAAAGAGAGAGTACATTATTGTGTTTTGTTCCCAATAATGATAGATGTGTTCTCTTACTAAGTTTTTTATGTTCAAAATGTGTAGAAAATTATAGATCGAAAATATAAGATTAATCTTGAAAATCGAACATATTTAAATAAAACTTTGAGAGAATATTTCTTTTATATGAGATTCAATATGATTATATTACAAAATAATTGAGACTTAATGTAATTATTAAATACTAACAAGTTTTAAAAATTATAAATTTTGTATTACAAATTTAATTAGCCAAAATTGAATTACAAGTTTTAAGTTTATGATTAAAATCATCCAAAATTCCTTTTTAATTCGTTTTTATAACAAAGATTATTTTTAATTGTATGTTTCTAATTTGTCTTTAGGTTTGACATCGTTTCTAAATAATTTGGTGCTAACGAATAACAATGGAGCAAGTAAATCTCTCTTATTTTTCCATGGATTAGAAAAAAAAATCAAATTAACTTTCTTATTTCCGTAATTTTCCTTGAATAATGAAAAAATTTTCTTAAAATTTTATTTGCATGCAACTAAGTGATGAGACGAAAGATGTTTTTGATGATGACAAAAAAGAAAGGTGAAAAAAACTCGTACTAATTTTCTTCCCTTTACATTTTTTTAGTATTTTTCTCTAGGCACTATAATATAATTTTTAATTAATTCTATCTAATTTTAAAAAAATAAAAAATGATGATCCCAAAACAAATTTATATAACTTACCACGTGTCGGTTTATTATTTAAAGTACATTAAAGTAGTATTTATCTTTCATATCAAACATTCGGTTCAATAACAATATGATCGAAATCGTAGATTTAAATATTTTTTCCCAATCAATGTACTTTTATGTATGCATATATATAAACTTTTTAAATAAGGTAAGAATTTATTAAGATGGGAGAAAGTAGCAAATAATTTGCGATGGTTTAAGGCTAGTGGTATGAACAACTTATTGGTTGCAAATATTAATTTAGGATTTGTGAAGACATCTTCAGGTGATGAATTGAAGAATACATGCAATGTTGAAGAGACAAACATACCACTTTTGTTGAATAAGGAAACTTAATTATTATGTATTTCAAATTCGATGGTGCTTGAGCCTTGACAGGTATGCAGATCAATGAAGAGCAAAACATTGTTTCTATTTTACAATTTTGGTGTTTAATATAAAATGCAATATATGCATGTAATAATGAAATAACATCTTAAATTTCAAAAGGAAAATATTTTTAAGCAAAACAACTTTGAGCACCACTAGGCCAATGCCTCACACTTGTTAACAAACAAACAAAAATTAAAGAAAAGCTAAGCGTGACAAGCTAGGTTTTGGAAAAAAAATTAATAAAAAGGAATCAAACACAAGGCTTTAAGCACACAATGCAACACTTAACCACAAAATCAAATCAATATACATGTGACAAATAACACTCAAATAAGTTAAAACATTTGGGACGTTGCAGTTTTCGTGGTTTTCTAGTGTTAAAACCATGTTTTGGGCTGTTGATATTTTAATTAAAATTTTTAACCTTAACAAAAAATATTTATGTTTTTTGACTGCCGGCATTACTGAGCTAGTATGCACCTTTATTCTCTTTCTTCTCATTCAAAAAAACTTATTTCATCTCCCATTCAAACTTATTTCTTCACTTCTCTCATTTCTTCTTCTTCTTCCTCTCTTTGCCAGTAGATGTTAAGATGGTGAAAGAAAAAGAAAAAAGTGAGTAATTAGGCTACTGCCAAACCTTCAGTTGTCTCCATCACTCAACCTCCAATGTTGGCAAGTTTACCACGAAGAACTAGATTTAAATTTATGAGTAAAATCATCCAAAGTTCTTTCTTAATTCCTTCTTTTAACAAAGGTTGTTTTTAGCTGGATATTTCTAATCTGTGTCTTTAGGTCGAACACCATTTCTAGACGATTTGGTGCTAATGAATCACATCGGAGTAAGTAAATCTCCCATTTTTTCCATAGATTAAAAAAAATGGATTAACATTACAATCCCTTTCATTTTCTTTGAATAATGAAAATTTTTTCTTAAAATTTTGTTTGCATACAACGAAGTGATGAAGAAGAAGATGTTTATGATGATGATTATAATTAAGAGGTGAAAAAAAAAAAACTCATACTAATTATCTTCCCTTTACATTTTCCTAGTATTTTTCTCTATGTACTATAATATTATTTACAAAAATTATATCCTATTTAACTCCAACAACATATGATGATCTCAAGAAGAATTTTTGTAATTTATCACCTATTGATTTGTTATTTGAAATACATTAAATTATTATCTATTTTTAACTCCGAACATTCAATTCAATAATGGCATGATCAAAAGGATAGATTCCAATCTTTTCCCCAACCAATGTCTATTTATATATGTATATATAAACCCTTTATAAATTAGGAAAGAATTTTTTAATAAGAGAGAAAGTAGTGAATAATTTGCCATGGTTTAATACCAGTGGAATGAATAGCCTAATTGTTTGCATATATTAATTTAGGATTCTAGAGACACGTTCAGGCAATGCACCGAAAAATACAGGCAATGTTGAGGAGACAACGGTATTCAATCTCACCAAACAGGTGCGTTGCATGCATAAGTAAGCTCTCACCCAAAATCTGCAAGCTTCAGCACGTTGCTTACAAGTAAACAGCAACAAAATAAGAGCTTTCAACTGATGGGAGTTATCAAAAGGAGAGAATTTGGTAGAATATAGACAAGAAACTATTGGCATTATTTACATCACCAGGCCTCTTTCTTTTTGTTATTTCAATCATCACAAAATATTTGTTTTCTATGGAGTTACATTGGTGCTAAGTTGCCTGCATTTCGAACGCCAATTCTCTGGTTTCTTGGCAGTGACAGAAACGGCTCCTGCTTCGAATTAAAGCTGAAAATTTCACATTTAACAATTTCTGCAATTCTTGCCTCAATTTTCTTTATCAGAGATGAAACTTTAATCTAGTTAATTTTTTTGTTCAGACAGGAAAATTCTAATACTTCTAGTAGGCAATTATAGATATAATTCTAGGAAGATTCTAATACTTCACTGAAAGACCACCAATTATATCGACAAAGGAAAATGTTAGTGGAAGCAACTGAAAGAATGATAATCCAATTAGAAGGCACGCCACAAAATTTACATCTCCTTGGAACTCGTCAAGTAAAAAGGAATTCTGGGTTTGACCAAGAAAAACCGAAAATCAACTGAAATCGAAGTGCTTGAACAATTAATAGAATGCAAGCTAAAAACTAGAGATTACTTAAGACTGAATCGAATTCTATTTTTTTATTTAATTTATAATTAATTTTACATTTATAATATAAAAGAAAAAGTATTCATTTGGGGTACTATTCTAACACCTTTTCATTCCATTGGTAATGGAATTTCTTTTTTTGAATGGATGTCTCAATTTAGTAAATTCTTAACTCGAGATGGATTCTTGCCCAACCAAATAAGATAAAATCTTGATAGAAAAAAAGCACTTTCAAAAAGCAATATCCGTATTAAAGTGCTCCCTTATTGATTGTAACAGCCCGTTTTTGGTCAAATCGGAACAGTGATTTCGGGACCACAAATCCGAGGTCAAAATATTTATTTTATTAATATCTTAATTTATATTGCATGATTGAATGATTGTGTGAAAGTTTCGTTTAGAAATTTTATCGTTTGACTAGTAAATTTGTTGAATAGGACTAAATCGCGTAAACTACAAAAGTACTATTCTATTAGTTTAAAGTATTAAATAGCTATGAAATTAATTAGTCAAGGGATTTATGTTGCAATTATCCATTAATAAAATGAGTGGACATTATTGGACATGTGTTAGGTGAATTTAATGTTTTAATACTAAGGTTATTATGGTAATTGATAATTAAGATGATAATTAAATGAAAACAAAATACATAATTTGTATTCATCTTCTTCAAAAGAGAATACAAACCGATTCTTTGAAAAAACAAAGGGGCTAGGGTTTGGCAATCTCAATTCTATCAATGAGATACGTATTCTTGATCCATTTTTAATGATTTCTATGTTTTTGAGATTGTTGCATTTAGTACTAGCTAGCCCAGGGACTATTTTGCAAAACTATTAAAGATTTTGAAAGTTTGCATTGATGAATATATGTGTTCTTTGATGTTTGATGATGAAATATGAAATCTTGTTGTTAGATTTACATATTTTGTAAAGTGATTTTGTGTAAAAATGAAAATAGGGATTTAATTGAAAAATGTGTAAATTTAGTGGTTAAAATGTGAAATAAATGAGAAATATGGGCTAATATGAGTACTAGAGAAATTTGGCTAGCATGGGTGGTGACTAAATTGCATGAATTTGTGATTTTATGAAATAAGGACTAAATTGTAAAAATGTGAAAGTTTAGGGGTAAAAGTGTAAATGTGCCTTAAAGAGTGTTTTGGACTAAATTGAATGAATAGATGATTAAATAATTTAATTTTGAATATATTTAGATCAAGAAAAGCAAAATACGGACTTGGATCGGGGAAAAGATAAGGTTATCGACCAATCGACTCGATTCACCGTTTTAATATCCAAGGTAAGTTCGTATGTTATAATTTCATTTCAAATGTATTTTATATGCTTTGATATAGTATGAATTGTGATTATGTGATTACGGACGAGTTCGGAAATGATTCAATGAAGATTCTACAGTTGAAATCTTGGTTGAACCTTAGGAATGGTTTAGGATGCTAGTGACATGTCATTAGGTATACTTGAGTTGACTTCGGGCCATGATTTAGCACTATGTGTGCGAGATAAACCGATTTGGCTTCAGGCCATGATATTAGAATTTCAGATAAGTTACCTTGATTTGGCTTCGGGCCATGGTATAGGTATTTATCGAGTGAGACCTTGAGTATCCGACTTCTATTCTGAATGGTTCAACGGGTAAAGGAAGGATGTGGTTGATTATGAGATTGATACAGGATGGTACATGTACGTATGGAAATGAATTGTGTATTGAAAACTATGAAATTGATGACTTCCTTGGTAAGTGTATGAATGATCAATTGATAGCTTGAGATTAGAATTGTTGTACATTGTTTTCCATTATATGAATGATTAATGAATAATGATAGTTGCTCATTGTTAACATACGAGCTTCTAAGCTATATAGCTTACTTTGTTGTTTTTCCATGTTTTATAGTGATTTCAAAGCTAGCTCGGATTTGGGGATCGTAAGAGACTTCACCACACTTCCATTGACTTTTTTGGTACTTTTGAAACTATGTTTTAAGTATATGACATGTATAGGTATTTGAATCATGTTGGTTATGTTTTGGTAATGATGTATGCCAAATGAATTGGCATTGTAAATCTATATGTATTGGTTTGTAAATATAGCCATGAGATTTGGCTTAATTTGGTGAATTTGACTATGTGCTTATATGTGCATATATGTTGATAGTTAAGTTCTTGGATGGATATGTGAATAACCATATTATGAAGTTGTGGAATTGGTACCTTGTTTGTGAATTGGTACAAAAATGAGGTATGTTAGGTAATGGTTAAATAGTTGATTGGTATATGTATTTGAGTAGGTTTTGGTTGAGTTAAACTTGAGATATAAGTATGTTGGTTATTAATATTTGAAATGGTATGAAATTGTATTGTATGTGGTTAGAATAGATGTTCTATTGTGCTATGAATTGGTGTCATTTGGGTTGTTTAGGTACATGAGATTTTGGGTGGCAAATTGGCTTGGTAAATAGCCTATTTTTGTCCACACGGGCAGAGACATGGGCGTGTGTCTCAGGCGTGTGTCTCAGCCATGTGTGATACACGGTCATGATACACGACCGTGTATCCCCTGGTGTTGAAATTGAAATGAAGTCAGTACGCTCCACATGGTCTCACACACTGACGTGTGATCGACCGTGTGGTACAAGTCAGTATACCCCCTAATTGGCACACGGCCTAACATACGGGCGTGTGACTTGGCCGTGTTGCATAAGTCAGTATACCCTACAGGTTTGGCACGACCTAACACATGGCCTGGAACACAGGCTTGTGTGGCCATTTCGAAGGGCACACGGGCTAGACACACGGGCGTGTGGTTGACCGTGTGACCCAAGTCAATATGTACCCCCTGTTTTCACACGGCCTCTGACATGGGCATGTTTGGTAGCCTATGAGACACATGGCCTGGCCACACGGGCCTGTGTCCTCTGTTTAAAGAAAAATTTGCTTAGTGTTGAAAAATTTGCCGAGTATCCGGTTTAGTCTTGAACCACTCTCAATGCATGTTTAAGGCCTCATAGGCTCGTTTAAGGGACACTATGATTGATTTTGATTGAATTGTATTTTAATTGATAAGTGGTGTATGAAATGTATGTTTATAAGTGTTGTAAGTTAGGTAATGCTCCGTAACCCTATTCCAACATTAAATACGGGTGAGGGGTGTTACATTGATATCATTCATTGTTAGTATGTATAAATTTGATACAAGGGCAAATGACAATGCTTAAAACATAAGATCTTTATATATAGCCTCTTATTCAAGCAAAACTTATCTCTCCTTGATACTTATTCAAGCAAAACTTTTCTCTCCTTGACCCTTCCTCCATGTGTCAAATAAATAGTTTTTTTTAATAACCAAATATATATTTTTTGACTTAATTATTATGAATTCCAGAATAGTACACAGATCAACAAAGAGTAGAACATTATTTTTCTCTGGACAACTTTGGTGTTTTATATAAAATGCAATATATTCATTCTTAATTCATGTTTATAACAAAGAAAAAATTTTAATTGTATGTTTCTAATTTGTGTCTTTAGGTTTGACATCATTTCTAGACGATTTGGTGCTAACGAATCACAATGGAGCAAGTAAATCTCTCATATTTTTCCATTGATTAAAAAAAAGAAATTGGATTAACTTTCCTATTTCCATAAATTTCATTGCATAATGAAAAATTATTCTTTAAGTTTTATTTGCATGCAACTAAGTGATGAGGAGAAAGATGTTTTTGATGATGATGACAATGAAGAGGTGAAAAAAACTCATACTAAATTTCTTCCCTGTACAATTTTCGAGTGTTTTCTCTAAGTACAATAATATAATTTTACAATAATTAATCCTATCCAATTTTAAAAAAAAATGATGACCCCTAAAAGAATTTATGTAACTTATCATGTGTTGGTTTATTATTTAAAGTACATTGAAGTAGTATTTATTTTTCATACTGGACATTCGGTTGAATAATGGCATGTTCAAAAGTGAATATTTTGATCCTTTTCCCTGATCAATGTATATTTATATATGTATATATAAAAAATTTTCAAATTAGCGAAGAATTTTTTAATAAGGAAAAAGTAGTGAACAATTTGTCATGGCTTAATACTAGTGGTAGGAACAATTTAATTGGTTGCAACCATGGATTCAAGATTTGCGGAGACATCTTTAGGCAATGCATTAAAGAATACAAACAATGCTGAATAGACAATGATATACATATATCTATATTGTTTTTCTTTTGGAAGAAATACATACATCTATTGCTGATGAAGGAAACTTTATTATTATGTTTTTTTAGATGGAAAACATTTGCTGGTCCTTGAGCCTTGATAGGTATGCAGAACGTTGTTTCTCTTTTACAACTTCGGGGAAATGCAATATATACATGTAATAATGAAATAACTTCTTAATTTTTACAAAGAAATATGTATTTTAATGTGTTTTGTTCTCATCAATGATAGATGTGCTCTCTTACTAAGTATTTGATTTTCAATTTATCTAGAAAATTATAGATAGAAAATATTTAAATAAAAGTTTGAGAAAAATTTTGTTTTATTTGAGATTTAGTATGATTACAAAATAATTAGGGACTTAATGTAATTATTGAATATTAACAAGTGATACAAATTACAATGCTTATTTGCTTAGTGCTTTGGGCTTAATGGCATATTGTTTTCATTTTATAACAATTTCCGCAACCCGTGCCTCGATTTTCTTTTTAGAGATTGAAACTTCAATCTAGTTAATTTAAAAAAAAAATGTACTTCCGTTAAAAAACAATATATACTTGAATGTGCCTAGAAAATTATAAATAAAAAATATTTAAATAAAGTTTGAAAGTAATTTTTTTTTATTTGAGATCATGTAATATGATTACAAAATAATTGGGCACTTAATATAATTATTTAATATTAATAAGTCTTAAATAGTACAATGCTTCTTTGCTTGGTTCTTTCGCCTTTGTGGCATATCTTTTTCATTTTTTTTTTGTTCTTCCTTTAATTTACTTTTAAGCTGTAGAATTAAGTAGATGAGTATAAGAGCTGGTGTAGTTATCTTTTTGTTGTTGTTTTTTAGGTGTGTTTTTTGTTTGGGGTTTCTTAATATTATAACCTTATTTTGGGGTGTTGGAATTTTATCAATAAAAAATTCATCCTTAACAAAATAAATATATTTTTTAACATAAGGCATTACTCATTGTCAGTGTGCACATTTATATATCCTCTCTCTTCTCACTCAAACAAACTAAGTTCTACTCTCTCATTCAAACTTATTTGTTCTCTTTTCTCATTTGATCTTTTTCCTCTCTTTGTTAGTTGATGTTAAGATGATGAAAGAAGAAGAAAATTTGAGTAATGAGGTTGCTTCCAAACCTTTAATTGAATCCATTACTCAATCTCCAACACCGTCAAGCATACCACCAAGAAATAAGTTTAAGTTTATTAGTAAAATCATCTAAAATTCCCTCTAAATTCGTGTTTATCTCAAAGAAAATTTTTAATTGTATGTTTTTAAACCGTGTCTTTAGATTCAACATCATTTCTAGATGATTTGGTGCTAATGAATTACAATAGAGAAGGTAAATCTCTCTTATGCTTTTAATGTTCAATATGTCTAAAACATTATAGATAAAAAATATTTAAATAAAAGTATGGGAGAAATTTTCTTTTACTTTGAGATTTAATATGGTTACAAAATAATTGCGGACTTTATAGCATATATTTTTCATTTTTTTTGTGATCTTCCTTTAATTCGTCTTTAAGTTGTAGAATTGAGCTAACGAGTTTAAGAGCTGTTGTAGTTGCCTTTTTATTGTTTTGCCTTTAGGTGTCTTTTGTTTTAAGGGGGGTTTTGTGGTTTTTAATTGCTATAACCTTGTTTTGAGTGTTGATATTTTATCAATAAAAATTTTAGCATTAGCAATGTGGCATCTGACATTACTTAATGCCAGTGTACAGCTTCATATATTCTCTCTCTTCTCACACAAACAAATTTGATTCTTCTCTCATTCAAACTTGTTTATTTCTACAAATTTGATTCTTCTCTCATTCAAACTTATTTATTTCTTCTCTTTTTAATGTTCAATCTGTCAAGAAAATTATAGATAAAAAAAAGTAAATTAAAGTTTGGGAGAAATTTTCTTTTATTTTAAATTTCATGTGATTACAAAATAATCGGGGACTTATTGTAATTATTGCATATCAATAAGTCTTAAAAATTACATTGCTTTTTTTTTTTTTAGCTTTATGACATCATTTTTTGTTGTTGTTGTTCTTCTTCTTCCTCTAGTTTGCCTTTAAGTTGTAGAATTGAAATGATGAATGTAATAGCTGATGTAGTTGCCTTTTTGTTGTTTTTCCTTTAAGTGTGTTTTTTAGCCCGGGTTTCTGTGTTTTTTAATGTTGTAACCTTGTTTCGGGGGTGTTGGTCTTTTAAATAAAAATTATAACCTAAGCAATATATATATATATTGACATCTGCCATTACTCAATGCTAATATGAACCTCTATATATTCTCTCCTCTCACTCAGATAAACTTAATTCTTCTCACATTCAAACTTATTTCTTCTCTTCTCTCATTTCTTCATCTTTTTCTCTTTGTTAGTTGATTTTAAGATGATGAAAGGAAAAGAAAAAGTGAGTAATGAGTTTGCTACCAAACCTTCAGGTGTCTCCATTACTCAATCTCCAACATTGCCAAGCCTACTACCAAGAAATAGGTGTAAATGTATGAGTAAAATCATCCAAAATTCCTTCTTAATTCTTGTTTATAACAAAGGCAGTTTGTAATAGTATGTTTCTAATCTGTGTGTTTAGCTCTGACACAATTTCTAGACGATTTGGAGCTAATGAATCACAGTGGAGCAGGTAAATCTCTCATCTTTTTCCATAGATTAGAAAAAAAAAAATTGAATTTACATTTTTGTTCCCTTAATTTTCTTTGAATAATGAAAAATTCTTCTTAAAATTTCGTTTGCATGTAATGAAGTGAGGAGGAGGAGGAGGATGTTTATGCTGATGACAATAATCAACAAGTGAAGAAAAAATTCATTCTATCTTTTTTCCTTTACATTTTTGTAGTATTTTTCTTTTGGTACTATGATAAAAATTTTCAAAAATTATTATCCTATCCAATTTTGACAAAAAATTGATGATCTTGAAAAGAATTTATGTAACTTATCACGTGTCAATTTATTATTTCAAATACATTAAATTATTATCTATTTTTCACTCCAAACATTAGGTTTTATAACAGAATGATGAAAGGGTAAATTCGAATCTTTTTCCCAACCAATGTCTATTTATATATGTATATATAAACCCTTTATAAATTAGGGAAGAATTTATTAATAAGAGAGAAAGTAGTGAATAATTTGCCATGGTTTATACTAGTGGGATGAACAGCTTAATTGGTTGCTGATATTAATTTAGGATTTCCAGAGACATCTTCAGGTAATGCACCGAAGAATACAGGCAATGTTAAAGAGACAACGGTATTCATATAGCTATACTTTTTTACTCTTTCAATCTCACCAAACAGGTGTGTTGCATGCATAAATAAGCTCTCCCCAAAATCTGCAAGCTTCAGCACGTTGCTTACAAGTAAACAGCAACAAACAAGAGTTTTCAACTTATGGGAGTTATCAAAAGGAGAGAATTTGGTAGAATATAGACAAGAAACTGTTGGTATTATTTACATCACCAGGCCTCTTTCTTTTTGTTATTTCAACCATCACAAAATATTTGTTTTCTAGGAGTTACACTGGTGCTAAGTTGCCTGCATTTCGAACGCCAATTCTCTGGTTTCATGGCAGTGACAGAAACGGCTCCTGCTTTGAATTAAAGCCGAAAATTTCACATTTAACAATTTCTGCAACTCTTGCCTCGATTTTCTTTTTCAGAGATGAAACTTTAATATAAAATGCAACTTTGGTGTTTACTATAAAATGCAATATATGCATGTATTAATGAAATAACTCCTTAATTTTAAAAAAAATGTACTTCGGTTAAAAAACAATATATCCGTGAATGTGTTTTTTTCTCATCAACAATAGAAGTACTCTCTTACAAAGTTTTTAATGTTGAATGTGTGTAGAAAGTTATAAATAAAAAATATTTAATTTTCTTTTATTTGAGATGTAATATGATTACAAAATAACTGGGGATTTGATATAGTTATTTAATATTAACGAGTCTTAAATAGTACAATGCTTCTTTGCTTGGTTCTTTCACCTTTATGGCATATCTTTTTCATTTTTTTTTTTTGGTGTTCTTCCTTTAGTCTACTTTAAGTTGTAGAATTGAGTTGATGAGCGTAAGAGTTGGTGTAGTTATTTTTTTTTTGTTGATTTTTAGGTTTGTTTTTTATTCGGGATTTCTTAATATTATAACCTTCTTTTTGGGGGGTTGGAATTTTATCAAAAAAAAATTTCAGCCTTAGCAAAATAAATATATTTTTTGACATAAGTCATCACTCATTGTCAGTGTGCACCTTTATATATCCTCTCTCTTCTCACTCAAACAAATTTAGTTCTACTCTCTCATTCGAACTTTTTTGTTCTCTTCTCTCATTTGATCTTCTTCCTCTCTTTGTTAGTTGATGTTAAGATGATAAAAGAAGAAGAAAATTTGAATAATGAGGTTGCTTCCAAACCTTTAGTTGTCTCCATAACTCAATCTCCAACACTGTCAAGCATACCACCAAGAAATAGGTTTAAGTTTATTAGTAAAATCATCTGAAATTCCCTATTAATTCGTGTTTATATCAAAGATAATTTTTAATTGTATGTTTCTAAACCGTGTTTTTAGATTCGACATCATTTCTAGATGATTTGGTGTTAATGAATCACAATGGAGAAGGTAAATCTCTCTTATGTTTTTAATGTTCAATATGTCTAAAAAATTGTAAAGAAAAAGTATTTAAATAAAAGTATGAGAGAAAATTTCTTTGACTTGATATTTAATATGGTTACAAAATAATTTGGGACTTATTGTAATTATTTAATATTAACAAGTCTTAAATGTTGCAATGCTTCTTTGCTGTGTGCTTTCCCCTTTATGGCATATATTTTTCATTTTTTTTAGATCTTCCTTTAATTCGCCTTTTAAGTTGTAGAATTGAACTAACGAGTTTAAGAGCGGTTGTAGTTACATTTTTTTTGTTTTTCCTTTTAAGTGTATTTTTTATTTTTTGGTTTCTAAATGCTGTAACCTTGTTTTGAGTGTTGATATTTTAACAATAAAAATTTTAGCATTAGCAATGTAGCATCTAACATTACTCAATGCCAGTGTACACCTTTATATATTCTCTCTCTTCTCACACAAACAAATTTGATTCTTCTCTCATTCAAACTTATTTATTTCTTCTCTTTTTAATGTTCAATCTGTCCAGAAAATTATAGATAAAATAATTAAATTAAAGTTTGGGAGAAATTTTCTTTTATTTGAGATTTCATGTGATTACAAAATAGTTTGGGACTTAATGTAATTATTGTATATAAATAAGTCTTAAAAATTACAATGCTTCTTTGCTTGTTTTTTTTGAGCTTTATGACATATCTTTTTCATTTGTTTTTGTTGTTCATCCTCTAGTTTGCCTTTGAGTTGTAGAATTGAAATGATGAATGTAAAAGGTGGTGTAGTTGCCTTTTTGTTGTTTTTCCTTTAGGTGTGTTTTTTAGTTCGGGTTTCTATGTTTTTTAATGTTGTAACCTTGTTTCAGGGTGTTGATCTTTTAAATAAAAATTATAACCTAAGCAATATATATATTGACACCTGTCATTACTCAATGCCAGTATGAACCTTTATATATTCTCTCATCTCACTCAGATAAACTTAATTCTTCTCACATTCAAACTTATTTATTCTCTTCTCTCATTTCTTCATCCTTTTCTCTTTGTTAGTTGATGTTAAGATGATGAAAGGAAAAGAAAAAGTGAGTAATGAGTCTGCTGCCAAACCTTCAGGTGTCTCCATTACTCAATCTCCAACATTGCCAAGCCTACTATCAAGAAATCGATTTAAATTTATGAGTAAAATAATCCAAAATTCCTTCTTAATTCCTGTTTATAACAAATATTGTTTGTTTCTAATATGTGCGTTTAGCTCTGACACGATTTCTAGATGATTTCGTGCTAATGAATCACAATGGAGCAGGTAAATCTCTCACCTTTTTCCATAGATTAGAAAAAAAGAATTGGATTTACATTTCTATTCCCTTAATTTTCTTTGAATAATGAAAAATTCTTCTTAAAATTTGGTTTGCATGCAATAAAGTGATGAGGAGGAAGATGGTTATGCTGATGACAATAATCAATTTGGGAAGAAAAAATTCATTCTATCTTTTTTCCTTTACATTTTTCTAGTATTTTTCTTTTGGTACTGTAATAAAATTTTTCAAAAATTATTATCCTATCCAATTTTGACAAAAAATTGATGATCTTGAAAAGAATTTATGTAACTTATCATGTGTCGATTTATTATTTCAAATACATTCAATTATTATCTATTTTTCACTCTAAACATTAGGTTTTATAACGGTATGATCGAAAGGGTAGATTCGAATTTTTCCCCAATCAATGTATATTTATATATGTATATATAAACCCTTTATAAATCAGGGAAGAATTTATTAATAAGAGAGAAAGTAGTGAATAATTTTCCATGGTTTAATACTAGTGGCATGAACAACTTAATTGGTTGCAGATATTAATTCAGGATTTTCAGAGACATCTTCAGGAAACGCATCAAACAATATAGGAAATGATGAAGATTCAACGGTATACATATATCTATATATATTTTTTTGAAGTAATACATACCTCTATTGTTGATGAAGGAAACTTGGTTATTATGTATTTCGGATGGAAGCCATTTGCTGGTGCTTAAGCCTTGATGGGTATGAAGATCAACAAAGAGCATAATGTTGTTTCTCTTTTACTACTTTGGTGTTTAATATAAAATGCAATGTAAGGATGTAATAATGAAATAATTTCTTATTTTTTCAAAAAAAAAATCACTTTAATGTGTTTTGTTCCCATCAATGTTATATGTACTCTCTTACTAAGTTTTTGATGTTCAATATGTATAGAAAATTATAGATCCAAAATATAATACTGATATTGAAAAATGAAACATATTTAAATAAAATTTTGAGAGAAAATTTATTTTATTTGAGATTTAATATGATTTGATTACAAAATAGACACTTAATGTAACCTTGGCCCAAAACAAAAAAAGAAGAAGAAAAACAACAAACCTAGACTAATAAAAATAAAAATAATAATATTAAACAGTCCAAGTCCAAATTTTACAAGCCCAAAATACAAAAAAAAAACCCTAGCCCAAAAAATACAAAGCCCGACAGGCCCAAAACACTTAAAATTTTCAAAAACCCAAGGGTTTCTATCCAGCTTCCAGCGCCCAAAACACTTAAAATCATGAAGCAACCTCTACCTACTTGGTGAAGTAATCGATGACCATAAAGATGAATCGATGCCCGTTAGAAGCTTTTGGTGAGATTGGCCTGATGACGTCCATGCCCCACATAAAGAAATGCCATGAAGAAGTCATAACATGAAGAGGTGAAGGAGGCACATGAATCTTGTCCCCATAAATTTGGCACTTATGACACTTCTTGGCATAATTGATGCAATCTCCTTCCATGGTGGACCAATACTACCTGAATCTCATGATTTGCCTGGCCATTGTAAAACCATTAGCAAGTGTTCTGCAGGCACCCTCATGGACTTCTTTTAGGATTTTCTTAGCCTCAACAGCATCCACACATCTTAATAACACCTGATCCTTTCTTCTTTTGTATAGGACCTCCCATCTAAGACGTAATCACTGGCCAATCTTTTCAACGTTCTTTTATCATTCTTAGTTGCTTGACTAAGGTATTCATGATTCCTCACATATCGCAGTATATCGTGATACCAAGGATGATCATATTTTTCTTCCTCTTCGTTGATATCGTAGCAATGAGCCGGAGCCTAGTAAATACTCATTTGGATAAGCTTCACATCCTCTTGTTTATTTACTCTGATCATAGAAGCTAATGTAGCCAAGGCATCAACCATCTGGTTTTCATCTTGCGGGAGGTAACAGAAGGTGATATCATCAAACTCCTTAATTAATTCTAGAACTAGCTTTTGATAATTGATCAATTTGGGGTCTCTTGTTTCCCATTCAACTTTGAGCTGATAGATCACTAGTGCAGAATCCCCATACACCTCTAGCACTTTAATTTTGCGTTCTATGGCTGCACGGATTCCCATGATACATGCTTCGTACTCTTCCATATCATTTGTGCAATCAAAATCCAATTTGCAAGTAAATGGATAATGATCTCTATTTAGGGATATCAGGACTGCCTCGATTACGTTACCAACATCGTTTGATGCTCCGTCAAGGTTTAGTTTCCAAGGACGACTTTCTGGACGTCTTCTTCGGTAGTTGCCACATATATTAGATCTTCCTTAGGGAAATCAAAGTTCAAAGGCTCGTAATCTTTTAGAGCTCTACTGGCTAGAAAATCTGCTATTGCACTCCCTTTCCCAGCCTTCTGGTTCACATAGACTATGTTAAATTTGGAAAACAAAATTTGCCATCTGGCCATCCTTTCATTCAAAGCAGTCGACTCCATCATATATTTTAGAGGGTCTAGTTTCGAGATTAGCCAAGTCGTATGGTACAATATGTACTGCCTCAATCTCCGAATTGTCCAGATCAAGGCACAACATAAAATTTCAATTAGCGAATATCTCATTGCACACTCAGTGAATTTCTTACTGAGGTAGTATATCACCCTTTCTTTCTTTCTTTCCTGTCTCATCTTGTTGGCCAAGCACACATCCCATATAATTGTCAAATAATTTCAAATACAGTATTAGTGGCCTATCTGGACTAGGTGGTGACAACACTAGAGCATTGGACAAGTATTGTTTTACTTTGTCAAAAGTTTTCTAGCATTCATCATCCCATACACCTGGATTGTTTTTCTTAAGAAGACAGAATATGGGGTCACATTTCTCAGTTAGCTGTGAAATGAACCGGGCAATGTAATTTAGTCTTCTTAGGAAATCTCGATCTTCCTTTTGAGTGCGTGGCGGAGGCAATTCTTGTATAGCCTTGACTTTGTCTGGGTCGATCTCAATTCCCTTTTCACTGACTACGAAACCTAATAGTTTTTCTGACCTAGCCCCGAAAGTACATTTTGTTGGATTGAGCTTTAGCTAAAATTTTCTCATCCTCAAGAACAATTTCCTAAAAACTTGGACATGTCCTTTTCTATTCGGGATTTTGCAATCATATCATCGATGTAAACCTCGATTTCCTTGTGCATCATGTCATGAAACAAGGTTACCATGGCTCTTTGATACGTTGCTCCCGCATTTTTTAATCCAAATGGCATCACCCTATAGTAAAATGTTCCCAACAGGGTTATGAATGTGGTCTTTTCCATGTCTTCAGGATGCATCTTTATCTGATTGTAGCCAGAGAAGCCATCCATGAAGGAGAACAATGAGTAGCCTGCCATATTATCCATTAAAGTGTCAATGTGAGGCAATGAAAAATTGTCTTTTGGGCTGGCCTTGTTCAAATCTCTGTAGTCTACGCACATCCATACCTTTTCGTCTTTCTCAGGGACGGAGACAATATTGGCTACCTATTCTGAGTATTTAACCACTTGTAAGGACCCAGTATCAAATTGCTTCTTGACCTCTTCTTTTATTTTTATCATAACATCAGCCCTCATCCTTCAGAGCTTCTGCTGAGCTGGCTTGCACTCTTCTTTTATGGGCAGGCGGTGTACCACAATATCAGTGCTTAACCCAGGCATATCTTGGTATGACCATGCAAAGACATCGTTGAATTCTTGAAGTAATTCAATGAGGTCTCGTTTTATTTCTTCGGCTATAAAAGTTCCAACATTCACTTCTTTTCCTTCTTCCAAGATCACAATCTCTACTGTTTCTTTGTGAGGTAGAATCTGTTTCTCTTCTTGTTTTACCATTCTTAACAAATTCGGAGATAAGTTACAATCTCTGTCGTCTTCAAAATTTTAAGATCCCTCTAGACACATGTCTCGCTCAAAAGGAGATTCTGGGTCCATAGCAGCGTCGCTCATGTCGTTGATATCTAGAGACCTGGTGTAGGCACAAAGGAATATCCAAAGAACAAATGAATCGAAGAATAGTTATTTGTATGGTATGGTTATGAATGAAATGAAAGAATAAAAGAATAGTTACTCAGAGTGATACAAAAAATGCATTTTTTTATTGAAATAAAGATGTTGGACATGAGCCTATTTCACAAAAGGATTCTTATTGCTTCTAGGCTTAAAGCAACAAGCGTGTTTTGAACATTACTCTAAATCAACTCTAAAAACTACAGGAATCTCTTCCGTAGTCCAGTTGTTCAGAACACTTCCAGGCTTATAAGAGCGGATGCCCGATAAGTTTTCTTCCACCATTCCCTCTTCAGATATGGCATTGATGCTCAGATTTCCCATCATATCTTCACCAATTTCTTTTCTTGTCATCTTCCGTTCAGGGTGAATAATTCCTCCTAACACGAATGTTCTGGATATATGGGGGAAGCTCATTGGTTCCCATTTGACCTCTACCCTACTTAATCGCGCTCTTCTTCTCTCTTGCTTCTTTTCCAACTCCTTCTTCCTTTGCTTCACGTCTAGTTTATACTCCAAGCCAAAGCGATCCCATTTGTCAGTTAAGATTGGTACTTCGACCTGTCCATAGAGGTATTTCCCAAGTCCCAAAGCGATCCCGTTTGTTAGTCAAGATTGGTACTTCGACCCGTCCATAGAGGTATTTCCCGAGTCTCCTTTCAGGCAATGCTCATTTTCCCACTATCAGTTGTAAGCTCATCCTCGTAGCTTTGGATATTTTGGGCATTGGGATCTTGCTTCCTTCAATGATGAATGTTGCATTCACAAATTCCAATGACCGAAAGGAACATTCTATCCCTTCACTATCACTCTCTATGTATGGCGCATCACAGGTAACGGATGCAATAATGTCTTCTTTCATGTTTATCGTTATCAGTCGACCCTCTGTTACTAACTTTAGCTTTTAGTGCAGTGATGATGGTATCACCCCTGCTGAGTGAATCCAAGGCCTCCCCAATAGGCAATTGTAAGAAGGCTTGATGTCCATCACTAAGAAGTCTACCTCGTATATATTTGGACAGATCAAGAGAGGTATCTCAATCCTTCTCATTACCTTTCTTTAGGTGCCGTCGAATGCTCTCACTATGTTTTGACATGTCTTCATCTGAGAGCTGTCCACAGGCAACCTGTTCAATATGGAGAGGGGAAATACATTCAGTACTGATCCATTATTAATCAGTACCTCCGGTAATGTATACCCCTTGCAGCGGTTGGTGATGTACAGAGCCTTGGTAGATCCCATGCCCCCCGACGATATATCATCGTCGTTAAAAAAGATAAAATTATCGGCGCTTATATTCTTGACAAGACGGTCTAGCTTATTTGCGAAAATATCATCAGTGACATAGATTTCGTTTAACACATTCATTAGCGCGTTACGTTGTGTCTCCGAGCTTAAGAGGAAAGCCAGTACCGATATACGAGTTGGCTGCTTGTGTAGTTTTTTCATGACATTATACTCATTGTGTTTTAGGAATTTCAAGAATTTCTTAGCTTCTTTCTTAGTTACCGGCTCATTAACAGGTAGTTTTGGCTTCTATTTCCTTTGTTCGATCACCAAGGATTTCCTTTTTACAGGTTCGACTTTTGTATTTGGGGCATCATAACGTCTTCCTCTCTGTGTATAGAAACCCACATCTTGACCTTCCTCTGGCGTGCTGACCGGGCCTACCTCTCCCGCGATTGTCACATTGTAGTCGTAGTTCTAAGGTATTCTTTTGCTATCTTTATAAAGAAAAGTAACGGGTTTCTGGATTACAACTCTTGGTGTAATTTTTGCTCCGGCTTCGTTGATTCTTGGTCATGAGATGATTACCACCAGGTGGTTGGCCACATAGACCTTCTCTGTCGACCCTCCCTCTGAGGCGCACAGCTCTTCTCTTTCGGTAGACTCAAAGAACTCGAGCTCCTTGTTGTCTATTAGACCTTGTACTAAGGCCCTGAATTCACTGTATTTTTGAATCTTATGATCTTCTTCATAATGGAACTCACAATAGTTCCTTGCTTATCGGGATTTGTCCCTTGAGCCTCGTGTGATTAACCCTCTTTCTACCATTTTTCTTCCAAACTTCTCTCAACGGGGTTTTCACTTCTGTAATATTCATCTTGATTCTCTTCCTCGTATTCTTGACTATCGCATTTACCCCCTTATCAGCATTATTGGGTAACAGATTTTCTACACTAGATGGATCATCAAATTTTACAATACCCATTTTGATGAGCCTTTCAACTAACTTTTTGAAAGCGGTGCAGTTTTATATAGAGTGTCCCATGATTCTCGCATGGTATTCGTATTGGGGGTTTGCGTCATACCATTTGGGGTATGGGGGTTGCATTAGTTTTAGGTAGAAAGGGGATACAACATGTGCATCAAATAAACTTTGGTACAACTCCCTATAGGTCATTAGAATAGGCGTAAACTAGAGTTTCTCTGTATTTTGCCTTGTGTTGGACTCTTGTCTTGGTGGGCCTTGATGGCTAATGGTTACCATTCTCAGTTGGTTCACAGTAACTATTTTCGAATAACCCCTGTTATACGTGCCCACGTTATGTACCTCGTTTTGTTTTTTTCTCGCGGCCAACCTCTTTGTGCTTTCCCTGGCCTTTATTTTTCCACACCTTATTATATTCTCTATCATTTCGCCAGACATCACTACGTCTAAGAAACTCTTAGTTGCGTTTTCTAATATGTGATTGATAAAAGGTGCCTTTAGGGTATTAATGAAGAGCATGGTTGTTTCCTTTTCTAGCAGTGGCGGTTAGACTTGCATGGTGACTTCCCTCCCACTTTGAACATATTGCCTGAAACTTTCATTTGGCTTTTTCTCCATATTCTATAATGTGATTTTGTCAGGAGCTATATTTGTCACGTGGCCATATTGTTTCATGAAAGCCTGTGCCAAGTCCTTCAACGAATTAATTTGGACACGATTTAGCTGATTATACCATTTGGTCGCAGCTCCAATCAAGCTTTCTTGGAAACAATGAATCAATAACTGATCATTACTGACATATCTGGTCATCCTCTGATAGAACATTGTAATGTGAGCCTCAGGGCACTTGGTCCTATTATATTTTTCAAATTCCGGCATTTTGGAATTTAAAGGGAGCACTAGATCTGAGACTAGGCTCAACTCCTTAGCATAAATTCCACAATGGTAATCAGTGCTTTCCAACGCTTTGAATTTCTCCTCTAGCCATTTGCATTGGTCTTCCAGTTGCTTTGGGAGTGCCACTCTCGCATTTCCCATTTCTGCTATATCATCAAGGTCGAGGACAACGGGATTTGCTGTATTGTCTCCAGGGTTGGAGCCTGAACCCGTCAAGAAGTTTATCGGTGCCGAAGTACCGGTCTGATATTGAGGTCTAGTGTTGATGGACACCCTTTGTGGTTGTGCTTGGGTGTTCATTGGGGTGAAGCCTGGAGGATAAGTAGGGTTCTCGTTGTCGTCTCCGGTATTGATCATAGGGCTCTTTCCTTTTTTTAACCCCCTAGCTAGCAACTGCGTTAACTGGCTCATCATGCTTCTTTGGGATTCTAGCATCTGATCCCTCATATCCTGTTAGATTTTGGCCAACTATTCTTGCATCTATATTTGCAGTTGATCCTAGATCTCTCTTTGCATTTGTTCCAATCTTTCCAACCTTTGGTCCATGGCTTTAGTCTTTCTTCGTGTACCGTAACGATATTCCAGGGTAACTGCCATGATTTTAGAGTCTCTTTGTGAGTTTTAGTGCACACGAATGCAATGTTGATGCGTGAATGCAATGAATGCAAAAAGAAAAATGCATTGATTCTAATTCAATTTCATTAAAGTAACCTTTCTAGAAAACAAATTTTTTTACATAAAATAGATTACATATATAGCTTTGCCCTAATGCTTAAGGTCTTGACTTGCTTAAGAAGCCAAGCTAACTCTCGGCCTCAATCTAACTTTGACTCATATTTCAAACTCAGTACATCAGCCTGGACCGCCAAGGTTTGCAAATAGTTAGCCACTGATCGCTGTGAATCAGAGCTTTAAAATTTATAAAGAGAATGATCGAACCTGGAAACTAACTCTGATAATGATTAAAGGTAAGTGTACCTATCGAACAGTAGTATAGCTTAGGCAAGACCGAATTATCGAACCCAAAGGAACTAAAAGTACTAATACTAACTTTCTTTTTATTATTTAGCCTAAAATAAAGTGAAGTTGATTTAATCTAATCTAAATTAACTACTAAGCTAAAGACACAAAGACAAAAAGGATGAATTGGGAAATAACTTTAGGAAAAACTCAGTTGATTAAGACGATACCCTCAGGAAAAATCCACCTAGACTTCACTTGTTATTTAACCCTGAACCATACGATTCATTCACTTAGTTTGATCCGTAAGACTCCCTAACATATATTAAACCTTTTCTCGAAGCGAATAACGTCTAACCCTAGGTTAATTAATGGAAATCTCTTTCTCTCTTAATAACCCTCTAGAATAGCAGTAAATCGATCTATGGACTCCCATATTAGGTTTCACCCTAATCCGGCAAAATCTCGTCACCCTATCTCTAGGCGTGCGATCAACTCCGCTTAATCTAGATCTACTCTTAGGCAGGGTCTATTCCTCCTCCACCTAAGCATATTATTTTTGGATTAAGCTCACATAATTAAGAGCAAACTAAGTATTTATCATATAATTTAGAAAATAATAACAAGATCCATCATAGCTTTCATCCCCTTCAGGTATCTGAGGGGTTTAGTTCATGACAAATAAAGAAAACATCTCAAGAGAAAAGATACAACAAAACATAAGAAATCCCTAAAACTCCCTGAAGAAATTGAAAGAGAGATCCGCCGTCTTGAGTAGAACTCCGACTTCTTGAGATGGATCAACTGGTTATCTTCGAGTGATTCCCACAATTCTAACCTTTTCGGCTTGGCTCCTTGGCCTAGTTAACCGCCTAACAAAAGCCCTAGCAGAAGGCTTCTGCCGACCTCCCCTTGCAAGTTGCCCCCTTGGTTGTTTATATAGGCTTTGAGATGCCTTACTTGGTCCTTAAGTACCCAAATCTGAGTGGAATTCCTACTAGGGTGTTTGAATAGGCTTTGGAATGTGTTTCTTTGCCTCCAAGTATCCAAATCAGAATGTAATTGCTCTTTCTAGCGATAGGGACACGGCCATGGCACACGCCCGTGTGAATCGTGGCCAGGCCGTGTTCGGACTTTTAATAAGACACGGGCGTGTGGTCTTTGGACCAGTCGTGTCAATTTCGTGATATGACCCATTTACTCCGTTCGGGCCCGTTTTTCGTTCTTTTCGTTATTGGGTGCTCTCCTGGGTATAAAACATGAAAATAAAGGGTTACGAGCACCAAATTACATAATTCAAGGCTTGAATCATCCAAAAGCATGCTAAATGTGGGTCTAAAATATGTTACTTTTACGGTTTATCAGCCACCTCTCGCACTTGAGCCAAAGCTTCACCTATGACGTAATCCCTATCCCTGACCTGGTCTTGAGATTGATGAAGTTTCTCTTTCCACCACTCATTATTTGCTTCCAGTAGTTCAACCAGGAGTTCACAATTTTGCAGCGCGGTTTCAAGTTCTTCTATCCTCCCATTTAGTTCCTCAATCTTACTTAGGCTGGCCCTTAATTCGATTACGGAGTTGCGACTACAATATTGGTGTAGTGACTTTTCTAACTTCGCCACCTAAGCTCTTTAGCTTCTCCTTTTCATTTTGGCTCTCCAGCAAGCTCTTTTTTAAAGTGTCCTCCGGTACTCAAGTATCATGGAAATTCTTCTCCCACTGATCAGCTCTAGTCTTTTCTTCTTGGATTTCTTGCCGCCATTGCACAGACATTTTACCCAAACCAGCGGTTCTTATTAACATACGCAGCTTCTTGTAATCCGTTTTCAAACTGTCTAAATCTTCTTCGGCCTTATTCTTTCCCTTCTTCAATTTCTCGGCTTCTAGTTTCTGGACATCGACATCTACCCTTAGCTGCATTTTCTCCTCCTCTAATTGCTCGATCCTTTTTCCTAGTTCTGAACTTTTCTTCTCAAAATCCTATTTGATGATCTCTTGTTCAGTCGGGACCACCTACAAATGTTCTTTTATTGATCGGATATTTTCTTGATTTGACGTAGGGGTGTTGTCATTGATTCTCTGACCCCACCACTGATCATACTTAGGGGTAGTCATTAGATTAGCAGTAAACCTTTTCATTCTACGAGTTTGGTTCCAAGCATTCGATATCTCATAAACTTTCTTTTTGTAGTTATCTTCCTTGTATACGAACTCGCACTGAGCTAACCCTTGTGTTGCTGATGTGAACTGTCTTGACTTGTATTGCCTTAACACGAGTAGGGGAGCATACCCCACAGCTCCCTATATCCCAAGTAGGGGAACCCAATCAAAATCTCCACATCGATACAAGATCTCGTCGGGGACCATCCAAGGGGCTCTCCATTCGTTGTCTTCTTCTTGCAGACTTGGAGAATCATCATCCACCTTTCCTCCGTAATATCATCCCGTCTCGGTGTAGCCATTATCTCTTTTAGGGGAGAATAACTTTCGGAGAAGATTCGATACGAGACCTTTTCCACTTTTCAAAAATTGCCATGAAGCCATGCCAAAAAAAGTTGCGCACACCCTATAAATCTGCCCTCACCCGCTCTCTGGCACGGGTTCAAGGATCTGAAAGTTTCAGCCAAAATCGCAGGAACCGGTGTGGCCTTTTTGTCAAGTCAATCAAAGAGATTTGAGACTACTTCATCTACGTGCCCTAATGCCTTGGGAAAGACAACCAAACCGTAGATACTCAAAGCGAAAACATCAACCGTTTTCTTCATATCTGTATGTGCTAGAATCAGATCCCTCAAGTTTTTCCAAGGGATACACTTACTATCTCATTTTTTGCTTGATTCGGGCTGCAACCCACTGCTCACTTATCCATGTGATGCTCATCAATTTCTTCAAAAAGGTCGGGATGTTAGCGGCTCTTGAATATGCTTTGTCGGCTTGAATCTTCGGGTAACGAAGTAAGGCCATATACTCTTCCACGGTAGGTACCAAATCAACTTTCCTAAAAGTGAAGCAATTTAGGCAGGGTTCCAGAACTTGGCGAGGGCTCAAAATAAGTGCTTGTCCACCTTCACATCGAGCAGATAGGGCAAATCTCCATAGTTACAGTAAAACAGCTGCTTGATCTCATTATTTTACTGGTCCCATATCTCCTTTAATTCTTCAAGATTATTCTGAGTCACACTGATGCAGGTGAAATCCCACAACTCTGATACGTATCCCTCGGTCAAAATATTACCCTTTTCTTGCTATGCTATCTCGGTCCAAATTCGGACGGCCGCATTATCCTTTACTTTATCAAGAAACCCCTTTTCCATGATAAGTTATCTATTTAGGAACCGAATGTGAATCAACACCTTTTTTGAAAATGCCATGCAATTACAATCAAAGCAAAAACAAAGCAAGTCAGTATTTCATACACAGTGTAAAGTAAGCAAAGAATAATAAGTAAAGCACCTACTTGGGTGACCACTAGGGTTTGGTGCGGCTCTACCTAAGGTGGGCTCTTAAGGCTCGCTATATGAGGTTTGGTTCTAGAGTAAAGGTACTTGAACTGGCAGATTCCTCAATCCTCACCCATTATAGGCTCATGCGGACCTAGTTCAGTTCAGGGGAATACATTTTCCTATAGGAGATAAAAGTCTCACGAAGACATAAGTACGAATGTATTTGAAAGCAATCCACTATCCTATACGGAGGTGAAGACCTCACGAAGGAATAGCTTATCGCTCCCACTTAAGAGGGGTAAAATCGAGCGAGTATGCAATATGATGCGCGAAAGTATACTAAGGGACTCGAACCAAAAGCAAACATATCAAATGACGCAAGCAACGAAAATGAAATGAAAAAATCATAATTTTAAATCGGATTTCTAATTTTCGACAAAAGGAAAGAAAATAATCAATTTACGACTTGACTCTCGTGTTTGTCCCCAGCGGAGTTGGCAAGTTGTCGAAACCATTTTTTTAAAAAATGGGGTCGACTTTGATTTTAAAAATGAAAACAAAAAAACGGAGTCGCCACCAATCCTTTTTGATGAGGTGTGATCGGGTCACCTCGTAAGATAGTTGTTTTTAATAAACGGTTTGATTTATTAGAACAATGCTTTTGGTCTATGAAATTCAAAAAGATGGGTTCGGGAGTCGGTTACGCACGAGGAAGGATTAGCACCCTCGTAACACCCAAAATTAGTACCTAATTGATTAATTAATGTCTTAATGTCAAAAGTTGAAAACTCGAAAAGAATTTAAAATACGATCCTTTTTTATTAATGTTAATTAAAAAAAACGCTTGAATAAATTGAAACGAGCATCAAAGGCCCACTCGTCTCGCGATAACAATATGCCACATCCTGTAAGTTAGGATGCGGCATTTGAACCCTCGAGAATAAGCTTGCCTTTAATTTTTTTTTAAAACTTAGGTATTTTAAACTGAAAAGGATGTTCGGTTGTTTAGATTTAACGAGAAAATCGAAGCCTCGTAAGTTAGGGTACAACTTCTCAAATTTCCAAAAAAACGAAACATTGCCTTATTTTTAAAAATTTTCTCTTTTTTTTCTTGAATAATAGCGATTACAAAACCTAAACGATGCGAGCTATTTAGTTGAAATATAATAGAATGGCCTATTATGGATAAAGGAAAAAATTAAACGCGACCTTTGAAGTGATTTTAATGAAATGTGATGGAATGATAATATACAACATGGAGAAATAATTTACAAATAAAATGTTACACTAATGAATCACAATAGCATGAAAATACGAATAAACAAATTATAATATGCATAATGGGAATAATCACGCAACACACCATTTTTTAATACCAATATTGACAATCAAAGAAAATGAAACAAAAAAATATATAAAAAAATTTAAATTAAATAATAGTTTAAAATAAATAAGTTATAAAAAACAATTTAAAATAAACAATAAAAAATTTCGAATAAACAATATATATAAGAAACTTAAAATAAATAATAAAACAGATTAAAATAAATAATAAAAAAATAACATATAAAAACGTTTAAAAAATAATATATAAAAGATTTAAAAGATAATATATAATAGTTTAAAATAAATAATATAAAAAAATTAAATAAATAATATGTAAAACAGTTTAAAATAAATAATATATGAAAAAGAAAACTTAAAATAAATAATAATAAAAGAGTTTTTCTTTAAAATAAATAAATTAAATGGATTAAGGACGAGATTGAAATCGAACTAAAATTTGAGGTTTAAATTGTAAATAAAAAAAGGGGTTGCTAGGGATCGAAATAGAACGTGCTTAAAGAAAGAGGGGCTGATTGGGAAAATATTCCCAACCCTCATGCGCAGTGTTTCAATATGGGCCAAAATGCAACAAAAATAAAATTATGCGGTAGGATTAAGAAAAAAAAACAAATAAGGACCAAATTGCAAGGCGCTGCAAAAGCGGAGAGATTGAGCGCGCAAATAGCCCATTCACCGCAAAAACACGCGGACCCTTAGGGCAAACGGGTCGGGTCTCGAGTCAATATTAAAATGATGCCGTTTTGGCGCCTGGAAATTGGGCTCAAAACGACGTCGTATGGCATACCCTATAAATGTTAAAATTTTAACAAAAAATTCATTTTTCACCACATTTTCAAAAAAACTTCAAAAACACTCTCCCCTTTCCTTCTCAAACTCCTAGGCCGGCATAACTCCGGTGAGGCTCCGGCCATCGACCACCGTGGCGGCGGCCGTCATGATGCGATGTGGCTACGTGCTGCAGTCCCGATGGCCGAGAAACAAAAAGGTCCCTTTTTTGGGGTTTTTTTTTTACTTCCCGGGCCTAAAGACGTCGTTTTTCATTGGAAACCACGAACCTCGGCCATCCACGGCGGCACAAACGCAAGAAAGGTGAGATTTTTTTTCTTTTTTTCTTTTCTGTTTTCTTTCAAAAAAAATAACAAAATACAAAATAAAAAAGGAGCATAATAAAAAACCTTTGGAAACTTTCTCTTATGTTTTGATTGCGGTATTTGCTTGTTTGTATCTCTGTATTCAGTGTAAAAAAAATTACATTCGTTTGTGGTGGCTTTTTATAGCTGAAATTTATTACAAAATTTTGTTTGTTTTTGCTACTATTTTCTACTGTCTGTCTTTGCAGGTACGGAGGCCAGCTGGGCAGTGGAGGTATGGAGACACTGACGTGGAGGAGGAGCGGCGACAGCTCTAAGGTTTCTTTGTTGTTGTTGTTGTTGTTTTTTTTTTTTTTTTTTTTTTTTTTTTTTGTTTAGTATGGGCTGTATTGGGCTAGGGGTTTTGGGTTAATTTAGTAATTGAGTTTGTAAAAAAAACAAATTGAACTTAGTATTTAATTTATTTATTGGGCCCGAGCTAAAATTGGGCCTTACACACAGTCTAGTTTGATCTTATCCAACTAATTAATTAGTAATTATCCAAATAAGGCAAGTGAGATAATACTATTTATTAGTCCCTCAAAAAGGCACACAATTTGAGGTGGCACACCCTAAAACAAAACAATTTTAATTTGATTTCCATATAAAGCCAAGGAATCTTTGTTTCATAGTGTGAAACCTGACATTAGTTTGGTGTAGTGTAACTGACCAGAAGATTAATTTTGAGTGCGGTTTCGTTGTTCCAAGTTGAAAAACGTTCGCCCCGGTAAAGCCTTTGGTTAGACGTTAAAATTTTAAGGCAAAATATACTGTTAGTCCTGTATTTTGACAAAATTTGAGATTTCATCTTGTGCTTAAAAAGTTATAAAGTTAAGTCCTACTTTTTTGCTTAAAAATCTCAACCCGATCATTAAATCTAAAGTATTTCCATCAAAATTTTGTGAGTTTGACATGTCCTTAATAAAGGGCGCCCTTATTGATATCATTCATTGTTAGTATGTGTATAAATTTGATACCAGGGCAAATGAAAATGCTTAAAATATAAGATCTTTATATATAGCCTCTTATTTAAGCAAAGCTTATCTCTTCTCGACCCTTCCTCTATGTGTCAAATAAATAGTTTTTCAATAACAAAATATAATTTTTGACTTGATTATTACAAATTTCAAAAGGGTACAGAGATCAACAAAGAGTAGAACATTATTTTTCTCTGGCAACTTTGGTGTTATATATAAAATGCAATATATGCATATAATAATGAAATAACTTCTTAACTTTCAAATAACAATGTACTTCAGTTAAAAAAATGTATTTTATTTTAATAGGAATCTGGGTCACACAACACTAACAATATATTTTGTTTTCATCAGTGATAGATATGCTCTCTTACTGAGTTTTTATTGTTCAATGTGTCTAGAAAACTATAGATAAATAATATTTAAATAAAGTCTGAGAGAAATTTTTTTATTTGAGATTTAAAATGATTGCAAAATAATAGGGGACTTAATGTAGTTATTGAATATTAACAAATCTTAAATATTACAATGCTTTTTTGCTTGGTGCTTTGGCCTTTGTGGCATATCTCATTTGTTTGTTTTTGTGTTCTTCTTTTAGTTTGGCTTTAAGTTGTAGAATTGAGCTGATGAGTGTAAGAGCTGGTGTAGTTGCCTTTTTTGTTGTTTTTTCTGTAGGTACGTTTTTTATTCGGGGGCTTTTGGGGTTTCTTAATATTGTGTTATTATTTTGGGGGTGTTGATATTTTGTCAATAAAAATTTTTCCCTTGGCAAAAATTGTAGAAAAAATAGAATATCTGTAATGACAATATATCACAAAGAAAAGCGAAAGAAAAATAAAGAACACACAAATTTTACTGGAAACCTTTTCGGGAAAAAACCACGGGCAGAGGAGAAGAAAATTCATTATGTCGAATTCGGATGATTACAAGAGGAATAGACTATGCATATTTATAGGCTTGTAAAACCATATTCTAATAGGAGTGTAGTATGACTGAAACACCTTATTCTAATCAATATCAAACAGATGGAGTTTAATAAGGTTTAAAAAACCTTATTCTAGAATAAAATAAAAGAAGTGTAGTTCTATATAGATTTTACTTTTATTTTATTTTACCACTATATTTTATTTAAATAAGAATTCGAGTCACTTAATTCTAATAATCTCCACCTTGACACGAATTCTCAATGAACAAGTTCTTCATCGCGAACTCTCAACGAACAAGTTCTCCACCTATTCCATAAAACCTCTTAAGGGTTTAACTTCAACAATGAACACCAACCAAGTCTAAGCAATGCTCAAACTTGGTTATAGGAAGTGACTTAGTCTTCATATCCGCAAGATTTTTATGAGTACTAATTTTGCTCACAACAATATCACCATGAGCAATAATATCACGAACAAAATGATACCGAACATCAATGTGTTTTGTTCTCTCATGAAACATTTGATCTTTTGTAAGGAAGATGGCACTCTAACTATCACAAAATACTGTACTGATTTGAATGTCTTCATTGAGTTCACTAAAGAGTTCACTAAAGAGTCCTTTCAACCAAATGGCTTCTTTACAAGCCTCAGTAATCGTCATGTACTCAGCTTCAATGGTAGACAAAGTGACTATAGTTTGCAAAGTGGCTTTTCAACTGATTGCACAACCTCCAATTGTAAAGACATAACCAGTGAGAGATCTTCTTCTATTGAAGTCTTCAGCAAAATCAACATCAACATACCCAATGACTTCATTTCTAGTTCTTCCAAACTGTAAGCAAACATCAGTAGTACCTCATAAGTATATTAAAATCCACTGAATTGCTTTCCAATGTTCTTTATTGGGATTCGCCACGTATCTTCTAACTGCACTGACTACATATGATAAATCTGGACGTGAACAAACTATAGCATGCATGAGAGATCCCACTGCACTAGAGTATGGAATATGTGACATGTACTCAATCTCATCATCTGATTGTGGAGACAAAGCCGATGAAAGTCTAAAATGGGTTGCTAAAAGAGTACTAAGAGGCTTAGCAGTCTGCATATTGAACCTGCATAGAACTTTCTCAATGTACCCCTTCTGACTTAGGTACAATTTACTTGCTTTTCTCTCTCTGAGAATCTCTATACCAAGTATCTTCTTTGCTGGTCCCAAATCTTTCATCTCAAATTCTTCACTTAGGTTGGCTTTGACTTTTCTTATCTCTCCTTTATCTTTTGCTACTATCAACATGTCATCAACATAAAGGAGTAGATACACAAAAGAACCATTACTGTTTTTCTTAAAGTAAACACAACTGTCAAAGCTATTTCTTTTTAAATCATGAGAAGTCATAAAGGAATCAAACCTCTTGTACCACTGTCTTGGTGACTGTTTCAAACCGTAAAAGGGACTTTTTTAGCAAGCAAACATAGTCCTCTTTTTCTGACACTGTAAAACCCTTTGGTTGTTGCATGTAAATATCCTCTTCAAGTTCTCCATGCAAAAGTATAGTTTTTACATCTAACTACTCAAGCTCCAAATCATGCATGGCCAAAATACCAAGCAAAGCTCGAATCAAACTATGCTTCACAACTGGGGAGAACACATCTGTGAAGTCCACTCTTGGAATTTGATTGTAACCATTTGCAACAATCCTTGCTTTATATCTAGGTTCTTCAACTCCTGGAGTTCCTTCTTTCTTTTTAAACACCTATCTACAATGAACAACCTTTTTACCTTTAGGAAGTTTTACAAGATCCCATGTTCTATTTTTGTGGAGTGATTTCATCTCTTCTTACATAGAAAACATCCACTTTTCAGAGTCTTCATAGCTAACCCTTCAGAATAATTAAATGGCTCTTGGTTTGCATCTATATCTTCAGCCACATTTAAAGCATAAGCAACTAGATTAACCTCGTCATACTTCTTTGGAGGTTTAATTTCTCTTCTAGTTTTGTTTTTGGCGATAGAGTATTGTGGTGAAGAAGCAACTCTATTATGAATATTTGTACTGGCTTGAGGAGTCGACTCTGCTGTAGATTCTGGATTAATCTGATGCTCCACCTGCTTTTAATTTTCTTTATTGGAAGAGTCTTTAAGAGATAAGTTAGGTAGCATAGCAGTTTAATCAAAAACAATATCTCTGCTAATCACAACATTTATATTTTCAGGACACCATAACTTATACCCTTTTACACTAGTTTTATAACCAAGAAAAACACATTTAATGGATCTCGGTTCCAATTTTTCATTATCAACATGAGCATACAGAGGACACCCAAAGATCTTTATATCAGAATAGTCAGCAGGATTACCAGACCATACCTCTTGTGGAGTCTTTTTCTCAATGGCAACAGATGAAGATCGGTTGATCAAAAAACATGCAGTTGAGGCTGCTTCGGCCCAAAATAACTTTGGTAAGTTGGCATTTGACAATATACATCGAACCTTCTCCATGATCGGTCTATTCATTCGTTCTGCAACGCCGTTTTATTGTGGAGTATTATGAACTGTCAAGTGTCTCACGATCTCTTCTGAGTTACACAGTTTGTTAAACTCATCAGAACAGAACTCTAAGCCACTGTCTGTGCGGAGGTATTTTATTTGTTTTCCGTCTGTTTTTCAATCATAGTTTTCTAAGACTTAAATGAGGAAAACATATATCTTTTCTGCTTCAGGAAGAACGCCTAAACTTTTCTAGAAAAATTATCAATAAAAAGTTAACTTTTCTAGATGACCCCTATAGATCAGAATGAATATACTCCAACGTTCCCTTCATGTTATGGATTCCTCTGGTGAATCGAACTCTCTTTTGCTTCCCAAAAATGCAGTGCTCACAGAACTTCAGTTTGCAAATTCCTTGCCCATCAAGAAGTCCTCTTTTGCTCAATTCTGCCATGTCATTCTCACTCATATACCCTATGCGCATATGCCAAAGTTTAGTAATATCATCATTTGACAAAGAAGAGGAAGCGACAACTGCATCACTAGTAATAGTAGAACAGTGCAAAACATATAACTTGACAGTCTTTCTCTGCCTTTTCATAAAAATGAGGGAACCTTTGGAAATCTTCAAAACCCCACTTTTAGCTGTGTATTTGACCCTTTTGAATCAAGAGTATTTAACGAAATTAAGTTTCTCTTTAATTCTGGAACATGTCATACTTCACTAAGTGTTCTGACAACTCCGTCAAACATCTTAACTTTAATCATTCCAACACTTATAATTTTACACGAAACATTATTTCCCATCAAAACAACACCTTTAGACACTGTTTCGTAAGTTGTAAACCAATCTCGATTGGACTCATGTGGAAGGTACAGCCCGAATCAATGATCCGCTCCTCACCCACTTTAGAATTGTTGATAGAAGCGACTAGAAGTTCACTATCGCTATAGTCTTCTACAACATCAGCTTCACCGAAATTTTCTGGTTGTTTTCCCTTTTGATTCGTAGCCTCCCTTTTGATCTTGTTCTGTAGCTTATAGCACTCAGATTTAATGTGTCCTTTCTTCTTGCAAAGTTACAAGTTTTACCTCTGTTTGAAGACTTCGATCTACCTTTAGATTTACTCCGAGGATTCTATTCCTGTGTCCTTCCACGATTATCATCAACATTCCAATCTTGTCTCTCATGAACAATCTTATCATATGAGGTCAAAGAATCATAAACCTCATTAACTATGAGAGACTCCCGGCTATATAAAATTGTGTCTCTAAAGGTTGAATAAGACGGGGGCAATGAACAAAGTAAAATCAACCCTAGATCTTCCTTATTATACTGAACCTCTATGGCCTCCAAGTTTGAGAGAATTTCTTGAAACACTGTTAAGTGTTCATGCACAGGTGCACCTTCCTCCAAACGATGAGCATAAATATGTTTCTTCATATGCAACTTGCTGGTTAGAGTTTTCGACATACATATTTGTTCTAGCTTCTTCCATAATGCAGCGGCGGTCTTCTCCTTCATCACATCCTGCAAAATTTTGTTAGACAAATGCAAATGTAATTGTGTTAACGTCTTTCGATCCTTACGCTTCTTCTCTTCATCCGTTAATTTTGAAGGCATCTTCTCTATCCCTAGAAGGGTATCCTCTAGATCCATCTGTGCAAGAACTGCTTGCATCTTAATCTGCCACAATGCAAATATGGTGTTACGATCCAACAGTGGAATTTCATACTTCAAAGACGCCATTACCGTGATCGAGATGAAAGACCCGGAAGCTCTGATATCAATTTGTGAAAAAATAGAATGTCGGTAATGACAATATATCGCAAAGAAAAGAGAAAGAAAAGTAAAGAACACACAAATTTTACGTGGAAACCCTTTCGGAGAAAAAACCACGGTCAGAGGAGAAGAAAATTCACTATGTCGAATTCGAATGATTACAAGAGGAGTAGACTATATCTATTTATAGGCTTGTAAAACCATATTCTAATAGGAGTGTAGTAAGATTGAAACACCTTATTCTAATCAATATCAAATAGATGGAGTTTAATAAGGTTTAAAAAACCTTATTCTAGAATAAAATAAAAAAAGTGTAGTTCTATATGGATTTTACTTTTATTTTATTTTACCACTTTATTTTATTTAAATAAGGATTCGAGTCACTTAATTCTAACAAATATATATATTGACATATGCTCAATGCCAGTATGCACCTTTATATATTCTCTCTTCTCACTAAAAAAAACTTAATTCTTCTCCTATTCAAAGTTATTTATTCTCTTCTTTCATTTTTTCTTCTTCCTCTTTTTGTCAGTTGATGTTAAGATGATGAAAGGAAAATAAATTTGAATAATGAGGTTGCTGCCAAACCTTCGGTTGTCTTCATTACTCAATCTCCAACACCTCTAAGCCTACTAGTAAGAAATTGGTTTAATTTTATGAGTAAAGTCATCCAAAA
The DNA here is from genome assembly GCA_025503065.1 of Gossypium bickii. Lineage (NCBI taxonomy): Eukaryota > Viridiplantae > Streptophyta > Magnoliopsida > Malvales > Malvaceae > Gossypium > Gossypium bickii. The sequence continues at coordinate 111,026,446 of CP106717.1, forward strand.
TTCTTTCTTAATTAGTGTTTATAACAAAGACAAATTTTAATTGTATGTTTCTAATCTGTGTCTTTAGGTTCGACATCATTTCTAGACAATCTGGTGCTAACAAATCACAATAGAGCAAGTAAATCTCTATCATTTTCCCATGTATTAGAAAAAAGAAATTGGATTAGCTTTCTTATTTCCATAATTTTTATTGAATAATGAAAAATCATTCTTTAAATTTTATTTGCATGCAACTAAGTGATGAGGAGAAAGATGTTTTTGTTGATGGGGACAATGAGGAGGTGAACAAAACTCATAGTAATTTCCTTCCCTTTTACATTTTTCTAGTATTTTCTCTAAGTACTATAATATAATTTTACAAAAATAAATCCTATCCAATTTTAAAAAAAATGATGATCCCTAAAAGAATTTATGTAACTTATCACGTGTTGGATCATTGTTTAAAGTACAATAAAGTAGTATTTATTTTTCATACCAAACATTCGGTTCAATAATGGTATGATCAAAAGGGAAGATTCCGATCTTTTTCCCTAATCAATGTATATTTATGTATGCATATATACTAAATTTTTGATGATCAATGTGTCTAAAAAATTATAGATAAAAAACATTTAAATAAAAGTTTGAAAGAAATTTTCTTTTATTTGAGATTTAATATGATTACAAAATAATTGAGGACTTAATGTAATTATTGAATATGAACAAGTCTTAAAAATCATAATGCTTTTTGCTCTGTGATTTGGGCTTTATGGCATATTCTTTTCATTTTTTCTTTGTGTTCTTCCTTTAGTTGGCCTTTAAGTTGTAGAATTTAGGTAATGAGTATAAAAGCTGATGTAGCTACCTTTAATTATGTTGTTTTCTCTTTAGGTGTGTTTCTTATTTGGTAGTGTTGGTTTTTTAAATGAAAAATTTAGCCTTAGCAAAAACTGTAACACCCCACACTTGGCCTAGACGTTATGGCCAGGTCCTGAGGTATTACACTTCATGTTTGAAAACCCAACTTAAAATCTAGTTTTAGAAATTGTGTGATCTGAAAATATTACTTTTAGCTAACCTTTTACGCGTTGTTAGAAAATCTCATACTTGAAAACACTTATTTACAGTAAAATTACTTAATCACTTACTTAGTATAGCAGTGGAAATTTTCAGAGTTTTAGTTTTGAAAACTGATTTCTGATTTCATAATTCATATTATTTTACAATTTTACGTTAAAAATACCAAAATTTGACAAGATGAACCAAACCATAAAGCAAACTTCAAACAGATTTACAGTCTTCAAAGTCTAAAATTAAGTTAAAACATTAATCGTATTGTACTATTAACCATAAAATCCATCCGAGCTCTCGTGTGTCGCCCAATCCTAAGTTTGTTGATTACCTGAGAAGTTAGAAAAATTGGGTGAACTTACAAGGCTTAGTGTGTAACTCAACCCATACAAACAAAACATATAGCAAAATCACACAAAAATCAGATATCGAACATAATACATAGTATGACATGCTATGCGATGCAACATAATAATTAGATCAGATATGAACGACATGGCATATCATGCGATGCAACACTTAATACAGAACAAATATTGATCCTACCCCCATTCGCTATACACCATCTTCGTCCATCCCAACACACTATATAGGGTAATTAATACCCATCTAATCACATACACCAATAAGTGAACATATGTCACTGTACAGAAAAGTGCAGTCAAAGCTACCAGAAATAATGCTGTAATCCGCCAGAATTAGATAAGAGTGGTCGAGCCACCAAAATTGCGGTCAAGCTACCAGAAAAAAATATGTGGTTAAATCACTAGATAAGACAGATCATTAAACTGCCAATGCTTCCTCCCTCACATAACTGTCCTACCCCAATGCACACGCAACAATAGCATAACCATATATTCAGATGCACATAGATCAGACGTGTTTACATATTGAAACCCTGTTAATGACATATCAAAAATTTCAAATCAGATGCAAAATTACCTCAATCATAATTCTTTTAGAAAGTACTCATACAAAGGCAAAACCACAGATCCATATACCAGAAACCTGAATATCACTGATAAGATATAAAAGTAACATATTTTTAATCCCATTCTTGATGCGTTTTTGGATGAATTATTATCTGAATTAGTGAATTTAATGCTCTTAATCCTTTAAATTCATGTTTCTATACTAAGGTGAGCATAGGGGAGTGAAAGGAGCGAAAAATGAGCCAAAATTGAGCAAAAAGAGCTGTTTCCAGGATCCACACTGGCTGGCCACATGCCCATGTGCCTGCCCGCGTCGACATCGCTCCCTATTTCTCAAACACACGGAAAAAGCTAATTTTTAGGGTTTCTGATCATTCTAAAGTCTATAAATACACACTGGAAGAGGACCTAAGGGGATACACAGAGTAGAACAAAGAAATTACTCGAAGGAAGCCGTCAGAATCAATTCAGAAGTAGGATCTCATTCAAGATTGAAGATCTCCATCAAGTTCCTTAGAAGTTTTTGGGTTCTTTATGTCTTGTTGTTTTCCTTATTTTGAGATGTTTTCCACTATGAGTATGAACTAAACTCTCTAAATACCTAGGGAGGATGAAACCTATGATGAATCTTATTATTTAATTATTTGAATTAAATGATAAATACTTGTCCTTATTCTAAATTATGTGTTCTAAACCCTTGCCTTAATATTTTCAGGATATTAATCCAAGTTTCATGTGCTTAAATAGTGGAGTAAAAGTCCCTACTTAAGAGTAGATCCAGCATAATTAAGCGGAGTTGATTGCAATCCTAGAGATAGGACGACATAAATCTGCCGGATTAGAGTCAAATCTAATAAGGGAATCCATAGATCGAGTTAATGCGACAATACGAGTTTTAATTAGAAAGAGATTTCAATTAATCAACCTAGAGCCAATTGTTCTTAGTCTCGAAAGAGATATTAACATAATTTAGGGATTTCTACGGATCAAGGCAAGTGAATAAATCATTTAATTCAGAATCATAATAATAAGTGAAATCTAGGTGGATTTCTCATTAGGTATTGTCTCTCTCATTAGTTTTCTTCGAATATTTTCCCAAATTTATCTCTGTCGTGCTCATAGTTAATTAGTTAGTTGAATTTTAGATTAAAACAATCCCTTAATTATTAGGCTAAATAATAAAAAGATAATAATTACTAGTACTTTTAGTCCTCGTGGATACAATATTTCGTACTCACCGTAGCTATACTACTGTTCGATAGGTGCGCTTGCCTTTGTCGTATTTTAGTTAGTTCGTGACATCATCAATCACCTAGCAAACCCTATAATATGGCTGACCCCGAAACACGACCTTAACTAAATTTTATAGAAATTGGGCCCACACGCTTGTGTGCCCTATATAGTGTAACAGTTCAGTTTATACCCTAGTAGGAACAGTGGTTTCGGAACTACAAATTCGAGTCTGAATAATATTTTAATATTATTTTCTGTGTCGTTGATATGTGATTAAGCATGTGGTAAACTTTTGTGAGCTAATTTATCTGTCTGTGTGTTTAATTTGATAAAAGGATTGAATTGCATCAAATGCAAAATTAGTGTGCTTTATGAAAAGATGTCTATTTGTTATGTCTTTTTAAGTGTGAGGACTTATGTGGCAATTAAGCCAATTATATGGCTAGTGGACGGCATTGAATGATGAAATGCATAATTATATGTTTTTATATATTAAAAACATTAGTTAAAATTTTATATTATATTAATATGTTATATTATAATAAAAGAAACACGATAGTGGATAATAGAATGTCTAAATAACCATGGTATTAGTTTGTCCTATATGTTTAATGGATGGGCATTTTAGTAATTGAATAATGATATTAGATTAAAGAAACAAAAGATGAATGTTCATCTTTTGTTTTTTTCTTGCTTGACCGAAAAACACTAAAGAAAAAGAAAGAAAACTTTGGCTAAGCATTCGGCACTTGCAAGCCAAAATTAAGGTATGATTTGGTTTCAGTTTTTGATAATTTCTACGTTTTTGCAATCGTTGCTTTGAGAGCTACAAAACCCATGTATTAATTTTGTGAATTGATGATGTTTGTGTGATATGCCATTGATAAGATGTCAAGCTTTTTGATGATTTTTGGTGTTAAATAAAAGATTTGAGCTAGATGAACATGTTTTGTTCTTGAAGTTTTGTTGAATTTAGCTAAATAGGGCTAAATTGAGAAAATATTATTTTAGAGGAATAATTTGTGAATTTGATGAATTGTATGGGTTTGTATGATGTTTATATACATTCGGCTAAGCTTGGTTGTGTATTAATTTTGTGAATTTGATGTTTTGAGAAAAATGGACCAAATTGATATATTATGCAAATGTGAGGGTTAATTTGTAAATAGCCCTAAATATGTGTGTATAGTGTGAATTGGATAAATTAGTGAATAAAAGGGTTAATTTTGAATATGTTGATCTAACCGAGGAAAACAGATTTAGATCGCGGGAAAGCGAAAGTAACCGAGTAACCGTTTTCATTCTGACATATCGAATCCGAGGTAAGTCATATTGCAAATAAATATAATTGTATTGAATTTAGCTTATTTACAGGACTATAGATAATAATGAATGTTTATGAGATGATATGTATATGAATTCCGGGATAAGGTTGATATAGTGATAAGTCTAAGAAATCAAGTATGAACTTAGGAATAAAAGGGTATCTATTCCGTGTTATCATGTAAGACCCTGTCTGGGACAGTGGCACCAATATCCGATTACATGTAAGACCCTGTCTGGGACAGTGGCATTGATATCTGAATACGAATAAGACCCTGTCTAGAAAAGTGGCATCAATATCCGATTACGTATAAGACCCTGTCTGGGACAGTGGCATCGATATCTGAATACGAATAAGACCCTGTCTGGGACAGTGGCATCAATATCTGATTACGTGTAAGACCTTGTCTGGGACAGTGGCATCGATATCTGAATACGAATAAGACCCTGTCTAGGATAGTGGCATTGATATCTGAATACGAATAAGACCCTACCTGGGACAGTGGTATCAATATCCGATTACGAGTAAGACCCTGTCTGAGACAGTGGCATCGATATTTGAATACGAATAGGACCCTGTCTGGGACAGTGGAATCAATATCCGATTATGTGTAAGACCCTGTCTAGGACAGTGGCATCGATATCTGAATACGAATAAGACCCTGTCTAGGACAGTGGCATCAATATCCGATTATGTGTAAGACCCTGTCTGGGACAGTGGCATCGATATCTAAATAGGAATAAGACCCTGTCTGGGATAGTGGCATTGATATCTGAATACGAATAAGACCCTGTCTGGGACAGTGGCATCAATATCTGATTACGTTTAAGACCTTGTCTGGAACAGTGGCATTGATATCTGAATACGAATAAGACCCTGTCTGGGACAGTGGCATCAATATCTGAATATGAATAAAACCCTGTCTGGGACAGTGGCATCAATATCTGATTACATTTAAGACCATGTTTGGGACGTTGGTATCGATATGAACTTTACGTGTAAGACCATGTCTGAGGCATTGGTATTGTATTCATTAGTATAAGACCCTGTCTGGGACAGTGGCATCGATATCTGATTACATTTAAGACCACGTCTGGGACGAAGACATGGTACGTCTATTCCGAGCTTACTGAGTATCCTACTAGATTTTCCTTATTGTTTAACGGGCAAGTCTGTGATAAGAATGGCTATGTAAATAATGAATCCGTTTCAGGTACGTTGATTTGTACATTAAGTGTGTATATAAGGTAAAGTCACTATGTGATCCAAATATAATGATTACGTATATTGGAATATCAATATGATATGTGAAATTGAGCATGAAAAGCTAAGTATTTATATATGATTCCTGAATTGATAATGGTGGCAAATGTAGCCAAAAGTGTGAACCAAAGTATATATGTGAGAAGTTGGTTATGTATAAGAAATGTGCTTATGATTTTATATGCTTGTATGCTTACATATGTAGTTTATTTGTATATGCCTTACTAAGCTTTTGGAAAGTTTACTGTATGTGTGTGATATTTCTGTTTTATAGGTTGTCAAAGCTATTGAAGGCTCGGGATCGTCAAGGATCGCCATCACACTATTAAACTTATTTTGGTACACTTTGAAAATGTATATAATTAGATATGGCATGTATAGGCTAGTATTTGAGATAAGTTGTTATATGAACTTAGCCATGTGATTTGGCTAGTTATGTTTTGGTAAATTGCTCAAATGACTATGATATGTGAAGTATGTTTTGGTATGATTAGTTGAAATATGAAATGGTTATGTGATGGTAAGAATATAGATGAATGATGCTTGTCCATATATGAGTTTTAGTTTGTAATTTGGCATGAATAAGATTAGCGTTGAATGTATAGATTGAAGGGTAATATTGGTATGCTTTTGGTTGCCATATATGTATATATGTTTTAGTATGTATTGCTTGTAGGTATGACCCTTAAGGGTGGCATTTTGGCCTTGAAAATGACCTATAATGTCACACGGTTGAGGCGCACGGGCATGCCTCATGACCTGGGTGTATAGCAGGTTGTAGTTTAATAGCACATGGCCTTGACATGGGGGTGTCAGCTAGCCGTGGTGTACAAGTCAGTAGCTAGCTAATAGGATACACGGCCATGGCACATGGGCGTGCTTAGTGGCCGTGGTGGGGAAGTCAGTATATGGCCTAAGATTACATGGCCTGAGCACATGGGCGTGCCTGGTAGTCGTGGGAACCAAGTCAGTATAGCACCATAAGGAGGACACACGGGGGTGTCTAGTAGCCGTTGGGGGGCACACGGTCTCCTTCCACGGGCGTGTTTCCCTTGTAGTTTAGAAAAGTTTTAATTTTTTCCATGAAATCTGTATGTGATCTGGTTGTGTCCCGACTCATTCTATAAGCATGCCTAGGGTCTCGATGACTCATTTAAGGGACAATATGATTGTGTTTGATGATGATTTTATTGAATTTGGTAAAAGCTTTCTGATTTGTTCGGTAACGCTCCTAACCCTAATCCGGCAACGGACACGGGATAGAGGTGTTACATATAGCCTACCTGGCTCAGCTTCTATAGCCTACACGACCTGGCACACACCTGTGTGGCCCACACAACCTACCTTTTTTTTTGCTCAGTCAATTGATTACAAGAAAATGCATTGGGCTCACGCAACCCATACCAGTTCAAACAATGAAACAACAGCAGCCAAACAATGCCAAAAAAGAGCACAACAACAAAACCCAAACTAAGTTACCAATATGCTCAAAACAAGGTATTCATCGACAAACCTGCTTTAGCCAAGGCTACCGCCATTCCATTCTTACCTCAACATGTGAGATGACCTACTTAACCTAGCCCTTTTGGCCCACACGGTTGTGTGGTTCACACGGTCTGTCACACGGCTATGTGGCATCTACAAAATATTTTTCGGCTTCGCGTTGTTCATTTTTTTTGGGACAGAAGGTACACACCTGACTGCTTTTCGATGCTGACACAATAGCAGCAAATCCAACACCTAAAAATGAAAGCCACTTATCAAATTAGTGAATAAAAACGAGAATCAACCCTTACTTTCTAAAGCATTCGACCCAAAAATAATAAGATATCCGATCCTTGTAAACTAAATTATCACAAACCAACCACTAATATGGGTGTTCGATAACTTACCCTTTAAAGTAGAGGTCTTCCTAGCACACTTAATTAGTAGAAGAAGAGCGCGCCTCACAATTCTCACTTAAACAAAATCACAAAATTAGTCAAATCCAACCCCCAACCAACAATCAAGTAATCCTCCTACTCTCACAAGAAATAGTGAAATAAAACTGCACCCATAAAAGAAGAACAACCGTTTGGTAACATTAAACGATGAAAATTGAAAAAAAATAGAAAAAAGAAAGTAGAAGGAGAAACGGGCAGGGAGGAAAGCCAAAAGAAGAAAATGGTAGAAAACTCAACAACATAAACTGGGAAACAAAAATGTGGGAAAGAGGGACGGTAGTAGTGGAATGAAATTAGGAAATAATTTTCAAAAAGATTTTTTTGAATAAAATTTTCCATATCCCACTGATAAAGATTTGAACACAAAACTTCAAACACATCAACTAAACTCCTAACCACTAAACCAAATTAATTTACTTAACATGATTTAACAATTAAAAAAACAAGAATTTTGGGGTGTTACAAAAAATATATATTATTTTTGACATTTAGCATTACTTAGTGCCATTATGCACTTTTTATATACTCCATCTTCTCATTAAAATATACTTATTTCTTCTCTTCTCTCATTCCTTTTTCATCCCCTCTTTGTTAGTTGAAGTTAAGATGATGAAAGAAAAAGAAAAATTGAGTAATGAGGCTACTATCAAACCTTCATTTGTCTCCATTACTCAACCGCCAAGATATAGGTCTAAAATTATGAGTAAAAGCATCCGAAATTCCTTCTTAATTCATGTTTATAACAAAGTTAGTTTGTAATTATATGTTTGTAATCCGTGTCTTTAGGTTCGACACCATATCTAAATTATTTGCTGCTAATGAATTACAATGGAGCAAGTAAATCTCTCATCTTTTTCCATAAAATTGGATTTACATTTCAATCCCCTTAGTTTTCTTTAAGTAATGAAAACTTCTACTTAAAATTTTGTTTGCATGCAACAAAGTGATGAGGACGAAGATGTTTATAATGATGATGATAATGCAAAGACAAACAAAAACTCATACTAATTTTTTATCCCTTTGCAATTTCTAGTATTTTTCTCTATGTACTATAATATTAATTTACAAAAATTATTATTGTATCCAATTTTGAAAAGAATTGATGATTTCTAAAAGAATTTATGTAACTTATCACGCGTCGATTTATTGTTTAAAATACATTAAATTATTATCTAATTTTCACTCCAAACATTCGGCTCAATAATGGTACAAACGAAACGGTAGATACAAATATTTTCCCCAATCAATGTATATTTATATATGTATATATAAACCCTTTATAAATTAGGGAAGAATGTATTAATAAGGGAGAAAGTAGTGAATAATTTGTCATGGTTTAATACTAGTGGTATAAACAACTCAATTGGATGCAAATATTAATTCAGGATTTTCGGAGACATTTTTAGGCAAAGCACCGAAGAATACAAGCAATGCTGAAGAGACAACAATATACATATATTTATATTGTTTTTTTAAAGAAGAAATACATACCTCGATTCTTGATGAAGGAAACTTGATTATTATGTATTTCAGATGGAAGCCATTTGCTAGTGCTTGAGCCTCGATGGGTAGCAGATCAACAAAAAGCAAAATGTTGTTCTCTTTTACAACTTTGGTGTTTATTAAAATGCAATATACGGATGTAATAATGAAATAATTTCTTAATTTTTTTTTAAAAAATGTACTTTATTGTGTTTTGTTCTCAATAGTGGTAAATGTGCTCTCTTACTAAGCTTTTGATATTCAAGATGTGTAGAAAATTATAGATTGAAAATATAAGATTGATCTTGAGAATCGAACAAATTTAAATAAACTTTGAGAGAAAATTTCTTTTAGTTGAGATTTAATATGATTTTATTACAAAATAATTGAGACTTAATGTAATTATTGACTATTAACAAGTTTTAAAAATTATAAATTTTGAATTAAAAAATTAATTAGCCAAAAATATTTTAAGTTCAGGATTAATTGCACCAGACATCCCCAAACTATGATTCTCATTTTAAATTAGTTTTTAAACATCAAAGGATTCTAATTAATTCCCCAAACTATGAAGTTATATCAAATAAGTCATTTCTTTATTGAAACCATTAAATGACATATCAAATTTTATATAGCTAAATTTAAAATGACCTTTTTTAGAAGAAGAAAAAAAAATATGACGTTGCAACTTAACTTTAAAAAGCAAAAAGTAAAAATTAAAGTAAAATTGGAGAGAGAGAGAGAGAGAGAGAGATTTTTTTCTTAAAAATTTCATTTTAGATTATGCCATATAAGATCTTATGTATCATTTCACGGTTAAATCAATGATTTTAGTAATGGAAAGACCTAATTGATATATAATTGACAGTTTGGAGATGTAATTAGAATGATTTGAAGTTTGAAGACCAATTTAAAATAAGAGTCATAATTTAGAGATGTATGATAGAATTAAGTCAAAAGTTATTATAGAAGATTGGGAGGTCGACATTCTAGTTTGATCTTATCCAACTAATTAATAAGTGATTATCCTTAAATTACAATGCTTCTTAGCTTGGTTTTTTTTTTAGCTTTATGGCATTTTTTTTTTGTTGTTCTTCATCTAGTTTGCCTTTTAAGTTGTAGATTTGAAATGATGAATGTAAAAGTTGATGTAGTTGCCTTTATGTTGTTTTTCCTTTAGGTGTGTTTTTTAGTCAGAGTTTAGGATTTTTAAATGTTGTAACCTTGTTTCAGGGGCGTTGATCTTTAAAATAAAAATTATAATCTTAGAAATATATACATTGACACCTGGCATTACTCAATGCCAGTATGAACCTCTATATATTCTCTCTTCTCACTCAAATAAACTTAATTCTTCTCTCATTCAAACTTATTTCATTTCTTTATCTTTTTCTCTTTGTTAGTTGATGTTAAGATGATGAGATGAAAAGAAACGTGAGTAATGAAGCTCCTACCAAACCTTCAGTTGTCACTATTACTCAATCTCCAACATCGCCAAGCCTACCACCAAAAAATAGGTTTATATTTATGAGTAAAATAATCCAAAATTCCTTCTTAATTCCTGTTTACAACAAAGGTAGTTTGTAATTGTATGCTTCGCGCATATCACAGATTAATCGGGTTTAGAGTCACACACCTGACAGAAACAAAATGTCGACACAACAACAATTCTAAATCTTACATACTGCAACCAACTTATCGGGTGAGCAAACAAACACAAGAATCGACCCCTACTTGACAAAACATTCATTCGAAATTGAATGCTCGAACCTCACAACCGAATTAACACAACTAGCCCCTAAGCATGGACGTTCGAACACTTACGCTTAGTGGTAGAGGTTTCAACGCACTCACAAAGCCGGAGGAATATCGTGCGTCTCGTGATCTTCTCCTATCAAAACACCAAATTGACCAAATTCAGCATTAAAAACCAATCAAAAGCCATTTGGGAAATAGAGCGAGAAGCAACAATAAAGGAAAGAAAGAGAAAAAAACAGTAGAAGAAATTCCTTAGCAATCATAGTTTACGGAAACAAAAGAAAGAATGAAAGAATGCGGGGAGAGTGGAGGAAGTTTGACAGCAAAAATGGGGAGGGATTTTAGGGATATTTTCCTATATTTCTTTTAAATAATAATAATCTGATCGACTAAAACTGATTAGTTAACAACCTATTAGATTACTTAGCAGTAGAATTTGACTGAAACTCTAATAAGCATGGACGGCGACAGGAGAGACAAAGCAGAAATTAATATCATTTTGATAACACATGATTCGAACTTGAGATTTATGAGTAGGCTAAAACTTCATCATTGAACCAACAAGAGAATAAAATATAACCTGCATGTGAACAGCCAAATGAAGCAATAACCAAAATTATAAAAATATTCAAGAGAATGGATTTGAACACAAGACTTCAAATACATAACAACAAATTTAACCACTGAACCCAATCAATTTATTTAACATAATTAAATTCAAAAATTATTAAATTTTGACTTGATTATTATGAATTTCAGAAGGGTATACAGATCAACAAAGAGTAGAACATTATTTTTCTCTGACAACTTTGGTGTTGTATATAAAATGCAATATACACATGTAATAATGAAATAACTTTTTAATTTTCTAAAAACAGTGTACTTCTGTTAAAAAAATAATATGTACTTAAATGTGTTTTGTTCTCATCAATCATAGATGTGCTCTCTTACTAAGTTTTTAATGTTCAACGTGTCTAGAAAATTATAGATAAATAATATTTAAATAAAATTTGAGAGAAAATTTTTATTTGAGATTTAATATGGTTGCAAAATAATAGGGGACTTAATGTAATTATTGAATATTAACAAGTCTTAAATATTACAATGTTTATTTGCTTGGTGCTTTGGCCTTTATGGCATATCTTTCTCTTCTTCTTCTTCTTCTTCTTCTTCTTCTTCTTCTTCTTCTTCTTCTTCTTCTTTTTTTTGTTGCTGTTCTCCTTTTAGTCTACCTTTTAAGTTGTAGAATTGAGCTAATGAGTGTAAGAGCTGGTGTAGTTACATTTTTGTTGTTTTTTCTTTAGGTGTGGTTTTTATTCGGGGTGTTTTTGTGGTATCTTAATGTTGTAATTGTCCTAGGGGTGTTGATATATTGTCAATAAAATTTTTTGGCTTGGCAAAATATATATATATTTTTCATGGTTGAATACTAGTGGTATGAATAGCTTAATTGGTTGCAAATATTAATTCAGGATTTCTGAAGACATTTTCAGGTAATGCACTGAAGAACACAGGCAATGATGAAGAGACAACGGTATACATATATGTGTATTGTTTTTTTAAAAGAAGAAATACATACCTCTACTGTTGTTGAAGGAAACTCGATTATTATGTATTTTAGATGGAAGCCATTCGCTAGTGCTTGAGCCTCGATAGGTATGCAGATCAACAAAAAGCAGAATGTCGTTTTGTTTTACAACTTTGATGTTTATATAAAATGCAATAATAATGAAATAATTTCTTAATTTTTAAAAAAAATGTACTTTATTGTGTTTTGTTCTCAATAATGATAGATGTGCTCTCTTACTAAGTTTTTTATGTTCAATATGTGTAGAAAATTATAGATCGAAAATATAAGATTGATCTTGAAATCGAACATATTTAAATAAAACTTTGAGAGAAAATTGCTTTTATATGAGATTTAATATGATTATATTACAAAATAATTGAGACTTAATGTAATTTTTGAATATTAACAAGTCTTAAAAATTATAAATTTTGAATTACAAAATTAATTAGTCAATTTTTTTTAAGTTAAGAATTAATTGCATCAGACATCCCCAAACTATGATTCTCATTTTAAATTAGTTTTTAAACTTCAAATTATTCTAATTATATCCCAAACTATGAAATTATATCAAACACATCATTTCATTATTAAAACAATCAAATGACATGTCAAATCTTATATAACTAAATTTAAAATGGTATTTTTTTAAAAAAAAATGATGTTGCAACTTAATTTTTAAAAGCAAAAACTAAAAATAAAAGTAAAATTGGAAAGAGAGAGAGTGTGAACCATCAAACATTAGTAAAAGTTTTAAAAATCTCAAAATCAGGGTTTTGACAGCATCTATTTTAACAATATTTCATTTTTTTCTTAAAATTTTCATTTTTGATTATGTCATATAAGATCTTATGTATCATTTTACAATTAAATTAATGATTTTAGTAATGAAAAGACCTAATTGATATATAATCGGTAGTTTGAAGATGTAATTAGAATGATTTGAAGTTTGAATACCAATTTAAAATAAAAGTCATAATTTAGAGATGTGTGATGGAATTAACTCGAAAGTTATTATAAAACATGGGGAGGTCAACCGTCTAGTTTGATCTTATCTAACTAATTAATCAGTGATTATCCTTAAATTACAATGCTTTTTAGCTTGGTTTTTTAGCTTTATGGCATATCTTTTTTATTTTTATTTTGTTGTTCTTCATCTAGTCCGCCTTTAAGTTGTAGAATCGAAATGATGAATGTAAAAGCTGATGTAGTTGCCTTTTTGTTGTTTTTCCTTTAGATGTGTTTTTAATTTTTTTTATTGTTGTAACCTTGTTTTAGAGGTGTTGATCTTTAAAATAAAAATTGTAACCATAGAGATATATATATTGACACCAGGAATTACTCAATACTAGTATAACCTTTATATATTCTCTCTTCTCACTAAAATAAACTTAATTCTTCTCTCATTCAAACATATTTCTTCTTGTTAGGAATAACTAATTGTTAGTTAAGGTTGTTATTGAACTAAGTTTGTTGTGGCTGTTAGGTTTAGTTGATAGCTGTACACTTGCATTAAATACAGTAGCAGACTCTCTTTAATGCATGCAGTTTATGCAATACAGTAGAAAGGGTTTTCTTGGCTTTCCTTCTTTTTGCTATCGTTAACATGGTATCAAAAGCATAGGTTTTTCTTTTCTTCTTCTGTATGGCTACTGAACCATTGCCGGAAACACCACGTCACTCTACTAACACCGGGGATGATGGTCACTCACACGGCGGTCCCTGTGCCTTTTCGTCTCTCACGGTTCAATATTTCTCCAAACATGATACGGTTAAACTCAATGAAAACAACTATCTTTTATGGAAGCATCAACTGCTGCTGATTCTTGAAGGTTATGATCTGGACGGGTTTGTTCTTGGTACAATCTCTGCTCCTTTTTCTTTGATACCTGGGACTGATGGTCGTCTCATTCCGAATCCAGCTTTCTTGGTCTATAAAAAGCAAGATAAATTCTTGGCTTCTTGGTTGCTGTCTACAGTCTCGGATGAGATTCTCATACATCTAACATCTGCCAAAACAAGTCTTGAAGTGTGGACATTGATCGAGCGACGGTTTGGTGCTAAGTCCAATCTCAAGGTATCTAGTATGCGCCATACTTTCTATTCTCTCAAGAAATCCAGTCTTTCTATCAAAGAATATCTGTCCAAAGTAAAACAGTTGAGTGATAATCTTACCTCCGCTGGCAGCATAGTTACTGAACAAGAACAGGTCAGTGTCATTTTGGCTGGCTTACCGTTTGAATATGAATCTATTCGCATTATGGCATCAGCAACCTTCATCTCCCTTGATCTGTTAACTGAGTTACTACTTGATTGTGAAGCTCGACAGTTAGCTTTATTAACTGAGGTCCCTTTACAAGCTAATTTAGCATCTACTCAAGAGGTTTCACGTGACTCTAAGCAGTCCGAACATTCGGGTCAGAACTTTAGACGTGGTTCCAAAGGAAATGGCAGAGGCTGGTCCCGTGGCAGATTTCGTGGATCTGGCAGAGGCTGGTCTAGATCTCGACCACAGTGTCAACTATGTGGCAAGATCGGGCATACAGTCCAAACATGTTACTACCGATTTGATGAGAATTTTTCTGGTATTGATCATGATAATTCGATGTCTATCAATTGTCATCAGATTTCTACTCAATGTAATTCGCATTGCTGTGCGTCTATACCTCCACCACAACCTTCTCTATATTCAGCTTCCCCTCGATCTCATTCTTCGCCAGCATCTGCTCAAATCTGGTATCCAGATTCTGGAGCCACAAACCATGTCACTCCTGATGCCACACAACTGACCAACGTTTCTCCCTACACAGGCCCCAGTCAGATTTCTATGGGAAATGGTGAGTCAGTTCCTATTGGCAATATTGGTTTTTCTTCTCTTCCGGCTGTCTCTAAGGTTCTACATCTCAAGAATGTTCTACATGTTCCTTCAGTATGTAAAAATTTGTTGTCTGTAGGACAGTTTGCAAGAGACAATGCGGTATATTTTGAATTTCACCCGTTTATGTGTTTTGTGAAGGACATACAGACAGGGAAGGTTCTGTTGGAGGGCCACATACATAAGGGACTTTACAGATTCGATGTTTCCTCCAGGGTCAACAAGTTCTCCACTCCACCAGCTCCTCTACTTCATAATGTTCATATTTCTCCATCCTTGACATTGTGGCATAACAGACTAGGACACCCTTGTCCTGATGTACTATCTCGAGTCATGCAAGCTTGTAATTTTCATTTTAAACAAAGCAAGTTATCTACTGTATGTACTTCTTGTCAAATGGGAAAATCACGCAAGTTACCCTTTGTTTCATCAAAGACCGTGTACTCTTTACCTTTTGAACTGGTCGTTTCTGATGTTTGGGGACCAGCACATGTGCAGTCCAGTGGTTTTTCTTATTATGTCTCATTTGTTGACATGCACAGTAGATACACGTGGATATACTTTCTCAAGAACAAGGCTGAAGTTTTTCAATGCTTTCTCCACTTCCGTCAGCTAGTACAGACTCAATTTGGTGGCACAATCAAAATGTTTCAAAGTGACTGGGGAGGTGAATATCGGTCATTGACTAAGGAGTTAGCTAAGCTTGGCATTCAACACAGGGTAACCTGTCCACACACCTCTGAGCAAAATGGGATAGCTGAAAGGAAACATCGACAAGTGGTAGAGATGGGGCTGACTCTTTTGGCCGAATCTTTTATGCCCTTGAAATATTGGTCGATAGCGTTTGCTCATGCTGTACATCTGATCAACAGATTGCCTACTTCAGTCTTGCATAACGTTAGTCCTTATGAGGTGTTATACAAAACTACTCCCAGTTACTCTCAGCTAAGGGTGTTTGGTTGTGCTTGCTTTCCATATCTCAGACCTTTTCAACAACATAAGCTGCAGTTCCGTTCCAAGAAATGTGTCTTCATTGGATACAGTTGCAATCAGAAGGGGTTTCGATGTCTCGATGAAAATGGGAAGATATTTGTCTCTCGTCACGTCAGTTTTGATGAGGCTTGTTTTCCTTTTAAAAGTGGCTTTCTTACTCCTTCATCGTTGGACTCTATGCCTACTGAACATCACAGGTCTCAAATCCCTATAGTACAATCACCCCTATCTGTATCTTCAAACGCAAGGGCCGTTGATGGTTGCTCTGCGTCATCTGTCCCTCCTGTTAGTTCAAACGCATGGTCAACATCTGGCTCACTCGATAGTAGAGATGTCGAAGCTTCTTCCTCTTCGTCTACTCCTATCCACCAATCTGCTCCTTCTCCTCCACAACTAACACTTGCTCCTGCTCCTCCACAACCTGCACCAGTCAACCGTCATCCGATGCTTACTAGGTCCAAGTGTGGAGTCTTCAAGCCGAAAACTTTTTCCACTATGTTGACTGAAAGGGAGCCATCCTCCATTCAAGAAGCATTCCTGAGTCCTGAATGGACTGCTGCAGCTGAGGCAGAATATACTGCCTTAATGGAAAATCACACATGGGATCTCGTGCCTCTTCCTACAGGACGTCGAGCGGTTGGATGTAAATGGATTTTTAAGGTCAAAAGGCATGCTGATGGGTCCATTGCACGATACAAAGGAAGACTGGTGGTAAAAGGCTATTTACAGGAAGCAGGTGTTGACTTCCAGGAGACCTTCAGCCCTGTAATCAAGCCAACAACAATCCGGGTGGTATTGGCACTTGCGGTTTCTCTCGGATGGACACTTCGACAGGTGGACATCAACAATGCTTTTTTGAACGGGGAGCTTCAGGAGGAGATTTACATGGAGCAGCCCCCAGGGTTTGAAAGGCAAGGGTCAAACGGCCAACGTTTAGTGTGCAAATTGAGAAAGGCTCTCTATGGCCTCAAACAGGCTCCTCGAGCCTGGTTCTCTAAGCTCAGGGAGTTCTTGTTGTCCAACAACTTTGAAGGTTCCAAAGCCGATAGTTCCTTGTTCATTCATCGTCAAGGGCCGCACTTACTCTATGTTCTAGTATATGTAGACGACATTATCGTCACTGGCACCAATTCGTATGCTGTTGACAGTTTTATTAAGGATTTGAATATCCACTTCTCTCTAAAAGACTTAGGTCAGCTGCATTACTTTCTTGGTATTGAGGTCACTTACACACCCGATGGTCTTTTCCTTGGACAACAGAAGTACATCATGGATCTCCTACGCCGAGCATCCATGGACAACTCGAATGCTTCCCCGACACCAATGGTAACGAATTGTCATTTGTCCACTCATGAAGGCAGTCCCATTGAGGATGAACACCTATTTCGAAGCATCGTTGGAGCTCTTCAATATGTGGTCATTACCAGACCGGACATCTCTTATGCAGTCAACAAGGTGTGTCAATACATGCATAGACCTCTCGACACTCATTTCAAAGCTGTCAAGCGAATCTTGCGGTACTTGAAAGGGTCTTTGCATTATGGTTTGACATTCACTCGAACATCAAAGTTTCTTCTGGAAGGATTCTCGGACGCTAGCTGGGGGGCTGACACTGATGATCGCAGATCTACGTCCGGTTTTTGTGTCTTCCTTGGAGGGAATCCCATCTCGTGGAACTCTCGCAAGCAACAAGTTGTGTCCCGGTCAACAGCAGAGGCCGAATATAGGAGCCTTGCACATGTCACAGCGGAGATGGTCTGGATACAGTCGTTGCTAGCTGAACTTTGTGCTCCTATAAAGACAAAGGCTTTCGTTTGGTGTGATAGTTCAGCAGCTGTAGCAGTAGCAGGCAATCCCGTTCTACACTCCAAATTTAAACACGTTGAGCTAGATTTGTTCTTCGTTCGGGAAAAGGTTGCTGCAGGGGTTTTTCAAGTAGGACATATATCTAGTCAAGAGCAAGTTGCTGACGTTTTAACAAAGCCGCTATCTGCAGGAATGTTCACAAAGTTTCGAAGCAAGTTACGTGTTCACACCAAGGAAGAAGGAGACCGAAGACTGATTAGTATGGGCCATGTTAGGAATAACTAATTGTTAGTTAAGGTTGTTATTGAACTAAGTTTGTTGTGGCTGTTAGGTTTAGTTGATAGCTGTACACTTGCATTAAATACAGTAGCAGACTCTCTTTAATGCATGCAGTTTATGCAATACAGTAGAAAGGGTTTTCTTGGCTTTCCTTCTTTTTGCTATCGTTAACACTTCTCTTCTCTCATTTCTTCATCTTTTTCTCTTTGTTAGTTGATGTTAAGATGATGAAAGCAAAAGAAAAAGTGAGTAATGAGGCTGCTACCAAACCTTCAATTGTCTCTATTACTCAAGTTGCCACGCCTACCATCAAGAAATATGTTTAAATTTAGTCCATGTACTTAAAAAATTAAAGAATTAATTCCTTCTACTTTTGTATTTGGGACAATGATTTCATCAAGAAAGTCCAGGTTCTACCCAGAAAGGTAATGGGATTTTTTAAATTCTCCCCCTTTTAGTTCAGTCGGAGGTCACAAGCCTCGATACCCATCATCGTTGATGAGGTCTCCTCGACGTCTACTCAACTCGGAGGTCAGAATCTCCATCTTCATGACTCAAGCTCAATCCACTTGCCTTCAATGTCGCCATTATTGAGCACCCATCACTTTGCTTTCCCTTTCCCATCTTTCCTTCTACGTTTCAGTGGCCTAGACCTTGAGGTGCATCAATGGGTTCCAGAGATGGTGCCACAAGTTGACTCTTGGCCTGCCTATTGATAAGCTTAGAGAAATGAACAATGGCGAGTTTGAGATTCATTACCAAGAGAAACTAGGCAATGCATTTTGGTTTCCTTATCTTGATTTATGCTTTCGTGGTTTCTTCTTTAGTTGTCTTGCTTTGTTTAAAGTGTTGGGTCATCACTGATTTGAATAAATTTTTTTTCCAGTGTTTTTTGACAAGAGGAATTGATTGCTTTATGTATATATCTCGGTTTTCTTGAGGCTTAATGTTAAATTAAGAGGGTTCCAAATAGTATGTTGTGTGGTCAATGTTCTTGAGGCTTAATTGATTTGAATATTCTTTTTTCAGTGTAATTTAATCTTTGGTTCTTAAAAAAGAAGAAAATTGAAAAGAAAAAAAAAAGAAAATAGTGAAAAAAGTTTCAATTTCAAAATAGTGAAAAAGGTTTCAATTTCAAAATAGTGAAAAAGAAAATTTAAAAATCGTACATAATTTTATATACTTTTTATTTTTAAAAATAATATAATTTTTAATAAATTTATAAAAATCTAAAAATTTTAGTTGTGGTAAAAGTGTTTGGAATGATTTAAAAAAAAAACACATTTGTTTTTCTATAAAAGAAAAAAAGGGAAGAATTGCTCAAAAGTCCCTCACTTAACAGGTCGAAAGGTCAACAAACAGCCATGTGGCGGCCCCTGATTGGGCAATGTGCCATATCCGCATAAAATTTGATACTGCTAGGGTCAGGTACCACAAGAATATTTAAGGGAAATAAAATATAGGCATCAAATTAGACATTTTGAAAGTACATATGCCACATTAGAACACACCCCAAAATAGAGAAGCCTTTCATGCCAATATCCCAATAGATAATATGTTATAACTAATTAGTAACATAAATGTAAAAGTAGTAATGAATAGTTTATGGTACAAGTGAAAAATATTATGCATAAAATATTGAATTACATTAACAAGCGCTGCTGGAAAGTGTTTTCGAGGATTTTAAACCAGAGAAAAATTTGTACACCGGATATCAATCTTCCCTGCTTTTTCAGCCATGAAACTGTGATTGACTATAATTAACTGGAATGGGAAAGAGCCTCTAAGCTTCCTTTTCAAACCAATACACACTAAAGTAGCCAATTATTAGGACACGTTGGCCGACTTTTATTCAACTTGCTTGAAGTTCTTGATTAAGAAGTAGTTAATCAAGAACTGGTGTTGTACAGTATGAAGCCACTGTGACACACGGTCAGAGACACAGCCCTGTGACGTCGACAGAGTGATTTCGATTTTGCGCATATCATAGATTAATCGAGTTTAGAGTCGCACACCTGACTGAAACAAAATGCCGACACAACAACAATTCCAGATCCTAGTACGGTAACCAACTTATCGGGTGAGCAAACAAACACGAGAATCAACCCCTACTTGACAAAACATTCGTTCAAAATTGAACGCTCGAACCTCACAACCGAATTAACACAACCAGACCCTAAATATGGGCGTTTGGACACTCACCCTTAGCGGTAGAGGTTTCAACGCACTCATAAAGCCGGAGGAACATCGTGCGTCTTTTGATCTTCTCCTATTTGAACACCAAAAGGACCAAATTCAGCATTAAAAACCAATCAAAAGCCATTTAGGAAATAGAGGGAGAAGGACAAGGAAGGAAAGAACGATAAAAAAACAGTAGAAGAAAAGTTTACAGAAACAAAAGAAAGAACAAAAGAATGCGGGGAGAGTGGAGGAAGTTGGACAGAAAAAATGGGGAGGGATTTTAGGGATATTTTCCTATATTTCTTTTAAATAATAATAATCTAATCGAATCTCACTAAATTTGATTAGTTAACCTCCTATCAGATTCAAAAAAAGATTTGAACACATGACTTCAAACACATAACAACACACTTAACCATTGAACTCAATCAATTTATTTAACATAATTAAACCCAGAAATTATAAAATTTAGGGGGTTACAATAGATCTAGTTCTAGGAAGATTCTAATACTTTAACAAAAGACCACCAATTGTAACGACAAAGGAAAATGTTAGTGGAAGCAATTGAAAGAAGGATCGTCCAATTAGAACGCAGGCCACAAAATCAACATCTCCTTCGAATTTGTCAAGTAAAAAGGAATTCTGGGGTTGACCAAGAAAACTGGAATCGAAATGCTTAGACAGTTTATAGAATGCAAGCTGAAAAATAGCAGTTAACTAAGACCTTATCTAATTCTATTTTTTATTTAATTTATAATTAATTTTTACATTTATGATATAATAGAGAAAGTATTCTTTTGGAGTCCTATTCAAACACCTTTTCTTCCTGTGGTAATGGAATTTTATGTTTTGAATGGATGACTCAGTTTAGTAAATTCTTAAGTCAAAATGGATTCTTGCCCAACCAAATAACAGAAAAAAAAGTGCTTTCAAGAAGCAGTTTCCTTATTAAAGGGCTCCCTTATTGATATCATTCATTGTTAGTATGTATAAATTTGATACATGGGCAAATGACAATGCTTAATATATAAGATCTTTATGCATAGTCTCTTATTTAGGCAAAACTTATCTCTCTTTGGTCCTTCCTCTATGTGTCAAATAAATAGGTTTTTTTAATAACCAAATATATATTTTTTGACTTGATTATTATGAATTTCAGAAGGGTATGCAAATCAACATAGAATAGAACATTATTTTTCTGTGACAACTTTGGTGTTCTATATAAAATGCAATATACGCATGTAATAATGAAATAACTTCTTAATTTTCAGAAAACAATGTACTTCTGTTAAATAACAATATGTTTTTTAATGTGTTTTGTTCTCATCAATGATAGATGTACTCTCTTATTAAGTTTTTAATGTTCAATATGTCTAAAAAATTATAGATAAATAATAATTAAATAAAATTTGAGAGAATTTATTTTATTTGAGATTTAATATGATTGCAAAATAATAGGGGACTTAATGTAATTATTGAATATTAACAAGTCTTAAATATTACAATATTTATTTGCTTGGTACTTTGGCCTTTATGGCATATCTTTCTCATTTGTTATATTTTGGTGTTCTTCCTTTAGTCTGTCTTTAAGTTGTAGAATTGAGATGATCAGTGTAAGAGCGAGTGTAGTTACATTTTTATTGTTTTTTTCTGTAGGTGTGTTTTCTATTGGGGGGGGGGGTGGTTTTTTAATATTGTAATTGTCTCAGGGGTGTTGATATTTTGTCAATAAAAATTTTTTCCTTGGCAAAAAAAAAAAAATATAATTTTTGACATATAGCAATTTTCTTCTTCTCGGAGGTGTTAATTCTTCTTCCATTCAAAATTAATTATTCTCTTCTCTCATTTTTCTTCTTCTTCCCCTCTCTGTTAGTTGATGTTAAGATGATGAAAGAAAAAGAAATTTGAGTAATGAGGTTGCTGCCAAACCTTCAATTGTCTCCATTACTCAATCTCCAACACCACCAAGCCTACCAGCAAGAAATAGGTTTAAGCTTATGAGTAAGATCATTCAAAATTCTTTCTTAATTCGTGTTTATAACAAAGACAGATTTTAATTGTATGTTTCTAGTCTGTCTTTAGGTTCGACATCATTTCTAGGCGATTTGGTGCTAACAAATCACAATGGAGCAAGTAAATCTCTCTTATTTTTCCATGGATTAGAAAAAGGAAATTGGTTTAGCTTTCCTATTTCTGAAATTTTTATTGAATAATGAAAAATTATTCCTAAAATTTTATTTGCATGCAACTAAGTTGTAACGCCCCAAAATTTTAGTTTTTGAATTGTTAATAATTGTGAAGTTAGTTAATCGAGTTTAGTGGTTAATTGTGTTACTTGTGTGTGTGAGGTTTTGGGTTTGAATCTTTTCCTTTGAATTTTTGTTAATTTTGTCCCAACCCTATCTTTGAACTTATAGCTTATATATTATTTTCGCTCAATTGATAATAGAATAAGCTTGTTGGTTTAGTCGTAAGGCTTCAATTTCTCTTTGATATTGTGTTTGAATTATTGCGCGTACAAATGAGAATATTTTTGCTATTTCCTAAAAACTCTCCCATGTTACTCTTCACTCTCTCTCCCGTTCCTCCCTCATCTTTTTTCTTTTCATCTTTTATTTGAGATTTAATATGATTACACAATAATTGGGGACTTAGTGTAATTATTGGATATTAACAAGTCTTCAAAATTACAATGCTTCTACCTTTCTATTGTTTTCCCTTTAGGTGTATTTTTATTTGGTACTATTGATCTTTTAAATAAAAATTTTACCCTTAGCAAAAAATATATATTGTTTTTGACATCTAGCATTACTCAGTGCCAGTATACACTTTTACACACTCTCTCCTCTCACTAAAATGAACTTAATTCTTTTCCCATTCAAACTTATTTCTTTTCGCTCTCATTTCTTTTTCTCCCTCTCTTTATTATTTGAAGTTAAGATGATGAAAGGAAAAGAAAAAGTGAGTAATGAGGCTGTTATCAAACCTTTAGTTGTCTCCATTACTCAACTTTGAACATTGCCAAGCCTACCTCCAAGATATAGGCTTAAATTTATATGTAAAATCATCCAAAATTCCTTCTTAATTCATGTTTATAACAAAGTTAGTTTGTAATTGTATGTTTATAATCCATGTCTTTAGGTTCGACACCATTCCTAGATGATTTGTTGTTAATGAATCACAATGGAGCAAGTAAATCTCATCTTTTTTCATAGATAAAAAAAATGGATTTACATTTCTATCCCCTTAGCTTGCTTTAAATAATGAAAATTTCTACTTAAAATTTTGTTTGCATGCAACAAAGTGATGAAGACAAAGATGTTTATAATGAAGATGATAATGAAGAGATGAAAAAAACACTCATACTAATTTTTTTCCCTTTACATTTTCTAGTATTTGTCTCTATGTACTATAATGTTATTTTACCAAAATTTATTATCCTATCCAATTTTGAAAAGAATTAATGATCTCGAAAAGAATTTATGTAACTTATCACGTGTTGATATATTATTTAAAATGCATGAAATAATTATCTAATTTTTACTCCAAACATTCGGTTCAATAACAGAATGATCGAAAGGGTAGATTTGAATCTTTTCCCCAATCAATGTATATTTTATATATAAACACTTTATAAATTAGGGAAGAATGTATTAATAAGGGAGAATGCAGTGAATAATTTGTCATGGTTTAATACTAGTGGTATGAACAGTTTACTTGGTTGCAAATATTAATTTAGGATTTTCGAAGACATTTTTAAGCAATCCACCAAAGAATATAGGCAATGCTAAAGAGACAACGATATACATATATTTATGTTATTTTTTTAATAAGAAATACATACCTCTGTTGTTGATGAAGGATACTTAATTATTATGTATTTCAGATGGAAGCCATTCGCTAGTGCTTGAGCCTCGATGATTATGCAGATAAACAAAAAGCAGAATGTTGTTTTCTTTTACAACTTTGGTGTTTATTATAAAATGCAATATATGGATCTAATAAGGAAATAATTTCTTAATTTAAAAAAAAATGTATGTTATTGTGTTTTGTTATCAATAATGACAGATTGCTCTCTTACTAAGTTTATTTGCATGCAACTAAGTGATGAGGAGAAAGATGTTTTTGGGAATGACAAAATGAAGAGGTGAAAAAAAAACTCATACTAATTTTCTTCCCTTTACATTATTCTAATATTTTTCTCTAAGCACTATAATATAATTTTTTTTAAAAAGTTAATTATATCTAATTTTGAAAAAAAATGATGATCCCAAAAAGAAATTATATAACTTATCACGTATCGGTTTATTATTTAAAGTACGTTAAAGTAGTATTTATCTTGCATACCGAACATTCAGTTCAATAACAATATGATCGAAATCGTAGATTCAAATCTTTTCCCCCAATCAATGTATATTTATGTATAAATATAACTTTCTAAATTAGGGAAGAATTTATTAAAATGGGAGAAAGTAGTGAATAATTTGAGATGGTTTAATGCTATTGGAATGAACAACTTAATTGGTTGAAAATATTGATTGAGGATTTGCGAAGACACTTCAAGTGATGAATTGAAGAATACGTGCAATGTTGAAGAGACAACGATATACATATATCTATAGTGGTTTTTGTTTTTTAAGGATTACATACCTCTTTTGTTGAATAAGGAAACTTGATTATTATGTATTTTAGATTCGACAGTGCTTGAGCCTTGACAGGTATGCAGATCAACGAAGTGCAAAACATTGTTTCTATTTTACAATTTTAGTGTTTAATATAAAATGTAATCTATGCATGGAATAATGAAATAACTTCTTAATTTTCAAAATGAAAATATTTTTAAGCAAAAAAGCTTTGAGCACCACTAGGCCAATGCCTCACACTTGTTAACAAACATACAAAAAATAAAGAAAAGCTAAGCGTGACAAGCTAGGTTTTGAGAAAAAATTAATAAAAAGGAATCAAACACAAGGCCTTAAGCACACAACCCAATACTTAACTACTGAACCAAATCAATATACATGTCACAAATAACACTCAAATAAGTTATAACATTTGGGACATTACAGTTTTCGTGGTTTTTTTAGTGTTAAAACCATGTTTTGGGGTGTTGATATTTTAATTAAAATTTTTAACATTAACAAAAAACATTTATGTTTAGCAGGCATTACTCAAAGCTAGTATGCACCTTTATTCTCTTTCTTCTCATTCAAAGAAACTTATTTCTTCACTCCTTTCATTTCTTCTTCTTCTTCCTCTCTTTGTTAGTCTATGTTAAGATGGTGAAAGAAAAAAAAAGTGAGTAATTAGGCTACTGCCAAAGCTTCAGTCGTCTCCATCACTCACCCTCCAACACTGGCAAGCCTACCACGAAGAACTATATTTAAATATATGAGTAAAATTATCCAAAGTTCTTTCTTAATTCCTTCTTTTAACAAAGGTTGTTTGTAACTGGATGATAAACCATAAATGTAACATATTTTAATTCCATGATTTGTATATTTTTGGATGATTTCTGATGAGAATTAGTGAATTTGATGCTCCTAATCCCTTAAATTCATGTTTCTATACTTAGAAGAGCATTTGAGAGCAAAAGGAGCGAAAAAGGGACCAAAATCAGAGTTTTCAAAATCCACACGGGCTAGGCATACGCCATGTGAGCCACACGGGCTGGCCACATGCCCATGTGCCAGTCCGTGTCGATTTCGCACCATGCTTCCCTGTTACACGGAAAAACCCAATTTTTAGGGTTTTTGAGTATTCTAAAGTCTATAAATACACACTAGAAGAGGACCTAAAGGGACACGCAAAGTAGAACAAAAAATTACTCGAACGAAGCCGTCGGTATCATCTCGGAAGCAGATCCACTCCAAGATTGAAGATCTCCAGTCGAATTTCCTTCGAAGTTTTATTGGGTTTTTCATGTCTTGTTGTTATTCTTATTTTGAGATGTTTTCCTCTATGAGTATAAACTAAACTCCCTAAATGCCTAGGGAGGATGAAACCTACGATGAATCTTATTATTTAATTATCTGAATTACATGATAGATACTTGTTCTTGTTCTTAATTATGTGTTCTTAATTCTTACTTTAATATTTTCAGGATATTAATTCAAGTTTGATGTGCTTATTCAGTAGAGCAAAAGTCCCTGTTTAAGAGTAGATCTAGCATAATTGAGCGGAGTTGATTGCAACTCTAGAAATAGGACGAGATAAATCTGTCGGATTAGAGTCAAATCTAATAAGGGAATCCAAAAATCAAGTTAATGCGATGATAGAGGTTTTTATTAGAAAGAGATTTCAATTAATCAATCTAGAGTCAGTTGTTCTTAGTCTCGAAAGAGATATTAACATAATTTAGGGATTTCTACGGATCAAGACAAGTGAATAAATAGTTTAATTCAGAGTTAGAATAATAAGTGAAGTCTAGGTGGATTTCTCGTTGGGTACTGTCTTTGTCATTGGTTTATTCGATTATTTCCTTCACTCTCTGTCGCGTTCATAGTTAATTAGTTAGTTTTAAATTAAAAACAAATCCCCTTAATTTTTAGGCTAAATAATAGAAAGATAGTTATTACTAGTACTTTTAGTCCTTGTGGATACGATATTCCGGACTCACCATATCTATACTACTGTTTGATAGGTGCGCTTGCCTTTGTCGTATTATTAATTAGTTGTGAGACCATCACTGGATGTTTTTAATCCATGTCTTTAGGTCGAACACCATTTCTAGGCGATTTGGTGCTAATGAATCACATTGGAGTAAGTAAATCTCCAACTTTTTTTCCATAGATTAAAAAAAATGGATTAACATTACAATCCCTTTAATTTTCTTTGAATAATGAAAATTTCTTTACAACCCCTTTAGTTTTCTTTGAATAATGAAAATTTCTTCTTAAAATTTTGTTTGCATACAACGAAGTGATGATGAGGAAGATGTTTATGATGATGATTATAATTAAGAGGTGAAAAAGAAACTCATACTAATTTTCTTCCCTTTACATTTTCCTAGTATTTTTCTCTATGTACTATAATATTATTTACAAAAATTATATCCTATTCAATTCCAACAACAAATGGTGATCATCTCAAGAAGGATTTTTGTAACTTATCACCTGTCGAATTGTTATTTGAAATATATTAAATTATTATCTATTTTTAACTCCAAACATTCAATTCAATAACGGTATGATCCTTTATAAATTAGGAAAGAATTTATTAATAAGAGAGAAAGTTGTAAATAATTTGCCATGGTTTAATACTAGTGGAATGAACAGGTTAATTGGTTGCAGATATTAATTTAGGATTCTAGAGACATCTTCAGGTAATGCACCGAAGAATACAAGCAATGTTGAAGACACAACGGTATTCATATAGCAATAATTTTTTACTCTTTCAATCTCACCAAACAGGTGTGTTGCATGCATAAGTAAGCTCTCCCCAAAATCTGCAAGCTTCAGCACGTTGCTTACAAGTAAACAGCAACAAAACAAAAGCTTTCAACTGATGGGAGTTATCAAAAGGAGAGAATTTGGTAGAATATAGACAAGAAACTATTGGCATTATTTACATCACCAGGCCTCTTTCTTTTTGTTATTTCAACCATCACAAAATATTTGTTTTCTATGGAGTTACACTGGTGCTAAGTTGCCTGCATTTCGAACGCCAATTCTCTGGTTTCATGGCAGTGACAGAAACGGCTCCTGCTTTGAATTAAAGCTGAAAATTTTACATTTAACAATTTCTGCAACTCTTGCCTCGATTTTCTTTTTAGAGATGAAACTTTAATCTAGTTAATTTAAAAAAAAAATGTACTTCCGTTAAAAAACAATATATACTTTAATGTGTTTTTTCTCGTCAACAATAGAAGTACTCTGTTACAAAGTTTTTAATGTTGAATGTTTCTAGAAAGTTATAATTAAAAAATATTTAAATAAAGTCTAAGAGAAATTTTCTTTTATTTGAGATGTAATATGATTACAAACTAATTGAGGACTTAATATAATTATTTAAATTAACGAGTCTTAAATAGTACAATGTTTCTTTGCTTGGTTCTTTCGCCTTTATGGCATATCTTTTTCATTTTTTTTTTGGTGTTCTTCCTTTAGTTTGCTTTTAAGTTGTAGAATTGAGTTGATGAGTGTAAGAATTGGTGTAGTTATTTTTTTGTTGTTGTTTTTTAGATGTGTATTTTTTTCGGGGTTTCTTAATATTATAAACTTCTTTTGGGGGTGTTGGAATTTTATCAAAAAAAATTTCAGCCTTAACAAAATAAATATATTTTTTGACATAAGACATCACTCGTTCAAATTTAGTTCTACTCAAACAAACTTAGCTCTACTCTCTCATTCAAATTTTTTTGTTCTCTTCTCTCATTTGATCTTCTTCCTCTTTTTTTTTAGTTGATGTTAAGATGATGAAAGAAGAAGAAAATTTGAGTAATGAGGTTGCTTCCAAACCTTTAGTTGTCTCCATTACTCAATCTCCAACACTGTCAAGCATACCACCAAGAAATAGGTTTAAGTTTATTTGTAAAATCATATGAAATTCCCTATTAAATCGTGTTTATACCAAAGATAATTTTTAATTGTATGTTTCTAAACCGTGTCTTTAGATTCGACATCATTTCTAGATGATTTGGTGTTAATGAATCACAATGGAGAAGGTAAATCTCTCTTATGTTTTTAATGTTCAATATATCTAAAAAATTGTAGATAAAAAGTATTTAAAATAAAAGTATGAGAGAAATTTTCTTTGACTTGAGATTTAATATGGTTACAAAATAATTGGGGACTTAATATAATTATTTAATATTATCAAGTCTAAAATATTACAATACTTCTTTGCTTGGTGCTTTCCCTTTATGGCATATATATATATATATATATATATATATATATATTGTGATCTTCCTTTAATTCGCCTTTAAGTTGTAGAATTGAACTAACGAGTTTAAGAGCGGTTGTAGTTGCATTTTTGTTATTATTCCTTTAGGTGTATTTTTTATTTGGGGGGGGGGGGGTTGTGGTTTCTAAATGCTGTAACCTTGTTTTGAGTGTTGATATTTTATCAATAAAAATTTAAGCATTAGCAATGTGGCATCTGACATTACTCAATGCAGTATGCACCTTCATATATTCTCTCTCTTTTCACACAAACAATTTTGATTCTTCTCCCATTCAAACTTATTTATTTCTTTTCTTTTTAATGTTCAATTTGTCCAGAAAATTATAGATAAAATTATTAAATTAAAGTTTGGGAGAAATTTTTCTTTTATTTGAGATTTCATGTGATTACAAAATAACTGGGGACTTAATGTAATTATTGCATATCAATAAGTCTTAAAAATTACAATGCTTCTTTGCTTGTCTTTTTGAGCTTTATGACATATCTTCTTCATTTTTTTCATTTTTTGTTGTTCTTCCTCTAGTTTGCCTTTGAGTTGTAGAATTGAAATGATGAATGCAAAAGCTGATGTAGTTGCCTTTTCATTGTTTTTCCTTTAGGTGTGTTTTTCAGTTCAGGTTTCTGTATTTTTTTAATATTGTAACTTTATTTCGAAGCTGTTGATCTTTTAAATAAAAATTATAACCTAAGCAATATATATATTGACATTTGTCATTACTCAATGCCAGTATGAACCTCTATATCACTCAAATAAACTTAATTCTTCTCACATTCAAACTTATTTCTTCTCTTCTCTCATTTCTTCATCTTTTTCTCTTTGTTAGTTGATGTTAAGATGATGCAAGGAAAAGAAAAAGTGAGTAATGAGTCTGCTGCCAAACCTTCAGGTGTCTCCATTACTCAATCTCCAACATTGCCAAGCCTACCACCAAGAAATAGGTTAAAATTTATGAGTAAAATCATCCAAAATGCCTTCTTAATTCCTGTTTATAACAAAGGTAGTTTGTAATTGTATGTTTCTAATATGTGTGTTTAGGTCTAAGACATTTCCTAGACGATTTGGTGCTAATGAGTCACAATGGAGCAGGTAAATCTCTCACCTTTTTCCATAGATTAGATAAAAAAAATTGATTTACATTTCTATTCCCTTAATTTTCTTTGACTAATGAAAAATTCTTCTTAAAATTTCTTTTGCATGCAATAAAGTGATGAGGAGGAAGATGTTTATGCTGATGACAATAATCAACAGGTGAAGAAAAAAATTCACTCTATCTTATCTTTTTCCCTTTGCATTTTTCTAATATTTTTCTTTTGGTACTATAATAAAAATGTTCAAAAATTATTATCCTATACAATTTTGACAAAAAATTGATGATCTTGAAAAGAATTTATGTAACTTATCACGTGTCGATTTATTATTTCAAATACATTAAATTATTATCTATTTTTCACTTCAAACATTAAGTTTTATAACGGTATGATCGAAAGGGTAGATTCGAATCTTTTCCCCAATCAATGTAAATTTATATATGTATATATAAACCCTTTTGTAAATTAGGGAAGAAATTATTAATAAGAGAGAAAGTAGCAAATAATTTGCCATGGTTTAATACTAGTGGTATGAACAACTTAATTGGTTGCAGATATTAATTCAGGATTTTCGGAGACATCTTCAGGAAACGCACCAAACAATACATGAAATGATGAAGATTCAACGGTATACATATATCTATATATATATTTTTGAAGCAATACATACCTCTATTGTTGATGAAGGAAACTTGATTATTATGTATTTCAGATGGAAGCCATTTGCTGGTGCTTAAGCCTTGATGGGTATGAAGATCAACAAAGAGCATAATGTTGTTTCTCTTTTACAACTTTGGTGTTTAATATAAAATGCAATGTATGGATGTAACAATGAAATAATTTCTTATTTTTCCAAAAAAAAAAATCACTTTAATGTGTTTTGTTCCCATCAATGATAGATGTACTCTCTTACTAAGTTTTTGATGTTCAATATGTATAGAAAATTATAGATCCAAAATATAATATTGATATTGAAAAATGAAACATATTTAAATAAAAGTTTGAGAGAAAATTTCTTTCATTTGAGATTTAATATGATTTGATTACAAAATAGACACTTAATGTAATTATTGATATTAAGGAGGCTTAAAAATTATAATTTTTGAATTTCAAATTTAATTAGCCAGATTTAAAAAAGAAAGTTAAGAATTAATTGTATCAGACATCCCAAACTATGATTCTCATTTTAAATTGGTTCCCAAACTTCAAAATATTCTAATTACATCCCTAAACTATGTAAGTTATGTCAATCAAGTCCTTTTTGTTGTTAAACCCATTAAATGACATGTCATATATTATGTAGCTTAATTTAAAATGTCTGTTTTTAGAAGAAGAAAAAAATTAGATGTGGAAACATAACTTTTAAAAGCAAGAATTAAAAATAAAGTAAAACTGGAAAAAGGGAGTGAATGATAAAGCATTAGTAAAAGCTTTGAAAACCTCAAAATTAAGATTTTGACAACATATATTTTAATAATATTTCATTTTTTTCTTAAATTTTTCATTGTAGATTATGTCATATAAGATCTTATGTGTCATTTCATAATTAAATTAATGATTTTAGCAACGAAAAGACCTAACCAAAATAACATTGGTAGTTTGAAGATGTAATTAGAATGATTGAAAATTTGAGAACCAATTTAGAATAAAGTCATAATTTAAGGATGTCAATGGAATTAACTCAAAAGTTAATATAAAACATCAAGAGGTCCACAGTCTAGTTTGATCTTATCCAACTAATTAACTAGTAATTATCCAAATAAGGCAAGTGAGCTAATACTATTTATTAGTCCCTCAAAAAGGCACACAATTTGAGGTGGCACACCCTAAAACAGAACAGTTTTAATTTGATTTCCATATAAAGCCAAGGAATCCTTGTTTCATAGTGTGAAACCTGACATTAGTTTGGTGTAGTGTAACTGACCAGAAGATTAATTTTGAGTGCGGTTTCGTTGTTCCAAGTTGAAAAACGTTCGCCCCGGTAAAGCCTTAGTTTAGACGTTAAAATTTTAAGGCAAAATATACCATTAGTCCCTATATTTTGACAAAAATTTGAGATTTCATCCTGTGTTTAAAAAGTTAAAAATTTAAGACCTACTTTTTTGCTTAAAAATCTCAACCCAATCATTAAATCTTAATTATTTGCATCAAAATTTTGTGAATTTGACATGTCCTTAATAAAGGGCTCCCTTATAGATATCATTCATTGTTAATATGTATAAATTTGATACAAGGGCAAATGACAATGCTTAAAATATAAGATCTTTATATATAGCCTCTTATTCAAGCAAAACTTATCTCTCCTTGATCCTTCCTCTATGTGTCAAGTAAATAGTTTTTCAATAACAAAATATATTTTTTAACTTGATTATTACAAATGTCAGAAGGGTGCAGAGATCAACAAAGAGTAGAACATTATTTTTCTCTGACAACTTTGGTGTTTTATATAAAATGCAATATATGCATGTAATTGTTATGAATATTTTATTAAGTGGATATCCATCATGATCAAGATAAAGTTTTGGTATACTTTAAATTCTAATAGTTATTAGAATTAAATCTCTACTTCTTTTATACTTCTTATGCCTATAAATAGAAACTCTGATGAAGCATTGTAACCACCCCTTTTGATCAATAAAGTACATTCTCTGTTGCTTTTATATTTTCTTTGTTCTTTATTCTCCCCATCTCTCTTTATTTTATAACATGTTATCAGCACGATTCTCAATTTTTTTTCTAAACCCACCTCGTTCTTATTTTTCATTTGATAACCCATACCTCAATTGCTTTATATCCTTTTCTAATCCCCCCTTGAATTACTTTCATTATTTTTCTCACTTAGCATTCAAATTGGTTGATTGGCTACCCAAAAATTGACAAAAAAAGAGGGGTTCAAACTTGTGCAGCGATTTGCTTAAAGTTCTTGGGAGGAATCAAATTTAATTTCTCTATCGACTTAAGTGTTTTTTTTAGTGATTATAATGTCAAATCTTACCAAACTTGAATTTGCCGCCCTAGACATCTTAGGCAAAAATTATTTGTCATGGGTGTTAGATGCTGGAATTCACCTAGATACTAAAGGTCTAGGGAATAC
Source organism: Gossypium bickii (assembly GCA_025503065.1). Lineage (NCBI taxonomy): Eukaryota > Viridiplantae > Streptophyta > Magnoliopsida > Malvales > Malvaceae > Gossypium > Gossypium bickii. The sequence continues at coordinate 111,060,222 of CP106717.1, forward strand.
TATAGTAGAAAATAAAGAAGCATCTAACCAAGACAAGGAAAAAGCAATGATTTTCATCTGTCATCATCTACATGAAGGATTAAAAGTGGAATATCTCACTGTGAAAGACCCTCTTGAGTTATGAATATTTTATTAAGTGGATGTCCATCATGATTAAGATAAAGTTTTGGTATACTTTAAATTCTAATAGTTATTAGAATTAGATCTCTACTTCTTTTATACTTCTTATGCCTATAAATAAAGACTCTGATGAAGCATTGTAACCACCCCTTTTGATCAATAAAGTACATTCTCTGTTACTTTCATATTTTCTTTATTTTATAAAATGTTATCAGCATAATCTTGCTCAAAGTGATAGTTCCTTTTATCGATGATCAAATTTATCCTCCATCATTTTCAATTTCTTTGATGGCAAGATACAAAGTTTTTATAGGAAGTTTCTTTTATTTAATGTTTCATATCTGATTATTATTTTTCATTCTTCTTTCATTATATGTTATCATTGTTTTGATTAACTTATTTTACTTTTTGTTCTTAAGGATGATGAAAGATTTGATATCGTTATCCATATGAAGTCAAGAATAATTTCGAACTGTCTCATACCTTCTAGTGATGACGATGATGTTAAAGATCTTCAGGTATTTTTTTACTATGTTTTTTTATTTTTTTATTATAATTGGAGACTAATCATGACAACATGCATAGATAGATTTTGATTTGAAATCTCACGCATGTTTGCGATGGTAATTATAAAATAAAGAATCTATTGGGATGTTTATAAGTCTGTCCTACTAGATTTGTTACATTCCCTGAAGTGAATGTAAACATAAAGAAAATAAAAGATATACTAATGGACCACTAAAAGTGGGAACGTAGTAATAAATAAGAGAACTGTTGAAACTATTTTTTTTTTGAAAAAAACCGGGGTCAACTTTAAAAATGAAAATGGAGTTGCCACCAATCTTTTTTCGAGGTGTGATCGGATCACCTTGAGATTGATCATTAAAACATTTTGATTTATTAAAAAAATGATTTTGGCCTACAAAATTTGAGAAAACGGGTTCAGGAGTCGGTTACGCACGAGGAAAGATAAGCACCCTCGTAACGCCCAAAATTGGTACCTAATTGATTAATTAATGTCTTAATGTCGAAAATTTAAAAATATTTTAAAATACGATCCTCTTTGTTTAAAAGAAAACTTGAATAAATTAAATTGGATGCTAAGACCCGCTTATTTTGAAGAAGTAAAATGTCACGCCCAGTGAGTTAGGATACGGCATTTCAAATCCTCGAAACTAAGTTTGTCTTTTGACTTTTAAAACTCATGCATTTAAGTTTAAGAAAGATATTCGGTTATTTGGGTCAAATGAAAAATTGGGACCCAGTAAGTTAGGGCACAATTTCTCAAAATTCTAAATACAGAATATTGCCTTTATTTTTTTAGAAATCCTTACCTCGAGATAACAAAATGTCATATCCAGTGAGTTAGGACACAACATTTTTGAATTCCTGAGAATAAGCTTTTATTTAACTTATACGCTTTGATTTAAAAAAGATAATTGGTTTCTTAGGCTCGACGAAAAAAATCGAAACCCAATAAGCTAGAGTACGATTTCTCGAAGCTCGAATTAAAAAAAATTACTTAATAAAAAAAATTGTATCGGACAAAGATTAATGTAACACGATTTTATAGTAAAATGTAAAAAATGAATTACGGTACTAATATGCATAACAGGCTAATAATAAATGCATTAATGCATGACAATATAAAGGACGAAGATAAAATAACAAGCCAAAATAAACGAAAAATAATAATTAAAAAGAACTAAAAAATTTAGAACTAAAGAACTAATATTAAACAAATAAATAAACAAGTATAGTGTAACACAAAATTTAAAAATCATAATATTAATGATAATGATGATGGCATTAATAATAAAAAAATTTGAAGTTTTAAAACTATATAGAAAGATATAAATAAATAAGTAATAAAATGATAAAATGAATAAATGTATTTAAAAATATTAAGCAAATAAATATTAAAGAAATAATAGTAATAATAACAAAGTTAATTAATAATATATTATTAATAATAATAATAAAATATAATATAATAAAATAAAGAAATGACAAATGAGCAACTAAATGAATAAATAAATTAATTAAATTAAAGCACTTAATTGCTATCCAAACCAAATTAAAGAGATAAATTAAGATAAAAATAAATAAAGGATCAATTTGAAAAGAGCGAATAACACGGAGGGGCTAAATGGGGAAATATTTCCCGCCCTCTGAAACGCACCGTTCTGATAGGATCAAATCGAAACTGAAATAAACTCTGAGGTAAAAATTAGTAATAAAAAAACAAACTGGATTAAAAACATTGAAAATGCAGAAGGGCCTAGTGCGCAAATAGACCATATGGACCAAAACGTGCGGACCCTGGCCAAAGCTGGTCGGGTCAGCCCGTCCGACGTAAAACGATGTCATTTTATGCCTTAAAAGCCTAAGTGAAACGGCGCCATTTCACGAAGGCTATTTAAGCCACTTTTCTTTCAAAAAAGTCATTTTTTCTTCCTTTCAAAAAAAAAAAAAAAAGCCTTTCACCAAAAAATCCTCTCCCTCCTTCGGAATCCAGCCACCAGACCGGTCATCGGCCGCCGCGGTCTGCCGCCGTGCACGGCGGCCTGAGCTTAAGAAAAGGTAATTTTTTTCTCTTTTTTTTATACTATATTTTAAGACATATGTGTAGTAAAAAAAATAGAAAATCGTTTTATATATACACAAACAGTTTCAAAAAAGACAGAAAAAAAAGAAAAAAAAAAGGGGAGAACCTTTGCTTTTGATATGCTTTGTCATTTTTTCCTCTGTATTCTATTGATAATCCTCTGTAGAAATTTTAAAAAGGTTTGTTCTTCGATTTTTATAGCCAAAAGTGAAGAAAAGAAATAAAATACAAAAAATACAATGTTTTCTTCTCTTGTTTTTTTCTGCTGTGCTGTTCGTCCTTACAGGTACGGAGGTCGTATGGTGGCGCGCGTGAGGAGGACGGTGGTGCTGACGTGGCGGCGACGGCTGAAGAGGCTAGCTAGGGTTTTCTTTTTCTGATTTTTTTTTTTGTTTTAGGTGTTGGGCCAGTTGGGCTTAGGGTTAATGTTTAATGGGCTTGATTGGGTTTTAGTTTGTAAATGGATTTTAAAAATTTTTGGACTTTTATTGATTTGATTTTATTTTGTAATCTGGCCCAGGCCAAAATTGGCCTATTACACGAACAATGAGAGTTCTCAAGATAACTCTTTAAAGGGTTAATAATTAAAAAAAACAATAAATTTGGGGCGTTACAAAAAATATATATTATTTTTGACATTTAGCATTACTTAGTGCCATTATGCACTTTTTATATACTCTATCTTCTCACTAAAATATACTTATTTCTTCTCTTCTCTCATTCCTTTTTCTTCCCCTCTTTGTTAGTTAAAATTAAGATGATGAAAGAAAAAGAAAAATTGAGTAATGAGGTTGCTATCAAACCTTCAGTTGTCTCCATTACTCAACCGCCAAGATAACGGTTTAAAATTATGAGTAAAAGCATCCAAAACTCCTTATTAGTTCATGTTTATAACAAAGTTAGTTTGTAATTATATGTTTCTAATCCATGTCTTTAGGTTCGACACCATTTCTAAACTATTTGCTGCTAATGAATTACAATGGAGCAAGTAAATCTCTCATCTTTTTCCATAGATAAAAAAAATTGGATTTACATTACAATTCCCTTAGTTTTCTTTAAATAATGAAAACTTCTACTTAAAATTTTGTTTGCATGCAACAAAGTGATGAGGACGAAGATGTTTATAATGATGATGATAATGCAGAGATAAACAAAAACTCATACTACTTTTTTTTCCCTTTGCAATTTCTAGTATTTTTCTCTATGTACTATAATATTAATTTACAAAAATTATTATTGTATCCAATTTTGAAAAGAATTGATGATTTCTAAAAGAATTTATGTAACTTATCACGTGTCGATTTATTGTTTAAAATACATTAAATTATTATCTAATTTTCACTTCAAACATTCGGTTCAATAATGGTACAAACGAAACGGTAGATATGAATCTTTTCCCCAATCAATGTATAAATCCTTTATGAATTAAGGAAGAATGTATTAATAAGGGAAAAAGTAGTGAATAATTTGTCATGGTTTAATACTAGTGGTATAAACAACTTAACTGATTGTAAATATTAATTCAGGATTTTCGAAGACATTTTCAGGTAAAGCACTGAAGAATACAAGCAATGTTGAAGAGACAACAATATACATATATTTATGTTGTTTTTTTAAAAGAAGAAATACATACCTCGATTGTTGATGAAGGAAACTTGATTATTATGTATTTCAGATGGAAGCCATTTGCTAGTGCTTGAGCCTCGATGGGTATGTAGATCAACAAAAAGCAAAATGTTGTTCTCTTTTACAACTTTGGTGTTTATTAAAATGCAATATATGGATGTAATAATGAAATAATTTCTTAATTTTTTTAAAAAAAATGTACTTTATTGTGTTTTGTTCTCAATAATGATAAATGTGCTCTCTTACTAAACTTTTGATATTCAAGATGTGTAGAAAATTATAGATTGAAAATATAAGATTGATCTTGAGAATCGAACAAATTTAAATAAACTTTGAGAGAAAATTTCTTTTAGTTGAGATTTAATATGATTTTATTACAAAATAATTGAGGCTTAATGTAATTATTGACTATTAACAAGTCTTAAAAATTTTAAATTTTGAATTACAAAATTAATTAGCCAAAACAAATTTAAGTTAAGAATTAATTGCACCAGACATCCCCAAACTATGATTCTCATTTTAAATTGGTTTTTAAACATTAAAATATTCTAATTAATTCCCCAAACAATGATTTTAGTAATGGAAAGACCTAATTGATATATAATCAGTAGTTTGAAGATGTAATTAGAATAATTTGAAGTTTGAAGACCAATTTAAAATAAGAGTCAAAATTTAGAGATGTATGATGGAATTAACTCAAAAGTTATTATAGAACATTGAGAGGTCGACATTCTAGTTTGATCTTATCCAACTAATTAATAAGTGATTATCCTTAAATTACAATGCTTCTTTGTAACACTCCAAACCCGGCCTAGACGTTATGGCCGAATCTGGCAATGTCACATGGAATGGGATTTGAAATCGAATTTATCAAGTTAAGACCGTTTTCATTTATTAGCTTCTATTTATCCCTCGTCAATTTCAAAATTATTTTCTCGAAAATTTGATATGTTTAAAATCATATTCTGTAGCGGAAGCTTTTAAAATAGTGATATTTAAAGAAAACCATTCGCGTTTAAGAAATACGTTGTTTTTAATTAAACCGAGTTTTCATTGAGTTTTGCAGTTTAAAAATCCATGAATACAGTTTAAATCCAAAATAAAGGCAAACAGTCCAAAAGTCCCAAATTACATCAAAAATACCTCAAACAAAATAGGAAGTAAAAACCTTAATGAAATTTAAGCAATTCATTAAACATGTGGTCACCGTTGAGTCCTCCGCCACACCGATCCGTCTAAGTCTAGGGATTACCTATACAGTTAAAACAGAAAGGGGTGAGTTTACATAAACTCAGTGTGTAATCCCCACCGAAGACATGCATACAGTCAAACAACAGTTATCAGTCAAATGTAGTTTGGGCCTAAGCCCATTACAGATTCAGACACAGTTTAGGCCTTAGCCTATTTAGATACAATTTCATATATAAATTAAGGCCTTGGCCCATTTCAGATACAGTATGCACATAGTAACAGAAATCAGTATCCTACCCACCAGCCTTTACACACCATCTCTGACCATCCCTACACACTATGTGGGGTTTAAGACACCCACCCAGCCCTACACACCAAGTCGTACCGAATGCAGCACATATTAGTAATATTGTAGCTTAGCTGCCAGATAATAGGCATGAAAGCCTTTCAATACACTTCCTCCAATAATCAATCATCCCACCCCAATGCGGATGTAACTAAACATGTTCAATGCAGACATACAGAAATACATGCTTACATGCTAAAATTCAGTTATCAGTCATACATACGGATCAGTAAACATGCATAAATTTAACATGCTTCATACAAACATTATATACTCAAGTCATACGATTTAAGGTCTAAGTAGTGCTTACCGACCCTGCAGTAGGTTCACAGTCAACTTGGGTGACCCGTGCAACCCTAGGAAACATTTTAGATAAATGGGCCCACACACTCATGTGGTTTGCCCGTGTGGGCCCACGCGTCCAGGTTGGCCTTGTCCGTGTGGATCACACGGCCTGTCCAGATATCACATGCTCATGTGGCCCACACGCTCAATTCGGTTTAGCCAGTGTAGCCCACACGGCCACACCCTGGCTATCATATGGTCGTGTCTTGCGCACGGCCTGGCCGTCGTCGATCACACGATCGTGTTATCACACACGACCTGCCACACGGGTGACCAAATGCTTGTATAGTGTTGACAATGGCCTTTTTTGGCTTTTTCTGAAAGCTCGATTTCTGCGTTTCGGGTGCACACCTGGGATCGTTTCGATGCAAAAACACTCTCGAGCTGCCAGAAACCTAAAAATTGACAATCCAAACTCTACAATCAGCGACGATAATACGAAACTCAAACGGAACCTATCCAAGATGAAACTTTAGAACAACATTTACGCGCTTACCGTCAATGAGCAGAGATTACTAAAACGAACTAGACTGTTGTAGCTAATTCCACAGTTTCTCGGTCTTTTCCTACACAACACACTTACAAGATGAATTCCTAAACCACCACATCAACCCCCATTCAAGAGAACAAAAACCAAAAGGGCAAAACTATAAACTTACCAAGATAAAATATGCACCATCGCAAATCCTGAACCCCAACAAATAAAGCGAACAATTGTTTGAATTGAAAATGAGGAAATGAAATGGGAAGTGGCAGGCAAAAGAGGAAAAAAAAAACATCAGAAAGGGTAGCAAAATTTTGGGAATGAAAAATAAAATAATAATTAAAAAGAAAAAGATAAATCGAATCCCCCACTTGATCACAATCCTTTTTTTTTCTTCATCTAGCCCCACTACTCATAACCCCCTCAAACTTTAAGCTCCACTGAAACCCTACCAGATAACAGAGCAAAATTTAATACCCACGCTCGCGCAGGGATTCGAACACAGGACATCCAACACCCCAACACCCTTACCACTTGAACCAGTAGGCTCATTCTGATATGGATTTACAAATAATTTAATATAAGCCCACTGAGCCAGTATAAGGCTTAAGTCAGAAAAATACCAAAATTTACCAAATGTAAGGCTTAACCTTGGGACCTCACACACACACACACACACCCAGAACACTTAACCACTGAAGCAGATACACAGTTGTTTCAAAATTTTACAGAAGCAGACATAAGAAATTTGGGGCGTTATATTCTTAGCTTGGTTTTTTTTTAGCTTTATGGTATATCTTTTTTTTTTCCTTTTTTGTTGTTCTTCATCTAGTCTGCCTTTAAGTTGTAGAATTGAAATAATGAATGTAAAAGTTGATGTAGTTGCCTTTATGTTGTTTTTCCTTTAGGTTTGTTTTTTAGTCAGAGTTTAGGATTTTTAAATGTTGTAACCTTGTTTCGGGGGTGTTGATCATTAAAATAAAAATTATAACCTTAGAATATATACATTGACACCTGGCAATACTCAATGCCAGTATGAACCTCTATATATTCTCTCTTCTCACTCAAATAAACTTATTCTTCTCCCATTCAAACTTATTTCATTTCTTCTCTCATTTCTTCATCTTTTTCTCTTTGTTAGTTGGTGTCAAGATAATGAGAGGAAAAGAAAAGTGAGTAATGAGGCTCCTACCAAACTTTCAGTTGTCTCTATTACTCAATCTCCAACATCACCAAGCCTACCACCAAAAAATAGGTTTATATTTATGAGTAAAATAATCCAAAATTCCTTTTTAATTCCTATTTATAACAAAGGTAGTTTGTAATTGTATGCTTTGCACATATTACAGATTAATCGGGTTTAGAGTCACACATTTGATTGAAATGAAATGTCGATACAACAACAACAATTCCAAATCATACATACGGCAGCCAGCTTATCAGGTTAGCAAATAAACATGAGAATCAACCCGTACTTGACAAAACATTCGTTCAAAATTAAACGCTAGAACCTCACAACCGAATTAACACAACCAGCCCCTAAATTCGAACACTTACCCTTAGCGGTAGAGGTCCCAATGCACTCATAAAGATGGAGGAACATCGTGCGTCTCGTGATCTTCTCCTATCGGAACACCAAAATGACCAAATTCAGCATTAAAAACCAATCAAAAGCCATTTAGGGAGAAGCGACAAGAAAGGGAAGAAAGAGAAAAAAAAGTACAATAAATTCCTTAGCAGTCAAAGTTTACAGAAAGAAAAGAAAGAATGAAAGAATGCGGGGAGAATGAAGGAAGTTGGACAGCAAAAATAGGGAGGGATGTTAGGGATATTTTCCTATATTTATTTTAAATAATAATAATCCAATCCAATCGAATCTCACTAAATCTGATTACTTAACCGCCTATCAGATTGCTTAGCAATAAAGTTTGACCGAAACTTTGACAAGCATGGATGGCAACAGAAAAATTAATATCATTTTGACAAGACATGATTCGAACTTGAAACTTATGAGTAGGCTAAAACTTTACCACTGAACCAACAGGCTCATCCTTACCAACAAAAATAAAATATAACCTGCATATGAACAGCCAAATGAAGGAAAAATCAAAATTATAAAAATATCCAAGAGAAGGGATCTGAGATAAATTCTACTTGGGTCATGTCCAATGTATTGTTAATCGAGACAATCACACATATATTTTTATTTTCTAGGAGCCAGTTGTTTTGATACCTAAGGCATAGTATCTCCCCAATTTGGACTTGATAGACAACATAATAACCGCCATGAATCAATAACTCATATTGATTCCTATTACTACTAACCATTTAGATTACCTACTAATATAAGTTGTTTTATCGCATCATAATCCTATCATATGATGCAAGTTAATATTAGTTAAATCCTTAAGTAATTAATGAGCTAATATTTTCTTATCCATTTTTATTTTCATGCAAAAACCATTGAGGACATTCATACAAAGATATAATAAAATAACTATGGAATTTATTTAATCAATCAGTTCAAAAAATTACAAGTAAGATGATGAAATCACTACATTAAAGGTACAAATTCTTGACGTAGAATGCATGTACTTAGCCTTTAAGTTTCCTACATTTGGGGGCATGTCTTAAGTTCTTATAAATACCATTCCAAAGTAACGAAGCAAGTTGTTGAATGTTCTAAACTTTAGAATTTGCATATTGCAATTCTTATCCACTCTTATCGAGGCAAGTTTCATTGTTTAGTGACGAGTTACCCCAATTCTTATCACTCTACCTTCTCTCTTTCTTCGAGTGTGGCAAATCAACCTAGTTGTTTTCCTTTATGATAAATTCCTTTGTTATGAGTTGCAATTGCCTTAAAGCATTTCTTCCGGTGATTTTCTTGATCCGGGGCTCATAATATTTTATAGACTTTGAAATCACATTGACTCTTTATACCTTAATTGCTTATCTCGTGAAAAACAATGTAACGCCTCAAAACTCTTTTATAATTATTTTCGTGTGTTGTAACACAACTGTGTATCTACTTCATTGGTTAAGTGTTCTGGGAAGCGTCTGAGAGGTCCCAAGTTCAAGCCTTAGCTTGGGCAAATTTTTGTTTTTTAATGAATAAACCCTTATCTAGTCAATAGGCTTGTAAATAAATATTGGTGAAATATGTCAGAATGGGTCTGCTGGTCTGGTGGCTTGGTGGAGTGCAAATGTGCAGGAGGTCTGGAGTTCGAGTCTTTGCACAAACAAAAGACTTATTTTACTGCTTGTGTCGTGTAGGTGTTTTGGTTTAGCCGAAACACCGAAGTGTTTGAGTGGATTTTGAATTTGGTTGTTGAAAAAAGTGGTGTCTGATTTTTAGGAGGAAATTAAGGGATTTTAATTTTATTTTCTTGTTATCTTTTCCTAAATTTTGGCCTTTCTACCCTTTGGAAGTTTTTTGAATCCATTTTCTCTGCCGTTCTTTTTCCTGCTACACTGCTGCCGAATTATTCTTTTGGCTTTTCTCTCATTCTCCTTTTTATTTGCTATTGATTGCTTGCTGAAAAACTTCTTTCTTCTTTTATTTTAGCTTCTCCATTAATTCATTCTTTCGTCAACCTCTTTTACGTGCCGCAACTCGTCATCTCCGTTTTGCTTTTATGCTTTTGGTAAGCAATGTTTTCGCCTCTTGTCTATTGTTTTTTGGTTGGTGCTAAGGGGATTATTGTACATGTGGTAAGCGAAAGGCAGTGATCGATTTGTGCTGCTACTGAGGTTGGAGCATTAAGGACAGTGTTTATCATTGGTAAGTGGATCATGCGTATTGAGCCGCCCTCGGTATTGGGGTTTTGTTTAAGTTATTGATTTAAGACTAATAATGGTGTTTTAAATGTTCGATTTTTAAGTTAGTAATTGGGGACCTTTGTTAACTGTGATGACAACTAAAAGTCTGGAGTGAAGGGCCGTGCTGGTGCCAAATTATAGAAGAAGACATCTGTGGTTCATAAGGTAAGGGTTCGGTTAAGTGTTAGGAGTAGGCCTTTTGATTTTAGTTAATTGATTTTTAATTTAGGTGTATAATAGAGTGTTATATTTGTCAATTGATAGGTCTTGGGTGCTCAGGAGTGCTTTTGCAAAAAAACGGAACCAAGTGTGTAACCACATCACTGAAACGAGATTCGGCGAAAAGCCAAAAAGTGCTGCTGTCGACGCCACACGAGCGTGTGGCCACCCATGTGGTTGTAACACCCCAACCCAGCCTATGCGTTAAGACCAGACTTGGCATGCCACACAATTCGAACTTACGTCCAGTCATCAATGCTTTTAATTTTCAAAGATAAGAGAAAAGCAAAGAGAGAGGGTTTAAAACAAAGGTGCATTCGGCCATGGGAGAGAAGTTTTAGAGAGAAAAGAAAATAGTGCACATAATTGCTAAAAAAATTTTGACCAAAGGAAGAAAACAAAATGTTCACAAATGCACAAAAATGCATTCGGCTAGGGAGAGAAAAAGATGAGAAGAAAAGCTTTTGTAAAAAGCACCAAATAATCAAATCAAAGTGACCCAACTTGCTACACATCCTTACAAAAGCTTCCAACAATATTTGGTCACCCCCCCTAATCCCCAAACCGTCCAAGTTCATGGACAAAGTTTGGTCATTCCAAACTTTCCATAAAAAGTCTTCCTTGTTTCATGCCTTATGTCCTCCACTTACATGCCTTTTCCTTAATTCACTCTTAGCCATTTCTCTTTTCCCCCACTTACATGCATTTTCTTTAATTCACTCTTAGCCATCATACCATAAAAAAAAAGTCTATCCTACCATAATTACAACCATGGCCAACACTTAGGAAGGAAGTAAAAAAATTAAATCAACAATTTTGCACTCCATGGGATTCGAACTCCTCCCCTCAAGCCCATACATGCAACGCCACACCACTCCTCTACTAGCTTCACTTGTGTTAACAAAATGCACACTTATCTCTTTAAGCCTTGATGCCACTTACTATCTCTCCTTAATAAGCTTAAATACAAATTTTATTACTAGGGCCCAATTCAACCTCGAGCTCTCATTGAACCCCTAAACATACACAATTACCATTGTTAACTAGCTTAACGCAATAAATAGTGCAACAATTAAAATTCCAAATTTTGGGGTGTTACAATTCTACCCCCCTTAAAAAGAATTTCGTCCTCGAAATTTACCTGATTAAAAGAGTGAGGATATTGCTGTCGCATCACATCCTCTGGCTCTCACGTGGCTTCCTCTGACCCGTGATTACGCCATAGCACTTTGATAACAGAACCGACTTCTTTCTCAGCACCTTAACATCCTGATCTAAAATCTGTACTGGCTCCTCTTCAAAAGACAAGTCAGGTCTTATATCAACTTCCTCTAACGGTACTATATGAGACGGATCCAATCGATAGCGCCTTAACATTGAGAAATGAAATACACTATGTATCTGACTCAGTTTCGGAGGTAACTCAAGCTGATAAGCCACGGCCCAACATGCTTCAACACACTTGGTACGGTCCAATGAACCTAGGGCTCAACTTGCCCTTCCTTCCAAATCGAAAATCTTCTTCTAGGGTGAGACTTTCAGAAAGACCTGATCTCCCACCGCAATTTCAATATCATTATGCTTCAGATCCGTATATGATTTTTGTCGATCCGAAGCTTCCTTTAACCGCACTCGAATCACCTTGACCTTTTCATCCGTCTCAGATATCAGCTCAGGACCCAACAACTGTCGTTCCCCTAATTCAGTCCAACAAGTAGGAGTATTACACCTACGACCGTATAACGCTTCATAGGGTGCCATTTGGATACTGGATTGGTAACTGTTATTATACGCGAACTCTGCCAACGGTAGGAAATCCTCCCAACTACCTCTGAAGTCGATTACACAACCACGCAACATGTCTTCCAAAATTTGAATTACTCTTTCTGACTGACCATCTGACTGAGGATGAAAAGCCGTACTAAAGTTTAACTTTGTTCCCAAAGCCTCATGTAAAGCTTTCCAAAATCGTGATGTAAACCTAGGATCCCTGTCCAATATGATAGACATTGTTACCCCATGCAACCTCACGATTTCAGATACATACAGCTTAGCCAATTTCTGCAGTGAGTAATCCGTACGAACTGGTAGAAAATGAGCAATCTTCGTTAATCGATCAACTACCATCCAAACAGAATCTTTCTTAGTAGGTGTTAAAGGTAGCCCACTAACAAAATCCATCGTTATCCGTTCCCATTTCCATAGAGGAATCTTTACCTGTTGCAATAATCCCAATGGTAATTGATGTTCCGCCTTCACTTGTTGACAAGTCAAACATTTTCCCATAAAATCAATAACCTCCCGTTTTAACCTTGGCCACCAATACTACTCACGGAGATCCCGGGGTGCATAGCATAAGGGCTACTATGCGCCTCTCGTAGAATCATTTGTCTCAAATCCGAATCATGGGCATACAAACTCTTCCACGAAAACACAGTACGCCATCCTTGTTCAATCCAAAATCCCCTCTTACATCCTTTTCAATTTGTTGAATTATGGGACCCAACTTTTCATCTGATAATTGCTTCTCCTTGATCTGTTCTAACCACAAAGGCTTCACCTGTAGTTCCGCTAACAGACTGCCATCTTTATACAAACTGAGATGAGCAAACATTGCCCTTAACTCCGATACTACCTTACGACTCAACGCGTTTGCCACCATGTTAGCTTTTCCAGGATGGTACTCGATTGAGAAGTCATAATGTTTTAACAACTCCACCTATTATCGTTGTCTCACGTTCAACTCCTTTTGAGTAAGGAGGTACTTAAGACTCTTATGGTCTGTATAAATGATCGACTTCTCACCGTAGAGATACTGCCTCCAAATCTTTAAAGCAAACACCACCGTAGCCAACTCCAAGTCATGAGTAGGATAGTTGACTTCATGCAGCCTCAACTGACGAGAAGCATACGCCACCACTTTCCCACTTTGCATCAACACACATCCTAAACCAGTATGTGACGCATCACAGTAAACGGTAAACTCTTTTCCTGCCTCAGGTTGAATCAGTACTGGCGCTTCCGTCAAAATCTTCCTTAGTTTCTTAAAACTTTCTTGTTGTTTATCGGTCTACACATACGGTATTCATTTTCGCAACAACATAGTTAGGGGTGCAGCAATCAATGAAAACCCTTCAACAAAACGCCAATAATAACCAGCCAACCCTAAGAAACTCCGAATTTCAGCCACTGACTTTGGTGGTTTCCATTCCAACACAGCCTCTACCTTCCGAGGATCAACTCTTATTCCTTCGGCTGACACAACATGTCCTAAGAAAGTCACTTCCTTCAGCCAAAATTCACACTTATTGAATTTGGCTTATAATTGCTTTTCTCACAATATTTGTAATACTATGCGCAGATGTGAGTCATGCTCTTCTTCATTCCTCGAGTATACTAAGATATCATCTATGAACACCACTACGAACCGATCTAGATGGGGTTGAAAGACTCGGTTCATCATGTCCATAAATGCAGCTGGTGCATTGGTTAACCCAACGGCATCACCAAGAACTCATAATGTCCATAACGAGTTCGAAATGCTGCCTTATGAATATCCGCCTCCTTAACCTTGAGTTGATGATAACCCGATCTCAATTCTATCTTTGAAAAAGCTGAAGCTCCTCTTAACTGATCAAACAGGTCATCTATTCTCGGCAACGGATACCTATTCTTGATCATCAATTTATTTAACTACCTATAATCATGCACATACGCATTGACCCATCCTTCTTCTTGACGAACAAGACCGGTGCTCCCCACGGAGACACACTCGGTCGAATAATTCCTCGATCCAACAATTCCTGAATTTGAGCCTTAAGCTCTGCTAACTCCTTTGGCACCATTCTATAAGGAGCAATAGTCACCAGAGCCGTTCCGGGCAAAAGCTCAATGCCAAACTCCACCTCTCGGTCGTGAGGCAACCTAGGAAATTTTTCGGGAAAGACGTCTGAAAACTCATTTACCATTCTAACGCCTTCCACCAATAATTCCTTGGCATCCAGAGCACTAATGAAGGCTAGGAATGCTCCATACCCTTTCTAGGACTCGCAACATTGCTTGGGTCAAAGCAATGTCCTCTCTCATGTGGTCGTGTGATCCAGTCTCACTCCCAGGTGACATAGGTGCGTCCATTTCTGGCATAAGACCCGGCGCTTTAGACGCAACCCTAACACCTCGGCCTCTACCATGGCCACGTATACATCCTCTAGTGCTCATATTGGGTATTTCGGTTTAATCTGATTATAAGTCTTATGAATCAATATACTATTTCAGTGTTTATTAACGATATTGTATGAGATATAAGAGATAAAGTTGTTTTCGCAATCACTTCCTATAGTCTCAATCTATACCGTTTTCAACATCTAAAACTAGAAGTTCTAGAGTGTTCCTACGGTCATATCATAATAATAAATATTTAGTATACAAATACTTACTTGACTTGGTGCCAGATGCTCGTGGTGCCATACTACCTTTAACACGTAAAATCTAAAAATTTACACAGTTTTTAAACAAAATTTGTTGTTGAACCCCAAACCACAGCCGAGTTTTGAAACTGGCTCTGATACCACAAAATGTAACACCTCAACCCGGCCTATACGTTAAGACCAGATTTGGCATGCCACACAGTTCGAACTTACGTCCAGTCATCAATGCTTTTAATGAAAATAATTTTTTTTTCAAAATGATATATATATATTTTTTTTAAGACGAAGTTTATCAAAAATCGAGATTTATTTGAAAACCATGATTTTAAAACATGAGAGTTTACAATTTGATTTTCAGAGAAATAATTTGGATAAAAACTTAAATAATTAGTTGAAATAAATTTATAAAAGAGTTTTCACGGGAATTTTATGAGTAAGTGATATTTAAGAAAAACCCTTTTTATACGTAAGTTTAAGAAAACATTTATAAGAATTAAACAGCCCCATTTAAGTAATTAAAACATATTAAAAACCATCCACAAATAAAAATCCATAAAAATAATACCAGAGGCCTTATTACATCGCAATTGAAATAGTACTTAAATAAAAAAAATACTTAAAAGAAGTTCAAAGTTTTATAACTCATCATTCTTAGCATGGCCTCCACACGAGGTCATCCCCGGCTCAAGTCTCCATCAATTGTCATTACCTGAGAAGGGTAAGAAAACGGGGTGAGTTACTTAAAACTCAATGTGTAACCCACTTACCGTGTTCACTTGGCCAAAACCATTTAAACAATTAGTTGGGCTTGAGCCCATTTACAATTGTACAATATATATAAATCAAATATATAAAAAAATGCATGTGATATGCAATTCCCAACCAAACCTAATTTCCATCCGCTACACACCACCCGTACCAACCAACACACCTGTGAGGATCAAGTCAACCCACCCCGCCAACATACCAATAGCAGGCATTAAGCCAATTATAATATTTGTGGCAGAGCCACCGAACTAGATTGTGACAAAGTCACTGAACTAGAGGCATTAAGCCATTTAAAATATTTGTGGCAGAGCCACCGAACTAGATTTTGGCAACAGGCCATTTAAAATATTTTGGCAACAGGCAAATTAAAATATTTGTGGCAGAGCCACCGAACTAGATTTTAGCAACAGGCCATTTAAAATATTTTGGCAACAGGCCATTTAAAATATTTGTGGCAGAGCCATTTAAAATATTTGTGGCAGAGCCACCGAACTAGATTTTGGCAACAGGCCTTTCTTCTCTTCGTCATTTATCCCAACCATGCAGTCATGTATATATATAATGCATAACAATATTTTCATAAGGTAAATTTCAACAAAAAGCTCATATTACGAGTTATCAATTTGGCCCGTTAGTCAAAATAGCAATTTAGCCCATTTAACAATCTAGCAATTTTGGCCCATATATCGATCTAGCAGTTTTGGCCCATATATATCGATATAGCAGTTTTGACCCATTTGTCACATATCAATATGGCCCATTTATCAAATAACACATTTGGCCCATATAGCAAATTATCAAATTGGCCCATATAGGAATTTATCAAATTGGCCCATTAAGCAAATTATCAAGTTGGCCCATATAGCAATTTATCAAATTGGCCCATTAAGGGCATTTTCATAATTCGATCCATAAGGACATTTCGTAATTCAGCCCATTAGGGGCATTTTCGTAATTTGGCCCGTAAGAGCGTTTTTATAATTCGGTAATCGTACCCACTAAGGGTAATTCGGTAATTTATCCTCTAAGGGTATGATGGTAATTTTCTCAACCTAGGCTTAATTACTAATTAGGGGCATAAAAATAAAAGCGTCCATCATCAAGGTCTGATCGACTAAATCGACTATAACTCGAGTTGGGAAACTCAAAATTTAGATCCGTAAATTCCTGAAACTAGACTCATATAACTTCTTACTGTAATTTTTCCAGAATTTTTGGCTTAGCCAATTAGTACAGTTTATTCTTCAAAGTATCCCTTGTTTCACTGTTTGTGATTCGCCTCTCTTCACAAAATATCAGATATCTTATTGTACAGAACTCAAATATTGGTTTCGTTTGATCCAAATAAAAATAGGCTCACTAAGGATTCTAATAATATAAGCCATGTCCCGTAATTATTTTTCTACAATTTATAGTGATTTTTCCAATTCAAAATAGAGGATCTCGAAATCACTCTGAACTAGTCTCACAAAAATCTAAAAATCTCAAAATATACTAATCTTTTGCTTGCTCCATTTCTTTTATAAGAAAATAGACTCAATTATCTTTCAATCCATATCTCCTTCACTTTCTAATTCAATTTACACTATTTTTGGTGAGTTTTCAAAATCACGTCACTGCTGTTAACAAAAACTGTTTTGTTACAAAATATGGTTACCACTTCGAACATACGTATGCCCAAGTGGCCATAGATGCTGGCTTGCGGCTTTTCAGTCTTTCGACCAATTCACAGAACATTTCATGCAACCATTTAGAGAGGTATGAGATTACACACCCCATTTCAAACATGTATTCGGAAAGTAAGGGATTACACATCTGATTTCGGTAAGGACTAAACCTTCTTGATAGTCGACACCTACGACACCCACTATTTTCGAAGGATTAACAAATAGAGAATATCGAGTGACTTTGTCCCTAAAAATAATCGATTAGTCGAAACTTCGATATGATTTGCAACATAGCCGAATAGATATATAACGAAAAATTCCAAGAAGAACTACTTACCTTAACACTTCGATTTGATTTCTAGCGAGTCACGATGATTACGAATACTCCGAGTTCGGCCTTCTTTATAACACGATTGCTTAAATGAAGGTTGAAAGAATAATCAACAAAACAATATCGATGAAGAGAAGATTCGAACTTTGATAAAAATAAAGGAGAGAAAAGATTGGTTCGACTATGGAGGTAGTCTAACATTCGGCCATGTAAGAAAAATAAATGATGAAGGAAGTATGGTTGAAAAGAAAATAAGTCAAGAAAGAAAGAAAATGAGAATGTGAGGTTTATGATTTAAATTTTCAAAGATAAGAGAAAAGCAAAGAGAGAGGGTTTAAAACAAAGGTGCATTTGGCCATGGGAGAGAAGTTTTAGAGAGAAAAGAAAATAGTGCACATAATTGCTAAAAAAATTTTGACCAAAGGAAGAAAACAAAATGTTCACAAATGCACAAAAATGCATTCGGCTAGGGAGAGAAAAAGATGAGAAGAAAAGCTTTTGTAAAAAGCACCAAATAATCAAATCAAAGTGACCCAACTTGCTACACATCCTTACAAAAGCTTCCAACAATATTTGGTCACCCCCCCTAATCCCCAAACCGTCCAAGTTCATGGACAAAGTTTGGTCATTCCAAACTTTCCATAAAAAGTCTTCCTTGTTTCATGCCTTATGTCCTCCACTTACATGCCTTTTCCTTAATTCACTCTTAGCCATTTCTCTTTTCCCCCACTTACATGCATTTTCTTTAATTCACTCTTAGCCATCATACCATAAAAAAAAAGTCTATCCTACCATAATTACAACCATGGCCAACACTTAGGAAGGAAGTAAAAAAATTAAATCAACAATTTTGCACTCCATGGGATTCGAACTCCTCCCCTCAAGCCCATACATGCAACGCCACACCACTCCTCTACTAGCTTCACTTGTGTTAACAAAATGCACACTTATCTCTTTAAGCCTTGATGCCACTTACTATCTCTCCTTAATAAGCTTAAATACAAATTTTATTACTAGGGCCCAATTCAACCTCGAGCTCTCATTGAACCCCTAAACATACACAATTACCATTGTTAACTAGCTTAACGCAATAAATAGTGCAACAATTAAAATTCCAAATTTTGGGGTGTTATAGTGGTAGGCCGTGTGATCAGACACGGGTGTGTGATTGATGAGGCAGGCCATGTGCAATTCATGGGTCGGGCCGAATTGGGTCGTGTGGGCCCCACGAGCGTGTGGGCCCCACAAGGTTGAACCACACGGACGTGTAGGATTATTGGGCCAGGCCGTGTGATCCACACGATTAGGGCCATTTTAGGTTTTGTGGGCCACACGAGCGTGCGGGTCCACATGGGCAAATTACATAGGCTTGTGGGCTTATTTTCACTGTTTTGACTGCTAAGGTTGCACAAGTCGCCCAAGTCGACTGTGGATCTACTCAAGGGCGGTAAGATTACCTAGATCTGACTGAATGACTATTATATCCATGTAATATATATATGTACGACTGTATTTTGAGCATGCTGTTAAAACTGTACTGAATACATATATGATACCATGATTTGGCATGACATGATTGTCTGATGCATTGCATGGGTATGGGTTTATATGGATCGCAAGAAGTGTACTGAAAGGTTTCGAGCCTAACTTACTGGCAGCTCAGCTGCAAACTACTATTTAGTGCCGCATTCGGTAATTTTTAGAGTGTAGGGATGGGTGGGTTGATTATATCCCCAAGCGGAGTGTTGGGTTGGATGGAGATGGAGTGTAGAGGCTGGCTGGGTAGGACTTGTATACTGCATAATTTGATACTATACTGATTACTGATACTGTAACGAGCCAAGGCTAAAGCCCAAACTGATATTGTCACTGATACTGAAAAGGGCTCAGGCCCAGACTGTGATTGCTTTATGTCTGTTTGCTTTATTTGGGATTACACACTAGTTTTCGAAAACTCACCCTTCTGATTTGACTATACAGGTAATCCCCAGACATAGGCTGATCGGTGCGGCAGAGGACTCAAAGGTGGCCACACGACCTAAATTATTTGATTTAGTACCTAATAATGATTTTTAATTTTATTTTGGTGTATTTTACTGTAATAATGGCATTTTTGGATTTTCATGGTTAAATTAGGATTTCTATTGTTCTGATTTACAACTGCTAGCAGTAGGGTTATTCGAGTTTTCAAAACAAACCAAATGCTTTAACAAAATACACTAAGATATGCAAACTGATTTTAAAAGCTTCCGCAATAAGTAACATTTTGAAAATTAACAACGTTTTGAAAAAGAATAATTTTGTGATAATGAACTACATTTTGAAAATGAACGACACATCCTAGAATTAACATAAGATTTTGTAATGAGGCTAATCAGAAAAGAGGTTTTTACGACAACTCATTTATTTCCAAAACACTACCATGTGACATCGCCAAGATTCGGCCATAACGTTTAGGCCGGGTTTGGGGTGTTACAAACAAGTTCGTCAAGGACATGTACTTGACATCCTAACTACTATAGGTAGGTCAAAATGGGGATAGGTTAGCTATTTACAAATATAAGTAAGCTTAGATAAAATTTAATATTCTTATTCCAAGTCAGATCAAATTTGAACAATTATGTAAGATACTGATACCAACTATGAATTTAGTCC
This sequence comes from Gossypium bickii, assembly GCA_025503065.1. Taxonomy (NCBI): domain Eukaryota; kingdom Viridiplantae; phylum Streptophyta; class Magnoliopsida; order Malvales; family Malvaceae; genus Gossypium; species Gossypium bickii. The sequence goes on from CP106717.1 coordinate 111,080,831, forward strand.
AAACTTGATCCGACTCGACCTACAACCATTCTACTATTAAAATGAGTGAGGTTTTATTTTCATGTATATTGTTTAATTGTGCATGTAAACTTATGACAAGTCACTTTATTTGCTTTTGGTAGAGTATCTGATGACTCATTTTCCAAACTAAAAGCAACATAAAAGTTGTAACCATTTTTTTTTTCAATGAGATTGATCCAATTCTTAAACAAGCTTCCGCTTTCCCCGATATTGATTTCATTGTATCTTTATAATCATGTCAAATATTATTAGAGGGGTTATTTGAGGGTTCGGGTTTATGCGTGGTATTGATATTATATATAGTTATTTAAGTCTGACTCGATATAAAATATGAATATTAAATTTTAGGGTAAACTATACCATTAATCGCTAAATTATAAGTTTTCATTTTGGTCACTTAATTAAAATGGTTATAAATTGGTCAATAATGTTTTTTAAATTGTTCTTTTTAGTCACCCAACTGTTAAGTGGCACTTTTTGACTTGGTATGATAACAATTTTAGTCCTTGGCTTTTATATTTTATGTCAATTTAACCCTGATTCTATTAAAAAATTATAAAAAACTCACAATTATTTAAAAATAAAAATTCTATATAAAAATTCTACAAAAATAAAATATTGAAAATGTTGTTGAAGAACTAATATGTATGGGAAATAAAGAAAATTATCATTCAATGGAATTCAATAACAAGTTTAAAACAAAACAAAGCAAAACAAAAGTTAGATCATTACACGCTTCCTCAATGCTTCTTGAAACCATATTAGTAATATCTTTAAGCTGAGTTCCATGCCCTTGAAGAATATCTAGATGTTTGTAAAATCCACTATAAAATATACCACAATTCTTTTTCATATTCAATTCAAAATTTGAATTTATTTAAATTATTTTTCAAAATCCAAATTGTAAAAACAAATTATATTCTAAACCTTTATTTTCTTATAATGAAAAACTATGTCAACTTAGAACCAATAATTTTGCTTAATGTTTTTATTTTTTATGGGTATTGGATATTTCTATACAAATAATAAAAAGAGAATATTTGGAGGGTTTAAAAACAATTTTACCTTATTTTCTCTCACTTTATATATATTTGAAAATTTGATCTAATTTTTTATTTTTAGAATTTTCTAATTTTTTTTAAAAGAATTTCAATTTTTCATTATTTTATGTATAATCAAGATCAAAATGATAGAACGTATAAAAATTACTAGAATTGTTATTATACCAACTAAAAAAGTATCACTTAACAGTCAAGTGGAAAAAAAAACAATGTCAAAAATAGTAGTGACCAAATTATAATATTTTTAATTAAGTGACTAAAATGAAAACTTACCCATAATTTAGTCACTAATAGTATAGTTTACCCTAAATTTTATCCAAATATACTCATTTTAAATGCTAAGGTATACCCATTTCTGTTCATTCATATATATAATTAGTTTTCATATGATATAAATTACATAAAATAAAAGGAAAATAGCATATTATAAACTTGAAAATGAGATTGACTCAAGTTTTGAAAAATTAAAATTTGAGCTCAATTCATATTTTAAATAGATTGATTTTTTTATCCAAATTCTTCTTTAGATTTTAATATTTTTATCCAAATCCTCTTGAAGGATGTCCCAACCATATGTCAACTTATTTAAATAAATGTTTTGGCTAATATAACTTGTGCAGAAAGAAAAATGAGAGGCTAAAATATAACAAAAAAAAATGTTAATCTTGATTTTATGATATAAGTTGTAGATGTTTATTTTTTGATTTAATATATAAAAATAATAAATTATTTATATATACTATGATTTTTAATTAATTTCTAATAACATTTTCATATATATTTATATTTTTTATCTTTTTATAATTCTAGAATATATCTAGCTTAATGAATGTACTTATTCATATTCATTGAGTACTTATTTTTAAAATATTTTTTTTTATTGATGTAACGTCTATTAATAGTCATATCAGTCAAAGGACATATTTAACTCTTTATTAATTTAGAGGTTCAATTGGATGAAAAAAAATTTAAAAGGATTTAATTAAACGAAATTTAACTTCGAGCCGGTATAATACCTTTTAAGCCAAAAAGAAAAAAAAGGTAAAAGGAGAGATTTCTATGCCGATAATGTAACGGGGGCGGACCATTGTGAGAATCCACCGCATTATTGCTTAAAAGTAGAAAAAGCTGAGGCCACTGTTCCCCAATGATCCATGGAATCGTCATCCATGCAGGAGCATCAAATCTTGAGTTTATTTACTTACTTTAATATCTCAATTTGATTCTTCTATCACTTGGTAGACCTAAACCAGACTTTCTAAAAAGGGCAGTTCAACTAATCACAACATTCATCACCAACTCAAGTGTCACATAGGAGCATCAAATCTTGAGTTTATTTCCTTACTTTAATATCTCAATTTGGTTCTTCTATCACTTGGTAGACCAAAACCAGACTTTCTAAAAAAGGCAATTCCACTAATCACAACATTCATCACCAACTCAAGTGTCACATAGGAGCATCAATCTTGAGTTTATTTCCTTACTTTAATACCTCAATTTGGTTCTTCTATCACTTGGTAGACCAAAACCAGACTTTCTTGAAAAGGCAGTTCCACTAATCACAACATTCATCACCAAGTCAAGTGTCACATTTCAAAATTCGAGTTAGTAGAAATTGAGTTAGTGAACCGAGAGAATGGTCACGCCTTGTTTTTACTTTAATGTTGTGAAATTACACTAAGTAAATTCATTTGGTTTAGTGGTTAAATGTAGTGTTTTTGTGTGAGAGGTCCTGTGTTCAAATTCCTTCCCTTGAATTTTTGTTATTTTTATCCCAACTCCTGACTTTGGATATTAAGCTTATCTATTAATTTTGTTCAACTATGGACAAGAATGAATCTGTTGGTTCAGTGGTAAGACTTCAACTTACGCAGAGATCTCATGTGCGAATCTTGTTGGGCGCAAAAGTAGAATTCTTTTAGCTAATCCTTGTCTGTGTCGTCCAAGTGAATAAGAAGAGGGTTGAATTTGGATTTTTGAAAAATCTGGTAGGATATCAAATAGTGAGATATGGGTAGTTAGTTTAAAAACTCTTTCGTTTGAAATTATCCTAAAAATATCTCCTAACTCTTCTCTCTCATTTGTCGTCCCTCTCTCCTACTCTCTCTCATTCTCCCCACTTTCCCATTTTCTGTTCTCTCCCTTTTGCCATTGTAAGTTATGTTGCCTCTCTTTGTTTCTTTCTTTCATTCCCTTGTTTTTTCCTTTATAATGTTATTTTCCATCTTGTTGTCCTTATTTGTTAAAGTGACCTTGTTTTGGTCGGTGTTATTGTTCGTTGAGGGTCTGTTTCGGCCGTTTATGGTAAGTTCTGTGGTGCTCCGCTATTTTGGCCTTTTTCTTTAAGGTTGGTAGGTGGTTTTGATTGGTTGGTCAATTAGATGGCCTGGTTGTTTTGTGTTTCTACTAGGTGGAGTTTTTAAGTCGGGCACTTTGTTCGCGAATTGAGTTTAGGAGCAATTGCATCTTTGGGTAAGTATCCGACTGCGTTGTAGAGGATGATTTTCGGTGTTAGAGCCGAATGCTTATCGCTTGTGGTCCAAGTAAATTGATTGGATTTTGGTGTATCAATTCTAATTAGCCTATTTTCAATGTTGTTTTTAGGGTCTAGAAGTGTGTCATATCGTCATTTCCCAAAAACAATAAGGTGTCTAACAAAAATCTCGAAAAAATAGCAAAAGACGTGACGTCGAAAATTCACTATCAACGCCAAACGACCGTGTGCCAGACCATGTGGGCCACATGGCCATGTCCCAGGCTATGTGAGCCACACGAGCTGGGTTAAGTAGGTTGTGTGGTCCACACAGGCATATAGGCCCATTTTCAGTAAAATTTAGTTAGGGTCGTGTTTGCAAGTGCGGTTCGAGGTCAGTGATTTTATAGGTTTTGTTAAATGATATGTATGATGTTTGTTAAATGAAAATTGTTTTTCTGATATAGTTGCATAAATTTTGGAGGTATGTCGCCTTATAAAATTTGGTTCTGATACGTAAAATTGTGAGCATCGTTACCGTGTTTTTTATTAGCTAAGTTTATGCATTTATTGATGAGTTATTTTTTGTTCCAATTCTCATGGCATGTGACATTGTGGCTATTCTGATGAAAGTGGTTTGTAATTATTGAAATATGATATTTTTGTTCTGCAAAGCATGAAATCTCATGCCTACTGAATTCTTGTCACATCCCAAAAATTGGGTTAGCAGAAATTGGGTAATTGGAATCAAGTGTGGTCACATCTTGATTTTTTAGTTAAAATTGTGGAAATTATGTCAAGTGAATTAATTTGATTTAGTGGTTAAGTGTTGTGCTTATGTGTGTAAGGTTTTTGGGTTCCAATCTTCCCTTGAAGTTTGTTATTTTTTTTGCCAACCCCTATCTTTGAACATATGGTTTATAAATCATTTCTGCTCATCTGATGACAAGAATGAACCTGTTGGATTAGTGGTAAGGCTTCAACTTACCCAGAGGTTTTGTGTTTGAATCCTCTGTGCGTTTAAAGTGGAATTATTTTTGTTTTAAACTCTGGGGAGAATTCTGGTAATGATAACTAATTAGATTTAGTGGGATTGAGTGGGAGAAGTGGGTAGTTTTTAAAATTCTTTTTGAAATTCCTAAATTTTTCCCCAAAATTCCCCCACCCCATTCTAACATTACTGACATTTTGTTCACTTTCTTCTCATCCCCATTTTTGTAATGTCCCAAGTTCTTTCCATCTTCCTCCTTCACAATTTCTTTTTCTATTTCTTTCTTTTGTTACTTCCAAACCCTGTGCTAGTGTGATTGTGCAAGGTTGTGTTGTTAGGTAAGATTATGAAAACTTGTGGGTGATGGAGTTTTTTAGTATTAAGTTGTTTTTTTGTGGATGTAGCCTTTCAAGTGGTTTTTGGTATCTAATATAATTATTTAATGCGTTGTTAGGAAAAGGTGGTGAGGTGTTCGACAATCTTCTAGCAATATAGACACTCCTTTAGGTTGTCGTTTTACAAGGGCAAGTGATTAACGTTTCCAGAGTAAGGGCTATTTCGCTTGGTTTAGCTTAAGTTTGGCATTTGTGTTTGCTTTTTGTGATTTGGTTTTAAGTGTTTGATTGATGATTTTCACTTTTTGGGATGTCATTTTTAGGTTCTAAAATTACTGATGTTGTGTTGGCATCAAAAAACGATCAGATGTGTGACTCAATACCGAAAAGTTCACTATTGATGTCACACAACCGTGTGGGCCGCACAGACTGGACCTTTTAGGCCGTGTGGGCCCATTTTTTGGAAAGTTGTCACCTAGGGTTGTGTTGATCCGTGATTCGTAATTAGACTCTTTAGGATCCATACTGCTTAAATAAGATTTGAAAACAAGATATATGTTACTACGCTTCTTTATGTGATCTGTTTAAGGTATGTGAATTTTATATGTATAATATGTGTTCTATCAATTCTATTGGCATGTTTCCGTTTTGCTATGTTTGTAACATCCTCAATTAGGGGTCGTGCGTTTGGAGCATAACCCTAGTGTTAGTAGGTTTTAAGAGTGGTTTGGAGGTGTTTTAGGAGTTCTTAAAACTCGAGGATTAAATGGGAGTTTTGGAAAAAATTTTGGATTTTAGGTTAAAAAGGGGATTTGGGCTATGGAGTCCTTAAGTAAAAATTTTGAGAGTTAATGGTCATGGATTTGGGCTTAGTAAAGTGGCTTGGGGCGCTGCTTTAAGGGCCTTGGAGGCCTGCGCAGAAGGGGAGGAGTTCGAGTTACGCGGGGCGCATAAGTTTTTGTTTTTGCAAGAGGGCGTTAATGTCGAAGAAGGCTTTAAAAGAATCTTTCGAGCGTTATTGGACATGAAAGTCCAGGTGGTAGCGTGGCTAAGGGCGCTAGGGTACTTTAGGAGGGCAAGGGTTCGAGCTGCTTGTATCGCAATTGGGAGTTTAGTTTTTGGCGCTGAAGGGGGAGCAAGGTAAGGAGGCTTTATAATAAATCAGGGCAGATTTATGTCGTCGAAGAACCAGTAGTAAAGTGGTTTGGACGCTGCAGCAAGGGAGCTTCACGAGGTCGTGCGTTCGAGTCCTGATGGAGGCGCGCGGGTGCTTTATTTTTTCTTGGCGTTAAGGCACAGGGAAGCTTAAGAGGAAACGCTTAAAGGGAATTCATAATGCGTCTATGTCATGAAATGCAAGGTGGCCGTGTGGATGGGGCGTGGAGAGTACTTCTCCAGGTCTCGGGTTCGAGACCTGGGGGCAGCAGAGCATGGGTTCTTTTTTTTTTATGCCGGCGTATGGGTGGCTGCATGGCTGCATGGCACACGCAGCATGGGGGTTGTTTTTTTTTATTTCTCTGCTGTAGTATGGGGTTTTATTGTTGTTATTTTAATTTATTTTTATTATTTTATGTTATTGGAATGTGTTAGGAGATGGGAGAATGGTTTAATAATATTGTTGTGTATGGGGAGTTTTATTTTATTATAGGATGATGGGGTAGTTGTTTATTATTATTGTTATTATTATTTTTAATTATTATTGGAAAAAGGGAGTTAGAGCATGGGAGCTTATTAAACTTTGTGTTATTCAAATAGGTGTTGTTTATTATTATATTTTTTTATTCACTTTGGGAGCATGGCCGGCCATTAATTTAGCAAAGCATGGCTGAAATGCTTTGTTTCCTTCCCCTCCAATCGGTGTTTGGCCGAATGTGGTCTTCCTAGGGGCCTTCAATTCGGTTTTCAAGTTAGCAAGGGGTACCGAAATTCTTTGCTTTGTTTTCTTTCTTCCCACATTTTGTTCTTGGCCGATTGAAGCTTTCTTTGGAGACCTCCATGGGACGGTTTGGATGCTAGCAAAGGGAGGGGTTAAGTCTTCGAACCACTATTGTTTTAAAACCTCTCCATCTTTGTTCTTCCTCACCGAATTTTCCTAACTTTCATCTACACTTCTTTTCTTCTTTTCTATACCTATTTTGTGATTAGCCGATTATTCCATCTTCATTTGGGAGTTCTTGCCGAATCTTTTGAGCTTTTTGGGGGGGGAGGTGTCGATTTTCCTCTTCATCAATCTCCCAATCCGTTTCGAGTTTAGTAAGTATTTTTCTTAGCAATCAAACTCTCTTCTTCTCCATTTAGTATGCCGAAACCAATGGTTGGCCTTGGGTTCTAAGAGATGGCCGAATGTATGTAGAGTCATAACATTATGTTTCTTTTGTATAGCCAGCGGTAAGAAGCCTTAGGGTGGATTGTAAGGATTCGGTTCATCAAGGAATATTGGTTTCTACCAAGAGCAAGCAAATCCTTTGGGACTTAGAAAAGCTAGGTAAGCAAAATGTAGATTCGGCCAAGGGCCACTTTATCTAGTTTATTGTTAAACCGATTCTAACAAGTTGTTTAGCAGGGACTTCGACAACCTTTATTCAAGAGGTGGTTCCAGGATTTAGTTATTAAGGTACGGAAGGGTAACTTTCGGCCTTAGGCCATTTTGGGTATAATGGTTGACCGATTTTGTCTATGAATGTTTAGGGGCTAGTCGACTGAGGTAAGCAAGCCTTCGGGATTCGAGATCATTTTGGAAAGGGCATTGATAAGTTTGGATTTGGTTGATTTTTGGTTATAACTTAGTGACTAATTTGATATGCTAATTAAGTGTTATGATGGAGGCAAATACCAGTCAAGAAGGAAAAGGGAAGGTTCCTATTCCGAAGTTTAAGAAACGATCTGTCTCGGCGAAGGCGAGATTGGCGCCGGGGGTGTGGGCCAGCGTCCGAACAACAACGTAGGCAGATAGCCGTAGTGTCGCTTAGTGATAGTATCGGGATTGAGGGCATAACGCTGCTAGTAATCAGGTGCGTAGTTATCGCACTGTTCTCTTGCTTGTTTACATGTGTTATTTGTAAATGTGTATATTGTGCATGTTAGCCGAAATAAGGGCTAAGATGGTGGATACCCAAGGTGGGTGATCGAATAATCAGGTTAGTGGTTATGGTATTAACCTTTCAGTGATTGCGATAACAATGATTATTGATGAATGTATAAAAATGTGATGGCATGTGATGTATATTTGTTTCAGTAATATGTTGCCATGGTACATATATATATGCATGGGACTTGGGATGTGACTGTTGGAGGAAGAGGTACGCTATGTGCGTGGTCTAATGCTAGCCTCGAGCTACATTAGCGTTTGATGTTAGCTATGTGCTTCATCAAGGGAGGTGTTGGCTGAGTGCCCATCTCGGCGGTTGATAGCTGTGTGCATCACCGTGTACTGTTTGATATGTGGGATCCCTATGGGATCGGTGGCTCTGCCACGACCTTGAGCAGTAAGTCTGCCAAGGTAAGATTTGTGGATCACTATGTGATCGGTGGCTTGGCCACGGTGGATTAGCCACGGCCTTGAGCAGGGAGTCTGCTAAGGTAGGAGTAACGGATGGACTTAGGATGGGTTGGGCTTCATAATTGCATATTCATGTGTATGGACTGTGTGGATATGGGCCAAGCCCATATGTGGAGACATGTGCTATAGCTATGCACTGAGTCTTAGTGACTCACCCCTCCTTTTTCCACCATTTTGCAGGTGAGTAGATCGCGGAGACGGAGCCAAAGAGGACTCGAGGCGGCCATGCATGTTCCTCGGTTTTGGAACTTTATTTCGTATCGTTAAAGTTTACTATTTACTAAATTTCAGTTTGGTTTGTAATATGGCCACCAATTACTATTTTGGATGTGTAAATAGTTATTTTTACCTTATCTCTATTATATTATTCACGAACTTACAAACTGATAAGCAAATCGGTAAAAACAATGTTTTCAAAATAAGTACTTGTACGTGGTTTTCAAAGACGTTACCATCGGGTAGCCAATTTTACCAAGTTATCAATAACCCCAATATTTCTAAAAATCTAAATGATCAAATGGTTTCAAAGGAAAAGAAAAAGTTTTCAACTCAATCGTGATTATCAAACCAACCTATCTTAGTTTTAACAAACACTATTTTACAAATTCAACAATATTTTCAGATTTCCACTGTTAACCCGAATCTTTCAAAACGTTTTTACTCCGTGACATACCAGATCCGGTCAAGGCTCGTGGGCCAGGTTTGGGGTGTTTCAAATTGGTATCAGAGCCAGGTTCAAAACTCGGCTGTGGGGGCCCAAGGCCCAAAAATGTTTTCTTGATAAGTCTCTATGAAATATTATGGAAATGGTTTTGTTTTAAACAGCATGGCACCGAGTCTCCGGCACCGATCCGCTCGGGTAAGTACCTCTGACTATTGAGGTGATATGAATATGTCCCTGTTTATGAGCATGAATGTGACTCTTTGAATTAGAATAGCGAACTTGAACTGAAACTTGGTGTGATCGAAAGAACCACTTCTAAATTCTTTATTTCATAATATTGTTCGCGATTAATCAGTGGAACAAAATTCTGATGCATAAACTTTTTAAAAATAGATCGCGCGATAAGAGATGAGTTCTAGGGGGCGTGGTCGTAGTGGACGTGGTAGAAGTAGAATGGCAGTATCGGAACCGGTCGGGTCTGGCCATGGGTCAGAAAATGAAGTACCGCCGCCAGCAGTGGGCGCGGAGGATCAATATCAGACGGAAGAGGATAACGCAGTATCGCGGGCTATGTTACGAGTGCTAGAGCGAGTGGCAGGAGCTAATATGGGAAATAGAGCTCGGAAGTCAGTATCGGAAAGGCTTAGGTCGAACAGAGCCGAAGTTTTTAGAGGAGTATCAGGAGTGGCTCCAAATGTAGTGGAGTATTGGTTGGAAGCAGTCGAAAGAATCATGGATGATTTGGACTGCACTCCTGAGGAAAAGCTGAAAGGTGCTGTCTCATTGCTCCGAGATGAAACTTATCGTTGGTGGCTCACTGTCAGGCAAGGTGTTCCGGCAGATCGGCTGGATTGGGAATATTTTAAGCTTAAGTTTGAAGGGAAGTACGTTGGAGCTAGCTACTTGGACTCGCAAAGGAAGGCGTTTCTAAACTTGGTACAAGGAAGCAAGTCGGTAGCTGAGTATGAAGCCGAATTTGTACTGTTAAGTCAGTACGCCAAAGGGATCGTGGCTACGAATTACGAAAGGTGTGTCCGGTTCAAAGATGGGCTACGAGACGAGTTGCGTGAGTTGATTGCTCCGCACAGAGAAAGGGACTTCGCCATTCTAGTGGAGAAAGCTCGGATCGCTGAAGAAGTTAAGAGGGCTGTAAGAGAGAATCGAGAGAAGAATAGGAATGGGAATAAGAGAAGTTTTGAACCGTCAGCATCGATTGAGGATGTTCGGAAAAGACCAAGGATCGAGAATTCTGTACGTGCACCAGTATCAGTTACTGAGAATCGGAGTCGTCTGTGTGCTCAGTGTGGAAGGTATCATATCGGCGAGTGTTGGAACCGGAAGCGACAATATTATAGGTGTAAGTCTAAGTCTCACTTGATCAAAGACTGTCCTCAAGTGATGGATAGGGCTCGAGGTCAAGGACGTGGAACTCCGAGAAGAAGTGCTGAAGGTCCTGATGCGAGATGAGATAGCGAGTATGTTCCCTAATTTTGGAATCTCTTTATTGCTTGGATTGTAATGAGATAGTTCGTGTTTGGATGCTAGAGAAGTATGATAGTTCTTTAGATCAGAGTGCGCAGCGGTGGAGTAAGTGTGATAAGTGAGGATGTTCGGATGTTCGTTAGTAAGTAATTTCGGGGACGAAATTATTTTAAGGCGGGTAGAATTGTAACATCCTCAATTAGGGGTCGTGCGTTTGGAGCATAACCCTAGTGTTAGTAGGTTTTAAGAGTGGTTTGGAGGTGTTTTAGGAGTTCTTAAAACTCGAGGACTAAATGGGAGTTTTGGAAAAAAATTTGGATTTTAGGTTAAAAAGGGGATTTGGGCTATGGAGTCCTTAAGTAAAAATTTTGAGAGTTAATGGTCATGGATTTGGGCTTAGTAAAGTGGCTTGGGGCGCTGCTTTAAGGGCCTTGGAGGCCTGCGCAGAAGGGGAGGAGTTCGAGTTACGCGAGGCGCATAAGTTTTTGTTTGTGCAAGAGGGCGTTAATGTCGAAGAAGGCTTTAAAAGAATCTTTCGAGCGTTATTGGACATGAAAGTCCAGGTGGTAGCGTGGCTAAGGGCGCTAGGGTACTTTAGGAGGGCAAGGGTTCGAGCTGCTTGCATCGCAATTGGGAGTTTTGTTTTTGGCGCTGAAGGGAGAGCAAGGTAAGGAGGCTTTATAATAAATCAGGGCAGATTTATGTCGTCGAAGAACCAGTAGTAAAGTGGTTTGAACGCTGCAGCAAGGGATCTTCACGAGGTCGTGCGTTCGAGTCCTGATGGAGGCGCGCGAGTGCTTTATTTTTGCTTGGCGTTAAGGCACAGGGAAGCTTAAGAGGAAACGCTTAAAGGGAATTCGTAATGCGTCTATGTCATGAAATGCAAGGTGGCCGTGTGGATGGGGCGTGGAGAGTACTTCTCCAGGTCTCGGGTTCGAGACCTGGGGGCAGCAGAGCATGGGTTCTTTTTTTTTTTATGCCTACAGATGTGGTGGGTGTGCATGGTCGCATGGCACACGCAAAGACATGGGGTTGTTTTTTTTTTTTCTCTCTGCAGCAGATATGGGGTTTTATTGTTGTTATTTTAATTTATTTTTATTATTTTATGTTATTGGAATGTGTTAGGAGATGGGAGAATGGTTTAATAATATTGTTGTGTATGGGGAGTTTTATTTTATTATAGGATGATGGGGTAGTTGTTTATTATTATTGTTATTATTATTTTTAATTATTATTGGAAAAAGGGAGTTAGAGCATGGGAGCTTATTAAACTTTGTGTTATTCAAATAGGTGTTGTTTATTATTATATTTTTTTTATTCACTTTGGGAGCATGGCCGGCCATTAATTTAGCAAAGCATGGCTGAAATGCTTTGTTTCCTTCCCCTCCAATCGGTGTTTGGCCGAATGTGGTCTTCCTAGGGGCCTTCAATTCGGTTTTCAAGTTAGCAAGGGGTACCGAAATTCTTTGCTTTGTTTTCTTTCTTCCCACATTTTGTTCTTGGCCGATTGAAGCTTTCTTTGGAGACCTCCATGGACGGTTTGGATGCTAGCAAGGGGAGGGGTTAAGTGCCGAACCACCATTGTTTTAAAACCTCTCCATCTTTGTTCTTCCTCACCGAATTTTCCTAACTTTCATCTACACTTCTTTTCTTCTTTTCTATACCTATTTTGTGATTAGCCGATTATTCCATCTTCATTTGGGAGTTCTTGCCGAATCTTTTGAGCTTTTTGGGGGGGGAGGTGTCGATTTTCCTCTTCATCAATCTCCCAATCCGTTTCGAGTTTAGTAAGTATTTTTCTTAGCAATCAAACTCTCTTCTTCTCCATTTAGTATGCCGAAACCAATGGTTGGCCTTGGGTTCTAAGAGATGGCCGAATGTATGTAGAGTCATAACATTATGTTTCTTTTGTATAGCCAGCGGTAAGAAGCCTTAGGGTGGATTGTAAGGATTCGGTTCATCAAGGAATATTGGTTTCTACCAAGAGCAAGCAAATCCTTTGGGACTTAGAAAAGCTAGGTAAGCAAAATGTAGATTCGGCCAAGGGCCACTTTATCTAGTTTATTGTTAAACCGATTCTAACAAGTTGTTTAGCAGGGACTTCGACAACCTTTATTCAAGAGGTGGTTCCGGGATTTAGTTATTAAGGTACGGAAGGGTAACTTTCGGCCTTAGGCCATTTTGGGTATAATGGTTGACCGATTTTGTCTATGAATGTTTAGGGGCTAGTCGACTGAGGTAAGCAAGCCTTCGGGATTCGAGATCGTTTTGGAAAGGGCATTGATAAGTTTGGATTTGGTTGATTTTTGGTTATAACTTAGTGACTAATTTGATATGCTAATTAAGTGTTATGATGGAGGCAAATACCAGTCAAGAAGGAAAAGGGAAGGTTCCTATTCCGAAGTTTAAGAAACGATCTGTCTCGGCAGTGCGAGATTGGCCGCCGGGGTGTGGGCCAGCGTCCGAACAACAACGTAGGCAGATAGCCGTAGTGTCGCTTAGTGATAGTATCGGGATTGAGGGCATAACGTTGCTAGTAATCAGGTGCGCAGTTATCGTACTGTTCTCTTACTTGTTTACATGTGTTATTTGTAAATGTGTATGTTGTGCATGTTAGCCGAAATAAGGGCTAAGATGGTGGATACCCAAGGTGGGTGATCGAATAATCAGGTTAGTGGTTATGGTATTAACCTTTCAGTGATTGCGATAACAATGATTATTGATGAATGTATAAAAATGTGATGGCATGTGATGTATATTTGTTTCAGTAATATGTTGCCATGGTACATATATATATGCATGGGACTTGGGATGTGACTGTTGGAGGAAGAGGTACGCTATGTGCGTGGTCTAATGCTAGCCTCGAGCTACATTAGCGCTTGATGTTAGCTATGTGCTTCATCAAGGGAGGTGTTGGCTGAGTGCCCATCTCGGCGGTTGATAGCTGTGTGCATCACCGTGCAATCGTTTGATATGTGGGATCCCTATGGGATCGGTGGCTCTGCCACGGCTTTGAGCAGTAAGTCTGCCAAGGTAAGATTTGTGGATCACTATGTGATCGGTGGCTTGGCCACGGTGGATTAGCCACGGCCTTGAGCAAGGAGTCTGCTAAGGTAGGAGTAACGGATGGACTTAGGATGGGTTGGGCTTCATAATTGCATATTCATGTGTATGGACTGTGTGGATATGGGCCAAGCCCATATGTGGAGACATGTGCTATAGCTATGCACTGAGTCTTGGTGACTCACCCCTCCTTTTTCCACCATTTTGCAGGTGAGTAGATCGCGGAGACGGAGCCAAAGAGGACTCGAGGCGGCCATGCATGTTCCTCGGTTTTGGAAATTTATTTCGTATCGTTAAAGTTTACTATTTACTAAATTTCGGTTTGGTTTGTAATATGGCCGCCAATTACTATTTTGGATGTGTAAATAGTTATTTTTACCTTATCTCTATTATATTATTCACGAACTTACAAACTGATAAGCAAATCGGTAAAAACAATGTTTTCAAAATAAGTACTTGTACGTGGTTTTCAAAGACGTTACCATCGGGTAGCCAATTTTACCAAGTTATCAATAACCCCAATATTTCTAAAAATCTAAATGATCAAATGGTTTCAAAGGAAAAGAAAAAGTTTTCAACTCAATCGTGATTATCAAACCAACCTATCTTAGTTTTAACAAACACCATTTTACAAATTCAACAATATTTTCAGCTTTCCACTGTTAACCCGAATCTTTCAAAACGTTTTTACTCCGTGACATACCAGATCCGGTCAAGGCTCGTGGGCCGGGTTTGGTGTGTTTCAATGTTTGTGTATGAACGTATGATGTTTGAATATGTTAAGTTTTATATGTTTGAATTTGCTAGATGACCATGCATGTGAAATTATGACGAATCTGATTTGCATTTGTTGAATTTGTAACATATTTGTTCTGTGAAGCATGGAATTTCATGCCTTTTGATTTCTGTTTTTATACAACTGCATGTATTTGCATACCATGTCACATTGCATGGGATTAGGATAATATTGTAAGGAGAAAGCTCTAGCAGTTTAATGATTTGAACTATCTGGTGGTTTAACCACATTTCTATTGTAGCAGCTTGACTGCATTTATGGTGGCTCGACCACACATATCTGTTACGGTAGCTTAGCCACAATATAATGGTTTGGCCACATATATCTTATATGGCAATTTAACTGCAACTCTGGTGGCATTGTTCACAATTATCTACTGGTGTGTTGGATGGATGAGTTCTAGGGAACTCTAATTTGGTGTGTAGCAGAGTTGGTAGGAAGTTTTCTGAAAAATCCGCATTTTGTTTTCTGAAAATATTTCATTCACATAATCATGCTGCACGATTTTTCCATACGAGTTTGTTGAAATTCTCTGCAATGTTTGATTGGTATTTATGTTATTTGTATTTTTCTTGGGTTTAGTTACACACTGAGCTTATTAGCTCACTGTTCTATATTGATCTTTTCAAGTAATCAGATAATTTAGGACCGGACGGCGTGCAGGAGCTTGGATTGGTTTTCACATAAAATGGTTTGTTTTGGTTAAATTGATTTTCAAAACTTTTGGCTTTTGGATTAATCTCTTGGACTTAATTTTGATTTTGGGTTTTTGTTACTTAGTTAAAGTTATTCTACATGATATTTGTTAATCAGTAATCAATGTTAAGCTTCAAAATTAAACAAACTAAGATTTTTCCGCTACAAAAATTCAATTGGAGTTTTACGAAAGTTAATAACGTAAGTTCTACAATATGCTCAAGCGGCTGGATTAAACATTTTCACTTGCCGAAATCACAATTTTCTAATATTAACTTCAATATTTTCTGCTGCAAAGTTTTATTAAGAATTACAAGTTTTACGAAGTAAGTGACTTAAGCATTATGTTTTCATAAAGCTGGGATTTCAGTTAACAATTAATAAGTTCACATAAACGTTTTAAGAAATTACAAATTTTCTTGTCAAGGAATTGTGATGAGTTCTTATAAACATTGATTTTTGATTTCGTAATGAGACACGTTCTATGAAGTAGAATTTTTACGTACTGATGTAACCTTCATATTTGCCCGTAACATCTAGGTTGGGTTTAGGATGTTACAATTCTGTCAAATATACGATTGCATGATCAACATGCTTACTGTCCGGATTCTGTATTTTCATGTCTTGTCACATTGCATTGGGATGGGATAATATTTAAGGAGGAAGTTTTGGCAGTTTAATGATCTGTATTATCTAGTGGTTTAACCCCATATCTGTTCTGGCAGTTTGACTGCAATATAGTGACTTGACCACATTTATCTGATCTGGTAGTTTAATTGCAACTCTGGTGGCACTATCTACAATTATCTGTTGTTGTGCTTTTGGATAGATGAGTTCTGGGGAACTCAATTTGGTGTATAGTGGAGTTGGGTAAGAAGTTTTCTGAAAATTTTGCATTATGTTTTCTGAAAATTTTGCTTTGACATAACCATGAATGCACAATTTTTCCCATTTGAATTTGATGAAATTCTCTGCAATATTTTAATCTGTTTATTGTGTTATCTGTGTTTCTGTTTGATTTAAGTTACACATTAAGCTTTATAGCTTACCCTTTTTCATTTCACCATTTCATGTAATTGACAGAATTAGGAATGGGCAACATTTGGGAACTCGGATTGATTTTCTTGCATAAAATGGTTTGAATTATTTATAATTAAAATATTCTGGACTTTTGGTTTTGGACTAATTTTGGATTAATTTCGCTTACAAGTTTTTTTGGTGGGTTTTTTGTTATTTAGTTACTGCATGAATTTTTTTAATTAAAATAAATGTTTGGTTTTCAAATTTTAACAAGCTAAGGATTTTCTGCTATAAATTGTAAATGAATTTAATGAAAGTTTCAGAATATGCTTAATCGGAAAATTTATATGTTTTCATTTATTAAAACCATAGTTTTCAAATTATCAACTCCGAAATTTCTGTTGCAAAGCTAAGTATCAAATTAAGAGTTTTTCCGTAAACTATATAAGTTTTGCAAGTGATTTTCTAAAGAAAATGATATAAGAGTATTGCCAAAAATAATATTTTCAGATCACATAATTTCTAAAGATAGCTTTTAGTTTGGATCTTCAAACGGAAAGCGTAATACCTCAAGATTTGGCCATAACGGCTAGGTCGGGTTTGAGGTGTTACACCAAGTTTGCTCAATTAACGTCGATTGAGTCTTAGCTTGATTAGCATAAGCATTGTTGTCAATGTAGGAGAATGTGGGTTCGAGTGCACTGAAGCACATTATCCTCCTATTTATGAGTTGGGGAGGGGCTATAGACAGTTCTAGACATTATGTCAAAAAGAACAGATACGATTAGAACCTATAATAAGATTGTTCAAACAAAAGTTTGATCTAGTAGTGATTGGAATGTTCCATCACAATATGGCATTTTGATCTCGTGCATTACATAATTATGTATTTATGTTATTCTTTTTTTCGTTTTGGAGACACTCTTTATTGTTATGTAGCGATATTCAATCTCGATTAAATTTGGACTCAAGTTAGGTCAAATCCTTAAAGAAAGGATAAATCTCTTCGAATGCAATTTTATTTATCCACACGACTTAAATTCAAAATATTACTTAAAGGGTATTGAGTTCCTTATCACTTAACCCAATAAGAATTGGTTATGTTAGTCAATTTTTTTTTCTTTGCGAAAATATTTGGCATGTCCCTCTATTATATTCTCAATAAGGTGAGTTTGGTTCGGTTCGAGGGAATTTTTTGAATTGTTCTTAATAATTCATATTGGTATGGCTCAGTTCAGTTTGCAATTTTTCATGTTAATTTTATTTTGGGTTTTTAGACTTATTTTTGACAAAATGAGGCTTGTTTTATGGATTTTTGAAAATTATTTGATAAAGTTTCAAAGTCTTTTATATAAATATTTCTAAAAAATTAATAATTTTTGAAGTAAATTAAAAATAATATATAACTCTTATATGATTTTTTAAAAAATTATATTCAAATTTCAATTTAATCTCACTATTTTAAAAACAAAATATTTATTGTTACATAATAAAAAGTTTAAATTAATTATTAATTAAATAAAAATAGAATTTGGTTTGATTTGGTTAACCACAATTTTTAACTTGTATTCTATTAACCGTCAAAAAACCTCGGTTTAAGTTAATTTCCCATTTTTTCCTGTTCAGCCCTAGGATCGGTTTAAATATATTCATATACCATTAAATGGATCACTTTATTCTTTATACTAGTAAAAAAATCAAAAAAACAAAATTAACTCTTTTTTTTTAAATGCCTTCATTGTTTAACAAAATTAATATTTTTAAAGTTTTTATATTATCCAAATTATCTTGTTTAGAATTGAATTGTAAATGAAAGAAAATTAATTTTCATATCATTTTTTAAATAGTTAAAATGAACCTCGCTAAAATTTAGTCTTATTTTATTCTTTTTATTAATACAGAGAATAAATTAATCTATTTAATAGTAGAGAGACTATAACACTCTAAACCCGGCCTAGACGTTATTGCTGAATCTGAGAGTGTTACGAAGAAGGGTTTTGAAACCGATGATACATCGATAAAGCGTCCAAGTTTTATAAATCATATTCATTTATACATATATGTTACTAAAACCGTTACATGTTGTTCTTTTAAAGTTAATCAATTATTTTGCAGCGGAAGTTTGAAAATCGTTTAAAACAAAAATCACGCTCGTGTTTTCAAAAATAACATTTGTTCACGTAAAATCGGTATTTTTTCGAATCATCGCAGTTTAGAAATCATAACGCAATCAAACCCAAAAAATTCAAACCAAACGGTCCAAAAAGTCTGGAGAGTCCAAAAATTACAAAACTCCCACGAAAACTAGAAATTTCAGTAAAACCATTAAATAATTATAATAATGAAAACAGTTTCCGTCAAGTGGTCACTGCTGAGCCTCCGTCGCACCGACCCGCCTATGTCTATGGATTACCTAAACAGAACAGACAAGCAGATGTGAGTTTTCGTAAACTCAGTGTGTAACCCAACTGAGATAGTCATGCAACATATACAGAATTTTATATACAGTCAGATACAAATTCGGACCTAAGCCCATAACAGAAATAGATGTCAGAATCAAATGTACAGAACCAATATATAGAGTCCTACCCCAATCCTCTACACACCATCTCCAACCATCCCATCACACCATATGGGGTTAAATACACTCACTCATCCCTACATACCATATAGTGTCGATGCGACACATAACAGAATAATATGTAGCCAAGCCACCAGATAATAGGCGAAAGGTCACCGTACAGATCACTTCTTCCACATATGCAAATCCCACCCTAAACATAGATACAGAATACAGAATTAACATGCTTAACATGCTCGTATACAAATAACATATATATACTCAAGCAGAACAATCAGACATACATATCAGTATCCTACTCAAATTAGACTATCAGAATACTAGATCACATAAATTAGGTTTTGGTTAGCCCTTACTGACCCTACGGTAGGCCTACAGTCGATCGGATCGACCTGAGCGACCCTAGGGAAATTTTTAAAATTTTGGGCCCATATGCTCGTGTGGCCCACAGTTGTGGCTCACGCGTATGGGCCCACACGCCCTACTTGGCCTAGCCCGTGTGACCCACGCGGTCGTGTCAAGCACACGGCCACACCTTCAACATTCATACGGCCAGGCACACACCCGTGTGGCGTCGACAGTGCCCTTTTTCAGTTTTCATTGAACCTCGATTTTTTATGTTTAGGGTACACACCTGGTATGGTTTTGATGCGAAAATATTCCCAAGACCACTAGAACCTAAAATTGATCATTAAAAAGCCGAATTAGCCACCTAAAATGATGCTAAACTGAAACTATATCGAACCAAACAATCCCTTGTTCAACCAAAACCTTTGCCTTCAAACGACCAGCACTGATGGACAGCCCCGAGCCCCTTGATCTTCCCCTAAACGACATTAACGAAACCCCATCAACCAAAAATTCATCAAACAAAAATGATAACCACACTTACCAAACCGAAATTGGGCACCAAAAACTGAAACACAGCGAATTGCATGAATAATTGTTTACCGAATCAAAAAAGAGAAAAGAAGAGCAAAAAATTTGACAGTAGTCAAAAAGAAGAGGAAGACAGAACGTCAAAATAGAAACAATTTTGGGGAGAGAAAATAAAATAAATTAAAATAAACTCAAACTAAAAATCCCAATATATCCACCCCTAACCAATTAACAACTACCCATTTAAACAGACTTTCGATTCCATCCAAACTCTCTCAGTCAACTGAAGCAAAACTTAACACTCACGCTCGCGGAAGGATTCAAACACAGGACTGCCAACTTACAAACTCCTTACCACCCGAACTAGCAAGCTCATTATGATATAAGTTTACAATAATATTATATAAGCCCACCCAACAAGGATAAGGCTTAGATCAAGAATAACAAAATTTTTCAAATGTCAAGACCTCAAACACATACTCAAAACACTTAACCACTAAAGCAAATACACATTTATATTAGATTTCACAAAAACAAACTTAAATTATTCAAGGCGTTACAGAGACTTATTTGAACTCATCCGTATAAGAAAAGGACCTGACTAATACTTTTACCTTCTTCTTTTTTATATACAAATGCTTAGAACTACCCATAGTCCCAGACCCTAAAATAGGAGGACAAATGCGCTTTAGCGCTCTTGAACCCACATCCTCCTATATATATTGATAACAATACCGATACCAACCGAGCTAAAACCTAGTTGATAGTTTTACCATCTTTTTAAATTAATGCTAATAATGGTTGTTTCTCTCTTCTAGGTAAGTCCGAGACTACTAAGTAAATAAAAAAAAAAAAGTGGACGATAATAACAGGACAATCGTTTACAAAGGGATGGAAGGTGAAATCATGAATGCTCACAAAACTTTTAAGTCCACCCTGAACGTGATGCTAATGGAGGAGGGAAGCTTGGTGACGGCTTTGATTCTATCAAGTACGGCGAGTTTTTGATCAACTGGTTTAAGAATGTCGATACTTTTCTTCTCAATGTCTAATTAAGTAATTAAGAAAACAACATATATTAATAATTTGATAATATGTCTCGTTCTTAAATAAATTAAAATAAATTATATGAATGAATTATCATAATAAAAAAGCACTTAAATATTTTATAGTAGTTGATTAAGCTTTAGTTTAGTTAGCATTGTTGTAATCGCAACAATAAAGAAGTTGTGAGTTCAAATGCATTTATGAAATCACATGCTTTGTGCATGTGTCTTATTGTTAATGTTTATGATGATAATTAATGTAAGTACCTTTGCTTCGTGAATGAAAGCACATGCTTCTCTTTTGTAATATGATAATTTTGTGATAAAACACAAACAAATTAACAAAAATAAACACTAAATTTGAAAAGTGAGACGTCTAAGCTTGACTCCATTTTAAATCAATTTAATCTTTTTGTCCTTTTTTTTATAGAAATTTTGTCTATTTTTTTAAAAACTTAATATAATTTTATCTGAACTCTCCTAAATATCAAATAAACCTTTAAGCTTGAAAGAATGATCAAATCAGATCGTTATATTACCATATTGGAATAAGATTCCCTATGTATGGTTTAGTCATCCACTCATTTCCTATATCAGTGTCTCTTTCAAATTTGAAGCTTTTAATAGAAAGTTAACAATTAATCGAGCTTCTAAAATATAATTTTTTTTGAAGCTTTTAACAGATCGTTAGCTTATGGCACAATGGTTAACATAGAATTTGATGTGAAAAAATGTTAATATTTTTTTATTATTATTTTTTTTGGTGAAAATTTTTTTTTATTTTTTAAATCGCACTTCATAACAATTTGATCTGACTTATAAATATCTTTAATCCTAATAAGAATCCCATGGTTTCCCATTCTCTCAGTATACACTAGAATTAAAAGAAAGCAAATATTGAAGTTCCTTTCGGGAAAGCTGAAAGGAATAATAAAAGGATAAAAAGTTGAGGCCATGCCATTGTTCTCCAATGTTCATCGAATCATCATCATCATATCAGTTGTTGATGCAGGAGCATCAAACCCTGACTTTATTTTACTTATTTTAATATCCAAATTTGGTTGTTTTATCACTTGGTAGAGGCAAACCAGTCCTCTATATAAGGCAGTCCCTCTATGCACAACACTCATCACCATCAACCCCAAATTTGATTTAAGTTAGTTTCTTAGTTTCCCTAGAAGTTAAGCATGGCTCAAATTAAGAGGATGGAGTGCCAACTCGAGATCAAGTCCTCAGCTGATAAGTTCTTTGATGCCTACAAGACCAAAGCCCAGCTTATGCCAAAAATGGCCAATCAAGTCGTTAGAGATGTGAAACTTGTTGAGGGTAGTGGTTGGGATTCCGAGGGTTCGGTTAGACAATGGTATATTGTTGCAGGAGGTAAGCTTATCAACACAAATATGTAAAAGTATGGTTATCAAAATCGGACTGATTAGATTAGGAATTAATCGGCGTACCGATCTAGAGATAGGCTTTAGATCGGTTGACCTGCAGTTCAATTGATTTTTAATATTTTTTTATAAATTTTTAATAATTTATTTAATTAAATTATTTGGACTGACGAATCGATTACTTTAGCTGTTTGACTACTAATCCAATTATGAAAACCCTGCATAAAACCTCTTTCCATCACATTAATAAATATTTATGTTAGTCTCTCTTTTCTTTTCTTTTCTTTTTCTTTTTTCTTTTTTCTTTTTGAGATTTTTCAGAATCCGATAATTGTTTCGAACCTCGACTAAAATTTGGATTCGAGTTGGGTAAGACCCTTAAATGAGGTGCAAAACTCTCTTAATGCAATTTTCCCTATCCACGAGACTTGAACCTGAAACCTTATTTAAAAGGTGTTTGATTCCTTACTACTCAGCCCAAATGAG
The DNA here is from genome assembly GCA_025503065.1 of Gossypium bickii. Classification (NCBI taxonomy): domain Eukaryota; kingdom Viridiplantae; phylum Streptophyta; class Magnoliopsida; order Malvales; family Malvaceae; genus Gossypium; species Gossypium bickii. The sequence goes on from CP106717.1 coordinate 111,103,375, forward strand.
TTGGTTATGTTAGTTATATGAATTGATTAACATATTATATTTAAAAAAATACCATTAGTTGTTTAACCAAATTAATATTTTTTTATTTGGAGTTGAATTGCAAATGAAAGAAAATCAATTTTCATTTCATATTTCAAACAGTAAATATTAATTCTATTAAAATTTATACTTATCTGATTGTTTTTAGTAGTACAACTCTAAAATTGACTCATTTAATAATAGAATAACCGATTTGGACCAATCATTATAATAGAGGGATCTGACGAGTACTTTCACTTTTTTTTTAAGGTAAGCTATAGTAGAAGTTACCCAACTATAAGTTTTTTTTTCTTTTCTGGTCACGCAACTATAAAATGTTACAGAATAGTCACACAATTATGTTTTTTTTTTCTTTTTTGGTCACGTAACTATGAAAAGTTACAAAATTATTATTCAACTATTCAATTTTATTTTTTTTTATTACCAGCTAAATAACATAAAGATGGAAACACCCAAAAATCTAAGATAATTGAGTGACCAAAAAAGACAATTAAATATTCGAGTGACGTTTTTGCATCTTTTCATAATTGTGCAACAAAAAAACTATAATTTAATGAGTATTAATGTATTTTTTTTAATTAATGGATCACTCTTACAGGTAAGCTTGAGACTTGTAAGGAAATGATGGAAAAGGTGGATGATAAAAATAGGACTATTGTTTACAAATTGGTGGAAGGTGAAATCATGAAAGCTTTCAAAAGCTGGAAGTCCATCCTCAACGTGATGCCGATGGGGGAGGGAAGTTTGGTGAAATGGACCATGGAATTTGAAAAGCAAAATGACGATGTCCCTGATCCTGTCAAGTATGGCGAGTTTTTAACTATCTGGTCTAAGAATGTCGATACCTATCTTTTCAATGTCTAATTAAATAATTAAGGAAATGACATATATCAATAATTTGATCATATGTCTCAGTTCTTAAATAAATTATATGAATTATTATAATAAAAATATATTTAAATATTTTATAATAGTTGATTAAGCATTAGCTTAATTGGTATCGTTATAGTTATAACAATAAAGAAAATGTGAGTTGAAGCATATTTATGAAAGCATAAGCATGTATCTTATTGTGAATGTTTATGATGAAAATTAATGTAACCTTTGCTTTATGTATGAAAGGACATGGTTCTCTTATGTTATATAATAATTTCGTGGTAAACACACAAATAAATAAAAATGTGCTCTCTCCTTTTTTCTTTTTTTTTTTGTCACATTATAAAAATTAAGTTTTGTTACTATTAGTTTTTTACAGAAATTATTATTATTAATGTTTCAATGTTTTAAATTTTATATAACTTAATTTTAGATGTTAATGGTTGTTTTAACTTTTAAGGTTGCTTCTCATATATATTTTTTAAGGAAAATGATATTTTATTATTCAAGAAAAAAAAAAAGAGAAAACACCCAAAAACCTTTAATCGTTAATTGGTGGCACAATGATTAGTATAGCGCTTGACGTGAAAATATTTTTCAAATCGCACCTCAACACAATCTGACATGACACATAAACATCTCTAATCCGAATAAAATTCTCATGGTATTCATCCTCTCATTCAAATTAAAGTATACACTAGAATTAAAAGAAAACAAATATTGAAGTTCCTTCGGTAAAAGTTAAAAGGATAATAAAAGGATATAAAGCTGAGGCCATTGTTCTCCAATGTTCATCGAGCCATCATCATCATGTCACTTGTTGATGCAGCAGCATCAAACCAGTCCTATATATAAGGCAATCTCTCTAAGCAATACAATCACCACCACCAACCCCACGTTTGATTTATGTTAGTGGGTTTCTTCTTAGTTTCCTAGAAGCTAAGCATGGACCAAATTAAGAGGATGGAGTGCCAAGTCGAGGTCAAGTCCTCAGCTGATAAGTTCTTTGATGCCTACAAGACCAAAGCTCAGCTTATGCCAAAATTGGCCGATCAAGTCGTTAGAGATGTAAAACTTCTTGAAGGTAGTGATTGGAATTCCGAGGGTTCGGTTAGACAATGGGATATGATTATCGGAGGTAAGCTTATCAACACAAATATGTAAAACCATGGTTATCAGGGTTGGACTGGACCAATCGTTCGGGCTGATTAGATTAGGAATTAACTAGCGTATTGATCTAGAGATAGGCTTTAGATCAATTGACCTGCAGTTTAATCGTTTTTTATTATTTTTCAAATTGATTAGATTAGGAATTAACTAGCATAACAATCTAGAGATAGGCTTTAGATCGGTTAACCTGCAGTTTAATCGTTTATTATTATTTTTTTATAAATTTTTAATGATTTATTTAATTGAATTGCTCGGATTGATGAATTGATTACTTTAACAGTTCGATTTTCTAAAAACCTTGCATAAAACCCCTTTCCATCACATAATCTGATAGTCATTTTGAAACTCGACTAAAATTTGGATTCGAGTTAGGTAAGACCCTTAAACGAGGTGCAAAACTCTCTTTATGCAGTTTTTTCTATCCACGAGACTTGAACCTAAAACCTGATTTAAGAGGTATTGAGTTCCTTACCACTCAACCTAACATGAGTTGGTTATGTTAGTTATCTAGATTGATTAACATATTATGTTCAAAAAAATGCCATTCCTTGTTTAACAAAGTAAATGGATGTTTTTTATTTGGAGTTGAATTGCAAATGAAAGAAAATAAATTTTCATTTCATATTTTAAACGGTAAATATTAACTCTATTAAAATTTATACTTATTTGGTTCTTTTTACTAGTGCAACTCTAAAATTAACCCATTTAATAGTAGAATAACTAATTTGAACCAATCATTATAATAGAGGGATTTGGCAAATATTTTCCCTTTTTTTTAAAGGTAAGCTACAACAGAGATCACCCAACTATAGGTTTTTTTTCGTTTTTGTCACCTAACTATAAAAAGCTACAAAATAGTCACCCAACTATAGTTTTTTTTCTTTTTTGGTCTCCCAATGAAAAGTTACAAAATGGTCATTCAACTATTTGATTTTATTTTTTTATCACCATCTAGGTAACATAAAAAACAAAACACCCTAAAATCCAAGATAATTGGGTGACCAAAAAAGACAAAATTGAATACTTGAATAATTATTTTGTAACTTTTCATAATTAGATGACCAAAAAAGAAAGAAAAACCATAATTCCAGGTAAGCTTGACACTTGTAAGGAAACTAGGGAAAAGGTGGATAATAAAGATAGGACTATTATCTACAAATTGGTGGACGGTGAAGTTATGAAAGCTTTCAAAAGCTGGAAATCCATCCTCAACGTGATGCCGATGGGGGAGGGAAGTTTGGTTAAATGGACCATGGAATTTGAAAAGCAAAATGGCTATGTCCCTGATCCTGTCAAGTATGGCGAGTTTTTAATTACCTGGGCTAAGAATGTCGATGTTTACCATCTCAATGTCTAATTAAATAATTAAGGAAACGACATATATCAGTAATTTGATTATATATCTAATTCTTAAATAAATTATATGAATTATCATAATAAATATATATTTAAATATTTTATAATAACTGATTAAGCATTAACTTAATTAGTATCGTTATGATTATAACAATAAAGAAAATGTAAGCTCAAGCATATTTATGAAAGTACAAGCATGTATTTTATTGTCAATGTTTAGGATGAAAATTAATGTAATCTTTGCTTTATGTATGAAAGATCATGCTTCTCTTATGTTATATGATAATTTCGTGGTAACCACAAAAATAGAAAAATATGTGCTTTTTTTTTTCACATTATAAAAATTAATTTTTGTTACTATTATTTTTTTTTACAGAAATTATTATTAATGTTTCAATGTTTTAAAATTTATATAACTTAATTTTAGATGTTAATGGTTGTTTTAAGGCTGCTTCTCATATATATTTTTTAAGGAAAATGATATTTTACTATTCAAGAAAAAAAAAACACTCCAAAACCTTTAACGGATCGTTAATTGATAGCATAATAATTAGAAAAAATATTTTTCAAATCGCACCTCAACATAATTTGACATGAGATATAAATATCTCTAATTCAAATAAAATTCTCATGGTTTTCCATCCTCTCATTCAAATTATAGTATACACTAGAATTAAAAGAAAACAAATATTGAAGTTCCTTTGGTAAAAGTTGAAAGGAATTATAAAAGGATATAAAGCTGAGGCCATTTTCTCCGATGTTCATCGAGCCGTCATCATCATGTCACTTGTTGATGCAGCAGCATCAACCCAGTCCTGTATATAAGGCAATCTCTCTAAGCACTACAATCACCACCACCAACCCCAAGTTTGATATAAGTTAGTGGGTTTCTTCTTTGTTTCCTAGAAGTTAAGCATGGACCAAATTAAGAGGATGGAGTGCCAAGTCGAGATCAAGTCCTCAGCCGATAAGTTCTTTGAAGCCTACCAGACCAAAGCCCAGCTTATTCCAAAAATGGCCAATCAAGTCGTTAGAGATGTAAAACTTGTTGAGGGTAGTGACTGGGATTCTGAGGGTTCGGTCAGACAATGGTTTTTTGTTGCCGGAGGTAAGCTTATCTACACAACTACGTAAAACCATGGTTATCAAGATCGGACTGGACCAATTATTCGGATTGATTAGATTAAGAATTAACTGGCGTATTGATCTAGAGTAGGCTTTAGATCGATTGACCTGCAGTTCAATCGATTTTTAATATTTTTTATTTTTATAAATTTTTAATGATTTATTTAATTGAATTGTTTGGAGCGGCAAATTAATTATGTTAGCTGTTCGACCACTATTTCGATTATGACAACCTTGCATAATACCCATTTTCCATCAGATTTATTAAATATTTATGTTAGTCTCTCTTCTCTTCTCTTCTCTTTTCTTTTCTTTTCTTTTCTTTTTTTTTTTTTTGAAATATTTCAGAATCTGATAGTCATTTTGAACCCTGACTAAAGTTCACATTCAAGTTGGGTAAGACCCTTAAATAAGGTGCAAAACTCTCTTAATGTAGTTTTCCCTATCCACAAAACTTGAAACCTTATTTAAGAGGTCTTTAGTTCCTTCACTCAACCCAACATTAGTTGGTTATGTTAGTTATATGGATTGATTAACATATTATATTCAAAAAATACCATTAGTTGTTTAACTAAAGAGTTTTTAGTACTATAAATGGATTTTTTTTTTTATTTGGAGTTGAACTGCAAAGGAAAGAAAATCAATTTTCATTTCATATTTTAAACTGTACATATTAACTCTATTAAAATTTATATTTATTTGATTCTTTTTACTAGTACAACTCTAAAATTGACCCATTTAATAGTACTTTCACTTTTTTTAAGGTAAGCTATAGTAGAAGTCATCCAACTATAAAGGGTTACAAAATAGTCATCCAACTATGATTATTTTTTTGTCACCAACTATGAAAAGTTACAAAATGCTCATTCAACTATTCAATTTTATTTTTTTGTCACCATCTAGATAACGTAAAGATGAAAACACCCAAAAATCCAAGATAATTGAGTGACAAAAAAAACAAATTTGAATATTTGAATGACTATTTTGTATCTTTTTTATAATTGGACGACCAAAAAAATCATAATTGAATGAGTATTAATGTATTTTTTTTAATTAATGCTAATGTTCATCACTCTTACAGATAAAAGGTGGATGATAGAGATAGGACTATTCTTTACAAATTGGTGGAAGGTGAAATCATGAAAGCTTTCAAAAGTTGGAAGTCCATCTTCAACGTGATGCCGATGGGGGAGGGAATGTAACGCCCTGAATAATTATCTCTATTTCTGTAAATATTTGACACAAATGTGTATCTCCTATAGTGGTTAAGTATTCTGGGTGTGTTTGAAAGGTTTTGGGTTCAAGTCTCACTTTTGTAAATTTGGTTATTTTTTATCCAAGCCTTACCCTTGTTCAGTGGGCTTTTATAAAATTGGTTGTTAGTTCATATTAGAATGAGCCTGCTGGTTTGAGGGTAAAGGAGTTGGTGTGTTGGAAGTCTTGTGTTCAAACCCCTGCGAGAACGTGGGTATTAATTTTTGATCTACTGACTAATAGAGTTTCGGTCGTATTGAAAGTCTGAGAGATGAGGGGTTAGTGGGAGAAAAATATGGGATATGGGGGTTATCAGTTTTGGTTTCTTTTCTTTTTGCTAAAAAAAATTCTCTCCCTTCTCCTAAGAAAAAACTGACGTTAGTCCTCTACTTCTCTGTCGTTTTCTTCTTATTATTCTCCCTTTCAGGTCTGTTTCCTTTTTTGTCGGCTGTCACACATTCGTTCTCGTTATTTTGGTTTTCATTGCATGTTCTGGTAAGTGGGGCTTTGTTATTCTATAACTTGTGTTTTTTCTAACGTTGATTGGGGTTATACGGTTGTTTTGGCAGCAGCGAATCAAGGAGATCGTGATTTTACTCTTGCGGAATCGTAGTCAATCGTTTAGAGTGTTGGGATAAGCGATAAGCGCTTGATTAGAGCTATGGTCGGTTTCGAGTTTTTGGATTAACCGTGTTTTAAGACTGATTGTGAGCGTTGATATGTCGACTCTTAGGTTCTGGAGGGCTCGTGGTTACTGTAGCATCTTAAACGAACAATGTGTGTTTCCAAAACACGAAAAACTAAGTTTCAGCGAAAGCCAAAAAACTACACTGTCCACACCACACGGGCATGTGGTCACCCATGTGGATGGTCGTGTGAGAGACACGGTCGTGTGGTCTACGAAGGCATGGCCGTGCGCAGTACACGACCGTGTGGTGGCTCGAGTGTGGCCGTGTGAGCCACACGGGCTAGGCCAAGTTGGGTATGTGGGCCACACGGACGTGTGGGCCCACATGGGTATGTTGCACGAGGGTGTGGGTTTTGGGCCAGGCCGTGTGGGCCCATACGGCTATATGGGCCCATTTTTCTAAAATTTTCCCTAGGGTCGCATAGGTCGCTCTGATCGACTGTGGGCCTACTGTAACGTCAGTAAGGGCTGATTAAACCCTAATTTGTATGCTATGACATTCTGATAGACTGATTTGAGCAGGATACTAAATGTATGCCTGTGTATACTGATGTATGTGACTATTATTTGTATAAAGCATGTTGAGCATGTTTATTGTATCGGTATCTGAATCTCTATATCTGTTATTGGGGTGGGATTTGTAAATGAGGAGAAAGTATTCTGTTTGGCGTTTATCACCTTTATACTGGTAGCATGGCTGCATATTATCTGATATGTGTCTTAATGGCACAACGTGGTGTGTAGGGATGGGTGGGTGTTTTTAACCCCACATGGTGTGATGTGATGGGATGGTCAGAGTTGGTGTGTAGAGGATGGGGGTAGGATTCTGCATATCTGAATCAAAATCGAATCAGATTCAGACATCGATTGTGCATTTAATTCTGTATGTTTGCACGCTTAAATCTGTTGGGTTACACACTGAGTTTTTGTAAACTCACATGTAACACCCCAAAATTTGGAATTTTAATTGTTGCACTATTTATTGCGTTAAGCTAGTTAACAATGGTAATTGTGTATGTTTAGGGGTTCAATGAGAGCTCGAGGTTGAATTGGGCCCTAGTAATAAAATTTGTATTTAAGCTTATTAAGGAGAGATAGTAAGTGGCATCAAGGCTTAAGGAGATAAGTGTGCATTTTGTTAGCACAAGTGAAGCCGATGAGAGGAGTGGTGTGGCGTTGCATGTATGGGCTTGAGGGGAGGAGTTTGAATCCCATGGAGTGCAAAATTGTTGATTTAATTTTTGTACTTCCTTCCTAAGTGTTGGCCATGGTTGTAATTATGGTAGGATAGACTCTTTTTTTATGGTATGATGGCTAAGAGTGAATTAAGGAAAAGGCATGTAAGTGGGGGAAAAGAGAAATGGCTAAGAGTGAATTAAGGAAAAGGCATGTAAGTGGAGGACATAAGGCATGAAACAAGGAAGACTTTTTTATGGAAAGTTTGGAATGACCAAACTTTATCCATGAACTTGGACGGTTTGGGGATTAGGGGGGGTGACCAAATATTGTTGGAAGCTTTTGTAAGGATGTGTAGCAGGTTGGGTCACTTTGATTTGATTATTTGGTGCTTTTTACAAAAGCTTTTCTTCTCATCTTTTTCTCTCCCTAGCTGAATGCATTTTTGTGCATTTGTGAACATCTTGTTTTCTTCCTTTGGTCAAATTTTTTTTAGCAATTATGTGCACTATTTTCTTTTCTCTCTAAAACTTCTCTCCCATGGCCGAATGCACCTTTATTTTAAACCCTCTCTCTTTGCTTTTCTCTTATCTTTGAAAATTTAAACCATAAACCTCACATCCTCATTTTCTTTCTTTCTTGACTTATTTTCTTTTCAACCATACTTCCTTCATCATTTATTTTTCTTACATGGCCGAATGTTAGACTACCTCCATAGTCGAACCAATCTTTTCTCTCCTTTATTTTTATCAAAGCCGAATCTTCTCTTCATCGATATTGTTTTGTTGATTATTCTTTCAACCTTCGTTTAAGCAATCGTGTTATAAAGAAGGCCGAACTCGGAGTATTCGTAATCATCGTGACTCGCTAGAAATCAAATCGAAGTGTTAAGGTAAGTAGTTCTTCTTGGAATTTTTCGTTATATCTCTATTCGGCTATGTTGCAAATCGGATCGAAGGTTCGACTAATCGATTATTTTTAGGGACAAAGTTACTCGATATTCTCTATTTGTTAATCCTTCGGAAATAGTGGGTGTCGTAGGTGCCGACTATCAAGAAGGTTTAATCCTTACCGAAATCAGGTGTGTAATCCCTTACTTTCCGAATACATGTTTGAAATGGGGTGTGTAATCTCATACCTCTCTAAATGGTTGCATGAAATGTTCTGTGAATCGGTCAAAAGACTGAAAAGCCGCAAGCCAGCATCTATGGCCACTAGGGCGTACGTATGTTCGAAGTGGTAACCATATTTTGTAACAAAACAGTTTTGGTTAACAGTAGTGACGTGATTTTGAAAACTCACCAAAAATAGTGTAAATTGAATTAGAAAGTGAAGGAAATATGGATTGAAAGATAATTGAGTCTATTTTCTTATAAAAGAAACGGAGCAAGCAAAAGATTAGTATATTTTGAGATTTTTAAATTTTTGTGAGACTGGTTCAGAGTGATTTCGTGACCCTCTGTTCTGACTTGGAAAAATCACTATAAATTGTAGAAAAATAATTACGGGACATGGCTTATATTGTTAGAATCCTTAGTGAGTCTATTTTGATTTGGATCAAACAAAACCAGTATTTGAGTTCTGTACAATAAGATATCTGAGATTTAGTGAAGAGAGGGCAGAACTGTCAAACAGTGAAACAAGGGATAATTTGAAGAATAAACTGTACTAATTGGCTAAGCCAAAAATTCTGGAAAAATTACAACAAGAAGTTATATGAGTCTAGTTTCAGGGAAAATTTACGGATCTAAATTTTGAGTTTCCCAACTCAAGTTATAGTCAGTTTAGTCAGTACGACGCAGATGGACAGTTTTATTTTTATGCCCCTAATTAGTAATTAAGCCTAGGTTGCGAAAATTACCATCATACCCTTAGAGGATAAATTATCGAATTACCCTTAGTTGGTACGATTACTGAATTATAAAAACGCTCTTAAGGGCCAAATTACAAAAATGCCCCTAATGGGCTGAATTACGAAATGTCCTTATGGATCGAATTACGAAAATGCCCTTAATGGGCCAATTTGATAAATTGCTATATGGGCCAACTTGATAATTTGCTTAATGGGCCAATTTGATAAATTCCTATATGGGCCAATTTGATAATTTGCTATATGGGTCAAATGTGTTATTTGATAAATGGGCCATATTGATATGTGACAAATGGGTCAAAACTGCTATATCGATATATATGGGCCAAAACTGCTAGATCGATATATATGGGCCAAAACTGCTAGATCGATATATGGGCCAAAATTGCTAGATTGTTAAATGGGCTAAATTGCTATTTTGACTAACGGGCCAAATTGATAACTCGTAATATGGGCTTTTTGTTGAAATTTACCTTATGAAAATATTGTTATGCATTATATATATATATACATGACTGCATGGTTGGGATAAATGACGAAGAGAAGAAAGGCCTGTTGCGAAAATCTAGTTCGGTGGCTCTATCACAAATATTTTAAATGGCCTGTTGCCAAAATATTTTAAATGGCCTGTTGCCAAAATCTAGTTCGGTGGCTCTGCCACAAATATTTTAAATGGCCTGTTGCCAAAATATTTTAAATGGCCTATTGCCAAAATCTAGTTCGGTGGCTTTGCCACAAATATTTTAAATGGCTTAATGCCTCTAGTTCGATGACTTTGTCACAATCTAGTTCGATGGCTCTGCCACAAATATTATAATTGGCTTAATGCCTACTATTGGTGTGTTGGCGGGGTGGGTTGACTTGATCCCCACAGGTGTGTTGGTTGGTACGGGTGGTGTGTAGCGGATGGAAATTAGGTTTGGTTGGGAATTGCATATCACATGCATTTTTTATATATATTTGATTTATATATATTGTACAATTGTAAATGGGCTCAAGCCCAACTAATTGTTTAAATGGTTTTGGCCAAGTGAACACGGTAAGTGGGTTACACATTGAGTTCTAAGTAACTCACCCCGTTTTCTTACCCTTCTCAGGTAATGACAATTGATGGAGACTTGAGCCGGGGATGACTTCGTGTGGAGGCCATGCTACGAATGATGAGTTATAAAAACTTTGAACTTCTTTTAAGTATTTTTATTTAAGTACTATTTCAATTGCGATGTAATAAGGCCTCCGCATTATTTTTATGGATTTTTATTTGTGGATGGTTTTTAATATGTTTTAATTACTTAAATAGTAATGTTTAATTCTTATAAATGTTTTCTTAAACTTACGTATAAAAAGGGTTTTTCTTAAATATCACTTACTCGTAAAATTCCCGTGAAAACTCTTTTATAAATTTATTTCAACCAATTATTTAAGTTTTTATCCAAATTATTTCTCTGAAAAGCAAATTGTAAACTCTCATGTTTTAAAATCATGGTTTTCAAATAAATCTCGGTTTTTGATAAACTCCGTCTTAAAAAAATATATATATCATTTTGAAAAAAAAAATTGTTTTCATTAAAAGCATTGATGACTGGACGTAAGTTCGAACTGTGTGGCATGCCAAGTCTGGTCTTAACGTATAGGCCGGGTTGGGGTGTTACATTTTGTGGTATCAGAGCCAGTTTCAAAACTCGGCTGTGGTTTGGGGTTCAACAACAAATTTTGTTTAAAAACTGTTTAAATTTTTAGATTTTACGTGTTAAAGGTAGTATGGCACCACGAGCATCCGGCACCAAGTCAAGTAAGTATTTGTATACTAAATATTTATTATTGTGATATGACCGTAGGAACATTCTAGAACTTCTAGTTTTAGATGTTGAAAACGGTATAGATTGAGACTATAGGAAGTGATTGCGAAAACAACTTTATCTCTTATATCTCATAAAATATCGTTAATAAACACTGAAATAGTATATTGATTCATAAGACTTATAATCAGATTAAACTGAAATAACCAATATGAGCACTAGAGGATGTATACGTGGCCATGGTAGAGGCCGGGGTGCTAGGGTTGCGTCTAAAGCGCCGTGTCTTATGCAGGAAATGGGACCTTTGTATTTACTGGGGTGAGACTGGATCACACGACCACATGAGAGAGGACATTGCTTTGACCCAAGCAATGTTGTGAGTCCTAGAAAGGGTATGGAGCATTCCTAGCCTTCATTAGTGCTCTGGATGCCAAGGAATTATTGGTGGAAGGCGTTAGAACGGTAAATGAGTTTTCAGACGTCTTTCCCAAAAAATTTCCTAGGTTGCGTCACGACCGAGAGGTGGAGTTTGGCATTGAGCTTTTGCCCGGAATGGCTCTGGTGACCATTGCTCCTTATAGAATGGTGCCAAAGGAGTTAGCAGAGCTTAAGGCTCAAATTCAGGAATTGTTGGATTGAGAAATTATTCGACCGAGTATGTCTCCGTGGGGAGCACCGGTCTTGTTCGTCAAGAAGAAGGATGGGTCAATGCGTATGTGCATTGATTATAGGTAGTTAAATAAATTGTTGATCAAGAACAGGTATCCATTGCCGAGAATAGATGACATGTTTGATCAGTTAAGAGGAGCTTCAGCTTTCTCAAAGATAGAGTTGAGATCGGGTTATCATCAACTCAAGGTTAAGGAGGCGGATATTCATAAGGCAGCATTTCAAACTCGTTATGGACACTATGAGTTCTTGGTGATGCCGTTGGGTTAACCAATGCACCAGCTGCATTTATGGACATGATGAACCGAGTCTTTCAACCCTATCTAGATCGGTTCGTAGTGGTGTTCATAGATGATATCTTAGTATACTCGAGGAATGAAGAAGAGCATGACTCACATCTGCGCATAGTGTTACAAATACTGTGAGAAAAGCAATTATAAGCCAAATTCAGTAAGTGTGAATTTTGGCTGAAGGAAGTGACTTTCTTAGGACATGTAGTGTTAGCCGAAGGAATAAGAGTTGATCCTCGGAAGGTAGAGGCTGTGTTGGAATGGAAACCACCAAAGTCAGTGGCTGAAATTCGGAGTTTCTTAGGGTTGGCTGGTTATTATTGGCGTTTTGTTGAAGGGTTTTCATTGATTGCTGCACCACTAACTATGTTGTTGCGAAAATGAGTACCGTATGTGTGGACCGATAAACAACAAGAAAGTTTTGAGAAACTGAAGAAGATTTTGACGGAAGCGCCAGTACTGATTCAACCTGAGGCAGGAAAAGAGTTTACCGTTTACTGTGATGCGTCACATACTGGTTTAGGATGTGTGTTGATGCAAAGTGGAAAAGTGGTGGCGTATGCTTCTCGTCAGTTGAGGCCGCATGAAGTCAACTATACTACTCATGACTTGGAGTTGGCTGCGGTGGTGTTTGCTTTAAAGATTTGGAGGCAGTATCTCTATGGTGAGAAGTCGATCATTTATACGGACCATAAGAGTCTTAAGTACCTCCTTACTCAAAAGGAGTTGAACTTGAGACAACGATAATAGGTGGAGTTGTTAAAACATTATGACTTCTTCAATCGAGTACCATCTTGGAAAAGCTAACGTGGTGGCAGACGCGTTGAGTCGTAAGGTAGTATCGGAGTTAAGGGCAATGTTTGCTCATCTCAGTTTATATGAAGATGGTAGTTTGTTAGCGGAACTACAGGTGAAGCCTTTGTGGTTAGAACAGATCAAGGAGAAGCAATTATCAGATGAAAAGTTGGGTCCCATAATTCAACAAATTGAAAAGGGTGTAAGAGGGGATTTTGGATTGAATAAGGATGGCGTACTGTGTTTTCATAGAAGAGTTTGTATGCCCATGATTCGGATTTGAGACAAATGATTCTACGAGAGGCGCATAGTAGCCCTTATGCTATGCACCCCGAAGGAAATAAGATGTATCGGGATCTCCATGAGTAGTATTGGTGGCCAAGGTTAAAACGGGAGGTTACTGATTTTGTGGGAAAATGTTTGACTTGTCAACAAGTGAAGGCGGAACATCAATTACCATTGAGATTATTGCAACCGGTAAAGATTCCTCTATGGAAATGGGAAAGGATAACGATGGATTTTGTTAGTGGGCTACCTTTAACACCTACTAAGAAAGATTCTATTTGGATGGTAGTTGATCGACTAACGAAGATTGCTCATTTTCTACCAGTTCGTACGGATTACTCACTGCAGAAATTAGCTAAGCTGTATGTATCTGAGATCGTGAGGTTGCATGGGGTAACAGTGTTTATCATATCGGACAGGGATCCCAGGTTTACATCACGATTTTGGAAAGCTTTACATGAGGCTTTGGGAACAAAGTTAAACTTTAGTACGGCTTTTCATCCTCAGTCAGATGGTCAGTCAGAAAGAGTAATTCAACTTTTGGAAGACATGTTGCGTGGTTGTGTAATCGACTTCAGAGGTAGTTGGGAGGATTTCCTACCATTGGCAGAGTTCGCGTATAATAACAGTTACCAATCCAGTATCCAAATGGCACCCTATGAAGCATTATATGGTCGTAGGTGTAGTACTCCTACTTGTTGGACTGAATTAGGGGAACGACAGTTGTTGGGTCCTGAGTTGATATCTGAGACGGATGAAAAGGTAAAGGTGAATCGAGCGCGGTTAAAGGAAGCTTCAGATCGACAAAAATCGTATATGGATCTGAAGCATAAGGATATTGAAATTGGGGTGGGAGATCAGGTCTTTCTGAAAGTCTCACCCTGGAAGAAGATTTTCAGATTTGGAAGGAAGGGCAAGTTGAGCCCTAGGTTCATTGGACCGTACAGTGTGTTGAAGCATGTTGGGCCAGTGGCTTATCAGCTTGAGTTACCTTCGGAGCTGAGTCAGATACATAGTGTATTTCATTTCTCAATGTTAAGGCGCTATCGATTGGATCCGTCTCATATAGTACCGTTAGAGGAAGTTGATATAAGACCTGACTTGTCTTTTGAAGAGGAGCCAATACAGATTTTAGATCAGGATGTTAAGGTGCTGAGAAAGAAGTCGATTCCGTTAGTCAAAGTGCTATGGCGTAATCAGGGGTCAGAGGAAGCCACGTGAGAGCCAGAGGATGTGATGCGACAGCAATATCCTCACCTCTTTTAATCAGGTAAATTTCGAGGACGAAATTCTCTTTAAAGGGGTAGAATTGTAACACCCCAAAATTTGGAATTTTAATTGTTGCACTATTTATTGCGTTAAGCTAGTTAACAATGGTAATTGTGTATGTTTAGGGGTTCAATGAGAGCTCGAGGTTGAATTGGGCCCTAGTAATAAAATTTGTATTTAAGCTTATTAAGGAGAGATAGTAAGTGGCATCAAGGCTTAAGGAGATAAGTGTGCATTTTGTTAGCACAAGTGAAGCCAGTAGAGGAGTGGTGTGGCGTTGCATGTATGGGCTTGAGGGGAGGAGTTCGAATCCCATGGAGTGCAAAATTGTTGATTTAATTTTTGTACTTCCTTCCTAAGTGTTGGCCATGGTTGTAATTATGGTAGGATAGACTTTTTTTTTATGGTATGATGGCTAAGAGTGAATTAAGGAAAAGGCATGTAAGTGGGGGAAAAGAGAAATGGCTAAGAGTGAATTAAGGAAAAGGCATGTAAGTGGAGGACATAAGGCATGAAACAAGGAAGACTTTTTTATGGAAAGTTTGGAATGACCAAACTTTGTCCATAAACTTGGACAGTTTGGGGATTAGGGGGGTGACCAAATATTGTTGGAAGCTTTTGTAAGGATGTGTAGCAAGTTGGGTCACTTTGATTTGATTATTTGGTGCTTTTTACAAAAGCTTTTCTTCTCATCTTTTTCTCTCCCTAGCCGAATGCATTTTTGTGCATTTGTGAACATTTTCTTTTCTTCCTTTGGTCAAATTTGTTTTAGCAATTATGTGCACTATTTTCTTTTCTCTCTAAAACTTCTCTCCCATGGCCGAATGCACCTTTGTTTCAAACCTTCTCTTTTTGCTTTTCTCTTATCTTTGAAAATTTAAATCATAAACCTCACATCCTCTTTTTCTGTCTTTCTTGACTTATTTTCTTTTCAACCATACTTCCTTCATCATTTATTTTTCTTACATGGCCGAATGTTAGACTACCTCCATAGTTGAACCAATCTTTTCTCTCCTTTATTTTTATCAAAGCCGAATCTTCTCTTCATCGATATTGTTTTGTTGATTATTCTTTCAACCTTCGTTTAAGCAATCGTGTTATAAAGAAGGCCGAACTCGGAGTATTCGTAATCATCGTGACCCGCTAGAAATCAAATCGAAGTGTTAAGGTAAGTAGTTCTTCTTGGAATTTTTCGTTATATCTCTATTCGGCTATGTTGCAAATCGGATCGAAGTTTCGACTAATCGATTATTTTTAGGGACAAAGTCACTCGATATTCTCTATTTGTTAATCCTTCGGAAATAGTGGGTGTCGTAGGTGTCGACTATCAAGAAGGTTTAGTCCTTACCGAAATCAGGTGTGTAATCCCTTACTTTCCGAATACATATTTGAAATGGGGTGTGTAATCTCATACCTCTCTAAATGGTTGCATGAAATGTTCTATGAATCGGTCGAAAGACTGAAAAGCCGCAAGCCAGCATCTATGTCCACTCAGGCGTACGTATGTTCGAAGTGGTAACCATATTTTATAACAAAATAGTTTTGGTTAACAGCAGTGACGTGATTTTGAAAACTCACCAAAAATAGTGTAAATTGAATTAGAAAGTGAAGGAGATATGGATTGAAAGATAATTGAGTCTATTTGCTTATAAAAGAGACAAAGCAAGCAAAAGATTAGTATATTTTGAGATTTTTAGATTTTTGTAAGACTGGTTCAGAGTGATTTCGAGCTCCTCTGTTCTGACTTGGAAAAATCACTATAAATTGTAGAAAAATAATTACGGGACATGGCTTATATTATTAGAATCCTTAGTGAGTCTATTTTGATTTGGATCAAACGAAACCAGTATTTGAGTTCTGTACAATAAGATATCTGAGATTTTGTGAAGAGAGGGCAGAACTGTCAAACAGTGAAACAAGGGATACTTTGAAGAATAAACTGTACTAATTGGCTATGCCAAAAATTCTGGAAAAATTACAGTAAGAAGTTATATGAGTCTAGTTTCAGACCAAATTTACGGATCTAAATTTTGAGTTTCCCAACTCGAGTTATAGTCAGTTTAGTCAGTACGACGCAGATGGACAGTTTTATTTTTATGCCCCTAATTAGTAATTAAGCCTAGGTTGCGAAAATTACCATCATACCCTTAGAGGATAAAGTATCGAATTACCCTTAGTGGGTACGATTACCGAATTATAAAAACGCTCTTAAGGGCCAAATTACAAAAATGCCACTAATGGGCTGAATTGCGAAATGTCCCTATGGATCGAATTACGAAAATGCCCTTAATGGGCCAACTTGATAATTTGCTTAATGGGCCAATTTGATAAATTCCTATATGGGCCAATTTGATAATTTGCTATATGGGTCAAATGTGTTATTTGATAAATGGGCCATATTGATATGTGACAAATGGGTCAAAACTGCTATATCGATATATATGGGCCAAAACTGCTAGATCGATATATATGGGCCAAAACTGCTAGATCGATATATGGGCCAAAATTGCTAGATTGTTAAATGGGCTAAATTGCTATTTTGACTAACGGGCCAAATTGATAACTCGTAATATGGGCTTTTTGTTGAAATTTAGCTTATGAAAATATTGTTATGCATTATATATATACATGACTGCATGGTTGGGATAAATGACGAAGAGAAGAAAGGCCTGTTGCCAAAATCTAGTTCAGTGGCTCTACCACAAATATTTTAAATGGCCTGTTGCCAAAATATTTTAAATGGCCTGTTGCCAAAATCTAGTTTGGTGGCTCTGCCACAAATATTTTAAATGGCTTAATGCCTCTAGTTCGGTGACTTTGTCACAATCTAGTTCGGTGGCTCTGCTACAAATATTATAATTGGCTTAATGCCTGCTATTGGTGTGTTGGCGGGGTGGGTTGACTTGATCCCCACAGGTGTGTTGGTTGGTACGGGTGGTGTGTAGCAGATGGAAATTAGGTTTGGTTGGGAATTGCATATCACATGCATTTTTTATATATATTTGATTTATATATATTGTACAATTGTAAATGGGCTCAAGCCCAACTAATTGTTTAAATGGTTTTGGCCAAGTGAACACGGTAAGTGGGTTACACATTGAGTTCTAAGTAACTCACCCCGTTTTCTTACCCTTCTCAGGTAATGACAATTGATGGAGACTTGAGCCGGGGATGACTTCGTGTGGAGGCCATGCTACGAATGATGAGTTATAAAAACTTTGAACTTCTTTTAAGTATTTTTTATTTAAGTACTATTTCAATTGCGATATAATAAGGCCTCTGGTATTATTTTTATGGATTTTTATTTGTGGATGGTTTTTAATATGTTTTAATTACTTAAATGGGGCTGTTTAATTCTTATAAATGTTTTCTTAAACTTACGTATAAAAAGGGTTTTTCTTAAATATCACTTACTCGTAAAATTCCCGTGAAAACTCTTTTATAAATTTATTTCAACCAATTATTTAAGTTTTTATCCAAATTATTTCTCTGAAAATCAAATTGTAAACTCTCATGATTTAAAATCATGGTTTTCAAATAAATCTCGGTTTTTGATAAACTCCGTCTTAAAAAAATATATATATATCATTTTGAAAAAAAAAATTGTTTTCATTAAAAGCATTGATGACTGGACGTAAGTTTGAACTGTGTGGCATGCCAAGTCTGGTCTTAACGCATAGGCCGGGTTGGGTTGTTACATCACATCTGTTGTCTGTTTTGTCAGATAATCCACAGACTTAGGCGGATCAATGTGACGGAGCCTCTCGGGGACCACGAGTTCATAACTGGTTATGTTTATGATTTTTATTTTAAAGATTATTTTTTGGATTTTTGTAATAACTGGACTCACTAGACTTTTTGGCTGATTTCTTTTGGATTTGGATTTCGTGTTAGTACTTAATTTACAACTGATATCTAATAACGACAGTTTCTACTAAAACAAAGGTTTTCTAAAAATACGAACTAAATTCTGGAAATACAACGTTTTCGTAAGCTTCCGCTATAAAATATGTTTTAAGGCTAATTAATTAATTGAATAAACGTTTTGACAGTGAATAAAAGCAAATAAGACTTCTAAAATTGAAATGGTTTTTGTAATGACCCAAAATTCACGGGCACCGAAAAAGCGAGTTATAGGGCCTCCGTCTTAGTGAACCGAGTTCGTAAATATTTATTAGGAATATTTGTGAGGCTAGTTGTGTGTTTAATTAGGCTTTAATTAAGTGAATTTAGCTTAATTAAGATAAATTAGGAAAAATGGTTAAATTGAATAAGGGGTAAAAGTCGAATTATAGATTAATGAAAAGAAAGAGGGACCAAAATGGCAAATATACCATTCACCATAAATGAGGCGGCAAATGTTGATAAAAATCTAAGATTTTTATCGTTTAATTATTATTACATTATAATGTATATAATTATTTTATTATATGGTAATTTATATTAGTTATAAACTAAAAAAATTATATTATATGAATAAATCAAAAAATTTGTCAAATGGATGGTGATGATATTGTACAATTGTAATATATATATATATGTGTACATTTGTAATACTTATATTTAATTAGTAGATAGATATTTATTATTTAAAAATATATTTAATAATTAAATAATTAGTATAAGATTTTTTTGGTTGATAATAAATTATGATTTTGCCAAATGTATGGTAAAGATAAAATACAAGTGTATTAATTTAAGTATGCACATTTGTAATATTTTTATTTAATTAGTAAATAGATATTTATTATTATTAAATTAAGTTAATAAAATATTCATGAGATAAATAAATATATTATGAGATTTTTTTGTGATAAATAAATCATATGGTGACAATTGTAGGGTGATGATAGTGCACAAATGTACAAAGAAGTATGTATACAAATGTATTATTTATAATTGTAGGGTTACCCTGTTTTCTTTCAGGTTTCAATTTTGAATAAATGTATGACTAAAAAATCTTTACTCTCAGGACATTGTAGTGGGACTTACAGAAGCAACCCCTATTCTTAAGGAGCTCTTGGAAGCCTTTAGCAGCATCAATGAAGGCGACTTGCTGCGGACAATTAGAAAGAAATATAGGGGTAAGACTTACTTGGGATTGTCTTTTGAGACTTACTTAGAATTTACTTTTGACAATGTGAAGGTAGAGGCGGAAAAGTAACATATTTACTTTGGATCTAAGTTTTATCATTATTATTTTGTGAAGTATATATGTCCTTTTCTACCTAACCACAATTCAATTTATAAGTTTTCAAATGGTTAGACATAATTTATTAATGATTCATGATTTCGCTAAGTATACTTTTTTTTTATTGAAATAATTAATTTATTTTTTGCTGCTATTCCATTTAATAATATTTTTGAATAAATGAATTGAAAAATCTAACAAATGCATACTTTAAGTACTAAATTGAAATAAAAAATAGTTTAAATATGAAAATAAATTAATTATTTCAATAAAAATTAAGTATACTTAGCGAAATCATGCTCTAACCATTTGAAAACTTATAAACTGAATTGTGGTTAGGTAGAAAAGGACATATATACTTCACAAAATAATAATGATAAAACTTAGATCCAAAGCAAAGATGTTATCTTTCCGCCTCTACCTTCACAAAGTCAAAAGTCAATTTCAAGTAAGTCTCAAAAGACAACCCCAAGTAAGTCTTACCCCTATATTTCTAATTGTCTGCACAAGTCGCCTTCATTGATGCGGCTAAATGAGCTCCTTAAGAATAGGGGCTGCTTCTGTAAGTCCCACTACAATGTCATGAGAGTAAAGAGTTTTTAGTCATACAGTTATTCAAAACTGAAACATGAAAGAAAACAGGGTAACTCTGTTTTGAATATTTATATATATTTTCCTCCTCCTCCTCCTCCTCTCCATTCCACATCCATAATTTATATTACATGCTAATAAGTAACATTATCTATGATTTTACTATTTACTTATAAATTTATTCAAAGTTATCCATTTGAGTCATAGTCACTAAATTATTTATATCTTGAGTTACAGAATTCCAATTTAAGATCCGTTTGATGTTTTATAAACTAGACTCAAATATTTTTCTACCATAAAAATTTTAAGATTTATAGTTTATCCAATAAGTACAGTAAAATCTTCAAACTTGACTCTATTTTGCTGTTTGACAGCTTCTACCATTCTTTACTAAAAATTAATTATCTCTTAGTTCAGAACTTGGATGATGTTCCTGTTTGTTTATATTAAAAATAGACTTATTAATTATTTAAACATGTAAATTTAAGCCCCTAATTCTTTGTCTAAATTTTTATGATTTTTCAAATTCATAACAGGGGAACCTAAAATCATTCTAACCTTGTCTCACAAAACCTACTATATCTGATGATTTACAATTCCATTGCTTACACCGTTTCTTCTATAAGAAACTAGACTCAATAATATTTAATTTCATATTTTATTCACCTTCTAATTCGATTTATACAATCTTTGGTGATTTTTCAAAGTTAACCTACTGTTACTGTCCAAAACTGTTTCTTATAACTTATTTTACAATTTAAATTCTTTACCCAATTTTAACTTGAAATTCTATCAATTTAACCCTAATTCACCAATTAATTCAACATAAACTATATTCAAAAGCCTAAGAAATTTTAAAACTTCAACTTAATTTCAACAAAACTTTGATCTAAAACTTCTAAAACATCAAATTTAAGTAAAAAGGACTTAATTGACTTACCTATTAAAACTTCAAGCTCTCAAACCTTAGTTTCTCCTTTTCTTTTCTTTTCTTCTTTCTTTCCTCCTATTTCGTTTAAACTCTCTGCTTCTATTTCTTCTTCTGTTTCTTTTTTTTTACTTTGTCGAAACCATCTTTATGATTTTGGTAAAAATGGGGATCGACTTTTAAAAATAGAAATGGAGTCGCCACCAATCTTTTTCCGCTTAGATGTGATCGGATCATCTTATAAAATATTTTATTTCAAAAACATTAATTTTGGCCTACGAAATTCAAGAAAACAGGTTCAAGAGTCGGTTACGTACGAGGAAGGATTAGCACCCTTGTAACGCCCAAAATTGGCACCGGATTGATTAGTCATTGCCCCAATGTCGAAAATTTGAAAAGATTTAAAAATATGATTTCTTTAAAATTTTGAACAATTTGAGGTGGAATTGGAGATTCTTTTGTTCCGAAAGCATACAAACATCACATCCAGCACGTTAGGACGTGATGTTTTAAACCCTCGTAACCAAAATCATCTCATGATTTACAAAATTCATTAAAGGGATATTTAGTTATTTGGACGAATGAAAAACCGAAACCCAGCACGTTAGGGCACAATTTCTCGAACTTCCAAACACAAATCATTGCCTTGTTTTCTGAAATCCTTATCCCGATATAACAAAACGTCATATCCAGTGACTTAGGACATGACAATTTTGAATTCTCGGAAATAAGTTTTTATTTAACCTTTAAAAGGAAAGTAATAGATTCTTCAGACTCGAAGGGGAAAATCAAAACCCAGTAAGTTAGGGTACGATTTCTTTCGAACCCTAAAACGCGGAGTGTTTGCTTATTTTGAAAATATAATGTGGTCGTAACAAAATGGAAAATAAAATGTAAAACGATTTACAATGCTAGCTTGTATAACAGCATGATGATGACAAAGTATAATAACAATAATAAAAGTAGGAATAAAATACAATAAAGTAAAAGCAAGATAAATGAAATAGAATAAATGAGAATTGCAACAAAAATGGAGGCTATATACAATAATGAAAATTATAGAATGATAATAATAGTAACAGCAAAAAAAAAATGTGATAATAATGTATATTAAAATATTAGTGATAATAATAATAATAGTAATAATAATAATAATAAAAGTAATAGTAAAAATAAAAATTGTATTAGTAATAATAAAATAATAGTAAGGATATTAAAAAATAATATAAAAATAATAGTAGAAGTAAAATAAAAATATATTAATTATAAAAATAATAATATATGTTAATAATAGTAAAAATATAAAAAACAATAGTAAAAATAATGAAAATAGCAATAATAATGGTGATACTAAAAAAATAATAATAATAATAACAATACTAATAACAGTAGATATATAATAATAATAAATAAAGCTATAATAATAATATATATAAATAATGGTCACAAATATAATAATAATAATAGTACGTATAATAATAATAATAATAATAATAATAATAATAATAATAATAATAATAATAATAGGAAAATAATGACAATAGGGTATAATAATAGTAATATATATACAAATAATGGTAATAAAAATATAATGACAATAATAAAGTTAATTATAAATAAAATTTAAAAATGGTAGTAGTAAAATTAAAATAATAACTTTAATAATAAAAAAAAATAATAAAACTAATTATAATAATATTAATAGTAAATGAAAATAATAATAAAAGTAATAGTATAAATAAAAATAATATTAATAATAAAAGAATAGTAAATATTGAAATTAATAGTGATTAAAAATTATGGTAGTAGAAAATAATACTAGCAATATTGTAAGTAATAATAATAATATTATTATTAATAATAATAAAAATAATAACAATAATGATAAATATGAAAATAATGAATATGGTAATAATAAAATAATAATAATAATATCTATATAGAAATAATAAATAAAAATATTAAACATGGCAAAAAATAATAAAATAAAATACAGAAGGGACTGAATTAAACTTAAAATGAGGGACCTGCTCGAACGCGCGGATAACATGGAGGGACTAAAAGGGAAAATATTCCCTCCCTCCAAAACATTGTATTTCAAGGGGGACTCAAATGAAAACCAAATAAAATTTAAGGGCAAAATTAAAAAATAAGGAAAACTTAATTATAAAACCATAAAAATGTGGAAGGGCTAAAAGCGCAATTAGCTCTTCCTAAAAAAAGGCTTTCAGATCCTAGGCCGGAGCGGGTCGGGCCAAGGCAAAACGACGCCGTTTTGTGCCCAAACGCACGGCTCAAAAACGATATCGTTTCCAATTCGTATAAAAGGCTAATTTTTCTGAAAATATTTCATTTTCATTCTGTTTTTCAAAAAAAACGAAGGGCTCTCCAAATCCTCTGCTGGGTGATTTTCGGTCGGCGCGACCAGCCGCGGTGGTCGGAACCCCAAAAAAAGTAAGTTTTTTTTTATTTTTTTAAATATATTTTAAACTATTATATATGAAAAAAAACTAAAAATAAATAATAATAATAATAATAATAATAAAACAGATTAGGAAAAATAGACTAAAAAAAATAAAAAGAGACCTGTTATTTTTTTATTTTTTCGTATATATTGTTTTTATTCTTCTGTGTTACAGATTTTTTGGCGTTTTATAACCCAGAAAACAAAAAAGGAAATACAAAAACTTTTGTCTCATTTGCCTTTTTGTTGCTCTTTCTTTCCCCTTTTTTTTGCAGGTGGGAGGCGCAGATCTCGGCGTGGGGCGTCATTCGGGCGTGGATTGAGGCTGGACGAGGGGCTGACTTGCGGCGCAAAGGAGAAGAGCTGCTGAGGCTTGCGGCGCCTAGGGTTTCAGAAACCCTAGGCTTCTGAAACTGTTTTAGGTTTTGGGCCGTGTAGGTTGGGCTAGAATTTGGGCTATAAATTGGGCTAGATTAAGTTTGGGTTGTAACGGGCTTCGGGTATTTAGTTTTAGGTATTGGGTACTGTTTTGGGTCTAGTTGTATTTAGGCCATTAAAATTGGGTTTTGAAAAATGGACTGTATTAATGGATATTATTTATTATTATTTTTATTTATTTTGGTTTTTGTATGAATGGAATGGGCCAGGGCTAAATTGGGTTCCTACATACTTTATATCTTACATATATTAGTTAATAGTAATAATAATAATAATAATAATAATAATCTATTTAATAACAAATACTTATTTTACAATTAGACAATTATATATTTTACACTTGTCTTTAATTAATTTGTTTATTACAATTAAATCTTATGATATAATTATTTAATTAATAAATATCTATTTAATATCAACTATAAATAATACATTTGTATACATACTTCTTTGTACATTTGTGCACTATCATCACCCTACAATTGTCACCATATGATTTATTTATCACAAAAAAATCTCATAATATAATTATTTATCTCGTGAATATTTTATTACTTTAATTTAACAATAATAAATATCTATTTACTAATTAAATAAAAATATTACAAATGTACATATATATATATATTTACAATTGTACAATATCATCACCATCCATTTGGCAAATTTTTTTATTTATTCATATAATATAATATTTTTAATTTATAACTAATGTAAATTACCATATAATAAAATAATTATATACATTATAATTTAATAATAATTTTATCAACATTTCTCGCATCATTTATGGTGAATGGTATATTTGCCATTGTGGTCCCTCTTTCTTTTTATTAATCTATAATTCTACTTTTATCCCTTATTCAATTTAGCTCTTTTTCCTAATTTATCTTAATTAAGCTAAATTCACTTAATTAAAGCCTAATTAAACACACAACTAGCCTCACAAATATTCCTAATAAATATTTACGAACTCGGTTCACTAAGACGGAGGCCCTATAACTCGCTTTTTCGGTGCCCGTGAATTTTGGGTCATTACAGTTTTAACGTGTAGAGTTCAGTATCAAAACCCATTCTTTGTGACACCTCCTGATTTGGCTATAGTGTCTAGGCCGGGTTTGGGGTGTTACATTTAGTGGTATCAGAGTCAGGTTGCAAAACTCGGGCTATGAAATTTTGGGTTCCAAAATTGTGTTTAAAAAAGAGTTGGTTTTTAAATAATTTGAACAATTTAGAAAGAATGTGGTACACTGAGTTTCAGGCGCCAATCTTGTAAGTATTTCTAAAACTTAGATAGAACTGTACTGAAACACTGTAGATAGTACTTTCTGAAACCGTACTGAAATAGTTAGAGACTGAAATTTTTGAAAACATTTTTGAACCTCTAATAATTTTGCATAAAATATCTACTAATAAATACTGGAACTGATTCATAAAACTTTATAATGTAGATAAAAATTCAAAACTTACGATAAGCGCTCGTGGAACTCGTGGACGTGGCATTCGTGGTCGTGGTAGAGGCTGTAAGAGGGCTCAAGCTGAGTCATCTTCTCTAGGTAGTATGCCTTATTTAGATACGAGTAAGACGCCAGTTTCGTCTGCTACTGAGACTGGGTCTCAAAGTAGCTTGGCTAGAGACGACGCACTGTCCCAAGCCATGCTGAGGATTTTGGAGAGTGTCGTTGGACCCCCATTCTAGAGCTGCAGACCGAGGGTCAGTAACTGAATGATTCCGTTCCAATGGTGCTGAGTTGTTTAGGGGTGTCACTAGAGTCGCCCCTAATGTGGCCGAGTATTGGTTGGAGCCACCGAGAGGATCATGAATGATCTAGACTGTACTCCTAAGTAGAAACTGAAGGGTGCAGTCTCTTTGCTTTGCGATGCGGCTTATCAATAGTGGTTGATGGTTGAGGAGGGTACTCAGCCTGATCGTCTGAATTGGGATTTCTTTAAGACCACCTTTCAGAGTAAGTACGTAGGGGCGATCTATGTGGATGCTTGCAGGCGTGAGTTCGTGAATCTCATGCAGGGCAATAGATCTGTGGCCAAGTATGAGGCCGACTTTCTGAGGTTGAGCCGCTACGCTCAAGGCATGGTGGCGTCTGAGTATGAGAGGTGCGTCCAGTTTGAGGATGGATTAAAGGATAATTTGAGGGCACTGATTGCTCCACAAAGGGAGAGAGAGTTTACGGTTCTGGTTGAGAAGACGAAGATCGCCGAGGATGTTAAGCGTATGAAGCGCCAGAATAGGGACCGAGAGAGAGGCAAGAATAAGAGGGATTTGGAGCCCTCTAGTTCTATTCAGAGGCCTAAGAAAAAGGCCAGACTTGATGGGCCTATTAGAGTGAAAGTCCCTGTTGCTCCCACCCGGGATTCAGCCGTGTGGAGATTATGGTAGGCATCATTCGGGCGACTGTTAGAGAAGGATTGGGGCCTGTTTGAGGTGTGGGTCATTAGAGCACCATATTAGAGAGTGTCCACAGCGGGCAGATCAGATGCAAGCTTTAGGACCGTAGCTTCAAAGGGCAGTTCAGCAGCCGCCTAAGGGTCATAGACCGGCTAGGGGTGGAATTGGTATGGGTCGAGGGCAGAGAGCACCAGGCAGAGGTTCTGGTCAGACTGAGGTGAGGCAACCTGCGTTGGTTTATACTGCTCGACGCCGAGAGGATAGAGATGCACCAGATGTTACCACCGGTACATTCTTTATATTTGATGTATCTTATACTGCTCTGATTGACATAGGTTCTACACACTCCTATGTAGCTAGTATTATATCTGAAACTCTGGGGATTTCTGTTAAGTGCACTACTAGTGAGGTTATTATACTAAGTCCGTTAGGGCAGTCTGTTCAGGTTAGTAAACTTTTTAGGGATGATCCATTAGAGGTGCAAGGGGTGGTATTTCTGGCAGATCTGATGGAGCTTCCATTTGGGGAATTTGACTTGATCCTAGGTATGGATTGGTTGGTTAAGCATCAGGTTAGTTTGGATTACGCAACTAAGAGGGTCGTTCTGAGAACCAGGGATAATAATGAGGTGGTTGTAATCAATGAGCACCGAAATTATCTTTCTAATATGATCTCCGCACTTGTGGCTGAGAAATTGGTTCGAAAAAGATGTGCCCTAAACCTTAAACCCTAAACCAAGTGAAACCCTAATGGCCCAAATGGCCCAAATACTAAACTATTTTTAGCAAAAAAAAGAAGAAGAAGAAGAAACCCTAGCCGCATGTCTGTGCCACGTCGCCTCTCTGCTGCGATCTGACACCCTTCTACCACCACTGTTGACGACGCCCTCCGCCACCGTCGCCCACAAAGAAGAACAGACACGTAAAGCAGAAGAGACAACAAAAAACAAAAGATTTGTAACAGACAATTTTGTATTTTAGCTATAAAAAAGGCTATAACAACTACATGTAATTTTTTACACACACCAGAGTAATAAAAAAAAACAGAAATATAAATTTCAAACGTGATTTGCTTCTTTATCTATATTTATTTTTTAAAAAAATAAAAAAGGAAGAACAAAATCTAAAACGATGATCTTATTTTTTTTTCATTTCGAAATAAAATATGTAAAGGTTAGAGGTTTTTTTTTTTTTTTACCTCTTCATTGCACCACCATTGCAAGTGGTCGACATAGGCTTAGAAGGCCACCGAATCCGTAGGGATTCGTTTAAAGGCCACGCTGGAAAAGAAAAAGAAACGAAACGTTTCTTTATTTTTCCGCCGAGTTTGGCCGAGTTTTCGGGAATTTTGGGTTCGAATCGGTGATCTACGAGCGACAGGCTTCAAAAAAAAGTCTTTGGTGTTTTTCGGCCGTCCGTCATCGACAACCGGTGGCCGTCGTAGGACTCCCTGGACCCCTAGGCTAAAGCTCGGAAAGGGTGAGAGAACAAGGGGAGAGTTCTCAAGTTTTTTTTAAAGAAATGGTGCAGAATGATTTTTTTTTTTAAAAAAAAAAGCATTAGCTTTTATAGGCCTACAAAACGACGTCATTTAGGGGCTGACTCCAATAGCCCAAAATAGCGCCTTTTTGGCCTTTGACCAACGTCCGACCCGATCCGCCCAAAGGATCCGCGTGTTTTTAACTAATGGTCTATTGATGCGATAGGTCCTTCCGCTTTTTGGAAGATTCAGATATCAATTTTTTTCTTTTAATTTTACCACGAAATTTTAATTTTATTTCATTTTAATCCTCTGAGAAACGGTGCGCATATGGACAAGGGTTATTTTCCTATTCGGTCCTTGTCATTTTTAGCGGGTCATATTTTAATACTTATTAGTCTACTTTTTTATTTATAATTTATACCCCTTATTTTTATTTCAATTTCAATTCGATCCATGGTTTATTTAACTTCAAAAAAAGAATTTATAAACTGTGTCATTTGTTATTTTATTATTTATTTATTTAGTTTCAATTTTCAATTAAATGTTTTATTGATATTCACTTATTCATTTATTTATTTAATATTTCCTTTATTTTATTTTTACAATTGGTTTTTTTTATATTTTCTTTTATTGTGCCTTTTTATCTATTTATTTATTTACTTACTACTTTCAATATATTTCAAAATTTATATTATTATTATTATTATTATTATTATTATTATTATTATTATTATTGTTGTTGTTGTTGTTGTTGTTGTTGTTGTTGTTGTTGTTGTTGTTGTTGTTGTTGTTGTTGTTGTTGTTGTTGTTGTTGTTGTTGTTATTAAGCTCGAAACTAACTATTATTTCAACAAAGGCAAGCGCACCTATCGAACAGTAGTATAGCTGTGGTGAGTCCGGAATATCGTATCCTCAAGGACCAAGAGTACTAGTATTAACTATCTTTTATCGTATCCTCAAGGACCAAGAGTACTAGTATTAACTATCTTTTTATTATCTAGCCTACTAATTGAGGGAATTTGGTTTTTAATCTAAAATTAACTAACTAATTTAATTAACTATGAAAACGACGGAGAGCGAATTGGGGAAAATACTTTTGGACAACTTATATGAGATAGGCAATACCTAAGAAAGAATCCACCTAGACTTCACTTATTACTTTTGATTCATGCGATTTATTCACTTGGCTTAATCCGTAGAAATCCCTGATTTATATTAATACCTCTCTCGAGGCTACTAACAACTGACTCTAGGTTGATTAATTGAAATCTCTTTCTAATTAAAACCCCTATTGCCGCATTAACTCGATCTATGGATTTTCGTTGCCCTATCTTTAGGGTTGCAATCAACTCCGCTTAATTGTGTTGATCTACTCTTAGACAGGGACTTTTGCTCCACTGAATAAGCACATTCAACTTGAATTAATAACCTGAATTATCAAACAAGAATAAGAACTCACAATTAAGATTAAGCACAAGTATTTATCTCATAAATCAAATAATAATAACATCTGTCTTAGGTTTCATCCCCTCAAGTATTTGAGGGATTTAGTTCATACTGATAGAGGGAAACATCATAAAAGAGGAAAAATAACAAAACATAAGATAACCCAAAAACTTCTAAAGAACTTGATGGGAGATCCTCAGTCTTGATGGAGATCCTTCTCCTAAACTGATCCCGACGGCTGTTTTGGAGTATTTTCTCCTTCTACTCGGCGTCTATTTGACGTCCTGTCGAACTCCCTTTTAGGTTGCCCCCTACGGTGTTTATATAAGCTTCGAGATGCCTTTCTTGGCCCACAAATATCCTAATCCGAATAGAATTCATCTTTATTTCGGCAGGGACATGCTCGTGTGACACGTCCGTGGTCGATAGCCCAGGCCGTGTTCGATCCGGCTTGCCACACACAGCCATGCGGTCCTCTCGTGTGCGGTGGTCCAGGCCATGTAGGCCCATTTTGTCCCTTTTTGGCCCGTTTCTTGTTCTTTTCGACTCCTTAAGCTCTCCAGAGTATAAAACATGAAATTAAGAGATTAGGAGCATCGAATTCAACAATTTCAATCTAAATTCATCCAAAAGTAAGCTAAGCATGGGGTTAAAATATGTGTAAATTATGGTTTATCATACTACGATATCTGGGGCACATGTTTTCATCTTATTCCTTTAGTATTTTAGCAAATTTTGTTATGTTGATTAATTTATTTAGAGCTTTGCTCCCAAAAAATTTCAACCTTGTCCATTGTTACAATCTTTTTAGTATTTTTACATTAAAATAATGATTAATGGACTAATAATATTCAACTAAAAGGATTTCTTGCATATTACTTTGAAAGGTTTTCTAAATAGTACGAGGATATGAAACAGGACCACTAGTCAAAACTAACCAAATTTAAGAGTTAAAAATATTTGGGAAAGAATAATCTAAATTGTGATTATTTCTTCGGGTTTTCTATCAAAGATACCAGCTAAACAGGAAGGCAGGGTAATGCGTCAGTAATAAAACCTTGATAAACAAAGAGCAATGTCAACTTAAACACTAAAAGGGGATCATTTGCAAAAAAAATGACATTAAGCATTCATGCAAATATCATTCATACACATCTAGTTATGAGCATTTGATTCATTCTTATCATAACATCCTAATCACTCAGCATAAAGATAGGCCCATGAAATGGATTCTACAAGTCATGTTCCCCAGAGAATGGTGTAACAGATCAGTGAAACCACAAATCCTATACCCCTGAAGTTACAGTGGGACAGATTTAAGTCATCATGGCAGATCTTATCTCCCTTAAGTTGTAGTGGAGCATATTAAAACCACAAATCTTATCTCCTAGAAGTTGCAATGAAGCAGGTTGAAGTTACAAATCTTATCTCCCTGAAGTTGCAGTGGAGTAGATTGAAGATAGCGAATCTTATTTCCCTGAAGTTGCAGTGGAACAGATTAAAGCCACGGGTTATAAATATTATCTTTTTGAAGTTGCAGTAGAGCAGATTGAGGATGTGCATCTTATTTCCCTAAAATTGCAGTGGAATAGATTAAAGCTACAAGTCACAAATCCTAAACCCCTTAAGTTACGGTGGGACGGATTAAAATCACCATGACAAATTTTATCTTCTTAAAGTTGCAGTGGAAAAGGTTAAAGTCACAAATCTTATCTCCCTGAAGTTGTAGTAGAACAGATTGAAGATAGTAAATCTTATCTCCCTAAAGTTGTAGTAAAGCAGATTAAGATAGCAAATCTTATCTCTCTGAAGTTGCAGTAGAGCGGATTAAAGCTACAAATATTATCTCTCTGAAGATGTAGTGGAGCAGACTAAAGATAACAAATCTCATCACATTGAAGTTGCAGTGGAGCAGATTAAAATGTCAAATCCTATACCTCTGAAGTTACAGTGGGTCAAATTAAATTAAGTCACAAATCTACTTTCTTTGAAGTTGCAGCGGAGCAGATTGAAGCTACAAATCTTATCTTCTTGAAGTTGCAGTGAAATAGATTGAAGCACTAATTCCTCTACCCCTGAAGATACAATGGGATGGAATGCGGCTACTTGAAGAAGAAAAGCACCAAAGAAGTCGAGACTCGATAAGACCAGGCAAAATTGGCCCTTTTTCAAGTCTTTGCAGCATTCCCATTACACAATAATGAGCAAAGAGAGGCAGCTGTAGTAAGCCTATTTTACCTGGGCCCAAACCAAACCAAATAAAAATAAAATAATTACAAGTCCAATTACAAAAGAGGCCCAAATGACCCAAAATAAATTAAAACCCTAATGGCTCAAATGGCCCAAAAACTAAACTATTTTTAGCAAAAAAAGAAGAAGAAACCCTAGCTGCATGTCTGTGTTACACCGCCTCTCCGCATGCGATCTGACTCCCTTCTGCCACCACTATTGACCACGCCCTCTGTCATTGTCGCCTACAAAGAAGAACAGACACAAAGCAGAAGAGACAACAAAGAAAAAAACAAAGGATTTGTAATAGACAGTTTTGTATTTCAGCTATAAAAAAGGCCATAACAGCTACATGTAATTTTTTACAAACACCATAGTAAAAAAAAAACAGAAAAACAAATTTCAAAGCTGATTTGCTTCTTTATCTGTATTTTTTTTAAAAAAATAAAAAAGGAAGAACAAAATCTAAAACAAGGATTCTATTTTTTTTATTTTGAAATAAAATATGTAAGGGTTAGAGTTTTTTTTTTTTACCTCTTCGCTCACCACCACTGCGAGTGGTCGCCGTCGGCTTAGGAAGCCATCGAATCCCTAAGGATTCAGTTAAAGGCCACGCCAGAAAAAGAAAAGAAATGAAATGTTTCTTTATTTCTCTGTCGAGTTTGGCCAGTTTTCGATGATTTTGGGCTCGAATCGACATTCTACGAGCGACGGGCTTCAAAAGGGAGTCTTTGGTGTTTTTCAGCCACCGGGGATGATGGAGTCCGTCGCCAACAATTGGTGGCCATCGTGGGACTCACCGGACCCCTAGGCCGGAGCTCGGAGAGGGTGAGAGAGCAAAAAGAAAGCTCTCAAGTTTAGAGATTCGAGAAGTCATAACCTAACTTACGAGGTTTCGATTTTTTCTTTGAACCTAAATGACCGAATATCATTTTAAAGTTAAAATACATGAGATTTAAATAAAAAATAAAAGGAAAGCTTATTCTCAAGGATTCGAGGTGTCATGTCCTAACTTACGGGATGTGACATTTTGTTACCTCGAGATAAAACGGTCTTTAACATACGTTTCGATTTATCCAAGTAATTTTTACGTAAAAAATAACATTAATACAAAGAGGGATCGTATTCTAAACTCTTCTGAGATCAAATGGTTTTTTTTTAAAAAGTCAATTTCAAAAATGGTTTCGACAGAACGTATCTGACATCCGTAGTTTTCTGGGTTTGACGGGATATTATCGACGGTTTTGTCGAGGGGTTCTTTCTGATTGCAGCTCATTTGACTAAGCTTTTGCGTAAGGGTGTTTCGATTGTCTAGACTGATGCGCAACAAGCTTTGAGAAGCTCAAGTTTGTTCTAACTCAGGCTCCTATTCTGACACAGCTTGAATCTGGTAAGGAGTTTGTGGTCTACAGTAATACATCGCATGTCGGCTTGGGATGTGTATTGATACAAGATGGAAAGGTTGCTACTTATGAGTCCTGTCAGCTTAAGACACACGAAAGGAAAAATCTGTAGCATGATCTCGAGTTCGCTGCCGTGGTTTTTATATTGAAAATCCAGAGGCATTATCTATATGGTGAGAGGTGTATCATCTACACCAATCACAAGAGTCTCAAGTACCCCCTTACTCAGAAGGACTTGAACCTCAGGCAGCAGCGATGGATTGAGCTACTCAAGGATTATGACTGCATGATAGAGTGTCACCCCGGTAAGGCCAATGTGGTGGCTAATGCTCTAAGTCGTAGGGCAATGTCTGATTTGAGAATGATGTTCACTTGACTTAGTCTGTTTGATGATAGGAGTCTTTTAGCTGAGTTGCAAGTTAAGCCGACTTGGATTGATAAAATTTAACTTAAGCAGTTGGGGGTTGAGCCTTTAGGTTTGCGATTTCGTCAGATTGAGAGTGGCAGTGCTTCAGACTTTGGGCTAAATAATGATGGTGTTTTGTGTTTTCGAGGCCAGATCTGTGTGTCGAATGTTTCTGATTTGAGGCAATCAATTCTGAGAGAGGCGTATAGTAGCCCTTATGTTATGCATCCCGGTGGTAATAAGATGTATCACGATCTTCGTGAGTTGTACTTGTGGTCGGGTTTGAAGCGTGAGGTTACAGATTTTGTTGCACGATGTCTGACGTGTTAGCAAGTTAAAGCTGAGCATCAGTTGCCTTCGGGTTTGCTACAACCCATTAAGATTCCTTTATGGAAATGGGAATGAGTGACGATGGATTTCGTTAGTGGGTTGCCCTTGACACCCACTAAGAAATATTCTATTTGGGTCATCATGGATCGATTGACCAAGTCTGCTCACTTTATTCCGGTTTGGACGGACTATTCTCTGCAGAAGTTAGCGAAGCTCTACATTTCTGAGATTATAAGACTGAATGGGGTTCCTGTCTTGATTTTTTTTATAGAGATCCTCGTTTCACTTCTCAGTTCTAGAAGAAATTGCATGAGGATCTGGGTTCGAGATTGGACTTCAATACTACGTTCCACCCTCAAACCAATGGTCAATCTGATAGGGTGATTTAGATACTGGAGGACATGCTTCGGGGTTGTGTAATTAATTTTCGAGATAGTTGGAAGGATTATCTGCCGCTAGCGGAGTTTGCCTACAATAACAGTTTTCAGTTTAGCATCTAGATGGCACTTTACGAGGCTTTATTTGGTCGTAAGTGTCATACACCGCTTTGTTGGACTGAGTTGGATAAACATCGGGTTTTGGGTCCTGAATTAGTTTATGAAACTGAGGATAAAGTTAGACTTATTCGGGATCGTCTCAAAGCAGCTTCTGATAGACAGAAATCTTATGTAGATCTGAAGAGGAGAGATATTGAGTATTATGTGGGTGATTCTGTGTTTCTTAAGGTTTCTCCGTGGAAGAAGGTTTTGAGATTCGGTTGAAAGGGCAAGCTGAGCCATAGGTTTATAGGGGCGTATCGAATTCTGAAGTGTGTAGGACCGGTCACTTATCAGTTGAAGCTACCTCCAGATTTGGACCATATTTACGATGTCTTCCACGTCTCAATGTTGAGGCGGTATCGATCTCATCCTTCTCATGTTGTTTTTGTTGAGGAGATCAAGGTTTGGCCGAATTTGACTTTTGAGGAGTAGCCAGTTCAGATTCTGGATCGTGATGTTAAGGTTCTGAGGAGGAAGCCCATACCGCTAGTGAAGGTTCTGTAGCGGAATCATGGCACTGAGGAAGCTACGTGGGAACCTAAGGACTCGATGCACCAGCAATATCCTCATCTGTTCTAATCAGGTAAATTTCGAGGTCGAAATTTCTTTTAGGGGGTGGAGTTGTAACGCCCTGAATAATTATCTTTGTTTCTGTAAATATCTGACACAAATGTGTATCTACTTCAGTGATTACGTATTTTGGGTGTGTTTGAGAGGTCTTGAGTTCAAGTCTCACTTTTGTAAATTTGGTTATTTTTTATCCAAGCCTTACCCTCGTTCAATGGGCTTTTATAAAATTGGTTGTTAGTTCATATCAGAATGAGCCTGCTGGTTCGAGTGGTAAGGGAGTTGGTGTGTTGGAGGTCCTGTGTTCGAACCCCTGTGCAAGCATGGGTATTAATTTTTGCTCTGCTGACTGATAGAGTTTCGGTCGTATTGAAAGTCTAAGAGTGGAGGGGTTAGTACGAGAAAATATAGTATATAGGGGTTATTAGTTTTGGTTTCTTTTCTTTGTGCTAAAAAAATTCTCTCCCTTCTCCTAAGAAAAAAACTGACGTTAGTCCTCTGCTTCCCTGTTGTTTTCTTCTTCTTATACTCCATTTCGGTTTCATTTCCTTTTTTTTCGGTCGTCACACCTTCGTTCTCATTATTTCAATTTTCATTGCACATTCTGGTAAGCGGAGCTTTGTTATTCTGTAACTTGTGTTTTTTCCAACATTGATTGGGGTTATACAGTTGTTTTGGTAGCAGCAAATCGGGGAGATCGTGATTCTACTCTTGCGAAATTGTAGTCAATCGTTCAGAGTGTTGGGGTAAATGATAAGCGCTTGATTTGAGAAATGGTTGGTTTCGAGTTTTTGAATTAACCGTGTTTTAAGACTAATTGTGAACGTTGATATGTCGACTCTTAGGTTCTAGAGGGCTCATGGTTGTTGTAGCGTCTTAAACGAACTAGGTGTGTTCCCAAAACACGAAAAACTGAGTTTTAGCGAAAGCTGAAAAATTACATTGTCGATGCCACACGGGCATGTGGTCACCCGTGTAGATTTTAGGCCAGGCCGTGTGGGCCATACGGGCAAAGGCCAAACTGGGCATGTGGGCCCACACAGGTATG
Source organism: Gossypium bickii (assembly GCA_025503065.1). Taxonomy (NCBI): domain Eukaryota; kingdom Viridiplantae; phylum Streptophyta; class Magnoliopsida; order Malvales; family Malvaceae; genus Gossypium; species Gossypium bickii. The sequence goes on from CP106717.1 coordinate 111,139,505, forward strand.
TGGGCCCATTTTTCTGAAATTTTCCCTAGGATCGCATGGGTCGCTCCAATCCACTGTGGGCCTATTATAGGGTCAGTAAAGGTTGATTAAACCCTGATTTGTATGCTATGACATTCTGATAGATTGATCTGAGTAGGATACCAAATGTATGCCTAACTATACTGATGTTTGTGACTGTTATTAGTTTAAAGCATGTTGAGCATGTTTAATTTGTTGTATCAGTATCTGAATCTCTGTATCTGTTATTGGGGTGGGATTTGTAAATGAAGAGGAAGTATTCTGTTCGGCGTTTATCGCCTTTATACTGGCAGCATGACTGCATATTATCTGATATGTGTCTTAATGGCACAACGTGGTGTGTAGGGATGGGTGGGTGTTTTTAACCCCACATGGTGTGATGTGATGGGATGGTCAGAGTTGGTGTGTAGAGGATGGGGGTAGGATTCTGCATATCTGAATCTAAAATTGAATCAGTATCTGTATCTAACTGTGCGTTTAATTATGTATGTTTGCATGCTTAAATCTGTTAGGTTACACACTGAGTTTTCGTAAACTCACATCTGTTGTTTGTTTTGTCAGGTAATCCACAAACTTAGGCGGATTGGTGCGACGGAGCCTCTCGATGACCACGAGTTCATAACTAGTTATGCTTATGATTTTTATTTTAAAGATTATTTTTTGGATTTTTCTAATAACTGGACTCACCGGACTTTTTGGCTGATTTTCTTTTGGATTTGGATTTCGTGTTAGTACTTAATTTAAAACTGATATCTAATAACGATGGTTTCTACTAAAACAAAGATTTTCTAAAAATACAAACTAACTTCTGGAAATACAACGTTTTCATAGGCTTCCTCTATAAAACATGTTTTAAGGCTAATTAATTAATTGAATAAACGTTTGACAGTGGATAAAGGCAAATAAGACTTTTAAAACTGAAATGGTTTTAACGTGTAGAGTTCAGTATCAAAACCCATTTTTTGTGACACCTCCTGAATTGGCTATAGCATCTAGGCCGGGTTTGGGGTGTTACAGGGAAGCTTGGTGAAATGGACTACGGAATTTAAAAAGCAAAATGACGATGTACCTGATCCTGTCAGGTACAGTGAGGTTTTAACTACATGGACTAAAAATGTCGATACTTACCTTCTCAATATCTAATTAAATAATTAAGGAAACAACATATATTAATAATTTGATCATAAGTCTCGTTCTTAAATAAATTATATGAATAATCATAATAAAAAAGTATTTAAATATTTTATAATAGCTAATTAAGCATTAGCTTAATTGACATCGTTATGATTATAACAATAAAAAAGATATAAATTCAAGCGTGTTTATAAAAACGCATGCTTTATACATATATCTTATTGCCAATGTTTTGGATGAAATTAATGTAACATTTGCTTTGTATATGAAAGCGCATGCTTTTTTATGTTATATGGTAGTTTCGTGGTAAACACACAGCAATTATTATTCTTATTAATGTTTCAATGTTATTTTTTTAACAATCTCATTATAGGTTTTGATCATATATGCTCTTTTTAACATAATGCCTAGAACTATCTATAGCTCATCCCCAACTCATAAATAGGAGGATAATACGCTTCAGCACACTCAAATTCTTGTCTTCTTACATTGACAACAATATACATGTCAATTGAACTAAAACTCAATCGGCAATATTTCAATGTTTTAAATTTTATATAACTTAATTTTAGATGTTAAGTACGAAATAGAAAATTAAGCTAAATCCAAGTCAACAAGTTTATTCTATACATCATGTCTTAAGATAACTTCTCATATTTTATCACAAATTTTTCATGTTTTTTTTATATTAATATTATTTTTATTTGTAAACTTTTAAGACGATTTAATGGAATGATAAATTTTAACTTTAATTTATCCATACATTGATATTAATTGTCTTACTGGGGAAATATCCTTTTAACGATTGGGTAACAATGATAATAAATTTTTAAAAAAAATTAAAATAATAGCTATTTTTATTATTTATACTAAAATTTCCTTGGAATAAATACTTTCTTAACTCTATATAAAACTTTTCTTAAAAAAATTATATAAAATTAAAATACAAGAAACCCTGGTCCATTTTTTCCCCTCAACAGAAGAGAATTTAAATCGATGGCTTGTCTGGTGGCTATTGACCGAACGGGAGAAATCATAAATACAAAGACGATTTCAAACTCAAACGTCTCTTCTTCTTTTGCAGAAGAAGCCTATGCCGGACTTCATGCAGTCAAGCTAGGAATTTCAATGAGGTTACACTCGGTCACGATAAAAGGGGATTTACGCACAGTAATACAGAAATGCAAAACAAAAGTGAAGGATAAATCAGTTATAAGAGCAATAATCAGAGATATTCAAGAAGAATCGAAACATTTTCAAGAAATCAGTTTTCACTTCATCAACAGAACTGACAATATGTTGGCCCATAAAATAGCAGACGAAGCTCTTAAAAGGGAAGGAGTAACATACCTAGGAGGAGAGGAGCAACATAATCTTAAAATGAATCCGGAGGGATGGTGGAGAAGAAGCCCAGGCTTGAAATAGCGAAAGAAAATGTGAAGATGAATCGATAGCAAAATAAGGAAAAATAGTGAGGCTATCGTCTGAAACAGATGAGATAGTTTGAAAATGAAAAGACCAGGAGGAAATGATGCCCAGCTGTAAATGAATCGGCTACAATCAATACTCTAGATTTTCTTTTTCCATAGCATTAATGTTTTTGTTTTCCTAGGAGTTTTCTGTTGGCTTTCCTTTTTTTTATGTTTTTTAATGGTCTGACTGTTTATAATACTAGCAGGCCAATGACTTTTTGTTCCATTTAAATTTCATAAAAGGTAGCCGGTTATTATTTCAAAAAAAAATGATAATAAATTTTAAAAAATAAAATAGTAGCTATTATTATTTATATTAAAATATCCTTGGAATAAATACTTTCTTAACTCCTATATAAAACTTTTCTTAAAAAAATTATATAAAATTAAAGTACGAGAAACCCTGGTCCATTTTTTCCCCTCAAGTACTCATTTATTATTAAGAATTTAATTCTTCTATTTTTTTAAATTTCAAAATTTAAATTCAACTATTAATATTATTAAAATTATTTTATTAAATTTAGGTTTATTACAACATCATTTTTTTAGTTACATGGATATCAAGTGAGCCTTTTCTTATTTCAAAATATTATACCAGCAAAATTAACAAATTAACAATAATATTAACAATTGGACCCAAATTTTAAAATCTAAAAATAAAGAGACAATTTCCTTAAAATAAAATCACATCAATTAAATCCAAATTTGTGGAGCCTATAAGGATTTATTACATATTTTAGGCTAAATTAGCCATATATGCTAAAAAAAAAAAAGTTTATTGGCCAAGTAGTTTGGGTTTTTCTAAATTTAAAGAAATAGACACTTTTTGGATAGAGTGTGAAAGCGTGTCCATTTGAGCGTGCTTTCTTATGAGCTGGTTGTGATTTCCCTTCAAGTCACATTTTTTTTTTTACTTTTTTAATATAATTGGGTTTTTTTGTCAGATGGTTAAATGCTAATAGTTTTATATTTGAATCTCAGGTTCGATTCTTCTCCTACTGACATTTTGATTTTTTATTTTATGTAATTATATGAATTATCATAATAAAAATGCACTTAAATATTTTAAATAGTCAATTAAGCTTTAACTTAATTAGCATTATTGTAATCGCAACAATTCAGATGACGTAAGTTTAAATGTGTTTATGTGCAAGAACCTTTGCTTTTAGTATGGAAGCACATGCTTGTCTTTTGTTATAAAAGACAAACAAATAAACAAAAATAATTACTAAATTTGAAAAATAAGATGGTTTTAAATATTGAAGTCCAAGCTTGACTCGTATTTTAAATCAATCTAATCTTTTTATTCAATTTTTTAAAAAACTTAATATTTTTATCTAAACTCTCCTAAATATCAAATAAACATTTAAACTTGAATGAATGATCAAATCAGATCTTTATATCACCATATTGGAATAAGATTCCCTATGGTTTAGTCATCCACTCATTTCCTATATAAATGTCTCTTTCAAATTTGAAGCTTTTAATAGAAAGTTAACAGTTAATCGAGCCTCTAAAATATATTTCCTTATTGTATTCGCAAAGACTCAAACATAAGACCAAAAGATTTACAGAAGCTTAATTGGCGTACTAATTTAGAGATAAGTTTTTTACACTCTATCAATTTAGTCTTATTCTTAAAAATTAAAAATTAAACAAATTTAAAAAAATAAAAATTATTTAAAATTTTATTTTTTGATAATAACACATAAGATTTAATAAAAATACATACAAATTTATAAATAAATGAATACCCAACTTTCTCTTTGTCTAAGGTGAAATTATTTATTGAAATAATAATTTGATAAATAAAATATTTTTTTAAAAGCCCACAAAACTTAAAAGCATATTCAAATTTCCTTTTTCAATTTTCTTTTATAAATATTAATTTAGTTGTTATACCTCTAGTCTTCTTCATCAGTACTAACTACATTTGCTGAGTATTGGGAATCACCTTTGCCCACAATCACTATCACCAATAATCCTTACTATGAACCTCTTTATTTTCACATCTTCCGTTGTTGCACCATCAAATTAGGAATTAGTTGTGGAGTTGTCAACATAGCCTTCCACCTATTCAGCCTCTAAAATCTCATCATCGCCTATATATCCCCAATCATACTGCATCCTCAAACTCAACATACTCTCTAGGCAATAAACTAAAAACTTCGATTCTTATCCTACCTCATGCTATAGTTTTTGACCCAACATGAATATGATGGTTGTTAATGCTGAAAAAAAGGAAAAAGTTGCTTAAGTTTTCTTCATGGTTTCTTCCCTTAATTTGTTTTATTTCTAAAATTATTATTTTAATAAATAAATGTCATGTTAGAAAATGAGAAAATTAGATATTTATTTATAAATATTTGTATAACTTTATATGTATTTTATTAAAAAAAACTTTTAAATATAGTTTTTATTTTTAAAGTTTTTTAAAATTTTTAATTTCTAAAAATTAATATTAAATTGATAAGATGCGTAAAGTTACTGGTTACATTTATTGATTTTTTTAGAATTAAGATCAAATTGATAGAATCTCTAAATATTGAAGGGGTAAATTTATTATTATACCAATAAAAAAAGGCCAAATCAACATTCCATTTGAGATTTAACGGAGAGACCAAATGATCAAAATAGAAATAAACTAATAGTTGAATGACTATTTATAAAATTTACCCACATTTTTTCCAAAGATAAAACAGTTCTCGTTTGAGTCTCAGTAACCCTAAAATCCCAAAGCTTCTCTTCTTCTAACACAGTGACATCATTAATTTAAACAAGGGTAAACTACACCACAAGCCACGCAACTATTGCTCTTTTCTTTTTGGTCACTCAACTATCAATTTTTTTAATTTAGTCATCTAACTAATTGAGATTTTTTTTTTGGGCCCTTTCCATTAAGTGCCGTTGATGGGTGGGTGAATTGGCAGTTAAAAAATCGATATAATAACACATTTAGCCCTTAACTTTTATATATTATATCAATTTAGTCATAATTTTAAAAATCATCCTAAAAATTTACAAATAATTTCAATTTGATCCCAAAATTTACCTTCCTTCTTCCACTTCTCGCACCGCCACTATCATTGTTGCCTCCGCCTCCATTTTCACCTTTCTCCTATTGGGTTTATACAAAGTTTGATGGAGCTTCGCCCCACTTGGGGACAGAGTTGCATAAAGATTGCAATTGATTGTTAATTTATTGCCCAATTGTAAGAAACAACCTTTTCCAATTTTCTTTATTTATTATAAAGGATGGTCATCTTCATAATCAGTTGCCCCACTTGGAGGAGGAGGTGGAGGTAACGATGGTAGTGGTGTGGGAGAAGCGAAAGAGGAAGGTAAATTTTGAGGATCAAATTGAGATTATTTGTAAATTTGAGGGTTAATTTTTTAAAATTATGACTATATTGACATAAAATGTAAAAATTGATGGCTAATTTTATTTTTATACCGATTTTTCAATTGCCAAGTTACTCTCCTATCAATCGCACTTAACGGAAATGGACAAAAGAGAACATTCTCGATTAGTTGAGTGACTAAATTTAATAAATTGATAGTTAGGTGACCAAAAGAGAAAAGGGGCAATACTCGGGTGACCAAATTAAAAAAATTGGTAGTTGGGTGACCAAAAAAGAAAAGGACAATAGTTGGCTGACCTATGTTGTAGTTTACCCTTTAAATCAAAATTTCCCACAAGCTACATTACTTTTTTATGAAACGAAACCCTAGATCACTACCGTAACACATGATCAAAATTTCCCAATTCGATTGAAAGCCCCGAAACCCTAACATTTTTGGCAATGATTAGAAGAATACTCCCTTCAATATCCTCAGTTTCTTCTCATTTCCTCAAGACCAAACCCATCTGCAGCCCATCACCACTCCACCATTTCCATTCCCTGCAATCTCTCCCATGTTCCAACCCCATTAACAAAAATGGGTCATTATGGTTTCAGGGTATTAGGTCTTATAGTCTTTTGAGCTTGAATGATCTGAGAGACAATGTTCCCAGAAAACAGAAGACGAGGAAAGGGAGAGGGATTGGGTCTGGTAAAGGAAAAACGGCTGGGAGAGGACATAAAGGACAGAAAGCTAGAGGTAATGGCAAGTTGGGATTTGAAGGAGGGCAGACCCCTATGCGGCGGCGTTTGCCTAAACGCGGCTTTAAGAACCCTTTCAGCCTCACTTTTCAGGTACCATTTTTCTTTATTTTTTCTTAGATATTTTGTAAATCTGAAGGGATACTTTTCTTTCTAGAAGTTTTCTTTCGTTGCATTTATATGAATTATATGTTGAATTAATGTCCCTTTTCTCATGGCTTATGTATTATGTTTATTTGATACCGAAAATATGCAATTTCAAATATATATGTATATATGTAAATGTTGGAATTTCATATATGGATGGTAACTAGTGAATTTGTAAGTGAAATGCAAGTTCTTGCCTTAGTCCATTTTTGTGGGGAGAAAGTATTAAGAGTTGAAAACATGCGCATTATTATGGTTGTTCCTTGCTACAGTGTTTCTTTTGACTTGTGTATTATGTTTATTTGAAGAAAGGGAATTGCATGTAAATGTTCAAGTTTGCTAATTGGTTGGTAACTAGTGAATTTGTGAGTGAAATGCTAGTTCTTGCTTTCTCCTTCTTTGGGGGAGTGAATTAAGAGTAGAAAACATTGCACATTATCATGGTTGTTCCTTGCTACACTTTTCTACTTGGACAAAAGATGAAAATGAATCAGCTAGACCAGGATTTCTACACACTTTATCAATCCGCACCTCAATGCGATTGCGTGTTGAACTTATTTTACTCATAAGTTAGAAAGGAAAGAGAATTATTTTCTCATATTTTTTGCATTTTGAGGTTTGATCTATCATTGCTGCTGGATATTGGGATATGTGTTTTGATTCTCCTATAACCATCTTACGAGCTGATGTTTCTTTGGGTTATTTGTTCCTTTTAAAAAAGTTTTCTTTTCTTTTTTAATCGTTTGTGCAAACTCATATATAGAGGTCCCAACATATTTGAAGTTCTAAAGGGAAATGTGCTATTATACTGTTGCCAGTTGATATCTCCAATATGGTATCATGTGAGATGGAAATTTATGTATTGATTATCTTGAATGCTTGTAGTCAGCTTTGCCGTGGGTGATGTTCATATTACATTTCTTTTAGTCCATGGAAGTTTCTATCTTGTTTAGCTACTTTAACACTACTTTTTAAAGGAATAAATAAGTTAGAATTTCCGTTCTGTACTTTTTTGGCATTGAGAATTAATTCTTGTGTTGATGTTCATGACAACGAGAAAATTTGCGTACTAATTTTTTTTTTTTACTTCTTGTAAGGTTAGCATATTCATTCAAATATTTTGGTTGTACTTTTGTATTTCATTTTTTATTTGAGCTTTTTCTCTTCACTTGTTAAATTATTTGTACATTCGTTTTTCCGGCAGCCGGTAGGATTGGGAAAAATTGCCAAGCTTATAAATGCTGGGAAGATAGATTCTCATGAATTGATCACGATGAAGACACTCAAGGTAGAGTTAACTCTTGCTCTGATATTCAAAGTTAAATCACCTTTTAAGGGTAATGTTCGCACTAATTATTGCTGTTATGTAGGATGCTGGGGCCATCGGGAAACAGATAGAGGATGGAGTAAGGTTGATGGGTCGTGGTGCCGAACAGATCAAATGGCCAATTCATCTCGAGGTAAAAGATTTGACTTAAATCGTTCATGTTACACTGCTGACTTGTCATTTCTTCTTCTTAGCCCTTTTCGAATTAACTTATGTTGGTTTAGAATAATTAAGAGAACCGCGCATCATCTAATGTATTTATTAATTCTACTTGCACGATATCTTTTATAGGTTTTACTTTCGGATAGATCAATCACACTTATAGACTTCTAATTTTTTACTAGTGTTTTCCGGGTGCTAGTTAAATATGTTATGTTGAATTGAGTGAACCTTTAGATTCTGTGTGTCGATTCATTATGCATGTGTTTCCTTTTCTTTATTGATTGGAACCGGGAAAAGGAGTCAATCTGACTGTTGAAATTTACAGGTGTCAAGGGTGACTGTTAGAGCAAAGGAAGCAGTTGAAGCTGCGGGTGGATCTGTGAGGAGAGTTCATTATAACAAATTAGGGTTGAGAGCTTTGCTCAAACCTGAGTGGTTTGAAAAGAAGGGCAGGTTGTTGCCAAAACCAGCCAGGCCTCCTCCGAAATTGAAGGATAAAGTTGACAGCATTGGCCGCCTGCCTGCTCCAACAAAACCTATCCCGTTTTTCACTGAAGAGGAGCCAGCTGCCTCTCCCGCTTTGTAGACAGATGCTCTGTTTGTTGGTTGAACAGCAAGATTGATATTCATAATCAGTTACTTTGCGATCAGATTTTGTTTTCTCGGACTCATAGTGTTGCGGATTTTCCGTGTTTCGGAGGAAACTAATCAATACATGCAATCCCTTTCCATGTCAAGAAAATAAGTAAAAAAATTTCTTTGCACTCGGTTTGATCCACATCGATCTTTGACTTGTGTTTCGCACTTGATTCAAAACCTGGAAAACACAAGTTCATCTCCACGATTCTTATCCATTTGAATCTGGCCGCCTGATCTCTCTCCTTGTGATCGAATTTGGTGGTTATATCCGGTGCAAGAGACGATTAACTTGTGAATGGAATTTCACCTGTGAGAAAAGGTAATGCCATTAACACTAATCTTTGTTCTGTCAAAAATTCTAATGTAGCTGAAATGACAGGGCGTATTGCAGCATCACAAGCAAAATTCACAACTTAAAAGAACGGAATATGAAATGTAGGAAGAATAATCATGAATCTTGAAAAGATTAATATTTATAGATCATAAAATAGAGGATACATTGATCATACAAAATAATCTATATATTTATATTATATGTATATACTTTTTAGTCTTACAATTATACTAACTGATTGGAGGATATTATACACTTATGCAATCGATTTAACTATTAATTCAATTGATCATAAAATTTATAAATTATAAAAGTTAAATTAAATATTTAAATTCTGATTTAATATCGATTCAATCTTCTTTCAATTTTTTAATATCATAAGTTTCGGATTTAATTGAATGGTGTAATTCGATTCAAATGTTGATAGAAAATTTAGAAATATTTTTCGTTGAAATTAAATATCAGAAAATAGCCTAAAATAAAATCAGTAACGGTGTAAAGCGCAAAGCCGCAAAAGCCCTACCCGTTGCTACTTACTGTTACTTCATCTTCTTCAGTACGATGTAGTTATGCAGCAAAACACATCCTAGTCCTACACTGTTTATTTATTTATTTTAACAATAATAACAATAAAAGTTCGACAAAAAATGTTGGCTTGTGGCGGCTCTCGCATCTCTCATCAAAATTTGGGTTCACGATTTTGCTCCACCGGAATCTTTCACCTCTCTTCTTTCACGGTTAAACTTCCCTCCTCCGCCGCCGCCACCGTCGCCGCGATTGTTGATAATAATTCTCATAATCCTCGATTTCATCCTCGATTTGTTTCTTCCTCTAGTCTTCAATCCAAATCCCCCGGCGACATTCCTTTTCCCCCCGACTCCTTCAGGTTCCCTTTTTTCTTTTACCTTTTTAACTAGTAATTTCAAGTTCTCTGGTGTACATAATTTTAGCAGTTTGCTTTAATTTCTTCTTTTTTTCAATCAATTTAATTAAATGGGTGTTCAAATTTGACGTAGGGTTCCTTTTTTTTATTTGAACTGGTTGTATTAATTTTTTTTGTTTTTCGAAGCATCTAAATAAATTTTATTTTTGTGTAAAGCCAACGAGAAGACGATCATGAGAAGCCCTCTGAAGCACTATCCTCAGTGGCAGGTTTCTTTTCATGTTCTTCTCCACTTCTATTTTACCATAACTCATATTTTTGTGTTAGTATATTTATGTCATTTGTTGATATTATTACATTAGGAGGGATAGTGGCATTGGGAAAATTTGATGCTCTTCACATTGGTCATAGAGAACTTGCAATTCAAGCATCAAAGGTTGGAACCCCATACCTTTTGTCATTTGTAGGAATGGCTGAAGTTCTTGGTTGGGACCCTAGGTAAAGTTAATATATATACACATATACATACATATAATGTTTGTGTAATGCTGTAAAGCTTTTTGTCTATTTTCATTTCGTTCCACTGAAGCCTATTATGGTTTTGGACAGGCCACCCGTAGTTGCACAATGTGATCGTGAGCGTGTTCTTTCCTCTTGGGCTCCATATTGTGGTAATGTGGCTCCCAAGGAATTCCAGGTACAGTTTATGAGCGTTAGGCATCTTAGTCCGAGGCAGTTTGTAGAGAAGTTAGCGAGGGAGCTCGGAGTTTGTGGAGTTGTGGCAGGTATACTAAAAGCTATATCAACTCTTAGGATTTTGTTTATCTCGATATTATCGAGTAAAAGCTTGATCCGGATAATTTGAAATAGGTCGTTTCGATGGCTAATTGTCACAGGTGAAAACTATCGCTTTGGCTATAAAGCTGCTGGTGATGCCTCAGAATTGGTGAGACTCTGTGATGAGTTTGGTATGGGTGCTTACATAATAAATTCTGTCATGGACAGGCACCAAGATGCAAGAAATATGAACCGTTTAGATTTAAAAGACAGGGGGCAAGTATCATCTACCCGTGTTCGGCAGGCTTTAGCTGAAGGTGACATGAAATACGTTTCTGAGCTTCTAGGCCGCCCGCATCGTTTATTATTGACGATTAAAGAGTGGGAAAGCTTAACTAGTACTAGCAGTATGCAACGGATGTCAGCACCAAGATCTTCTTTGCTAAATCTACCACCAAAAGATGGTTTTTATGAGAACTGTTCTCTTTTATTTGGAGAACAAAATGCAGTAACATGTAGAGTGTCTATCGACACATCACATATCCATCTAGAGATGGATCGGGTGGATTTTTGTGATAATGACTATTCTCAAAAATCACAGGTCTTGGGTATTGAATTTGGTGAATTAAAGAGTTAATTTCGTTTAGTTCATTTCAGGAAAGTACTTGATGGGTGAGAACTCTCAGCCAGGTTTAAGAGCAATTACCATATACATATATCCCCCATATGAGAGGATCTGTATTTCTTTATCAGTTAAATCATTGAATATAGGATTCATATCCAATTCGTTATGGTGGAAATGAACTATGTTTTCCTCTCGCAGGAACTGCTTTCATTCAATCATATTGATTAGTTAGCAGACTCAAAATTATTTCTGAATTTGTATTGGCTTTGAAGGATCTCATCTATCGGTACCTTAACAGTATAGGTGAGTGCGTGTGAATCTTTAAATTTATTGCTTGGTTTTTGTTTCTAATGAATCTTTCAGTATGCTTTCAGTCAATTGATGGTTTGAAGGAACGAAAAGCAAGTTCATGGATGACGTATAACTTTTACGGGTAAAGTTGGGAAACCATATATATTCTGTAGTTTACTTCTGGTCTTTAGAACTAGCCTTATTTTCATTTGTTTTTGAGAACATGATTTATTTATAGGTTGGTAATCGGCTTCAAATGTTCTTAGGCTTCATTGATTCACTTAAAAAGTTTACTCGAGAATGGAGTATTTGAAAGTTAATTTAGAATTTGTGTTGATTAGTTCTTGTGAACAATTCTGCTCTTTATACTTGTTCAATATGCTTATGCATGCATTTATTTGTTCATGTTGCTGATAAAACAGCATTGAGTTTGTTATTATAAGTCATCTTCTGCTCTTAAGAGTAAATGACATTTGTGCCACATGTTTAATCATTCTCGAAAACAATACAAATATAACAATTATGACATAAATGGTACAGCGAATATAAGAATTGTAGAGCCCAATTTTTGATTACCCGGGCCCAACACCAAAATCAACCAGAAAATTAAACATCCCAAAATTAAAAAACAGTTCATTATTTTTTTTCAGCCCAAACACAACAGGGCCCAAAATTTCCGAAGGCAGAAAACCCTAAGTTAGCTACCAAAAGTCCTTGCGCCGCACGACTCTCGCCAGCAAGGCCTTCCCCTCCGCACGCCAACAGCCACCACGCCAAGTTCGCGTTGTGCTTTAGCACGTATCTGTAAAATAGGGAACTGTTGTAAATAGAAGGCTATAAAAGCGAAGTCAAATCTGTAACAGGGAGGGGGTTTTTTTTTTTACGATTTACAGGAGAAATATACAAGAGCAATTTTTTTTAAAACAGCAAAGAGAGAGTATGGAACAAACTACGCTGAGGATACACAAATTTCACAAGGAAAAAGGCAATCTAGAAATCCCACATACGAAAAGAGATTTAGAAAGCCGGATTTAGAAGGTTCTAGCCTCCTGTTATCTCATTTTTTCAAATACGCATGTATAAATTTTTTTTTTATGTTTTTTTAATTTTTTTTCCTCTAAGAAGCAGTATATGTATGTAAAAATAAAAAAAAAAGGCATAAAGGTTACCTCGTGCCCTCCGGCTGTCGTTGTCGGCGTGGGCTCACGGCAAATTGGCGGCGAATAGGGAACTCAAGCCCCAAAAAAAAAAAAGAAAAGGGGGCGGTTCTTATTCTGGTTTTCGCTTTGAAACAGAGAAAGAAATAAAGGAATAGTTTTGTTTTTAGGTTTTAAGCATTAAAAAGGATGGGCCCCGCGCAATTACTTGCTTCTCCAGGTGGATATGCATAATTTTACCCTAAATGGGTAAACTGCGCGATGAGCCCTCCCTTTTATGCTGCTGGTTCAATTGCACCCCTTTCTGTTTTTCTATTTTTTTAAAAAATTACCCTTAAGTTTTGCGCGCCGCTTCGATTTAGTCCTGGGTCAGGTGCAAGTGGTCAGGAGCCAGGAGTAATTGCATTACGGGCCCCTCAATGTTACGCGCGCCATACAATTTAGCCCTTTATTCTTCTTTTGTTTAAAATTGGCCCCAAATATTCTGTTTCTAACCCGATTTGGTCCTTTTTTAGATTATTTTGATTAATTTTTTTTTATTATTTACCTTGTTACTACTGTTTTTATTTAGATGTCACTATTCTTTTACATACATATATATTTTACATACATATATATATTATTATTACTATCCTATACCTATATCATTATTATTTTATTATAACTTTTTTAATTTTCACCATTACTATTGAGTTTAATTTTATCATCCATTATATTATTATTACTATTATGTGCTTCAATTTCTGTTCTATGTATATATTATGTCTATTACCGTTTTATTTTATTTTATTTTTATACTTATATTACTATTTTATTATTAACGCCATTTTTTATTGAATTAATCAACTTGGCTTTATTATTATTATTATTATTATTATTATTATTATTATTATTATTATTATTATTAACACTACTTTTGTTAGTTAGCACCATTATTCTAATGTCATTACTATTATTATTTTTTATTTATTATTGATGTTTTGCTATCGTATTATTATTCGATTATCATATCTCTTTGTTTTAATATAATGTTTACCCTTTTTATGTTTTTTGCGTTCATAAATTTTAATCGATGCATGGTTCTTGCCAAATTAAGGCAATATTTCATGTTTGGAAATTGAGAATCGTGCCCTAACGTCTTTGGTTTTGGTTTCGTTCGTTTGGCCAAATAATGAAATATCCTTTTTAAAATAATGCATGAATTTTGGGAACCATGAAATGATCTTGGTGCCAAAGGTTTGAAATATCGTGTCCTAACGTGCTGGATGTGATATTACATCCTTTCGGAGCAAGACAGCTTCGATATCCAATTCGAATTGCCCAAACATTTTCCAAATAATCCATACTTTAAAATCTTTTCTAATTTCCGACATTAAGGGCATTAATCAATCAATACGGTACCAATTTTGGGCGTTGCGAGGGTGCTAATCCTTCCTCGCACGTAACCGACTCCCAAGCCCGTTTTCTAAAATTCGTAGACCAAAATGTTTTCAAAGTGACCCAATTACACTTCAAAAAAGATTGGTGGCGACTCCGTTTTTCTTTTTAAAGTCGGCCCGTTTCCAAACAAAAAAATGGTTTCGACAGCATGGCGACTCCACTAGGGAAATATAAGAGAGTCAAGCCGTGTAATTAATTGATTAATGTCCCTTATTTGAAAATTAAAATTTGATTTTAACTTCCTTTTTTTTTCCACCGCATATGTTTTATGTTTTACGTGCCTGGGATATATTTGCATCATATTGCATGACCATAATGGTCGCACCTTTAAGTGAGAGTGAGAAGCTACTCCTTCGTGAGGTTTTCACCTACGTGCAGGATAGTGGATCACTTTCGGGATACGTCCGTACCTATGTCTTCGTGAGGTTTGCACCTCCGTGCAGCCATAGGGAAATGTATTCCCCTGAACTGAACTCGGTCTGTATGAGCCTATAATTGGTGAGGATCGAGGAATCTACTGGTTCAGGTACCCTTGCTTTAGAGCCAAACCGCATATAGAAAGCCCTATGGACTTACCTTAGGTAGAACTACTCCAAACCTTAGTATTTCCCCAGATGAGTGATATATTGTTCTTCTTTATATTATTTTTGGTGCATGATATTAATTTGTAGCATCTTCTTGTAATTGCATGTCATTTCATTTTAAAGAGGTGTCGACTCACATTTGATTTCTAATTTAAGAAGCTTGTCATGGAGAACGAATTCCCTGATAAAGTAGAGGATAATGCGGCCGTCTGAATATGGTCAGAGCAAACACAAATTTGAAAAGAGGGACACTTAATGAGGATATACATCGGAGTTATGTAACTACACTCGCATTAGTGTGACGCAAAATGATCTTCGGGAGTTAAAGAAAATATGGGATCAGTGGGATCAGGAGACGAGACAGTTGTTTTATGAGAATTATGGGGATTTGTCTCACTTATTTCGAATCAATATAGATGAGCATTTATTTCGGGTCCTCACTCAGTATTGGAATCCTGCCTATAGCTGTTTTACCTTTGGGGGGATAGATTTGGTACCTACTATAGAAAAATATACGGCTTTACTTCGTTGCCCGAAGGTCGAAGTTGATAAGGTCTATATGAAAGCTACTTGTGGCCCAACCTTTTTAAAGAGGATGATGAATGTTACCGGGATGAGTGAACAGTGGGTTGCAGCGAGGATCAAGCAAAAAGGTGAGTACAAGTGCATCCCATGGAGGATTCTGAAGGATTTGATTTTATACATCCTGACACGAAGAGGAGAGTTGACGTTTTCGCTCTAAGCATCTATGGCTTAGTGGTTTTCCCTAGGGCATTAGGATATGTAGATGAGGCAGTCTCGGATCTCTTTGACCGACTGGATAGAGGGGTCACACCTGTTCCTGCGATCTTAGCTGAGTCGTTTAGATCTTTGAATGCATGCAGAGAGAGCGGGAGAGGCGATTCATAGAGTGCGCATATGATTATTATTAGCTTGGTTTCATAGTTATTTTTGGAAGGTGGATAGAGTCTCCTGTCGAGTTTTTTTCGAGAATTACTCACCACTAAAAGAAGTAGCAGCCACTCCTAGAAAGGATGACGTATCAGAAGAAAATTGGATTGCACTTTTTAGGAATTTCAAGGAAGATGATGTTGAGTGGAGAGCTCCTTGGTTGGTTCCCGCTGAAATTCTCTATCGATGTGGAAGTTATGATTGGGTCCCTCTATCGTGGATTTGGGAGCGCGTTGGGTATGCTCCTCTGCTTGTGTTGGCAAAGTATAGATCAAGACAGTTCATACCGGCAACATTTGGACTAGCTCAGTTTGAGTTTTCATATAGGGATGATCATTATAAGAAGAAGGTTCGAGAGATTTCTAATGCTTGGAAACAGACTCACCGAATGAAAAGAGTTGCTGTAGGTCCGAGGGCAACCCTCGAGTATAAGGCATAGCGGAATAGGAGAATCGATGATAATGTCCCCAGACCAACACAGGATAGTGCTCGACCAATAGAGGAATACCTGCAAGTAGTTCCTTCTGAGTTGGAAATCATAAAAAACAAGACTTTGAAAGTAAAACTCAGTGAGTTAGAGAAAAGGTAGAACAAGCTGGAAGAGGACAAAATAAATTTGGGGTTAGATATTGATATCCAAAAATCAGAGGCTGAGAAGCTGAGAAAAGGAAAAAGGAAGGCCGAAGAAGATTTGGACAGCTTGAAGACCGACTACAAAAAGTTACATTTATCCATGAGGACTGCTGGTTGGGTAAAACCACAGAACAATGGCGTCAAGAAATTCACGAGGAGAAGGCCAAGGTCGACCAGTGGAAGAAGAGATTCCATGAGGCTCAAGCACAAAAGGATGCCCTGAAAAAGACCGTGGGTGAGAGCCAAAGCGAAAATAGGATGCTAAGAGCTCGAGTAGCAGAATTAGAGAAGGCATTGTGTCAAAGTCACAACTCTACGGTGAAGTTGGAATCAAGCCTAAGCCAGATTGAAGAGTTGAAAGGAAAGGTGGTGGAGCTCGAAACGGTGCTGCGAAGTAGTGAGCTCCGGATCCAACGATTGGAGACAGATAACCAGCGATGGAAAGAACAACATCAACGATCTCAGAACCAAGTCAGAGAAAGAGACTACCTTATGGGCGAAGCTGTGGCTCAGATACGAGAAGTGGCTGATCACTTACAAACCTTAGCGGTTCAGGCTGACGTGTTAAGTATAGTATATGAGTCAAAATCAGACCAAGGCCGAGAGTTAGCTTCGCTTCTTGAGAAAGTTAAAACCTTGGGCATAAGGGCTAGGTCGTATATGTGACTATGTTTTATGTAAAGGATTTTGTTTTTTCAATAAGTATTCTAAAAGAAATTGAATCAAAATTGACTCCTCTTGTTTTTGCATTCATTCATTTGCATGGCATTTCATGCATTTGCATTGCATCATATCATTTGCATTAAATTTCATAAAAAACCCTATTAACTAGATGTCGTATTATAGTTATCCTGAAACACCGCTACTACACTCGGAAAAAAACAAAAGCTATGGATCAAAGAATAGAAAAGTTAGAGTAGATGCAGAAAGAGATGCATGACCAATTGCAAGCTCAGATGCAAGAACAGTTGGCTAAAATCCAACAGAACATGAGGGATCAAATGCTGGAATCCCAGAGAAGTATGATGAGCCAGTTAACGCTGTTGTTGACTGGAGCGCAGGATAAAGGAAAAGGCCCTATGGTCGATGTCGGGGATGAAAATGAAAATTCTGCTTATCCGTCAGGCCTAGCCCCGGTAAATTCTCAAGCGCAGCCTCCGAGAGTGTCTGTTAATATCAGGCCTCAGTATCAAACTGGTGCCTCGGAGCCGGCAAACTTCCCGACAGGCTCGAGCTCTAACCCAGGAGACAACTTGCCAAAGATAATGGTCCCTGATTTCGACGATGCAGTAGAGGGGGAAAAAGCGAAGGCGGAGTTCCCAAAGGAATTTGAGGATCGCTGCAAATGGCTGGAAGAGAAGTTTAAAGCATTGGAAAGTGCTGATTACCAATGCGATGTGGATGCTAGGAAGTTGAGTCTAGTCCCAAATCTGGTACTTCCTCCGAAGTTCAAGATGCCAGAATTTGAAAAGTACAACGGGACCAGTTGCCTTGAGGCCCATATTACTATGTTTTGTAGGAGAATGATGGGATATGTCAACAACGACCAGTTGTTGATCCACTGCTTCCAGGATAGTCTGACTGGAGCTCCAGTAAAGTGGTACAATCAGCTCAGTTGTACTCAAATCAAATCATGGAAGGATTTGGCACAGGCCTTCATGAAACATTACGGCCATGTGACTGATATAGCACCTGACAGGATCATGTTGCAAAATATGGAGAAGAAGTCAGGTGAGAGTTTTAGAAAATACGCCCAAAGGTGGAGGGAGGTCGCTACGCAAGTCCAGCCACCGCTACTAGAAAAGGAAATGACCATGCTCTTTATAAATACATTGAAAGTACCTTTCATCAATCATATGCTGGGGAGCGTGACTAAGAGTTTCACAGACATAGTAATGTCTGGTGAAATGATAGAGAACGCGATAAGGTGTGGGAAAATTGAAGCTGGAGAGAGCATGAGAAAAACGGCTCCAAAGAAAAGGGAGAATGATGTGGGTAATATAAGCTCGGGTTATCCCAAACCCATTACTATTAATAAACCAAGAGTAGTAACCGTGGGCTAGCAGGCCTCATCAGGACAAGAACCCAACACGAGGTAGAAAACTGAAAAGTTTCAGTTTACTCCTATACCTGTGACGTATAAGGAGTTGTATAAAACTTTATTCGATGCGCACGTAGTGCCCCCGTTTTACTTGAAGCCACTGCAACCTCCATATCCTAAGTGGTATGACACAAACACTCAGTGTGAGTACCATGCGGATGTAGTAGGTCACTCGATAGAGAACTGTACTTCTTTCAAAAAGCTAGTCGAGAGACTTATCAAGACAGGGGTGGTAGACTTCAATGACCCACCTGGTAGAGGAAATCCGTTACCCAGTCATACCGATAATGGGGTAAATGCTATAGCTGAGAGCAGGGGAAGGAGAACCAAGCAGGAAGTTGCTGAGATTAGAACCCCATTGAGAGAAGTTTGGAAAGCAATGCAGAAAATGGGGTTAGTCCCGCAAGAGAATGTGAACAGATCTCCAGATTCAAGGAACTATTGTGAGTTTCATGACAAGGACGGCCATGAAATTCAAAGAATGTAATTAATTGAGAGCCCAATACAGAGGGGCTAATGGATAATAAGGAGATGGAGTTCTTTGACTTGGTGGAAGGAGAGGACGTATGTTCCACAAAGGGAGGATCTGCAGAAAGGATCTCTAAAGTCAATCACCCAATAGTGGTTATCACACGACCAGGGGTCGACAAGGCCGGAGTGAAAATAGCGCCGAAGGTCGAAATTAAAAAACCCGTGACTTCTCTTTATAAAGATACACCAAGGGTTGTAATCAAAAAACTCGTAACTTCTCCTTATAGGGATACACCGAGGATTGTAATTCAAAAACCCATGACTTTTCCTTATAAGGATGACAAGAGAGTACCGTGGAACTACAATTGCACTGTGACAATTTCCAAGAAAGTGAGTCCGGCCAGCACACCCAACCTAGAAGCTGAGTCCTCTATGATGAAAAAGGGAGACAAGGAGATGCAGGTCATTTGGTTAATGAACCAAGATGAGAGAATAAGTGGAGAGTTTCGAAATTCTGAAGACACGGTGAGTACTGAGTGTTGTGGAACAGATTACCTGGCAAGCCACAAAGACGCATATCGGTGATGGTATTGCTCTTAAACTCGAGAAGGACACCGTAGTCTGCTGATGAAAGTGTTGAACGATTTATGTCGCGATGACATTTGTTAAGCAAGTTGGACCGCCTTGTTGGTAATATAAGCGCAGACAATTTCATCTCTTTCAATGATGATGAAATTCCACCAAGAGGCATGGGATCCACCAAGGCTTTGCACATCACTACCCGATGTAAAGGGTACACGCTACCGAGGGTATTAGTTGATAACGGGTCGGCACTGAATGTTTTGCCCTTATCTACACTGAATAGGTTACCTGTAGATAGCTTTCATATGAAATCATGCCAGAATATAGTGAGAGCATTTAACGGCACTGAAAGGAAAGTAATGGGAAGGATTGAGATACCTCTCCTTATTGGGCCAAATACATACGAGGTAGACTTTCTCGTGATGGACATCAAGCCTTCGTATAATTGTCTATTGGGGAGGCCCTAGATCCACTCAGCAGGAGCCGTACCATCGTCATTGTACCAAAAGTTAAAATTGGTGACAGAGGGCCGATTGATAACCATAAGTGCGGAGGAGGATATCATCGCTTCAGTTACTAGTAATGCACCGTACATAGAGAATGATACGGAGGCTATAGAGTGCTCTTTCAGGTCGCTGGAGTTTGTAAATGTGACTTTCATCAGTGAAAGAAGCAAGATTCCGGCGCCCAAAATCTCTAAAGCAACAAGGATGAGCCTACAACTGACAGTAGGAAAAGGAGCATTGCCTAGGAAGGGACTCGGAAAATATCTCCAGGGGCCAGTCAGAGTGCTAGGATTGGTTGACAAGCATGATCGTTTTGGCCTGGGGCATAGGCCAGATGCCAGACAGAGAAAGGAGGAGCTGGAGAGGAAACGTGAAAGACGAAGGGCACGACTGAATGGTGCAGAGATCGAGTGGGGTCCAATGACCTTTCCCCATATATCTAATACATTCGTGTCAAGGGGAATTATCCATTTGGGACAGGAGAACGAGAATAAGGAAATGGCTGAGGATATGATGGGGACTTTGAACATTAATGTTGTGTCTGAAGAAAGTTCGAGGAGAGGAAACTTGGCGGGTATTCGCCCCTACGAGCCTGGAAGTGTTCTGGACAACTGGACTGCGGAAGAAATTCCTGTAGTTTTTAGGACTAAAACAGAGTAATGTTCAAAACACACTTGTCGTTTCAAGCCTAGGGAACAACGAGAATCTTTTGTGAGATAGGCTCATGTTTAAGCATCTTTACTTTCAATAAAAGTGCATTTTCCTTTCATACCGTGCAGTTATTCTTTTATTTTTTTTTCTATTCCATTCATAACCATAACGCATAAATAAATCATTCTTAAATTCTTTTTCATTGAATACTCTTTCATACCTACCATAGGTTCCTAGATATCGATGTCATGAACAACGCTGTTACGGACCCAGAATTTCCTGATAAGCAAGACATGTACCCAGAGGAACCTCAGGACTTTACAAATGATGAAGATTGTAGTATATCCCCGGATCTGTTAAGGATAGTGGAGTAGGAAGAAAAGCTGATTCTGCCTCACAAAGAGACAATTGAGAATGTGACTCTGGAGGAAGGGAAAGAGGTGAAAATCGGAACCCTCATCACCAGGGAAACAAGGCAGGACCTCATTAGACTTCTATTATAGTTCAAAGATGTCTTTGCGTGGTCGTACCAGGACATGCCTGGGCTGAGCATTGATATTGTGGTACACCGTATCCCCATAAAGAAAGATTGCAAGCCGGTTCAACAGAAGCTCTGAAGGATGAGACCCAATGTCGCGGTGAAGATAAGGGAAGAAGTCAAAAAGCAATTTGATGCTGGGTTTTTACGAGTGGTGAATTACTCAAAATGGGTAGCCAACGTTGTCCCTGTCCCTAAGAAGGACGGAAAAGTACGAATGTGCATCGATTATAGGGACCTAAACAAGGCCAGCCCGAAAGACAACTTCCCACTGCCTCACATCGACACCTTGGTAGATAACACAACGGGGTATTCATTTTTCTCTTTCATGGACAGTTTCTCGAGATACAATCAAATAAAGATGCATCCTGAAGATATGGTAAAGACCACCTTTATAACCTTATGGGGTACCTTTTGCTACCAAGTAATGCCATTCGGGTTAAAGAATGCGGGAGCAACGTACCAAAGGGCTATGGTAACCTTGTTTCATGACATGATGCACAAGGAGATCGAGGTCTATGTCGACGACATGATTGCAAAGTCTCAAACGGAAGGGGAGCATGTGCAAGTTTTGAGGAAACTATTCTTGAGGTTGAGGAAATTTCAGTTGAAACTCAATCCAGCCAAGTGTACCTTCGGGGCTCGATCAGGGAAGCTACTTGGTTTCGTGTTCAATGAAAAAGGAATTGAAGTGGATCCGGATAAAGTCAAGGCCATACAAAAATTACCTCCGCCGCGTACTCAGAAAGAAGTCTGAGGTTTCCTAGGAAGACTTAATTACATTGCTCGATTCATCTCGCAATTGACTTAGAAGTGTGATCCCATCTTTCGTCTTCTTAAGAAACACAATCCAGGCATCTGGGACGACGAATGCCAGAAGGCATTTGACAAGATTAAACAATACTTGTCTAATACTTCAGTGCTAATGTCGTCCAATCCTAACAGACCATTGATTTTGTATCTGACAGTATTCGATAATTCAATGGGGTGTGTGTTCGGCCAACATGATAAAACAGGGAAGAAAGAAAAGGCGATATACTACCTCAGCAAGAAATTCACCGAGTGTGAAATGAGATACTCGCCAATTGAGAAATTGTGTTGTGCATTGGTCTGGACAACTTGGAGGCTGAGGCAATACATGTTATACCATACGACTTGGTTAATCTCTAAACTAGACCCTCTTAAATACATGATGGAGTCAACCGCCCCGAATGGAAGAATGGTCCGATGGCAAATTTTGCTCTCTGAGTTCGACATAATTTATGTGAACCAGAAAAAGGTAAAAGGGAGTGCAATAGCAGATTTTCTAGCCAGCAGGGCGCTAGATGATTATGAGCCTCTTAATTTCAATTTTTTTAATGAAGATCTGATGTTTGTAGCGGCGTCTGAAGAAGATACCCTAGAGGATCATCCTTGGAAGTTGAACTTCGATGGAGCATCAAATGCCGTTGGTAATGGAGTAGGGGCAATCTTGGTATCCCCAAATGGAGAGCATTATCCGTTCACTTGTAAGTTAGACTTCGATTGTACGAACAATATGGCAGAATACGAAGCATGTATCATGGGAATCTGAGCAGCCTTAGACCGCAAAGTTAAAGTGCTAGAGGTATATGGAGACTCTGCGCTGGTGATCTATCAGCTAAAAGGAGAATGGGAAACGAGAGATCCCAAATTGGTTAGTTACCGAAAGTTGGTCTTGGAGCTAATTGAGGAGTTTGATGACATTACATTCTTTTACCTCCCGCGTGATGAAAATCAGATGGCTGATGCCTTGGCCACATTAGCTTCTATGATCAGAGTAAATGATCGGGAGGGTATGAAGCCCATCCAAATGATTATCTGTGAGACCCCGGCTCATTGCTGTAATATCACGAAGAAGAGGAGAGAGATGATCATCCTTGGTATCAGGATATTCTGCGATATGTGAAGAGTCGTGAATATCCTGATCAAGCAACAGAAAATGATAGGAGAACATTAAGAAAACTGGCCAATGACTATGTCTTAGACGGGGAGATCCTGTATAAAAGGAGAAAAGATCGGGTGTTGTTAAGATGTGTCGATGCTGTGGAGGCTAGGAAAATCCTAGAAGAAGTCCACGAAGGTGTCTATGGGACGCATGCCAACGGGTTTACAATGGCCAGACAAATCATGAGATTTGGGTATTACTGGTCTACGATGGAAGGAGATTGCATTCGTTACGCCAAGAAATGCCACAAGTGCCAGATTTATGGAGACAAGATACATGTGCCTCCTTCACCTCTTCATGTTATGACTTCCCCGTGGCCTTTCTCAATGTGGGGCATGGACGCCATTGGACCAATCTCACCGAAGGCTTATAATGGACATCGATTCATCTTCGTGGTCATCGATTACTTTACCAAATGGGTAGAGGCAGCTTCATATGCCAATGTCACGAAGACGGCAGTTAGTAAGTTTTTGAAGAAAGAGATCATACGCCGCTACGGAATGCCAGAAAGGATCGTGTCTGACAATACACTAAACTTGAACAACAGCGCGATAGCGTAAGTCTATAGTCAGTTCAACATTAAGCACCATAACTCGTCGCCATATCGCCCGAAAATGAATGGAGCAGTTGAGGCGGCTAATAAAAATATCAAGAAAATTGTGGGCAAAATGGCTGAGACCTACAAGGATTGGCATGAAAAGTTACCGCTTGCCCTCTACGCCTATCAAACATCGGTTAGAACCTCTACCGGGGCAACTCCTTTCTCGTTGGTTTATGAGATGGAGGCAGTCTTGCCTATTGTAGTTGAAATCCCTTCACTCTGGGTTTTGTCAGAGCTGAAGCTAGACGAAGAAGAATTGGTTCAATCTCGATATGATCAACTAAATCTAATTGAGGAAAAGAGGCTAAGAGCCATTCACCATGGTCAATTGTACCAGAAACGGATGATGCAGGCTTACAATAAGAAAGTCTGCCCCAGAGTATTCCATGAAGGAGATTTGGTTTTGAAACAGATCCTCCCTATGCAAAAAGACTTCAGGGGAAAGTGGATGCCTAATTGGGAAGGACCTTATGTTGTAAAGAAGGCCTTTTCTGGAGGAGCTTTGATACTAGCCGAGATGGACGGCAAAAGTCTGCCAAATCCAATTAATGTAGACTCAGTCAAAAAGTACTTCGCATGAAAATGGGCCAAGGCGAAAACCCGCAAAGGGCATCTTGAGTTCAAAAAAAAAAAGAGAAAATGGAGAGGCCAATGCGAAAACCCGTAAAGGGCGCTTTGAGACCAAAAGGGCTTTGAGTTGAAAACCCGAAAATGGCGGCTCAGATTATGACCAACTCGTGATGGGGCATACAATAGTTTCGCTACGCTTGAATTAACAATGAGGAGGTATGTTACATCTTGGGGCATTGACAAAGTACCTCGGGTTTCCTAGGCGCATGTTGAACTCAGAGTGGACTTCAAGAAGTACGTACAGAGAGCCTCAGGCTGTGATATCTGGGGCATCAATGCCATTCTTACTTATTTTGCACCTTAGTGAAATTTGTTCTCCTTGTTCAATTCATTCTTCACGGGTTTTATCCCGAATAAATTTCAGTTTTATTCATTTCTACAGTCTTTTTTCCAAGCATCTCAATCGAAGTAATGGTTACTGAACTAATAATACTTTCTTAAAAGAAGTTTTGTGTATTACTCTGAAAGTCTCTAAATAATACAAGAATCAAAACAGGCGATTATTTAGAACTAACGAGCTTAAAGGGTTCGGAGCACTTGAGATAAGGGTCTAAGCAGTGACGACATCTTCAGATTTTCTATTAGAAGTATCAGTTGAGCACACATCAAGGAGCACCTTAATAAACAGCAAGCAATGATAGCCCAAGAGTTAAAAATGGATTATTCTCATGACATTTTGCATCCATTCATAACATTCATAATACATATAGTTAGGAGCATTTTTCATGACATCCTAATCATTTGACATAAGCATAGACCCCATGAAATCAATTCTACAGGTAAGTTCCCTAGAGGACAATGTAGTAAAATTGATGGGAGTTACAGAAAGATAGCAGATCTTATCTCCACTGAGCAGGAGTGGAGCAGATCGAAGATTACAGATCTTATCTCTACTGAGCAGGAGTAGAGCAGATCGGAAGGTTGAAGCCTTATCTCCACTGAGCAGGAGTGGAGCAGGCTAAAGATAGTAGATCTTATCTCCACTGAGCAAGAGTGGAGCAGATTGAAGATTACAGATCTTATCTCTGCGAAAGCGGGAGTAGAGCGATCGGAAGATTGAAGCCTTATCTCCACCGAAAGCGAGAGTGGAGCAAAGCTAAAGATAGCGAGATCTTATCTCCACCGAGAGCGAGGAGTGGAGCGGATCGAAGATTACAGATCTTATCTCTCTGCGGCGGGAGTAGAGCGATCGGAAGGTTGAAGCCTTATCTCCACCGAAAGAGAGTGGGAGCAGATAAAGATAGCGAGATCTTATCTCGGCGAGGAGAGTGGGAGCAGATCGAAAATTACAGATCTTATCTTTACTGAGCAGGAGTAGAACAGATCGGAAGATTGAAGCCTTATCTCCACTGAGCAGGAGTGGAGTAGGCTAAAAATTACAGATCTATCTCCACTAAGCAGGAGCAGAGCGGATCTAAGACGATGATGAGCCTTAATTCCCTAAGCAGTACGGTAGCAGGTCGAAAATTATAGATCTTATCCCACTGAGCGGGAGTGGAACAGATCGAAGACGATGAGCCTTAATTCTCTAAGCAGTAGGGTAACAGGCTGGGAAAGCAGGTTTTATCTTCACTGAGCAGGAGTGAAGTAGATCAAAAATTGCAAGTCTTATCTCCATGTATTGGCAATGGAGCAGATTAAAGATTATAGCTTTATCTCCACTAAGCAGGAGTAGAGCAGGCTAAAAGAAAGCAGGTCTTATCTTCACTGAGCAGGAGTGGAGCAGATCGAATACAGCAAGTCTTATCTCCATGTATCGGTAATGGAGCAGACTAAAGATTATAGCCTTATCTCTATTGAGCAGGAGTGGAGCAGGTTAAAGATAGCAGATCTTATCTTTACTGAGCAGTAGTGGAACAGATCGAAACAAAACCCCTATACCCCTAGAAATGCAGTGGGCTAAAGTGGGGCTACTTGAACAAAGGAGGCATCAAGAAATCAAGATTCAGCAGGACCGGGCAAAATTGGTCCTCTTGAAGTCTTTGCTCCATTCTCGTTACACGACAACGAGCAAAGAGGGGCAGCTGTAGAGCCCAATTTTTGATTGCCCGGGCCCAACACCAAAATCAACCAGAAAATTAAACATCCCAAAATTAAAAAACAGTTCATTATTTATTTTCAGCCCAAACACAACGGGGCCCAAAATTTCCGAAGGCAGAAAACCCTAAGTTAGCTACCGAAAGTTCTTGCGCCGCACGACTCTCGCCAGCAAGGCCTTCCCCTCCGCACGCCAACAGTTACCACGCCACGTTCGCTTTGTGCTTTAACACGTATCTGTAAAATAGGGAACTGTTGTAAATAGAAGGCTATAAAAAGCCAAGTCAAATCTGTAACAGGGAGGGGGTTTTTTTTTTACAATTTACAGGAGAAATATACAAGAGCAATTTTTTTTTAAAACAGCAAAGAGAGAGTATAGAACAAACTACGCTGAGGATACACAAATTTCACAAGGAAAAAGGCAATCTAGAAATCCCACATACGAAAAGAGATTTAGAAAGCCGGATTTAGAAGGTTCTAGCCTCCTGTTATCTCATTTTTTCGAATACGCATGTACAATTTTTTTTTTATGTTTTTTTTAATTTTTTTCCCTCTAAGAAGCAGTATATGTATGTAAAAATAAAAAAAAAGGCATAAAGGTTACCTCGTGTCCTCCGACTGTCGTTGTCGATATGGGCTCACGGCAAATTCGCGGCGAATAGGGAACTCAAGCCCCCCCAAAAAAAGGGGGCGGTTCTTATTCTGGTTTTTGCTTTGAAACAGAGAAAGAAATGAAAGAATAGTTTTGTTTTTAGGTTTTAAGCATTAAAAAGGATGGGTCCCGTGCAATTACTTGCTTCTGCAGGTGGATATGCACAATTTTACCCTAAATGGGTAAATTGCGCGATGAGCCCTCCCTTTTATGCTGCTGGTTCAATTGCGCCCCCTTCTGTTTTTCTATTTTTTTAAAAAATTACCCTTAAGTTTTGCGCGCTGCTTCGATTTAGTCCTGGGTCAGGTGCAAGTGGTCAGGAGCCAGGAGTAATTGCATTACGGGCCCCTCAATGTTACGCGCGCCATACAATTTAGCCCTTTATTCTTCTTTTGTTTAAAATTGGCCCTAAATATTCTGTTTTTAACTCGATTTGGTCCTTTTTTAGATTATTTTGATTAAATTTTTTTTTATTATTTACCTTGTTACTACTGTTTTTATTTAGATGTCACTATTCTTTTACATACATATATATTTTACATACATATATATATTATTATTACTATCCTATACCTATATTATTATTATTTTATTATAACTTTTTTAATTTTCACCATTACTATTGAGTTTAATTTTATCATCCATTATATTATTATTACTATTATATGCTTCAATTTCTGTTCTATGTATATATTATGTCTATTACCATTTTATTTTATTTTATTTTTATACTTATATTACTATTTTATTATTAACGCCATTTTTTATTAAATTAATCAACTTGGCTTTATTATTATTATTATTATTATTATTATTATTATTATTATTATTATTATTATTAACACTACTTTTGTTAGTTAGCACCATTATTCTAATGTCATTACTATTATTATTTTTTATTTATTATTGATGTTTTGCTATCGTATTATTATTCAGTTATCATATCTGCTGTTTTAATATTATGTTTACCCTTTTTATGTTTTTGCGTTCATAAATTTTAATCGATGCATGGTTCTTGCCAAATTAAGGCAATATTTCATGTTTGGAAACTCGAGGAATCGTGCCCTAACGTGCTGGGTTTCGGTTCGTTCGTTTGGCCAAATAATGAAATACCCTTTTTAAAATAATGCATGAATTTTGGGAACCATGAAATGATCTTGGTGCCAAAGGTTTGAAATATCGTGTCCTAACGTGCTGAATGTGATATTACATCCTTTCGGAACAAGACAGTTTCGATATCTAATTCGAATTGCCCAAACATTTTCCAAATAATCCATACTTTAAAATCTTTTCTAATTTCCGACATTAAGGGCATTAATCAATCAATACGGTACCAATTTTGGGCGTTGCGAGGGTGCTAATCCTTCCTCGCACGTAACCGACTCCCGAGCCCGTTTTCTTAAAATTCGTAGACCAAAATGTTTTCAAAGTGACCCAATTACACTTCAAAAAAGATTGGTGGCGACTCCGTTTTTCTTTTTAAAGTCGGCCCGTTTCCAAACAAAAAAATGGTTTCGACAAGAATTATTCAAGTTTCATTTCTCTACATCTGCTATGTAGGAACGAAATGTCATAATCAAAAGAATTCAAAGCAGAATTGGGAAAATAATAATAATAAGTGACATTAAAGAAACAGTATGGCATCCACTGCTCTTACTTAAACCTAATCATGGCGGGGTTGAATCAACATAAAATTTTATGTTTGGGTTTGAGTTTGGGTTTGGTTTAACCTAAAAAATAAATTTAAAATTTTGTTCAAATTTGGTTCAAATAAAAAAAATTAAACTTATATTTGTATAAATATATATATTGTTTAAAATTGTAATAAAATTAATAATAAAATAAGAATTATGTAATATTCAAACAATAACAATAAAATAGTAGTAATATAATAGTAAAATGTCAGTAAAACAATATCAAAATGGCAACAAACAATAGCAAAACTACAATAAAACAGTAGTGAAAAAAAATTAAGCAAATACAGATCAGGCCTAAGCCAAAAGATCTTGCTCGAAACCTAGTCTCTTTAGAAAAAGAGTATTATTTTTTGTCTGAGCCAATTTTTCAGATTTATATTTTTATTTAAATTCTTCCACTTTTCGAATTTAAGCGAATAGTCCAACTCATGATAAAATGTATGGTAGTTTATAAATCAGCAACCTTAAGCCCTTTTTTTTTCCCTTCTTTCTCGACAATTTCATGTATGAATATGTTGTAATATAGGGAATATGAATATTAATCAAATATAAAGAAAATGGTATAAATTTCATTTATCAATAATACTTATTCTTTTTTTAATAAAGAAAACATTAGTATAGTCATAGATTATCACAATACTAATAATAACTTTAATTTATTACACCAATTTTTTTTAAAATATTTTACAAGTAATGATAAGTGAGTAGATTTTTTCTATTATGTGAATTTTTTTCAATTAAAATATAGGTAAAAAGGCTTCTCCCATCCTTCTCGATTTTGATATTAATCAAATTGGTCATTCTTAAAAAAAATTTAGAGACATTTAATCTTTATCAATTTTGAAAGTGAACATCTAAGGACAATTAATCACAACATTAATGTCTTTTTGTCAATTGTGCATAATTTTAATTGATATAATAACAAATTTAGCCCTTAAATTTACATATTCTGATAATTTTGTCTTGATGTAACAAGTTTAGCTTCCAACATTTGTGTAAATGTGTAAATTTTGAAGTTAAATTTATTCTTTATCAATCAAAATTATGTACAATTGAAAGAAGATGTTGACGTTGTGATTAATTATCTTTAATTGCTCACTTTTAAAGATGATAATGATTAATTATTCTGAAGTTTTAAGGGTTCGATTTTCTCAATTTTAAAATTGAAAAAGATTTGAAAAGATATAAGAATATATTTTTAAGGGTAAACTATCAAAATAGTCACTTTTGTTTCTCTTTGGTTACATTTTAGTCACTTATGTTTGAAATGTTATGTTTTAGTCACTTCTGTTAATGTGTTGTAACATTTTAGTTTGTAAATAGTTAATTGTCATTAACAGTGTAATGATAAGCTGACGTGGCACATTAAGTCATCATTTTAAACAAAAAAATTAGGTTAAATCATACAATTGGTCCCCACATTTTTTCATTTTAGAACAATTTTTTTTATGTTCTTTTAACTTTTCCTTCTTTTTTTTTAATTCTCTTCTAGTTCTCTATATATTTTTCTCCCTTCTTCATCTTTTTTAATGTAAAAATAAAATAAAATTGCTCAAAAAAAATTAGAACTAATTGTATAATTTAACCTAAAATTTTCATTTAATATAATAATTTAACGTGCCACGTTAGCTTACTGTTACACTATCGACAAGCATTTAATAA
Source organism: Gossypium bickii (assembly GCA_025503065.1). Classification (NCBI taxonomy): domain Eukaryota; kingdom Viridiplantae; phylum Streptophyta; class Magnoliopsida; order Malvales; family Malvaceae; genus Gossypium; species Gossypium bickii. The sequence goes on from CP106717.1 coordinate 111,170,276, forward strand.
TTAAAATGTTATAATATAATAACATAACATTTCTAATTAAAATGTAATCTAAAAGAATAAAAATAACTATTTTAATAATTTACCTTATTCTTAATATCAATTTTTTATTTGATATATTCCAAAAAAAGGGAAAAAGAAAAACAACAAATATTACAGAGAGAGGGGGCGCATTATTTCCGTCACGAATATCGAAACCCAAACAGCAAAAATCTTCTCTTCTTTTGATTCAAATAAGTTTAAATATCAAGCAATCTAAAATCGCCTTTACCATCTTCAACCCTTTCAGAGTTTCAGGTGACTTCTTTATCCTTCTCTCTCTCTCTCTCTCTCTCTCTCTCTCTCTCGTCTTCTTCTTGAACTCCTCATCTTAATCCAAATCTGTATAATATTTTCCATGGCCTGCATTTCTTTTTTCATGATTTTGGGTTGCATTTAATTTCTCAATCATCGTAAACATATTCTCTCTTCGCGTTTCGATTTCCATCGTTTCATTTGTTTGCTTGTTTGCTTGTTTGTTTGTTTTTTGTGAATTCGTCTGGCAATTTGAAAATCCCTTTCAACTTTTCTTTTTTAAAATCATTGAATAATGAACGACTAATACGGTTATTCGTGTTCTTGGTGGTAACTGAGTTGTGGCCGAGTTGACTCGGTTGCCGTTTTTTCACTTTCACAGGTCTTCCCTTTTCTTATTTTTTGTTAGTTGTAATTTTGACCGCGTCACGTTGGGTTTTTTACTAAAATAAATTTAAAAAATTTTAAATTATTTACAAAAATAATATGTTTTTTCCATTTGCGGAGTAATTTTTTATATTAAATTATTTTTTTATTTTTTCAATAAAATATTATTATTTTATTTTTATTAAAAATATTTAAATTTATATACAAGTCAATAAAAATATCCAAAATAGATTGTGCCCGTCAGATAGAACTGTTGGTCTCACATAGCCTCCCATTTCGCCCCTCTACTGTGGCCACCTACCTTATACCATTTTTATATCTCTACATGGGTCAAATATTGACCCAGGAAATAATATTTTATTATAAAAAAGACAAAAGTAATAATATTTTATTTAAAAAATAAAAAATATTTTAATATAAAAAAAGAGTTACGCCTGTGCGACTAAAAAAAATATATTATTTTCCTAAATAATTTAATTGACAACTTATTTTAATATATAATTTTTTTTTTAATTTATGTCACGTTACATCCAATGATCCAAGATTCTTTCTTTTAGGTCACTGCTAATATTTATTTTGATTTTCCTATATTACTACCCCTAACCTTTACTATATAGAAATCCCTTTCCCTATGTTTTTAAGGGTCCAAAACAAGGGGAACCAACAGGGCAAAAGGGTCATTCAATACATTATCAATCCCTGTCGTGCAGGGTTGAACAAAAGGCACGTGGCATTCAATTAGTGGATATATTTTTGAGCAGGCTGATTCTACAAAACACCCTAAGCACGCGCTGTTTTTTTAAAAAAATTATATAACAATTAATTATTATAACGACTTTCATGTTTTGTGGCTCTCTTTTTATTTTTGGTTGAATGAAAAAATTTTCCTTTTCTTGCAGTGGGAGACTACAAAGGAGGGTTCTTTGGTCGGTGTTTGATATTGTTCGGGGCTGTCAATGTCCATTCTTTGACAGCCCGATTCTTTGTCAAACCCCTTTTTAATTTGCACAAGGTAAGAATAGGAAAAGAATATACAGCAATAGCCATCGAATATGCCATTGCTTTGACAAGTGCCAACCTTGGCTTTTGCTTATTTGCTTCTTGACAACATTTTCTTGCTTTTTTTTTTCACGTTTCTTATTTATCTATTTGATTCAATTTCTTGGGGTCATAAATGGGTTCTCTTTATTTTCGCAGGTGATCCTTGTTTTTGTTTTTCGTTTGTGTTTAGGCTTTCTGGGTATTGATCAGGTTGAGTTTTTTTATGAGTTTTGGATTGGGTTTTTAATGTTTGTTTGAGGGCTGGTTCATATTGGTATGGTAGTTTGTCTTTTGGGTTTTCAATATGGGTTCCTTGTCAGGAGTCATTCAACGTCCTCTAGCAGCCGCTGCTGCGGTGGCCGTGGCTTCGGTCTCTGCCGATTTTAGTGTTAAGCTTCCATCGTGGGATACTTGTTCAACCTCTGAACAAATTCGAACTTCAATATCTAGTTCCTTACCAGAGCCCAAGTCCTCATTTGTGGATCATATATCAGCTTCTAAGCTTGCAAACTTCTCTTTTGTTACTAGAATCCGAGTGCCTATCCCTAGTGTTAAGTTTCCGGTTCCAAATTCAGCTCGGGATTTTGTTCCCAAAAGCTCTTCTATTGCTTCATCTCCGGTGCTGGTTAATTTATATCAGTCAGCTGAGTTATCTAAAGCATCAAAGCCTGTTGCATTTAAACACAATATCCCTACCTCAGCCCCTGATGTTTTATACAGATGGCATTTGCCAGAGCCATCTGCCATTGATGTTTCTGGGAAATCTGATTGTTCGACAGCTAAGTCTCGCACAGCTGTAGTCTTATTAGGATGGTTGGGGTCTAAGCAGAAACATCTCAAGAAATATGCAGATTGGTATACCTCCAGAGGCTATCATGTCATTACCTTCACCTTTCCAATGATTGACATTATCAATTATCAAGATGGTGGGAAAGCTGAGAAGGACGTCGACATGCTTGTTAATCACTTGGCTGATTGGTTGGAAGAGGAGTATGGGGAAAACCTGGTTTTTCACACTTTTAGCAATACTGGCTGGTTAACGTGAGTTTTCACTCAGATAACTACATTTTTTTTGCATGTATTCATTAGGAACAATTTGATTTCTGTTGTTTGTGCTAATTATCTGAACTGATTTTTGGCCTGGAATTGTTACAGATATGGAGTTATTCTTGAGAAGTTTCAGAAGCAGGATCCTTCCTTAATGGGAAGGATAAGAGGTTGCATTGTGGATTCAGCCCCTGTTGCAGCCCTTGACCCTCAGGTAAACGATGTTTGAAGGTGTTTTACATACATAATTGACTTGATTAACAAACATTATCTTACCGATGTAAAGTAGATGCATGGTGGTAGCGTTTTATGTTATAACTTTCTCAATTCTAGTAATAATCAAGTCTATCAATAAAATGGTAGTTATAAGCTATTTGAGAATGGGAATTTATTTATATGAAAATGCAAAATAGGTTATGATCATTGACCAGTCTGCGCTTAAATGTTGATAAATTTCTAGTGTCCCTTTATCATGCTTTGCGTTTAGGTGGATGTTCCCAAGTAAAAGCATATTGTACAATTTAGTTCTTCGTGATTCTGTTTTGTACCATTATATCATTGGTAGTTCTCATAGAAACCAAAAACTACTTTATGCCTGAGTTGTCCTTACATTGTCAACGTTTATTACAAGAAATTTGGACATTGGCATTGGCCGGAACATACTGTAGATTATATGTTTATTCATTCTTCTGGAATTCTTTATTTCTTTTGCTTTTAAGTTTGGAGTTCATGTTTCTGATCAATACACTGGAAATGCTTATTGGCTTTTGTTTTTTGAATTTTCAGGTCTGGGCTTCAGGTTTCTCAGCCGCTTTTCTGAAGAAACATAGTGTTGCAACAAAAGGATTTCCAGGATCAGTTGAACCTGGTATGGGGACATTAGTCGGCAAAAAAGAAGTCTCAGAACCGAAGCCTGCACTAACTGAAGCTGCTTTGCTGGTGGTTCTGGAGAAGTTCTTTGGGGTGGTTTTGAATTTTCCTGGTGTTAACAGGTAGTAATAATAATCTTCTCAAAAATTGGTCACGAAGGAATGAATGTTTCACTATTTCTAATTCCATACCTGATGTTTGATTCATTCAAAAAGCTTTTCATTAGGCCAGAATTATCAATATTTTCATTCCGGGAAGAAGTATGCCTGATACAAATACTTACGATCCTAGCCGGAATAACCTTTCCGCATTATATCTAACATAACTCCATCTCATTTCATCTTGCAGGAGGCTTTCCAATGTATTAGGCTTGCTGTCATCTGGACAACCTAACTGTCCGCAGTTATATATCTACAGCTCTGCGGATCGAGTTATCCCTGCCAAACGGGTGGAATCGTTTATCGAGGAGCAGAAGAGATCCGGGCGTGAGGTTTGGGCATGCAACTTCGTGTCCACACCTCATGTTGATCATTTTAGAAATGACCCAAAACTGTATACAAGTCAGCTCAGACGGTTTTTGGAGGACTGTGTGCATACTTGTTGCAAAGATTCTTAAGTATCACCATCGAAGCACTGACTAATAACCCATATTCATAGACAAGGTGGCATTAGGGGAGGAATAATAAACCCATCAATTTTAATATGAAAATTCATTCATTCATAAAGTTCTCTCCTGGTCAAATACTACACATACTCTTCTTTTGCCTTGAAATTTCAAGGTAATTGTTTCTGTAAAGACAAGCTCCTTTTATCATATTTGAATTTCCATAACATCTTTTTATTTTTGGTATTAAATTTAAGTATCTTGAAAATACTTTAATATGCTCAATCTTTTATATTCTCAATCATAATAATTTAACATAGAAATGAATTAATAGCATGCAAAGTTAGGATTCAAAGATTTAAGAGTGAGAACGAATGAGGTAAGCAACTTACCCTCTTTCATACAAGATTTTTTCTCCTCAAACTCAATATAGTCTTGTCGGTTCAACATTATCATGTCGCATCAGTTCTAGAAAGCCATGTGGCTCTTGTCTGACTCTTTGGTTCTTTTATTATTATTTTGTAATGATTGGTTTAATATTTTGAGGTACACTAGTTTGGGTATTATATTTATTCTTTATATTATTGGAATAAAAATCGTATAATTACTTAATTAATTGATTTTAGTTGAACTTATTTTAAATTTTTTATATTTTATTTTGGTTGAAACATGTGGATTGGACTTATGATGCCATTGATTAGTTTAATAACATCAGATGAATAATTAATTTAAATAAATTTATTGTTTTAAGTTATTGTTGAGGGGGTCAATTTAAATAAATTTATTGTTTTAAGTTATTGTTGAGGGGGTCGACTCTTTCAAGAGAATTTTCCAAAATGTCATCCGTCAGTCAATCAATGCGGACTGTATTGTCTTAGGTTTAGATTTTGTCTCCTAACTTCGTGGAAAGCCTTGTTGGTTCATGAAGTTGAAACGCTTTGGTTGGTGGAGAAAGTACATACTTAAAGGATGTGCAGATAATTAATCGTGGAAGATGTGCGCGCAGAGATCGAACCACCAAACAAGGCATAAGTAGCCTTTTCAAGGAGATATGGTATATACTCATGCTTCAAGTATGTGTCTCTCCCACCAACTGAGGTTTTCCCACTTTGTGAACCAACAGGGCTCTCCACGGAGTTGAGAGACAAAACCCAGACCCAAGACAATAGCTTCGATTGTTGAGGACCGTATCTATTGCCCGACGGATGACACTTTAAAAACTTCTACCAATGAATCTATCCCCTCAACAATTAGAATTTTGATATAAATAATCCTCATTGCCCCCATGTAAAGCTTCAGTTAGAGCAAATGAATCTAGATCAATTTCTTTTTGGAGGGTTCTCATTGAGATAAATTATTTGAATAATCCTTACCCTTACTTGTATCATTGAAGGCATCTCCTAGAAAATATTAAATTATACCTCTTAATACTATTAAAGGTGATAAAATTCGATGAATTTCAAATCAATCCATTTTGAATGGAGCATTTTTTACTAAAAAAAAAAAAAAAAAAGTGAATGTAAGTATGAGTGAATATCGAGTGAATATTGTAATTGCTTTACTCACTCCATTCCGTCCAACTATTTAATATACTATTTTACTCTTGGCTATATATAGCTAATACAATGATAAAGTTGTAAAAAATTGTTACCAAAAAAAATCATGTTTAAGTATTCACTTGTTTTTAAAAAGATTGAAATATTGAAAATAACTAAAAAATTTAAAGTGAAGCAGAATGAGATAAAGAAGAAGCAACATTCATGTAGTGGTAAGGTGATTTTCAAAATTATACATACAGGTGGTGGAGCAAAGCATCTCAACTATAGAGTGATAATAGATTAACATCTTCTCCAATCCCGCTCAATTATCATCTTATTAACAAATTTTTCTATGTAATAAAAAAATTATTTAAATATATGAGACATTTAAAACTTCATTAAAAAAAATTTGAGATAAACAAATACAATACAATCGAAAAAAAAGTATATTCGAATAACTTTCCTGATATAATAATGCATCGACCAAGTTTTTTTTTTATACAACATTTTTTCCCATAAAATTCCTAAGCATCCACTAAGTCTAATGCTTATGGTTGCACTGAAAAAAAAAATAGGTGCCAAAATGGTGTCCTACCCATAAATTAATCTGCCACATTTTACATTTTCATTTTTCATAGTTTCTTATAAAAAAAATACAAGTAAATTCTCTCCCTATGGCTTATTTTAGATTAAATAAATGACAGACATAACTTGTGCTTGCAATTAAGCAACTCTTATTCAGGCTAAAATGGAAAACACAGTGACCTAATATCAGCACAAGCAAAAGTAGCCTTCTTTGTACATTTTGTAGCTAAACATCATTGTATTACCTATGAGCAGATGTATGCGGCATAGGGTATGTCACGGGTGCACCTGGAACCACTGCTCCTGGTAATGTTGCTCTGACTCCATAAGCCATATGTGCCGGAGCAGAAAGGTTCACTGGCGTGCCAACTGCTGAGATGACGGGACCTCCTATTGGTTGCCCCATAGTTGGAACTCCATGCACACTGATACCGGGTGGTGCAACAGAATGTCCGGGCGGCTGTTTGGTTGATTTTGCTGCAGAACCCCCGGATCCGATGCTGTTTGATTGACCGGTGATCGGACCTTGGGGTGCTGAAACATCCCCATTGCCAACACTGGTAATGTCATGGATGCTAGATCGCCTTCGATCTTTGTTCATTGAGTTCAATCTAATGAAATATTTTTGGGCGTGACTTGCTACTTGTGTTGGCGTTCTTGTGACCACAAAGTTCCGGGATATGCTTCGCCAGTCACCTTTCCCATATTTATCCAGACCAAGAAGAAATAACCTGTTTTTCAAGATTTAAAATCAATAAATAAATACAGTGACTAAACATACCATCAAAATCATAATATTACAAGCTTATTGGTCAAATTAATATCAAAAGATGTCTCACATTCAAGGATAAGTATAAACAGTATTGAAATGAACATAGAGTAAATCCCACAGCTGTTTACATTGGGGGAAACCTCAATTAGTTTTAAGCTGGATATGGATAGATGTTTGACACAGGTATGTTCAATTTTTTTTCGTATTTGGAGGGTCATACACGATACTCATGTCTGAATATGTGTCTGACACAAATTCTGATGACAAGTTCAATGTTCAAAAGCCACACATGCAACCCATAGTTATCTCAAGCTGTTCAAAATTACAGCAGTATTTAGAAACATAACCACTTACCACAAAATTGACTTAATCTAAGCATTAACTCAGCCAAAGTGCAACTCAGGATTATTTGAGCCTAGACAACCCCAGAAAACTAGCATATCTATGAAAGCCTAATGTGTATTTAAATATTACCAATGTCTATATGATAAGAATTTGTCTCTTCAGATATACATTAATAGAGCCACTACAAGGAACATTTAACTCCAATCACCCTACATACATTTTCACAACCTTCAAAAAGGCTAACTGTTACTGATAATAGATCGAAAAGGAGGGGGTACTTTAATTACAGCATACTAAAGCATGGAACCTACCTTTTCCTTCCTATCCGAATCTTCCAAATAATCTCTCAGCATATATCAGTTAAAACTTCAAGGGGATCCCCTAAATGGCTCTCCCGATCTCAAACTTTCCAAGGCCTCTCTCAGCATATATCAGTTAAAACTTCAAGGGGATCCCCTAAATGGCTCTCCCGATCTCAAACTTTCCAAGGCCTCATAGAAACAACTCCTAAAGAAGATTGTGCAAGTTAAGGGAGGGCCTCCGGGAAGTCGTTTTAACAGTGTTAAAAAACCAGAGCCCATGAGAGTTGCACTACCATGAGTGCCCATGTTAATTCGAAATCTACAACGTTATGACAAGCTACTGACAACATCACCATACCATAACAAGTAGTCCATAAGTTAAGATTTATGATCAGTTTGTCTTTGTTTGTTCCCTTTCTTTTAAAGCAAGATCTCTCTTCCATGTTCCCTTCGGTTATTTCACATCGTTTCCAGATATATTATTCATTTATTGGCCTTTCACAGGCACCAATGACTTCAAATGCATGTAGAGCTTCCTTAACAACAGTCATCAAATAGAATTTTTACAGGTAAAAAGTAAATTTTGGGAACTTTCTAAAAAGAATCAAGGGTTCTAAATATGAAAAGGACAGGAGAATCCAAGACAACCAATACATGACAAGTACACCAAGTTAGTATAAACACTAAGTACTAAAGTTCTACAAGGAAAAGTAACTTAATCAAGATTCTTCTAAAGGCACATAATCAATCTAAAATGAAAACAGAAAAATAAAGAATTTTAAACCATTAAAAGTTATTCACCTGTGCTCATCCTCTGTCCAAGCAATCCCCTTCCGACGTTCTTGATCTGACCTTGAATTCTTACTCCCATGATTTGACTCACTGTTACAATTCCCTGAATGGCTGCTCCCCTTCTTACCAGCTCCTTCATCACCTGCTGAACTCTCGGAAGAATTATATGGCGGCAGAGGCACACAACCAGATTCAATCTGGTTAACATCATCCTCTAGAAGCTCATAGTGTTCTTTAATCTCTTCCAAAGTTTTTCCAGGTACATCAGCTGCAATTTTCTCCCATCGATCTGAAGAGTCCTCAGGATAAGTTGCAAGAGCATTCTCAAATGCCTTATCTTGCTTCCTACTCCACTTGGAGCTGCTATCGGCTTCCTCCACGGTCATCTAAGCTTGTCAAATCAGCTATCCAGAATATCACCTGCAGGAAGAAAGAACCGAATTCACCAAAAGTCAAAATTACTATAGCCTGTAATCCATCTCCAAAAGGTCTTGGAATACTTTAGTTAAAGGGAAGCAGGGATGTCAAGTAAATGAGATATGCAAGAACAGAGAAAAAAAATACCCAGAAAAAGCCAAGGAAGCTTAACCCGAGCTCGAAGTCCAAGAAAATTCAGAAAGCCCCAGAAAAGTATGTGAAGAATTCAATAATGTTTTGCTCAACGATTCAAAAATTAGACTTTTGTGGATTGCTGACCTATTGATGAATGAAAAGGCAACAAAGTGTTAAAACAAAGAAAAATATCTCAAAACCATAAAATCTAAGATAACATATGGCAATTCAAGACATTATTTAAAAATATGTGAATTCAACAATAACATGATTAGGGTTTTCGATTGCGAAATATATGAAAGCGACAATGCAAAAACCAAATTTTAAAAAAAAATCCAGAAAGTCTATACATATAGACTGAGAATTTAAATTGCCATTTCTAAATTCAACAAAAATCTCTGCAAACTAAAAACTTGGTTGATAACAACAGCTTTAACAACACAAAACCACATAACAAAACTATCCTCTTTCACTTCAGTTCACTCATTCACTATTTTCCAATACTAATTAATCAATCAAAAGAATTACCATGAATCTAGTTCAAATCAGAACCAAAAATGAAAATCAAATAGAAAACTGAAAACCCAGAATTTCATCTAGTAAAATAAAATAACCCTACCACTACCATAAAGGTTTCTTCAGAAATATCTGGTAATTTAATTCTTATTCAAGATACCTACACAGTAACTTCAAGAATTTAACTCAAAAAAAAAAAAAGAAAAAAAAAAACTTACCTCAGCTTTGTTGTCTCCTTATTTAAACCTAAAAAGTGTTCACAACAACAGTAGAAAACGCCATAAAAATGAAAGACCACCTACAACTCATAGAAATGGCACTATCAAGATACTGACACTTTAACCCAATATAAAATAAACTCTTTTTCTTTCATTCTAATTATATAGCAGCAGTAAAAATTTTAGCTAGAAGAAAACAAAAAATGGTTTAAAAGGAAAAAAAAAAAAAAAGCTTTAAAAAAGGCATAATTATTGAGAAATTTACAAAGGGTAGAAAAAGAAATTATACATGATGGTGATGGGTTCTTATGAAATATCTAGAAAGATGCAGAAATGGTAATTGGTCCATCACCTCCATGAGATTACTGGCATAGAAATTGCCTCACAGCAATTCCCATTAATATCTGACAAATAAAATTGGGTTTTTTTTCTTTTCTTTTCTCTGTCTTTTTCCTTCCCTTTTCTGAGACACCAAACAACCAAAAACAAATTTAGGTGTCAGCAATAACCATAAACAGTTGCAGAGCATCTATAATGATTTGACTATAAAATCATTACTTTTTCCATTGTGGTGTTCTTGCATAGTGACAAACTTAAAAAAAAAAATCAAAGCAAAATTTGAATCTTTGCCAAAGTGTAAAAAAAGAGTTAAATTAGTCAAAATGCAATGAATGAGCAGTTGAGTAATTTGGACCTGTTTTGTTAATTACTTTTTAAATAGTTTTTATTATAATTTTTTAAAAAAATTACTGTAATAAAATTGGGTTTTTTACGAAATTATTAAAAAAAAATTCGAAAATGGGGTCCCATTTTCAGAAATAACGAAAATGGTACACTGAGGGTGGTGCCGCCTCTGACAGAGGCGCAACCACCCTCTGACAGCGTATTTTTTCACTGAAATCCAAAAAAAAAACATCTAAATTTAAAAAAAAATGCTGAAAATGAAAAAAAAAACATACATCTGGTAAGTGAGCTCTGCGGCAAAGCGCGATCGAACATGTTCAGGTGCGAGGCGTGCACCGATGGTGCCATCGCACAAAGCGGCACCAGATTGGCCTTTCCCGCTTTAAGCTCCCCGTTTTATGAAAAACATAAATTGAAAAAGATACAAGAGCAAAGCAAACAGTTCTATTAGTACATTGAACTTGTAGTGTCTTGTTTCACCAGCTGCATTATTCATAAACAGCAATAAAACCCAAAAACAAAACAGCATATGTGAAGCTGGCATTATCCTTTTTGTTTCAATCGTAAATTTAAAAAGCTAAGAACAAGGAGGGTAATATATTGGAATAAAATATGTGTGTGTGTGTATATATATATATGGGGAGAAGGCCAACTGGTGCCGCCTGTGCCAATGGCATCATCGGTGCCGCCTCTGGCACAGGCATGTTCGGTCGCGCCTATCGCAGAGGCTGCACCAGTGTATGTTTTTTTTTCGTTTTCAGCATTTTTTTTAAAATTTAGATTTTTTTTTTTGGATTTCAGTGAAAAAAATAGGCTGTCAGAAGGTGGTTGCGCCTCTGTCAGAGGCGGCACCACCCTCAGTGTACCATTTTCGTCATTTCTGAAAAGGGGATCCCATTTTCGAATTTTTATTTTTATTTTTGTAATAATTTCATAAAAAACCCTAATAAAACTACTTTGACATGTTGAATTTAAGATGATTTTGAATATGTAATTCTCTCATTTTTGGAAAAAATATTATTTGTTCATTTATTATGAAAAATATTTTATTTATGATTTGACCTTAAATTATTTCTATTTTTGGTATTTAAACTATTATTTTCATTTCAATTCGACTAAAAAATTATCCGTGTCTAATAAAGAATGTGACACATGTCATGTTCTTATTAGAAACTTTTATTTTTGGGATAAACTAGAATGAAAATAATAATTCAAGATCTAAAATGAAAAAAAAAAGTTTAAATACCAAAGTTAAAGTGCGAGTATAGTTCAAAGGTCATTTTTTAATTTTCAGAAAATTGGTTATTTTATGTTAAGGAGATCTTGGCATTGTTGACAAATGTTGAGGTTTTGAATCTTCAAGTACTCGAGTCCAAGTTATATCGCACGCAATTGTCATAGGTAGGTATTATCCAATTATATTTCAATTCTTCGAACATGTATTTGTAACTGTATTATACTATTATACTTATACTTCTAAAATCTTAAAAAAAATAGTACTTTTTTTTTGTCAATTTAACAATTTTTTTTTTAAGTTTCAAGTGTAATTACAACTACAATCGTGATTGCATGTACAAATATCTGAATAATTATTATCAAAATTAACCATTACAAAACACGATTGAACTGATGATTGTAATAACATTTAGACCTAAATTAAAATAAATTTTATCAAGATCTACACATGATGTTTTAATATGTCGAGAGACTTAAGATTTTAAAATACTTAAAAAGTCCCAAACTTACCATACTATTAAGCCAAGACCTTTTTACCTTCATTTTAATAATTTTTAAACTCCTCTCAATGAAAAAAATTGGTATTTTTAGAATTGTGCATTAAATCTATTTATTCAAATAAATCAATACAAAATCTAATTTTCCCTTTAATTTTAATAAATTTTAAATTAAAAGAAAAATGCACTTAAACACATTTAAATTCATGTTTTTTTTTGTTCAATCAAAAATTTAAAAGACAAATAAAAGAAAAGTAATGATGGGAACACCAATAACATGAAATGATTAAATTTTATCTTATTTAGATAATTCAAATTAATAAAAACAGAAAAATAAAATTTAATCATCTTTAATTAATTAAATGGCGAAAAGGAAAATTTTTAATATAAAGTAGTATTCTTCATGAGTTGGGTGATGACTTGATTTTAAAAGAAATTGAACTCAGACATCCAATCAACTCTTTTTATTGTTCAAATATTAAAAATATATTTTTAATTTAATATTTATATTTAAAATTATTTTAATTATTCAAATCGAAATTGGATTGACTCAATCTAAAACATGAAAAATCTTTTTTCAAGCTCCGCCCATAGATATATTTATCATATATTGCATTTTGATCCCTTTATTTTTATAATCAACATAAAAATTCTCATTTGTTAATTTTTTAAAAAAAAAAAAACACGCACACACAAAAATGATCATTTCTATAACAATTGAAAAAAAAATGATTTTATGATACATATTTAATTAAATGAAAACTTAATATAATTTTTGATCTAAATTTGATAATTAAATTAATTTTAATACGTGAACTTATCAATTAAGTTCATTTTTGTTCCTGAATTTTTTTTTTAAATTTACTATAGGTTTAGTGAAAATGTCACATCACTTAAAATTGTTAAAGTATATTTTAATTTAATATCACATCTTTTAATTTAAGTCCATTCCCACAATATTTTGAAATTTGAATTGGTGGTCGAATCGATCAAACAACTAATTCCTTGTTCGATCGTCGGTTTAACAATAATTAGATAAACAAAATTTAATGAAGTAATAAAAAAATTATAAAATTAGTTTAACTGTCGGTTCAATTGATTTTTTTTTTGTCTCGGTTCAAATGATTTCAAGCGGTTCCCTCAAAGATTAATTCACCTCTTTTTCCAAACCAATAGACTAATCAATTCTCAGTCTAACCAATTTGATCAACTAATCCGATTCCAACAACATTACGTTCCCATAAAATTAACTAAAATTTTCAACTATTACATTCCCATAAGATTTTGCTTTATTTTGCATTTGAACGATACTATAAAATTAAAAAATTAAAAAATTGATTGAATTAGTAAAAAGTTGATTAAAAAAATGAATTTAAATATTTAATTTTGATAATATAATCTAATACTTATATAATTTACTTTGTCTTATTTCAATCACGTGTCTGATTAAAATTTTAATCGTGCTCCCTTCATTTCTATAAAAATGGAAAAATATTAGTTTATCATAAGTAAACTGAAGTCATAACTAAAACCAACGGATGGGTTGGAGGAGCAATTGGGTTACTCTAACATTCACGTTTTGTTTGGATGCTTAACTATAATTCTAACATCGTAAATTGTTTTCCCATTTACATTTTGGATAAAATCTAGAGTTGTCATGAAAAAGAAATAACAAACCAGTCATGTATCGCCACGTGGATTATAGTTCACGAGACTTTACAAAGCACGTGACGTGTGGCCCATGGTTTTAATAATTGCATTTTATTGTGTTTCCACTTCCCCCACTACCTTCTCACTCAATTTTGGGGGCATTTCTTCACTTTTTGCAACCATAAAGTTTGATTATTTTTCTCAGTGATTAATCAAAATATTCGAATTTAAATATTATAATTATTATCGACTGGCATTAATATTGTTATCAATGAACGTACTGAAAAGCATTATCCTTCCACTTAAAAGTTAAAAAAATTATAATTATTATTTTTAGCAGATTCAAGCGGATATCAACTCTGAAATTCTCAATAATCTAATCCAAATCCAATTTAACAATAATAAATAAATTCGAATTTAAAGCAATTATGTAAATTGGAATATTTATACAAATGGTAAATATCCAACCAACCCCTTACCATCAATCCACTTTGTATAAAGTAATAAAACATGACAAATTGCATTATTAATTTAGCAAATGTTACAGCTCTAAAGGGTTAAACCTGCGAATACCAAACAATAGTTAAAATTGCCACAGCAGTGTCCTGCTGAACCGCTAACAAACAACAGTTCCAAACTACAGATTGAGTTCTTTAATATTCAACCATACTCTAAATGGTGATAAAGGAACATTCTTCGTTCGGGTTTTTTGTGTCGAAATCAAATCACCCAACAGTCAATCCGAACCCAAATTTGTAGTCTTTCTTACTATGATCTATCTGCAAAAATGTAATTCCGGCATAAGATGCTAAGAAACACGATTCCAAGGGATTGAATCAACTAAGAGAAACCAAAGTGCAAAACAAAGGACTAATGGCAATAGACAAAAGGGAAAACAAACTAGTCTTCAAGTGGATAATTGCTGATCTCTTTCTTAAGAAAGATACTTACCTCCGCGGAGAGGATGAAATTTAGGCCCATATTTAACCGCTCTTCAAGGTAAGCAGTAGTGCATCCATTAGAATCAATCTTCCCCCTCAAGCGGCACTGAAAATGTGACAAATTGATTAACGGGAATGAATTACACAATCATCATTGGTCATCTCTCTCACCAACCCCCCCCCCCAACCAAAAAAAAAGGATAAACTACACCAAAGGTCACTGAACTATTAGTAAGTTAATGTTTTGGTCACTCAAGTTAAAAAGTTTTTATCTACGTCACTGAACTATTTGAATTTTTTTATTTAAATCACTGGGCTATTAAGTTTTTTTAAAAAAAGAGTTCAGCTAATGAACTCTAAGCAACAATTCGACAATCAGTAGATGGATCAGTACACATTAATGAGCAGAATAACATACTTTAGATCCAAGTGAATCTGACAATTAGTATCGGAGATCGAAGAAGAAATCTGTTTGGATTTTGACTTTGCAGATTTGTGACGTTAAAAGTCATTTCATGAAAAAAAAAAAAAAATAAGAGCTTTTGATTGATATAGGCAATTTTAATAGCTCAATAACTTCAATGAAAACTTTCGAATAGATCAATGATTAGTTTGTAACTCCTTGAAATTGAGTGACTAAAACGTAAACTTACTAATAATTTAGTGACCTTGGGTGTAGTTCACCCAAAAAAAAACCTTCTTTTTGGATGATATCCAGATGATTATATAGCGACAGATGAAACAATACATACATATGCTGATATGTATAGACATGCAGGAAAATCGATACACACTAATATTGAATTTTAGCAACCAAAAATACCTGTCTAAGGATGTAATCATAGCCCACACTTGCCGTCACGTCTCTTGTCATGTAGTTATACATGAAATCTGACGCTAGAGAAACCTTGATAGAAATAGAACTGAATAAGAATGACTAGGAAACAAACTGCAATATTGTAAGGAGGAAAAAGGAATTCTTACCTTCTCAGAAACTTTCTGAACATAGCTCAAAGCAACCATTCCGGTACTTGCAACTTGCCCTGCAGCTACCTGGATCCAGAGATTGCTTTGGTTAGTCATTGCAATTGAATATTTCTAGCAATAATATTTCATTTCCATGTAAATAACAAGTTCCTCTTGGCAGGAGTAAGGCAAAAAATATGGTGGGGGAGAAGCAAGTTAATTATTTTCCTGATTAAAACTTGGCTCTGGAAGAAGATTGCCATCAAATATCTAAGGACCAGCGGGACAGTAAATCTGAAAATCTAGGAACTTCAGGAAGAGGAGGTAAAACCCTTAACTTACATACTTTTCAGGCATCCATAACACATATACCAAACATTAATCACTGTATTAACCAGTTTTGAATGCTCATTCAGCTTTACCTTCAGAAAGCATTAAACCATGTCCTTGATTCCAATGACTTGGTCCGCCACTTCCTTATTTTGGAAATGTCATAAGTCATTGAAAATAAAGGAGATCCTGGTTCTCACAACTTGACAACCCTAATCAACACTTTGGTTAGGGATCTAAATAACATCCTTATTTTGGAAATGTCATAAGTCATTGAAAAGAAAGGAGATCCTGGTTCTCACAACTTGACAACCCTAATCAACACTTTGGTTAGGGATCTAAATAACATCCCTACTGCTGTAACAGATCTAGAAACATATTCAGAAGTAAAAAAAACTCCCACTAACTATTGCACAAAAAACATTGACAAGTTGGTGATAAAGGAAGAAACCAGGCTAAATTACCATCTTATCTGTTTCATATCGGGCCGCATAACCAAGGCCTGACTTCCGGTGCTGACCAGCCCAAAATACTTCACCAGCTAAGGATAAATGTGGTGTCACACTCTGCATAAATATGGCTTAGATTCAGTTCATTAATAACGATGGAATCATAATTGCAGAATTACTGGATTCAGCTGAAGATTGACAATGCATGCAATTGCAAACAAAATGCCAAATGCAGAATGCCTTCAGCAGAGAAAGTCTGGGTTGCTTCTACCATAATTAGTATATTATCTTATAGTATGTTGTATTTAAAAAAGGAAGAAAAACCATAGCAGTGCATAGATCCATGTTATACTGAATCTAAGCATAAAAGTCAATTTTCTAGGTACTGAAAATCCAGTAAGTTGTCCATTCTGCCAAGTTGTTCATCTGTATGGCTTCATACAATTTACCTGGATATAACTAGCTCCAAATAAAGCACCATTTCCCATTTGAAACTGAGACCTGTAGTCTTTACCCTGTATAAGGAAAACAAAGATGTCACAAGACAAAAACCAAGCTTGTACCCATGGCAGCAAACACCCTAAGTTTTCTTTGCCAGCACAAAAATAGCTCCCCATGGTCCAGATGATGAATAAACTCAAAATTAAAAAATAAAATAAAAAGGAATATCAGGCATCACACTCACAATGATGGGGAGCAAAAATGCATACACAGAACAAAGCCAACTAACCAAGATAATATATTTTACAAGTGACTAACCTTGTAATCAAAGTTGACCATGCCATGTGACATATGGGGCTCATTTGTGAGCTGCAAAGGAAACAGGAAAGCTATCAATTAGCACTAGCTTACACATGAAGATAACATATATTCTGCATGCTACAAAAAAGACAGAAGATCAAAGAATGAAAAATTAAATTGCCTGAGCATTAGCCTTCACAGAAAGATTGTCTGTCAAATCCCATTTCACTCTCGCATTGACTCTACCATCAGTCAGCACCCTCCCAATAAGCATCAACTGGGAAAACCATGATTGACCCCACTTTTAAACCAACTTGTTAAGCTAAAATAATTCAGGAGGATAAGAGAGTCAACTGGAAGAGTAGCGATAATGAGAGAAGCAACCTACATTTGGATCAATGAAGTTGGCACCAAATTCATAGTGAGCAGTAGGAATTTTAATGGTTTCAGCAGATTGAGAAGGAATTTCTGTTGGGCCCATAAACACACTGAGAGATGATTGTGGTTGAATAATTACCGTTATTTATTAAAATAGAAAAGAAAAGATACAATAAAAGCAAAAAACTCAAGGACTCAAAGGAGTTGAAGGTACCTGTGACTCAGTGAGAATTTCTGATTTAGCCCTTTGGTGAAATCAAAGCGCAATCCTTCAAAAGTTTCTGGCTTCAGAGACACTGCCAGACATAGTCAAGCTATAAACATTAAGTTTTGAAGAAAAAACCAACAGACTTCAACCACAACTTTAGGTCATTCTTCTTTCTCCATAATAACCTTGCTAATAACCTTAAAATTCGAAGCATGTAGAGATAGATATATGATTAGACACATAATCAGGATATAGAAGAAACAAATTAAGTGCATATACCTCAACATTACACATGATCACAAGGTACATCGAATGTGCATAAGGTGCAAAAGAAAATAATAGCCACAAGAGAAATAAATTAAGTATACATTTCAAAGCACTCAAGGAGGAAAAAAACCTTTAATTGTATGTCAAGTACTTAACATCTTGCAAACAAATCATAGTAGTTTGTCAGTCTCAAAAGCTTTTATAAATTTTGCCAATCACAAAAGCTTTCATAAATTTTGCAATTTGGATTTGATCAAAAAGAGAAAACTAAGTTTCTAGTTTAGCATCTCATGCAAAATTTATCAAAAAAAATAATAATAAAACAATCATTTTCACTAATCAGGGTTAAACTAGGGTTTAAAGAAAAGAGCTTAACAAGCACACCAAAAGCAACACCTACAGTCCTTCCATTTCCACTAACTTCACCATTTCTGTTCAAAATGATAAACAATGAAAAGTTACATAAACCAACAGAGATCAAGAAACAACCAAATAAGTCATAATCTCAACACATGATCACAAATCATTGAAATAAGAGAAAATAGAGAAAAATCCCCATTGATGAGAAAGTGGGAAAGGAAATAGACTAACTGAGAGCTTCGCGTTGGAGCTCTTCAAAAGGAATAGGACATGGGAGATTCATGTAATCGGTTTTCTCCTCAGCTTTGATATGTGCCGTCTTGGATGCCTCGGCTGGAATTGCGGTAGTACCTGGAGCTACAAGCCCCGCCATTTGTCTCTCCTTTTAAAGTAAGAGAAATTGCCGCCAAAGTAAACAGCCGCCGGCGGTGAGTGTAGTATGATATAGGTGGGCGGCACAACCGCAGGAGTTGCAGGTTTGCGGCTGTCGGGGAAGGCTTGACATGGGTTTTGCCAGGGTTTTATCTGCACTGGATTTTATTTTACAGTAGGGTTTTTAAAAGGGTAAACTACAACTAAAGTCACTAAAGTATTAATAAATTTACAAGTTACTCAAATTCAAAAGGTTACAATAGGGTTATTTTTTCGGCTTAATGACAAAATTAGTCACTAACATTTGCATGTTTTGTCAAAATGTCCTTAACTATATTTTTTAGCATTTTTTTGCCATCAACTTTATTCTTTTTTTCAATCTACTTTTTCTAACAATTTTAATGAAAGCACCGTTAAAAAAGTTAACAAAGATGATGTGAAATTTCATATGTAAAATATTTTTAATGAGACTTAATTTATTACTTAGATAACCTAATAAGATAATTATATGTGAAAAATAATAAAATAAGCAATACATTAAATTTAAAAACTCTTAATTTAAAAAAATAAACCTAATTATCTTAAAAACCCTTTTGAATGAAAAGGAAAATTGAAACCTTAAATTTATTTATTATATCTATTAGAAAAAGCAGGTTGATTCATTACATCTATTGGAAAAAGCAGATTGAAAAAAGAAGAAAAGGGCACGTTTGGTTCATTTGTAATGGAATAAATTCAGTAATGGAATAGAGTGTAATGTAATAGAAGTCAGTAATAAGTAATTCAAACCGTTTGGTTGAATGGAATGGAATAAAGCTGTAATAGAATTATTGTGTTTGGTTGAATGGAATGATGTTGTAATAGCATAAGGAAAAGAACTAAAATGACCAGAATACCCTTAGCAGAATTTTTGTTAGGTAGATGATTATTGTTATTGTTATTAAATTTTAATAAGGTTATTATTGAAAATAATTTAATAAAAATAATAAATAATTTAATTATATTTTAACATAATTATTATTAAATATAATTTAATAAAAAATATAATTTAATAACATGCTTAATATAATTATTATATGAATTAAAAAATCTTAATATATAATACTATAAAAATATATAATTTATTTTATTATTTTTAAACTGCAATAGATATATGTGCTAAAATATCATTATTGAAACAAATAATTTAATTACTTTACAAAAAAATATATTAGAAGTAATTAATTAACTTGAGAATTATATTTCACATCCAAGCATAAATTCATATATTAACAAAAAGTTACATGATTTCATTATTTTAAATGTCATAATCTATATGTTTTAAAATTTTACAACATCAAAAAGTTACAACATTGTAATGACATTCTATCATGTCATTATACCATCCAAATATTACAAACACAAAAAGATACCAAAATATAATATATACTTTTACTTAATATCTTTTACTTAATAATAATATATAATTAAATAATATACTTATATAATAAGTATATATACATGTATTTTACAAATATATGTATATTAGTATCACACATGTTGCCATATGCACCATATATTTGTCTTAATTTAATTTATTCATCACATAATATCAATTTAATAATAACAAATACATTAAATATTTACTTAAATAATAAGTAAATGCAAACATGTATTACAAATGTATGTACAATATATTTATTACACATGTATTTTATTTTTACCATACACTTGTCTTTCTTTTATTTATTTAATAATAATTAATTTAAAACCTTAAACATAAAAAAATCCAATAATTAAGATTTTATCTAAGTTTGCCGTCACATCTATAAAAATTGGCTTAATTGTCATTTTGGTCTTTTTTATTTTCTTTTAATCTACAACTAAACTTTCACACTTTATTCAATTTAATCTTTTCTCCTAATTATCCTTAATTTAAGCTAATTCACTTTATTAAACTTTAATTAACCAATCACTTAACTTCGTAAATATTTTTAATAGATATTTACATATTCATTTTTCAGCAACGTAGACCCGAAAATACACTTTTTCGATGACCGTAAAATTCGGATCATTACAATTATAACACATGATGAATCAAAGGAAAATAGATTATCATTCAACAAGTCTAGTACGATACAAAAAAATAATTCAAACACCACTAAAGTTTCATAAACTAGATACATGAAATAACATAAACATCGTAACATTTACTATTTTTACCCTAAACCTAACTAATTTCTAGATGCTTGCCATTCATTGAACATTCGGTTGGCTAGTTCCATCCTCCAAGTAGCCCATGCATCCGATGGATGAATATTTGTGATATTCGATTCATCATCATCTATCACATTACTAGGTAATCTTTCTTCCAACTCCGCTTCAATAGGATCGATACTCATATAGGTTCTAATAAAATTATGGAGCAAACAACATGCAATAATGATTTTATTGTGCACCTCACAGATAGAATGATGGACTCTAAGTATTCTCCATCTAAGTTTTAATAACCCAAAACATCTTTCAATAACATTACGCTACCAAGCATGTTTCATATTGAAAAATTCTTCCGAGTACTTGGTTGGTAACCCCGACGCCACTCATTCAAATGATATCTTTGTCCTCTAAATGGCGTAAGAAATCCTCACGCTTGTGTATCCAAAGATCAACTAGATAATAACAACCTATAAAAAGAAACTATTTGTCATGGTTAATTTCCCATAAAAGTATGATCTTAAAAATTAATTCAAATTCCTATAATTTGCACTTTACCATGCGGAACTTTTAGTCCATGTCTCCTACTAATAGCATCTCAAGAACTCGTCCATCAAAGAATGTAACCTTCCCAACCGGGAAGAACATAAACAAAATGCATATCGTGTGTACAAACACCTAACATATTTGTTGCTATGTCACCTTTTCGCTCGATATCTAGATTTATCAACCACGGAACCCTAATCTTGATGTGGGTTCCGTCTAAAGCACCTAAGCAATTCTACATCACATATATAAAACCTCGAGTTAAGATACTATATTTAAATGTAAAAGGATTAAATTATGTACGAGCTATATATAGTATTCACTTCAATACCTTGAACCATTTCCACCTGGGTCTGTAGAATTAGTGTAATTGGCTCTGCCTTTTTAAATAACACACCTTGTAAGCGTATGACAAAGATTTAAAACATTGTGAAATGATCGCTAACGGTTTCCCTGCATCTATTAAAGTGATGCTTGATAACTCTATTTTTAAGGTGATGAGAAATGATATGTAAAAACATTGCCACTTGCTCATCAACAAGCATGTTCCTTGACGACTTCAATCCCCCTAAAGTTTGTAACATCTCACATAGTTTAAAAAGGTAATTCTATTCATCCTAACTTGTTCAATACAAGTCTCGTCACTAGCATATACAAGTCTCGTCACATAATCTCGTTGTGCATAAAAATCTAAAATATAGGATCTAATCCTTGGTCTATAAGTATGTAGGCTATGGATGGCACCTAATGCAAGTAAGAACCAACTCGCAACAGTACACATTTGCAACCATATTGTAACAGCAAGACCAATTCTTTTACGCCTCACACTTTGTCCTATCAAAGGCAGACGAGCCATAACTGCAATATATTAAAGTTTCAATTTCTTCAAATCATAGTAAAAGGCTCACATTTCTTAAATAATAATTTCAATAACTGTAAAACAAAATCAAAGAATATAATTGCCATATAACTTACAGTGTTTCAGTGAATACAAGATGCTCAACTCTGTAACTCCAAAATTCTTTGGATTCACAAACTCTATAACTCCAAAATTCTTTGCTGCATAGTTAAAGCATAAAACAAGCATTCAGGAGAAGAAATTGGGACACAAATTAAATCTACTTCCATTAGTTTTAGAAATTGGTTTTCCCAGCATTTATCAATGCAGTTTTTTTTATTCAAATTTTCTCAAAAATAGGAGGACACCATACGTATTTCTTTGTCAAAATTATATATCCTTGAAAATATTCATTACGAGTCTCATTCAAATTTGATTGAGGTTTTTGTTCTCATTTATAGATTCAATATAATTGATCTTTTACCAAAACCATGATAATGTATTTTTCATATTTAATCATCTCCATAATTAAGCACAACCGATCATATCAATTGATTCAATGATCATTTATAAGAAACAACCAACCAAACAACAACCGAAAAGGTAATTTTAGTTTAAAATAATAATTTAAGAATATATTATTAAATTAAAATTTGATGGTTTAATTGATACTATAAAATAAAAAAATAAATTGAATGAATCGATAAAAATTTATTAAATATTTAAATTATTGTTGTATAAATGAAGAAAGAAAAATATGGGATGAAAATGAAAATGGGAAACGGACCAAAAATAAGTAAGGTAAGGCTTTAAATCATGAATGAAAAGATATTTGCCTTAAAAACGGACAATTATTATGTCTCCTGTTTTATGTTGTTATCATCCAAAATCTGCAAAATCATGGAACTTATAGAAGCTATTACATGAAATGTTGCACAAGAACCTCTAGCAACTCTCTTTTTTATATCGCTATATCATGAAATGTAAGTGTTAGCATTTTTTCCTTCCTTTTATCCGATCTACTATTACTAGGATTTGAATTGGGAGCGTGTGACTACAATAGATGGCCCTTCCTATTTCAAGAAGTCTCTAGCTGATGCTAAAAATCATTAATGGCTTTTGGTGTAAACCATGGGAATTTGTTTTTGTTCCTATAAAAAACCTTTGGATATAAACTAGGGTCGCCTGCCCTGCATTAGACATTTGTGGTTTTCATACTAAAAGAACCCAGATATACAAAACTTTTAATTAATTGAACACCAAAAAGGAACAAAACGACAAGCAGTGAGCATTGAAGTAATTTGTAACTTCGAAAAAAAAGAGGCTAATTCACAAGCATTACTGATATTAAACCTGGGATTTTGCTTTGATCCTCTTTCACTACTGCATTAATACCTTTTTCTTCTTTAAAGAAATAAATGGCAATAAATGTTTCCCGAGCTTGAAAAATTGGGTGTAAAAATATATGGCAGTAAACTATTAATAACTTGGCTTAATAAAATATATTTCTACATATATTTCGGTAAACATTTTAAAAAAATAAAATGAATCCAACAGTAGAAGTTTTGGCCATGCGGTAAGAAACTTTATTCTAAAATCTCAACTATCATTTGATTGCTTAAAATTGAATTCCATGACATGAATTGAAAACCAAATCTGGTAGCCTTTTTATGAACTCTTAACTTGAAACCCCTTAACTTTTTTGTGGTAATGCATTGAAATCTCCAAACTCCATAATTGAAAATATGTCTGCAATATTCAACAGCACTATATCTACAAATGCCAAATAGATAATGGTCTCAAAATCTCTGTTCAAGCACGAAGCATAAAGCAAGCATTGTAAGAAGAAATTAAAAGCCTACTTGCTCCTCCTCTTTGTATAGTTAAAGCTCGACTATAATGGTTCATTGGAAACAAAATAGACTAAACAGAGAACATAGTATTAGATCAAACATAGTTCATTGGAAACAAAGTGACAACATACTGCAATTTCAAGAAGGATAAAAAAGGTCAATAATAATAAGCATATACGAGAACAAAAGGAAAACGATGAAACCAACATCCAAGGCTGATTTGCAATCTTTGGCAAAAAAAAAAAAAACAAATTTGATTTTCAAAGTTAGATGATCTGTGCAAAATGGATAAAATTACCAAAGCATCAACCTTCTGAATTTCCAAAATGACAATGATTTTAATTTATCCAAAACAAAAATCAATCAAAAGTTGCCATATATTCAAGCTCCAAATTAAACAATATAAGTAATATAAAACATTCACTTTCTGCAACAAAACTAGCAGGCAAAATCCTTTGATATAAGAACCAAAGCTCACTTTCCAGAACACACAGGCACACACATATATATGAACAAGAATAAAAGCATGAAATTTTGCGCAGAGGGAATTGAACTTTATTTCAAGTTTTGCAAAGAATAAAATGACTAATTTCCCATTTCCACTATAACTTCATCCTCGAATGTATTAAATATCATGCATGATGAAACAATAAGAACAAAAAATTGGTTCATAAAACCGTAAGTAAAACAAAGACATCATGATCATAATATACATAAGCTTTTCTAATAATTACCACATCAAGAAAGTCAAATTCCATAAATCCAAAATAAATAAATAAGTAAGACTAGTGGCTTTAATCCTCATAAAAACAAAAACCGGAAAAATAAAGCAAAAAAACCAGAGTTCACTATATATAAGATACAAAACCTTGATCAAATCCTGATTATTGAAGCAATCAAACAAGGTACAAACCCAATTCAAAAGTCATCACTTTTACAAGAAAAACTAACAAAGAATCGATAGTCAATAACAAATGAACATGAAAAACAAAAGAAATCTAGTTCAATGAAGACAAATTAATGATCGCCCATTCATCCTGTAAATGCAACGACTAAGAATAGAGGATTAAAGAAAGAAGAATCGATAAGAATTAAGAGAATAACAACAATTACAAGACATTATATAAAAAACCAAATATCTAAATGCAAACCAAATATCTACCAATCACGTATCACCTGTAAATTTGAATGACCAAATATAACAAACCAAAACTTGAAGTACCATATTCACTTCCAAACATCTTTATTTCTAACAAAATACCCAGAAATTACTCAATATCCCTGATCCCAAATAGATCCAAAGCACCAAAATAAACCCTAGTTCTAAAAAAACCCACAAATTAAGAAAGAGTGAATCACCAAAATAAGTAAGCAATGCAATAACATTTACCTGGAAGCCACCGAGATCATCCGAATCTGCAGCTTTTACCAGGAAGCAAGGGGGTCGGGACTGAGATGGCTGAGTGGGAGGCAGGAGACGAAGGAAGCAGGGGGTCGGATTGAGATGGTTGAGTGGGAGGCAGGAGACGAAGGAAGCAGCTTCTGTTTGCTCTTGTTTTTGGGGCGCTTGAGTTGGGAGGGTAAAAAATGGAAATGAATAGCTAATCGGTGGTTTGGGAAGGGAATAGAAATCCCCCAAAAATCAGCCA
The DNA here is from genome assembly GCA_025503065.1 of Gossypium bickii. Lineage (NCBI taxonomy): Eukaryota > Viridiplantae > Streptophyta > Magnoliopsida > Malvales > Malvaceae > Gossypium > Gossypium bickii. The sequence continues at coordinate 111,196,294 of CP106717.1, forward strand.
ATTTTTGGCATAGACGCGTAATGGAATAAGCCCGTAATAGGGCATTCCATTGAACCAAACGGATGATTAGGTGGGCCCACCGGATAGGGGTGTAATGGCATAGCCATTACACCCAACCAAACATGCTGCAAAGGTTTATGGCCAAAAAAAGGCTTAAAAATACAATTCGGGTCATTTTGACAAAACATACAAAATTTATCATTAAGCTTTATTTTTTTGGTCCAGATAATTAAGTGGCACATTTTTAGTTAGTATAATAAATTTAGTCCTCAAATTTAATACTTTATCAATTTGACCTTAATTATGTATGAAATGATAAGAATTGTTTTGTTTTAATTAGAAAATTCTAATAATTACAATAAAAAATCAAAGTAAATAAAATTTTCAAAAATAAATAAAGTGAGAAAAAAAATGGGGAAAGATTTTTTTTAAACCCTCCAAATTCTTTCTCTGTATTATCAGCATAGAAATATCCAATACCCATTCTTTAAAAAATATAGGAAAAAAAAATAAAAACATTAAACAAAGTTATTGGTTCTTTATTTTTTAATTCTTTCACTTATTGACATGGCTTTTTATTATAAGAGAATAAAAAAATTCATAATATAATTTGTTTTTGACTTATGGTTTTTGAAAATAATTTAAATGAATTGAAATTTTGAATTGAATCTGAAAAATAAAATATTGTAATATATTTTGTATTTTTTTTGCTAAAAAATGGTATCATAGTTGATTTCACAAGCCTCTACAACATTAATTTAGGATGTTTTTCAGGGGCATAGAATTTTACTTAAAGATATTACTAATTTGATTTCGAGAAATATTGAGAAAGTGTGTAATGAGATATCCGTTTTTTTGTTCTGTTTTAATTTGTTATTGGATTCTATTGAATGATAATTTTCTTTATTTCTTATACAAATCAAACAGTTTCAATATTTTATTTTTCTAAATTTTTTAAATAGAATTAAAAAATTTGATTTTTAATAAATTTTATATAGAATTGGGGTTAAATTGACAAAAAACAATTTTTGATGATTAAAATGTTATTATACCAACTAAAAAAGTGCCACTTGATAAAAAACAATGGGTAAACTACATCCAAGGTCATTAAACTATTAATAAATTTATGTTTTGGTCACTTAACTTCAAAAAATTATAAAATAGTCATTGAAGTATTCAAAAACTTTCATTTAAGTCATCAAGTTTTTATTTAAGTCACCAAGTTGTTAATTTTTTTTTTAAAATCCGACTAATGAGCTCCAAACAATAATTTAACAATAGGTACGGTAGAGTAATATCCATCAACGAGTATAACATATTTTAGATCCAAGTCAATCTGATGCTGAGTGTCGAATATTGGAGAATAAAGCTATTTGGATATTGGTTTACATATTCATGACGTTCAAAATTGTTTCATAAAAAATTGAATTATAAAAGAGAAGAGGAATGAGAGCTTTTGATCGGTGTAAGCAGTATGAACAAAAAGGTCATACAAGAGTAATTTTAATAGTCCAGTGACTTAAACATAAACTTTCAAATATTTTAGTGATCATTTTATAACTTTTTAAAGTTTAGACACCAATATATAAACTTTTTAATAGTTCAGTGACCTTAGGCGCAATTTACCCAAAACAAATTAGAAAAGTTCAATGACGAAATTATAACTTTTTTTTAGTTAATGACCAAAACGGAAAATTACCCATAGTTTAGTGACTGGAATTTACCCTAACTTTCAATTCAAACATAATCAAGTTAACTTTAATCCTAAACCCTTATTTCATTTGATTTGGTCTGTCAAATAAACAGTAAAAAAGCAATCTGCTGCTCTGTTTGGGTTTTTTTCGACAAAAATCCCAACAAAACCGCTGCCGTTGTCCACCTTCTCCAAAGCATTGGCGGTGAATTGCTGATTATCTTACACACCTCATAAAATAAAAGAAGGAAGAACAAAAAAATGTATGGAATCACAGGTTACAGCAATGGCTACCACCAAAATCAACAGCAGCACAGTTCGGAAGAGAAGCGAGGCGGAGGTCGACGGAGGAGGGGAGGCCGTAGATCACGCCACCCTCCCGGCTTTAGGGTTTCCGACCACCATCACCATCACTACAATAACGATGACGACGATGACAAGCAAGAGCAGAAAGCACCTCCGCCTTGCACGGACTTCGACATGGCCTACTTTCACTCTTATGCTCACGTTGGTATCCATGAAGAAATGATCAAGGTATTTTCCTCTTTTTTGATATTTTGCTTGCTACCATTTGTTCTTTACTGGGCTTACTTTGTTCTTCTCAATATTCGCGAACTTGGGTGAGTTTTCTTTTACTTTTAGCTCATTTGGTTTTTGTTTTTTTTTGGAGGTTTTAAGTGTATTTGAAGAAATTTTTATGGTTTGTCACAATGTGAGGTAGGGGTTGCCAAGGTGGTGACTCTGAGTGAGTGCTTTAACATAGGAATTCAAGTTTGCTTTCTTTATTTGGTGATTGAATATTTCTTGATTTGAGCTCTTTCAAATTTCGAGTTCTTTAAATTATAATTTGTTGCTTAAGGGTTTTTTGTTTTTGAAGTGATGTATACTTTTGACAAAGTTGTGAGCCTGTATTTGACTATCAGTTGCATATTAGGATCACCTTTTGCCTTTTTGTACTTATAATAAAATATATGACAATTCGCTGATCATACCTTTTCTCTGAAACATACAGGATCGAGTTCGAACTGACACTTACAGGGCTGCAATCATGCAACACCAGAGTTTTATTGAAGGCAAAGTAATACCATTGTGGTTATCTCAGTTATAAAATTATTTATGATCTATAACATTAGGATACTTCTGTTATTGTGTGTGTTTTACCGTAATTGGTTGCATTGTGATTCCCATTTCATCCAGTCACAGCATTATAATGCACCTGCTATAATATTATACCCGGTTGAAATGCATTTGTCTATTATAGGAACATTGATATGAAGTATTTGGAACTCAAAGGCCCTAGTTGGTTTAAGAACCGTGTTCAGAAGTCCAAAGAACGTTTAGCTAGTTCATTCTTCTTCCTCACTATTGCTTGTGATCATGCTTACAGGTTGTAATGGATGTTGGATGTGGCACAGGCATTCTTTCAATATTTTGTGCTCAAGCTGGTGCAAAACGGGTAATATGTCTTGACATGATTTGTACACTTGATAATTTACATGCTTATAATAGTAGTATAACTGAACATTTATTTGAAAATCTATTTTCTGCATATCATGTGGCACTGGTTTCAACTAATTTCTGAAGAGTGCTTTCTTTAATAACTGCAGGCGAATGCTAGAAGTTAACTCAGATTTTAACTTCTTTTTATTTCCTCTAGTCCCTTAGCTAGTTTTCCATGTGAACTTTATAATTTTATCTTTAAAAAAGGCAATACACTTCTATTGAACAATTGAAAGAAGACAGTATGGATAGAACTTAATTTTGTTCTTTATTATACTATTTAGAAGTTAAAAATCTCTTGCTACTTCCAAGTTTTGTTCTTGTTGTTAATGTTGATGGATTCATGTAAAACACATCTGTCTAGTATCTGATGTGATTATGTGTTCTCAGGTTTATGCAGTGGATGCAAGTGATATTGCGTTGCAGGTACTTCAGAAGTTCTTAACTGTTTCTTACCAATTCATTTTTATATTTTGTCTTGACAGTGCAGACTGAGCACTTTGTCTTCTTTTCATCTCCATTATTATTTTCTCTCTGTTTTATTTACGACAATGAGATAATGAGATCTGGTTAAGAGCGCGATTAGATTATGAAGGCTATTTATCTATCAACATTATGGAAATATATTGTTCTAAACTTCTCTCCTCCTTCCTTTGACTGGCTGCTAGTATTGGAAATAAAACTGGCTGTTGGGTATGTGTTAATCTTTGCTATCTGCAAGCAGGCAAATGAAGTTGTGAAAGCAAATAACTTAGCTGAAAAGATCATCGTTTTGCATGGAAGAGTTGAGGTAGGCTTTTCCGCTCCAGCTTATTGATGTGTATGTTCCTTAAATGGTTCCTATGTTTTAACAGGCTTAATCTGTTTACATATTTGGGAAAACAACAAGCACCTATATATGTTAACGCTTGGCAACTTGGAGCTTAGTGTCCAAGTCTGGAGTTAAAATCCTAGCATCTGCAACCCCTTCCACTATTCCTAGGCTTAGTTCTTCATCGTACCATATAGATACAAGGCTCAAGGTCCTGGATTTAACTCCCAGTTCCAACCTCCTCAAGCACACACATGTAAAAGAAACTAACAACCTGTAGTCCAATCTAGTGTCAGATTTCTTTCTTTCTTTAGCTTTCAAAGTTGTTGAGAATTATATATCTTATGGAACTGCAAAGATTGGTTGTCAACATTTTTGTGTCATTAGAGACAACTCATCTGCATTTTCTCCCAAGGTCAAGGGAACACTAACTGCAGTGTAAACTTAAGTTGGAATTATGTCTTGCTGCATGCAAAAAGGATGTGGACCAGTATGCAGTGCTTTGCTTTTGCAGACATTTTAATATTTCACATTGGTGTTGGTGTTTAAATTTCATTATAGATAAGGAAACTTTTATATTCTCTCCAATTGTTGGATCTTGGATGAAGTGATTGTCATAGCACCTTCTGGGTGTTCTCATTGGTAGATAGCTGTGCAATTGTGGGTATATTCAATCAATATGCACGTATATCATATGCTTGATGTGAGCTCCATTTATATCTATGGTGATCATAAGATGATAACCGTGATGCTTGCCCTATAGGACATGATAACTTGATAAGATATTTCTGCTATTTATCTCTTTCTTTGGAGAAGAAGAGAAAATTGTGGCCATTGTAGACTATGTTAGGTTAGACATAAGAGGTTGGTTATTAAGATAACGAAAAGCCAAAGATTATTTGTACATTTTTATGTTTGGAATCCATATCTGGAAATAAGCTTCCAGGGGGTAGGGGTCAGGGAAGCTAAATTCTTTGCAGTGTTCTGAGAAACATTTATTTCCCTTGAACCGATTTACTCCTTCCGAATGTCAGATAATTTATATACTAGGTTATTTCCACAGGATGTTGAAATTGACGAGGAGGTTGATGTAATAATTTCAGAATGGATGGGCTACATGCTTCTGTATGAGGTGATTGTATTATCCTGAACCTTTTAGAGATTTCCAGTAACTCTTCAAGGTTGAGATGAGAGCGTGATTTTATTCAGACAATTAATATTATATCCTTCTATTATTTTCTTTTCATTATCATTGTGATTATCCATGTTTCTATTTTCCAGAGTATGTTGGGAAGTGTTATTACTGCTAGAGATCGGTGGCTAAAACATGGAGGCCTTATTCTTCCTTCCAACGCAACGGTTTGTTTCACTTAATACTAGTCTAGTGTAACTTTGTTTCAATGGCCCAGCTTGACAGTGTAATTGAACGTCTTTGTTCTTTTTCCACTTTTTTAACTCCTGAATCTTGATTCATATGAAGTTTTGTTGTATCACAGAATCGGGTAGTTGTGTGATAAAAAACTATTTGTTTACCAATCATTTTCACTCTATAATCCTTGCAGTTATACATGGCACCCATCACACATCCTGACAGATACAATGACAGCATTGAATTTTGGCGCAACGTCTATGGAATTGATAGTGAGTATTAGATTTTTATTTTATTCCATGCATATATGTGAAATTAAATTCTACTACTCTGCTTGGAGATTGTAGCTCTCGTGCCTTTTACTTGTAGCTTGTTTATGTTTGGAATATTATTTGGCAAGACAATGTCATTTTCTCTTGCAGTGTCTGCAATGTTGCAATTAGCAAAACAGTGTGCATTTGAAGAGCCATGTGTGGAGACAATAACGGGGGAGAATGTTTTGACATGGCCGCACGTGGTGAGTGTTCTAATTCTCTTGCTTTAGTCCTCCGTTGATTTCCTGAATTGATTTCTGAACTTGGAAAGACTGGAGTTTAGTTTCTGTAAACCATACCTTTTATGTCATGTTACCTAACCAACCGAAATCTTCTTGCAATTCTCTTGCATTTCTCACATAAAAGCCATGCGGCCATTGCTTGAGACATTCTCTTCACTAGCAGCATTTATTTGGGTTATAAGCCCAAATTACATGGTCTATTTTAACATATTTATAGAAATCCCTCGGCAAAAGGCATTGAGATTTATTAGCATTAACAGGTTAAGCACGTGGACTGCTATACTATCCAACACGATGAGCTAGAATCTGTGTCAACAAGATATAAGTTCCAATCAATGATGCGAGGTGAGTTCTCCCCTTGAATCTCCTCCTTCTATATGTGCCGTCTTCACATGCTGTGTCATTACCAGAAATTTGAGATGTAAGAGACCTCTTTAAGGGCTTTCAGTTTACTCTTGTTTCATACCGTGTTTGTATTACTGTTAGGCCTTTGTTTAGTTTTACTTCTCTCAATATGTCTATTCATTTTTAAGCATGGTATTCATTCTTCCTTGATTCCCAGCTCCACTACATGGATTTGCGTTTTGGTTTGATGTTGAGTTCAATGGGCCAACAAATTCTCCTACAAATAATCACATCCCATCCTTACTTACTGGTGCATCTAACAATAATCATATCGATGGTATCCAGAAGAAGAAACGAGCCAATCCCAATGAAGCACTTGTTCTCTCAACGGCTCCCGAGGATCCTCCAACACATTGGCAACAGGTACCGTACTAATTTTTAGTTTGCACAGGTCAACATTGCATACAGAAACACATCTGTGCGCAAAAGTTATTTGATTCTGTTAAGTATTATGCTATTTGTTTGAGCATAAAAAGTCCTAAGCGGTCAACTTTACTTTTAACTATGATGAACTCTTGTCGTTTTTACATCTGACGACTTGCATGGAGCTAATGGTTGTATTCTATAATGGACCCTTAATGTTTAGGATGTAAATTTTGCAGACATTGATATACTTTTATGACCCGATAGAGGTGGAGCAAGATCAAATCATTGAAGGCTCTCTAATGCTATCTCAAAGCAAAGAAAACCGCCGATTTATGAATATTCATCTCGAGTACTCGTAAGTAACAGCATTATGCATCACTAACCCAAATAGTAGCTTCTGTTGGATAAATGATAGGTCTCACCAACTTTGTGATCTTAACTCTTGCAGTTCGGGAGGTAGATCCTATGTAAAAGAGTCCGTAATGCGATGATTCCTTTGGGGTACGTACCAATTCCGTTTCAAGCTTCACAACTGATTATATGGCTATACGATTGTGCCGTAGTTACAATTTCAGGCCACACTAGAATTCACAGACAAGTCATTTGACTACTTTTACCATACCAAGCTGCTCAAAGGTGGAAGATATTTGTTTAACTAAGAACAAAACTAAATTTAGGTAAAAAGTTTTGATATTAGTTCTGCTGGTTGTGTAAGATTGCCGTTTCAAAATACAAAGTTATCTGCTATATTTTAGTTTATTATATATTATATATATGTATGTATGACTATGTGATAATATCAACTTATTCATTCCTTTGTTACATGGTTCCTTAGTTTATTAGCTGAGATTTGACCTGCAATTTATACTGACTGTGCAAAATATCATCAGTTCCCTTACACCACCTCTGCTACTTGAATTCTATCTTCATGAATTTTGACTTATCCATCCTGAAGGCACTCGTCTGGCCTGTATAGAATCTGACCTGGATGATCATTTGTAATTCAGATTGGCCTAGCTCGAATTACTTTCCAGCAATTAGAAACATTTTTATTATTTAGGGATAAAGTAACATTTAATTTCCGAACTTGACAAAATATTCTAACTTAGTCCCTAAACTATTTTTTGGTCTACATTAGTTTCGAAATTTGACAATTTTCTCACATTTGTCCGTAACTTGACGAGTTTTCCTATGATAGTCCATGTGATGATGTAACACTATGATATTGCCTCATGTCAACACAAAAAAATTATAAAAAACTCAGAGATTTAAGTTTAAAAAAGATTATCAAATTCAGAGATTAATCTTGACTAATATTCCTATTATTTAATTAATAATACAAGAAAAATATTTTAATATTATTTCAAAAAGCTAAAATGGGTTTTTGGGTTGGCTGAACCTGATTAAGGTAAATGTAAAAAAAAATAAAAATGCCATTGCTTGCTGGATCCATGAATAAGAAAATACAAAAAGATTCATTAATGGATTCTATCTTATTTTTTTTTGTCATCTAATTGATTTATGTTGGATTGATATGAGATTAGGATGTCTTTATTTTTATAATCTATATTTTTCGGATTCGAGTGAGGGTTAAATTGGACATGCATTACATAATAAGGCTTGTTGTCCCACTCCAACCAGTTGTTGTTGACTTCTTGTCCTTAAAACTGCATATGTTTTGACTTTTTGGAATGCAAAGTTACCCTACTTGAATGCTGGCAATCATTAACAGAAGAACCCCATGTCTCTGCAATAATTAACCATCTATTCATCTATTTTTGTTATTTTGTGTTGGTGTTTTTTTTTTTTAAATGTTAGTCATATAAATATTAAATAACAAATTTATATATTTAAACATGAAATTTTGTTATTAGTTCTTGTATTATATGGAAATTGTGATTTATGAATTTTGTCTTTGTATTTTAATTTAGTAAATTTTAGGTCTTGTTTTTTTTCCGAATGAATCAATTTTGATTTTTATATTTTTCGAAGTTTGAAATTTCAGTTAAATTCATTTAGATAAATTTTGCTATTTGTTCTTGACTACGCATAAAATTGTGAGTTTAGTTCATGTTCTTTAATTGGACCAATTTTAGTTTTATATTTTTTGAATTTCAAAAGTTCAATATTTGACTATTGATACAAACACTATCTATTAAATTCAAATGTGACACCTCACACCCGATCTTATCGTTGAGTCTGAGTATGAGACACTTTATTTGTTGGTGAAGCAACTCGAACTAGTTTCATTTCAATAGTCATTAAGAACATCAAACATTAGCATCTCATAACAACACTCTGACAATGGTTAAAATCAATTTCAAGTCATTTAAAATGATTGAGAAACATTTTAAAACGAGTTCTTGGTGTTTGGGGGTGATTGGGACCAAGTTCGGGTCTCTAGGAGTTATAAAAAATACATTAAAAAACATTTTTCATCTATGAGTCTAATAAATTTTAGGAATATAAATTAGTGTAAATTTATAAATAAATTGTTGGTTGATATGATAATGAACGTGAGGAGGTTCAAATTAGATTTGATCATTGGTCGGGTCGATGTAGAAGTTTAAGTCCATTTCTAAGTTCGGCTCCGATTCGGCCTGAAAAATAGGTTTACAATTTTGTCCAAGTTCAGCCTATTAAAAATGCTAAATCTGAGCCTAATCTAATTTGACCGTAATAATTTTTTTAATTTTTATATAAATTTTTTTAAAAAATATAAATACATCAAATTTACTAAAAACATTAAAATAAATACTTCCTAATAAATTAAAAATACAAAAAATATAGGCATATGATTCGGGCCAGGCCAAACCTGGGTAAAAAAATTATGCCCGAGAACCAGCCCGTTTAGAAAACGAACTTATTTTTTATCCAAGGCTATTTTTCGAACTTATATTTTTCTCAAACCTTTCCACTTTTTAAGTGAATCTTTTAAACCTGAACGGGTGACTCGACTCATGATTAAGTCTAGTCCAAACGGTTCTATTAAAATTCTAGAAAAAAATTAACTAATATTTTATCAATTCTATGGCATTAGAAAGAACAACAATTTGAGGACATTATTCACTTAAATGATTAAATTAAATTGCTTAATTGATTTGGTTAAGGTAAAATAAAAAGGCCAAAAAAAGGGAGCAAATTGGGCCCACCTCAGAAACTTTTCCATTCCTTTTAGAAAGATTATTTTAATAGTAATTAATAAGTATATATATTACTATTCAAATGACATTGGCCTTGTGTAAAGATGATAGACAACCAGACATAACTCCTCTTTTTCCGGCCATTTACACACACAAACATAACCATTTACAGCAATGTTGCCGATGTTCTTCATTTTCTCCACACCCATATCTACATTGTCATATCTGTTCTTTTATATAACAATTAAAGCTACCCATAGTCATTTCCAACTCTCTCCTGCATTAACAATAATATCAATGTAAATCGAGCTAAGACTCAATCGGTTCCACATCATTAAACGATATCGTTTTTCTTATTTAAGTGTCGCTGAAGTTCTTCGTGTTGTTACTTTTAATCAAGGTTGATTAGGATGTTTTTAACACTTTTTCTTAAAAGATAATTTATAAAATCTATTTTTGTTTCCCAATGGAGCAATCCTATAACCCTCATACTAAAATCAAATTAAAATAAATAATTATTTATTTAATACCGAAATTTTTATAAATATTAAATCAATTTATGAGAGAGAAACAAGACTCGAAACAAGATACCACATATGAGATTTTTTCCACTTTTTAACTCAACAACCACTTGTACAATGGAATAATAAATAATTTTATATTTTTTAAGTGAGATCTCGAAATCGCAATTTATAGATGAAAAATATTCTATCAAGAAATATTCTATATTCATTTTAAAATATAATTTGACTATAAAAATAAAAGTATTATGGAAGTTCCTCTACCACCACAATTGGCCATACTGGCTCTGCTACACCTAATTATAGTTAGGGCTAGTTTGGCAATGCTTTTGAAAAGTACTGTGGAAAAGTGCTTTTAAGAAGTATTTTTAAAAAGTTTGCTTTAAAATTTGAGTGTTTAGCATTGCTCTCAAAAAGTGCTTTTGAGAAATAAAATGTCTATTTTAGACATGTTATTATCAAGTAATAAATATGCATTTAAATAAAATTTAAATTAGTTAATATTATTATATTTTAGTAAAAATATAAAAAAATTACTATAACTTGTTAATACTTTAATATATGAAATATAAATTTTAAATATTTTAAGTAATAAATATTAATTACTTATAAATTTTAATTAGAATATATAAACTACATTTTAAATATATAAATATAACCATTAAATATTTGTCATTAGTATTTTAAATAATATTTTTTTTTTATTTTTAATTAATAATTTTACCATATTTGTAATTAAGCACCAAGAAAAAAAGAGATAAAGTATTATGTTATTGGAGGGGTAAAAAAGTAATTAAGCACTAAAAGTGCTTTTGGGAGAGGAAAAGCTAAAAATTTTAGCTTCTCCTTTTCAGAAATGCTTTTGAAAAGCACTTTTGAAAAGCCTAAAAATTTCAACCTAAAAGAAATTGCTCAAGATGCTTTTCTTCCAAAAGTGCTTTTGGAGCTAGAAGTGCTTTTGAAAAGCAATGAAGAATTGGCCCTTAGTGTCGTTGTTATTGCCATAGAAGATTTGATAGTAGTTTTACCATGTTAAACATTTTTTAAAAGTACAAGGCCATATATGTCATTATCCAAAGTAAATTCTATAACAATGATAATTTAGTAAAACGTACTTTTAAATTTTATATTTCTTTATTGAAATAATAAAATTTCACATTCTATTCAAATGAATTGAATATGGTAATCAAACATACCCTTATTTGATTGGAATATAAAATTTTATTATTTAATTAATTAAAAGTGAAATTACCTAAAAACATAGTAATTTTTATTTTTATTTTATTACTCGTAAAAGTTAAAATATTTTAATTTACTGATGAATAAGTACATTCTAAAAAAATTATTTTTTTGAACTAAACACTTTTTAAATAATTTTATATTCTAAAAATTTTATTATCGAAAATAGCTTTACATTGATAAAATCTGTTTTTTAATAAAAAATAATATTAAAAAATTAATTAATTACAAAAATAGGATGGGGAATTAAACTATGGTGAATTAAAAAAAAAAAGCCTCGTAGAAAAACAAAAGGCTGAAAAAGTTATTCCAACACCAATCAATAGATTTTTCCCTACATTTAATGCTTTGATGCATTTTCACTCCATTTAATCCCTAAATTGTGGTTTCTTTTTTTCTATTTAATTAAGGGGTGTCGCTTCATAATACTAATTAAAAAATATTTTTTATTTTTTTGTCAAATTTTTTAAAAAAATTCACCGTACTATCAATGTGCCCAGAATTATTATAACAAATACTTTATTTTCGTAATTAATTAATTTTAATATTATTTTTATAAAAAAAAGCGGGTAAAATCCTATAACCGAAAATTTCAGGGTTAATCCAGATAATTAATGCAGTCCACTGTGTCAACATAACACAGTCGTAAAAGCGAGAAAGGAAAGAAACGAGGCACCGTATATATGATATGAGATTTTCCCCACTCACCTTCATCAGTTCAATCTCCAATTATATCTCTAAACCCCACATGTCTTTTCCTTCTACGCATCCCTAAGCCAAAACCCCGCATTCAACTCCTCTCACCCACCAAAACCCCATGTCACCTCCTCCGGCACTGCAGCTGGCCCTGGTGGCTCTACTACACCTAACTCTAACTAACGCCGCCACCTCCTTCCCCGACTTTCAACTCTTGAACGTGGAACAAGTTCTCGTTGGGGTGTTAGCACAGCCTAGTCCTCTCCAAACATCTGAATATAATCATCACGAACTTCTCAACGTTACTGAAGGTGAAGATCAATGGAAATGGAAGCTGAAACTCATCCATAGGGACTGGCTGTCCACCGAAAACGCTACCATTTCACGAAACCACAGCCGTCGTTTCCATGCTCGTATTCAAAGGGACGTCAAAAGGGTGGCTAGCCTCCTCCTCCGCATCCCCGGCGGCGTAATCCACGACGGAGAGGCGGCTCATGGAGTGAACGATTTTGGGTCCGATGTGGTTTCGGGAATGGACCAAGGAAGCGGAGAGTACTTCGTACGAATAGGTGTCGGCAGCCCACCGAGAAGTCAATATATGGTTATAGATTCGGGCAGTGATATTGTTTGGGTCCAATGTAAACCCTGTAACCAATGCTATAAACAATCCGACCCGGTTTTTGACCCGGCTGATTCCGCTTCATACGGTGGCGTCCCTTGTAGCTCTTCCGTTTGTGACCGGATCGAGAATTCGGGTTGCCATGCGGGTCGGTGTCGTTACGAAGTCATGTACGGTGATGGGTCTTACACAAAAGGGACACTGGCTCTTGAAACACTCACTTTCGGTCCAACCGTGGTTCAAGACGTGGCTATTGGGTGCGGTCATGTGAACCAGGGCATGTTCGTGGGTGCAGCCGGGTTATTGGGTCTAGGAGGTGGATCCATGTCACTCGTGGGTCAATTAGGTGGTCAAACCGGTGGTGCATTTAGTTACTGTTTAGTAAGTCGGGGCACCAATTCATCCGGGTCATTAGTATTCGGGCGTGAAGCAATGCCCGTAGGTGCTGCATGGGTACCTTTACTACGTAACCCACAAGCACCCACTTTTTACTACATCGGGCTTTCAGGTTTAGGAATCGGAGGCATTCGGGTACCCATATCCGAAGACATTTTTCAACTTACCGAATTAGGGTACGGTGGAGTCGTTATGGACACCGGCACGGCCGTCACAAGGTTCCCGACCATAGCTTATAACACTTTCCGTGACGCTTTTATAGAGCAAACGGCTAACCTCCCTCGAGTTTCCGGAGTATCCATATTCGATACGTGTTACAACTTATCGAGTTTTGTCACGGTTCGGATTCCGACAGTATCGTTTTATTTGTCGGCTGGGCCGATACTGACCCTACCCGCAAACAATTTTCTTATACCCGTTGATAGTGTGGGGACTTTTTGCTTTGCATTTGCTTCTTCGGGTTCGGGTCTTTCAATAATAGGAAATATCCAACAAGAAGGGATCCAAATTTCCTTTGATGGAGCCAATGGGTATGTGGGGTTTGGCCCCAATGTTTGCTGAGCTTGTATCTTGTGAATTTTGCTAGGTCAATTTATTAATTTATTAATTATTAAATTATTATTGGAGTGTAGCATATGTGGGTAATTTTTTTTGTTTAACAAAGCTTAGAAAATTAAACGAGCATCAGTCCTAATAAAGATTATCTATGGAGAATTTAAAGGAAAATGGAGCCACAATTGAAAGGAGAAGAAATGGTCAATTTTTGGCCTTTTACTTTCCCTAACAACGGGACTAGCGTGACTCGTACCCAAATATTAACTTTATGATTAATATATGAGTTTAAATAACTTGTACATGAGCATACAATATTATCTCATTAAAAGTAAAATTATTTATATTTATTTTTGTTAAGGGATGGTTGAGATTGTGAAGTGTCATCCATTAAGAGTTGATGAATCTCTCAACAAGTTCAGTATTGAATCTAGGGTGCCTATATTCGGTTTTGTTCTTAAGTTTTGTCTTCTGATTTCGTCTAACACTTAAAGGGTTCACGGAGTAAGAGCAACTTCATATATCTTTCCTATTAATGTCAAATAAAAACATGAGTTCGAATCTCACCAAGAATAAATGTTGACATTTCCTAGGTGGGTAAAGGTGCTAATACTTTGTGAACTCCTCAACCTCAAGTCTCTTCTTGATAAAGTCAGAAGACAACTTGGGATAAAACCAAGCATAAATATCTTCGACTGAATGCTAGACCTATTGAGGGATCCATTAACTTCCGGTGAATGAAATTTCATAAACTTCTCTGACAAAGAACTTGGTCATCCCTCAACAACTTTTCAAATTCTTTCTTTTTTTGAGTACATGCTTTTAAAATTTCTTAATACAACGTCCTCTGATTTTTACAATGTATTCAATATAATGTAATTATTACATCAAATATATATTTTAATTAAAATCTTAATTTTTGTGAAAGAACTAACTATAGTATATACATGTAATGTGAATATGGTTAAAGTTTTTGCCAACTGGTAAAAAAAACAAAAGTTAAAAAAGGGTGAGAGTCAAATTTGCAGACAGTCAAAAACAAAGAATCATAAAGAAAATCTTTTGCTGTGTGCCAGACCTCCCATTGTTTGAACATGATTAAAGGATCCAAGATCACTGTTTTCTACTATACCCCATATATATAATAATTAAAAGTACTCAAACTTGAAAAAATCATGGATCGGCTTTGGGTTGGAACTGTAGAAGGAGATTATTGATTGAGCCTGCAACAATGCTGACTGCCATCCAGCTTTCACATAAGGAGATTCCTTGGGGGGATCTGTTTTTTCTTTTCTCACGAGGGGCAATAGGGTTGAAATCATGAAGGCCCTGGGGGGAGCCACCATTTAATTAGGGTCGGCATGTGAAGCCATCACTAGGCATTGTTTAAACCCTCACCTACGAATATATATTGTTCAACCATTGAACTTTCATAAAGGCATCTTCTACTTTTGCAAGCTTTTGCTTTCTAAAGCTTTTTGAAAATGGAGGTGAGATTTAAGATGGCATAAATATCACAGCGAAATTCTTAGTGGTATGCGTGATTACTGTGTGTTTATATGTCTCCAATTTAAGGAGACCCCCACAATATGACTCACTTGTTTGATGAAATTGGTGAAAGATGCGGCAGCAAACAAAAGAAAAAGTAAAAGGTCAAGCAAGCACAGTAAATCAGAATCCATTTTGGATATACTCCCAAAATTTGTATTCACACTTGAAAATATTATTGACATTGAATCCATCTATGCCTAGATCAACTTTCACATATGGAGCTCTCTGATTTATAAAAAAAAATACCGTATACACTTAAAATCATACACTTTAAACAAGATGTTTGAGTTCGAGTACTATAAATGAAAAAAAGAACCACCTAGAAAATTTTCCTCCCTTTTCGAGTCAACCAACACGACTTCAAATAATTATTATAAAAATATTTATAGACTAAGCCTAAGTATGATATTAATACATTTTATATTTTTTCAAATCAAACCCGACCTGAAATATAAAACTTAAAATTTCCCAAGCCTACTCATATTATTTAAAAAATAAAAAATATATTTACATTATATCATTTTAATATTTAATAATTTCATATATTTTTATTTATTAAAATTTTATATATAATCATCTTAATATTTTTTAATATTTAAATTATTATATACTATAGATTTAATTTTTATATATCATAAATTACGTAATAGATAAAAATAACATAATATAAAATATTACAAACTTAAAAGATAAGTCAACCTTGAATGTTCAAACTCGAACCCAATCTATATTTTAAACAGGCTTAATTTGTTAACTAAACCTATTTTTCGAACTTAATATTTTTGTCCTATTAATTTCAAAGAAGCCTTTAAGCCTAATTAGATAGTCAAACTCATTTTCAGAATAGTCAAGGACTAAATGTTACTATTTGATACCAATAATCCTAGACTTAAAATGAAAAAAAAAAAAAAAAAAAAAAAGCAAAAGTGATGACCGTTCAGAGTTCTTTCTCAATCGTCAGAAACCCAGAACCAGCTCAACGGGCTTGAAGACATTTCTGCAAACATAGTCCTCCCCAAAAAGCCTTAATGCAAAGGGTTCATCATGATTTTGCTTTCTTTATTGGAATATTGCTTGTTTTCAACAGTTTCCATAAAAAAAACAACTACAAGAGAAGAGGGTAGATAATGAGAGTTGATTAAAACCACTTTTGAATGGGAATATATATTTTCTCGTGAACAGCAAGGAAAAAAAAGACAAATGTAAAAACACCTAAGTGTAAAAATTGTAAGAGTATGCCCAAAAATCAATCATGAGATGGTTGTAATAACATACTTGATTTACCATGTTTATTAATTTAAAGCGTTGTCATTATTATTTCAATTTTTTTTCCTGTGTAAATAAATAAACTGTTTTATAATAATGTCCTGAGAATAATATGATTATTCTTAAAAGATCCTTAGTCAAGTGTTATTGTTGACTAGGACAACAATAATGCTTTAAGACTAACATGTAGTTGATTAATGATAAAGAGTTGTCATTGATATAGAGTATCAAAATCAATGCATGAATATATGTGTTAGAGAACAACATATTGGACTGACCCGTTATGAGTATGCTTCTTGGATTATTATGTAATTGTCACAACATTACTCATAGTGATTAATATGTATATGATCCTCAAACTTGAGATCATCATTATCCCAACATCGTGAGTTGTATATTTTGACATAGTCAAACGTACATCGTAACTGATTGTTCTATAAAAGCTGATGTTGGATATACCACAATCTATGTAGAGGGATATGGTTGATCAACATAGGATAAGTCCCTCCTACATAATGGGAGTAATACCTTAGGGCACTTGATTGAATGAAACTAGAAATGCATGGCTGTGCTCAAATAAGTTGATATAAGATGTCATATTTATATGTATATCATAGTCTACTCAAGATATCAAGAAACATGGGATGGACTTGCAAGTGTGACTATTCCATGACTTGTGTCAATTCCAGATATAAAGGACTTAAAGATTAATGCATGAAAAGTTAATCACAAAAGGTTATGTCGAATCATGACTTCTTGTAACTTAGGTCGCAATGATCATTGCTAGATGCCACTCATTGTTTGTAATATTAGAAACGTTCTAGTATTACTGCTAACGTTACAAGAACCTATAAGGTCACACCCTATGGTTGAAATGAACAGAATATAAGATAGTTGATATTGTGTTTGATTGTCACATGAATTAAATTGATTATAGAATTAATTTAATTGGACAATCAAATATTGAACATATTATATGTATAAGGATATTGTACACATAATGAGAACATAGTTCTATTAATATATTAATTTAGATCGTATATAAATTTAAATAAATATAGTTTACCGAAATCCTTATTATAATTAATGTAATTATAAATTTCGGTTAAAACATTATTATATTTATTTATTTTTAATTATGATTCATTATATATATACCAATTATAAAGGATAAAAAAAAGGACAGATTTTTAAGAAACCCTAAAAATTACTTGTGAAGTCTAACAACCGTCAAGCAAAAAAACCTCAAACAATTTTGGAGATTTCTCCCGTTCATAGTCAACTGGGTGGATTACATAGAGGTCGAAATCATAAAAAGTTGCGGCTTGGTTCGATAGTAGATCAGAATTCTTGTTGCTTGGTTCGATAATAGATCAGAATTCTTGTTGCCGAGGCATCTGCTATCTACTCATATTGAAGTTTCAGTAATTTCGAAACCATTATTTTACCCCGATTCGTTCCTCGCACATGGATCCATGGTTTGGATCACCAGAATTTATTTTTTTTTCTGCTGCACCATAGGGGTACCAACAATCCAACAAAAATACCTATCAATTCTTCTCCACTCTTTTCTAGTGAGGCCTAGGGGTGTAACCGAACCGAGCCAAGCTCAAGCTCAACTCAAAATTCGAAGCTCAATACTCAACTCAAACTCGATCGAATGTTTATTTTTAAGCTCAAACTCGATTAAGCTAGTTTACCATTTTTGTACTTGAACTCGAACTCGGCTCAATAATTAAGCTTAATACAATCTATATTAAGGGAAATAACGTAATATAATAAAATAAAAATATGAATAGCTCGATAAAGTTAGTGAGTGGTTCAAGTCAAGTATGACTAAACTCAAATTCGGCTCAATTAATAGCTCGACCTCGACTTGATAATTACTGAATCGAGTTTGAATTTTTCATGTTAAACTCGAGTAGCTTGCAAGCTCCAATATCTCATTTACACCCCCTAGTGAGGCTAGTCATTATGGCATCCATATGATTGGAATCTGAATTTCAATATATGCCATCCCTTTCTTTCTCATTCTACACCCTCCTTTATATATATATATATAAAGACTCAAAGGGAGCCTGCATTCTTCCCTGTCCTCCCTACAAACTACAGGCATATCCTCAAATAAACAGACTTGAAAAAGTTATTAGTTGGAAATGTACCTTGATTGAGTCCAAGCTGAAGTCTGTTTACTTTCCATTGTCGGCCTTCTGCCAAAGCCTTGAAGCAACAGATATTTCCGATGAAATTAGGTCCACGATCCTTTAATTGGTGATGAGAGGGGGGTTTGAAGGTGAAACAAGGAAAGCTTAAGAGACAAAGAAACACACAGTAATTTGGAAATAATATTTATGTATTACATTGAGCAAAAGAGGTTATCTACAATAACCAAAGGTTTAATGTAGATTGAAAACTAGTTAGAATTTACAGGCACCCTTGCTTTCCTATTTCTGCACCTGATGGACAAAAAAATGGCTCGGCTTTAAAAAATCTCATATAAGTCAGCTTCTTAATTTGCACAACATGAATGACAGCATTTAGCTGGCACCAGATGTGTGCAATTTCTGATTCTGAATGAAAATTTCAAAATATCAAACTTTCATGATGGGAACTTCAAGTATGAATATATAAGGCCAGAAGAAAGCAATGAAATGAGATTTGGCTAATTTCCCATAAACAGATATCTGAGATCTTCCACTGTTAATCGAGTTGCTGATCCCCCGCTTTGATCTTCACCGAAAGCAGAAGCAACCATTTTTCTTTTTTCATCCTACATAGAGGTTAAATGAAAAGATAAATTTTAGACAACAAATCTTTTCACCAATCTGCTAACAAAGCAAAATTTTCATCTTCAATGGCTAAAACAGTATCTGATCTTGCAATTTCCAGAAAAGACTCGGTATGTCATACCCAACCATTATTATACAGCAATCCTTCGGTAATGACATTGAAATCAACAACACCAGAAAGAATTAATAGTTCATCCCAAATCAATGTTGCTAAGTCAGTTGGCTTCCATGACTAAAAGTGGCAAACTCAGGTTAATAGAGAAAATACCTGAAGAGATAATATTCGATCTTCCACTGTGTCTTTAATGGTGATCCGAGTTACAGTAACAGGACGAGTCTGTCCGATTCTATGTGCACGATCAATAGCCTGGTCTTCAGTGGTTGGATTCCACCAGAGGTCCAGAAGGATAACATGACAAGCAGCAACCATATTCAAACCAAGGTTTCCCGCTTTTAATGACATCAGCATCACAGTTACCTGCAAGAAAATCAATGGATGGGAGAAGTAAGAAAGAGCATTACTCAAGTTCTACATAATTTATTTATTCAAGTGTTTACAGAATAAATACACATATGCATGCATGTTCACCAAATAATAACCACCGGCATTAGGGGATCTACTTAAATTCAAGGGATAGGAACAAACCTCTGGGTCAGTATTGAAATCTTTGACATTCCGGTCTCGTGCAGTTAAAGTCATTGTTCCATCAAGTCTCCTATAGTTTATACCATGATGGCGTAGTGAGTGCTCAACCAAGTTCAACATACCAGTCCATTGTGAGAAAATTATTGCTTTCATCGGTCCATCAGCTGGCAAGTTTGAATAAACTGTTGTGTGCTTTACAGCTCTACTGCCTGAATGACCAGTTTCTTTAAACGTCTGTTCAGAAGAAAAAGGAGCTTCACTGGATCCAATAGAACTCGGTGATTCAGGACTTGAATTCTTTAATAAGCATTTTGACTGAAGAATCTCAAGGACAGCCTGGATTTTTGATGAACTGTAATCGTCCTGTAAAATCACTGACTTTCCAAAGAACTGGGGATGCGAGGAACTACTATTAAGATCACCTGCAAGACAGCCCCTAAGAGTAGCTTTAGAAAAAACTATATCATCACCAAGTTGTTCTCTACATTCAGGTGCAGGGCACGTATTATCATCGCCAGTCAGATGTTCCGACACACATTGATAGCAGAAAACATGACCGCACAAGGTAACAACAGGTTCATCAGGTGTATCCTGGAAAAAGAAAAGCACATTAAGCATTATACTAATCATACAGATTCCTTCTAAATGATAAACTTTTTCAGCTCGCTCGCCAGATACTATGAGAATTGGAATTGAAAAATATTTCACATCTAATGCCTATACCAAAGAGGACTAAAATGGAAAAAGGTCATAAATGAGTAGCGAAAAAAAATCTTCCAGAAAGCCACACTACTCATTTGATAATTTAGAAGTTGTGTTAACCTTTCCATGTTAAACACATTGAAATGAAATTGTCACCTTTGGCCTTAATATATTAAAAAATATCATGAGAGGGAGCTTTGCTTATATTCCTCAAAATACCATCATATGTAAAAATTAAAGCTAAGTCATTGCTACTGTAACAACATTCAGAAGTGCAATAGAGCCATATTCAGATAAAATATTATGTTCAAGAAAAACTCACTTGGCATACAAGACAGATGGCAAAGGAAGTTTCCAAGGAGTTCAGTAGATTAATCAGCAATTCTCTAGGAAGTGTCTTGGCCATTTCTACAGAAACTTGTCCAACAGGGTTAGAGTTTTCAACAGAGTCAGAGTTTCGAATGGAATCATTGTTGAATCCTTTGACAAGAAGTGGGTGATCACAAGCCTGACGTAGGCGCAAAAGCATCAACAGAATATTTGCATAATTTTGGTTCAGTGTGCCTGCAGCTGCATATTCCTGTAGGAAATATGTATTAAAAGATGTGTAACTATCAGATGATAGAGAATTCCATAATTGAAGCATAAAGTCAGACTGAAAAGAACATGAAATTAGAGTAAATGACTTATGACCAAGGTATCGTAAATGATATGTTCGCAAAACACCAACAGAATTTGAATGCTCGTAAATGACAGCAAAAACACAATTTTCACCAACATATATGAATTAAATCTTTAAATTACAAAATTAATCCTAGACTCTAGTAAAGTTTAATATTAAGCAATCACATTTCTACAAGCTTAAGAATCATTATGATTTTGTACAGCAAAAATATGTTGTGGAGCAATTTGCAGATTCTTCAAAATTGAACTAGTAACCACAAAAATAAAAAAGAACCATTTATGGGAGGCGGAGCTTCCTTGTTGAAGCTGAAAATAATTACTAGAATCATTCAATTATCATTTCCCAAACTATATTATTTTGGGCAGAAATAGAACATAATAATTTTTAAAGTACAGTCATTCAAACTTCATAGTTTAGATATGGACCAAGCAGGGATTCAAAAGAAGGCTTTGATTTGGAAAAAGTAAAAGGTGGAATATGCTTCCAATTGCAAATAAAAACAGAAGGATAAATCCACTAGAAATAGCACATCGGTCATACATGTTTCAAACAAGTGACTAGAAAGCGGGAACAAATAAACGGAATGAAAGGGGAACTTATCGAAAACAATATATATGCAGAATGAAAGGGAAACCTTAAATAGAGAACGTGAATCAGCTTCTAGCTGGTTATAGAAAGCCCGCTCCTCAGCTGAAAACTCTACTTTGGACATGTGAATTGACTTTGGCGGCAACTTGATTATCGGCTCCCCGTCAATCAACGTTGCTAGATAGAAAATAATCAAATCAGCCAAAACAGCAGTAATGATACAAAGCTTAAATTCAACTACAGAACACCTATATTGGATACTAAAGTTACTGACGATTGTCATAACCAAAAGTTATAATACCATTTCTGTATAACAAGGATGGATCTACAAATTGAGGGGATGTAGGGACCTAAAGTGCAATACCATGAGAATATACAGAGTATTCTTAGAGTTTGTTAGGTCAAACTGCAAATTACGAACTTTCTTCTAATACACCAAAATCCTGCCTCCTAAATATTGTTAGAGAAGATTTTATAAAATTTTTCAAGGAAAAAAAAAAAAAAGAGAAGGCAACCACCTTTTGTGCGACGCAACATTACTACCTTCAAAACAGCTTGCAGCTTCTTGTAACCTTTTACATAATCTCTAGCTATTGGAACTTTTATCCCATAGCAAAATGATTTATATACATCGTATGGTTCATGTCTCAGGAACCTGAAGTAGCTATATAAATCATCAACAGCATTTTGTATAGGTGTTCCAGATAAGCACCACCTTCGCTTGGCTCGAAGACCGCAGCAGGCTCTAGCAACTTGTGTTCGATGATTTTTTATTGTTTGAGCTTCATCTAGTATCACCCTTAACCAATGTACTCTAGCAAGGGCACCAGCACTAGAATCAACAAGGGAGCCATCAATTCCTTTCCTACCCTTTTTCCCCTTATTACCAACATTAGCTGTTTTCTTCCTCTTAAAGTCAGAAGACAATCCATATTTCTCCCCAATTTTTTCATCAATTTCATCATCATCAACAATAGCTTGTTTAGGAACTTCATTAGTGACAAGCGAATATGTTGTAAGAACGACATCATACTTGGCAAGTTCTGAAGGATCCTTGGTCCTGCTACCCCCATGATATATGAGGACAGAAAGTTTAGATTTCTCTGAAACTTTGTCATCCAGCTCCCTGGCCCACTGTCGAAGAACACTCGCTGGACACACAACCAATGTCCCTGCTGGTAACCTCTGTCTGCTGAATGCACTGGTTGAAGTACTCACTTTTGAGATTGACTTGGTATCATCAGATTCTCTATTTTTGCTTACTTTGTCTGACCCACCAGTACCATTATCATCATCATCATCATCATCATCATCCAAATTCAGAGCTACAAATTCACGTTTTTTTGGATCTTCTGGTTTTGATTTGGACTCTAAAGACTTCTGCACTTGTATAAGAGCAATCATTGAGATTGTTTTACCGAGGCCCTGTAGGATCAAGCCATGATCGATCTTAGCAGAAAACTTAGGCTATAAAACACGCATTGAAGGCACACTGATCATATATAAAAAAAATAATAATAGTGAAATTTAAACAAGTAACCTGATCATCAGCCAATATTCCACCTGAACATAACCTAGTTCTTGTTTCTCTTTGAAGCATCCAATGTAATGCAATCTTCTGCAAAATTCAATGATTAAATAACCCTGCAACATGGCAGGGAAAAAAAAAAGGAAATAACCATTGTAACCAACATAAAACAACTAATCATCCATAATATGTAAATATATGTGTATATAAATATGACCTGATGTCTGAAAAGAGAAACAGACAAAAGACCATCGGGAAGTTCAGCTTCAATTTTTGGTTGGCTGAGGTCCTGCACGAAACATAAGCCCTTCATATATAAACTCTCTAAGCACATCAAATATGAAACCATTTAGAAACTAGCAAAATAAAGAAGACAACAAAATATTACTGTTTACAGAAATCAGTGAATCACATGAAGAAAGAGACAAGGAAAAACAACAAGAAAAGAAACCCATCGACAAATTCATACTCCATAAGTTTAGCATAAGAAAGTTCATTAAATTCACAATAGAAAATTAATAACCATAGAGTTTGTAATTTGCACACGCACAAAAGAAAAGGACATTCATAATAAGGCTAAAGCTTCCTTTTGTCAAAATAACATCACCCCAGTCTAAGATGCAAGAATTAATGTGCAGTGGACCATCAACTGTTAAATCATGATATGAATGAGGCAAGTCTCAGATCAAATAAGAAATACCTCCAGTGCTGCTTGATAAACCATTCTTTCATCATTTATAGGAACTCTTTCTTCACTTACTCCAGCACGATATACAGGATTTTCAGGCCCAGAAAACTGAGAAAAATTAACAGATTTTCCTTGCATAAAAGATGGAGGAAGGACCCTACTAGTATTTCCATACATAGCTCCATCAGTATTGCCCCAGTTATAATGGTCTCTCATATAGCTCTGGCTATTGGAAGAACTAGGTCCAGCCAAATGGTTAGAGTTTCCATAAGCATCATGAATCTGACTGTTGCTCACAATCTCCACTAAATTGCCTGATTTACTACTTTGTCCAGAGAGTTGAAGAGACGGAGGAAGAGTCCTCTTTAGAGCCTGCTGAGATGTCAGTTTCTCAAAATCAGTACCTGAACCATTAGAAATTTGAGAATTAACAGTCCGAGGCTGACCAATATTCCCATTCATTGTAAAATTTTCAGAACCATTGCCTAGGGCAATATGTTGCGATGAGGCTTTAGCATTATCATCAGGGTCATGTGTCGGGACTTCTGTTCGTGAATGATTATTTACACCAGAAGAGTTTAAATTAGAAAACCGTGCTTGATTGGAAATCTTTTTAGACTCCCTAGCATCACCTGCATTTTTTTAAGTATGGTTATTTGGGTTAGTGCGAGTCAAACATCAAGCTTTGGAAATTAGACCACATGGTAATTTTTCAAAATACAGACTAACCAGGACTCCTTGAATTAGTACCATTTGTAGCCGGCCATTGGGGAAGGATCCTTGAAGATAAGGCTTTTCTGTCTCCAACATCTTCAGTTTCAAGCTCACTATCAGAAGAACTAATGTCTATTGGATTCATAGCAGCCATTAGAGTAAAAAAAAGTTACTAGTATCCCCTCAATTGAAGCAGAAAGCAGATTCCTCAAAGGAAACCCAACCTGTAGCAAGAAATAGTTAGTGTAGCGAAAGTGCTTTTGGGACACTAACATTTACAGCCCAATCCCACCCCTCGACCCCCTTTCATAAATAAATAAAAACCAAATATTTCTGCGAACCAGGATGAGCATAAATCAAAATTAAGCTGCAAATCCACCCATTTTCACTAATAATCTTAAGTTATTGAAATTGTTCAAAAACTAGCCATTTAGGGTTATTGCAGTGGCAAACAACAAGCTATTGGACCAGCACCAATATTTCAGGAAGAAAATTCAATTCTAGTCAGAGAAGCATACCTATGCCAACAGCACAATATGCAAATTCACGAGGAAGGGGGCTACTGCTTTTCACCAAATAAAAAAAACGTGCGTGTGTGTGTGTGTGTTCATCTTTTAATTTCCTTATGATAAACAGAAGGCCAATTCCTTGAAAAATTACTATTTTGCACTTTGCAAGTTGCAACCTATAGTTCCTAAATCATTTTTCCGGATTCCTCAACAAACTGCCCTCTACTAAAATGGGTATTCTTATCTGATTCTCTAAGCAAATCAAATACTTTAAATCAATCAGAAAACTCATAAAACTCATAAAAAAAGTTCCAATTTCTTTTCAAAATCACACAAGCACCACCATTGCTACCCCGTGCCCCCACCAAAAACCAAGCAACAACAACAAATTCCTATCAACCTAAAATCAAACAAATAAAAAAACAAACAAAACATGCAAGTGCAAAAGCCCATACCAAAAGAAAAACTAAGCTAGTAAACAATTCAACTTCATTATTAATTCAAAATCTCAAAACTTAATAAAAACCCATGACACACATTCACATAAAAAACAAACTGACACCAAAAAAATAAATAAATGAAAGCAAATAAAGCAAGTAAATTAAGACTTGATCAAGTAATTTTTTAAAAAAAAAAAGAAAAGAAAACCCTACCTTGGGTTAGGATTCTTCATTATGCAAAAGCTACAGTTGGTGAGACTGCTTCCCACGACTGCGAAGTTTTTGCAAAGCGCGCAAACTGTAGAATCTTAAAGAGACAAAAAGAAAAAAGAGAGCGGCAACGGCGGCGTTTCGAGGGCGGGGGTCAGTGACAGAGCGTCAAAGTTTAGGATTTTGGTAAATGTTTGCTTTAAAAGTGAATATTTATTGCGTAACCAATATTTTTGGTTTTTAATGGAGGTTACAAAAAGGTATTTGGGTATCTGCAAGTAATGAGATTCACGGTCCTTTTGGTTTTTTTTTTTTTTAATCAATTTTGTATTAAATTAAAATCTGTCTTTTCCAATATTTCGTTTTCTACACTTAAAATAGGAGAAAAAAAACATATTTAATTGTATTCTAATTTATGTATTTTTATGCATAGGTTGAGCCACATGTTTCAGTTCGAAAAATAAGACGGTTTAAATAAAAATATAGGTCAAAAAATGGGATTGAGTAAAAAAAAAAAAAAAGACATGTTTGAAAAACAGGTTGTGCCTCGTATAAGGTTTTTTAGTTCGAACTCAGTCCGGCCCAGATACATGTCTAAAAGTATTGATACCTCGTAGAAAGTATCAATACTCTCTCCAAGGTGTCAATACCTTGTAGCAAGTATTGATACATTCTCTATTGTATTGACATTATAGGCTTCAATATGGGTTGGATTGTCTAGGCTCAGGTTTAGTATTTATATTCTAGATCAAGCATGGGAAAATGTAAGCCTATTTTTCGAGTCGGGTCGAGTCAAGCACAGGCTTATCAATTGAGCCTACAATTTTGTTAGGATCTGGCCTGACCCGGCCCATGACACCTCTATTAGGAATTGTGTCAATTTAATTAAGGCTTAGGGTGGGTTTGAATGGGCAGTACGTTTACCTACGGTATAGCGGTGACGGTGAGATTAGATACTGTAGCGATATTGTAACGTGAGACAAAAAATAAGCTAAATACACCGCACCACACCCAATCGCTCATCCAAACCTACCCTTAATCAGTAATTGTTTATTCAATGTTATTCATTGACTTCGTAATTTTTATACAGAGATAAATCTTGAAATTATATATAAATTATAATTCAACGTGCAACTTGATATAATAATTTACATGAAAGTTTGATTATTGTTCAAACGTATATATAAAAGGCTTAATTCATGATTTAGCCTCTGAAGTATACCTATTTTTTCACTTTGAAACTAAAACTTTTTTTTATCCCAATTTGGTACCTATACCTAAAGTATCAATGTCCTCTATTTTTGATTCATTTTGTAACGGCCATTAAAGAAAATATGTTACGCCACTTTGGCCAATGGAAAAGTGTCACGTGGCTTGTTTTGGCCAGTGAAAAATGTCTCGTGGCAATTAGATTTATTTAAAATAAAAAAATATTAAATTAAAATTAAAATTAGAAAAGTATAATATTAAATTTTAAATATTGAAAAACACTTTTGACTTTGATCAACCATTGATCGAGTGTTAACTAGGCATTGCCTTGCCACGTAGCGCTATTAGAATATGACGTATGTCCTTTTTTATTTTTTTTAATATTATATATTGATTAAAATTTTATTCATCAATATAATATATAAAAATATTTTTTATAAAATTCAAAAATACATAATTATAAATTTTTAAAAATCAAAATAATATATAAAAAATTGAAAATTATTATAAAATTTAAAAATTATTTAAATTTCAAGTAATTGAAAAAAAAACCTTGAAATTTAAATACTTTTTAGAATTTTATAAAAATTTGTTTTTAAACTTTTTAAAATTATTTTTTACAACTTTTATCATTTTTTTATTAATATAATTAATTCAAACTAATTTCTTTTCAATTATAAAATTTATTTTTACAATTCTTGTATGATTTGTATATTTTTTCTAGATTATATTTTTATTATTTTTTATATACTTATTTCTATTTTTATTTTTTAAAATGTATATATACATAAAATATTTTTTTTTTACATGAAGCTATCACATGATGCTTTGTGATGGCTTTCGTTCTTTTGAGCGTCTATCAAAAAATAGACTAAAAAATATCATAGAGGCATAATTTAGGTCTCAAAATGGGAAGTGATTGATACTTTAAGTATCAAATTGGAACAAAAAAAGTTTAGTTGTATTATTTGTATATTCAATATATGAACAAAAAATAATGCTATATCAGTAATTGTGTAAATAGTTTGTGAGAATTTGATCAGATCAAAATTTCATATATAAAATTACACAAAATCAAAATTCTTATATAAAATTGTACATTAAACTAAAATTCATTTGTAATTTTGAGATTTTTCTCTTTTTATGTGCGAATAGGTTCTAATGTAATCAATCCTTTTATAAAATGTTGATGATAAGCTATAAAAGTAACATATTTTAATCTCATTCTTAATGCGTTTTTGGATGATTAATTATGTGAATTAGTGAATTTGATGCTCCTAATCCTTTAAATCCATATTTCTATACTTAGGATAGCATTTGAGAGCGAAATGAGCGAAAAACAAGGCCAAAATGGGACAAATAGAGCTATTTCTGGGATCCACACGGCCTGGGCATTTCCACACAGGCTGGCCACACGCCTATGTGCCAACCCGTGTCGATTTCTCACCCTGCTTCCCAAATACGCAAAAAAAATCCAAATTTTAAGCTTTTTAAGCATTCTAAAGTCTGTAAATACCAATTAGAAGAGGACCTAAATGGGCAATCAGAGAAGATCGAATAAAACACTCAAAGAACACCATCGGAATCAACTAAAACACTCAAAGAACACCATCGGAATCAACTCGGAAGCGGATCTCCCTCAAGATCGAATATATCCAATTAATTTCTTTCGAAGTTTTTTTAAGTTTCTTTATATCTTGTGGTTATTTAACTTTGAGATGTTTCTATTCAGGATTATGAACTAAATTCCCTAGATACCTAGGGACGGTGAAACTTATGATGAATCTTATTATTTAATTTCTATTTTTACGCGATAAATACTTGATTATTGTTCTCAATTATATATGCTTATTTTGTGTTTTAATATTTTTTGGATACTAATTCATATTTAATATGCTTATTTCAGTGGATCAAAAGTCTATGTTTAAGAGTAGATAAGAATAATTGAGTGGAGTTGCACACAATCCTAGAAATAGGACGACATAAATATATCAAATTATATTCAAATCTAATAGAGGAATCCATAGATCGAGTAAATGCGACGATAGGGGTTTTAATTAGAAATAGATTTCAATTAATCAACCTAGAGTCAGTTGTTCTTACTCCCGAAATGAGATATTAACATAATTTAGGGATTTCTATGGATCAAGACACAAGTAAATAAATCGTTTAATTCAGATTTATAATAATAGGTGGATTCTTTCATGGGTATTGTCTATCTCATTGGTTATCTTTGATTATTTTCCGATTTCATTTTCTGTTGCGTTATTAGATAAATTAGTTTAGTAATTTTAGATTAAAGCACATCACCCCAATTTATTGGCTAGATAATAAGAAGACGGTAATTACTAATACTTTTAGTCATCGTGGATACGATATTCCCTACTCACCATAACTATACTATTATTTGATAGGTAGGCTTGCCTTTGTCATATTTATAGTTAGTTTAGTGACCATCAGTTGATTTTAGTTATAGTTATAGTTATTATATCGTATCTATGAGTTTGTGTCACGAGTCAACTAAGCATCAACTTAATAAAAAATTTACTAAAATGTCATTTCGTAATTAAATTAAGTTATATTATTCAATGGTACTTTAGTTTTTTTATTTTCTAAAAGAAAACCGACGAAAATCAACATATAATGGGATTTCAACCAATGTTATTTAAATAAATAAAATATTAATATTCCACTAAATAAAAGCTTTATTTTAATATAATGTTTACATTGTGTTATGTATACTCATTACATTCATTAATTGTATATATTAATAATGTTGTTAATTGAATTAGTGTCATAAGTCAACTCAACATTAACTCAATATTAATGACAACACCCAAGGGCGGAGCCAAAGGGACTGACAGGGACCCCGACCCCCTAAAATGATTTTTTTTTTATTTAGGCCCCTTTAAAATTTATAAAATTTTAAATTAGTAATAGTAAAATTACACTTTGGCCCCCCGAAATGATAAAAAATGATTTAACCCTTTAAATTTATAAAGATTTAGGCTATTAAAATGATAAAATTACATTTTTACCGTAAAGATATATAATTTAATTCCGCCCTCTAAAAAAAATTTTGGCTTCGCCCCTGAAAACATCATATATTTTGTTTTTTCAATTTAATATTATATATATTGCATGTATTATTATTAATTAATTTCAATCTTATATTTTAATTGTTTATTGTATGTTATATTCAAATGCACACTTATATTCTAAATGCATTGTGTCCACACATATAAGAGCACGATAAGAATACTAGTTAATTGTATTTAGAATTAAGTGGTAAAAAATAATATTCAAGATGTGAGTATTTTATAATATATGTTTTTTTATATATATTTAATGTGCTTAACTAAATATGTCTCATAAGTCAACTTCAGTCAAAAACTTTATTTTTAAATAATACTATGGTATATTCATCCTTTGTTATTTTTATATGAATGTTTAAATAAAATAATTAAAATATTTAAAGCTTGAGTTGGATGAATTTTATTTATAAATATTTTACTATTGTACCAATAACTCAATTATTAAATAGGTTTTTTGTAAATGTAATTTTAATATTAAGATTTTATTTTATTCATGTGGTTGTAATAAAAAATAGTTTTTACTATGTATTTTATAATTCAAAATATAATATAGATATATTTTTATAGCGGAGCGGATTTGGGGTGTAAATAAGATACTAGTATTCACAAGCTATTTAAGTTCGAATTGAAAAGAAATTCAAACTTGATTTGGTAATTAATTGAGTTGAGCTTGAGCAACTTGTGCTATCGGTTGAGTAGAATTCAAGCTTAGTAATACTTGGCTCGAACAACTCTTGAGCCTTATTAAGCTTTTCATATTTTTATAAATTACATTATTTCTTGTAATATATAATATTAACTCTAGGCTTAATTAATGAGTCGAGCTCAAGCTCGATCTCAAATGCAAGCTTGAGTACAAAAACAGGTAAACGAGCTTAATTGAACTCAAGCTTGAGTGGCTTGAGCCGAGCTCAAATATAAAAACAAATGTTCGATTGAGCTTGAGCCAAATATTGAGCTTTGAATTTCTAGTCGAGCTCAAGTATAAAAATATTCCATGCAACAAACAAAAAAAAAATTGAAAATATAAAAAAAAAAAAAAAAAGAGAAGATTAGCCATTTGACAATGTGGATTTCAAGGGGTTATAGGTAGTACTATAAAGATCCCATAATGAGGAAATGGAGAAGGATGAAAGGAACAACATAATTCAAATTTAGGTTGATTCAAACTAATGATATATGAGATCGAAAGTTGAAAATTTTGAATATTTAACTTGAGATTTTGAAAATTTGAGAGAGTTTTTGAGAAATTTAAACTATTAGCTCACTTGAAGAGGTCAAAAGGAGTCTGTAGGTGATTTTAAAAGGTGATCGATGTTGTGGTTCTATCTCCGTGTTTTTGAGATTTAAACTTGTAGATCTAGATCTCTTGAGAGAAAAAATAAATTTTTAAAAAATTAAAGATAAAATAAAACAAATTATTGTAAAGTTAATTCATTAAGAAAGAAGAATTTTGTTATTTGGAAAGGATTTTGATGTAGGAAAGAAATTCATGAAAAATTAATTCTTTTAAAACTTTTTACTTTTATCACTTTTTATATTTAATGAAAAATTAACAAAATTCAAATAAATATGACATGTAATAACACATCAACATACACATGACGATAAGAAAAGGATTGCATGACACAAAAGCGCCACATCATCTTGTATTCATTACCAATTATTAAATGTCATTTCAGCATATTTTTTTCATGTTATTGACACATCATTTTAGTAATTTTTTAAATTAGGCACTAGACCTTGAACCTTAAATCCTAAATCTTGGACCTTAAACATTAAATTCTTTACCTTACAACTAGAGGTGTTCATGGGCCGGGCGGCCCGGCCTGGCCTCGAAGGCTCGACCGAAATTTGGGAGGGTTTGGGCAAAAATATAAGCCCGAAAAATAAGCTTGGACAAAAAATAAGGCCCGTTTAAAAGATGGGTCGGGCCTTGGATAAGGTATTTTTGGCCCGAGCCGAGCCCGGCCCGGCCCGAATTTACTAAATGACAAAAAAAATCTGCTATTTTTTTTATTTTTGAATGTTATTTTTCTTGTTGTTTTTTCCCTATTTTGCTACTATATTACTATTATGTTGCTACTATTTTGTTGTTGTTGATTAAATATTGTATAAAACTTATTTTATTGTTAATTTTATTATTATTTTAAAGGCATTTGTTAATTTTATTATTATTTTAGAGATATTTGTTTGTTAAGTTACGTCTATCTTAGTGTTATTAAAGTCTACATATTTTTTTAAAACTTATTTTCAATTTGTTGGGGAATATTTATTTTAATTTTTTTAGTATTTTTGATGTATTATATATATTTAAAAATTATATAAAATAATATAAAAATTTAATACGGGCGGGCTGGGCCGAGCCCGGGCTTTAGCATTTTTATATGGGCTGGGCTTGGAAAAAAATTTAGGCCCATTTTTTGGGCTCGACCCGAGCCCGATAAATGAGCCTAAATTTTTAGTTGAACCCGGCCCGAACCCGACCCGGCCCATGAACACCTCTACCTATAATCCTGGACCCTAAAACTTTGGACCTTGAACCCTGACCATAAACCTTAGGTCTAGTATCCAAGGTTCAATGTTTAGAGTTTAGGGTCAAACGTCTATAGTTTAAGTTAAAAAAATTACCAAAATGATGTGTCAATGACATAGAAAAAGATGTTGAAATGACATTAAATAATTATTAAGAGATGCAGGACGATGTGGTGTCTCTATTTCGTACAATCCTTTTTTAATGATGACATCAAATAATTTTGTTAACTTTTTAGAGCAAATAGGTTTAATGTTTTCCACGTAGAAATACATCAAAATAAAATTTAAGTACTAAAATGTAACAAGCTACAAAGTTGGATGGCTAAAAATTACATTAAACTAACTACGAGCGAAAAAACAAACCGTGAAAAAACGCGCGTTTTTAAAAGTGGCGCTAAAACACCCCCATATTAATTTATTTTTAATTAAATTTGTTTCCCTTCAAAAGGTGCACTGTGCTTCGAACGCTGCCACTGCCACCGCCTCTCATGTCTGCGCCAAAGACGGCGGTCCTTTTCCCAAATGCTAATTTCATTATCTCTCAATTTAGACTTTTAAACTGATTCCCGATTGAATTATTTTCAGAACCTAAACCCTAAATCCAACCATCATTAATCTTTCAATAACCTTCATCACTTTAAAAAAAATTACTACTAGATCAATCGTTTTGGCCCCTTTAGTTTTGTTTAATTAATGGGCTGTTTAATCACGATGCTCAAGTTATTGAGAAGCCTGCTGAGGAGAAGAAAACAATCTTGCAAAATGGTAATTTTTACTTTCACAGATTTTCTTTTGCTTGCTTCCTTTTTGAAGCTTTCATCTAAATAGCCAAATTGAGATTTTTTATAGTAGTTATTAAGCATTTGATTGATGAAATTTAGGTTGCAAAGGAAGGTGATGAGAAACGGAATAGTCTATGTTAGAATTAAGTTCTACATATTCATTTGATTATATTTTAGCCATCAAACTACTGGTTTAGTATCAAAATGATTTGCAAAGCTTGAATTCCAAAGTTGGCATCAATGTGCCAAAAAAAAGTTTATTTATTTATAACAATGGGTTAGATCTAATTTTTGTTTAAATCAGGAAAATACGTCTTACATTGGTAAACTTGTTGAACACAGGGCAGAGAGCTATGTTACTTGCACTGAGATGCCATTGTCCACTACATATATGTATTCTACACGGTATAGTTAGATTTTTTATTTCTACATATTTAGGTCTTTGAAAGTTATATCCTCATATTCATGTGTCAGATGAGTGTTGGACATGGATATTTCAGAAAGAATGAAGGATCTGAGCAGCATAGCTGGCGAAGTATGACTGTATGAGTAGGCTTTAAGGGAGGGAGGCAAAAAATGCTGACAGAATGAAAATGAGAAGTAACACTTCATTCACCTTGTTCTTGGACGTTAAACATTTGATTGAGCTAGTGGTCCCTTGGTTTTTTCCCTTTGTCTTTTACTGAAAATGATTTAACTTGTTTGAAGGTTCACGGGAAAGAAACATTTGCTGCTGAAAAGCCAGCACAAGGTGCAAGCATCGTACACAAATATACATTCAACATTGGTATATTTAATTTAACTTTTTTCAAGTTTTTCATGTATTTTAAAGATCATATCCTTGTATCCATGGACGTGAGTGCTTCAAGAAAAGTAAAGATTTGGGGTAACATAGGTCCCCCCCCCCCCATCCTACCCTCCAGGATTTTCTTGTCACTCTGTGGGGCTACAGTAAATTTTTGAATCTCCTTTTTTGGGGTAATGGATTCTAGTAATTGTCTGGATATGTTGAGAATCATCTTGTTTTCTCATTAGAATCATCTTGACAAAGATAATTAAAAAAGTGATCTTTAAAGCCTTTGAGTTGGCCCCTTAAATTTTCTTGTGTCTGGATTTTTTGAAAACTAAAGGTTCTTGCAAGCTTAGAGTAAATGCTAAAATGTGCATCAATGCTGCATATTGAAACAGTGTATGTTCCATAATGGTAATATTTAATGAAATTGAGCTAGTAAATTACTAATGGAGAAAAAAAAAAAAAAAGAAAAAAAGAAGAAAAGAACTACCACTTTAAAACATGGCCTCTCTCTTTCTAGCATGTGAGGATGCTAATTAGGTCATGAATGTATCTACTTTTTGGCAAATTAGTCAGACACTCACTGGACCATCTCTTGTTTCTTTCCCTTGCAAGGTTGCAATGGTTTGCCACATAAACAGAGATTATAAGCATAGGTAGAGGCAGGGAAGATGTTATAAGGTCTCCCTTGTGGAATCTCCCCACATAGTCTGTTTGCTCTGAAGTTTGCATGTCTCAAAGAATGGATGCCCAGTAAGCTAGTTGGGATTTTCCCAGTGAGCCTGTTGATAGACAGGTCAAGCCATTGAAGTTTCACCACTTGTCCTAAACTTGCTGGAATGGTGCCAGTTATCTGGTTCCTTGAAATATCTAGTCTTTCAAGTTCAATGAGATTTGAGATTGAACTGGGGATTTGGCCTGCAATCTTGTTGCTTCCTATATTCAGTACCTTCAAACTCAAGCCTTCAGTGAATTCTGGTATTGTGCCTGAAATGAGATTGTTCGACACATCTATAACCTCCAAGAAGCTACTTGTTCTGTTGTTCAAAATGCTCGAGAGAGACCCAAATACTTGATTCGAATGTAGATCAATGGAGGAAATCCCATCTGGCACTTTGAGTTCAGAAAGATCAAACTTCAGTTGGTTATTTGAAAGCTTGAGCTTTTGCAGACTTGTCATATTTGTGAAGTGAGTGGAAATGGTCCCCGTAAGTAAGTTACTTGACAGGTCAATAGAGCTCAATGAATCTGGTCTGAACTTTGGGAAGGCTCCTCTCAGTTTACAACTAGCTAGATTCACATCTGAAAGTTGTCTGTCCATGATCCAGTTAGGAACTGTCCCTAAACTAAGGTTGTTGAAGGACAGGTCTATTGACAAAAGTGAAGGAACACCCTTACTGGAAATAGCTGGTAAAGGATTTGAGAACCCATTTCTAGATAAATTAAGGGACCAAAGTTTTTGTAACCTTGAAATAGATGCTGGAATAGGGCCTATTAACTTATTATGACTCAATGAAAGGCTAGTGAGAGATTTAAGGTTTCCAACCTGGTCAGGGATACTCCCTGTGAGCTGGTTATGACTCAATGACAGGTCTGACAGAGTGACCAAATTGAACAATGAAACAGGTAGGTGCCCTGATAATTGATTATTGGACAGGTCAATGAAAGTAATGTTATGAAACTGTCCTAGAATTTCAGGGACAAAACCAGACAACAAGTTGAAACTGAGATCAAAAGACTGTAAATGGACAAGGTTTTTGAAACTAGAAGGGATTGAACCTGTCAAAGAGTTCCTCCCTAAATTCAACATCACAAGGTTTCTCAAATTCCCTAAACTTAGAGGAACTACCCCATTGAAATGGTTACCAGCCAATGAAAGTGTTTGAAGAAAAGATAAACGACCTAAACCTGAAGGTATGTTCCCTTGAAGACTATTGTCTTCCAACACCAATTGCTTGAGCCGACTCAGATTGGACAAACTCTCAGGGATTGGACCTGTAATAAACTTCATACCACTGATGACCAACACTTCTAAGAACTGTAAGCTTCCTAAGGAAGAAGACAAAGTACCCTTCATGTAAAGGGTACTATCCCTTTCTGGTCTTTGAAGTGCTAATGTATTAACTCTCCCTGTTGGATTACATCCAACACCTTCCCAATCTCCTCCACAACAATCCTTTCCAACCCATGAAGAAAGACTATCCGTACTGTCTTTCAAGATTTTGGCTTTGAAACCGAGAAGTGCAGCCCTATCAGCCTCTGAACAGATTGTTTGAGCAAATGGCAATGGAAATACTTGAAGCATTGAACAAACAAGAAGAAGGTTTAACACCCATTTCAAAAGCTGCATTTTGGGAAATGGGTATTGATTGGATCAGTGAGATTGGTTGAAAAATATATAGGGTTTTTCCCTACTGGTGTTGGGATCTGATACGAAGGAAACCTTCGAATGGGAAAAAAAGGAATTATATACTATCATGAAAAAGAAAGAAAGAAGAAAGGTTTTAAGAAAGCAAAGGTAGCAGACACGGTTTTATTTCTTTCCTTCACGTAGAGAGGAAGTATAATGATGAAAAACAAAGCATAAAAAGATTCAAAAAAAACTGAAATGTGAATTATTAACTTGCCTCGGCCTCTGCCAGTCTCTGGGACAATGTCCCCCCTCATTTATACTAGTACTAACAAAAATAACAAAAATAAGTATAAAGATTTTGTTTAAGTTGTTGACTGAGTTTTAGTTTGATTGGTAAGAAAATACGAGTTCAAGTGCATTGAAATGTATTACCCTCTTATTTATGGATTGGAGAGAAATTATGGGATGAAGCTTTTCTAACCTTGTTTTTACTATTGATGGTATTGAATTATTTACCACTCGAGCCAACAAATGTTGGTAAAAATTTATTTTATATTACAAATTTTATTATACACGTATGAGTTTAAAAATAACATACAATAAAACAATACATATGCAATACATACGGAATTAAAATAAAACAATAATGAGACTTTGGTTGGATGACAAATTTATTTTTGTAATTAATTTTTATATAAATATATGATAATATAGAAATACCTTATAACTTTTTATTAAAATTTTTTATTGACTTAATGTCGATAAATTCGTAATATTAACTTAATCACTTGCTTAAAACAATTATATAAATATTCATGTATTAATATTGTATTTAATTTTTTATCACGAGTGTGGTTTCAAATTATTTTTACATTTTTTTGTTAAATGAATTTATTATCTTAATTTTGTGGCATGTAAGTCCACAATTTCATGCTGGAATAATAATATCAATTTGTTGTTTTTCTTTTTGGAAAAAAATCTGCTGCCATTTTCTTCAATGTTTTTACACCATTAATTCTCGTGATAAGGGTACGCTCTTGTCTTCACTTTGTCTTGATTTACCGCTAAATATTCAACCAATTAATTACAAGATTCAAATATGGAAGAGGATTGTGGATTATGTTTTAATTCAAGTGGTATGAATATTTTTGTCAATGTAAGAATATGTAAGTTCGAGTGTATTGAAGCGCATTATCTCTTATTTATGGGTTGGGGAAGAGCTATGAGTAGTACTAGATATTATGTAAAAAAAAATATGTAAAAAGGTTTTGCATTTTAAAATAAATATTGTATTTTAATTTTGAAATCTTGAGTCCTTATAAACATATTAAAAAAATTGCCCCCTTCATCAAAATTTATCATTAACATTTTTTGAAATATTTGAAGTTGCAAAGTGTTAAGAGAAGTGTCCACTTCCTCAACTATTGTGTTGGAAGACTAGTAATTTATTGAATCACATCTTTGGGTTGAGCTGAGCTTATGGAATAAATCAAATCCATCAACGAAAATCAATTCATTTGAAGAAGCTTATTTAGAAGATCGGATTAGATTAGATCATGTGTATCAAATCCCTTGGATAGAAGAAGTTGGATCAGATTGAAACTTTGAAGACTCATCTATTAGCAATCTATTTTACCTTGTTTGTTAATATTATATTATATTTAATTATTTTAGCTATTGT
This sequence comes from Gossypium bickii, assembly GCA_025503065.1. Taxonomy (NCBI): domain Eukaryota; kingdom Viridiplantae; phylum Streptophyta; class Magnoliopsida; order Malvales; family Malvaceae; genus Gossypium; species Gossypium bickii. The sequence continues at coordinate 111,234,924 of CP106717.1, forward strand.
TTAGAAGGGATTATGATTGATCTTCATTATGTTAACAAGTCTTGAAATCCTTGTTTATTTGAGAGACTTGTATAGGTTAATATATTGATTATTCAGAGCACTTATCCGTTCAAGTAAGGAACACTATTCGTGATTGTAAAATTTTCAGGGGAAAATTTAGCGGAGAGAGATTTAGTCTTTGAGATACAAGTGTAAGTATTCTTTATAGGGTGTGTTAGAGTTAAGATCACTGGTTGTATTTAATTGAAAGATAGTGAATTCTTCTCACTAAGCGAGGCTTCGTAAATGTTAGGATAACCAAATTATGTAAACAAACTTTGTTGTCCGTTGTTTACATTGTACTTGTTGCAGTTTTTGCAGAAGTGCCCATTTTTACAGTCACTTCTACTTATACTTGTTTACTTCTTGTTTTTCACAATTTATAGACTTTTCTACTGTTTCATGTCAACAAAATTGTTAGCTTGAAAATTATAAAAAGAACTAGAACAATTTTTTAGAAGTTAATATTCAATTTTTTTTAACAATTTGGTCCTTAGTTTTTTAAAAAAAGTTAAAAGTTTTTAAAATTTTCATATTTTCAATAAATAAAAAACTTAAAAATAGAAATTTGTATTTTTTTAAAAAAAAAAATTATGAAAAAAATTTAAACTCTCTAACATTCAAAAATATTAAATAATTTATCTTAAAATTTCAAAAAAAAAGTAAAAAAAAAAAAACCAAAGTCTAAAACAAATGTATTATTTATTCTTTGAATGATAATAAAGTCCTCAAAACTTGAATTTGTTATACCCTTATTCATATGGAGACACATGACAACCGAAAAGTCATTTGAGTGACAAACTAGCTGGTAATAAACTGGAAGGGGTCAACCGTCTTAACAAGCACGGACCATTCGATGCCCAAACCCTCAGGCTTCCGTGAGAAATGTTATGTCGTTGGTCCAATTGCTCTATGCCATCAAGTTAGAATGAATGACTGGACCTATCTTATCACAGACTTCCACCCCATGAGTTCCATAATGATGGCTTAATGACAAGATCAACACGTTAACACCATCCTACACGAGACCCTCGCCTATAAATATCCCCCAAAATGATGAAGAAAGTATCAACTCTCCTAAGATACTAATCCTACACTCTGCCAACTAACCTTCAGCATCTAGCCTTAATACTCTCCTTTCTTTCACTCTTTATAATCTTCAACTCTTTGCCCTGACTGGGTGAATCGATCTCTGTTCCAACCAATACTATTTCCTCCATGTCTCTTCCTTGTTTTATAATTGTATTAACAGAGTTATTCATTCAACTCGTATTCACCCAAAATTTGGAAAAACCTATTAGAAACAAACAATCTAAAATATTTGCTTTCTAAAATAATTTAATTTCATAATGTAATCGTGCTAACTTAGTTTTAGCTCAGTTGGTATCGATATTGTTATCAGTGCAGGAGGACGTGGGTTCAACATTCAAACCTATTTTCGTAGTCACTTCTTCTCATATTTTGTTACTTGTTTTTCACAACTTGTAGACTTATAAACTATTTCAGGTCAGCAACATTTTTGGCATGAAAATTATAAAAAACTAAAATAATTTTTTCATATTTTCAATAAAAAAACTCCTTAAAAATAGAAATTTATAATATTTAAAAATTCAAAAATTATGAAAAAAATTTAAACTCTCTAAAATTTATAAAATATTAAATAATTATCTTAAATTAAAAAAAAAGACAAAAGGTTCCAAAATTTTGAAAAAAAATGTGTTATTTATTTTTTTTTGGTGAAAAAGAAAATGAATAACATCAACTACATAAAACAACCATTGTCTTTATCTTCTTTTAAAAAGTCTATTATTTCCTTAGGAGCCTCATTAAGAATTTGTAAGCTTGATTTCCAGCTCAAGCTAAGTTTAGCTAGATGATCCGCTACCAAGTTCCGATTTTTTGGAATGTGCTTAATCTTCCACATCCCCTTCGCCCTCATGATGCCCTGAGTCCTTCTGAGCACAGTAATCCGGGAATCTTCCAAATCCAAATCAGTCAAGATTTGGGCGACTTCAAGATTGTCAATTAAGATAATAGCCCGTCTGTGGTCTTTATTTAATAGAATAAGAACTTCATCAAGGATGCTCCAAACTTCAGCCTCAAACGAAGAGCATACTCCTAAGAAACTAGTGAATCTTACTATCCAATTTCCATCATGATCCATAACCATACCTCCTGTAGTAGCGTATCCAAAATCTCTAGCCACAGCTCCATCAGTGGATAAAAAACCCATGTATCATCCGGGTTATTCGCTGAATTCGAGTTGGTATTATTCCTTTTGCAGCCACCAATATGTGATTCTTATTGTTGAGCCCAGTAGCTAGATACCTTAACCACTTTAGTTGCTGCCCAAGAAATATTCTGAAAGATAAAAAGATTTCTATTCTTCCAGATACGCCAAGCGATTAATCCAAATAAACATGACCAAGTGAGCCCACTACCCTGCAATCTTTCATGAAAACAAAGGTTAAGTAAAAGCCAATATGAAAATGAGACAGAGAATAACCTTTGTTTAAGTTGTTCTGGAAGCACAAGCATCCACACATCCTTCGTAAAAGGGTAGTCACGAAGAACATGTGCCGAATCCTCAAACTCATGCCCACACAAGGTGCACGAATTACTATGATCGATTATCTTTCTTATACGCTCTGAATTAGTAAGAAGTCTTTGCTTAAAAGCTAACCAGAGAAAGACTCTTACTCTCTGTGGTCCCGAATATTTCCAAATAGACTTCCAATACTCATCTTGAGAATTCCAAGTGGCCTCCTTTAAAGTCTAATAAGCACTGCGAATAGAGAAGGTCCTAAAGTTAATCGGGCTCAAATCACCCTATCTGAACTAGAATCTGAATGTAGGAGAGGGATACTAGTAATCCTACAATCACATCTTCAGGTAACCAGACACGAAACAGGTCCAAATTCCAACTCCCATCCGATTTGACAAACTCCCTGACACAATGGGCCAAATCAAGGTTAGTAAAAGATAGAATTTTTTAGATTAAAGAGCCTATACCTGGAATCCAAGGATCTTTCTAACAATAGGCAGTAGCGCCATCTCCAATAGACCAAATTAATTTCTCACGGAGTAACGACCATATTTTAGAAAGAGACCTCCATAAGTGGGAGCATTGGTTCTTGCTAATAGAGTCTGGAAGCTGTTCTTTCCATCCATACTTAGAGCGAAGGACACGAACCTAAAGTGCATTGCTCTTAAAAACAAGGCTAAAACCAATCTTCATAAGAAATGTCTTATTTTGGTCATTCAAGTGTCTAAAACCAAGGCCACCCTTAGCCTATGGCTGACATATAGAGTCTCACCCCACTAAAGATATTTTAGGGTGACCATCTGTACGACCCCAAATAAATTGTCTAACCAATTTCTCAATATCTGAGCACACACCTTTCAGAATCATTAAAGACTGCATAAAATAATTAGGAATGAAGAGAAGTACTGATTGCGCCAAAGTGCTTCTCCCTGCCATAGATAACTTCCTCATATCTCAATTTTGTAAAATCCGTCTTACCTTATCAACAACAAAACTCAAAGTATTGTTGGTTATCCTTTCGTGAAGAAGAGAAACACCTAAATAAGTGCCAAGATTCTGAACTTCTTGAAATTTGAACATTTGAGTAATTCGATTACGAACATCAACTTCAGTAACCTTGGAAAGAAGATATTACTCTTCCTAACACTGATTCTGTGCTCTGAATTCTTGCAAAACTGATTAAGAATGGAATTTAACAACCGTGCTTGATTCAGCTGGGCTTTGCAAAAGATCACCAAGTCATCAGCAAAAAACAAATGTGAGACTTCAGGGCCAGTACGAGATAATTGAATTGGTTCCCATTTGCTGATATCCATTTCAGCCCGAATACTATGCCCCAACCATTCCATGCAAAGAACAAAGAGATAAAGCGATAAAGGACATCCCTGACTGATTCCTCTAACCAGTTTAAACTTTCGAGTAGGCACGCCATTCCAAAGGATTTGCATAGAAGAGGAAGATATAGCTGACATAATCGCTCTTCGTAAAAAGACAGGGATCCCAGTCGTATTCAATAAAGTAGAAATAAAATCCCAACTAACTCTGTCATATGCTTTCTCCAAGTCCAACTTAACAGCCATCTAGTTTTTCCCTTTCTGCTTGCAGCGCATAGAATGCATGACTTCTTGCATAAGAATGATGTTATCAGATATGTTTCGTCCAGCTATGAAACCAGCTTGTTCCTGAGAGATCAATTTAGGAAAAATTATCTTAAACCGGTTTGCAATCACTTTCATCGCCAACTTATAAAGAACAGAACACAAGCTAATGGGCCGAAATTGGCTAAAATCTTCGAGACTCTTTTTTTAGGGTATTAGAACAATCAACGTGTTATTCAACTCATGCTCGACCGACCTTCCAACAAAGACATCTTTAACCCACTGACACACATCATCACCAAAGGGTATCCCACTGACTTTGAAAGAAATGAGCATGATAACCATCACTACCAGGCGCTTTTAGAGGCCTTACGTCGAATAACACCCTTTTGATTTCCTCATTTGTGATATCAGCTTCCAAAAAAGTGATATCCGAAGAAGTAAGACTAAGAAAACCAAAACTAGGAATGCTTCTCAAGGTAAGGGGAGCCTCACCATAAAGCCATTCAAAGAATTCCACTGCTTTAAACTACAATATATCTTGATCAGAGTACTATTCCCCATTATCGATACGTAAGGTTGTAATACGGTTGGATTTCTTTCTCTTAATCGTACGACTATAATAAAATTTCGTGATTCTATCACCCAAGAGAAGGCAGTCACAAGAAACCTTTTATCTCCAAAATAGATCTTCATGATCAAGAACGTTTTCCAACTCATTTCGAACTTCCAACTCTTTCTGAGCTAAATGACTAGAGGGGAAGTGATCTAGGGCCTTTTGAATATTGTTCAGCGATTTTATAAGATGTCGCTTACAGGTACCCAAAAAGCCATACACATTACTATTCCAAGCTTTAACAGAAGAAGTAAAATTAGTTAAGGAATCAACCATATTACCTACAAAATTCCACTTCTCTTTGACAAAAGTGGGAAAAGTATAATGTTGCGTCCATCCGGCTAGAAATCTGAAAGGTCTTCCTTTAGGCATGCCAAGATCAGGTCTAGCAGACAGTAAGAGAGGCTGATGGTCAGACTTAACACAAGTGAGATGTTGGATTAAACTGCGGGAACGTTGACATCTATTCATCATTAGCTAAAGCCCGATTTAATCTGACAAAAGTACCACCTAGTTGCCAAGTGTAAGAGGGTCCGCTATACCCTAAATCCTACAATTCACAAGAATTAACAAAATTACCAAATAATTCACAGCTCTTACATAAGGTAAAAGGACTTTTCTTATCCGCAAGTGATAGAATGACATTGAAATCTCCTATAATTAACCAAGGAATAGAATGAGTTGGGGAAATAGATTTTAACCCTTCCCAAAGAAACTTTCGTTTTGATCTGTCTGGACTGCCATACACAAAAGAGATAAGAAATGACTTATTAAGAATAAAATTATCAACACAAAGAAAAATAAATTGAAGATGACTTCTAATAATTTGAATTCGAACAGAATCCTTCTATCCCACCCAGATTCCACTTGAAAAACCAACAGTTTCAATCCGATGAGAATAATTAATGCCCAGTTGCTCAATAATAAAATTAGCTTTTTTACCACTTACTCTCAGTTCTACCAAGCAAACAATATCTGGTCTATGTTCTGCATTATATTCCCAAAAGGCTCGAATAAAATTCCTGCTAGTACACCCTTGACAGTTCAATGAAAAAATTTTAAGATTTGGTTCCATAAAAATAATTTAAGTGACAGTTAAGAAAAATAAAATATAACAAATCCCAAAAAAGTAAAACTCATAAGGAGCAATACCAACTATAAGCTTCAGCCTTACTGTCCAGAGAGATTAACCCCCTCTTGCTGTTCATCATTTCTGGTAAAATTCCCAGAATCAAAATTTACTTTAGAGAATGCCGATATGCTCTCTGCTGGTTGTTCCATAGATTTTTTCAGCGAAACACGTTGAGATCCAGAGTTTTTGAAGCGAACATTTCTGCCATGAAGAATTTTATTATATTTATTAATAATACTTCTGCCTCTAATTTTGTTCCCGTTTTCCGAACTGGAAAACCTATTCGGAACCGAAACCAAAGAGTTATTTATAAAGAGAACATTGTTTTTGTTATTAGCATTTTTGTTCCCAGGAAAGATCATCGCCAAGTGCTTGCCGAAGTCGAGACTATCCACTTCCACCATCACTTCTTCTCTGGTGCATCCATTTAATGCCAAGGCTGGACGATATGCTGAAGACTCACATTCGACATGAAGGACCACCCCGTCGTTGGAATCGCTTGGCACTCCTACCGCCACTAGGGTTCTACTGCAGCTACTAGAAGCAACAGATCTTTACTGGGACACTTCTTCCTGACCATCTTGATCCATCAGATCCCGGGCTTAATTAGCTGAAATGTTCCCTAGGCCCAAACCCGTAGTAAGTTCTTCTGAATTTTGTAAGTTCTCATTAGCATCATTTGGGACCAAACTGGAACCCACTTTTGGTCTAACATTTTCTTTGATGACCGGGCCTAAACCAATTTTAGAGCCCACCTCCTTAATCTTCTGTCTGACCGTTATTCTGGGGACCAAAATCCTTTTTGTACTGATTTCCAATTATAATTCCTTTCCTTTTAGAACTCCGAAAGTTACACAAATCTTCATAATAAATTCCTTTGTTTAAATCCCTATTATTTAGGCCACTAAAACGAGATCCTTCCTTTTTCCTATCTTAATTTCCAGCGGATTTTTGAACATTATCTCTAAATTTTCGCCTTGCTTTCCTTTTTACAATCATCCACGGCCCGTAATTCTCGTCCTTCTTCGCTGATCCTTTCACAACCAAATTTTGATTTTTCGGAATCGTTTCAGGCGAGTCAATGTTCTTCTAAACCGTGGGGCCATGATTTCTAAAGGTACAAAGGTTTTCCACATGACCATACCTCCTACAGTGGAATCATATTGTAGATAAAAATTTATATTCTACCTTTTGTGATCGACCATTGATCAAGATTTGGGAAACCAATGGCTTTTCCAAATTAACATAAACCGCCATTCTAGCAAAACATCTCCTCACCCTACTATCGCTGTTCATATCTAACTTAACCACTTTTCCAACCAGTTCCCCAATTTCTGTAATGATTTTACGGTCGTACAAATAACTAGGTAGAGTAGGAAATCTGATCCACGCCATCACAACAGTTGGGTAAGCCTGTGTAGGGTCGAAGGACAACGTCCAAGTTTGAACAGTCAAATATTGACCAAATATGGTCCACAACCCTTCAAAAAGAGCCTTTTCGTAATCTAACTTGTTTTGAAATTTGACTAGGAAATAGCCATTTTCAGTATCCATCATGTGCAAAGGTGCTGAGAGTCTCCACATATTGTAAATTTTATTCTACAAAATCGAAAATCCAATGTTACGACCTAGAAGTTTTAAAATCATAGTATTATCCATACCCTGAATAAGGATTTGGTGAATCCTGTATGAAAAGGTTATAGAAGGCACGCCATTCACAACAGTCTTCTAAATATCCCATTCTAAAATATCATTAACTTTCTTTTCTTTCGAGCTGTTGGAGACATCCTTTGAAGAGTGGTCGGCGAGCTTATCTCTCCAAGAGGTAAGTTGATCTGAGGACAGATCAATCATCATGCTGTTACTCATCTCCTTCTCTTTATCTCTGAATCTAACCTTTTTAAGAATCAACTCCTCCACAATAGATTTTTCAGAACCAAAATTTTCACAGAGAGAAATCATATGTTTGGGGATTTATTCTTTTTAGATGCAATATTAAAGATGTGTTATTTACTCCTTCAATGATAGTAAAGTCTTTAAAGTTTGAATTATTCATTCATTTCATATTAACCCAGATTTTGGATAACCCTAATTAGAAACAAATACTTTAAAAATATTTGCTTTGTAAAATAATTCAATTTCATCATGTAATGATGCTAGTTAAGTATTAACTCAGTTTGGATTAACATCGTTGTTAGTGTAGGAAGACGTGGGTTTGAGTATATGAGGTCTATTTATCCTCATATTTAAGGATTGGAGTGGGATTATGGGTAGTTTTAAGCATCATATAAAAAAATTCATCATGTAATGGTTATATTATTTATAAGCGTCGCTTGTGAAATAAAAAAAAGTACATTGCCGGTGTACCAAATACTAACCCATTTTTTTTAATATTTTACTATTCCCTTATAAAATACTTGTCAATAGACTTATTCATGGGCTGGGCTACCCAAGCTCGAAAGTTCGTCTGAAATTTGAAAGGGTTTGGGTAAAAAATTAGGTCCGTTTAAAATATGAGTTGAGCTTGGGCTTGAACATTCAAGGCCCTAACCTGACCCGACCCGCTTTTAAGTTTGTAATGTTTTATATTATGTTATTTTTTATATATTATGTAATTGATAACATATAAAAATTAAATCTATAGTAATATATAATACTAATATAATATAAATGTTAAAAAATGTTAAGATAGCTAAATATATATTATTTTAATAAATAAAAAATATATAAAATCATTAAATATTAAATTAAAAATAATATAAATATATACTTTAATTTTTAAAAAAAATAATATGAGTGAGTCTAAAATAGGCTTGGGTTAGCTATTTACAAATATGGGTGGGCTTGAGTAAAATTTTAGGCTCATATTTTAGATCAGATTGGCATTGGGCAAACATAAAGTGTGTTAATATTATGCCTAGGCCAGACCCGACTAGGTCCACGAACACCTCTACTTGTCAACCCTTTGACCTTACTTGTGGAGTCTAAAAATCCCACTAACAATGTACCAAATATATTTGCATAAAAAATAAAAATAAAGAAACTTGATGTCTCAAAATTAAAGTATAGTAATTAAATTTTAAATTTCAAAAAATTACATCAACTTATAACATATTTAAACCTTAATTACAAATATATATATATATAAAACTATTCAATGTCCCTTACTTTCCTAAAAATTTCAAACCCTCAAATCTATACCTATATTTTTAAAAGGGTATACCGTAAGGTTTACCCAAAAATCGAACCTGAAATTGATATTAATAAAAGACTTGAATATAAATCCTTCGTCACTCCACCATGACTATTCAATATCCCTCGATAAATACAAAATTTACAAATGAAGAAACTTGAACTTAAATCACAAAATTTCCACGATCTATTTTTAATCATTAAACTGATACCTCATCCATCTTTTCTATAAATTAGAGGACAAAGCCTTGGTTTCTCTAAAATAATAAAGTTACAATTTCATTCTTCTAGAAACAATAAAATTATAAAATAAGACAATCAGTGGCGTAGCTAGGGAGCTGGCAGGGCCCAGCCCCCTAAAATAAATTTTTTTTTATTTAGGTCTTTTATTTTTTTTTAAATTTTAAATTAGTAAAGGTAAAATCGCACTTTAGCCCCCCTAAAAATGATAAAATTTAATTTAATCTTTTAAAAATTATAAAGATATAAACTATTAAAATAGTGGAATTACATTTTTACTATCGTAAATATTACAATTTAATTTCAGCCCCCTAAAAAGATTTTCTAGCTTAGCCTCTGAATACAACAATAAAATTCATTTTAAGCTTCCAAAAAATCTATAATCAACTTTGCCTTCCAAAACTTTTTCTTCAAATTTTGTATTCATTTGTATAATCAAATCATATGTTAATCTAATTTATTTATATAATAAGTTTTAAAAGATTCTATGTGATAGATATTGGATTCGATTTTTTTTAACAATATCATTATAATCAAATCATATGTTAATCTAATTTACTCTTTTTGACACAATGCTTAAAACTACCCATAGCCCCTCTCCAATCCATAAATAGGAGGATAATGCGCTTTAGTGTACTTGAACTCACGTCTTCTTGCATTGACAACAATACTTATACCAATCAAATTAAGACTCAATTGGCAATTTTGGATCCGATTTGAATTTCTGTCTCTTGTGCATAACTATAAATTATTACTTCTTAGGCCTTGTTTAATATTGTTTAAAAAAAAACATTTTTGGCTTGAAAAATACTTTTGGAAGAAAAACTATGCTATACAAGCAGCTTTTAGCATTTTACAAAATCACTTTTAAAAAGTACGTTTGAAAAGGAGAAGTTAAGTTTAGCTTTTCCTCTATTAAAAACAATTTTGATGCTTAATTACCTTTTTACCCCTCCAACAACATGGTATTTTTCTCTCTTTTTTTTTCTTGGTGCTTAATTATAAATGTGTTAAAATCATTAATTAAAAATATAAAAGTATTTTTAAAATAATAAAAAAGTGCTAATATCTAATCTAATTACAAATATTTAATGGTTATATTTAATTATTTAAAATATAATTTATATATTCTAATTAAATTTTAGAAATAATTAATATTTCTTACTTAAAAATATTTAAAATTTATATTTCATATATTAAAATATTAATAACAAGTTATAATTAATTATAATTAATTATTTTTATATTTTTATTAAAATATAATAATATTAATAAATTTGAACGTTATTTAAATATATATTTATTACATAATAATATCATGTCTAAAATGAATATTTTATTTTTAAAAAATACTTTTTAACAACAATATTAAATATTTAAATTTTAAACTAAACATTTCAAAAATACTCCTCAAAATCATTTTTTAAACTATTTCTAGAAAGAAATGCTAAACTAACTTTTAATATAAAAAAATAAAAAATGATCATCTAAAAACTGCACTTTTTGGAGAAAAATATTCACAGCAGAAGCATGTGAAAGTCAGAAATGTTGAAATTCTCACACTAATTTGTCAACCAATCATTCTTGAATTTTTGAATATCTATTTCTTTCAAGTCACATCTTCAAACACCACCCATTTTCTTTATATTTTTTTAACGGTTCAAAAAATTCGAGTCGAATCCACCGTTTTAAACCGATATTTAATATGATAAGAAAAAAAAAATCTCTTAAAAAATTCAGCAAAATTTATTTGAAATTGAAAAAAATTATAAAATTTAGGCTTCGACTTATTCTTAGATACAATGGCGGAGTATAGTAGAGGTCTGGGGACCATCGCTCCAATGATTTAAAATTTTTACAATTTAATCTTTTGCAAATATGTTATTATCCTTTCAAAAATATAAATAGCCCTCTCAAGGTTTAAGATTTTTACAATTTTTCCTTTTACATGTATACTATAGCACTCTCAAAAATATAAGTAGGCCTTTTTGTATGTTTAAATCGATTGTCATGTTGGAATACTATTTCTTTTGAATCGATTGTTTATATGTTTAAATAGGTTGTTATGGTGGAATATTGCTTCTTCTTCTTTTGAATCGATTGTTTATATGTTTAAATCGATTGTTATGTTGAAATACTGCTTCTTTTGAATCGATTGTTTATATGTTTAAATAACTTGTTATCTTGAAATATTGCTTCTTTCAAATAAATTGTTATGTAGCATGTCTAATTTTAGTTTGCCCCCCAAGATTAACATTCAGGCTCCGCCACTGCTTAGATATTAAAAAGGAAAAGTAAATTTTGATATTTATTTTAAAAAATTAAAAAAAATGTTTTAACTAACACCTAAGTGTCTTACTAATTTGAGTTTTTGGAATTTTTATTGACAAAATATTAAATTTAACTCTTAACGATTACATATTTTTATCATTTTGACTTTTATATATTTTTTGAGCTAAAGTTGATTATTAATCTTTCAAAAAGAGTCAAATCGTTTTTTGTAACGTAAATATTGACTAAAACATTAATTTTTTTTTAACGATATTAGCTTGCAACTGCTGTTAAAAAAATATATCAATTTAATTTTTTTTTAAAAATTAATTATCAAACTTAAATAAGAATTAAATTGACAAACTATATAATCATTAACGCTTAATTTGACATTTTTTTTTTTTTAACAATTTTAAATTGTGGAATGTATACCAACTTAATGATAGTGCATGACCTTATTAATAGAAGACAATGGGATATGGATATTTGAATAAAGAACCATAGAGACAGACCAAAGTATTCCCACATGAAACTCCCCCCAAAGAAGATTCCTTTCTACAACCCTTCACAATGGTAAGGGTGATAATGGTTCGGCTCGATCGGGTTTTTTAAAAAAATTTAACTGTCTATTTTAATTTAATTTGGTTCAATTTTTAGTTTTTCTATATTAATTTTTTAGTTTTAGATTTTTAGATTTATTTTGATAAAATGAGTTTTGTTTATGACAATATTTTAAAGTATTTTTCATAAATATTTCTAAAAAAAAATTTAAGAACATTTAAATTATTTTCACTATTTTAAATATAAAATACTTTTTTTATATCATAAAAAATTAAAATTAATTATAAATTAAATAAAAAAATAAAATTCAATTCAATTTCTAGTAATTACGATTTTTAAACTTATATCCATAAACCGTTCAAACATCTCGATTTGGATCGATTTTGATCTTTAATATTTATATTAACCCTTAAATAGGGATACACCCTTATCACAAAAGATCGTCATATAGGGACCATGACCTAAAAGGGTTAGAACCCTCATATGACCAAAACCTTTGGAAATCCATTTGGAAAACCTATGTTGAATTTGATCTTTAATATTTATATTATTTGTCAATTTGGTTTATTCTTTCTTTCAGCTAAATTTTACTATCAACATTTCAAAAAGAGTCGAATTGCTATATTTTTAATGAAAATATTGACTAAACTGTTAAAATTTTCAACATGGTAGCCCACATGGCAATCCACCTGTATTTCATGTTAATTTTTTTTGAATTTTGAGTTGTTTTATTATATTTTTGAATATTTTTATAATATTAAATTATTTGTTGATGTCATATAAGACAAATAGTATCATGTTTAACATGAAGTATATGTGGACTGTCACATAGATTGCCACACAAATATAGTTAATGTTTTAATAAGCATTTTCGTTACAAAAAGTGATTTGACTACTTTTTGAAAGATTAATGACCAAATTTAACTCCAAAAAAGAATATGGACTAGATTCACAAAAGATATAAATGTTGAGTATTAAATTTATCGTTATGCCTTATAGGAATGAAATGCAATTGATGAGAGGTTTTGCTCTACGCTCGGAGAAAAAAAAAAGGGCATACCAAAATTTTTGATGCTATACCAATACCAAGATTTCTTACACTTTAATCAGATTTAGGAGGTTGGCAAGGCTCTCACTCCCCCTAAATTTTAAAAATATGCATTTTAGTCCCCTAAAATTTTTATTTTAATATTATACTTAATATCTAAAAATATGATAAATTGTGTTTGGCCCTCCAAAGTTTTCTAAAGTTTCTTTTAGCTTGATTTCTTTTATATAGTGTATAAATTTTTGTATTAAATTTGGTAACATTTTTAGTTTAATTTCGTAAGCAAATAATGTTAAATAATTGTAGTATCTAAATATAAAGTAGTATTTAATTATTAATTTGATAAAAAAAAAACTTAAATAATTTTAGTATTTAATACAAATTGAGCATTTAACTTATTTTGTTTTTTTTAATATTAATTTAGGTGAACAATATTAGCTCAATTTAAAAACATCTTGTTCAAAGTAGGCATGACCAATAGAAAATGTCCACTTTATATAAATAACCCGACCCTCTTACCCCTAATAAATATTTTTGACTTTGCCCCTAACTTCAATTAGAACTAATCATGTTTGGTGGACTTCACCTGGCCTTTCTCCCTTTATGTAATCTATTATTTTATGGAGTAAAATCATTGTTTGGCCAAGAATATAAACATATTAGGTTTAATATTTTTTAAAATTTTCATTTTTTTTGAGTTGAAATTAAATTGTATATTTTTATAAGAGTTAAAATGCAATTCTCTATTTAACAGCCTATATGTTTATAATTTTTGAATGACTAAATCAAAATTTTATCATTTTGAGTGGCCAAAATGTAATTTTACCTATACTAACTTAAAATTTTATATATTATAAAAGGCCAAAAGTTAAAATTTCCTATTTTAGAAGAGGGCGGGCCTCTGCTAGCCCATTGGCATCACCCCTGAATATGTAAGGCATAATGACTTTTTCGGCCCTCTAACTTTACAAAAAAAAAATCATTTTAGCCCTCCATTTATTTTTCGCCTCTTTTAGTCCTTAAAGTTGTATTTTGGTCAAATTACCCAAAAATGAATGAAAAAGTTAAGATTTGTTAACTTTGCTAACATGGCATACACGTGGATTGCCACGTAAATGACATATCAACATTTAATTAGTTTTTATGTAAAAAAAATTGAATTTACTACTCCATCTTTGGAAATGTACTTTTTATGTAAAAAAAATATGAATTTACCATTCGAATTATATTCAAATCAAACCTTAACTCGATCATATGGATAATCAGACACATTGTACAGCAAATGTTTTTCTATTCCAAACAATTTATAAATTCCTATTCGAACTCAAATCTTTTAAAATATTTACAATAACAATAATATCAATCATGATATGATTTAATAGAGGTAAAAGTATTTTGGAGGCCTCTGTATTAAGAGTTAGATTGCATTTTGCTTTCTCTATTAAAAAAAATAAATAAATTAATCCTTATACATTAGACCAAAGAGTAAATTGGTCATTTTTGTTAAAAAATCTCATCAATTTGTACTGTTAAAAACTGGAGACAATGACACATGGCATGACACGTATACCTCATGCTGACGTACAAATACTGATTTTTAATAGTAGATATGGATGAAATTTTTAACAGAAGATTTGTTTTACTCTTTAATCTAACATATAAAGACTAATTTATTTATTTTTTAATAAAAAAGATAAAATATAATCTATTTCCTAATATAGAAAACTTCGTCCTGCTTTAGTAGACGAAAGTGATGATATATGGCTAATTTTGCAAAGCTTAATGATCTGTCAGATTGTTTATGGTCTATCATCTTTTTATTGTCTTTCGTAGGTTAAAAGCCATGTTTACAAGCATTTATGGTATCCTTTTACTTGCGTAAATGGAAAACCCAATTTATTACTATTAGTTGTGAACATGGTAAAATTTATGATATCCATTTTATTAGTTGTGCAAATGGATAATTTTAACTTAAAAAAATTAAATTAATTAAAAATACAAACATGGCTAAATTTATAAAATAATTTGATTTCATAATTATTAGCTAAATATAAAAAGATTTAAGTGAAATTTTGCTATTAGTTCTCGTACTATGCATAACTTTGGTTTAGTCAATTTTAGTCATTGTACTTTTTGAAATTTGAAATTTTAATCATGATTGAACCAGTAGCAACTTAATCTTTTAAGTCAAATTTTGCTGTTGGTCCTGCACAATGTTTAGTTTGTAGATTAAGTTTCTATTCTTTTTGAATTTTGAAATTTTAGTTTTGACATAAACGATGATCGTTAAATTCATTAACTATAATAACATGCTTTTTTTAAAGTATTATGTGTAAATAACAATCTAACATGACCGTACATATGCATAAGATTATGAAAATAACGTAATTTAATTTAACGAGTTTAACGGTTACTATATGAATCAAGATTAAAATTCCATAATTTGAAAAATACAGACCCTAAAAATAACCAATTTAAAATATATAAATTAAATCCACGAACTATACAGTATTAAAGCATGATTAAAAGGTTGTTAGCATAATTATGAGCTAATGACAAGTTAAAAGATTGTAGAATTACGTTGTAATTAAAAGTAAAAATCTTCAAATGTGGAGACAATGAACTACTTGCTGGTGGTGGTGGTGGTGATTTGCTGGTCGGCCGAGTGTCCCCATCCTGCCGTTTATGTCCAAGCCTTTAACCATGTATGGTGGATTAAGATAAAGCCACAAATTTTTACACGTGATTTCGTTCTTTTATCATATCGAACAAATTTTAATGGGTTAAAAGTAAGGTAGCGAATTTCGTATCAGTTTCGATTATATCGATTGGTTTATATTATTTCAATAATAAATTAAAGAAATCAATTCCCTTTTCCGTACGGGTGAAAATTTCAGCTTGTATCAGTAAAAACAATTGATTTCCCCAAGTCATAAAATCTAAAAATGCATTGATAAGAACTCTTTCACCTTAAGGGGAAGTACTCGTGTGAGTGGGAGTAAAAGAAGTGGATCTCTAGGCTTTGTTAGAAAACTAATTAGAAAATACAATTTAGTTTGGTGTAATGAATTTAAAAGAATTTTTATTCGACATAATATCTGAAGTGTTGGAGATCGACTCGTATAGCGATGATATAGTAAAAGTAGAGAACAACAAACACATATTTTACGTGAAAAATCCTAAAAAGAGAAAAGCCACGAGCAAAGGATGTATCGACTTTACACTAAATGAGTAAACAAACGAGAGTACAATATGAAAAAAAATAAACCTAAAAGTATTAAACGTGCAATCCCAAACCCTGAAAATAAAGCCTTAACTCGAGAACAAAATTCTCTCCATAGTTACAACAAAACTCTCACCTAAACTCATATGCGACTACATCTTGTCGCCCTCAAGAAGAACTCTTTTGGGTCATAGGAGGGTTCCAACCCTTTTGAGTCATAGTCCCTATACTACGATCTTTCGTGATAAGGGTGTATCCATATTTAACGGTTGAGTAAGAGAAATCAAAAAATTGAAAACCAACCCGAATCGAGATGTTTGAACGGTTCATGGATACAAGTTTAAAAATCATAATTACTCCAAATTGAATCGAATTTTATTTTTTATTTAATTTATAATTAATTTTAAATTTTTATGATATAAAAATAAAAATTTTATATTTAAAATAGTGAAAGTAATTTAAATGTTCTTGAAATTTTTTTTAGAAATATTTATGAAAAATACTTTAAAATATTGTCTAATAATATTCAAAAGACATAAACAAAACTCAATTTATCAAAATAAATCTAAAAATCTAAAATCAACAAATTAATATGAAAAAATAAAAACCTAGACCATATCAAATTACGATAGACGGTCAAAAAATCTAAAGAAACTCAATCGAATCCAACCATTATCGCCCCTTCCATTGGGAAGAGTTGGTACACATATCCATATTCCATTGTCTTCTGTTAATAATGTCATGCACTATCATTAAGTTGGTATACATTAGACAATTTAGAATGGTAAATATATATACATTGTAAAAGAAAAAAAATTAATGGCAAATTTAGCATTAATAATTTTTTTTTAAAAAAAATTTGACCATCAATCTTTCAAAAAAAGTTAAATAAATAATTTTTAACAGCAATTGCAATGCTAACATCATTTAAAAAATTAATATTTTAGTCAACATTTACGTTACAAAAAATGATTTGACTCTTTTTGAAAGATCAATAGTCAACTTTAGCTCAAAAAATGAATAAAAACCAAAATGATAAAATATGTAAACTTTAAGAGTTGAATTTGATATTATGCCAATAAAAAAATTTCAAAAACTCAAATTAGTAAGACATTTTGTTTAACTTTCCTTTTTTGTTCTTTATTTTCCATTCTCTTCTGATTCTCTCTCTATTTTCTTCCTTTCTACATCTATTTTAACGTAAAAGAAAAAAAAATTTGCTCAAAACAAAAAAAATATGGGGATCAATTGCATAGTTTAACCTAAACTTTTCGTTTGAAATGATGATTTAACGTGCCACGTCAGCTTACCATTACACCGTTAACGGCCATTAACGTTCAGTGACTAAAATGTTACAACACGATAATGTAAGTGACTAAAGCGTAATATTTCAAGCATAAGTGACTAAAATGTAACTCGAGAGAAACAAAAATGACTATTTTGGTAGTTTACCCCTTTTTTTAATACAATGCCTAGAACTACTCATAGTCCTCCCAACCCTTAAATAGGAGGACAATGCATTTCAGCGCACTCAAACCCACGTTCTCTTACACCGACAACAATACTAATATAAATCGAGTTAAGACTCAATAGGCTAAACTTTCTTGCACATCTTTTGAATTATAATATTAGTTGCACTTATTACACTCATATGGGCATACTTTTATTAAATGATCATATACTTAAATATATGGATCCCTTTATATACATACATATATATTCATAAAAATGGGAAAACATGGAACATCACTCAACTTTAACGCAAATAAATGCAAATTCAGAGAATCCAAAATTCCCTTAGTGGAAGATGAACTGTACTACTACTGGTTTCTTTTTTGCAACTAAAAGATTGACAGGTCGTGTGAATGAATGGGCCATTCCTTTACTTATTTTTCAGTTCCACAACTCATCAAAAGATTGGATGAATTAGGTTTGCGGTGATTGCGCCTTGGATATAGAAAATTAAAACACCCCACCCGTTGATCAATCCACATTGTGACTGGAGCTCTACTTCAGTCCTTTTTTTCATAAAATATTCGGTTTTGAATAGTGTCATCTCATATTCATAAATTATGAGTCACTCTACAAGTTTAAGTTATCTGGGAGCCCACGACCTTGTGAGCTCAAGTTTTCTCGAGCCATCAACCTTGTGAAACCATGTCCTCACAAACACACATTGTGAGGACCACACTCTTGACATGGAAGAATAATTGCCACTCGTACATGACATTTATAGGTCGATTAGGTTCTAAATACGAAACTAATGTCGGGGTGGCACATCGCATCTGGGGGAAATAACAAAGGCATTCCTTTAAGATTCAAAGAGACTAAGGAGCAATGAATCTATCTCTACACTCACACTCTCAATCATCTTTCTTCCACCTCTTGATCTCTGGGGTTCATAAGAACTCAAGTTTTTATCATTCATGACTAGTTATGACTCTTTATCTATCGGGTGAATGTCGTAAGCCACCATAACCCCAACCTTATATCAACAATATTCAATTATAACATATGCTCAAGTGGGGTTAAGTGTTAGGATGGCACCTTGTTAATTTAAAATTGATAAAATTGTTGTATGATCGCTTTAAACATTATAAAATCATTAATACAATCATAAAATTGTATTTTGTTATTAACAATTTAGGGTAAACTACTTAGTTGGTCATTCAACTTTTTGAGTGCTTTCATTTTGGTCACCAATCGATTATCCCACTAACGTAGGCTGATGTGGCATGATAAATAATTTTTAATCAAATTTATTCCACGTAAGACCCCAAATAGTTGACATGGTAAAAAAATTGGTTGAGGGTTTTAGACAGAACAAAATTGTTTTGGAATTTTTAACCCAAAAGCAAATAAACAATTGCATTTGAAATTTTAATCAGAAAAAAATCTCAAAACAAGTAAATTTAGGTCACAAAAAATCCCAAAAACCAGAGGTACCAATTAGGGTTTTTGAATCGAAAATTGATTTTAGGGTAACCGAATCGTGTGATTAGGGTTAACAGTTGTTGGATCGCAATGGATGGGAGGAGGAGCCAATCAAATTCTAAATCAAGTGCTACAATTGGTAATTTAAATTATTTATTTAATTGGGTAGCTCCAGACTTGGGCATTGAAGCTTCAGCTTCGTTCCCTGTTCTTTTTCTCATAAGGCAAACATACGGTAAAAATAGGACAATAAAATGGATTTAAAATATTTTCATTATTACATGAAAAACACCAGCCAACAAGAATCGTTTAAAAGAATTACTTGCCATGCCACATCATCCTTCGATTAGTATAATAACAGATAGTGACCAAAATGAAAATACTGAAAATGTTAAATGATCAACTATGTAATTTACCCAAAAATTTATAATTAATTTCGGACCCTCCAAAATTTTTTTCCACCTTCCCCTCTTGAATACACTTTAATGAAGAGTGATAAATTCAGACTTTGGACTCCTTAAGTTGGAATTTTAGGACATATATTTGGTCCCAATCACATAATTAATATTAGGGGTCCAACAACCATGCTGGACAACCTATGATCAATCATGATTTGCTGTTACATCTTGACCTTATGATAATGTAAAAAAAGGTGTACGTTTAAAGATTGTCCTTAACGGCACTTTTAAGTTAGTTTTCTCCATCTTCTTTAAAGAGAGTGTGAAGAAAGGCATTTCAAGATTGCTTACCAAATTTACATCTAATAAAATTTCATCAAATTTAAACTCGAAACTTTCGAGTTTTAATGATTGAAATGTAAAAGATTTCTTTAAGAATTATATTCAAAACTTATTTTTAAATAAATCCGTGTTTAAAATGATTTAAAAATTATAAAATCCGAATAATATATATATATCTTTTTTATGCAAGAAAGGTAGTAAAGAGAAGAGGAATGTCAACTCATCCTTTCGGGCGAAGAGTTGTACAGTTTTTATTAGAGAAGTGGGGTTGAGAGGTAGGATGGGTTGGAGGAGGAAGAAGATACTCTTAGGGTTTTTAGAGTGAGGAGTGAACATAACCTAGCTTTGGGGTTAAGAAAGGTATGAGCTAATCTTCTCTTGCCCTGTGCCCTCTTTTAGACAGGTTGGCTGATCCCTTCAACGATTCCTTGTTAGATCACAATGTGACAAAAGAAAATCAAACTGTAAGGTATGTGAGTGATAAGTGATGATGTCTTGTTGGTGTGGTCTGATCGTCAAAAGCATGTAGCTCACATCTTCCATAGGATCTAGGAAAGAGGCGATTATGATGTTCTATCGAAGATGGCTTAGTGACATCCGGCAATGCTGGCTTGGTGGTGGAACATATATGCATAACAAAACTTATGAATTAGTTTCTTGATATTGTCAAAAAAAAGATTGAACAAGTTCACAAGTTAAATAATATAGTCTGATCAATTAGAATTAGGATCAACTCGATATAAAGTACAACAAATTGAAAACTGAAATATATATATAAATCTAAACTAAATAAATCTTGACATTACTCATACATTATGTTACATAGAATAATTTAGAAAAAGAACTCACAACATAAATAAAACTTGAATTTCAACGTTGAAATACACAAAATCTCAGAAAATGGGTTAAAGTTTCAATAGCTTAATACTTCAAAACTTGATTTTAGCCTAATTGTCGTAATTAGTGGTAGAATTGAGGGGTTGGCATTTGGCACAATCAAAATAATTGGGTGCTAACAGTAGTCTTGTCCAACTGATAGTTACAGTGGTAGTGTGATACAATGAATATATGGATGGTTCCAAATCTATTCAAGATATATTGTTGTTCAATTTTGAAAGTGAAATCCCCTTTGACTAATTTTATGCGTTACTGCTCACTGACGATATGTATAGACAAGTTGAAATTAAAGAATAATTATTCGAAAAAAAATAATGTTTAAAATGTAAAAAAAAAAATTGGATTGAGTTTAGTTCAATTGGTATGCGCATTGTTGTCAATTTAGGAGCACGTGGGTTTGAGTGCGTTGAAGCGCATTATTCTTCTATTTATTGGTTAGAGAAGGACTACGAGTAATTCTAAATATTGTGTCAAAAAGAATAGTTATCAATTAAAATTTTTTTTATTTAAGTTTCACTACGTGTAGATTTTGTTTAAATTAATTTTAATTTAGGTATTGATAGATTTTGATTATCAATAAGATCGTACTTTGTTTTGATCTAAATAAGGATATATTCCGATTTACCATATGTGGATTATCAGTTCGAATTTATTCTGATTTAAATTCTACTATTATCTAAATTTATTTTATCTAAGTTTTAACCATATCAATCTAATTAATATTAGCAAATGAAACACAAATCAGGCAAATTTTATTATATTATCTTAAACATCCTTTCAACTGTAAATAAGTCATAGAGATATGATTGCAAGATTAGTGCAAGACAAAGATATAATCTAACCATTCATTACTATGAAATATTATTATAATTGTGGATTAAATTTTTGCTCGATTAATATTGATATTGTTATTAGTGTAAGAGATTGTAGGTTCGAGTGTGCTAAAGTGCATTATTCTCCTATTTAAGGGTTGGAGAGGAGCTATAAATGGTTCTAGACATTATATAAAAAATAACAGATATGATAAGAATCTATAATAAAATTAATGTTAAAAATATTATTATAATATATTGTTGTTATTATAAAATCATTGAGTGGTGCCCCATATGCTTCTCATCTCAGCAATGTAATGTGTAATGAGTAAATGACTGTACTGATTACCATGACGGTTGAGAGATGACGGATTATGGTTTTTTTCATTGCCATGTCTGTGGGTCTCCACAATCAATTTTATAATGATCGTTTGGATAATTATTTTTAAATTTGTTGGTATATTTTTTAAAAATTTATGTCACATTTATGAGGTAAATAAAAGGAAATATTTTTTAAATTTATTGAATAATAATCAATGTATTAAATTTATTTATTATTTGCATAAAATATGAGTATTGTTTTTGAATCTAGATTCGAATGAACTAAATAGTTGAAATCATTAAATATACTTGTTTTAAAATAAAAAGATTAAAAAATAAAGTAAATTTGGATAATAAATATCCGAACTCGAATATATTATTTGAAAAAATAAAATAATTTTAAATAATTTATATTTAAAAATTAATATTAATTTTTTTATAAATTTATTATAATTAATATTTAAAAAATATATATAGATTAATATTTGAAACCGCAATATTCGAATAAATGCAAAACATCCAAATTTGCACTATTCCTATCTAAGCTTAAAATAAAGTAAAAAATCTATATAATCTATAACTATATATTAAAGTAGTGTCCAAACCATGCGATAGAAAGAAAGAAACAAAACTCTTTTTTGAGATTTTAAAATAGTGGTATAATTTCAGTTTTAGTCCTTAAAATATGTTAAAATTTTAAATATATCTATCTATATACCTTATGCTGACACGTGGCATGCCAATGATGCCTCTTTTCTTCTTTTTCCATTCATAAGAATGGTTAAACTTCGGTTTTGGTCCTTTCGATATACTTAAAATTGAGATTTAATCATTATACATTATTTTTTGACATAATTTAGTATTTATATTTTTATAATGTTATTGATTAATTCAAATAGTTAATATACCTAACTTTTCAATTAAAATGTTACATGGTTATATATAAATTGAAAGCGGATTTTTAAATCTAAAAAGTAGAGAAATTAAATTCTTAAAAATAAAAGTAAGAGGACTAAATTCCAAACGTACAAAGAGTAGAGACTTAGAGTTATGGTTTTTTGAATTAGACTGGATTGGCTGGGGTATCAGCCTGGAGAGAGGCATTAGATCAGTTGAGCCGTGAACTGGTACGAACCAATTGAACTAGGCTAAAAATGGATTGAGTCGGGTTTCTTTAACGGTTTATTTAATTGAATCGTACAAACAAGTGGCATAACCAATTCGACCATCAGTTCAGTTCTGAAAACCTTGCTTAGAGTGTATTTTAATCTTAAAATTTTAACTCTATAATTTGACACAAATAAATGACCTTCCTTGTGATGACACTGGGCTCTCTCACCAATTATCTTTTTTTTTTACAAAAATGGTTAAATTTCATCTTTGGTCCCTCTAATACGCTTAAAATCAATATTTAATCTATATACTTTAATTTTTATCATAATTTGTTCCATATATCTTTATAATATTATTAATTAGTCCAAATAGCTAATATCTTTAACTTTTCGGTTAAAATGTTACGTGGTTATATATAATTTGGATACCCTAAGAGTCTTAGAGATGGACATATAACTTCCAATTTCTTTTAGGTTTATATAAGTACTTACCTTTTTTTGGTAGTTTTAGAAAAATAGTTAAATTTCAATTTTGATCCCTCTATTATGCTTAAATTTTATATTTGACCACTACCCTTTAGATTTGCCTTGCTTTATATATATATATTGTAAAAAAATGATCAAACTTTAGTTTTAACCCTTATACAATGTTGAAACTTGGGATTTAATCTATACACCTTATTTTTGACTTAATTTGATCTTTCTACTTTTATAATGTCATTAGTTAGTCTAAATATTTAATATTATTAACTATTTCAATTAAAATGCAGATGTCAATTGATACATGCACATATGGTGTGAAATTTATTAAAGTCAATTGAATCAAACTATCAATTTTCATGTTTGGAAGATCAATTAGTTTGCGACAAATTTTTGGATGAGGTTGTCTACATAGCATTTGAAAAGTTATCTCTTAGCTTCGAAAGGCATTTTGAATCACTCGATTTTGAGTTTGGGAGCTCAAGTTATCATTTTACTAAAGACTACATGAGGAGAATTATTGGACGAGATTATTACGCGAAATTACAGTTTGGGGCTTTAATTCGAGTTTAACTCATATTGAGTTCTATTTTTAGGCTTGATTTTTGTGATAAATGAGCCTAATATTATATTCATTAGGTTTTATTATTTTATTATTTATTTGTTCCAAGTTTTAGGATATTTTTAAGTATTTAAAGTTGTTTAGGAGTTTTATATTTCTTAGTCAACAAGAAAGTTTACTCTATTAATTTTTTTTTTTTAGATTACTTAGAGTTTTATTATACTTGAGAGTTTTATTTGATGTAACTAGTTAGCCTATATCTCTTTGTGAGGTTTCTCTTTGTGTTTATTTTAGAAGCATGTTTTCTTCTTGTTTTTCTTTTTAAAGCCGTCGGAGAACTCTTGACCCTCCAATTTACTAGGATTCAGCTTTAGGGGGTTAGTTAGAGTCATTTGTGGAGTTTATTTGATAATACTCTAGAACGTCATATTTTTATATGCTACTTGCATATTTATTGTGAGTATGATTCTACTAATTTGGGCTATTTATGGTCTTTTATCTTATAGGGACTAAATTGGAGGCAAAAGCGAAATTAAGGGCCAAAAGCGTGAAATTAGAGATAAAATGGGTCAATGTGCGACACAGGGAGAAGTTGGTGCCAAAAGTGCAAGCATGGAAGACACAAGGGTTGAAATGCAAAAAGAAGAGACTTTATTCTATTAGACTCTATTTTGATTATATTAGGATAATTAATATTAAGATAATTATTAGGGATTATTTAATTTTAGGATTTATTTTATTTATCTTTATTTATCTTTGATTATTTGTATTTATCTTTTGGGAGTTTAAGTAGGATTAGACTATCTCCCCTAGCACTATAAATAGGGGATGAGGTGACTTAAAATTCATCTCTTCTTCTTTTTCTGTAAACTCTCTCCCCAAGAGTCTTTTGTTCTCTCCATTTTTATTATATATTTATTTTCTTTTCCACCACAACCATGAGCCATTAAAATCCATCTAGCCAAAAGTTGCCAAAAATCTCCAAAAAGAGTTCTTGAGGTTTAGAATTCGTACTTAGCCTTCTCAACAGGGTATTCATCGTTTCTTCGCATTACGGGGCTGACGCTTCCGTCCATACCCCTTAAAAAGTGATCTTTTCAACGTGTGTAAGGAACGACCGCTTTGTATAATTTAAGAAGGTTGCACAATTGGTTTGTTAGCTTACTGCGTCAGAGGTTAGCAAGCCCAAGAGACAAAATGGCGTGGGATTCGCCATTGAGAAACGTTGATCTAGCAGAAGATGATCCCACAAGAGCAATTGTTGGCTAGAGTCAGGTTCCACCAAATCAAAGTCTAAATCCTTGGAGCTGGTGGTCGTAGGCGTCCTCTTCTACTATAACTAACTTATTCGGGTTGAGAAGGATCATCTAAAAGCTAAGGATTGAACCCAAGGCGAATCGAGGCAATCGAAGGCTGGAATCTCTTCATAAGAATTTCCTTATCTCAACTCTATTTCCTATTTTTAGTTTTCGCAATTCCAATTTGACTTCTCAATTCTGTTTTTATTTTATTTTCGTTTCCAGATCAAAACTTTTAATTCTGTTATTTTTTTATTTTTAGGAACGCAGGTTTTCTTGGGCACGATTTTGCCCAGGATTTTGACAAACAAGCATTCGTATAATCCGGTCCCTGAGGATTCGACCCTACTTCCCATTTACTATTCTTTTTCATTATTTTGCAGGGAATATGATATTTTTAGTGCTTTCAATGACGCATCAAATTTTGGCGCCGTTGTAGGGGATCGGTAACGTACTAATCTTGTTTTTTGTTTTCTATGACCAGATCTGCTCCAGGCACTCTTGCGTTTGACTCAGAGATTGAAAAGACTGTAAAAGCTAATTGCAAGGAAACAAAGCTAAGGAAAAAGCAGTCAGCGGTGGTTGAGACTCAAAGCAATCCATCGCCAGAAATCAAAATCGACGACGAAGCAGAGTCTAGGTTTAACGAAAACCTTACTCAGACTTTTGAAGGCGAAAAAGTAGAAATCAATTCACCTGAAGAAGTGCTTGAAACTAAGGTTAACGAAAACCCGAATTTGGCACGTTAACCAATGGCTCAAATAATTCGGCAACTGGTAAAAGCTTTGGCAGAACAACCGCCATTGTGCATCGCATATCCTACTATGGATACCGATTTTAAACTGAAGTCAGGGTTAATTCTGTTGCTGCCAACTTTCTGAGGGTTACAAAATGAAAACCCCCATAAACATTTGAAGGAGTTTCATATGGTTTGTCTGAGTATGAAACCTCAAGATGTAACTAAGGATCAAATTAAATTGCGCACTTTCCCTTTTTCCCTAGCAGATTCAACTAGGGAATGGTTATTTTATTTACCTCCTGGATCTATTACTACTTGGGCTGATTTATCTTGTTTATTTCTCAACAGGTTTTTTCCAGCGTCTAGAGGAGCTGAGCTAAGAAGAGAGATCGTGGGAATAAGGCAAAAAGAAGCAGAGACTTTTTACGATTATTGGGAGCAGTTTAAGAAGTTGTGTGCGAGTTGCCCACAACACGGTATAACAGAGCAATCTCTTATCCAGTACTTTTATGAAGGTTTGAAACCAATGTAGATGAATATGGTAGACGCCGCTAGTGGATGAGCGTTGGTCAATATGACCCCTCAACAAGCAAGAGACCTGATCTCCATAATGGCTACAAATTCTCAGCAGTTCCGAGCTAATCTGAAACCCCTAGAAGGGTTCACCAGCTAAGTAATTCTTCTATAGAAGATAGACTTGATAGACTTACTAATATTGTGAGCTCTCTTGTTGCAGAAAAGGCCAAATCAGCTCGGCTATGTGGAATATGTGCTACACCAGAACATACAACTGACGCATGTCCTAGTTTGTATGATGACACTATGGCTCATTTAGATGCCGTGGGAAATTTCCCTGGGCCGCCACAAAGGCGATACGACCCCTACGCTAATACCTATAACCCAGGGTGGAAGGACCATCCCAACTTAAGTTATGGGGCCAACCCACGGTATAACCAACCATACCAAAATCAGCTTCCACAACAGCCTCGAGATTCAGGTAATTTCTTAGAAACCATGGTTAATAAATTAGCAGCTAATGTCCTTGATTTTCAACAGCAAACTCTTAATTTCCAAAGAGAAATAAAGGATTTTCAACAGAAAATTGAGGCGTCTATAAGAGAATTGACCATATCAGTTGAGAAATTGAACTCTCAAGGGAAGCTGCCGTTACAAACAGAACTTAATCTAAGACAACACGCAAATGTAGTGACATTGCGAAGTGGAAAGGTACTGAAACCAATTCCTTATAGGAATTTTGGCCAAGAAATCGCCCAAGAAAAACCCGAAAAAGACGAACAGGTCCGACCGAAACCACCATTACCTAAAATTCAACCTTCATTTCCAGAACGATTCAACCAGTGTCGAAGAGGTAAAGAGGGCATGGAAATCCTTGAAACATTTAAGAATGTCGAGATCAACATTCCGCTGTTGGATGCCATTAAGCAAATTTCGCGGTATGCTAAATTTCTTAAAGAGCTTTGCACCAACAAGCGGAAATTAACAGGTAATGAAAGGGTGAATGTTGGTGAAAATGTGTCCGCATGATGTTACAAATAAAAATGCTAGGCAAAATGTAAGGATATGGGCATGTTTGCAATACCATGCAAAATAGGTCATTTGGGAATTAAAAAGGCTATGTGTGATCTAGGAGCCTCCATAAAGGTAATGCCATATTCTATTTATGAATCACTTAACACAGGTTTTTTGACAAAAACATGTGTTATCATTCAATTGGCAGACAGGTCCGTTGTGCATCCTGAAGAAGTCCTCGAGGACGTATTAGTCAAAGTCAATGGACTTATCTTCCCTGCAGACTTTTATGTGATAAAAATGGAGGAGGATAATGCTCCCGGGTCTTCAGACATCTTGTTGGGGCGACCTTTCCTTAGTACTGCAAATACTAAGATTGACGTACGAAGCGGAACCCTCACGATGGAGTTTGATGAGGAGATGGTGAAATTTAACGTTTATGGCACTATTAGCCACACAAGTGAAGTCTTGGATGTAAACTGTGTCGACATAATTAACTCATCAGTAGAAAAAACTTTTGAGTCATCTTATGGAGATAAATCTAAAATGATGTTCGATGATTTTGAATCTGTTAATAAATTATTGGCTCCTATGGATACTAACTTCTACCTTCTGTTGTGCAGGCATCAGATCCGAAATTAAAACCACTTCTCGAGCATCTCAAATTCACATTTTTGGAGAATGATGAGACCATTGCCGACTTAAAAGGGACCAACCCATTGGAGGAAAATATGAAACCAATGAAAGAGGCGCAAAGACGATTAAACCCAAATATGGTGGATGTGATAAAAAATGAGAATTTCCAAGCTCAAACAATTAAAAAGATTTATTTGGAGCCACTGTAGAACCATTTAAGTCGTCGAGCTAATGACGTTAAACAAGCGCTTGTTGGGAGGCAACCCAATCCTTATTTTTTATTTATTTTCATTTTTATTATTATTTCTTATTTCTTATTTTCCTTTCTTTTCTTTTTTATTTTATTTAAATATTAATAAATTTCTCTTCTCCCATGACACAAGCTGTCGAACCCTTCACATCGTCTCCTTCGCGTGCAAGTCCTCCGCAATCGACAGTAGCTACACAGGGAGTTTTTCTAAACTTTTCTACCTATTTATTTCTTTTTCGTCCACATTGAGGACAATGCGTTTTAAGTAAGGGGGAGGTACTATTCTTATTAATGTCGTCTTCTGATGCGATTTGTGTTTGCTGCTTGAGGCTCCATTTTGTCCATATATTTTTTTGAGAATATTCTGTCGCTTTTCATGCCCAAGAATTTGACCACGACTTGCCACTGTTTGACCTACATGCATGATTCTTGGCTACTAGGTTAGTTATGATTTTGCCTGTTTGATTTTATCTCCACTGTTTTATTTTTATTAGGCTAAAAATAATTATGATTAATAAGTTAACTCTATCTTGCTTTTCGTAAAATTGATCAAGTTTAATAGAAAGTGGACAGTTAATACAATTGCATGCTTAAATTATGTTCATATCTATTAGGTGGTTACTAAAACTTATTTTCGACACTTCATTATTTCTCTTAGGTCCTCCAAAATTAAAATTTCGTGTAAATTTTGTTTAGTGATAATAAATGTTTTCAAGGTTATAAGTGCAGCTTAGAACGTGACTGACTGAGTAACCGGGGTAGGGTGCTTGGGTTGTCATTCCATTTCGTGTCAAAAGGTTGTGTGACGTGATAGGTAATACTCCGCTAACCAAGGTTATGATTGCGGCTCAGAACGTGACTGATTGAGTAACTGGGGTAGGGTGCTTGGGTTGTCATTCTACTTCGCGTCAAAAGGTTGTGTGACGTGATGGGTAATACTCCGCTAACCGGAAATAAATAATTTTTAGGAGTATGTTGGGCTGAGTAACCGGGGTGGGGTGCTTGGGTTGTCATCTCTTTTCGCGTCAAAAGGTTCAATATATTCCTAAGTAAATAAATAATAACAAACAAAAAATTTTTAAAAAAAAAGAGAGAAAAATTAAAAAAAAAAAAAGAAAAAAAGAGAGAAAAGAAAAGAAAAAAAATTGTACTAATAAAATTGCAGTTGAGGATAAAAGGAGGAGATAAATAGAGTTTCTTGGTAGGTTTGGTAATTTACCTAAATAGCATGAAATAATTCAAGACGATTTTAATTTTTGTGAGTATTAATTAGAATACTTTTTCTGTTTTATTTAAAGCAAGATTAGAAGTTCTCTTTATTTTTCATATGTATTTTTGATTAATTTTTATAAACCTTTGGAGTAGTATTTCTTTCGGGGCAAAATCTAATTTTCGTGGTAGATTGCAACCATACTTGAGGGCAAGATCATTCTTCAAATGGTTTCATAGGACATTAACTTTTTATCACCACCGATTGTTTTTATTGAAGCTTTGTTCTTCAATGGGGACAATCTTTCCATCATCTATCTTATTTTTGTTTTCTTCCATTCAATATTTTTTCCATCTCACCTTAATATTTTTTTGATGCTTTGTTTTTTCTCTTCATTTCATTATTTCTGATCCATTTTGTTTCTTTTTTCAGGTCAAATTCAAATTTTTTTCGAGTCAAATAACTTGAAAATTATTTTTTAAAAAAATTAATTTTTTTTTTAATAAGGTTAAAGCACTAGGGAGGTTCCAGTATTATAAGGACTAGATCAAATCAATTCCAATATTATTAAATGAATAAATTTAGTCATTATATTATTAAAAACAATCAAAAAAGTCTCAATTGTAATAGAGTTAACATTTATTGTATAAAAAAATTATTTTTTAATTGCAGTTCAATTTCAAACAAAATATTTCATTTACAAAATCATAAAAACTTTAAGAAAAATATTAACTCTGTTAAACAACACATGATATCTTTTAAAAAATATATATTAATTTTATTCCAAATTAATCTTATTTAATTCTTTTTAATAGTATAAGATTAATTTAATTAAATCCCTAAAAAGACCTCTTAGATATATTCACCTATGGGGCTGGTTTATGGGAACCGCCCCTACCTGGCCCCATGTGGGTTAAACCAAGTTGGCCGGTTCACCTACTCCCACCCACGTCTTGACATTTTTTTCTTCCCACTCCCTCTTTTCATCAATTCTGTACTTTGTTAATGCTCTCTCTCTATTCCTTAACATCATATCTAAAAAGAAGATATCATATTTCAACTACAGTTTTTCTTTTTAATGTATTGCAATCGATTATAATTAAAATATAATATTATAAATACTAATAGTAGGAATATATCAACTTAAATTAAACTAATATAATAAGATATAAGTAACAATATATATTTAAAAACATTCATGTTGTGCGATGTTGTTCATCTCACCCTTTAATTATGAAGTTAGGGATTCAATTTTTGTCCATGCAAATGAAGCACATTTTAAGATTAACTAACTACAAAGGAACAATCGATACCCATTGACCAAATAAAAAATATATACATTTAAAAACAATTTACATATAACTTATGTAAAATAAGAGTCAAACTTAAGACATTAATATAACAAAGCTTTACAGCCTTTGTCAACGATACCCAAACCACATTGACAACTTCCACCTATAGTTAATATATTTTTTTTTTTTGAATCTGCTATAGTTGGTTTATATAATTATTTGTATGATATAACATTAAACATCTTGATATATATAGTTCCAATAATCTTTGTGTACGTGCCATCAAAGTTTTGATATGGTTGTTAAAAGTTGTGAGTCTTTAAGACATTAATGTTGCAAATTTGGGCCCCTTGGATGGACGTTTACCTTCAGTGTGGTGCGTTTAACTTTTTTTTTTTTGTCTTACACTACAGTATTGCTACAGTATCTAATATCATCGCCATCGCTGTTTTTACACTAACAACAAATAAATGTACCGTCCATCCAAAGACTCCCTCTTTATTAAATTATGTATAAATTATCTCTAAATTTAATATTATTTAAATCTCCGCAATGTTAGATTATTTTTAGAATTCTTTTAATTTATTTTCGCTCTTAGGATATATATTGCTAGTAATTGTAATTATATTTGTAAACTTTAGAATAGAAATGTACGTGGACATAGAGGAGAGAGATGTAAGCAAAGTGGTATTAAGGGTGGTAAGCTACTTTTAGTTGGACTCTCCATTGGAGCTGACAATGAACGCAGAGTTTCCATTGATGAAATTATTTACTTAAATCAAAACAAAAATTAAATTATAAAAGGATTAGAATTCAACTCGAAAACTTACAGACTATGTTAAATCGAATAAATAAATAATCAAATATTATTATTTTAAATTTCAACTATTAAGTTCCCAAATTAGCTACTTGATTATGAATTATCAAAATTGAGCAAAGCATGAATCGATTTTTAAATATATTGCTCTAACATTCTATCCTCTTAGTATAACTTTGATTAAAAAGGTGAAATTTTGAGTTTTTTTTATTGTCATTTAAAATTTTTCATATGAATTCATTTAGTTTTTATTGTGTTGATGAAATTTATTCTTCATTATTACGACAAGTATTTATTGTTATTTTTTTCTCTAAAATATATAGTTTCATTCGTGAAATGAATTAATATTATTTTTTATTTACCTAAAATATAATTACTTAAATAAATATTTATGAAAAAGACTTTGAAATTTTATCAAACAATCTCATTTTGTAAATAAATAAAATCCAAAATTAATATGTGAAGAAATCAACAACCAAACCAAGCCGAATGGATGGTTAAAAATTTCAAAAAAATCAATCAAACAAAACCGAGCCAAAATCACTCCTAGTTGACCGATGGAATTTCTTAATTGAGCTAAGGCACAACATTAATAATAGTAGGAAGATTAAATTATGATAAATTAAAATATAGGGACTAAAACCATAATATGACCTTTTAGAGTTAGATACTCTGCTAAAGTTGGGAGTTCAATTTGATTAGATTCAGACAATGCCTAAGTAATGTTTACCAACAAAAGGCACAACATTTTCCCCAACAATGACTAAAAACAATGGGGTAATGAAAATTAAGATTGTAAGCAAACAAGTGAATATCGACTCTAAAAGCAATCATCACTTGTGCAAAGTTTGCATTGTAGAAACCCCAAAAACTACAACCACCACGACAGAAATTCCAAGCCAAAGCATATAGATTATCTAATTGGCATTACCTCTTGATTTTATCGGATTTTACGCAGACCCAGAGGCAGGAATCATATTGAGAGCTTTCAGCATAAAAGTATACGTCATGGCATCTTCTTGAAGCCTCTCAAATCTGCATTCAACAACATATTTGTTTAAACATTCGTGTATCTGATAATACCGGACAATCTATGGTTCAGTTTCATGTGATATTGAGGTTTCGTAGAATGTAAAACTGGAATATATATTGATATTTATAACTTAACGATGAAATATTCAGAATGCTAATAGCTTTTAGCAGAGGAACCAAGAAAGAGAAACTACCTTCCGGACTTTGAAAAATGGCCGGCACCAAGTTCACACTTAAACAACAGCATGTTATCATCCGTTTTCATATCCCTTAGTTTAGCTACAAACTTTGCAGGTTCTGAGTACATAACACGCGGATCTGCCACAATAGTATACAAAATAGATTAATAGCAGTATGTGGAAAATATATGCTACTAGATATTTCCAGTGGCAGACATTTAATGTGCAGAATTATTATCAAGGAGGGACAAGCAATCAACCCAAACTATATGATCACAAAAAGAGTATCATGTATTATACTGATCTTTATACTTGCCATGTAAGCCAGCTGTAACGAGAATATCCGGATAATTTTGAGCCTTCACCTGCAAAACATAGATATATTAGAGCCTAAACATAATGAAAATTTTAGAGTGATACATGATCAATATTCAGCGCTCCATATTCATGCTCGACTGAGAAATAATTAGTTGTCATATAGAATGCTAGTCGCGAAAGCCTGGAGAAACAGCAGTATTAGAGTCGTACATTATCAACAGGGGAATACGACTTCATATAGAAGTAAAATTCTTCCTTTCGAGGGTCACCCCATTCCTGTTGTAACAAAAACAGAAAGAAGGATAACATGATTAGCAGTTAACGTACTGGACTAAACGATTTAATTTAAAACAAATAAGGCTTATCCGATATTCAGTAAAAACAATTGAAGTTTGGGGTGAATCCTACAATAACTGAAAACAAGAAAAAATCACATACATCTAGTTTAAGGATAAATTTATCAACCCGATAAGCCAAATGGATTGTTTAGTCACTGACTCATTATTACTAATAGAGTTTGTGCTTCTATATAGTGCAGATCTGTATTTGGCAGGTTATAGAACACGAAAACTCAAACCATTTACAAAAATCAAATTACAACACTTGGATTTCTTAAACATGTTAAAGATTCATCATGGCAGTCACTAAGCAACCACATCAAATCAATCCCCCAAAAGTGTTTGCCAAGATGATAATGCAATTCGATACTAATGCGCCAGTAGCTGCATGTACCAGATTGTTTCAATGGCCATGCAAAAAATGAAAATCAAATTTTGTAAGGAGAAAGATAATACCTCCCACTCTGAAGTTGTAAGAGGGATAGTAGGGTCGAGCATTGTAGTCAGGACATCTACAAAAGGCACTCCAGCAACAGCAGCCTTCCACAAATCAGGCCTCATGTTAAGAACTGCACCAATAAGCAATCCACCTGCACTTCTTCCCTCTATGCACAATTTTTCTTTTGAACAGTACTTCTGTTCAATTAAATACTCGGCACAAGAGATAAAATCTGTGAAAGTATTCTTCTTCTTTAAAAATTTCCCATTCTCATACCATTGCCTCCCCATTTCACCACCTCCACGAATATGAGCTATTGCAAAGATAAACCCACGATCTAATAAAGACAGCCTTGATGCCTTAAAGTCAGGATCTATACATATCTGCGCTAACAGACATGTAACACTATATTAAATTACTGAAATTCAATAATTATACACCGAAATTTGTACACATTCAACTAAAAGGATACTCCAAAATGATACAGCACATAATCATAGACATGTGAAAGTCATAGTTCCAACAGTTATGCAAAAAGAAAAAAAATGTTTGAATGTAAAGTGCCCTCCTGAAAGATCACTCAACTTTCTGAATGCATAATTTTGAGGGCACCCCTGGAAGTAAAACAAAACTGAACAAGTTTTTGAGACATTCATAGTATTCATAAATCCAGAAAAGGCTAGAAAAACCAGAGAATAAACAAAATAGTGTACAATCAAGGAAGACTATACAAGCACGGAAATTGCCTTCACATCACATTAAGATAAACTTCCTCATTAGTTCAACATGGTCTAAGCAAAACTGTAATAAAATAGAAGAATAATAACTCCAACTGGTAATTAGCACCTCTCACAAGAATTTATACCATTGAATGAATTGTTACCTCATATGAACCATATCCATAAAGCAACATCGGGTCAGATCCATCAAGCTTGACAAGATTCTTTTGGTACACAATTGATATGGGAATTTGAGTGCCATCTGAAGCAGTAGCCCATTTCCTTTTGGTGACATAATTAGATGCATCAAAGCCTCCCAAAACCTGAAAAAGAGACAACGTACAAAATTAATCCAGCATGATATGCACACATAGGACCCAAAAGTAATAATGAAATATAAATTCATAAACCTACTATTTTTATTCTTGACCGGTAAAAACAGATTGTGGTTTCTGGAGGGAGAATAAGTTCTTTAACAAAATCTGATCAATACCATTTTATGAACAGATCAAGTCCTAAGAATTAAAATGGTTTTTTGCAAAATCTTCAGGAGAAAAGGGAAGGATATTGTTAGGAAAAGAAGAAAACGTTCAATATATTTGAGGACCCGAGCAAAAAGTCAGAAACAGGAAATCAAATTTGTAAGTATTCTGAAATTCTGATCTTGGAAGGTCCATGTTGAAATTTAAGTCCTTGGATAAAACCATGACTGCTTGAATTGAAGTGCAGTGTTTAACTATGAGACCAAAATTTTGGGAGAATAGCAGTTTATGCATCAGAAAGTCCCACTTCCCTTTTTTTTAAGATAAAAACCTCCGATTCCTTTTAGCTAACCGGAATAAACAAACTAAAAAACATGTCACAGTATGATGTAGAAGGTGCTACTTGAATGAGATACATTCTGCATAAGGACTCTTGGTAGTACATGAAAAGACCAATTCTAGAAAAGGAAGATCACTCCAACATTAAGGTGGGAAAAGCAAACCATGGATAGCAAAGCAATCGAGACAATTAGGTAAAGACAATTATACCTATAATTTGCTTGTAATCTGATCATGTCGTGTAAAGTAACACACTGTACATATCACTAGTTTTACTATTTTAGATCCTTATTTACACTAAGTTTTATCAACTCATTTCTTATCATGATTCAAATGTTAACAAACAGTAGTGCTTACAGTTTCAATCTTCTTCAAAACAGACTCCCCAGTATTCATGTCATAGTCGTAGACAGATTTAGGCATCCTCAATGAGCTATAAGAAAACCGCAAAATGGTGGAGGAAAACTGTGATACTGATGGATCAACTGAGTATACAGGGTCAATAAATTGAACTGATTTACCCCCTTCAAGATTTACGAGTGGCTCTTCAACTTCCGGAAGACGGTAAACAGTAATTTTTGGCAAACCTTCTTCACGTTCAGAGACAGCAATATGATCACTAAAAAGTTGAATATACTGAATCTTTACACTGAAGAAGAAAAAAAATAAAATGGTAAGCTGTCATCCAGTATAAAAGATGAATACAAATGCAAGAATTTGCAAAATAGTTGGTAAACTGATTGACAACCAATCAAACAAAGCACCTGTCCACATGAGAGTAACAAATCATCATTTCCACTTCTTAGGAAGCATCACTCACAATTGCAAAATGCCATAAAAACATAAACTATACAATCTGACACCCAACCAAACAGAAAAGTTTCAGCTAAATTTTAACTTGTTCTTTCACAGGCTATGACTAAAAATAACCACAGTTGTGAACTGATAACATCAATGGTTAAAGCAGTATAGCTCCTTGCGCATACATCATTGGAATCATTAAATGATTAACTCATAATTTCCCGCAAAGCAGCCATCATAGATCTAACAATAACCCAAAAACAGAAAACAAATAATTAAGCATAATTACAAAAATGCATTGCAAGTGATTATAAGTATCGGAAAAAGAAAAAGATTTCCTCATCTAATCCTGCTCTACTCAGATATACATAATTTTTCTAGGTTTGAAATTGTAAAATATCATTTCAGAAACAAACTAGATAGTTGCATTGAAGCCCCCACACCCCCACCCCAAAAAAAAAAAAAGCAAGAAGGTGTTTCCATGTTGAACATTCTATGTTTGAAAGAGCATCATAATCCAAACAACCTCCTCCTCCCCAAGTATTACTAAGCTAATCTAAATAATGGTACAAGCAAAACCAAAAAAGAAGCCAGCATGTCCAAAGAAAAAACAAAATCACGTTACCGGGGAATAAGAATGAAAAAATAAAAGCAACATATACAATAAACTAGTGAAAGGTCATGGAAAACTTTAGCATTCCTTACGACCTTGCCCTGTGAGGAATAAGAACTGTTGTTGCAGATGTATTATCCACTGGACAAGCTAGTAGTTCTGAATTGAAAAACTCATCACTTCTCCTCTGGATAAAGAAGTGGTTTCCACGATGACTAACAGAGGTATCAATGCCAATTATACGAGGCGTCAAAACCTTAAGGCCTTCATCCAGCTTGGAAACCTCAAGATAAAAGACAAATCTAGTAATTTTGCTTTCAGATGCAATAAACAAAAATTTCTCACTCTCAGAGGCTTCAAGACCAAGGGAAAACATGTCATCCTTCTCGTGGTAAAGGCATGAGTCATTGGATTGGTCTGCTCCCAACTTATGTAACCATGCCTATCATGAGAAATAAAAGAAAAGGGAGGTTAATGTAGTTGTACTTCAGAGAACGACAAAAGGAGAGGATTTATATTTAGATTAAACTGAATTTAACCATTACCTGCCAACACAGAAGAACAAGAAGCTAAAGGTAACAAGAATAAAACTCTACCTCAACTTGAAGAAGGCACATGATCCTATTTGAGCACTAATATGTTATGCAACTGTAAATTTTTCCTAGAATCATGTGGACAACTGGAAAGATCTCATGAATATTATATATGTACATAGACTCCAAAAAGAAAAGAATTATGTGAAAAAGAAAACATATGTGCGATCTTGTATAAAGGTACATGATACAGGGATATTATTTGTAAAAATCAGGAATTTTTCTCTGCATCATGTAGGGATAAAAACATCCTTTTGAAACTCAAAAGACTCAAGCCATGAGTCTAAAGAATTATATAATTAAAATGGATAGCCAGATTTCTAACAAGAAATCAACGGAAAGGAAGAAATTCAAAAACAGTTTATTAACATCAAAGATTACATAAAAAAATCCCAGATAGGGACTCTGAATTAGTCGTGTATATGGTTATGACATGTAAGTGTCATTATTTTCACCTTATAATGAGTACAATAAAAGATGGACAGTGGTATTGATATAGAATCTTCTGGAACAAAACAATATGGAGGGAAAAAGTGGGAATGAATAGAAAGCTTAGTTAAAACATTAAGAAGCGTGCAAAACTAAAAAGGACTCCTGTCTTTAATAGGATCCCAATGTGTCAAAAACCTTTTAAGGAATGGAAACTGAAAACCCATACCTTATCTGGCCGAAGGATCTCATCCATTGTAATGTAAACCAAAGTATCATTACCAGCCCATTCAAGATTTGACGTTACACCTACTAGTGGTTTCCCTATTGGAGCTTGAGTATCTGCATCAATCACATAGACAGTATAAATTTCATCTCCTTTAGTGTCTTCAGCGTATGCAACCATCCTATGATTTGGACTGACCTGAATAACAAATTGCATAAAGAGACTTCATAAGAAAAAAATATGAACATTAACAAAAGGAAAGCAAGTCCATTCAAAACCAAGTTAACGGTATAAAGCCAGGTAATAACTGACCTTAAAAGCACCAATCCTGTAAAAACCATGTTCTTGAGCCTTAACATTCTCATCCAAGATTACATGCTCGGGCAGAGCATCAGGCCCAGTGGGCATAGTGTCGTGAACAGAAGATGGAGCATCGGGATTAGGAATGGGACGCCTGCAATATTGAACATATTCCTTTCCTTCCAAAGTCCTTGAATAATAATAATAGGGTCCTTTCCGAAGAGGAGCAGACATATCATCCTCTTTGATTCGACCTCTAATCTCAGCATAAATTTCATCTTCAAATTTTTTGGTTCCTACAGCAGCATTATTACGTTAAATAAAATGCTACGAAAATGGAAAGGCAATTTAACAACCGAAGAAGTGAATGCAACTCAAAAAAGTATCATATTAAAACGGTAGAAAAGTTGTTTGTCAACATTCTCGAGAAACAAATAGAAAGTTGAGTAAGCCGGTAGATATGCATAAACAAATATATATATTCGGGCTTTAAATCACAGCATAAATTTCATCTTCAAATATTTCGGTTCCTGCAGCAGTAATCCAATAAAATGGTATGGAAATGGAAGAGTAACTTAACAACCGAAGAAGATAAAGCAACTCAAAAAAATCAGATCAAAACAGTAACATTTCCAAGAAAAAAAAAAGATAGTTGAGGAAGTGAATAGATATACATATGCCTATATACATATATATAGCTTTGATTCGACCTCTAAGTCTCAGTATCAAATTACATCTTCGAATATTTTGGTTCCTACAGCAGTATTCTTACGTTCAAAATGAAAGAGGAACCTAACAACCGAAGAACTGAAAGCAACTCAATAGAGTTCCAGATCAAAACAGTAGCAAAGTTGTTTTTTAACATTTCCGAGAAGCAAACAGAAAGTTAAGGAAATCGATATACATATATACATACCGGACATCATGGCCTCGGTATAGGCGTTCTCTTGTTGAAGATAAGAGATGACTTTAGGGTTCTTGCGAGAGTCATCGCGAAGCCAGTAGTAATTGTCAACTCTAACGTCCCCGAACAACTCCATCTCGTGCTTCACTTTCTCGGCCAACGGCGGAGATGGAGGCTGAGATTGAGAGCCCATGGTGGCAGTTGATAGGCGGCGTGAGGCGGAGATCTTTGGATGGGCGGCGAGGATGCGATGAGAAGTAGAGAAGAGTAATAGCCGGAGATGTAGAACTCCGCCTATGCAATTAGAAATCATATAATAGTGTCGCCAAACGGAATCTTTTCTTAATTCCTCCAAAAGCTGAGATGTGTTTTAATTTTATTTTTTTAAAATTTTTTAAATATTAATTAGAATATTTGTTAGGTTTTAAATTCCTCGAAAAAAATGAGATGTGTTTTTAATTTTTTAAAATTTTTAAATATTAATTAGATTATTTGTCGGGTTTTAAATTCCTCCAAAACAAATGAGATGTGTTTAATTTTTTTTTAAATTTTAAATATTAATTAGAATATTTGTCCAGTTTAATAATTCATGTATTGATGTTTTCACCACATTATTTATAATCTTGCCTAATTAAAATAAGATATATGGTCTACCACATCATCTATGGTCCCACTTGACATGAATAACTTAATTTTTTATCATATAAATTATTCATATTTTAAGTTAATTAATATTTTTTTTAAAATTATTAGTTAAAGATTTTTATGCTAATTAGATTTTTTATAATAAGGATTATTTATAGGATTGAATTTCTAAAAAGATAAAAATAAAATAATTTTTTAAAATATTTAAATCATTTATTATAAATAAATTTCATAAATAACAAATTAATAGATTTCATAAAACTTCATCTATGTTTAATCTATAAAATTGTATATATCATTCATATATAATAATTTAAAACATTGTTTTTTTTTTTCAAATTAAACATTGAATTATAAAATTATTTAAATTTATTTATAATATCAATCATAAAATTAAAATCATGTAAAATTATAAAATAATTTAAATATATTTCAATTGATACATATAAATATCACCGGTTAAACTAGTGTATATATATATAAACTTATTGTCGGCAGGAAAAGGAATCATTTAAAAAATATATATTATATGTTTTTAAGAAATAAGTTAAAATTAGCCATTGAGTAGCTGTCGTTTCCTTTGGATTATTATTTGAGGACAAAAATATTTTGGACTTAATTTTTTTATTACTTTAGTTTTTAATAATCAAATTTTAATTAAATTATTTTTCATTTGACGGAACAATTTGATCCAACTATTAAATTTTAAAGGCTCTAATATTGTATTCTGTGTGAAAATTTATGTATATTTTATTTCTTACACAATTTTTTTTAAAATTTTTATGAATTTAATATTTTTATAAAATACATTTTAACTATCTCATGAGCTCTCACGTCACTATCATTAAAATTTGAGCATTTTAAGTAATTTTTTTATCTAAATAAAAGTAATTTAATTAAATTTTGAAGGTTGAAAGTCACCCTATTTATGAAGTTTATAAACTTCACTCCTAATATACTAAATAATTGTTCATGCGTGTATATATATATATATATGTATGTATAAACTTATTGTCATGGGTTAAATTATAACAATAAGTTGAATTTTTTTAATTAAAATTTCAAAATCATGTTTTATAGATGAAAAACTAGTAAATTAAAATTTCAAGTTATTTCTTAAGAAAAATATCGTATTCAAATAGATAAAATATATATTATGAAAGTTATTTTCATTTAAAGGATCGACTTTTAACTCAATACTAGATTAAATCGAAACTCGTAATAAAAAATTAAACAATTAATTTATTCTTATTATTATACTCAAAGTTTGAATTTTATATAATATTCTTTTTTATTCATGTCTCATCCAAGTAGCTTTTTAATTCATGGTGAGAACAAAATAGTTTGCCAAATTGTTATTTCTTTAAATCCTTGAATTCTCTATGCTTTTTTATAACTAAATAAATTGTTTTAGTATAAAGCAAAGATAAAAAAAATTACTATTGAGAAAAACTAAAAAATTAATAATTTAATTTTTTGTACATTAAATATCCATGCAAAGAAAAATAATAATAACAATAGTTATTACACTAGAAATCCCCAAATTATGATCCTCATTTTAAATTAGTCCCTAAACTTTAAAACACTGTAGTTGCATTCTCAAACTATTGAAGTTTATCAATAAGGTCCTTTCATCACTAAAATCGTTAATTTAATCGTCAAATATACTCGCGTGTCATAATTTAAAATAAAAAATTTAAAGAAAAATGGATGTAAAAATATTGTATTTGAGGTTTTCAAAGCTTTTA
Organism: Gossypium bickii; assembly: GCA_025503065.1. Classification (NCBI taxonomy): domain Eukaryota; kingdom Viridiplantae; phylum Streptophyta; class Magnoliopsida; order Malvales; family Malvaceae; genus Gossypium; species Gossypium bickii. The sequence continues at coordinate 111,277,124 of CP106717.1, forward strand.
ATTGTGTACTCTCTTTCTTCAATTTCATTTTATTTTTAATTTTGTGACAATATTTTACTCTTATTTACAATTTTTATTTTAAATTATATTACATAAGATTTAATGCTTAATTTAATGATTAAACTAACAAATTTAATAATGAAAAAACTTGATCGATATAATATCGATAGTTTGAAGATGTAATTAGAATGTTTTAAACTTTAACGATCAATTTAAAATGAGAGTTATAATTTGAGAATGTCTTGTAAAATTAACTCTAATAACAATAATGTTTATTAATAAAACTAAGACCCATATTAACTGAAAAATATTACATGCTTAAATTCATTAGGATTCAGTCCCCATAAATTTTACTTATTTGTACCAATATCAAAACTATAAAGCTTTAAATTACTAATGGCCAAGAAACTTTGACCCCAAAATATATCACATATAGTAAATAAAAAGAAAGGAAAAGAAAAACATAAAAAGGAAACAATGAGTCAATTTTAGCACTAGAGATGAGAAGAAGCAATATACATAAATGAAACAAATACACATCCCCAACAATTCAAACACACACATTAGCTAAGCATAAAGTAGCAGCAGCATCTATTAACACAAAAAAAAAAAAAAAAAAAAAAAAAAAACACGAATGTGAAAAATGAAGGCAAAGACGAAGTCGAAGGACGAAGAGGAACATTTCGAGGTTAAAGCAGGGCTTGGACCAGACAATTTCCAGGGCAGGTCCCATCTGCAAAACATTTTATGTATTTCAAGGCTTCCTCCTTTGACACCTTCTTTCAATAATCAAATGCTTGGATAATATTACATGTACTGCAGTATGTATCTCTTTTCGATTACAAGAAATACGGGACTCCGGTCCTTGGCCCTCTCATCTGATTATTCTCTTCTGTTTCAGTGAAATACTTCACTTTTCTCTCCTGAAAATCGATGTCAAAAATAGCAAGCATCATGAATATCATGTATTTGAGGATGAGATTACATTTATTATTAAATATCATTAAGAAGAAAAACTAGAGCAGAAGTTGAATCAATCAGATCTTCGATTTTCAGTTCAACCGATTGAACCAAAGGATTTGATCAAAACCCTTTTTTAATATATTTTAAAGGTTCAAATCTCATCGATTACAAACAAAATTTTAAAAAGGAAAAAGTTCAAAAATACAAAATCTGTCTTTAATGGTTTTATCTGGATTTTTACTGGTTAAACCAGTAATATTGCCGATTCAATGTCTAACTGGGTTAATACACCAGACCAAATAGCCTTCCAGTTTCCGGTTCAACTAATCTAATCAGCAGTTAAATTTGTTACTAAAGAAGACTACCAACACAAAAATATATAGACATAATGGGAAAAGAAGATAGCGAGGGAAAAGAAAAAACAATTCTCACCATATTCTCATTGAAGCTCAATATAGAAGCTACATTCCCACAACGGTAACAATAATTTGGTGCAGACCACACCTGGAAATTTCAATAAACAAGAAACTCCATTAGCCTCTTAATACCATTAAGCTTAAAAGGTTTAAGCAGAAAGTTTAGTGTCTCACAGTTACAAGGCCTTTATCTTCAAACATATACTTAAGGCCTTCTTGCACAAGTTGGTGAGCTCGACAAACAAGATCAAGATTATTTATGTGGTTGAACTGCAACAGATGAAAAGCTTAAGATCATTATTTCAACATGACTATAGACTGAGATGAGATCAATTACCTCCGATGTGACCCTGGACCCAAATAGCCAACCTGCTCCGCGTGGACTGACTGCCCATGTTTCAATATCTTCAGGATCACTCCACATGAGATCACAGAATGGTCCTTCATGAGGAATCTCAGAGTTCCGCTCAATTACCCTCATCTATTATAGAAGCAGAGAAAAGAAAAATGCATCAAGCATCATATATAATAAAATAAAGAGAAAGTAGAACCTGGAGCTTAACTTGGTTCAAGTAGTCATCCTTAAGGGGTAGCATTTAGCAAATCTGGAGTTCGAGTCCCAACAACTGCAACCCTTCCCCTAATCCCCATGCTAAAAAGTGAATAAATAAAGAGAAACTAGTACTTAATATTGAAAATACCATCATTACAAAATGGATGGTTATCGACTAAAGAGTCACTTACTTCTTCAGCAGTAAGAAACCAAAGAAATCACACAGCACGGCCAAGACTTAGTTTTTACAAGATAAGACTTTGAAGTGGATGGCTATTTATGAAACGGAAAGGAATGATATTAATCCTAGGACAAGATGGTTATAAAAACATATAAAGTCCAATGGTTAAAAGCCAGAAAGGTTGCCTGATCAACGTATGCAGCCAAAGTTAAAAAGACCATCCAGAATATCTAAAACCCTATAACCTTCCCATTATTTCCTAAAATATTACTCTTCTTCTCTTGACCATAATTTTGCCTTCCCCTAAAAGACAAGGAGGAAATAAGGCACCATACATGCCCTGATTATATTTGATTCCTAGAGAAGTATAAGACCAGTTCACTACATAATGATAATCGTTCATGCTTTGCCACAAGATAACTATCCTAAACTTCAACATACACAAGTTCTTATCAAAGAAAATATCTGGGCTGTAGGCAATACTCTAAAATTACAACACATGACATCCACAAGCAAACGTAAGCAAAGTAAATGATATATTAAAAATTGAGTGAACTTCTAGCATTGCTGCAAATAAAAATTGCTAACCAAAACTTAAGAAAATACCTGATCAACTGATCGTATATCAGGAGAAAGACCACCATGTACACAGAGTACCTGCAAAATAGAAAATAGGAGACCTATTAAAGAATGCAAGTAAGGTGCTTAGCTATAGATGCTTTAGAAAGAGAATGCTTACAGTCCCATTTATAATTGCTGAAAGTGTAAGATAATCAAAAACATCTGTACAATACCGCCATGCATTAGCATTTCCATACTTCCTCTGGCACTCATCATAGAAACCATAAACCTAGTAAAGATATGTACACACGGTAAACTGTCAGTCCCTCATATTTGGAATGCTTTTATCGAAATTATAACCCTAAAAATCAAACTAATGCAGTATTTGGACATAAAAACTGCGATCCTCACAAAATTTAACCCTTAGAGTTCCATTCATGCGTCCTAGAAAGGTATCCAATATTCTCCCCCCACACAAAAAAAAAAAGTCACTCCAAAGAAAAGGAAAAGAAATATCAGTCGGACACGCATTTTCCTTGGTGATATAATTTGAACACATACCTGAGTTAATTGTCTACTCTCATGATTCCCCCGCAAGAGAGTGATATTAGCTGGGTGCCTACAATTCAGAAAACATAGGAAAAAGAAAAAGTTACCTCTAGCTGCAAATAAGAAACAACATTAGATAACCTGACAAACCAAAAATTGGACCAGAAAAGTAATTTCCTTATCAAATGCATATACAAACAGTAGCGGAACCAATTCATAAATATTTATATCTGTATTTTGAATCTTCTAATATAAATAGTATATTACAGGCAATCTATCCTACTATCTTGCTGCCAAAACACCATGGTATGTCTGAAAGGACCATTTGGCCGTGAGTAGGACAAAACTAGTAATTTCAAAACAAATAATGAAATTTGACAATAATTACTGATACACCTCAACCTATGGTTACATTATACATTAGAGGTCTGAGAATCCGGCTAGTAAATACAAAGAGAACCGAGGACAAATCAGAACCAGAGAAATAATGCATCCAATCACATAGTTGAATACCAGAAGACAAACCCAAAGAAAAATTATAGAAATGCTTGAGTATGTCTCTAGAGGACATACCTTGCCTTAAGAAGCAAAAGAATAGTGAAAACTTCAAGACTATTATAACCTCGATCAACAAAATCTCCCTGTCCAAAGGAAAAAGAAGGTTTAGCACCCATTACTTGAAACCAATATTATAACAGAGATTGACATCACATAGAATTTTCACAAAATTTCCATGCACGACAGGAGATATAAAATATACCATAAAAATGTAATTTGTTTCTGGCACTTGACCTCCTGTCTGAAAGAGTTTCATCAGGTCATGAAACTGGCCATGGATATCACCACAGACGGTTACCGGACTGTTGACAGGTTGCACATTCGACTCCTCAATGAGAATTTCTTTTACCTGTAACGTTTTGTAGAATAAAAAAGCCTTCAGATAAATCACACAAATAATAAACCTTCACAGAAAATAAAAAACTGACATTACTGCAATGAATGACATAGAAACTAGATACTAAAGTTAAGCATATGAATCTGCAATCAATTAAAATCCCCAGATTCCCAGGAAATGCCAATTATTCAGTTCCTGGAAGCTTTGTTTTCATGAAATAAAACAATAACAACAATAATAATAACTCAGTTATGGGAAAATTCTTTTCATAAAAGAAATTAAGCAATATAAATTTTAAAAATAATAAGAACAATAAAATGCATAGATGACATAAGTTTCAAGTACAGACGTGAACTAGACATTTTTCTTGCATTTCTTGATTCATTTCAAAAAAGCTCTCAAACTTAATTCTACCATATCAAACATCCATTCTTTCAATTTCATCTGATTTCTCAATCACCAAAAGAAGCCACACAAACCCTAGTCTTATTCCTCCCCCCCCCCCATAAATACAAACATAAAGAAAATACAACCAATTTTAAAAACCCTAGAATCATAAATGAGGCTAAAAAGAATATACGTATTCGCAAAGAAGCTGAAGCTCGTCTTCCGAAAGATGCTGGCCTTCTTTAACCTTTGCTATCCACTGATCCAAATCCATCGATTTTTTTCTTCTCTTTCGGAATTTGAATTCCCTTTTTTCTCTTCTTCTTGCTGTGTAGATAAATATATGAAATTTCTAGCACTTTTCTCTTTGGAATTTGAATCCCCTTTTAAGTACCAGAGAGACTGCGAAAAGAACAAGATTTCAATGGACGCTTTCCTTCTTTATTATTTTTATTTTCGTTAAACGATCAAACAAACAAAACAGATCTGGGCGTTTTCCTTTTATTATTATTATTAGGGTAAACTGTCAAAATAGTCACTTTTATTTACTTCAAGTTATATTTTAGTCATTTACGTTTGAAGTGTTACGTTTTAGTCACTTATGTTAATACGTTGTAACATTTTATGACTTTTCTCAGAAATAACCCAAAATTTTGCATTAATTACGAGAATAACCTGTTTTAAACGAACCTAAATGTAAATAGACCAAAAATTTAAAACCATTTAAAATTGAAGCTATCAATAGGAATTGTGTGACCACTTTTTTCATCCAATTTAAAAGGGTAATTGCTTCATCAGGTCTCTGAACATTTTATATAATTAGACTTCAGCCCGGTGCCACCAATGGCAACAGTGATACCCAAAAAAAATATTTTTTTAAATAAAGGGTGGTGACACCAATGGCAATGGCATCATTAACTTTTACTGTTCAAAATAGATCATTTACGTATATAATTTTCAAAGTGGATCATTTTCATAAATAATGTAAAATTTTGGGTCATCTTTATAAAAAGCCACATTTTATTCGCTTAACCAAACATAAGAGACTAAAATATAACCTGAGAAAAATAAAAGTGACTATATTGGTAGTTTACCCTTATTATTATTGTTTTTTTTTCATATATATTATATATATATATATAAAGGCAGTGAAAACGACAGCGTCTCTGCCATGATATTTCTTTTTTGGGTCAACTCTAACTAACATCTTCAAACAATCACCTAGATTCCATATTGGTCCCTAAATTTCTAAAGGGAAAACTTCACAGTTGCTCACCCAACTTTCATAAGTTTTCATTTTGGGCCCAAAAAATAAAAAATTTACAATTTAGGCACTGTTGTTACATACTTTTATCGTTTTAGTCACTCGTCATTAATTTGTCATTAAATACACTCACTTTAAGCACCTAACTTTAGTAAATTTTCATTTTGGTCAATCATTTATCTTTTAAACTTCCTTTATTCTTCTTTTTCAAGAATTAATTTTTTTTCAATAAGGAAAAAACTTAGGAATTTATAGAGGAAATTTGGGTTAGGAAAAACTATTTTATCTTTTTAATTTCTTTCATTTTCTTTCCTTGTAGAATTAATTTCAATTTTTTCTCAATAAAAGATAAGAGAAAAACTTGGAGTTTTACAGGAAAGGTACTTGAAAACAAAAACAAAATGAAATTTCAGCTATGTGAAAAGTAATTAAATCAATAAAAAATATCAAGATTACAATTTCATTCAATGTATCAACTAACTGTTCTATTTTCGCCTAACTTATCCTAGCCGAGTTGATTATTAATCTAGTTGTTAAAGAACTAACTTAATCTAATTATTGAGCTATTTTCCTATGCCAATAATTTAGACCAAATCGATTAAGAACAAACTCCAATTTTGATTACCCAAAATAATTTAGGTAATTCCCATCCTAATTACGAATAAAGATTTGACACATTTAATTCAAATCAACAGTTATTCATTTTTTACTTAAAACTTCACAAGTTGAGTTAAATACACACATACACCTTTCAAGGTTTAATAAAAAATCGAAAATTAATATTTTTTTATAAAAAGACGTGCCATAGTATTTGAACCCTAGTTGTGAAATTAATTTTTTTTATTAATAACATATCAAACATGAACTCTATTTAACCATTTATGTTATATTTATGAGTAAAGTATAAAAATAGTCATCCAGCTATTAATTTTTTTCAATTTAGTTCTAAAATATTTATTTCAAAAAGTTAAATGATTAAATAAATAATAAAAAAAGTTGGATGACTGTTTATATACTTTATCCTATATTTATTTTCAAGTTCATTGTTATTTTCGAAACTCCAACATATAAAATAATAAATTAATGGCCAAAAAAGAGCATGACATAAACTAGTTACTTTTTGAAGGCAATATCAATAGAGACATCTATGAATCGGGCTCCAGTCCGATTTTAAAGAATTTTCAAGTTCAAACTTATTTTCAAGCCGATCGATGGAGCACAAAAAGTTGTTTTTCAATTCAAAATATTAATAAAATTTTTAAAATATATTTTTATATTAATATTTATATATTCTTATAATTACATTTAAAATTAATATTATTATTCAAATTTAATTCCAACCACCCAAAATAGTAAATTAAATTATTATTATTATAATAAAATAAGAAAACATTTAAGCTTAACCTAATTTTTAAGGACTAAATTGAATACAATAATCAAAACTAAAATTTAGATTAGATATTTTTAGGCAACCTTTAACTTCTACTCATAAAATTGTCCTAATTCCCAACTTGTAGAGCTAAATATTGTAATATATATATATTTGTTTTAAATTGAGTTTGTATTTTTTTTACATCAATGATAAAAAAAATAATTTCAAACTAAATTTAGTCCTCAACATTTATATCTTTTGCCAATTTGGTTATTATTCAATTTTTAACTAAATTTTTGTAACACCCCAAACTCGTAACCATCGTCGGTTTAGGGTTAAGAGGCATTACCGGATAATTAGAAACTTTTACGGACATTTCATAATTTAATTAGCCAAACCACATCAAGTGTCCCTCAAATAGGTCTTTGAGACCTTAAACATGCTTTAGAATAGGGTTGGGACTAAACTGAACACATACAGAAATTCTCGAAAATTTAAAAAAAAAATTCAGTTACAGAAGTCACACGCCCGTATGGGCAGGCCGTGTGCCTCCCACGGCCTCAGACACACCCGTGAGTCTAAGCCGTGTCAAAACAGGGCATACATACTGACTTGTCCACACGGCCATGGACACGCCCGTGTGCCTCACCTGTGGTCGCTGCTGACTTGCACCATACGGCCAGTCACACGCCCATGTGTCCAGCCAGTGGTCGAGTCTAACTTGTTTTGAAATACAACCACGAGGGACACGGTCGAGCTACACGCCCGTGTGCTCAACCGTGTAGGCAATTATAGGCCATTTCTAAAGCCAAAATGCCACCCACACTATGGGCTATCCCTACAAGCATCATACCAATTCAATTCGTACATAATTGGAAACCAAAACACATCAACTTGTGCATCATTTCAACTCAATTATGAGCCTAACAACCATACCAACTAAATAGTCATTTAACTCAATATAACCACAAGCACTTCAAAGCATAATCCATCATAAATTTACCATCAATAATATGCTAGCTATACATCAACAAGCTTACCATTCATATGACCATTTCATTTGCTATCAAGCTATACCAAAACTAGCATCATAGGACATAACTAGTCATTCATAACACAACCATATATCTAGCCATATCACATGGCCATGTACATATATCAAACATATCCCAAAACAACTAGCCTATACATGCCATATTTTGTTATATACACATTCAAAAGTACCAAAATAGAGATTGATAGTGTGGTGATGATCCTCGACAATTCTCGAGCCTTTCGTAGCTATGACGATCTGTAAAACAGAGTAAACACACACAAAGTAAGCTTTCCAAAAACTTAGTAAGCCATATACAAATAAAGATAACATAAAATGCACATAGTCATATTGATACAATGTCATTAATATTTCTTATTTGTAATTTCATAATATGTTCTTTGGCTCATTTGTTTATCCATAGAATGCCAACATATCACATCTCAAAGCTTCACTTATGCTCATAACACATTCAAGCATATATCACATAATATCTCATCAAATCCATACATATATTCACTTTGATAAGTCATATATATACACTTACTTTTCATACATATACATAGTGTACCTTTCAAATGTACCTGACTCATTTATACATTTCAGTAGTCTCTCATTTCTCGGATTTGCCTGTTGAACCGTTCGAAACTAAATAGGATACTCAGAGTACTCGGAATAATCGTACAATGCCAACGTTCCAGACGTGGTCTTACATGTACTTATATATCGATGCCACTGTCCTAGACAGGGTCTTACACGAATCAAATATGATGCCAATGTCCCAGACATGGTCTTACACGTAAATCTCTTATCGATGCCAACATCCCAGACATAGTCACACGAAATCTCGAATCAATGCCAACGTCTCAGACGTGGTCTTAAATGATCTCACATATTGGGAAACCTATGTCATGTCATATGTAATCCTATCTATTCCTAGGTTCGTATGGGGCTTCTCGGACTTTGTTATACCATCGATTCTTTCTCGGATTTTATGTGCTCATCATCTCATATACATTCATCATGATAAATTTTCATATGAACATACATATATCATTGTAAATACATTTACTTGTATATAGACTTACCTTGGATTCGAATAAACGGAAACGAACTCAACTATTCATTTACTTTTGATTTCCCACAATCTAAGTCCGTTTTCTTCGGTTCTTGATCTATACATATTCAAATTTAACTCATTTATTCACTAATTCATTCAATTCAATCCAAAAACACATATTTAGGACAATTTACAAATTAGCCCTCATATTTCACATTTTGACATTTTAGTCCCTATTTCACAAAATCACAAAATACACATAATTTGCTTATACCCATGCTTGGCCGAGTATTCACTATAATCATACAAATCCATACATTTCATTTATTTTACAAATTAGTCCCTTAAAATATTATTTTCTCAATTAAGCCCAGGTAACTCAAATTCATCAAAAATTCAAAGACAAACTATGTTAATCTATCACATGTCTTTCATATTTCATCCTCAAACATCACAAAGCTTGCAAAATCGTCAATGGCATATTTGAAATTCATCATCAATTCACAAAATTGAAGTATAGGTTTTGAATAACACTAAGCAACGATTACAAAAACGTAGAAATTATCAAAAATCGAACAAAAACTAACCTTAAATCAAAGACATCAATGGCTGAATGTTTGAAGAGTTCAAACCTTGTTTTTCTTTCTTATTTTCGGTGATGAAGCATCGAAGATGATGACATTTTAGCTTTCATTTTATTTAATATAACATTAATAATCCATTTACTTATTTACCCTTTTTAATTAACACATAAACTTATATTAAACAAGCCCATAACCGTCCACTACTATACTTAGTGGTCAAATTTCCATTGAAGGACTTCACATAATAAGAACAATGACAATTCGACACTTATTAAATTAATAGGCCACTTTTACCTTTTATGCGATTTAATCCTTTTCTCAAATTAATCACACAAATGACCAAATCAAATCACAGAATTTTTACACATACCAATTCATATATTGTGACTCAAAAAATAATATTAAAATATTTTTTCTGACTCGGATTTGTGGTCCCGAAACCACTATTCCGACTAGGATCGAAACCGGACTGTTACAATTTTACCTTCAACCTTTCAAAAAACATCAAATTTGATTATCAACCTTTCAAAAAAAAAAAGACAAATTGCTTTTTAAACGGAAAATATTGATTAAAACGTTAAAGTTTTACATCAATCACCTCATTAATATCTCTAACCATATATACAATTGAAAAGGGGTCTTGATTAATTGTGCTAAAATCAACCGCCTCGTTAGTATCTCCAACCATACATGCTTTTCCAAAATCTTCAACTGAAACGAATATGATTGATGAAGCTTAGTCTTCTACGATCAAATAACTAATTCTCGATCTTTTTCTTGGCCGCTCATCATCCACATTTCCATACTTGTTTCAAATTGCACATAAAACATATTCAGTCTATAGGATTAAAAACAATATACATATAAAAGTCAAATCTTCAAGTATTATAATCAAAATTAAAACTTCATCCAATGATATATTTACAAGTTTTATTACTCTAAAATTGTGGCTTTTAATTAATTTTAATAAAAACTCACAATATTTGTTGAAAATTTATACTATAATTAGTAGTTAGTTATGAACCCATAAACAAATAACAGGGATTAATGATTAAAGTAAATTGCTATTCGAGGGAAGTTAGATTATTTTTTTAAGGGGCCGAAATTAAATTGTAATTTTTACAATAGTAAAAATACAGTTTCACCATTTGAATAACCTATAAGTTTATAATTTTTAAAGGATTAAATCAAATTTTTATCATTTTTAGGGGAACTAAATTGCAATTTTACCTTTACTAATTTTAAATTTTAAAGGGCTTAAATGAAAAATTTTCCATTTTAGGGGAGCCTGCTCTATTTATATATTACTAAGATTAAATTTTATAGGAAAAAAAAAAGTACTAAACTGAATTTAGAAATATAGTAATTAGAAACCTAAATTATAGCTGGAAAAGTATATTTACGATATTATAAATAAAATATTAATAATTGAACATAAATAGAATGCATAATATTTTATAATAAAAAAATATATAAAAAAAGCAGATGGAATAAGGATCAGGAACGTACTTCTTATTCATCAGGAAGTGAAAATTCATGCATGAGCCAACGTCCCTTTCCGTCATTGTTAGAACCCTTAATCTCGAAAATGAAAAGTTTTCGAGACCCCATCGGATCATTCCCGCCACCAGCATAAACAGGATCGTTCCTTTGCTCCTTCCATGTCCCACATTCCGCTACTCCATCGATTCTTTGTCCATTATTTACATATTTTGATAGTTAAATTTATTATTATATTTGGAAAATTCTTTAATCATTATCTTATTGCAGTAAAAAGGAAATTCAAGGTCTGTTTTAGTAATTAAGCCTCTTATTCACTGTTATACCTCGACGGACCAAGCCAAGGGGGGAGCAGACAAGGATAGTTCCCATTTTAATCCCACTTAAAAATTAAGACTTTAATTTGAATCCTTTTCAACTTTGAACTAATGAGAACATGTTATATAATAATAAATTTAACTATCAAAATATGTAAATAATTTAATCACAATATAAAAATAATAATATAATCCACAATCCCAATTTAATTGCAAATCATAATTTAATATATAAAATTTCTTTATTATTATCCCAATATATATGCATAAATTAATATCCACACAATTTCTTCTTTTATTAAGTTTCTTAAATTTTAATACCACTTTACAATGGATTCCGATTATCAATATAACATGATGATTCCTCTGGCTTATAGGTTTATACCAACCAACGAGGAACTTATGACATGTTACCTCTCGAAGAAGGTAAATGGTGAACCATTACCTTGCAATTACATCCCTGCCTTTGAAATCTACAAGGATAAATATAAAGAACTGTGGAAGATTTACGGGGAGACTTCAGATGAAACTTTTTACGTGTTCACTAAACTAAAAAAGAAAGGTAAAAGACAGAGAATCGATCGAATAGTGGGATGTGGTATGTGGGACATGAAAGGAGCAAATGATCAATTCTATTAACGCTCGTGACGGGAATTATCAGATAGGGTCTCGAAAACTTTTTATTTTCGAGATTAAGGATTCTAAGAATGAAGGAAAGGGACGTTCGCTCATGCATGATTTTTCACTTCCCGATGAACAACTACGTTCATTTGCTTTTTTTATATTTTTGTTATCAAATATCATGCCTTGTACATATGTTCGATTATTAATATTTTATATACGCTTTTTTTTTTCTAATAAATAATAATAATGAAGAAATTCAATTAGGTTAAAATATACCATAAGTCCTATATTCTTTGTAAATTTGAAATTTGATCATTAAATTTTTATTTCTAGGAATTTAGTTAATTTATTTTTTAAATTTCTTTCAAAATTCAAGTAGAACAATTAATAATGTTAAGACTATTTTATTAAATTCAAGTTCATTACAACACTTTTTTTTTTTGGTTATGTTGTTACTGAATTTTTTCTTATTTTAAAATGCCACACCAACAAATTTAACAAAATAATTAACACTTGAATTTTGAAATCTTGAAAGTAAAGGGATTAAATTCCTAAAAATAAATTTATAGGGACTAAAATTCAAATTTGTGAAAAGTATAGGAACCTATGGCATATTTTAACCATATAATTATAATGGATAAATGAAATGTCAAGAGGATATTGTCTTAAAAGGAGATGAGATTTATGCCAACTCCATTGACGCTTCCATAGCAATGGCAGAGGAATACAGTCCATACGCGTTATAACCAGCAATTCTATTTATAGACAAGTAATTCATTCTTCTTGTCACAAAACTACTAGTTTTCTCTTTGCTAGTTAACATTTAAACTCCATTGAAGACCATGATTTCCTAGCTTAAGCTAAAGGTATGATACATGCAAGTTGTCATAGGTTCAATGCTAGATAAGTAAAGGGAGGATTAGGGCGGGTCAATTTGTGGCGGAGATCCACCACGGGTACCATATGCATTATGTGGACTATCAATGGAGAACAATTATAAGCAGAAATGAAATATATAGATATATATAGAAGAGAAAGACCTGAACGATTTTGCAATCTGAGTGTTGTTCACAGCATTTTTCATAATTTCTTTTTCTTTTCATCGGCTCTAACAAGCTGAACTGGTGCTGCTGGTATCCTAAACCACCATTCTCTAAGCCTTCGCAGCCACCGGTCATTGCTGTCTCTCCTATATGGCAGTTCTCTCGTAAAAGCTTCTACGAATACAAACAATATCAAGAACCTCAAAGGCACAAAAGCTAACACTACAGCCAAGAAAACCAGTGAGAGAGCAACCCTGTCAGTGGCCTGGCAGACAGATAATGCAGAGAAAATATTGTCAGGAACTCGGAGAAATTCTGCAATTAAAAATTAACTAAGAAATTCATTCAATCTGTTTGCGAGACCAATTAACTATATACTGACATTCCACAATATTCATGCAAAATAAAATTCAAGAAAAAGAAAGACTTGGATAATTATGTTACTTCGGCTTTTCATTTTGTTTGAAGTATTCATGTCCGACATAGATTTGGACTATGGGGTTATCATACTCCGATATATGGAAAAGTTTAGAGAACAATTTTGTTTGTGTTACACATAAAGGTATCTAACACTCACCCCATAGCCTGAGTAACCTAGCTTCTTAGCCCTGCTTCGGGAAGTATTCTAGTCACATATGTTTGTTTTCGAATAAATTATTTGCCATGACTTATCCACACCTTAACAGTTAAGAAGGGCTAAATACACTCATTCAACCACTATACAGCACTAGTTACGGGACTTTCAAATTCCGAACTTTCATGAAAAATATTCAGAACCCTAGAATGCCATTATTTCTGGTAAGTTCAGAACAATAAAATAAAATGCCTAATCAAAAAATTCCCACCCTAGTCCTCCTCTTTCTTTACAACACTTCTATAGAATCAAACCCATAAAAAAAGCCACCAAATATTCAATCAGCAGTGGCAAGGTGATGCAGGTAAAACAAGAAACTTATTCCTGTTAATGTACAAGATGAAGATATAAGTTAGACTCAGATATGAGATTTTTAAGTTTTCATTTTGCTCATTTTAGACTCAGATATGAGATTTTTAAGTTTTCATTTTGCTCATTTTCAATTCAATGTGATGGGGGGAGGGGAAGACTAGTGCTACCTCACTTTACTGGCATTATGTTCCACACTTTTACTTATATATTATGGGACATACATATTTAGCATATTTCATTTTTCTTTTATGTGATTCAAATATAGCTGGGACATGCACCTGTGGTAAGACTGCAAATAAGATAGCCCTAATCTTGAGGAGAATAACATTCGCAGTTTGGATTAGTGCTTCATATTGGGAGATGACTTCTTGTAATGTCAACAGCTGCTCAACTGCATTTCGATTTGGTGGAGCTATTATTCTGAAGGCTTCTAAGGGCTTCCCTTTGTTAAAATACCTATTCCAGAGCATGACAATTGCGAAGAATACAAAAACAAGTGCCAATATATATGCAATCCACCCCCTGCACATCATAATTAATGGATTCATTATATCATTTGGTTTGTCTATACAATAACAAAATGTGGAAATTTAAATAAAAACACCTATACCAAAGTGAACATACACAAATGGATGTTTATGGTGCATTTTCAAAGAAGCATGGCAAGGACATGAAACTTACCTCAATGGAAAAACGAAACATGAAATGTTGCATGCAGAAAATTCAGGAAACGATCAGCTAAGTGATCCACTAATATAAATATTTCCCAGATAGGTTCACAATTCGTATATCATAAATAATTTCATTTAACATGTTTCAACTTTCAGGACATACGGAAGTAGATCATGTATTGTTCTTAAGCAACATGTGCAAAGGACCAGTCAAAGACAATTTTTACCTTATAATTGCAAAGCTGGTCAACATCAGAAAGACAGTTGACTTAATAGGGGCTTTCCATGAAGACAGAAGCTCAAGAAGAGTGGCTAACTGAATGACAGGAAGTAGCAGCTCCTACAAATTAGAAAAGAAGTCACAACTTTTAACAACCTTCTCAAATGTTCAAAAAGATTCTGATGCTAGGTTGGTGTGGTACAACAAAAGGCTTGGTAGCCATCCAGTAATCAATTGAACACTCATGTTGTTTCCTAGGAGCATGACAAAACAAAACTTTCCCTAGATCAACATGGACATCAAAATGAATTAATGTTTCTGATGACAAGTTCTGCCGAACAAATTAATGACTTGATTAAAATAGCATATGACAGTTTTTTTGGCCTGAAACCAAATATAATAGATGGGAGATTGCAATAACAAACCTTCATTACGGCTAAATTTGTTTCAATCCCTTCTACCTTCACTTCGTTCACAGTTGCCTGTGCAGCTTCAGCCCTACCTGTGTCAGATATAGATTGCTTCACTGCTGTCTCTAAGGGATTTGTTTCCCCAACACAGAAATCTCCAACAATTAATGCTTCTCCATCCAGAATTGCATTTTTCTGTGGGATGAATCCAAGTTGACTGAGCGCCAGGAGTGAAAAAGGAGATGAAGTTGGTGGGTGTTTCACAGTGTGAGGAGAATTATCAACATTTAAAAGTGCCAAACGACTAGCAAGAGTTTCCAAAATCACATCACCACCAGGAAGGCTCTCAGCTAGGTTAAAACTAAGTAAAGATTTATATTGGGATGAGAAGAACTGAAATGCTTCTCTCAGAGCACGATAACGATATATACCTAGTATAGCCCTTGCTAGTACTTCCGACTGCTGAGTCTCTTTGAAGTTGTTTTTTCTAGCAAACCTGTGTGAATACAGGATCTCCAGAGATATATCCAACCAAAAGTTCCGACGAAAATTGCCTTTAAATTCAGGAAACTCAAAATAAACAGGCTCCGTACTGTAAATAGATTTTAAAAGTTCCAAATAAATATCAGAAATTCTACTTTCTTTTAAAGAAGAGATGAAGCAATATAATTCCAGGTTATTGTGCTGACAGATAACTTACACGGTTGTTGATTTGTACATAACGGCTTTATCAAAGAGACGAGCACCAAGTGGCCCAGTTAATTCAGGTTTTATGACCTGCTTCAGGTCCATTGCCAGATCATATCTCACGGCTTTGTCATATACACCAACACCCAAAGCCTCAAAGTACAGAGCATAGTTGGTTAGAGTGAGCCGTCCTGCATAAATAGAAACTCAACAGATAAACAACCGAAAGATAATGCAATTAAAACGTGTTGTTAGAGCCTTTCTATTGAAGTATATGAATCAATGGCATCAACGAAACTGACAAGATCTCTTGGTCTATAAATTATTTCCGTTGCATAACCAATTTCTATAGATTAGTTCTTTACTACACATGGATTTCATATTAAGGATGCATGTAAAAGTTTAAAATATTTTACATTAACAATTATTCATCAGCACAAATATTAGTACTACTTGATGGATCCATATATTAGACAAGGAAGTCATTAATTGATAAAAATCAGTACCATTTGATACATTCAGATGAAGATAACATTATTCTATGAATACATGTATGATATGGCCTACCTTGATCTCATACAAGCACCACCTGTAGAGGAAATTAGTTAATGTTCTTAACAACTTTAAGAACACTGAAAGTTTACTTTTAAAGGTTTACTTCCATAATGATCAATTTTCACAACATTGACATACCTGGCCATGCTGAGATTCCAATATGTTGCAGAACGGGTTGAGTTGGAATAGCACCTTCAATATCTATAATTATCTCCACATCAGAAAGTGGAAGATTGGTAAGCGAGGGTCCCAATGTGTTTTTCGCAGCCTTAATAACCCTAAGGATGGGTAAAGATCCATGATCAATAACTATCCTTAATAACTCAGATGTCAGAATAGCCAAAAGAAAAAAAAATCACAATACTAAAGAAGATATAAGTAGAAATGTTTCCTATTTTATTCAATCTCATCACATATGTTGTAAATTCAAACCCAAAAATCCTTATGCCGTTAAGTCAAACACAAAAATCCTTAGAATTGATAACAACTGAGACTAAGTCATTAAATGTTTTCCACAGCTTGATTCAAGAAAGTTTGGAACACTGATCATATATCTTTCATGATCTATTTATTAGAAGCTTAAAATATTTAAAACAAATAGTAAAGGTTAAAGAAGAGTTAAAAGACAAGTATCTATGAGTCTTAACCAGAGGTGAAGCCAGAAATTGCTTTAGGGGGGGCAAAAATGAATAACAAATATTTTTTTTTTGGGGGGGGGGGGCAAAGTGCAATTTTACAATTAACTTGTGGTTTCATAAACTTTGCAGGGACTACATAGTCAATTTACCATATTTGTGGGGGCCAAGGGCACTGCCTGCCCCCCATCTTCGCCACTGGTCTGAACCCCAACATTCCCCCTTTTGTTTACTTCAAGTGACTTGACACAACAGTTAAATAATAGAAGGCAATAGAGTTCACAAAATTGATAGAAAACAATAATGCATCCATACTTGTCAAGGCTTCGGAGGTATTTGTCATATATAATAAAGTGAAGTCGGGGGCCTGAAGAGCTTGTCAATGCATCAAAAAGATTGTGAACTGTTATTATATCTGCAACAACAGCACACACAGGAGCTATTCGTTCAAAAGCCTCTCGCCCAACAGTTTTCTTGTCATCAACCTGATAAAAAAGTAAATAATGAATTTCAAATATAATCACCCCCTCCCCTGGCCTAGGCTGCCCCAAAATTCATTTCATAAGCCAACAAATTTAATAAGCCTTTCTAATATTATTACTTCCCACCCACCCCTTCCCCTTTGTTCTTATAAAATCTGTACCTTTTAAACCTTTTAAATTTCCCAAATTCTATATTAATCCTATTCGTTTGAAATTTCTACTGAATTTAATTAGTAAGTTCCTCTTCACTTAATTATCTAGGTCTTTTATCCTTTCTCTTCTTAAATGGTTGCCTTCAATTTTGTTCTCCTACTTTTTGGTTTGTTTACATGTAAACTCCTTACCTTTAGTTCTTCTTTTGTACTTTCTTAAATTTCCTTTTTCAAATATTTAACATATCAAAGGGATCATAAAAAACATTTAATATCATAAATACATAAAATGCCAGAATTAGATAAAATAGCAATACAAAAATAAAGCCATGGTATTAAATGAAATTTAATGAAAGTAGCATAGTTGACCCCTTGACTTAAAACTATGGCTCATATAGTTGGTCACTTAAAGCAAGTCCCAGGTAACTAAAAGGCTGAGGAATTATCAAGCCATGGAAGAATGCCAATAACATAGAGCAAACAGGACAAGCATACAACATCTTTATGCAAATGAAATTTATGAAACTAGCAAAAATAGAACAAACCTGAACAGCCATACTGATGGGACTTGAATAAAACAGTGACCCATCTTCGTCATCCTCGACCTCCTCATTGTTGGATGAAGTTTCCTACAAGATATGAGAATTTCAGAGACCATTGTCAACCCCCAAAAAATCATCCACAAAGTTTTTAATCAACATATGGGGAAGAACATGTTTGGCAAACAACTCCAACGCATCTCTTACTTTGGTTCCACGTTCACACTCAACACAGGGGGCCTCCCATGCAAGCATCATCTCGTAGGTTAATTGACGGAAATCCGGGTCACTCAAATAATCTGGACTCCTACTCACTTTATACAATGCTTGGTAGGAGCAAAACTCTAAAAAGTTCCTAGCATATGTGAAAAGCTGTTTAACACTTTCTGGAAGCTCTATATCGAAACGATGTTGTAATTCTTCAGTAGGAACTTTAAGAATCCTGCAACAAGAAGTAAACAAAAGCACATTCAGATTATTATAAAATTGGACTAAATATTGTTGAAGCACAAAATGCATTGATCTGACTAACATTTTAATCAATATTGATAACGTGAAGGTATTCTCCTCTTTGAATGCTGTGAGCAACTCTCAAGCTTTTGTCCCCGGCACTGAAAAGAGCCTAGGGTGCCTCTCAATGCCTTAACAGGTGAAACCGTGACGCTAAAGAGCTTAGGTCATGTGGGCAAGTATAGTACTACGTGAACTGGGTGAACTGCTCACGGCACCAAAGAGAACAATATCTTCGCATTACCAACACCGTACTCTAATAAGTATTAATTGATTTAAGAAGCCCTAATTGACATTTTGATCTGACTACGAATTACAATATGGGAATTCAACAGAAACGAACAATGAGCGGTGAAATGTATACATATAGAGAGAGAACGAGTACTTGGAACAGCGAAAGACGACGGAATTGGCGAGAGCAGAGAGCTGAGGGATGGGCCTCGGAGAGATTACTTGGGAATCTTCATCATTGGATGAACTTTTCTTGCGCTGGAAAAGGGATTTGAACGTATCCTGATTGTTTCTCATGAAATTTTCCCAAACTCCCTCCATTTTTTTTTTTTTTTTTGATTTCACGTCGATTTGGAAACCCTGCCTGATTACTACATTGGGTATTTCACAAAATTAAAATTTTGATAGATGAAGGGAGAATTTTCTTTTCAGAGCTTTTTTCACTTCCCTTCCTCTCGTGGCAGTTAGTTAATTTTAACTTCTTCTGTTTTTGCAGTTTCGCCCCTTCAAAATCATTTTTCCCAGGTTTGGGTTATAAAATCCAATATCAGTGTTGAGTACGTGCCCCTTTATCCTTTCATAATAATTAATCCTTTCAGAGTTCATGACTATTGTATACAATTATATTATTTCCAAAATTTAAATTGATAAACGGAAAATTAATGAGCTAATAAGATGTTGTTGATTGAATCTCTGCCCAATCGAGATGGGTTTGGGTTATAAAATCCAATATCAATGTTGGGTATGTACCCGTTTAGCCTTTCATAATAATTAATTTTTTTAGAGTTCATGATTATTATATATAATTATATTATTTCTAAAATTTAAACTTGAATCCACTCGACTATAATTATATATCTAAATTGTTATGAATATGTGGATGTCCATTAAGATTAAGATAAGTTTTTATGTATTTTAAATTTTAATAGTCATTAGAATTAAATCTCTACTTCATTTATACTTTTTATCTCTATAAATAAAGACTTTGGATAAATTTTATAAATATTCTGATTGATCAATGAATATAGTCTCTCTTTACTCTACTATTCTCTTTGTTCTTTACTCTCTGTATATTTATTTTATAACATAAATAACTTTTGTTCTCTACTTTTTTTATATATTTAGAAATTTTGCAATCCACCCTACATCTAAGTAGAGTGTTGAATAATGAATAATCAAACAACCTTGGATAAAAACTTTCATTTTTTGGCTTAAAGGTGTAAAAAATCCTCAACTTTTTTTTCAAAAAAAGAATAATTAAACCCCTATCTTTTTTATACTTAATTGGGTACTTAAACTGATAAAATACATTAAAAAAGTCGTCAAACTTTTTCAAAAAAAAAAAGCAATTAAATCTCTACTCTATTTTTTTCTTTTTCTTTTTTATTGTACAGGTAGTTGAACTGCCAAAATGCATCAAAAAGGCCAGGGTGGATCTAAGGGGCTGATAAGGGCCTTGACCCCCTAAAATGGAAAATTTTCCATTTAGGTTGTTTATAATTTATAAAATTTTAAATTAGTAATGGTAAAATTATACTTTGGCCCCCTAAAAATAATAAAATTTTTGATTTAATCTTCTAAAAATTATAAAGATATATTTTATTAAAAATAACGAAATTGCATTTTTACTATCATAAAAAATTCAATTTCGCCCCTGCCCCTAAGTTGTATTTCTGGATCCATCACTGAAAAAGGCCCTTTGACTTTTAACTTTAACGGCTGACAGTTAATGTTATAGAAAAATTTTAAAATACTTCTTTTGATACGATAATTTTTATAATTTTTTTACAAATTTTATATTTCTTTACATTTTTTATAATTTTATTATGACTTTATAAAATTTTATAATTTTTTCTATATTTCTATATATATTTTTTCTAATTCTTAATAAATTTTAATTCTTTTTATATTTTTTATTGAAAATTAATAATTTTTATAACTTTTATTAATTTTTATTTATTATCATTTTTTTGTCATATGTCACGTCATGGTTGTGACACGTGGTGACTTTAATTGAAAAAAATTAGGGGCAGTTAACTTTAACGGTCAACCGTTAATTATCCGTTAAAGTTAATTGTCAAATGGCCTTTTTTTCAATGGCGGATTCAGAAATACGACTTGGGGGGAAGGGGAGAAGTAAAGAAAAAATTTTGAGGGGCCAGAATAAATTATATATTTTTATGATAGTATGTAATTTCTCCATTTTAATAACCTATATCTTTAAAATTTTTAGAGGATCGAATCAATATTTTATTTTTTATGGCCAGAGTGCAATTTTACCATTATTAATTTAAAATTTTGTAAATTATAAAGGGTCTAAATGGAAACTTTTTCATTTTAAGGGGGTCAAGGGCCTTGCCAGTCCCCTGGATTCGCCTTCGGCTTTTTTGATGCATTTCAACAATTCAAATATCCAATTGAGTGAAAAAAAAAGCATGGGCTTAATTGTTTTTATTATTATTTAAGTTTGAGGGCTTTTTTTTTTATACATTTTGGCAGTTCAAATACCTAATTGAGTGAAAAAAAAACAATGGCTTAATTATTTTTTTTTTAAAGTTTGAGGGCCTTTTTGATACATTTTGAAAGTTCAAATACTCAATTGAGTGTAAAAAAAGGGCTTAATTGCTTCTTCTTTTTAAAGTTTGAGAGCTTTTCACACCCTTAAGCCTTCATTTTTCTTTCAAAATCCCTAACCTCTTAGATATGCTAACCTTCTTTTCCTCCCCAATTAGCCAATCATCGGCCACAACCTTTCTCTTCCTCTCTTTGCCCTCTTCCTTTCCCTCAGTTTCTTTCTATTTTCTTCTTTCTTTCTTCCATTTGTTGCTACTTTTGGTTGCTATCGGTGAGGTCTTCAACAGTGTTGTCATCTTCAACCCTTATAGATAACGACCCTTTTGCTTTCTTTTTTGTCATCCTCTCTTTTTGTTCACTTTCTTTCATTTTATTTTTCCTTCTCCACATACCCCTTCTACTCCACTCTCACCTCCGCCAATCTCTTGCCAATCACCACTTGTTTTCCAAAAAATTTAAGGTTCGAAATAATAACTATGGCCTATGGTCTAACCTTTGTCTCCTCCATTGATAGAGGTTTTCTGAGTTGGCAAGGATTCATTTTTCTTAGATCTATTGAGATTCAGTTTGCTTGAGTTCTTTGTGACTTAGTTTCTCAAAGTCCTAGCTAATTAGCTTTTGACTATGTCTAATTTGATGTATTTAACATATTTGCGGTTTTTATGGATTTTCGAAATGGACAAGTTCATCATTAGCGAGCACAATGCACCAATTAGCGTAATCCATTTTTGGTGGTTGACACCTTTTGATGGAGAGGAACTCAAGATTTGGCTTGTATTCACGGCGAAGGAGTTTTTTCCCCCAATTAGACACTTTTCCGGTATGACTCACCTTCAAGTCATATTGTTATTTTTTTATCATTTATATCCATTTTATGGTCTATATTCAAGATTCATGGTTACCCCTCGTTGCCAAGGTTCAAATTTGTGTCTCCCATTGGTGGTTAGGTCCAATTGTGGTCCAAATTTTTTAAATATAAAAAAATAATTTTAAAAATATATTTTATATTAATATACTTTTATAATTCAATTTAAATATTTTTTAATTATTTAATTTGAATCGAGGGTTGGATTTATTTAACCCAAGAAACCAGTCCATCTATGGACAAATTTTGAACATCCAATATTTTGAAAAATTAGAGAAAAATTATGAAATGTGCACGTAACTTGGATAATAGATTTTTTTAAAAAATTTTACATCTCGTTTTGATTATTATATGTAATTATAATTATGATTGTGCTCAAGGGCGGAGTTAGGATTAAATTAATTTATTTTCATTCTTGGAGAGCGAAATGTAATTTTATCTTATACTATTTTAAAATTTTTAGAATTATCAAATGACCAAATGTGAAATTTTTCATTTTAGGGCAGGACCCCTTAATTTTTAAAATATATAAAATGAATAATATAATATTATTATAAATACTGAAAATATATACTAAGTTATTTATATTTTAAAATTTATAAAAAAAATTATAATACGAGCTGATAAAAAGTTTTTTTATATTTTATATTAATATATATTTTAATAAAGGCAAGTTAATTAATCATGAATAATGATAACTAACAACAGAAGTTCTATTAATTACGATAAAAAATAAAAGATTTAAAAAAAAAAAAGAAAAAAAATCCTGAAAGCTTGCGTCTTCGTCCACTATGATTCACAGGATTCAATAAAAATTATTGATTTGAAATTAGTAAAAACAGAAGTTTCAAAGCAAAGCAAACCGTCAAACATCGGTGCCAATGCCGGTTCTCCACGTCTCACCTCTCTACTTTCTGCCATCTTCCTGCGGTTAACGAAGCCATTCTCTAACTCTTTGTGGATCGCCTGCCTTGAATTGGTAGTAACCGCAGGTGGATTGCCCAACTGAATCGTCGGTTTGAGTTCCCTTGTAGTCTTCGCCGCCTTGTTTTTCTCCGACGTAATCGGGAGATATCGCATTGCTTAATGATCCGAAAATCGACATTGTATTCAGTATGGAGCGAGATGCAAAAAAAAAAAGCTTGGTGGAATTGGAGGAGGATTATAAGGGAATTGAAATCCAAATAGAGGTTTGTTTGATTGATTCATGCTTTAGATAGAAACCAACTTTATTATAGTAGCGGAAGGCGGTTCTTTTCCTGCAAGCAACTTCAGATAATTAATATAAATTAATATATAGAAATTATTTTATCGACCTTTTTCACCTATAAATTATTTTATTGACCCTTTTCAATTACATCATCGCTGATATTTTTTCAATTATTTAATAATATTTATGAACTTCAAATTTAGAATTTTAAAATCTAAATTCGGACTCTAAAGTCGAGTTTGGGTTCGAGGTTTAAGGTTTAAGTTTGGGGTTTAAGATTCAGGTTTAGGTTTGGGTTCGAGTTCGAGTTCGGGGTTCAAAGTTTAGGATCTGAGTTTAGTTTTTAAGGTTTAAGGGGTTCAGAATTCGGGATAAAAAATAATCAAAATTATGTATCAATCACATGAAAAAAATTGTTGAAATATCATTAAATAATTGGAAATAGACCATGGATGATGTGGTTATGAACCCTTTTCAATTATTTAACGATATTTCAGCAATTTTTTCCATGCGATTGATACATAATTTTGATTATTTTTTTTACCTTGAACCCAGAATCCTGAATCTCAAATCTCAAACTCCGAACCCGAACCTCAAACCAAAATCTTGAACCCTAAACTCGGAACCCTTGATGTAGTGGAAAGTGTCAATAAAATAATTTCATATACATTTGAACTAATCTTCCAAATCAAATATGATGGGTCTTATTTTAATTGGAAGGGACCATAAATAATGTGGTGGGAAGAGTTCATAAAATAATTTCTCTAAATTTTAAGTAATACAAATCATTAATGTGTCAAAACTTTTTTTTAAGAGCTTATAGGTAAAATCATAAAATATAAATCATAAACAATACATGTTTAATCAACTAGAACTATAATCAATCGAAGATAAAGTAAAACAGATTAAAAATCTAAATATATCCAGATAAGACCAGTTCATTATGACTTAAACCCCTAATAATCTAGAAGAGAATCTATACATAATATTTACATATGATATGACTTAAACTCAAATACTCAAAGATCTTAAGACAACTACTTTTGTCAACACTACTAATGCGTCATTGGTCAGTATGTCAACTTATATAAATGTATATTGTCTTAAAAATGATTATAACCTATTAAGATAACACGATGATTATAACATACAAATATAAGACGAATATGATATGAATATGCATGTTGGTGTATAAGTGTGAAAAATTCACTCATTTTGTAAAATCTATAACAAAATAAAATATTTATCTAAATAATGTCACGAGTTAAAGGAACACTAAGTTTTGAACATTAAACTTTAAAGAATTAACAAACGAACTTCAACCATTACTTGAAGGAAGTTTTAGGTTTATAATTTTAAAGATAAATATGTCCCTTTTTTTACTAATTTTTTCACTCAACATCGTTGATGTTACGTAATCTTGTATTATTTATTTCAATAAGAAAGTTTTGATTCGAATTTACAAAAGACTTCTTATAATATATGTTTATTTACATTTTTTTTAATATTCACCATTTTATTTAAAGCATTTCATTGGATTCTTTCCGATCTCCTTCTTTTCTAACCTTGTTGGAAATCATGTAAAGACAATTCCTATTTGAGATAGCTATTTGTGCAACTATTTTACGATTCAGAAGCAATTGGTTCCTGTACAAATTGTGTATTAATCTACTATAACTATAGGATAACCCCACTCCACGAATTACTGCATTTATTCAAGTGATCCACAAATGACGAAAATTTCTTTTTTTCCTATCTCTATCCCGATGAGCCGAAACCAAAGTTCTTATTCTTCGTTGAGTAATAGTTCAAGTAATCCTTGAATGAACCCCTCAAAAGCTTGATGTAAATAAACTATTTTTTGTTCAATGTCTCCGAGCTATATATTTCCGTTTAATTTTGATCATGATCATTAGATGAAAAAAATTTTGAAAGAGGAAGTTACAATAGATCTTATAGACCCCAAAAGGGATTGAGTACCCATTCATCCAAATAAGTCCCATACAACAAGTGTTTGACCTTACAAATGCAAATTTAAGTTCATCATTTATCATAACAAACCATAATTTTTTTAATGTTACTGAAATGAAGTAAGATACAATAGTCATTTAGATTTGTTCATAAGTCAAATCAAATCATAATTGAATCCAAAAGCTTATGCCCAAACTTGAACTAGGCTCAAATCAAGCTCAACATGATTCAGCTCAACTTCATAAGTTCATTTTATTATTCGGATATTAATAGAATATTAAAAATATAAATATATATTTATATTATATACTTATAATTAAATTTAAATAAAAAATATTTTTATCACTTAATTTTAATTTAGGGTGAGTTAGGCCAGCTTGGAAAAAAAATTATTACCCAAGACTCAACCGATACAAGCCGGGTTGGGTGAATAATCCGATTCATTAACACGTCTACAATCATTAAAAGCAAATAATAAAAGTGATTAAATCCCAGATGGCCTTAAAAAATTATCAAGCATCATCACA
Source organism: Gossypium bickii (assembly GCA_025503065.1). Lineage (NCBI taxonomy): Eukaryota > Viridiplantae > Streptophyta > Magnoliopsida > Malvales > Malvaceae > Gossypium > Gossypium bickii. Next base: position 111,303,611 of record CP106717.1, read on the forward strand.
ACAATCAAATCCATAGTTTAACCATTCCAAACCAAAGCACAAAAATCTATCGTTTCCCTATTTTTGCCATTCTCCAATTCACAAAATAGTGTTTGTGCAATAAAAGTTTGATTTTTATTTCAATAAAGATCCTTTTTCAAATGATCTAAGTGAGCACCCAAATTTGGTCATCTTTAACTCTCTCTATTCACAGATGACACAAATCTTTTCATAAACAAGAACTAAAATGCTACAATTATCAATCAAAAATAGCATAAGCAATGAAAATGTATAAGAATGAACTGTTGTCCTACAGCTTTGGTTTTGGTTTTGGTTTCTGAGATTCCTTGAACCATAGAGGAGGATAGATTTTATATTCTTGGATTGGTTCTTCTTCTTTCTTGACTTCTTTATCTTCAATGATGTTTTTAGGAAATGCATCGGGGTTACCTTTGATGCAGGTTTGCAAGGCTACAAAGGGATGCACGCAATCCGAACCCTGTTAAAGAGGAAAGTTCAAATATATTAGTGCTTATATAGAAGTTCAACAAAGATAGAGGCTAGACAATGTTGAGGGGTCTGGAACAAATATGATCGAATTATAAATTTTTTGGGAGCCAAGATAGGTTTTTAATATAATTTTAGTTTGACAATTTCCAGTTTATGAATTATGACATCTTCAAGAAGCTCAAAACATATTAGATTGCCTAAAAGTGAAAGCATTTATCTGAGCCTACCCTTAGCCAAATCATTTCACGATAAGAAGTTGAAATTTGAGTTCTGAATGGCAACAACGTGAATAAAAAGATAGGAATTAGTGTTTCAAATGGCCAAGCAGTTAGGGAAGCCCTCCTCCAGCCATTTAGATTAGCAAGGAACTACATAAAAATGAACCAATGTTGTGTTGCTCTGATTCTTCGTTCTTTTTTCAAAGTAGACATATGCGCCACCTATATCTGATGCATATCCAAACATAGTTGTGGAGATATAACCCTCTAAGGACCCTCCAGATACATAAAATAAACCTTAGAAAAATTGAACATTCCCGTGTTGGACACATCCAAGTATATCCTACACTCACTCACGACTCTGAGCAACATAGAACCAAAGTGCCATGCAATAAATTAAATGAAACAACAAATCACAATAGGGAAAACCAGCTCTAAACCTTTGCTTTCTAAACAAGATATTTACAGTATTTACAGCTTCAACTTGGCAGATGATACACTATAGATTCATAATCAAATTCATTTCTTTGTTTTGTAAGCAAATAATACCTAATAAGAGTGTCTAGATTAATCAGAACGATAAAGCTTAACACAACAAATGAGCCCATTTTTTTCCCCCATAATGGTTCTCAAATAACAATAATTACCTTTTCTTCACCAGTGCTTTTGAGAAAACAAAGGAAAGCCTCTGTAAATTGAGTCCCGCAAGCGCCATTCCGCAGCTCAGCCACACAAGGGCAATCTAATGCTTTCTGCGCCTGCGCATCAAGAGACTAGCACAAAAATTGAAAGAAACCCATTATATATCACAACTTGTTAGGTGACCCAAAAACAAGAAAGGGAGCAGCAAGTTATGGAATTAAGAAGTGGAACAACCTGATTCTCATCGCTGCCATATGCCGCAGCTTCTGTAAAAAGGCAAAAGATAATGATATTACAAACTACACTAGTGAAAAAATAAATAGCCTCCATTCTCTAAATCAGCAAAGGTAAAATAAGCAGAATTTAAAGTATGCAAAGATCTTTTGGAACTGAGTTGGAACTGAGTTCTTTTCTTTCTTTCTTTCAGACATTTTCGCGAACAGATTAGACGCTAGATTGGTCTAGTCACAGCATAATATTGAATCAAAAGTAATTGATATTAACGACGTAAATATAAACCATGAAACCTGCAATAATAGAATCCATGGAAGCGATAGAAGAGGAAGGCTGGGTTCGAGCTTGATCGTTAATGGCAGCTGCCGCAGCTACAGCACTTTGAGCTTGGCCCATCTCCGCTTTATCAGTCCCACACTTTTAGCAAATGACTGTAAAATTATAAATCCGTCTCCGCTTCCAACCATATCTTGCATTGACTTTGACTATTCTTTTGGTGGATAAAATTGTTTAGGGTAAGTAAACTACTAATATAATCACTCATAAGTTTTCATTTTGATTACGGAAAGAAATTTAGAATAAGAGTATTATCGTTAATAAATATTTTCAATTTTAATTACTAGTCATTAAGGTTTTTAATTACTAGTCGTTAATAAATATTTCTTAAATTCACTAGTGATTATATTAAATTATTATTATTTTAATAAATAATATTGCTATAGTTATTTGAATCGAACTGGTTAAGATATCAGTTTGAAGAAAGATTTAAAGTGGTTATACCATAAATTAGTACGAATTAATTAGATTGAGCTAAAAAATCGATTAAACAGAGTTTAAGTATTTTTTATTTTTATAAAAACTTTAATAATATATTTGATCAAACTTTCTGGATTAATTAAATCAATAAACTGATAGTTTGATTGATTCGACCATCAGTCTAATTCTGAAAATTGAAAATATAGGGACTTAAGTTATATTTTTAACCTAAAAAGTGTCCAAAGTGGGCTCGAACGAATACTCCGACCCGTAGTACTAGAGACATTTGGACTGGCCCATCTTACAAGCTTCTGGCAACTTCTTCTCCATTTCTCGGCCTTCCCATTGCTCCATTGTTTGCCTCGTTGAATCCTGAAACGAGAACAAAACCCAGAAACCCATCAAAAAAATCTTTCCTCCAATTTTTCTTCAAATTTTCATTGTTAAAGACCAAAACCCGGAAATCCTTACGTTGGAAAGTGGAATAAAGAGCAATGGGAAGCGCGCCCGCACAGATTCCGACGAGTTTCGGACACGAGCTCCGGGCTTGCCTCCGTTGCCGCCTCGTCAAAACCTACGATCAGGTAATTTCTAATGTTTCTACTTGGGGTTTTATTTTTTTCTTGCTTTAGAAAGTTTCATAGTTTTTGACGAGTTCTTCTAATTACTCCCTGTTCTGGGTATTTAACAGTTTAGGGAATCGGGATGTGAGAACTGCCCATTCTTTAAAATGGATGAGGATAATGAACGTGTCGTCGATTGTACCACTCCTAATTTCAATGGGTATCTTTCAAATTTACCTTCCTTTTATCTCTTTGAGCATCTTTTCAAATTTGATTTCTGATTTTATTTCTTTCAGGATAATCTCTGTGATGGATCCGTCTAGAAGTTGGGCTGCTCGTTGGCTGCGAATTGGTATGTTCAACGCTACTGTATGTTTTTTCGTTATTTGTTTTTGCTTTGTGGAAATTATTCATTATAAGGTCTTAAAAGTTCAGTAGCCTTATTTGAATGGAGAATTGAGGCTTGCATGATTTAGAAATCCATTATTGCTTTATGATTATTTTCAATATACTATTTGATGAACCCTAGGAATTTAAGATCTATTCTCTCGGATGATTGCTGAGATAATGCATTTTTGCCATGAATTTGGGTGAGTTTTAAATAATGCGCTGAAGACGGGTATGTTTAATTTTCCAAGTTATTCCATACATTTGGAGAATCTGGGTCATATCTCCATTTCCATGTCTGAAATTTTTTCAGACACGGTGTTGGGACTGTATACTTTAAGAAACATAAAGAGTCGTTGCAACATAGCTTTTGAACTTTATAAAGCACCAGACTTTTGACTTCTTACTGATAGTTTTTTCGCCATAAAATAGTAGATTATGCAATTGCTATTTTTTGTTTATGTTTACATCCTTTTCGAATTATATGTATACATTAGTGTATAATATCTCATTCTTAGATATTTTGGGTTCTTTGACACTTCTCTAAATCCTTCTCAGGAAGATTTGTCCCCGGTTGTTACACTCTTGCTGTTTCAGAGGCACTTCCAGAAGACTTGCAGGTGCGGGAGAAATTCATTAATCAACATATACTTTTCAATAAAGGAAACATGGAGGATGGTAGATATGGAACACGGTTTGGGCATGTTAATTGTGTGAACTTTTCAAATAACTTATCTCTAGGTCTTCTATGATAATATTCAGTTCCATTTCTTGAATTTTTGTGTTTCATCTTTTTAGTGTCACAGCCGCTGGGGCTGTATTTCAACTCATTATGCAAACACAATATTGTATACATTATATTGAAGATTTTTTTTTTTTCATGTCAAACCCCTAAGTTTTAAACCTACAAGAATAGAGTTTTATTATCTTGATACTTTGTTATGCCATGTCATATTACTTTTGTGTTTCCGGTATTAATAGTTGTTCTCTTTCATACAGAATTTATGCGAGGAAGTGCATGTGCAGTATGTGCCACCGAAACGGGTATGAGACAAGAGTCCTGGTAACATTGTATGTAACCATCGAAAAACTGAATTGCATTTTACGAGTCATGATCGTTTTTTGATGCTTTTGTAAAAGTATTGCTCCGTTGTCTTGGCTATCGATGAAATTGTATGAAAACAATTTCTGGGTTTGAACAACTTATAAACACTCTAGTTATTTACAAGGTAGGATTTGTATGAAATTTGATTAGAACTTTGGGTTTATGAATTAGTTTTCAGAATTTTGTTGGAAGAAGTTTGAAATTTCAAAAACCCTAGAGCTATTAATTGATTGTTTTATGGTTCGGATTACTCGTTCGGCCTTTTAAATCAAGTCCGAGCTATCAGCTTGTTCGTATAGGTCCTGATCAGGTTCTGAGCAAAATGTTTTTATATTAGAGTCAATTTTACATGGATATTATATATAATTAGATTTTGTCATACCACACAACCTACAATGATAAACTTGTATTTTTTTTAAAAATTTATTCAATAATGAATATAGGTAGAGTGGTGATAAACTTGTATTTTAATTCTTTATTTAAAGATTATATAAAAAGATGTCGATTGAGTTTTAACTCGATTGGCATGAGCATTGAGCATTATTGCTAATGTAGGACGATATGGGTTCAGGTGTATTGAAGCGCATTATACTCTTATTTATGGATTGGAGAGGGGTTATGAGTAGTTGTAAGTATTATGTCACAAAGAATAGCTTCAATACTATCCTTGAGAGCTGAACAACCAATGTTCCTTGAGAAATCAATCCATGGTTCAAATGTAAATTTCCCTCGTGGTAATTTTTCTCCAACACACTTTCACTTTCAACAAAATTGGTATTAAAGACGTAATTGTTTCTCCTAATCCAATGCTGCAAGCAAATAACACCAAAAGGGTTGCCAATCAAAAGGTTCACATGCAAAATGGTTAGGATCAGAGAGATTAATCTCAAACCATTTTTCCAAATTGATTGAGAAAAAATCATCTCTCTTTTTCTGGTCTGATCACCAAGATCCATGTTGCCACAGCTGGTGTATATAAATGCAGTACATGATTTACACTTTCAATCAAATTTCCACAAATCACGCAGCTTGCATCTGGAGTAAGGTTTCTTCTCACTCGGTTGTCACTGGTTAGGATTCTGTTTAAATAAACCAGCCAAAGGAATACATGTACCTTTTGAGGTCCCGGAAGATGCCAAATTCAGTGCCAAAAACTACCACTCCTAGCCATGTCGACCCCGCAAGAAGTAGAATAAGCAGTGCGTACGGAAAAAACACACTTCTTTTCATGTTTCCATCTAACAAAATCATTCACGTCAAAGGTTGAAGGAGGCTTATAGGCAGAAATGCTCAAAAGTATTGGGGGTGGTAACTTCGATTTGTACACAATCTAATTTCACTCCCCACTCGACGTAATGATATCCTTTATAGGAAGCTCAAGATGTCCAAACATCAATAAGTCTTCCCCAATCTTTAACCCAATTATCTCTCCAAAAATCCACATTTAATCCATTTCCAACGTTCCATAATTGGTCAGGGTTCTTAATAATATTGAAACATCCTTCATAAGGAAAGCATTATTAAGACAGTCAAGTTTCTTGAAACCAAGATCACTATACTTTGTATCTTTGTCAAGATCATCCCATTTATTATCAAAATAGAATCATCTGAAACATTTAACTCACCCTTGTGGACAATTTTTTAATAATAATAAATCAATTTTATCAATTTAAAACAAATATAGATTAAATTCCCTAATTGGGTATAGTACAAAGAGGAAAATTATAATTTGACCTAAAAAAAAAAAAAGAATATACAGCGTCAAACATATAGTTCAAGTAATTTGAACTAAGACTAAGATATGAAATTAAAAATAGTGAAAATACTAAAATTTATTAAAATTAAATTATATGAACTACAATCTTACCAAATATATATAACGAAGTAGTCTATAAAATTTCTTAAGGTTTTTTATTATTATTTACATTTTAGTTTCCTATTAGAAATTTTACTAGTTTATAGATTTGACCATGAATCGAGCCACTCGCTCAGGTCCGAAGACTCAGTCAAAAAATAGGAGAGTTTAGGTGAAAATATAGACTCGAAAAATAGATTCAGACAAAAAATAAAGTTCGTTTTCTAAATAAACTAGTCTCAGGTAGAATTTTTTGCTTAGGCTTGGCTCAATTTAAATCACATGCAACTTTTTTATTTGTATTTTCAATTCGTTAAGAAATATTTATTTTAATAATTTTTATATATTTAATATAGTATATATTTATTTAATTTATTTTTATATAAAAAATATTTTAAACTGGGTCGTACTCGAATTTAACATTTTTAATATCAACCCATTTTTGACAAAATTGTTTCTTCTCGTTGTTTGCATGTATGTGAGGGGTTTTTTGGGTTTATTTTGTTTGCCCCCGGATCGGGTGTGGTCCGTGATCTGACGTATGTTTCGGCTTAAAATATTATATCTTGAGAAACCCGGAAAATCAGTCGATTTTCTACATCAGAACCACGAAATTCAATCTGTAATAAATAATTATTGAAAAGTGGATAATCGCGCAGAGTCATATGAGGCGTCACTTTCCCGTGGAAAATAAGACAACTTTTAGTAAAAATATATGCATGCGCTTGGACCATATCCCTCAACAAAATTCAAAATATTAAAACATTGGAGAAAAAAAAAAAAAAAAAAAAAAACCCAGAAGTTTTATCCAGATCCACGTCGAGGTTTTGAAAAATAAATTTCATAAAATATTTATTAAATTAAATGAAATGATGGAGCAAGGCATTAGCTGGCAACTTTACAGATGGATACTCCTTTCCTTCTTTTATTTATTCCTTTTCTTTAATTGTTTGGATAAGTAAATCCTAACAAACTAACAAAATAAATGTCTGTTAGGATTATATTTTTAAGAGACAATTGGAAAAGCTCAAATAGTTTTGAATATCTACATTTTCTTATATATATATTAAAAATTAACTTACGAAAAAGACTTGAAAGCAGCCGCGAAGTTAAAAAAAAAAAAATTTGGTGAAAAAAAAAAAGAAATTACAACTTAGAAATTAAGCATGAAAAAAATTCAAAACATAATTCTTATCCATGAATCGAACTCTTGGTTTCCTATCTCTCCTAAGCTTGACTATCTTATCTGTCATTCCATTCTCGTCTCTTGGAATATGTTGAAGGTTTCAATGACTCAGAAATTTTAACCTCAAGAGATAAAATTTTTAAAATTCTAATTTTTAATAGTATAACTTTATAATTTTTAAAGGATTAAATTAAATTTTCATAATTTTAGGAGGTTAAAGTGTAATTTTACCTTTATTAATTTAAAATTTAAAATTTTTTAAAAAGCTAAAATAACAAATTTCTATTTTAGGGGACCGGGACCCTGCCAGCCCCTCCTAAACTCGTCTCTGCCTGAAAGAAAAATCAAAGGACATACCGATATATTAAATGCTAATTTATTAATGCTTTTTGTACTTCTTTTTTTTGGCAAAAAAACTATTTTTTTAAAATATTTTTGTTTTAAAAGTAATTTTTAATAACTCAAAAACATATTGTTTAATAATGCTACTGTGAAATAATGTTAAATTAACCCTAATTCGATGCAATAAAAATAATTAATTTACTCATGAACATATACGGTTTAGATTAAAAATCAGTTAGAATAAAAAAATCAAACCAACTGAATAGTATTTTGTTTTATTTTATTTTAAAAAAATTATTTAATTAAAATCAAACAAATGCATTTGGATACAATTTCAAAAACATTTTAAAATTCATTGATTTTTTTTATTAAATCAATTTTAGGGTAAATTACACCAACAGTCACCTAACTTTGGGGTAACTGACAAAACAGTCACCTAGGTTTCATTTCAGTCACTCAACTTTCGAAAAGTTACAAAACAGTCACTAATTAACAGTTACCGTTAGGGTGTTAACGGAATTACTGATGTGGCAAGTTAACTAGCTTACGTGGCAAGTTAACCTGCCACGTTGGTGAAACAGCTCCATTTTCCTCTTCTTTTTCTTTTTCTTCTTCTTCTTCTCCATTGCTCATTGCTCATTTTTCTCCATTGCTCCAATGGAGGGTAAAACCATGGTGTATTCCTCAACATTTTTCTCCATTCCTCGGCATTTCTCTAAAACAACAACTATTTCCCCGTTCATCACTGTCACTTCAACTTTACTCTGTTTTGGCAGCAAACAACTACAAGCATATTTTGGATGATTTATTATATAATTTAGTGAATTCAATTCTCCTAATCTTTTAAATTCATGTTTCTATACTTAAGAGAGAATAGGGAAGCGAAAGGAGCAGAAAACGGGCCAAAATAGGACAAAACGGGCTACCTTAAAGATCTACATGGCCAAGCCAATACCACACGGGTCATACGCTCGTGTGCTAGCCCGTGTCAATCGCGAACCATGTCAAATTTGCACACAGCCTGGGCATTCTTACACGGGCTTATCACACGCCAGTGTCCCTGTCGCACCCTGTTTCGTTTTCACGCGGAAAAAGCCAATTTTTAGGGTTTCTGAGCATTCTAAAGTCTATAAATACATACTAGAAGAGGACCTAAAGGGACACGCAAAGTAGAATGAAGAAATTACTCGAAAGAAGCCGTCAGAATCAATTCAGAAGCAGGATCTCATTCAAGATTGAAGATCCCCATCAAGTTTCTTAGAAGTTTTTGGGTTCTTTATGTCTTGTTGTTTTCCTTATTTTGAGATGTTTTCCTCTATGCGTATGAACTAAACTCCCTAAATACCTAGGGAGGATGAAACCTATGATGAATCTTATTATTTAATCATCTGAATTACATGATAAATACTTGTTCTTGTTCTTAATTATGTGTTCTTAACCCTTACTTTAATATTTTCAGGATATTAATCCAAGTTTGATGTGCTTAATCAGTGGAGCAAAAGCCCCTGCTTAATAGTAGATCTAGCATAATTAAGCGGAGTTGGGCAAATCTCTGCCATTCATCTCGGTTAAAATCAACGCTCCTCTAGAAAAGGCTTTCTTCACCACAAAAGGTCCTTGTCAATTTGACATCCATTTTTCTCTGAAGTCTTTTTGTATGGGCAAGATCTTTTTCAACACCAAGTCCCCCTCATGAAACTCTCTAGGGCGGACCTTTTTGTCATAAGCTCTCATAATTCATTTTTGGTACATTTGACCATGACGGATAACTCTTAGCTTTTTTTCTTTAATTCAACTGATCATACCGAGATTGAATCCATTATGCTTCGTCTAATTTTAGTTCTGACAAAATTTAGAGAAAAGGAATCTCAATCTTAATAGGCAGAACCGCCTTTATTCCATAAACCAAAGAGAAAGACATTGCCCCGGTGGAGGTTTTGACAAACATTCGATCAGACGTTCGATTAGCATAGAGGGTGAATGGTAACCTCTCATACCAATCTTTATAAGTCTTAACCATTTTCCCCACGATTTTTTTAATGTTCTTATTTGGTTGCCTGAACTGCACCGTTCATTTTGGGGGAATATGGTGACAAGTGCTTGATCTTGAATTGATTACAGACCTCCGCTATCGTACTTTTGTTAAAGTTCAATGCATCATCAGATATGATCCTTTCTGCATTCCATATCGACATATGATCTCTTTCTTTAAGAATTAGTTGAGTGCCGACTTTCTGACATTGGCATATGAAGTAGGTTCTACCAGCTTACTGAAGTAATCGATGACCATGAAGATAAATCAATGCCCATTGAAGGCTTTTGGAGATATTGGCCCAACGACATCCATGCCCCACATAGAGAAAGGTCATGGAGAAGTCATAACATGAAGAGGTGAATGAGGCACATGAATTTTGTCTCCATAAATTTGGCACTTATGACATCTCTTAGTATAACTGATACAATCCCATTCCATGGTGGACCAATAATTCCTGAATCTCATGATTTGTCTGGAAATTGTAAAACCATTAACGTGCTTTCTGCAAACGCCCTTATAGAATTCCTTCAAAATCTTATTAGCTTCAACGGCGTCCACACATCTTAGTAGCACCTGATCCTTTCTTCTTTTGTATAGGATCTCCCCATCTAAGACATAGTCATTGGCCAATCTTCTTAACGTCCTTTTGTCATTCTCAGTTGCTTGGTTAAGGTATTCACGATTTTTCACATATCGCAGTATATCGTGGTACCAAGTGTGATCGTTCTTTTCTTTTTCCTCGATGTTGTAACAATGGGTCAAAGCCTCATAAATACTCATCTGGATAGACTTTATATCCTCTTGTTTGTTCACTCTGATCATGGAAGCTAAAGCAGTCAATGCATCAACCATCTAGTTTTCATTTCGCGGGAGGTAGCAGAATGTGATATCATCAAACTCCTCAATTAACTCAAGTACCAGCCTTCAATAATTGATCAATTTGGGGTCTCTCATCTCCCATTCACCTTTGAGTTGATAGATCACTAATGCAGAATCCCCATATACCTCTAGTACTTCAATCTTGTGTTCTATTGCTGCACAGATGCCCATGATGCATGCTTCGTATTCTGCCATGTTGTTTGTGCAATTAAAATCTAATTTACTAGTAAAAAGATAATGATCTCTGTTTAGGGATACTAGGACTGCCCCGATTCTGTTACCCATAGCGTTGGAGGCCCCATCAAAGTTTAGTTTCCAAGGATGACCTTCTTGAATGTCTTCTTCAGTAGTCGCAACATACATTAGATATTCATTCGGAAAATCAAAGTTTAGAGGCTCGTAATCTTCTAGAGCTCTACTGGCAGAAAGTCCGCTATTGCGCTCCATTTTATAGCCTTCTGGTTTACATAGACTACATCAAATTCGGAAAGTAGGATTTGTCATCTGGTCATTCTTCCATTCAGAGTCGTCGACTCCATCATGTAGTTTAGGGGTCCATTTTTTAGATGAGCCAAGTTGTGTGGTACAACATGTACTGTCTCGGTCTTCGGATTGTCCAAATTAAGGCACATGAGGAATATCTTGTCTCACATTTAGTAAACTTCTTACTGAGGTAATACATCGCTATTTCTTTTCTCCCTGACTCATCATGTTGGGCAAGCACGCATCCTATGAAATTTCCAAATAATGATAAGTACAGTATTAACGGCTTATCTGGGCTAATTGGCATCAGCAACTTGTGGCATTACAGGAACTTGCGGGGGTGGAGGTTGTTGAACAGACGGATTCGTTCGAACGAACTCCGTAAACCACTCACTCATCATTTAGAAGAAGGCTTGCTTTGCCTCTCCCTCGTGACTACTAGCTATCGGCCTAGATTCAGCCGGCACTGTCACTTGAGCGAGAGCAGGCGCATTACTTTCGACATCGTCAATTATTACTCGATCAGGATCCATTTGCTATATAAAAACACATTTTTAACTGTCAGGAATCATCACAATATCTCAGGCATATATATAGCATGTATAGCTAGACTTTCGTATGCTACGTTAGTCCTAGAATCGACTAAACCTGGCTCTGATACCAATAAAATATAACACCCCTAACCCGTATCCGTCACCGAATTAGGGTTAAGAGGCATTGTCGATCAAATCATAACATTTAACCTTCATTGTTCATACATCATTAAATCATAATCAAACAATGTCACTAAGTCCCTTAATAAGGTCTACAAGACCTTAAACATGCATTAAGAATGGGCCGAGACTAAATTGAACTCATACAAAATTTTTCTAAAACTTAACATTTTTCAAAGCTATAGAGGTCACACGTCTGTGTAGGTAGGCTGTGTGCCTCACACCGCCTCAGACACACCCGTGTGTCCAAGCCATGGCAAAACAGGGCATATATACTAAGTTGTCCACACGGCCGAAGACACGCCCGTATGCTTAACCTGTGGTCGACACTGACTTATTTCACATGGCCAGTAACATGCCCGTGTGTCCAACCTATGTGCGAGTCTGACTTGTTTCAATTTGAAAACTTAAGAGACACGGTCGAGCCACACGATCGTGTGCTCAACCGTGTGGGCAAATATAGGCCATTTGCAAGACCAAATTGCCATCCACACTATGGTCACACCTACAAGCATCAAACTATATAATTTCATACCCCAAATGGCATCCAAAAATACCAAGACATTGCATAGTTAAACTCTTAACATCATCATTTGTTTTCCTATACAACTTCAACTTAACTTACCAATCCAAATATCAACTTCACAACCAAATCATATAATCCATTCATCATTTAATCCTTATCAAATCTAAATATGAAACATACCATTTCCATTATACTAATTCATGCCATAATGGTCATTCACATTGAACATACATACACATATTAACCATCCTTTTTACACATCCAAAGCATATACCAAAACCATTAATTATCAAGCCATATCACATGGCAAGATCCAAACTTCTCAAAACATATTATAATCTCTAGTCTGTTCATGTCATATACCAAATATACAACTTCCAAAAGTACCAAAATAGATGGCCGATAGTGTGATTGAGTCGCTGTCGATCTCCGGATCCAAGCTAGCTTTAATAACACTGTAAAAAAGAGAAACACTTCACATAGTAAGCTTAAAAGCCTAGTAAGTTCGCCATATAATACATTTAACTCAACATATCTAATTCAATATACAAAATAAATTATCACATGGTTCAAGTCACATTGATATACAATCTCATCCATAGTCATTACTCACATAGTCATCCATTTACTCATGTACGATATCATCAATCACATAGGTTCCATACGTACCTGTGCCAACACTTAATTATCGATCACTTTTGCTACGCAAAGCTCAATATCACAATTCAAACAATCTTCATTAATTCTTTGATATACTCGCACACTTAGTACCAATTTCTTAGCCGAAGCTTTAATATCATCGCACATTTAGTGCCCTTACATTAAACCGAATTTAACTCGGTATCACACATACAGTACCAATCAATATAACTGATGCTTTTACACATACAGTGCCAATCAATATAACTGATGCTTTCTTTATATCGCACACACAATGCCGCTCACCACTGTATCAATTTTATTTCGCACACTTAGTGCCACATGTCTCAATTCCATACATATAAAATTTCTAATTCATCAACCACGTATATTCATTCATTACATAATATAAAAACACGATTTAAACAATTCATATTATACACGAACTTACCTCGAACGTAGAATTTACGAAACAAGTCGATCAATCGAACAATTTGTTCTTGCCTCGATCTAAATCCGAATTTCTCTTTTCTTGATCTATACATATTCAAATTTATCTCATTCAATTACCAAATCATTCAATTTAATCCAAACACACATATTTAGGGCATTTTACAAAATAGCCCTCACATTATCACATTTTGACATTTAAGTCCCTATTTCATAAAATCATCAAATACATATAATTTCACTATACTCTTGCTTAGCTGAATTTTCCTCATGTCCATACAAGCCCACAAATTTTATTTATTTTACATTTTAGTCCTCCAATTTCTCATTTTCACAATTTAATCCAAAATAGTCAAATTCATCAAAAATTCAAAGACAAAAATATGTTAATCTATCACATATCTTTCATATTTCATCATCAACTATAACAAAGCTCAAGCATTCATCAATGGCATTTCTCAAAATCATCATCAAATTCTAAAATTAAGACATGGGCTTGATAGAATGCTAAGCAACGATCACAAAAATATAAAAATCACTAAAAACCGAGCTGAAAACATACCTTGATTGAGCTATGCAAGTGCCGAAACCCTTAAACTCTTTTTTTTTCTTTCTTTTTCCTTAGCAATTTCGACAAGATGAACATGAAATGCCACTAATTTTATGCTTTGTTTTATTTAATATATATTATTTCATCAATTACTAAAATACCCTTTGTTAAAACATTATTATTTCATTCATTTAATGGCAATATATGTCAACTTCTACTATCAAAGGTCTAATTACAACATAAGGACTCCTCATTTAAAAAGCCATGCCAAATAAGCACTTTAACAACTAGCATACAACTTTTACATTTTATGCGATTAAGTCATTTTTCACAATTTAACACAAACGATAAAATTTTCAAATAGAATTTTCACACATGCTTAATCACATATTGTAAACACCAAAAATAATATTAAATTTTTTTTCGACCTCAGATTTGTGGTCTCGAAACCACTATTTTGACTAGGGTCTAAACCGGGCTGTTACATTATAGGCTCATACGGATCGAGTTCAATTTAGGGAATACATTTCCGTATGGCTATACGGAGATGAAAATCTCACGAAGATATAGGTATGGATGTATCCTGAAAGAGATCCACTATCCTATACGGAGGTGAAGACCTCACGAATGAATAGTTTCTCACTTCCACTTAAAAGGTTATAACCGACCGGTTATGGAATGCAAAATGCAAAAATATATCCAAAGACTCAAACCAATAAAGTAAATATATCAAAATGATGCAGATCACAAAAATGAAATACAACGAAAGGATCGTAAATTTAAACCATATTATCAAATTTTAACAAAAAGACAAGAAATAATCAACTCGTGGCTTGACTCTTTTATTTGGTCCCCAGTGGAGTCGCCAAGCTGTCAAAACCTTTTTTTTGAAATCGACTTTTATTTTGAAAACGAAAATGGGAGTCGCCACCAATCCTTTTTTATTAGGTGTGATCGAATCACCTCGTAATTTGATCGTTTTAATAAATGTTTAATTTACTAAAGCGATGATTTTTGGTTTACAAAATTCAGAAAATGGGTTCGAGAATCGGTTACACATGAGGAAGGGTTGGCACCCTCGTAACGCCCAAAATTGGTACCTAGTTGATTAATTCGTGTCTTAGTGTCGAAAGTTAAAAAGTTGAAAATAATTTAAAAATATGATTCCTCTTTGTTTGAATGTAAATTTTGCTTAAAAATTGCTTGAGTAAATCAAAATAAACATTAAAGACCTTCTCGTCTCGAGATAACAAAATGTCACATCCTGTAAGTTAGGACACGACACCTTGAATCTTTGAGAATAAGCTTGCCTTTATTTTTTTATTTGAAATCTTACGTATTTTAATTTTGAAAGGATATTCGGTTATTTAAGTTTAACGAGAAAATCGAAACCCCGTAAGTTAGGGTACGATTTCTCGAATCTCCCAAATACGAAACATTGCCCATTTTTTGAAAATTTGTTTTGAATAATAACAGGTGTAATATTTAAACCATGTGTATTTACCTTGTTTACAATATAATATAAGGACATGCAATTATATTTAAACATAATGCATGTGGTAGTAATAATGAAATAATATAAAATGGCTATACAGGGATAATATATAAAATAAATAAATAAGTGAATGTTATAATAAAATCATTATAATTATAAAAATATTAATTCATGATATTAATAATAAAATAAATAAAGTAATAAAAGAAATAAAATGCGAGATGCCTCAAGAGTAGTATAAAGACGATAAAGAAATGAAAAAGTAGTAAAAAAGTTGAAACATGAAGATATATACATATAAAGAAGGTAAAATGTAAAAAATATAACAATCTTTGAATATACAAAAGAAACAACTGGTAAATAAATAATAATAGTAGTGAGTAAATAATACAAACAACAAATATTTAAATAAAGAAAATATGAACATTAAAATTTTTAACATATATAAAGAATATAAGATAACAAATAGATAAATAAACACAACACATACATATATATAGGGTTGAAATTAAAAAATTAAATAACCAAGGGTTAGATTGCAATTTAAACAAAATTTTGGGATAAATTTTAAAATAAAGAAAAGAAAGGGCATCTTGAAGGACTGAAATAAAACGCGCGTAAAGGTGCAAGGACTAGATGGAAAATTATTCCCAGTCCTCAGGGTGCACCGTTTTAATATGGACCAAAATGAAACAAAGACAAAATTATGCGGCAAAATTAAAAAAGAAAAAAAAACTAAATTGCAACGCATCGCAAAAGCGGAAGGACCGCGCGCGCAAATAACCCATGCCTAGAAAACACGCGGATCCTAGCCTTGCGGGTCGGGTCGGCGTATCTTGCTCAAAACGACGTCGTTTTGATATCTATGAGCAAAGGTCCAAAACGGCACCGTTTCATGCACCTATTTAAGTAAAAAATCTTTCAAAAAAAAAAATAAACATTTCAAACCTCATTTAAAAAAAAAAAACCCTAAAAACCAATCCTTCTTTTCTCTCAACAACCCAGAATCCGGCCTTGGCTTCGGCGATTGGCCATCGTGGCGGCGGCTGATCACCGACGACGGTGCTGCCGTCCACGGTGGTCGAAAAAAATACCTGGATCCCTCTTTTTGATCGTTTTTTCACCCTCTATCCCGATTTAAAACCAAAATGCCCAAAAACCCACCAAAATTTGAAAAAAAAAGAGAAAAGAAATAAAGGGACTTTTCGGTTCCCAATCGCTGCCAATAAGTTTCTGTCGAACCCACAGGTTCAGCCTCCTTCCAGACCGGAGAAGTTTTGACTGTGGCGGTAAAGGTAATCGACCTCCTTTCCTTTTTTTTTTTTAGTTTTTGTTATTTATTTAAAAAAATAAAATCAGATAAAACAAAATTTTTACCTTTCAAAACTTAAAACTTTTTTTATTTCTCTCTGTGTGTCCCCCAAAATACATTCATTGTTGGGGATTTTAAAGCCGATTTACATATTATATTTTACTATTTTGCTGCTATTTAGCCACTGTTCTCTGTTGTTGCGTTTCTGTTTTGGTTCTCTTTCTTTGTCCCCTTTTTTGCTGGATCGGCGAGGTCAACGGAGATGGTCTTGCCATTCTGGTGCAAGATGGCCAAAGCGTCAGGCCTCGGGCGGCGTGTGCGCTGTGAAGGCACATGAGTGGCAGCAGTGCGACGAGAGAGGGATTCAAAAACCCTAAGGTTTCTGAATTAGTTTAAGTTCTTAGGCCAATGAGCCTCTTTTGTATTTTGGGCTTGTAATTTTGTTAATGGTCTATTATTTTTGTAACGCCCCAAACCCGAATCCGTCACCGGAATAGAGTTACGAAGCATTACCGAAGTTATAAATTTATTTATCATACATTTTATTTCATCTAGCATTCATATTTGGAAACAATCAAAATCAAACATATTGTCCCTTAAACATAATTAATTTCCTTATATCAACGTATCAAAGATAATCACATATTTACATGTCATGATAAATATCATTCTCTTGCCGTTTCTTCATAAATATAACCAGTTAATTCATTATATTAATTTTTCATGTACCATCAACTCGTATTTCCTTATATCACATAATTAGGTTACACGAACTTACCTGGCTAAATTGCAAAAATACCAAGATTTAGGGGCATTTTGGTAATTTTCTATTTTCCTCAATTTTTTTAACCGACCTTGATCTAAATTAATAATTTCATTCAAATTATTAATTTATAAAATAATTCATTTCACTTAATTTGGTCATAATTGATATTTTTACAAAATTACCCCTAAAGTTTTACTTTTATTCAATTTAGTCTTTGAGTCTAAAACATGAAAATTATCCATTTAATATAAATCCATGCTAGCTGATTATTCATATATATATTTTCCATCCTCCTCCTCTCCATACCACATCCTTAATGTATATAATTTCACTATTTACTTATGTGTTCATATCAAGCTGTCCACTTGAGTTATAGTCACTAAATTATTTATATCTTGAGCTACAGAATTCCAAATTAAAAACCGCTTGATGTTTCTGAAACTAGACTCAAATATCTTTCTACCATAAAAATTTAAAAAATTATTCTTTAGTCAATAAGTACAGTAAATTCTTCAAATTTATCCATGTTCTGTTGTTTGACAGCTTCGACCTTTTCTTACTAAAAATTAATTACCTCTTAGTACGGGCTTTGAATGATGCCTCCATTTGTTTCTATTGAAAATAGACTCATTAAGGATTTAGAAATGTAAATTTAAACCCATAATTTTTTAATATAATTTTTTATGATTTTCCAAAGTTAGAACAATGGAACCCAAAATCATTTTGACCTTATCTAACAAAATTTATTATTTCATTACTTACACTGCTTCTTCTATGAAAAACTAGACTCAATAAGCTTTAATTTTATATTTTATTCATCCTCTAATTCAATTTCTACAATTTTTGGTGATTTTTCAAAGTTAGACTACTGCTGCTGTCCAAAACCGTTTTAGTGCAAAATGTAAATTATCAAGTTTGTAACACCTTTATTTCCTTTCTCTACAATATTTCCCATCACTTTCTCTTATTTTCCTTCACTAACATATCAATGACACAAAACCTTTTATAAGAAAACTCTACATTAACATCATTTCCATGCTTTTTCAACAATATCAAATTTAAAAATATATTGAAATCTTGATGTTCTTATCTTGTCTTATTGATTTCAATCTTTGACTTGATTTTCTCTCTCCTCCACCTTCTATTTCTTGAATCTAACTTGATATTCTTGCTCCTCATAATCTC
The DNA here is from genome assembly GCA_025503065.1 of Gossypium bickii. NCBI lineage: Eukaryota > Viridiplantae > Streptophyta > Magnoliopsida > Malvales > Malvaceae > Gossypium > Gossypium bickii. The sequence goes on from CP106717.1 coordinate 111,322,421, forward strand.
CTTGTCATCTTCCTCTCTTTGTGGTTATGGAAATTCTTTTAAATTTTAAGTGAAAATGGTGAATTTTTGGTGAAAAGACCAAATTGTAAAGAAAGCAAAACTTTATTTCTTTCTCTCTTCTTCTCACGTTGGTGCATGGGAAGGATGATGGATGGTGTGTTGTTGTTTTTTCTTTCCCCCCACACACATATATATATACTCTAAATAAAATAATAAAATAATAATATCTTATTAAAATATTAATAAAGTATTATTTATCTAATTAATTAATTTAAAATATCATCAACATAATCCTTACATTTTAGAACTCTCTCTCTTACTAATTGACCATTTTTCTCTTAATGATATTTTAAAATTTCATCATTGAGTCATCACTTAATTTAAAAAAATTACAATTTAGTCCCTCATAATTCTTCACCTATTCGATTTGGTCCTAATTCATACATTTTCCTTAGTTTCTAGATTATTCCACCCCTAAAATATTTTCACTATTGGTCTTTTAACTTTTTTATATTTACACTTTAACCCCTCAAATTTTGAGTATTTACTATTGGGCAACAAAACTTTTCTCTCTTTTACAATTTAGCCCATTCTCGAATTAATAATGTAATATATCATAATATACTTCCCAATGTTGACATAATCCAAAATTTTCCTTTTTGTCACTTTATTTCCTTACTTAACTATATTAAGGATAATATCTTACTTTCTTACTGTAGTAATTTTCGGGGTATTACAATTTTTTTAAGGCCCAGTCAAATTTGAGCATTTACACTAAACATTTTGGCTATCTCCTAATCTCATATCCCCGAATAATGTCAAGATGTTGTAATATAGGATGTAGTCTTGTTACCATTTGTTCATTACATCCAAATCATTTACCATTTATTTTTATTATTTTTATCAGTTTAATCTTTTTTTTCTCAAATAAGATTTAAGTTTAATTAAAAATTATTTTTAATAATGAAACAATAGATCTTATACTTAATTATCATATCTACTCTAATAATTTATTAATTAATATCTTAATTATTATAATTATAATTATAGTTAGTGATGCCATCACTTTTTATAAATTATTATAATTATAATTTATAAATTTATTTAAACATTGTATATTTACTTATCAATATATATAAATTATAATAAAAATAAAAAAATATAATATTTTATAATTATGGAAATTGAGATTAAAAATGTAAAGAAAATCTTTTTAAAAAATAATTTTGTAAAAATATAATTAATCTTAAATTTTACCGACTAAATATTTGAATATTACACTATACTAAAACAAAGTTAAAAGTTATTAAAATAACGAAATTTAAGTTTCAAAGAGTTACTTAGAATTATGCCATTTAGCATTTCCATACAATGCCATGTATGAATTATTAATACTCTTGATTTTTTTTATATATTACCATTTATAAAAAAACTCAAAATTCAATTCATTAATAAAATCACCATATTTTATGATAAGATTACATTATGTCAGTATAAAAAGAATTTGTCTCACATTTAATAAAAATATACAATAACAGATTGAGTCATAACTCAAATAACTCGATTGGCATGAACATTATTGGCAAACGGAAAGACGTGGGTTTGAGTATATTGAAACGCATTATCCTCCTATTTATGGGTTGGGAAGGGACTATAGGTAATTTTAGGCATTATATATATATAAAAATATATAATCAGAACCTATAATAAAATTATTCAAAATATATATATATACACAAATAATTTACGTCTACATAAAATCGAACATTTTCTTATTCTAAAATCAAACGTTTAATATATATTTGTTCTTATTTCACTCTTCTTTTTTGTATATCTTTTCCTTTGTTACATTACAAAATATTATATATAGATATTTTATCTTAATTCATTCATTAACATTGCTACCCAAATCATTCTTTTTAATTATAAATTAATACTAAAAACTTTCTCATTACCATATTTTTATTTATTTATTAAAGATTTAAGAGTGTAAAAGGACTTCAAAATTAAAAAATAATAATTATTAAGTCCCTTTTTTTTTGTATTCAATTGGGTATTTGAATTTTTAAATGCATCAAAAGGGCTCAAAGTTAAGAAAAAAATAATAATTAAGCCCCTGTTTTTTTTACACACAATTAAATACTTGAACTTTTAAAGCATAAAAAAGACCCTCAAACTTTTTCAAGAAAAGCAATTAAGCTTATGTTTTTTTTTTTTACACTCAATTGAATACGTGGATTGTCAATATACATCAAAAAGGTCTTTTAATAGTTGACCGTTAAAGTTAACTGCTCATAACTTTTTTCAATCAAAGCCACCACATGTCATAATCACGGAGTGACATGTGGAAATTTTTTTATAAAAAATAAAATCAATAAAAGTAATAAAAAATATTAAATTTTAATTAAAAAATATAGAAATGTAGAAAAGATTATAAAATTTTATAAAGTCGTAAGAAAATTATAAAAAATGTAATGAAATATAAAATTCATAAAAAAATATAAAAATATAAAAATTATCGTACCAAAAGAAGCATTTTATAATTTTCTATAGCTTTTATTGAATTTTATTTTTTTATCATTTTTCGTCACATGTCATGCTGTGTTGCGACACATGATGACTTCGACTGAAAAAAATCGGTGGACGTTAAATTTAACGGTCAACGGTTAAAAAGTCTTTTTTGATGTATTTTATAATTTTTTTATAAGTTTTTTTTACATTTTTTAGAATTTTTTTTAGAATTTTTTTCTAATTTTTAAATGTTTTTATTAAAACATAATAATTTTTATAACTTTTATTGATTTTTATTTTTTTATTTTTTTGCCACATTTTACACCATGGTTATGACATGGGGTGGCTTTAACTGAAAAAATTAAGGGCAGTTAAAGTTAACGGTCAAATAAATTTTTTTGATGCATTTTAACAGTTTAAGTACCTAATTGAGTGCAAAAAAAAAAAAACATGAGTTTAATTACTTTTTTTGAAAAAATTTGAAGACTTTTTACACTTTTAAGCATTTATTAAACAAATTTGATAATTTAATCTCATATTTTTTCATATGTTATTATCATATTTTTATAAATAATTAAATCCTGGTAATTAAGGAATAAATCACATTATAGGAAAAAAAATTCCATAATAAACATATGCGTGTAGAGTACAATATACAAATTTTTTTTTTTTAGAAAAGAAAGTTCAAGAAACTAGTTATAATAAAGCTGATGGGTGCCTATATTAACAGTTACTTCTTCAAACAACAATCAAGTATAATTAAGTGGGTTTTCAAAAGTCGATAACCTGTTAAGATCATTAGGAACTATTTTGACCAGGCAATTTGCCAGTCTATTATACACTCGTAGGACATACATAACAAGAAAAGAAAATTAGTAAAATCATATGTAACACATCAAATATTACCTCATAATACTAATACAAAATATAATCATATATTCCTTAAATTAAACTTTCAATTATTGTAGTATAATAATTCAATATAAAATTTTAAGAATTTATGTTAAATTGTTCTCATTTTCTAAACTGATAAATTCTGATAAATAAGCTTAAATTACGTATATGAATTGATAATAACTCATCGTAAAACATTTTCTAATGTTTTACTTAATTGCATCAGTCATCTCTAAATTATGATACTCTCAAATTTCAAAATATTTTAGTTACATCATTAAATATTTATTGTTATATCGGTTAGGTAATTTCATTATTTAAAATAGAAATTTTAAAGAAATGGGTCCCCTAAAATAGAAAATTGTCCATTTAGGCCCTTTACAAATTTTAAAATTTTAAATTAGTAAAGGTAAAATTGCACTTTGGCCCTCTAAAAAGGATAAAAATTTGATTTAATCCTTTAAAAATTATAAAAAAATAGGCTATTAAAAATTACAATTTAATTTTGGCCCCCTAAAAAAAATTTCTGGTTTCGCCCCTAGTCAAACAACTTTTAAAATTAAAAACTAAAAATAAAATAAAATTGAAAAAAGAGAATGTGAACGACAAATTCATTTAAAAACTTTGAAAACTTTAAAATAAAGATTTTTACAACATCCATCCAGTTTTACTTTAAAATTTTCATAACTTAAGGATATAATTAGAATGTTTAAAAATTTGAAGACCAATTTAAAGTGAACGTTATAATTTAAAGATCTCTGATGCAATTAACTCCAATAAAATTTTGTCTTATTGACAAAAAAAAGGGTTTCTTAAAATTATCTTAAGCTTGCTTATCTTATTGTAAAGAAATATTTATAAAGATAGTCAATTGACAAGGGCAATTTTGGCATTATAAATAATTGCATGAATCCATAGAAGTACAGAGCTTTCAATCAGTATCTCTTTATCCCTTTCATTCACTGTAAATACATTACAAAAGAGAGCACTCTGTTCTTTTATTTTCTTCCTATAAACAGTTCTAAAGCACTTGTTCTTCTTTTTCTTTTGGTTGGAGATCTCGGCGGAGATGGGGAAACGACGCTGTGTTGTGGCGGCATTAGCAGCGATAATGTTGATGATGGAGTTGGCGGCGTTGACAGTAGCAGAAAACAGAAGAAGTATGTTGAGTAATGGTCTTGGAATGACTCCTCCCATGGGGTATGCTATGTTTTTATTTTTCCAGCTCTTTTTTCACTAATTTTTTCTGTCGGTGGAGGTCGTAACTTAAAACGCCATAGTTTTACTGAGATTGAACTTATATTATGTTTTGCTGAGATTGTTCTCTGTAAATACTGATAATATTATGTAAATTGGGTCTGTTTTTATTTTCTTACTTCCACTGCAGTTGGAACAGCTGGAATCACTTTGGATGCAATATTGATGAAAAAATGATCAGAGAAACTGGTAAACATAGAATCCAATTATGCCTTTTTCTTTAAATTTATTTTTATTTTTCTAAACTTAAATACTCTCATTTATTTCCTTTTTAAGTATCCATATTGAACACATAATTGTATCTGACACTCACTCAAATAATAGTTACATAAGATTGAAAAGCAGTCCTTAATCCAAATTTCATTGGATGGTTGATAATACAGTGATAAGTAGTAATACAACTTTAAAAAAAGGAAGGGTTATTTTTGTTCTTTTTTCCTTTCATTTTTATCATAGGATAATGAATATTTTGATTGTTTGACAGCTGATGCTCTAGTTTCAACCGGGCTCTCCAATCTTGGATATGAATATGTTAATATAGGTATGATACTATTAATCTAAAGTAGTACCCTTTATTGGCTTCCTTGATTGAAAATGACTGATAAACCATTTCAATATCTGTTTTCTTAGATGATTGCTGGGCTGAAATTTCTCGTGATCACAAGGTGTTTTCCTTTTCTGCATACTTCCTGCTTTCTTTTGTTTTTCCTATATAACAAACAAGTTAGATGCTGTAGAAAGCTGGAAATGATTCTCTTATAAAAATATAGAATTAGTTTATGCAGTTATAAAGATCGGACTCAAATAAAATTTCAGGGTAATCTAGTGCCTAAGAAGTCAACATTTCCATCTGGAATAAAGGCTCTCGCAGATTATGTTCACAAGAAGGGTCTTAAGCTTGGGATTTACTCGGATGCGGGGTAATGCAACTCTTTCAATGTTGAATTTCTATGAATCTAGAATTGTTATGACAAAGCTGATGGATATGTTGTTGTTTGTTTTTCCAGGTACTTTACCTGTAGTAGGCAAATGCCCGGTTCACTTGGTTATGAAGAGCAGGATGCTAAAAACTTTGCTTCTTGGGTATGGATTTCATTGTCCATTTTCCATTTGCTAATCTTATATAAATATATAATTATATTTCATTTTTATGTATATATACTTAAATCTTTATTGTTTTATTTGCAGGGTATTGATTATTTGAAGTATGATAACTGCAATAATGATGGCTCGAAGCCAACAAAAAGGTCAATTACAGGATTGGCTTTCCCTTTTTTTTCTAACTTTTAGCAATATTTTTAAAACTTATAGCAATCTTCTCTTATGTTGCTTCTGTTCTTAATTTAGATACCCTGTCATGACTCGAGCTTTGATGAAGGCTGGCCGCCCCATCTTCTTTTCTCTTTGTGAATGGTAATTTTGGAAGCACTGAACTTAAGCCTTTATTCAAGTATTTGCCGGGTCTTCTCAATTCGACTTATGTTTCGTTGTGGTTTCTTAGGGGAGATATGCACCCTGCTGAATGGGGTGCTCCTGTAGGAAATAGCTGGAGGACAACTAACGACATATCCGATAATTGGGAAAGGTAAAATATTAATGCCAAGGAAGTCAGGATTTTATTGTTTCCAGTTCCATAGCCTCGGCCTAGAGCGGTACAATCATAACTTGTGATTTTTGATCCCTGGCAGTATGATCTCTAGAGCTGACCAGAATGAAATTTATGCTGAATATGCAAGGCCCGGTGGTTGGAATGGTTAGAAAATCTGAACCAGTGTCAATGTTCCGATGTAGATATCATTTATAATTATAAGTACAATTTCTGATAAACTTATGCCATCGGTTTCAATAGATCCGGACATGCTCGAGGTGGGGAATGGAGGGATGACAAAAGATGAATACATAGTACATTTCAGCTTGTGGGCTATTTCAAAGGTATTACGGATGAAATCTTCTTTTCCATGTCGGGTGATAAACTTGTTGCATCTGGTTGATAAAAATGTGAATGTTATTGCAGGCACCTCTTCTTCTTGGTTGTGATATAAGGAATATGACAAGAGAAACGATGGATATCATCACAAATAAGGAAGTCATTGCTGTTAACCAAGGTAACCACATGTGCCTCTCTACAAATACCATTATGTTCCGTCCTTCATTCATTGATGATCATCACATTTTTTGACTTTCATGTTATGGCCTGCAACAGATCCATACGGTTTTCAAGCCAAGAAGGTTAGGATGGAAGGTGATCAAGAGGTAAAATTCATACAGCTCCTTTTTGTAATGCTCGTGATTTGAACTGCTCTTCGCATCATTGGACGTATCGGGATTTGTTTGTTACCCTGCATACACTTACATCTAAGGTATTCATTGTCTTGTTTGTGCATCCACAAGCCCCTCAATACTTTGTCACCCGAAGAAGAGCTTAGTTCGGTCTGAACCAACCAAGGATCTCTCTGTCCTTTTCCCTACTTGACTCTCATAAGGGATTGATCGTCTGTTCCTTTCTGGTGACAAAAGCCTTTAAGAGGTTTGTAGGTGTCCAAAGAGGACAATATTCTTGATGTATGCTCCTGTTATGTGCGGTGAAGCAGGGGAGACATCCTAAACCCGATCATTATACTTTTTGGTTTATTGTTCTCTGCTCGGATTCATCACTCTACTAATTTTTCTCTGCCTTCTTACAGATTTGGTCAGCTCCTCTTTCTGGTTATAAAATTGCCGTGGTCCTACTCAACAGGGGTCCTGTTCGTTATTCTACAACAGCTCGTTGGGATGACATTGGTCTAGACCCCAAGACTGTGGTTCAAGCCAGAGACCTTTGGGAGGTACTCAATTGCATATATTGTCATTTTCCATTGCATGCATAAGTGTTTTACTTAATACCCATTTAATACGCCTTTAATTCTTTGCGATTTATGTTACTCGGACAATACATGGGTATTTTAAGAAAAACGAAGACTCGGAGTATCATTGCTAAACGAGGATATGATTGTTTTATCCTCCAAATATATAAAAAACTCTGAAAAAAATTCAAGTTTACCTGTGTTTAGATGTGTCCATGGGCCAGGCCATAACAAAAATTTGGACCTGTTTGGTAGGCCTGGGCCTAGCCCAAAAAATTGGCTTAAAATTTTGCTTAAGCTCGGCCCAGATTATAGATGCTAACCACAAGCCTGGACTGACCCAGCCTGTATTAAATTCTATAGTATCGATACTTGCTACGAAGTATCGATACCTTAGGGAGGGTATCGGTACTTAGGCAATTTTTCTTTAATTTTCAAAACATCGAATCTTAAAACGTTATCGATACCAGGTAGGGTATCGATACTTTTGTGAAAGGTACCTATACTTTGTTAAGGTTATCGATACATTTGGGCCGGGTTGGGCCCGTGCTGAAAAAAATTACCTGAGGCCCAGTCAATTTTTTAAATGGGCCTTTTATTTAGCCTAAGCTCATTTTTCGGACCTATATTTTTACTCAAATCATCCCACTTTTCAACCAAATGGCTTGGCTCATGAACAGTTCTACCTGTGTTTGAGATGTACATATATACAAATTTCACTCTCGAGTTTGAGTAACATAGCTGGTAACACACCCACTAATGTGCATCTATTTGCAGCACAAAACACTGAAGACAACATTTGTGGGCAATTTGACAGCGACATTGAGACCGCATTCATGCAAACTGTATGTATTGAAGCCAATTGCTTAAAACCATAATGTTTTTAGGCTTTTTGCTACTATTCCCTTGAAGTTGCTGTCATTATTTTTACCATGTAATTCTAGATGTGCCATGGAATTATTATTTATTTCTTTTTTGGATAAGTACATGAATTTAGTCATTAATAAGATGGAGGAAGCTAAGCTTTCCTGTTTAATTAGATCCAACAATGGTGTTTTTCATGTTGCAATAGATGATTTCAGTCTTACAGACATTGTTTTCACACACACACATATATATATATATACACATATAATTGTATATAAAAGGCATAACCTTGTCAACGATCTTAAATCTTAAACTCTAAACTAAATTTAACATACATACAAATTGAACAAATCATCCATTCTCGGTTACTTAAATGGGATAGGTCCATTGCGTTGAGTTTTAAAAAGTATGATCATTAATCCAAAGGGCATGTGATCGGTTTCTGCTAAAATTTTGACCCTATTATAATGAGTAGCTTGCGTCTTTACTTTTTGGTTTCAGATTTCTGTTTCTTCTGCCTTTCTATTTCTGTTTTTAACTAATTACTAAGGAGTCTTATTTTTGGGCAATTTACATTTTATATACATATAATTTAGGTTAAATTACAGCTGAAGTTATTAAATTGTTAATAAATTTATGTTTGGTCACTTAATTTTAAAAAATTATAAAATGATCATTGAATTACTCAAAAATTTTTATTTAGACCTTTATCTACTTGTTTTTTTCACTTTTTTTTATAGAAAAATTTTATCAAATTATTTTTATTTTGGATTATCAAATATTGAAAATATTAAATTCGAATTTATATATCAATCCAAAATAAAAATTTTTATTGATGAAAAATAAATTTCTATAGATTTTGACCCACTGAATAATTACATAGTATTTTTTATAAGTTACTTATACTAAAATTTAACTAAATTGCATAGTTTTTATTTATTTTTCATCAAAAACTGGCTGATATTTATTAAAACACGGCTCAAGGCAAAAAAAAGCTGAAAAGTCACAGTCAAAATAGTAACATGAAGGGACAGAAAAATCAGAACGGAGCCAGCAGTAAAGTAATGATCACACCTAGAAACTACCAAAACCAAACAGCAGAAGAAACCACCTTAAGCCAAAAAAAAAACAACTATACTCGAACCAAATATCAGCCAACGAACTTTTCGCTTCTCCTTCTGAAAATCCATAACTGGAGATTTGACTAGCCTTCACCATATTCAAATAGAACCTTGGTGCCTCTGATTCCAAGCCAGACGATCTATCATCGCCATTGTCTTCACAGAATCAGGTACTCCATCTGCCCAGACACCAAAAATCTGTCTTCGCCGTCCTTCCAACGCCAGCGTGTGAGCCGTCCTATTAACAAGTCGGGGCACAAATGTGTAAGTTACATGATCAAAACATTCTTCCAGGAAACTAATTTGATGTGTTATTGGCCTAAGAACTGATTTGTCTTTCTCCTTTTTCTTAATGCTCTTGATAACTGTTAATGAGTCCCCTTCCACGATCAGACGCCGATAACCCCTCTCAACCGCAACCAGTAGTGCCCTTTCGCATGCCCTTGCTTCAGCCATGCAAGCGTCACTCACATCCGTAAAAAGATAAGTTTCCGCCGATAAAATTTCTCCTTCCGAGTCTCTGGCTAAAACTGCTGTTATAGCGCGTCGAAATTCATTTTGAAAAGCCGCATCAAAATTTAGTTTGATGACTCCAAAATCTGGGGGTCTCCAAAGCTCGTTTTCCATATATCTAAGAGAAGGGCGAATATTCTCTTGATTTAGGCTAAGATCTTGACCATATCCTCGAATAAACCCCAACAGTTCCTGCAATGATAGTTTGACCCATTCATGAACTAGTTTATTTCTTCAATACCATAGACTCCAGATAGAAATTGCCATGACTTGCTTCTGTTGATCATCCGCAGTAGAAAAAGTATTAATAAACCGATGCTTGTAACACGACAAATCTCCGAAAGCCAGAATCTTGATTTGAAACGAAGCCCACACGGATTGTAGAATGCCACAAGACCACATCAAATGACCAAAATCCTCCGGATCTACCTTGTCCAAAGGACAGACAACTTCTACCCTTAAAGACCTCCGCGCCAGATTACAGTAATGAGGCAACAGATCATTAATCAGCCTCCATATGTGAATTTTAATTTTCGCTGGAATGTACATACTCCATAAAGATTTGTAAAAACCCTAGTCATCATCATTAGGGAATGTGGATGTATGATTCTGTAACAACTCTGTAGATAGGACTTGATACCCACTTTTCACTGTATATTTCCCATATCCCTTTCATATTTCCATACCATCATGTCCTCCGAATTAGCTCCAGACATAGGAATGGAGAGAATACGCTTTGTCGTACCTTCATCAACTATTTTGTGTATCAGCTCCTTGTCTCGGATATTAGTCTCGGTATCAATTAGGCATTATCCGGATATTAGTCTCGGTATCAATTAGGCGTTATCTTCTGGACTGATATTCTATTGTTCTCTCTTTCAAGTAACTAAGAATTATTCCATATGTTGATTCAAGCACCACTACCAACGCGCCACACCAACCCTTTTGTGATCAGCTCTCGAGCACTGCAAATATTTTCCAGGTAAAATATTTTCTAGGTAAACGAAGGGTAAGACCTAATTTTTGTTGATAGTAAATCTAAAGATGGATAATAATGCGCTTTTAAAACTTTGGCTAAAAGACAATTAGGTTGTGATAAATTGCGCTAAACCTGTTTTGCTAACAAAGCCTTATTAAACAAAAAAAATATTTTTAAAACCCATCTAATAAAGCTCGAAATTAACTATTATTTCGGCAAAAGCAAACGCATTTATCGAACAGTAGTATAGTTATGTTGAGTCTGGAATATTGTATCTTCAAGGATCAATAGTACTAATATTAATTATCTTTTTATTATCTAGATTAATAATTAAAAGGATTTATTTTTAATCTAAAATAAACTAACTAATTTAACTAACTATAAAGCGACAGAGAGTAAATTAAGAAAATACTTTTGGACAACTTATATGAGATAATCAATACATAAGGAATAATCAATTTAGACATATTATTTTTGATTCATGCGATTTATTCACTTGGATTAAGTATCAATTAGGCGTTATCTTCTGGACTGATATTCTATTGTTCTCTCTTTCAAGTAACTAAGAATTATTCCATATGTTGATTCAAGCACCACTACCAACGCGCCACACCAACCCTTTTGTGATCAGCTCTCGAGCATTGCAAATATTTTCCAGGTAAACGAAGGGTAAGACTTAATTTTTGTTGATAGTAAATCTAAAGATGGATAATAATGCGCTTTTAAAACTTTGGCTAAAAGACAATTAGGTTGTGATAAATTGCGCTAAACCTGTTTTGCTAATAAAGCCTTATTAAACAAAAAAAATATTTTTAAAACCCATCTAATAAAGCTCGAAATTAACTATTATTTCGACAAAAGCAAGCGCATTTATCGAACAGTAGTATAGCTATGTTGAGTCTGGAATATTGTATCTTCAAGGATCAATAGTACTAATATTAATTATCTTTTTATTATCTAGATTAATAATTAAAAGGATTTATTTTTAATCTAAAATAAACTAACTAATTTAACTAACTATAGAGCGACAGAGAGTAAATTAAGAAAATACTTTTGGACAACTTATATGAGATAATCAATACATAAGAAATAATCAATCTAGACATATTATTTTTGATTCATGCGATTTATTCACTTGGCTTAATCCGTAAAAATTCTTAAATTATATTAATATCTCTTTCGAGGTTACTAACAACTGATTCTAAGTTGATTAATTAAAATTTTTTTTAATAAAAACTCCTATTGTCGTATTAACTTGATCTATAGATTCTTTTATTTTGACCTTATTTTGGTAAATTTTCGTCGCTTTATTTTTAGGGTTGCAATCAACTTTGTTTAATTGTGATAATCTACTCTTAGACAGGAATTTTTGCTCCACTGAATAAGTACATTCGACTTAAATCAATAATTTAAATTATCAAAACAAAAATAAAAACAAGTATTTATCTCATAAATCAAATAATAATAAAATGTCTTAGGTTTTATCCCTTTAGGAACTTAAGGGATTTAGTTCATATTGGTAAAGGGAAACATAATAAAATAGGAAAAATAATAAAACATAAGAAAATCTAATAACTTCTAAAGAACTTATATAAGATCCTCAGTCTTGATAACTTTTTTTTCCTAAGCTGTTTTTGAAGGTTGTCTTAGAGTATTTTTTCTTTTTATTCGATGTCTAATTGACGTCCTATCGACCTTTCCTTTTAAGTTGCCCCTTAGGGTATTTCTATTCGACGTATAATTTAGGCTGTGGTTGATTCTTGCTCGAAAAATACAACCGTGTCCAATGGTTTAGGCCGTATTGTTTAATAGGTAGGCCCATTTTGCTTTTTTTGGCGTGTTTTTTGTCTTTTTTTGATTTCATAAGTTTTTCTGAGTATAAAATATGAAATCAAGAAATTAGGAGTATTGAATTTATTGAATTTAATGAAAAATCATCCAAAATTAAGCCAAGCATGTGTTAAAATATGTGTAAATTATGATTTATCAAATATATCCCCACGTAAGCTTTTGTTTGTTCTCAAGTAAAAATTCTCAACTGATAATTAAAATTAACTTCCTTAATTCATAATCATCGTTAATAATGTTTTATCATAATTCATAGATAATTTATACATGAACAACATAACTGAAAGAGTTAAAAATTTAAAAAATCTAAGTAATAAATATTTACAGCACGAAAACATAGGTGTTTCCCCTTAACTAAATAATTACCTCTAATTCAAAATCGATAAGAATTGACATTCTCGCTAAAGATTCACTCAAATCACTGAAGGTGTTTAAGGTTCAAATTTAGCACTTAAAAGTCAAACATGAAAAGTCAATCCCATAAACTTGCATAAAAATCAAATCTTCACCACTATACAATGAGATGATACACAAATTAAAACGTCTTTAAAAGATTATAATGAGGCTTTGATTAAAGGTGTGGATATATGTTGAATTAGAAAGTTTAGAATCGAGATTAAATTGATAAATTACCTAACTCGAAATAATGAACTAATAATTATTAATTACATTAATAACACGAGCTTTTTTTAAAGATTTGAATTTAACTGTTTAAGTTTATAAAACATAAAATTAATGATGGTTATTCTTTCAACTTTTTTTTTAATAAGAACATACAATAATAAGATAGAATTTAACAACAGAAATAGATAACATAGACAACTGTTCAACTTAAATCTTGACAAAGGGACGTTTAAAAGATTAAGGGAAGTAAAAATTTGGTTTTAGGTTAATATTAATTAGTGACTCAAGAAATGATTTATTAGGTTAAAAAGGGGTCAACTAGGGGTTAATTATTAAGGTAGGTTTTTTATGGAGTAAGTGGGTTAAAACTTAGATGTCTTTATCATCTCAGTATATCAAATAAAAAATGTGGTCTCGCCAAATATAATCGAAGCAAGTTTTAGAATAACAATTTAATGTTAACACACTCATAATAAAAAAAGTGAGTAAGAAAAATATATACTCTAAAAGGTTCAAAATCATAGAAATTATGGTTTTTGATGTCAAAATTATAAATTTCAAACTTTAAAGTAATATTTAAGATTAGAGAAACAACTTAAAAATTTTTAATTCAGAAAATAGACTTATTATGCTTGATTCTCTAATATCTTAAAGTTTAAACAATCAATTCATAATATCTATTACTTAATCTAAAACATATCAACAAAAATCATAAATCGAAATAAGTTTCATTCTACTAGTAATATTAGAAAATTATTTAGGACAAAACATAATTTAGAGATTTTTTGATAATAATTTAAATAATCTCCCCATACTTAAGATGTACATTGTCCTCAATGTAAAAAAAATGGAGAATAACAATATAATTAGAAATCATAGGAGAGGGAAAGAAGTGAAATTTCTTAAATTGTGGATGAAATCCTTAGAAAATAACAAATGATGAACAGGATAACTAGGCAGAGGTGAAGGTGGGGGAGAATACTCCGGTAGTGTTTTTATTCCTTTAGTGGCATTTTGAACCTTTGTAAACTGCGAAGTCATCAATAAAAACAGTCGGATATAAAAGAAATCGAACTATACTAATAAAAGTTTTAAACAAGGAAGGTAAACAAATGAACAATAAAAGTGAATAAAAATAGAAACAAAATTAAAGGGACTCAAAGGTCTTTATAATCGGATGGATCGCGAGGTGGTGGAGGCGGCGATATGTGAAAGTGATAACAAATCCGTTGAAGAGTTGCCTCGATGCCGTCAAATCGTCAAGCAGTGTCACTAAATTATTGAGTACAATAATGCTCGAACCGAGTGAGGCGTTCAGAGATGTCTGAATGTCTGAAAGTGAAGTAGCTGCATGAACTAGTTGGCGAGGAGTGTGGCGCTAAAGGTTGCTCCTCGTGCTGTAGAGGGACATCATCAGTAATATCCTTTAGGTCATTGGTGGCTTGTGATAGCCTAAACTGGGGAGGATCAAACTCATGGCGGCGCTTAATCACTCACATGTGGAGTATCATCTGAATGCCCTGTAGGGACATTTGTCCTATCAGTGTGAGGACTGAGCAGCAGTGTTGAGGAGTCGAAAATACCGAGCCAGACGTGTTATGTAAGGACCTACAGAGATAACCTCTGTCTGACGTTGGATGGCGGGAGCTATGAAGTAGGCTAAGTCGAAGACGTGCTCGTTCGCCATGCACCATATATAGGCGTCGTGAGTGTTGACGACGTCGGTTCGCTCTCGCCTACCTGTCAATGTATGAGCTAAGATGGCGTGTAAGTACCTTAAGGGTGAGGCGAGAGCTGTCGCCTTATAGTGACTGAGGTTTTTGGTGGCCGAGACGGGGGTTAAGTTATTCCAACATTTAGAAGGAGAGTAATAGGTGTGACGATTGAAATTCTCAAGAACATTATCCATGAATTCGTTTGTGTAGAGTCCCAAGGCAGCCTTGAACTGTGGGACACTCAGCTCACGTACAATGTCTTCGAGACAGAATTGGAATATGCCAGGGTTATCGTGGTTCGTCATCACTGTCTGGAGGTAGAATGTGGAACAGAGCTCCAAAGTGTGCTGCAAGTATGTGGGTTTGACGATTGGTTAAGAGGACCCGGATGTCGTCGGCTAGTTAGAAATGGTATAAAGTGGCTCAATTAATGCATATCTCCATGTTGAGGGGTAACGCGCGAAGTATCTGAAAGTGGTCTTGGGATCTTGGAGGAAACAGTAGGAATGGATGGCGCACTTTGACGGAGGCGCTCGCGAAAGTTGCACCGAGTTTTTTTCTCTTTATAGTTGCAAGGGCAGCGATTTTTTTCCCACTTGGGGGAATCATTATAAACTTGAAAAAGAAAATAAAGATTTTTTATAAATCAACTAATAATGCCAGCGAAACAATAATTTTATCTGAGTATAATCGTATAATAGTTCATCACATAGTTTGACATGTAAATACTAGTATGAATTAAAACAAGTTCGTTATTGTTATTAGCAATAGAATTTGAAAAGGAAAATAAAATCCACTAAGTTCTCAAGATTCTTAAGGAAAATAAAGCTTATAAAATCCAACTAACTTAAACTATTAAAAGAATTATCGCATTTGAAATAAAAATTGAAATAATGGAAATAATAGTAAGAACAAAGAATAACATCATATAAATAGTTAAAAATAAATGAATAAGCGACAGTGGTTAAGCATTATGAACTGACGAGGCTGTAGGAGTGGTTGCATGTACGTGTACGTGTCCATACGATACGTTTGCTTAACGTAAAATGCCTTTTGAATTATGTAATGCTGCTGCCACCTTTCAGTGTTGCATGCTAGCTATCTTTGATGAACTCGTGGAAGTTATTATTGAGGTATTCATGGATGACTTTTCGGTATTTGGTAATTCTTTCTATCCCTGGCTTGAAAATTTAAAACAAGTTTTAATGAGATGCGAGGAAACGAACCTTATACTTAATTTGGAAGAGTGTCGCTTCTAATAGCCTTAATTGAACTGAGAGGAGGTAATTTTTCTATTTCAATTTTTGCATGTCAGGCTATATGATGAACTATTATAGTATTATACTAGGATAAAACAATTGTTTGGCTGACATTATTAGTTGATTTATAGAAAATCTTTTTCTTTTTAAGATTTATAATGACTCCCCCACGTGGGAAAAAAATTGATGTCTTCGTCGCTAAAATACGGAAAGGACTCAGTGTAACCTATTCGAGCCTCCGTCAAAGTGCACCATCCATTCCTTCTGTTTCCTCCAGGATTATAGGAGGACCACATTTAGATACTTCGCGCGTGATCCTTCAGTGTGTGGAGGTGCATTGATTGGGCCGTTTTAGAGCAGTTCTAACTAGTTGACGACGTTCAGGCCCTCATGACTACTGATCCATAAGGGCAATTCTTCGAGACGTTCAGGCCCTCATGACTACTGAGCCCATATACCTAGAGCTGACTTTGGAGCTCTGTTCCATATTCCACCTCTAGACGGTATGACGAACCATGATGAATGGTACAGTCTAATTTCGTCTCGGAGGCATTGTAAGTGAGCTGAGTGTTTCATAGTTCGGGGCTGCCTTGGGACTCTACACCGACGAATTTATAGAGGACAATGATATTGAGAATTTCAATCGCAACATCCATTACTCCCTTTCTAAATTTTGGAATAAGGTAGGCAAGCGAGCACTAGTGTCGTCAATACTCACGATGCCAACTTCTTATGGTGCATGGCGAACGGGCTCGTCTTCGACTTGACCTACTTCATAACTCGCGCCATCCAACATCAGACAGAGCAACGTAGGAGAGTGGTCATCTGTATGAGTCCTTATATGGCTCGGTATTTTGGGCTCCTCAACATCGTCGTTCAGTCCTTGTCACTCACACTGATAGGACAAATGTCTTCATAAGGCATCTAGACGATGCTACATATGAGAATGAGTGAACGTTGCTATGGGTTTGATCCTCCTCAGTATAGGCTATCACAAGCAATTCACTTTCAGACATCTCTGAACGTCTTACTAGGTTCAAGTATTATTGTACTCAACAATTTAATAACACTGCTGGACGATTTGATGGCATCGAGGCGACTATTCAGCAGATTCATCTTCACTTTCACATATCGCCGCCTCCACCTCATTGTAATCTATCAGATGACGAGGACCTTTTATTTTCACTTTTATTTTTCATTTGTTTACATTGTTTAGAACTTTTATTAGTATATTTCGATTTCTTATATCTCCGGTTGTCTAATTCTCATGTAAATATAACGTACACTAACAGAATTCCTTAAAAATTTTTATTGTTGACTTTGTAGTTTATAAAGGTTCAAGGTACCACTAAAGGAACGAACACACAAAACCGGAGTACTCTCCCCTACTTTCACCTCTGCCTAGTTATGTTGTGCATTGTAGGAACCCATTTATGTCTGATCGCTGAAATTAGAGCTTTAAAATTTATAAAAGAATGATTGAACCTAGAAATTAACACTGACAACGATTAAAGGCAAGTGTACCTATCGAACAGTAGTATAGTTAAGGCAAGATTGGATTAACGAACCCAAAAGAAATAAAAGTACTAATACAAACTTTCTTTTTATTATTTAGCCTAAAATAAATAAAGTTGTTATTTAATCTAAATTTAACGAACTGTTAAGCTAAAGACACAAAGGCAAAAAGAACGAATTGGGAAAATAACTTTAGGAAAAACTCAGTTGATTAAGACGATACCCTTAGGAAGAATCCACCTAGACTTCACTCGTTGTTAACCCCTGAACTATATGATTTATTTATTTAGTTTAATCCATAGGACTCCCTATCGTATATTAAACCATCTCTCGAAGCGAATATCGTCTAACATTAGATTAATTAGTGAAACTCTCGTTCTCTTATAATAACCCCTTAGAATAGTAGTAAATCGATTTATGGACTCCCATATTAGGTTTCACCCTAATCCGACAAAATCTCGTCACCCTATCTCTAGGCGTGCTGTAACACCCCTTACCCGTATTCAACGTCGGAATAGGGTACGAGGCATTACCGGAATTGCAAATTTATTTATCAAACATTTTATTTCATTTAGCATTTATATTTGAAACCCATCAAAATCAAACATATTGTCCCTTAAATATATTTATTTTTATCGACATGCCTTACTTGAATTTATTACTCGTTTCATCATACTTAATTACCTTGTATTATAATATTAAAGATAATCTCATATTTACATGTCGTGATAAATATCATTCACTCGCCGTTTCTTTATAAACATAAAACAGTTAATTTATCATATCAATATTTCACGTACTATCAACTTATATTTCCTTATATCACTTAATTAAGTTCACGAACTTACTCGGTTGAATTTGTAGAAATATCAAAATTGGGGGCACTTTGGAAATTTTCTATTTTCATTGATTTTTCAGTCAATCTTAATCTAAATTAATAATTTCATTCAGTTTTGCAAATTTTAAATAATAAAATAATCCATTTTATGCAAATTGATCATTTTCACAATTTTACAAAATTAATCACAAAGTTTTACTTTTATTCAATTTAGTCCCTGAGCCTAAAACATTTCAAATTAGCCATACTACCTAAATATTCATACATATTTTCCTCCTCCTCCTCTCCATTCCACATCCTTAATGTATATAACATGCTATAAGTAACATTGTCAATAATTTCATTAATTACTCATAAGTATATTCAAAACTGTCCATTTGAGTTATAGTCACTAAATTATTTATTTCCGGAGCTACAGAACTCCAAATGAAGCACCGTTAATTTTTACTGAAACTAGACTCACATATATTCATACCATAAAATTTCCAGAATTTTTAGCCTAGCCAATTAGTACAGTTTATTCATCAAAGTCACCCCTGTTCTGCTGTCTGGCAGTTCTGACCCTTCTTCACTAAAAATTAATTATCTCCTCATACACAATTCATATGATGTTCTTGTTTATTTATATTGAAAATAGACTCATTCAGAATTCTATACATATAAACTTAAGCCCCTAATTATTTTTCTCCAATTTTTTATGATTTTCCAAAGTCAGAACAGGGGATCCTGAAATCCCTTTAAACCAGTCTTACAAAAATATAAATATCTCAAATTACAGAATTCCTTTGCTTTCCCTGTTTCTTTCATATGAAATTAGACTCAATAAGCTTTAATTTCATATATCATTCAACTTCTAATTCAACTTCTACGATTTTTCGGTGATTTGTCAAAGTTACTCTACTGCTGCTGTCCAAAACAGTTTTGTTATAGCTTATTTTACAATTAAATCCTTTACCCAATTCTAACTTCAAATTCTTTCAATTAAACCACTAATTCATCTTTTTGTTCATCCTATGCTATATTCAACAGCTTTAAAACTTCAAAAAACTTCAACTTAAATTCATCAAAACTTTGTTCTAAAACTTATAAAGCATCAAAATTAAAAGAGAAGGACTAAATTAACTTACCAATTAAACTTCCAAGCTTCAAACCATCAATTTCTCCTTTTTCTTCCCCTGCTTTCGTCTTGTTCTCTGTTTCTTTTCTGGTATTCTCCCCCTTCTTTTCTTTTGTTTTTGTTTGTATATATATATAATATTATAATAATATAATAATAATAATAATATATAATATAATAACATACTTTAAAAAATCTCAGATTTTTCATACTTAACCGCCTCAACTTTACAAAATGGTATAATTACCATTTTGGTCCTTCATAATTTCTTTTAATCTATAATTCAACTTTTACACCTTTTTCAATTTAGTCCTTTTCATTTAATTACATATCCAAACGTTAAAATTTCTCAACTAAACTTTAATAATAACTTAATGACACTCCATAAATATTTTTAGAAATATTTATGGCTCACTTTATGAATTCGAGCTCTCAATACCTTGTTTTTGGCCCAATTTTTCTAATTAATTCTTTTAGTTCACAAAATTCACTAATTTTAAAATATTTCTAAAATCACACTTAACTTATAATTATCAATTAACAAAGTTTTCTAACTTTTTCGTCAGATTTAGAAATCTCAAATCACTGTTCCGACACTATTGAAATTGGGCTGTTACACGTGCGATCGACTCCGCTTAATTATGTTAGATTTACTCTTAGGTAGGGTCTATTCCTCCACCTAAGCATATCAAATTTAGATTAAGCATGCACAATTAGGAACAAACTAAGTATTCATCATATAATTTAGAAAATAATAACAAGATCTATCATAGGTTTCATCCCTAGGTATTTAAAGGGTTTAGTTCATAACAAAATAAGAAAACATCTTAAGAGAAAAGTTAAAACAAAACATAAAAAATCTTTAAAACTCCTTGAAAGAATTGAAGGAGAAATTCGCTGTCTTGAGTAGAACTCCGGCTTTTTCGGATGAATCAATTGGCTATCTTCGACTTATTCCCACAATTTTGACCTTTTCGGTTTGGCTTCTTGGCCTAGCTAATCGCCCCTTTCAAATGTGGTACTTAGGGGGTTTATATAGGCTATTGGAATGTAAATCTTTCTCTCTAAGTATCTTTTTCCGACTGAATTTGTCTAATGCCACGAATGGGACACGGCCATGTCACACGTCCGTATGACGAGTGTTTGAGCCGTGTTTAGATTTTTTAATGAGGCACAGTCGTGTAAATCGGGGGTCAGGTCGTGTTTTGGATGCTCGACAAGGCACGACTATGTGATCTTTGGGCCAGGCCGGGTCGATTTTGTGATATGGCCCATTTACTACGTTTTGGGCTCGTTTTATGTTTTCATCTTCGAGTGCTTTCCTGGGTATAAGACATGAAAAGAAAAGATTAAGAGCACCCTTTTTCATGAATTATGGGATAAATCATCCAAAAGTAAGATAAATGTGGGATTAAAATATGTTATAATTTCTATTTATCGAATACCCCCACACTTAAGCTTTTGCTTGTCCTGAAGCAAAATTCTTAACTTACAATTAAAACGAAATTTGCATAATTCACAATTTCTATCAACAATGTCTTACCATAATTCGAAGATAATTTATACATGGATAATTCAACTAAAGTAGTCCTAAAGTTTCAAACAAGATAAGTCATTTATTTGTATTATAAAATCATAGGTGTCTCCCCTTATCTGAATAATTACCTTTAATTCAAAACCTACAAGTATTGGCATCCTCACAAAAGATTCACTCATAGAGTGTTTAAGGTTCAAAGTTAAGAGATCACTCATATGTCGAAACTGAAAAGTTAATCCTATAAGCTTGCCTAAAAATCAAATCTCCACAACTGCAAAATGAGATGATAAATAGATTAAAAGGTCTTTGTCAGGGTTGTAATGGGGCTAGGGTTAAATGTGTGGGTAAAGGCTGAATTAGAAGCTTAGAATCGAGATTGAATTGATAAATTACCTATCCAAAAATTCTTAAAATAATAATAACTTAAAATAATAATCCTAATATTACGAGCTTTTTCTTCTTTTAATGATTAGACTTTAGCTGTACAAGCTCGCTTTTCATAACACTAATATTGAATACACTTTTAATTTTTTTTTGAGAACAAACTAAGTAATAAAAGATGAATTTCACTACCAAAATAATATAATTAGGTAACTAATTAAATCCAATTTCGATATAAGGGTAGTCAAAAGGAAGGGTGATAACAAATACAAAGGGTTTTGGGTTATTAGTAGGTGAGCCAGTAAAAAGGGTTGTTAGGATCAACTGGGTTTCACTAGGGGTTAATTGTGGAGGTAGGCTTTTTTGTGGAGTAAGTGGGTTAGAATCTAGGTTCCTTAATCATATCTGTATTATCAAATCAAAAGTGTGGTTTCAACATGTATAAACAAGGCAAGTTCTAGAATAACAGTTCATAGTTAACACACTCATAATTAATAAAGTGAGCACGAAAAAGAATTATGCTCTATAAGGCTCAAAATCTCAAAAAAATTATGGGTGTTTTTGACATCATCCTCGTAAATTTTAAATTTTAAGGTAATATTCAAATTCAGGTTAACAACCTAGTGACAATTTTAATTTTGAAAAATAGACTTATCATGCTTGATTCTCTAGTATTCTTCAAATTTAATTATCAATGTACAATTATCAATAACTTACTCTAAAACACATCAATAAAAATCATAAATCATTAGAAATTTCATCCTAATTAGTAATATGAGAAAATTACTTAAAACTATGATTAAAATCAGAGATTTGAGAATAATGAAAAAAAATTAGGCATAATTACTATTTATCCCCCACACCTAAAATGTACATTGCCCTCAATGTACAAAGATAGATATGACCTTTAAGGGATAAATCAAAAGAGAAGAGGAAAGAATGAACCCTAAATTTTGGATGGATTCCTTGGAGGATGTGGAGAATACGTGGCGTCAGGTGACTTATTGAATTTCTCCTAGTTATGTGTTTGTGTATGTGGAGTGAGCAATTTATTTTGCAAAGTCACTAGTTAACAATCTTGGTGGTGTAATAGATATGTGCTAGGGATACTCGAATAGTTAGATAGCTAATTATAAAAGTTTGCAATAAAATAAAAAAAATGTTCAAATTAAAAACTAAAAATAAAGAAAAGGAAGTTAAAGATAACAAATTAAGAAGACTCAGAGGTCCTCATCATTGGTCGGGTCCTGTGGTAGTGCTGGTGATGAGATATGGAGGTGCTGGCATATCTGTTGAAGGGTGGCCTCTATCGCATCAAAACGTAGAGTATTTTCAACAAAATACTGCTCCAACTGGTCGAGTCGTGTAGAGATATCCGCTAATGAGGCTGTTGCATGGGATGGCTGTTGGCTCGGAATCGATGCCTCCTGTGATGGTAGTTGGAAATCGTCAGTAATTTCCTCGGGCTCCCCCTCGTCTGTGGAAGTTAGTAATCGGTACTGAGAGGGGTCGGTCCATCAATGGTGTTTAATCAGCCTCATGTGTAGCATCGTCTGGATGCCATGAGGTGCCATTTGCCCAACCAACGTGAGGGAGGATCTTTGGTCGTCGGTGCTAAGGAGGCTGAAGTGTCGAGCCAGCCGTGTTATGTGTGCCCATCGATAGAATTCCCTTCCTGTGTGCCTCTGTTTGATGCTGAATTGCGCATGCGATGAAATATGCTAGGTCAAAAACATGCCCTTCTAACATGCACGATAAGTAGTAAACATCATGCTCGTTTACCATGCCGGTGCTCTCACGTCGTCTTATGATGGTGTGAGTGAGAATGGCGTGAATGTACCTTTGGGGTGGGAGAAGGGCTGTCGCTTTAGAGCGACTGGGTCGTAGGTGTTTGTGGTGGGGCCTAAGCTGCGCCAACAATTGAACGAAGTGTAGTGGCGCTGATGGTTTAATCCGGAGAGGGGGTTTGCTTCAATAAATTTCAGTGTATAAAGTTCGAGTGCTGAACCGAATTATGGTACGCTTAGTCAACGTATCGTGCCCCCTAAATGAAATTGGATGGTACTCGGGTCATCGAACTGTGCCATCACTGTCTACAATGTGAAAGTGGTGCAGAATTCTAGTGTGAGCTCCAAGTATGTTGGCTCGATGATTAAGAAAAACTGCTCCAACGAGTCTGTCGAGATGAAGGCTCGAATATCAGTTGCGAGCCCGACTTGTTCCAGTGCGTCCCAATCGATGCACCTACCGGTGCCGAGGGGTCTATCTCGGATTGCCTTATAACGCTCTTATTGAGCTGCCTGAGGAAACTGGAGGAATGGGTGTCGTAGTTCGGAAGAAGCACTTGCTGGGGATGTTCCGGGCCCCTTTCTTTTCTTGCTTGGGGCAGCTGTGGATCGTTTTGGTCGTGATGACGACATTTGTACCTGAATTTATAAATCAAATATAAAAGCAAGTTCTTTTGATCAAGCCTCAACAATAATATAGCCAAAATATATTCCACACTAAATCAAGCAAAATTTGAAAAGTTAGAATCTTAAGCATGTTAATTAGTAGAAATTATTTGATAGCTGTGATTATTTTAAACAAAGAAATGTATCAATCTTATTAATTCTAAAATGCAAGAATTTATTCCTAAATATTAGAATGAACAAGAAATCTAGCAAATAGCAACTAATTAATCACAATAAATTTTCATGGGTACTGACTTTTTAAGACAAGTTCCTCAATATAAATCATGTTTTACTACTAAAACTAAACAAAAGATAAAAATAAAGCAAAGTGACATAATGTTTATCAAGTTTAAGTCCAGAGAAAGGGGACCAGAGATTGTGAGGGTGTAAATTGATTTAGCACGGGCGGAGCACAGTGATGCTGTGGCGATTTTTGCAGGTGCGAGGTTGTGGAGAGGGCTTGGTTTGCTGCAGCACAGTGGTGGTGAGGGCGTGCGGGTGGTTTTTTTTGTGAGGTTTTTGTAGAGAAATGAGAGTTAAGGAGGTTTTGGTAAAGTGGGGAATATGGGTGTGGCCGGATTTCGAGAGGTGGGATGCTGAAAATTGATTTTAGGCTAGAATTTGGGAAAGTGACGGTTTAATTTGGTTAAATAGGGGAGAGGACATGGGCCATCGCCACGCTTGTGCTCTGTTTTAAAGTGCTCGTATTTTGTGATTTTAAATTTTAGGCACGTTTAGAGGGACTTGCCACGGCCGTGTTGCATATGACACGCCCGTGCTCGACAAGTTAGTAACCTCGCACGGTTAGGTGGCTCGGGCGTGTGTATCCTGTGCTCAACAAGTCAGTAACCTCGCTCGGGTAGTTAGCACGGGCATGGCCTAGAATCGTAGCCCGTGTTGGGAAAAAAATTCTTCTCTGTTTGTGCACGACTACTGGCTCGCCCGTGGTTTGTTCCCTGTCTTCCACATGGCTATGGGGACGCCCCTGTTCCAAGCTATGTGGTTTAAAACCTCCATTTTTATTAGACTAATTTAGTATGGAGTTAGATACTAAATAAAAAAAAAAAAAAGATATTTGTGAAGTAGTGCTCGGGTTGCCTCCCGAGAAGCGCTTATTTATAGTCTTAAGCTAGACTTTTCTTGTTTTCGGTTCTAAAAGAACGTTCATGGAGCAGAAGCTCCTCTCTCATATTTTCAAAATCTGCACCATTATAAATTTTAAGTCAGTGACCGTTTACCTTGAATGTGTCCTTAGTGGGGTGAGTTACATCGATTGTGCCGTATGAAAAGATTGTTTTGATAATGAATGGGCCCGACCATCTTGATTTCAGCTTCCTAGGGAATAGTTTAAGTCTTGAGTTGTATAGCAGGACCAGGTCCCCTATTTCGAATTGTTTCGACCTCTTTAAACGAGCATCGTGACGTCGCTTTATTGCCTTCTTGTATAGTGTCGAGTTTTCGTAGGCATCAGCTCTCCTTTCGTCTAACTCGTTCATCTGCATCATTCTTTTCTTTCCTACAATTTTAAGATCAAAATTCAAAAACTTTATTGCCCAAAAAACTTTGTGTTCTAACTCGAATGGTAGGTGACAGCTTTTCCCGTATACAAGTTTGTATGGGGATGTCCCTAGAGGTGTTTTAAATGCTGTTCTATAGGTCCGTAAGGCATCATCTACTTTTAATGTCCAATCTTTTCTATTTGGTTCAACCGTCTTTTCTAGGATGCGCTTAAGTTCTCGGTTTGCTACTTCAACTTACCCACTGGTTTGAGGGTGATATGGGGTAGCTGTCCTGTGGTATGCTCTATATTTCTTTAGAACTTTTTCAAATTGAGTATTACAGAAATGAGTACCCCTATCACTAATGATAGCTCTCGGTGTTCCAAATCGAGGGAAGAGTTTCTTGAGAAACTTAACTACTACCCTAGCATCATTGGTAGGTAAAGCTTCCGCTTCTACCCATTTTGATATATAATCAACTGCCACTAGGATGTATTTATTTCCAAATGAACTTGGAAATGGTCCCATAAAATCAATACCCCATACATTAAATATTTCACATGATAGCATATATATTTAAGGCATTTCATCTCGTTTAGAAATATTACCTGTTCTTTGGCATTTATCACACGAAGTAACATACCTGTTGGCATCTTTGAATAGAGTGGGCCAATAAAAACCTGATTTGAGTATTTTATGTGCTATCTTGATGCCAATAAAAACACGGGCACTTTAAAACAGAGCACGGGCGTGGCGATGACCCGTGTCCCCTCCCCTATTTAACCAAATTAAACCGTCACTTTCCTAAAACCTACCCTAAAATCAATTTTAAGCATCCCTCCCAAAATTCGGCCACACCCATATTCCCCACCTTATCAAAACATCCTTAACTCCCATTTCTATCCAAAAACCTCAAAAAAAAAAAAATAAACCACTCCCACGCCCTCTCCACAGTTGTGCACCTACAGAAATCGCCACAGCACCACCGTGCTTCGCCCGTGCTAGATCAGTTTACACCCTCACAATCCCTGGTCCCCTTTTTCTTGAGTTAAAACTTGATAAACATTATGTCACTTTGCTTTATTTTTATCTTTTATTTAGTTTTAGTAGTAAAGCATGATTTATATTTAGGAACTTGTCTCAAAAAGTCAGTACCCATGAATATATATTGTGATGAATTGGTTGCTATTTGCTAGATTTCATGTTCATTCTAATATTTAGGAGTAAATTCTTGCATTTTAGAATTAATAAGATTGATAAATTTCTTTGTTTAAAATAATCATTGCTGTCAAATAATTTCTACTGATTAACATGCTTAAGATTCTAACTTTTCAAATTTTTCTTGATTTTTTGTGAAATATTCTGGCTATATTATTGTTGGGGCTTGATCAAAAGAACTTGCATTATATTTGATTAATAAATTTAGGTACAGATGTTGTCATCACGACCAAAGCGATCCATAGCCGCCCCAAGCAAGAAAAGAAAACGGCCCGGATCATCTTCAGCAAGTGCTTCTTCCGAACTACGACACCCATTCTTTCGATTTCCTCAGGCAGCTCAGGAAGAGCGTTCGGCACTGGTAGGTGCATCGATTGGGATGCACTGGAACAAGTCGGGCTCACAACTGATATTCGAGACTTCATCTAGACCGACCTGTGGGAGCAGTTTTTCTCAATAATCGGGCCCACATACTTGGAGCTCATACAAGAATCTTGCACCACTTTCACATTGCAGACAGTGATGGCACAGTTCGACGACTCGGGTACCATCCAATTTTGTTTAGGGGGCACGGTACGTCGACTGAGCGTACTGTAATTCGGTTCAGTATTCAGACTTTATACACTGAAATTTATAGAAGCAAACCTACTCTGCGGATTAAACCGTCAGCTCCACTGCACTTCGCTCATCTGCTGGCGTAGCCTAGGCCCCACCACAAGCACCCACGACCCAGTCGACAGCCCTTCCCACCCTTAAGTTATATTCACGCCATTCTCGCTCTCACCATCATAGGACGACGTGAGAGCACCGGCGTGGTAAACGAGCACGATATCTAATACCTATCGTGCATGTCAGAAGGGCATGTTTTTGACCTGATATATTTCATTACATGCGCCATTCAGCATCAAACAGAGGCACACAGGAAGGGAATTCTATCGATGGGCCCATATATAACACGGCTGGCTCGACACTTCAGTCTCCTTAACACCTACGACCAGAGATCCTCCCTCACGATGATTGGGCAGAAGGCACCTCAGGGCATCCAGACGATGCTATACGTGAGGATGATTAAACACCATCGAGGGACTACCCCCTTCAGTATCGATTAGTGGCACCTACAGACGAGGGGGAGCCCGATGACAGTACTGATGATATCTCACCACCATCATAGTGGGCACCGATTTCGAGCCAGCGGCCATCCCATGCAGGAACCTCATTAGCGGATATCTCTGCACGACTTGACCAGTTGGAGTAGTATTTCGTTGAAAATACTCGATGTTTTGATGGGATAAAGGCCACCCTTCAGCAGATATGCCAGCACCTCCATATCTCATCACCAGCACTACCACAGGACCCGACCAATGATGAGGACCTCTGAGTCCTCTTAATTTGTTATCTTTAATTTTTTTTCTTTATTTTAAGTTTTTATTATTAGTTTTTAATTTGAACCTTTTTATTTTATTTTATTGCAAACTTTTATCATTTGCTATCTAACTATTCGAGTATCCTTAACACATATCTATTACACTACCAAGATTGTTAACTAGTGACTTTGCAAAATAAATTGCACACTCCACATACACAAACACATAACTAGGAGGAATTCAATAAGTCACCTGACGCCACGTATTCTCCACATCCTCCAAGGAATCCATCTAAAATTCAGGGAGTATTCTTTCCCCTTCTTTTTTGATTTATCCCTTAAAGGTTATGTCTATTTTTGTACATTGAGGGCAATGTACATCTTAAGGTAATTCCCTTTGATCAAAATATGATTTGATTAGTTACCGAATTAGATTATACTATGAGTTGATTTCATTCGTTATTATTAGTTTTTTCATATAAAAAAATCGAAGTATATTCGGTATTTAGTGGTGAACTTATATAGTTAAAAAGTTTAGGTTCCAAAAGAAAAGCTCGTTTTGTTAGGATTATTATCAGTTAATGTAAATATTATCTCAATATTTCTAGGTAGGTACTTGTCGATTCAGTCTCGAACCTAACTTTCTAATTTCAGCCTTTATCCACACCTTTAGCCCTAGCCCCGTTACAACCCTAACAAAGACCTTTTGATCTGTTTATTATCTCATTTTACAGTGGTGGAGATTTGATTTTCAGGCAAGCCTATGGGATTAACTTTTCAGGTTCGACTTAATATTGATTTTTCCTCAACCTTAAAACTTAAGAGTGATTTGATTGAATCCTTTGTAAGGATGTCAATCCTTGTAGGTTTTGAATTAAAGATAATTATTCTGGTAAGGGGAGACACCTATATTTTCGCAATACAAGTACATGACTTAACTTGTTTGAATCTTTAGGACTATTTGATTTGAATTATCCATGTATAAATTATCTATGAATTATGATAAGACATTATTGATAGAAATTTTGAATTATGGAAAGTTCGTTTTAATTGTAAATTGAGAATTTTGCTTGAGGACAAGCAAAAGCTTAAGTGTGGGGGTATTTGATAAACCGTAATTATAACATATTTAATCCCACATTTAGCTTACTTTTGGATGATTTATCCCTTGATTCATGTAAAAAGGTGTTCTTAATCGTTTATTTTCATGTCTTATATCCAGGAAAGCAGTTGAGGATAAAAAGAACATAAAACAGGCCCAAAACGGAGTAAATGGGCCATATCACAAAATTGACACGGCCTTGCCCAAAGATCACACGGTCGTGCCTTATCGAGCATCTAGAATACGGCCTGGTCCCTGATTTACACAGACATGCCTCATTAAGAAATTCGAACACGGCTCAAAGACTCGTCACACGATTTAAAGTCGATCTACACGGGCGTGTGTCGTGGCCGTGTCCCTGTCGTTGGAAAGAGCAATTTCAGTCGAAAAAGGATATTTATGGAGAAAGAATTGCATTCCAAGAGCCTGTATAAACCCCCTAAGTACCACACTTTATGGGGGCGGTTAGCTAGGCCAATGAGCCAAACTGAAAAGGTTAGAATTGTGGGAATCACTCGAAGATAGCCAGTTGATCCATCCAAAAAAGTCAGAATTCTACTCAAGTTGGCAGATTTCTGCTTCAATTTATTCAGGGAGTTTTAGGGATTTCTTATGTTTTATTTTATCTTTTCTCTTGAGATATTTTCTTATTTTGTTATGAACTAAATCCTTCAGATACCTGAAGGGGATGAAACTTATGATGGATCTTGTTATTATTTTCTGAATTATATGATAAATACTTAATTTGTTCTTAATTGTGCATGCTTAATCTAAGTTTGATGTGCTTAGGTGGAGGAATAGACACTACATAGGAGTCGATCTAGCATAATTAAGCGGAGTTGATTGCACGCCTAGAGATAGGGTGACGAGATTTTACCGGATTAGGGTGAAACCTAATATGTGAGTCAATAGATTGATTTATTGCTATTATAGGGGGTTATTATAAGAGAACGAGAGTTCCACTAATTAACCTAAGGTTAGACGTTATTCACCTCGAGAGGGTTTAATATACGTTAGGGAGTCTTACGGATCAAACTAAGTAAATAAATCGTATAGTTTAGGGGTTAGCAACGAGTGAAATCTAGGTGGATTCTTCCTAAGGGTATCGTCTTGATCTGAGTTTTTCCTAAAGTTATTTGCCCAATTCGTTCTTTTTGTCTTTGTGTCTTTAGCTTAGCAGTTCGTTAAATTTAGATTAAATAACAACTTCATTTATTTTAGGCTAAATAATAAAAAGAAAGTATTAGTACTTTTAGTTCCTTTGGGTTCGATAATCCGGTCTTGCCTTAGCTATACTATTGTTTGATAGGTACACTTGCCTTTAATCATTGTCAGAGTTAGTTTTTAGGTTCGATCATTCTTTTATACATTTTAAATATTTGATTTCAGCGATCAAGTCTGCCACGTTCCCACGGCCATGGTCCTAGGGCGTGTCAATTTACACGGTCGTCTCGTACGCTTGTGGGCCTGTACGTGTTATTTCGCCATGCCTGTTTTTTAGCCAATCTCGCCTGTGTCTGGAAAGTCAATATGTTGTCACGGTTAGGGTGCACGGGCGTGTCCTTCCTGTGGTTGGCAAGTTAGTAGCTTCACACGGTCGTGGGGCACGGTTGTGTCACTTTGTCGGTGCCCGTGGGGCAATGGTTGGATCCGTGACGTCGAAAAAGTGGTTGGGACTGAATCTCACGGCCTCTGCTATGTTAGTACGAGGATTTTGATGGTCCATACGGTTGCGGACGCGGCCGTGTGTAAGGCCGTGTGGCCAGGAAATCTGCAGTTCTAGTTAGTTTAAAAAGAGAAAGAGTAAGGAAAATAAAATAAAATAAAAGCAATTATAAAAGGTAGGGTTAGTGCTAGGGTTGCCTCTCGAGAAGGGTTCGTTTATAGTCTTAAGCTAGACTTTCCTCGTGTTTAAAAAATTTCAGGGAGGTTTGAAGGTTTGATTATCTTCCCTCTGGCTTACAATTTTATTTTCTAGATAAAGCTTGAGTCGAGAAGCGTTTACCTTGAAAGTGCCGAATGTTTGATTGCTTACCTCGGTTGTTCCGTGTGGGGAGCTTTTGTGTACCTTAAGAAGAACTGCCCCCTTCAGGTTTGTCGTGGTGATGTGAGGACCGACTATATCTAACAGTACCTGGTCTCCTATTTTGTACTGGTTTGATGTTCCTATGAGCTTTTCCAGTAGTTTCTCTGATTTGACTTCGTGTGGTTCTGGTTCTTCTTTGATCTATGTCTTCTGCTCGTCTAATTTATCGACCCTAAGGCTTTGTTCCTCGTATGCTTCTTCTTTGTTGGCTTGAGGTTCGTGTTTCGGCTCAGGTTTGTATCATTGTGGTGCTTCCTGCGGTGAAGGTTGAATAAATTAATTTTTGTCTATATTGACTTTCTAACCTTCATCGATTGTTGTCCTGGTCGAGTCGAGAGCTTGAAGGCTTATTGATTCGTTACCTACACAAAGTATGAGTTCGCTTGTGGCAACATCCATTTTTGTGTTAGTAGTTGCTAGGAAGGGTCTTCCTAAAATCAAAGGGATTAAATTATTCTCATCCATGTCTAGGATAATAAAATTCATTGGGAAAATAAATTTATCGATTTTGACAAGAACATCTTCGATAATGCTTCTAGGAATTCTAATAGTTTTATCAGCTAATCAAATACTCATCCTAGTTTGTTTGGGCTTCCCTAGGCCTGGTCGTTTAAACAATGTATAAGGCATGACATTTATGTTTGCCCCTAAATCAGCTAACGCATTATCAATAATTAAACTACCAATTAAACTTGGAATTTTAAAACTCCCTGGATCTTGTAGCTTCCGCGGTAGTTTATTTTGTAACATTGCTGAGCATGCTGCGTTTAATTCCACATGTGGCACTTCGTCTGATTTGCGTTTGTTTGTCAAAGGTTGTCTTAGAGCTTCAAGAAGATGTAAGTTAATATGTAATTTTTTCAAAAGTTTAAGAAACTTAGCAAACTATTCTTCTGTATCGTCTCTTTTCATGGCTTCGGGATAAGGTATGCATGGTTGGTACTCTTTAATTACCGATTTTGGCTTTTCTTGTGTTACCCCTACCTTTCCTTCGTCTACCCTGTTTGGTTCGTCAAACCCTTTGCTATCATGAGTTGTGATGGCTTGCGGTCGTTCTGACATTAGCTTTGTGAGTTGTTTGACTGCGTTAGTGACTTCCTTGTCTGACTTAGTAATTTTCTCGATTCGGTTCTCATTATTTTTAATTGTTCTCTCAGTTTCTTGGAAACGATTTTCCGTGTTTGCCATGAATTTTGTCAGAATCTCTTCGAGGTTTGGTTTCTTCTCTTGCTGATAAGGCTGATTTTGGAAATTTAGAGGAGGTTGTCTGATTTCCTTGATTTTCTTGTCCTCTCCATAAAAAATTTGGGTGGTTCCTCCAACCTGAATTGTAAGTATTACTATAAAGATTATTGTTAGATTAGAAATTGTTACCTATATAGTTCTTCTGCTCGCTTTATGCGCTCGGTTGGTAGGGTGGGTACTTAGGATTGGCCACAGTTTCACTTGCGTCACACTGCATTACTGGATGTACCTGCGAAGAAAAGAAATTATCAAGCTCTTTATTCATCATCTCCATCTGTGTTGATAGCATGGTCACTGTGTCTATGTTGAAAGCTCCGGCTGATTTTGTTAGCCTTGTCCTTGTAACTTGCCATTGATAATTATTCAGTGACAACTCTTTAATTATCTCGTAGGCTACTTCGGGAGTTTTGTTGTTCAGAGTTCCACCGGCGGCTGAATCAATTAGTTGCCTCATAGGCAAGGTCTATTCCTCCTCCACTTAAGCACATCAAATTTAAATTAAGCATGCATAATTAGGAACAAACTAAGTATTCATCATATAATTCAGAAAATAATAACAAGATCCATCATAGGTTTCATCCCCTTCTTAAGATAAAAGATAAAATAAAACATAAGAAATCCCTAAAACTCCCTGAAGGAATTGAAGGAGAAGGCTGCCGTCTTGAGTAGAATTCCGGCTTTTTGGGATGGATCAATTGGCTATCTTCGAGTGATTCCCACAATTCTGACCTTTTCGGCTTGGCTCTTTGGCCTAGCTAACCGCCCCCTTCAAGTGTGGTACTTAGGGGGTTTCTATAGGCTCTTGGAATGCAATTCTTTCTCCCTAAGTTTCCTTTTCCAACTGAAGTTGTCTAATGCCACGACAGGGACATGGCCATGTTACACGCCCATGTGACGAGTCTTTGAGCCATGTTTGAATTTCTTAATGAGGCACGACTGTGTAAATCAGGGGTCAGGCCATTTTCT
The DNA here is from genome assembly GCA_025503065.1 of Gossypium bickii. Taxonomy (NCBI): domain Eukaryota; kingdom Viridiplantae; phylum Streptophyta; class Magnoliopsida; order Malvales; family Malvaceae; genus Gossypium; species Gossypium bickii. The sequence goes on from CP106717.1 coordinate 111,356,172, forward strand.
AGATGCTCGACAAGGCACGGCCGTGTGATCTTTGGGCCAGGCTGTGTCGATTGCTTGATAAGGCCCATTTACTCTGTTTTGGGCTCGTTTTATGTTCTTGTCATTGTCGGGTGCTTTCCTGGGTATAAGACATGAAAGGAAAGGATTAAAAGTACCTTTTTTCATGAATAAAGGGATAAATCATCCAAAAGTAAGCTAAATGTGGGATTAAATTATGTTATAATTACGGTTTATCAGTACCAGGGCCCATACCAAAATTAAAACAAAATAAGTAAAGTATAAAAAATCCCAAAATTAAATGTCCATTTATAAATCAAAATTAAAGTCCAAATGGCCCAAGTTAGGACCCAAATAAATCTAACCCTTAACCCACTTACAACCCAAACAAATTGCCCAAGCCCAATTCTGAAACCAGCCCGAAAGGCCCAAAAACTTAAGTCATTTTGAAATAAGAAGTTTTGGCATCCAATATGATTCGATCCAAATGTGTCTTAAGGAAACAGTTCGTAAACTAGAATCTTTTTAAGTTTTTGACATTAAGACATTAAGTAATCAATTATGTACCAATTTTTTGGTGTTACGAGTGTGCTAACCCTTTTTCGTGAGTAACTGACTTTTGATCTCATTTTATCGAGTTTTTGTAGACCAAAATATGTTTTAATAAATCAAATTTTTATTAAAATGTTTAATTTCAAGGTGATCCGATCACATCTCGAAAAGGGGCGGTGGTGACTTCAGTTTCTTTTTTAAAGTCGACCCTGTTTTTTTAAAAAAAATGGTTTCGACAGTTTGGCGACTCCACTGGGGACACCTTGGAGAGTCAAGCCGTAAAATTGATTATTTTCTGTCTTTTTGTTGAAAAATTGAAAATTTTATTTGAAAAATTACGATCCTTTTATTGCATTCGCTTGCATCATATCATTTGATTGTTGTGGTTCGAGAATTATAGAATACTTTTGCATCATATCGCATCACTGTTGGGTCACACTTTTTTAAGTGGGAGTGAGAAGCTACCCATTCGTGAGGTTGTTACCTCCGTGCAGAATAGTGAATCGCTTCCGGGATACATCTATACTTATGTCTTCGTGAGAATTTCATCTCCGTGCAGCTATAGGAAAATGTATCCCTTGAATTGAATTCGATCCGTATGGGCCTATAATAGTTGAGGATCGAGGAATCTGCTGGTTCAGGTACCTCAACTTTAGAACCGAACAGCATATGGAAAGCCTTAAGAGCCCACCCTAGGAAGAGCTACGCTAAGCCTTATCAAGTCACTCAGATAGGTTTTTATTTGTTTTTTCTTTTCTTTTTTTATGCGTTGAATTTTGTTTTTGTATATTATACTGACTTTTGGTTTTTTGTTTGGTAGTTTGCATCCATTTTCATATTTAAGAGGGGTCGATTTGGGTTCGATTGCTAAATTAGAGAGTTCGCCATGAAAAATGACTTTTTTGATAAAGTAGAAGATAATGCGACTGTTCGAACTTGGTCAGAAACAACACAATTAGAGAAGGGGGATAGTCTAGCTGCGGTGCATGTGTCAGTGTTATGAGACTGCACTCCTATTAGTGCTACGCAAAATAATTTTCAAGAGTCAAAAGTGATATAGGATCAGTGGAACGATGAGACCAAGAGGTTGTTCTAATATAATTATAGGGATTTTCCGTACTTGGCATCAAGGTAGACGAGCAGTTATTTCGAGCCCTCACTTAGTATTGGAACCCTGCATATTATTGCTTTACCTTTGGAAGAGTGGATTTAGTACCCACCATAGAAGAATACATGGCTGTACTGCATTGTCCGAAGGCTCAAGTTGATAGAATCTATTTGCGAGCTGCTTATGTCCTAGCCTTTTGGAAAAAAGTTGATCAGTATTACGAGGATGAGTGAGTAGTGGATTACGACCAGGATTAAGCAAAATGGCGAGTGTAGGTGTATCCCGTGAGAGAATTTGAGGGATTTAATTTTAGCTCATCCTGATATGATTAGGAGAGTTGATGTTTTTGCATTGAGAATCTTCGGATTGATGCTATTCCCTAGAGCTTTTAGGGTATGTAAATGAAGCATTTACAAATTTCTTCAACCGACTCAGTAAAGGGGTCACGCTAGTTCCTGCAATCAAAACCACTTCTGGAAGGTGGATAAGATTTTTTATCGGGTCTTCTATGATAAGTATTCCCCACTAAAAGAAATAGCAGCAACTCCAAGACCAAGAAGAGAATTGGGTGGCACTTATCCAAAATCTTCAGGAAGAGGATATTAAATGAAGAGCTCCTTGGTTGGTGCCCAATGAGATCTTGTTTCGGTGCGAAAGTTTTGATTGGGTTCCTTTGCTCGAAATTTGGAGAGCCATTCGTTACGCTCCTTTATTAGTACTAAGACAATACAGATCAAGGCAGTTTGTACCGGCAACTAATGGAGTAGTGCAATGCGAGTTCTCGTACAAAAAAAAGGATCAAGGAGATTTTCACTGCTTGGAATCAGACTTGTCGGATGAAAATGCTGACGGTAGGATGAATGACTATTTCTGAGTATAGCAAATGGTTCAGTAGAATGATCAATGACAACATCCCTGGGCCAAGTCTGGAAGGCGTACGATCGATGGAGTAATACTTACAGATAGTCCTATCAGAATTGGAGATAAGAAAATAAAATTTTGTAAAGAGGAATGGCGAGCTGGAGAAGAGGATAAAGCAATTAGAGGAAGTTAAGATGCATTTAAGATTAGATGCTGACGTTATAAAGTTAGAGGCCGAGAAGCAAAAGAAATGAAAAAATAAGGCTGAGTAAGACTTTGATAGTTTGAAGACGGATCATAAAAAATTGCGTCTATTGATGAGAATCGTTGGATTGGGGAAAATTTCAGAGCAATAGCGACAGGAAATTCAAGAGGAAAAGACCAAGGCTGATCAGTGGAAGAAAAGGTTCCAAAATGCTCAAACTCAGAGAGAGGCGCTAGAAAGGAGTGTCAGAAGCCCAGAACCAGAAAGGGGAATTAAAGGCCAGAGTGGCAGAACTTGAAATGATACTCTACCAGTATAGAAATCGTAATTTCGCGGCTGAGCTAAGGGCAAATTTGAGCAAGATTGAAGAAATGAAAAGAAGAATAGAAGAGCTAGAGTATGCTTTGTAAAGTTTTAAGCTTGGGGTAGAGCTTCTTGAAGTAAATGAGGATCGTTGGAAGGAAAAACTTCATCACTTTCAGAGTCAAGTTAGGGATCGAGATTACATTATTGGCGAAGCGTGGCTTAGATACGGGATGTAGCTGACCATCTGTAAACCTTGGCAGTTCAGGCCGACACGCTGAGTGTGATATACGAGCCGGAATTAGACAGAGGCCAGGAGCTAGCTTCTTTGCTTGGGAGTATTAAAACTCTGAGCATTAGGGCAAAGTTTTCTAATAAAGTTTTCTAAATGAAATTGAATCAGAATCGACGTCTTTTGCATTTCATGCATCTGTATTGCATCATATGTATTAAAGTTCACTAAAAAAATTCTAATTGATTAATAATTATTTCAGTAATCTAAAAATTGACAAAAACCAATCGAACACACAGCCTTACGGTATAAGAAGGAAAACTAAAGCAATGGATAAAAGAATAGAAAAGTTGAAACAAATGCAGAAGAAGATGCAAGAACATATGCAAGCACAAATGGAAGAGCAGTTGGTTAAGATCCAGCAAGATATTACGGAAAAAATGATGGAATAACAGTGGAATATGATGACCCAAATTACTCCGGTGATATAGCTGTTAAATGGGCTTATAGATAAAGGAAAGAGCCCCATGGTTAATGTCGAGGAAAATACTGAGTATCCTTGACATCCCCTTGGTTTTACTCCACCACATGTGCAAACACGACCTAAAAGGCCATCTGTCATGATTAGGCCTTAATAATTTCAAGCTGGTGCTTCAGTGAATCTCCAAACTGGCTCAAGCTCAGGAGATAATCCAATCATTACTAATGTCCTTGATTTAGATAAGATAGCTGGAAGAGAGGACAAAAGCAAAAGTACCAAAGTAGCTAGAAGATATATGTAAATGGTTAGAAGAGAAGTTTAAAGCGATCGAAAGCGCGGATAACTGTTATGGAATTGATGCACAAAATTTAAGCTTGGTCCCAGACTTAGTGCTCCAATACAAATTCAAAATGCCTGAATTTGAGAAGTATAATGGGACAAGTTTATGTTTTGTAGAAGAATAACGGTGTACATTAATAATGACCAACTATTGATCCATTGCTTCCAGGATAGCCTGGTGGGGCAGCAGCTAAATGGTATAACCAGTTGAGTCGTGCCAGAATTGGTTCATGGAGATTTGGCTCAAGCATTCATAAAACAACATAACCACGTGGCAGACATAGCACCCGACAGGATTACACTCCATAACATGGAAAAGCAGACAAATGATAGCTTTAGGCAATATGCACAGCGATGGAGGGAGGTAGTGACGCAAGTCCAAACTTCACTCTTAGAGAAAGAGACGACCATTTTCTTCATCAGTACTTTGAAGGCTCCATTTATCAACCACATATTGGGAAGCGCTACTAAAAGCTTTTCTGATATCGTAATGTCTGGGGGGATGATAGAAAATGCGATAAGATGTAGGAAGATTGAAGTAGGGAAAGGCACCTAGAGATCAGCCCCGAGGAGGGAGAATAAGGTGAATAACACGAGTACGTACAACAAGGGTCATTGGAGAGCAATCACGGTGAGCAAGCCAAAAGCAACAATCGCTAATCATTAGGGTCTCCTGAGACAGGAATCCAACACAAGGGTGAACAACGAAAGGATACAGTTCACACATACCCATGACGTATAGAGAGCTGTACCAGAATCTCTTCGATGCACATGTGGTGTCCCCGTTTTCCAAGTGGTATGACGCAAATGCCCAATGCGAATATCATGCTGGAATTGCGGGGCATTTATTGAAAATTGCACCGCGTTAAAGATCGAAAAGTTAATAAAAATAGGGATCGTAAAGTTTGATGACCCACCTGTACCAAATATAGCAGGAAACCCCTTGCCTAATCATACTGATCAAGTAGTAAATGGAATAAATGGTAGGGGCAAGAAAGTTAAATATGAGGTTGTAGAAGTTTAAATCCCATTGAGACAAGTTTGGAAGGAAATGGTGAAGAGAGGACTGATCGTATCGGATTCGAAAGAGAGGACTGAAGGTAAGATGAGCCATTGCGAGTTCTAGAATAGGGAAGGGCATGGAATCCAGGAATGCACTGAGTTCAGAGCCATAAGGCAAAATTTGTTGGATAATAAAGAGATGGAATTTTATAAGGAGATTGAAGGATTAGAAGAATGGGAGGTTGATGCTTAAGAGGAAGGATCAATAGAACGGGTCCAAAAGGGAAATCGCCCAGTAGTAATCATCTCTAAGCCAAGTGTCAATGAGGTTAGAACACAGGTAGCTCCGCGAGTCAATTCAAAAGCCAGTAGTTTTTCGTATAGGGATAGTAAGAGAGTCCCTTAGAACTCTGATTGTAATGTGACAATTCAAGGAAAATAGAATCTAGCTAGTGCTTCAAAGGAAGATCAAGATGTAGGTTATCATACTCGTAGTGGGAGGCGCTACGATTTGGTAAAAGAGAAAGCTCTAATGGTGGAGCAAGAGAGAAAAACCTGTCGAGCCCGAGTTGTCCGTCATTTTATCCATCATATCTTGCTGGATTTTAACCAGTTGCTTTTGCATTTGTGCTTGCTTCTGTTCTTGCATCTCCTTCTGCATTTGTTTCAACTTTTCTATTCTTTTATCCATTGCTTTAGTTTTTCTTCTTGTACCGTAAGGGTGCATGTTTGGTTGAATTTTGTCGGTTTTTAGATTACTGAAATAATTATTAATCAATTAGAATCCTTTAGTGAACTTTAATGCATATGAAGCAATGTAGATACATGAAATGCAAAAGACGATTCTGATTCAATTCCATTTAGAAAATTTTATTAGAAAACAAAGCTCTTTACATAAAACGGATTACAAATACGGCTTTGTTCTAATGCTCAGAGTTTTAATACTTCCAAGCAAAAAAGCTAGCTCCTGGCCTCTGTCTGATTCCAGCTCGTACTTCACACTCAGCGTGTCGGCCTGAACTGCTAAGGTTTGCTGATGATTAGCTACCTCGCGTATCTAAGCCACGGCTTCGCTCATAATGTAAGCTCGATCTCTAATTTGACTCTGAGAGTGATGAAGGTTTTCCTTCCAGCGCTCTTTATTTACTTCAAGAAGCTCTACCCGAAGCTCACAACTTTGCAAAGTAAACTCTAGCTCTTCTATTCTTCCTTTCGTTTCTTCAATCTTGCTCAAACTTGCCCTTAGTTCAGCCGCGAAATTACAATTCTATACTGGTAGAGTACATTTTCAAGCTCTGCCATTCTGGCCTTTAATTCTCATTTGTCGTTCTGGGTTTCTAATAGGCTCCTTTCTAGCGCCTCTATCTGAGTTTGAGCCTCTTGAAACCTTTTCTTCCACTGATCAGCCTTGGTATTTTCCACTTGAATTTCCTGTTGCCACTGCTTTGAAGTTTTTCCCAATCCAGCGGTTCTCATCGGTAGATGCAATTTTTTGTAATCCATCTTCAAACTATCAAAGTCTTCATCAGCCTTATTTTTTCCTTTCTCGATTCCTCTTTTCAAAATCTTGTTTTATTATCTCTAATTCTGATGGGACTACCTGTAAGTATTTTTCCATCGATCGTATACCTTCCAGACTTGGCCCCGGGATGTTGTCATTAATCCTTCTACTGAACCATCCGCTATACTCGAGAGTAGTCATTGATCCTACTGTCAACTTTTTCATCCGAGTCTGATTCTTAGCAGTGGAAATCTCCTTGATCCTCTTGTAATTATCTACTTTATACGAGAACTCGCATTGCGTTAGACCATGTGTTGCCGGTACAAACTGCTTGATCCGTATTGTCTTAGAACTAGTAAAGGAGCGTAACCAATGGCTCCCCAAATTTCGAGCAAAGGTACCCAATGAAAACTCTTGTACTGGAACAAGATCTCATTGGGCACCAACCAAGGAGCTCTCTATTCAATATCCTCTTCCTGAATATTTTAAAGAAGTGCCACCCAATTCTCTTCTGACACGTCTTTTGGTGTTGCTGCTATTTCTTTCAGTGGGGAATAATTATCAGAGAAGACCTGATAAGAAATCTTAGCCACATTCCAGAAGTGGCTGTGAAACCAAACCAGCAACAACTAAGCGCACCCTACGAACCTACCCTCTCCGGATCTTCTACATGCATTCAAAGATCTAAAAGTCTCGGCCAAGATTACAGGAACTGGCGTGACCCCTTTACTGAGTCGGTCGAAAAAATCTGTGACTGTTTCATCTACATACCCTAAAGGTCTAGGGAATAGCATCAATCCGTAGATGCTCAATGTAAAAACATCAACTCTCTTATTTATATTAGGATGAGCTAAAATCAAATCCCTCAAATTCCTCTATAGGATGCACTTACACTCGCCCTTTTGCTTAATCTTGACTGTAATCTACTGCTCACTTATCCCCGTAATACTTATCAACTTCTTCCAAAAGGCTAGGACATAGGCAGCTCTCGAATAGATTCTATCAACTTGAACCTTCGGACAATGCAGTAGAGTAGTGTACTCTTCTATGGTGGGTACTAAATTTACTCTCCCAAAGGTAATGCAACAATATGTGGGGTTCCAATATTGAGTGAGGGCTCGAAATAACTGCTCGTCTACCTTGATGCTAAGTAAGTACGACAAGTCCCCATAATTATTGTAGAACAACCTCTTGGTTTCATCGTTTCACTGATCCCATATCACTTTTAACTCTTGAAGACACATGCCCCACAACTAGGCTATCCCCCTTTTCTAATTGTGTTGTATCTGACCAAGTTTGAACAGTCGCATTATCTTTCACTTTATCAAGTCGTTTTCTATGGCCAGCTCTCTAATTTAGCAATCGAACCTGAATCGACACCTCTTAAATATGAAAATGAATGCAAAATAACAAAGATGAAACAAAAAGTTAGTACAATATACAAAAACAAAATTCAACGCATAGAAAAAGAAAAGAAAAAATAAACAAGCACCTATATAGGTGACCTGATAAGGCTTAGTGTAGCTCTTCCTAGGGTGGGCTCTTAAGACTTTCTATATGCGGTTTGGTTCTAAAGTTGAGGTACCTGAACCAGCAGATTCCTTGATCCTCACCCATTATAGGCTCATACGGACCGAGTTCGGTTCAGGAGGATACATTTCCTTATGGCTGCACGTAGATAAAAATCTTAGAAGATATAGGTACGGATGTATCTCGAAAGCGATTCACTATCCTGCACGGAGATGAAAACCTCATGAAGGAGTAGCTTATCACTCTCACTTAAAAAGGGTGTGACCCAGTAGTCGTGCGATATGATGCAAAAGTATTTTATAAGACTATACCACAGTAATCAAATGATATGACGCAGGCGAATGTAATAAAAGGATCGTAAATTTTCAAATCAAAATTTCAATTTTTCGACGAAAAGACAGAAAATAATCAATTTTACGGCTTGGCTCTCTTAGGTGTCCTAGGTGTCCTTAGTGGAGTCGTCAAGCTGTCGAAACCATTTTTTTGAAAAATGGGGTCGACTTTAAAAATGAAAATGGAGTCGCCACCGATCTTTTTCGAAGTGTGATTGGATCACCTTGAAATTGATCATTTTAATAAAAAATGATTTATTAAAAATATTTTGGTCTACAAAAACTCGAGAAAACGGGTTCGAGAGTCGGTTACATACGAGGAAGGGTTATCACCCTCGTAGCGCACAAAAATTAATACCTAATTGATTACTTAATGTCTTAATGTCAAAAATTTGAAAAGATTCTAGATTACGATCTGTTTGCTTAAGACACATTTGGATCGAATCATATTTGGTAAGTTAGGGTACATCTGATATTCTTGAAATTGAATTTATCTTTTGATTTTTTAAAAACCCACGTAGTAAAGTTTGAGAAGGGTTTTCGGTTATTTGGGCTTTATGAAAAATCGGAACCCAGTAAGTTAGGGCACAATTTCTCAAAATTCATGAATACGGACCTCTGTTTTTTGAAACTCTTACCTCGAGATGATAAAACATCACATCAAGTGAGTTAGGACGCAACGTCTCAAATTCCCGAGAATAAGTTTTTTATTTAAAAACTTATGCGTTTTGATTTAAAAGAGAAAAAGGGTACTCGGTTGCTAGGATTTAACAAGAAAAATCAGAACCTAGTGAGTTAGGGCACGATTTTCTCGTTACTTCCAAACACGAGCAATGTTTTATTTTAAAATCTTTGAATGGAATGATTTTAAAACTTGAAAGACATAAAACTCGATTTTTCTTTAACCAATGAATCGCAATGGAATAATAATATACAAAGCAAACTAGCAATACGTACACAAAATATTACAATGATGAATCTCAAATAATTAATGATTACTAATTAACAATTATAATCCATACAATAACAGTAATCATATAACATAATTTCAACATTAGCTATTGAAGAGAATGGAGCAAAATAATTTTAAAAAAAACGAATGTAAAATGAAAAGTAATTAAAACCAATATTATGCAAAATTATTTAAAGATAAAATATGCGTGAAATGATCAAAATAATTAATATGCAATGTCTTAAAATAAGTAGTCATAAAACGATCTTTAAAACGATAAATAAAAGTATGAAATAATTTAAATTATATAACATATATAAGAGTATTTAAAATAGATAGTATGCAAACTTAATATAAATAATATATACTTTCAAATAAATTTTTTAAAAATATATAATAATAATGATAATAATAATTCCAATGATACAGAAAATTAAAACTAATAAAAAAATCAAAACAGTCATGGTTGATTTTGAAATTAAAACTAAATTAAAATCTAAAGCTAAACATTAAAAACAGCAGGAGGACCCAGATGGAATACACGCGCGAAGAATAGGGATCGAATGAGCAATTATCCCAAACATTGGTCACTCGTCGGTTTGAGGACTAAATTAAAACAACAAAAAAATTTGGGCTAAATTAAAAAACGAACATGGGACCCCATTGAAACCTTCTGCAAACACGGGGGGACCTGATGCTCAAATAAGCCAATAATCAGAAACGCGCAGATCATCTCCAGGTCGGGTCACTCCAGCGGGTATGGCCCTTAAACGACGCCGTTTTGGTCATTAACAGACTATACCAAAACGACGTCGTATCATGGGCTTATAAGTACTAGAAAATCAGTTTAAAAAAATATTTTTAACACCCTTCTTAAAAAAAAACAAATGAAAACTCTCTAAAAATAAGCCTTAGCCCTCCGAGCTCCGGCCATAGTACGGTCGAGCTCCGATCATTGGGCCACCGCGCTTGGCCACCTCTACCGCCGTATACGATTGTTGGAGACATTCAAGAAGGCAGATCTTAACTTTCAAATGCTCTTAATCCCGAATCTAACCCCAAAATAATCGAAACCTGCACTGAAACCGAGAAACAACAACAAAAAAATGCCTCGAATTTGAGACTCCGATCGTCACATAGGTAAAAGTTAGTATTTTTACTCCTTTTTCTATATGTATGTAGTATATTCGAAATGAGGATAGGCTGAAAAATTGATCGAAAAATATACCTTTTCTTTCTTCATATTCAAAAAAATGTAACCTTTTTACAATGATTGTATTAGGCTTTTTATAGCCCGAAAAAAAATGAAAATACAAAAAATCCCCTCATTTTTTATTCTCTGCTATATATCGCTATTGTTGTTGTTCTTCTCGTTGTTCGGGGTACGACGGTGACGTGGCGCTGGTATGGAGGCCGTGCGCGCGGGCTTGGTTGGCTGAACACACGCGCGCGTGGGGTGCACGGCGGCTGATGGCTTGCGGCACTAAGGGGAAATCGTAGGGTTTCCTAATCTTGGCTTAAGTTTTTGGGCCTTTCGGGCTGGTTTTAGAATTGGGCTTGGGCAATTTGTTTGGGTTGTAAGTAGGTTAAGGGTTAGATTTATTTGGGTCCTAATTTGGGCCGTTTGGACTTTAATTTTAATTTGTAAATGGACATTTAATTTTGGGATTTTTATACTTTATTTATTCTGTTTTAATTTTTGTATGGGCCCGGGCATAAAATGGGTTCCTACATTCATCATTGGTTGTTTTCTAAGGTTTTCTTCCACAATTTAGGTTGTTTCACTTCTCTCTCTTTTTATTTCTAACTATATTGTTATTATCCATTTTTTGTACATTAAGGACAATGTGCATCTTAAATGTGGGGAAGTTATTTAAATTATCAGAAAATCCCTGAATTATGCGTTGTACTAAGTAATTTTCTCATATTACTATTAAAATGAAACTTCTATTGATTTATGATTTTCGTTGATATGTTTCAGATTAAGTCCCAAGTAATTGTGCATTGATGGTTTAAATTTTAGGTTATTACAGAATCAAGCATGATAAGTCTAGGTGAATTCTTCCTTAGGTATTTCCTATCTGATATAAGTTGTCCAAAGGTATTTTCTTAATTTGCTCTCTGTCACGTTCATAGTTTGTTAATTTTAGATTAAAAATAAATCCCTTTAATTATTAGGCTAGATAATAAAAAGATAATTAATACTAGTACTCTTGGTCCTTGAGGATACGATATTCCGGACTCACCACAGCTATACTATTGTTCGATAAGTGCGTTTGTCTTTGTCGAAATTATAGTTAGTTTCGAGCTCCATCAAGTTTTTGGCGTTGTTGTCAGGGATCGAACCCGGGTCGCCCGTGTGACAGGCGGAAATACTCACTACTGGTTTGAGGGTGATAAGGGGTAGCTGTTTTGTGGTGTACTCCATATTTTTTTAAGAATTAATCAAATTGAGTATTACAAAAATGAGAACCCCTATCACTGATAATTGCTCTGGGTGTTTTAAATCGAGAGAAGAGTTTCTTAAGAAATCTCACTACCACTCTGGCATCATTAGTAGGTAACGCTTAAGCTTCCACCAATTTTGACATATAATCTACTATTACTAAGATGTATATATTCCCAAATGAGCTAAGGAATGGACCCATAAAATCAATACCCCATACATCTAATATTTCACATGATAGCATATACGTTTGAGGCATTTCATCGCGTTCAGAGATATTACCTGTTGTCTGACATCTGTCACATGAAGCGACGTACCTGTTAGCGTCTTTGAACAGAGTGGCCCAATAAAAACCTGATTCGAGCATTTTATGTGCTGTCCTAATCCTGCTATAATTGAATGGCAATGTTCTAGGATTCTGCTTGCTTCTTCCTTTGTAACACATCTCTGAATTACTTGATCTGCATATATACGGAAAAGAAAAGGGTCCTCCCAAAAATAGTTTTTTTTTTGCATCAGCTAAGTAATTTGTAATATCTACAAACCAAGGTATCTCGGAGTTAGATATGGCAAATAGTTGTTCTTCAGGAAACGAGTTGTTTATTTCACTCTCATCGAGTTCTTTGATATATGGATTTTCAAGCATAGAAAGATGGTCTGCCGTAAGATTTTTAGCTCCTTTAAGAGTAAAATTCATCTTATTAGTCGATGTTTTGCATCAGATTTAGTTAAGAGATAACGAAGAGCTGAATGGTTAGTATAAATGACAACTTTAGGTAATATCAGATATTGTTTAAATTTATCAAATGCAAAAATCACAGCTGGCAATTCTTTTTCTGTGGTGGTGTAATTTTCTTGTGTGGTTGTCAATGTTTTGCTAGCTTAATAGATAATATCAGATGTCCCTGCATCTACTGCAAAGTCACTCGCATCACACATTAGTTCAAAGGGTAAATTCTAATCAGGTGAAATTATAATTGGAGCATTTATTTATTTATTTTTAAGGGTATTAAAAGCTTCTAATCATACCTGATCAAAATCGAAAGGCACATCTTTTTCTAGTAGTTTTGTTAAAGGCTTAGTTATTTTAGAAAAATCCTTAATAAATCTTCTATAAAATCCAACATGTCCTAAAAAACTTCTAATAGCCTTAACTGAACTAGGAGGAGGTAATTTTTCTGTGGTTTCAATTTTTATTTTATCAACCTCAATCCCTTTACTAGAAATTTTGTGACCTAACACAATCCTTTCTCGAACCATAAAGTGACACTTTTCCCAATTAAGTACAAGGTTCGTTTCCTCACATCTCATTAAAACTCGTTTTAAATTTTTAAGGCAGAGATGGAAAGAATTACCAAATACTGAAAAGTCGTCCATGAATACTTCCATATTATCTTCCGCGAGTTCATTGAAGATGGCTAGCATGCAGCGCTAAAAAGTTGTAGGAGCATTACATAATCCAAAAGGCATTCTACGATAAGAAAACGTACCGTATGGACACGTAAATGTTGTTTTTTTCTTGATCCTCAAGGGCTATTGGGATTTGGAAGTAGCCACAGAGTCCGTCTAGGAAGCAGTAGTACATATGCCTAGATAATCTTTCTAACATCTGATCAATAAAGGGTAAAGGGAAGTGATCTTTTCTCGTGGCATCGTTCAACTTCCTATAATCAATGCATAGTTTCCAACCTGTGACTGTTCTTGTAGGAATCAATTCATTCTTTTCGTTAGCTACAACAGTCATACCTCCTTTCTTTGGGACAACTTGCATAGGACTTACCCAAGTACTGTCAGATATCGGATAAATAACTCCAGCATCTAGAAGTTTAATTACCTCAGCTTTAACAAATTCCTTCATGTTGGGATTCAATCGTCTTTGAGGTTGCACACATGGTTTATGTTCATCTTCCATCAAAATTTTGTGGGTACAAAACGATGGACTTATCCCTTTAGTATCAGAGATTTTCCAAGCTATGGCTCTTTTATGCTCCTTTAGTACCTGCAGCAACTCGTCTTTCTCTTTGGGTTCCAATTCTGAAGAGATGATTACTGTTAGTGTAGAATTAGCTCCGAGGAATGCATATTCTAGGTGATTTGGTAACTGTCTCAATTCCAATTTGGGTGGTTCTTCAATAGAGGGTTTTTGTTTTAGTTCGTCGTTTATTTCAGTGTCCTCGTCTTTCTTTTGTCTTGGGGAAGAAGTATTAGAATTTAACTCATTTTTTACCTCCTCTAATTCATTGGTATTGTCATCTTCCCCCTGACCTTGAGTAAGACACAGTTTCGACGTGTCGTCATGTATGATTTCTTGAAAAGAATCTTGAATAAAATGATCAATGACATCAATAAAATAACAGGAATCATCTTGCTCTCTAGAATATCGCATAGCATAGTAAATTTTAAAAATAATTTCCTCGTCGCCTACTCTTAGCGCAAGTTTACCAGCACCTACATCAATAATAGCCCTAGCAGTAGCTAAAAAGGGGCGTTCTAAAATTAAAGGTACCTCAACGTCCTCATTTGTGTCAAGCACAATAAAGTCAATAGGGAATATAAATTTGTCAACTTTTGCCAGAATATCTTCAATAATTCCCATAGAATATTTAATAGTTCTGTCAGCTAATTGAATACTCATCGTAGTGGGTTTTGGTTCCCCAGGACCAAGCTGCTTGAACATTTTATAAGGCATTAAATTAATACTGACACCTAAACGAACTAGTGCTTTCTCAATATTTAAACTACTAATTAAACAGGGAATAGTGATACTTCTTGGATTTTTCAATTTGGTTGGTAGCTTATTTTGGTGAATAGCTGAACATTCCTCATTAAGTTTCACGATTGATATCTCTTCAAACTTCATTTTATTTGTTAGCTCTTTTAGGAATTTTGCGTATGTCGGCATCTGCGAAATAGCTTCAACAAAAGGTAAGTTAATATGTAACTGTTTAAAAAGTTCAAGGAATTTACCGTATTGTGCGTCTAAGCGATCTTTCTTCAGCTTTTCCAGATATGGGATCGGTGGTTTATATTCTTCACGTACCGGTGTTACATTCTCGACTTTCTCACCTTTTTCCTTATTAGTTTCTTGTGGCATCTTCTTTTCCGCTTCAACCAATGCCTTCCCAATCCCTAATGTTATTGCCTTCACTTGTTCTTTTGGTTTAGGTTCAGTATTATTAGGTAAACTACCTGGTTGCCTTTCGGAAACTAACTTGGTCAGCTATCCTATTTGATTTTTAAGCCCTTAAATCAATGTTTGCTGATTTTTAAACGTCATTTCAGTATTCTGAAAAATGAGTTTCCGACGCTGAAATAAACTTGGCTAGCATATCTTCAAGGTTCTATTTTTTCTCTTGTGGGTAGGGTTGTTGTTGAAAGCCTGGAAGGGTTGTTGTCTCTGATTTCCTTGACCACCCCATGAGAAGTTTGGGTGGTTCCTCCAACCTGGATTGTAAGTGTTACTATAAGGGTTATTTTGAGATCTAGAATTATTACCCATATAGTTCATCTGTTCGCTTTCTATGCCAATGTTGTAGGACGGATATTCTGTGTTGTCCCTCCTCCATTTGTATCGCACTGCATTACTGAATGTACCTGCGAAGAACCACAGAAACCATCAATTTTCTTACTTAAAAGTTTTATTGGATTTGATAGCATGGTTACTGCGTCGAGGTTGAAAACACTGGCGGCTTTTGTTGGCTTTGTCCTCGTAACTTGCCACTGATAGTTATTCAGTGACATCTCATCTATAAACTCATAAGCTGGTTCAGGAGTTTTGTTATTTAGGGTTCCACCGGCGGTTGAATCAATCAACAACCTAGTTGAGGGGTTCATACCGTTATAAAAGGTTTGAACCTATAGCCACAAGGGTAACCCATGGTGAGGGCACCTTCTTAATAAATTCGTGTATCTCTCACATGCATCATAAAGTGTTTCTAAATCCATCTGCACAGAAAAAGAAATATCATTCCTCAACTTAGCCGTTTTAACTGGCGAAAAATATTTTAATAAGAATTTTTCTGTCATTTGTTCCCATGTAGTGATTGATCCTTGTGGTAACGAGTTTAACCACTATTTAGCTTTATTTCTCAACGAGAAGGGGCATCATCAGAAACGCCATTAATCTTGAAAGTGTCGTAAAACTCAAGAAAATTTGTCAGGTGATTGTTTGGATCTCATCCTGCAAACCATCAAATTAAACAAATTGCTGAATCATCTGTATAGTGTTAGGTTTCAGTTCAACATTATTTGCAGCAATAGCAGGTCTAACAATACTTGATTCAGTTCCTGTTAAATTAGGATTATCATAATCATACATAGTACGAGAAATAGGGTTTTAATTCACCGGGTTTGCGGCAACCACAAGAGGTAGCGGATTATTATCAGCCATCTCTTCGGTAATAGTTGGTTCGTCTTTTTGCTCTTCTTCTATGTATTGTAGGCTTTGCCTTATTTCTCTTCGGTTTCTGCGAATGGTACCTTTTATATCACTGCAAAAAATCAAGGTTCCTGACAGGTTCCTTCTAGTCATAAACTAGAATTACCTACCAGAAGCAAATAAGAAAAATTAGCAAAGTTAAAATAAAAATAAATTGCAAATAAAATTAAGAATGGATAAAGTAATAAAAATTTATTTTTCCTAATATCTTAGTCCCCGGCAACGACACCAAAAACTTGATGGAGCTCGAAACTAACTATTATTTCGACAAAGGCAAGCGCACCTATCGAATAGTAGTATAGCTGTGGTGAGTCCGGAATATCGTATCCTCAAGGACCAAGGGTACTAGTATTAACTATCTTTTTATTATCTAGCCTAATAATATTTTTAATCTAAAATTAACTAACTAATTTAACTAACTATGAACGCGACAGAGAGTAAATTGGGAAAATACTTTTGGACAACTTATATCAGATAATCAATACCTAAGGAAGAATCCACCTAGACTTTATTTATTACTGTTGATTCAAGCGACTTGTTCACTTGGCTTAATCCGTAGAAATTCTTAAATTATTTTAATACCTCTTTCGAGGCTACTAACAACTGACTCTGGGTTGATTAATTAAAATATCTTTCTAATTAAAACCCTTATTGCCGCATTAACTCGATCTATGGATTTCCTTATTAGGTTTGACCCTAATCCGGTAGATTTTCGTCTCTCTATTTCTAGGGTTGCAATCAAATCCGCTTAATTGTGTTGATCTACTCTTAGACAGGGATTTTGCTCTACTAAATAAGCACATTCGACTTGAATCAATAACCTGAATTATCAAAACAAGAATAAGAACTCACAATTAAGAATAAGCACAAGTATTTATCTCATAAATCAAATAATAATAAGATTTGTCTTATGTTTCATCTCTTAGTTATTTAAGGGATTTAGTTCATACAGGTGAAGGAAAACATACTAGAATAGGGAAAACAACAAAACATAAGAAAACCCAAAAACTTCTAAAGAACTTGATGGGAGATCCCTAGTCTTGATGGAGATCCTTTTCCTAAGCTGTTTTTGAAGGCTTTCTTGGAGTATTTTCTCCTTTTACTCGGCGTCTTATCGACGTCATGTCCACCTCTCCTTTTAGGTTGCCCCCTAGGGTGTTTATATAGGCTTTGAGACGCCTTTCTTGGCCCACAAGTATCTTATTCCGAATAGAATTCATCTTAGGGATGGCAGGGACACTCCCGTGGTCGATTGTCCAGGCTCTGTAATCGATTTTGCTTAGCACACACGGCTATGAGGTCTGCCCGTCGATGATAATCCAGGCTGTGGTTGATCCTTGCTCAAAAAACACGGTCGTGTCCAATGGTCCAGGCAGTGTTGATTTCCTAGGTAGGCCTACTTTGCCCCTTTTTGGCTCGTTTCTCATCTTTTTCGACTTCCTAAGCTCTCTTAAATAGAAAACATGAAATTAAGAGATTAGGAGTATCGAATTCATCAAATTAAATGGAAAATCATCCAAAGTTAAGCCAAGCATGGGGTTAAAATATGTGTAAATTATGGTTTATCACCATCTCACCAACTCATTTCGGTCTACATATAAAGTCCCAATTACTCCAATGAATGCTTTTTGTGGATTTATTATTTGTCCACCAAAACTTGTTCATTATATCTTCAAGCTTACGACATAATGATTTCGGCATAAGAAAACACTATAAAACAGAAAGCGGTATGGCTTGTAAAATCGACTTAATGAAGACCTCCTTCCCTCTATTGATAAATAGCGCAAACTTCACCCTTTTACACATTTTTTGAACCTATCAACAAAATGGGAGAAAGCCCAAGTTTTTTTGGACCAACCATCATAGGCAAGCCTAAGTACTTTTCTGTGCTTGAAGCCACCTGAACCCCTAAAAGGTTGATAATGCTTTCATTGATAGTTGAGTCCAAATTAGCCACAAAATAAATAAGGGATTTATCAAAATTCACACGCTGCTCTAAAATCATTTCATACTCCCGGATAACATCTCGAACCACGCTAGCTCCTTCGCATGAAGCATTTCCAAAAAAAATGCAATCATTTGCAGAAAAAAATGATTTATTGAAAATCTTTCCCTACCAATTGATGCACCCCTCATCAGTCTTTTTCACTTTCCTTCCTTGACAAGAGTAAAGAAACCCTCAACACAAATGAGAAAAAGATAAGGGTTGAGGGAGTCTCCCTGTCTTAGGCCTCTTGAAGGTAGAAACCACTTGCTGTTGGACCCATTAAGGCTCCCCAAATATGAGACGGAACAAACACATCTCATTATCAAAACAATCCAATCAGTATGAAAACCCAAATGAGTCATCATTTTCGCCAAAAAGTCCTATTTGACACGATCATATGCTTTACTCATATCGAGTTTTAGCACAAAATTTCCTTTATTGCCACTTTTTTTCATTTTGAGAGAGTGAATGACCTCATAAGCAATTAACATATTATCTAAAATAAGCCTTCTTGGGATAAAAGTCCTTTGAGCTTCATCAATATAATTTTCCAAAATAGAACTTGTAACACCCTCTACCCGTATTCGTTGTCAGAATAAGGTACGGGGCATTACCGGAGTTTACAAATTTTTTTTTTTTGAAACCGAAACCATTCTAATTCAACATATTTTCAAAATAAAATTCATGCATATCTATAAAATAACTTCAACACATAAGCCATATCAGTGGCTAACCTTATATTCATTTCATATTAACATTTATTTTATTAGCTTATACATGCCATTGATTTCCAAAATAAGTTTCTTAAAATACCGAAATACTGGGGTTGATAGTGTGATGAGTCTCCCACCGATCTGACCTCCGAGCTCTTAACACTACAAAACAGGGAAAAAGGAAATAGGGTAAGCACTTTGTGCTTAGTAAGCCCATGTAACAAGAATTATACTTACCTAATATTTTCAATACAATGTAATAAGCATTCATATATCCATTCAATGCATTAATACCCTAACATGCACAAGCTCAACATTCAAGTTAGTTCATTAATTTCCATATATCAATAATATACACACCATGATTGATGAGCTCATAAATACTATGATTTTCATTTCCTTGTTATTTTTCCATATTTATCCCTTTGAATTACTCGAAATTTAGATGGATTTTTAGAGGTACACTTTAGTGTACAAATCCGGGTCCGTCAATTCATATTCATGTGCGCACATTTTCATTTCAGAGAGCACACTCCCGCGAACCTCATCCTTACAGCGGGATTACCAGTCGAGCTAAATCACTGTAATATAAACTCATAGAGTATTGTCGGGATTACCAGTCCAGGCTAAATCGCAACGACAATTACTCTAATGAGCTTGGATCTGAATTACCAGTCCAGGCTAAATTCAGACCCTAATTCGGATTACCCGTCCGGGCTAAATCCATTTTCCACATATTCTTCGGGAGGGCTATATCAGGATAGGATCACCCGTCCGGGCTAGATCCTTTTTACCGTCAATTCCTTTTTAGAGATCCATCGAATTTTCCTTTCATTCAACCGGGATTTCTTCTTTCCTTTTTTTTTTAATCAAATATACCAATGTATCATCAATTTTCATACGATGAAAATTCAAATCATATTCACATCAATACCATACATTTCAAGCATTTAAGAATATAATTCAAGTTACATGAACTTACCTCGATACTAGTTCGTTTATAAAATCTACTAATCCGGGACTTTTTCCTTTCCTCGATCTAGCTTTGTATTTGAGTTTTCCGGATCTAAATAAATAAATTCAATCATCAATTCAATACATTTCATGTTCACATGTAGCATTTTCTATAATTCTATTATTATCTTTAGCTTATTCAAAGCTGTCTACTTGAGTCACAGTCACTAAATTATTTATTTCTCGAGCTACAGAGCTCCAAATGAAGAACCGTTAATTTTCCCTGAAACTAGACTCACATATCTTCTTCCAATAAAATTTTCAGAATTTTTGGTATGGCCAATCAATACCAGATTATTCTTAAAGTTTCCCCTATTTTACTGTTTGACTGTTCTGACCTCTCTTCACTACGAATCAAATTACTCTTCGTACAGAATTCATATGACCTTATTATTTATTTCATTTGAAAATGGACTCATTCAGGATTCTAAACATATAAAGTTAAGCCCCTAATTATTTTTCTCCAATTTTTTATGATTTTTCAAAGTCAGAACAGGGGATCCCGAAATCCCTCTGAACCAGTCTTACAAAAACATAAATATCTCAAATTACAGAATTCCTTTGCTTTCCCTGTTTCTTTCATATAAAAATAGACTCAATAAGCTTTAATTTAATATCTCATTCAACTTCTAATTCCACTTCTACGATTTTTAGTGATTTTTCAAAGTTACTCTACTGCTGCTGTCCAAAACAGTTTTGTTATAGCTTATTTTACAATTAAATCCTTTACCCAATTCTAACTTCAAATTCTTTCAATTAAACCACTAATTCATCATTTTATTCATCATATGCTATATTCAAAAACTCTAAAACTTCAAAAATTTCAACTTAAATTCATCAAAACTTTGTTCTAAAACTTATAAAGCATCAAAATTAAAAGAAAAGGACTAAATTAACTTACCAAATTAAACTCCAAGCTTTAAAAACTATATTATTTTTTTTTTTTTCTTTTTTCTTCTTCTTTCTCCCTTCACGTTTGCTCTCTGTTTCTTCCTTTGTTTTTATCCCTTTTGTTTCTTTTTCTCCTTTCTTTATATATATATAATAATATAATAATATAATAATATAATAATATAATAATAAACTAAAAATCTCAGATTTTTCTTCAATTAACCGCCTCAATCTAGACAAAATGGCTTAATTTCCATTTTGGTCCTTTATACTTTCTTTTAATCTATAATTAAACTTTTACTTTCATTTCAATTTAGTCCTTTTCATTTAATTACCTACCCAAACATTAAAATTTTCTAACGAAAGTTTAATACCACATTACTAACATTTTATAAATATTTATAAAAATATTTCCTATCATATAAAGACTCATGCAAACATATTGAAATAAATTTCTATTTAAATCGGATTTATGGTTGCGAAACCATTATTCCGATAATCTTGAATTTAGGCCATTACAACTCTCCCCCCCTTTTAAGGATTTTCGTCCTCGAAAATCTTACCAGTAAAGAGGTTTGGATATTGTTTCCTTATTGCCTCCTCCGGTTCCCATGTCGCTTCCTCGATCCGTGTTTTTGCCACAATACCTTCACCAAATTTATTTTTTTATTTCTAAGCTCCTTTGTTTCCCGTGCCAATATCTTGATCGGTTCTTCACTTTGTAACTCATATCCGGTTGAATCTCCACTACGTCGGAGAAATAACATGTGAAGGATCGACCGATATCGTCGTAGCATAGACACATGAAAAACATTATGGATTCTATCAAGTTCTGATGGTAATGCCAACCGATAAGCGACCGGTCCAATTCTTTCTATGATCTCATATGGCCCGATAAATCTTGGACTCAATTTACCTTTTCGACCGAACCAGGAGAACTTTCTTCCAAGGACACACTTTCGTAAATACCTTGTCACCGCACGAAATTCAATCTCTTTTCGTTTAAGATCGGCATATGATTTTTGGCGATCGGAAGTCGCTTTTAAACTATCCCGAATAACCTTTACTTTTTCTTTCTGTTTCCCGGATTAAATCAACCCCATGTATCTTTTTTTCACTGAGCTCTGTCCAATACAATGGTGTTCTACATTTTCTACCATACAAAGCTTCATATGGAGCCATTTTAATACTGGACTGATAACTGTTATTGTAAGCAAATTCAATCAAAGGTAGATACCTCTCCCAATTACCTTTAAACTCTAGTGTACAACATCGGAGCATATCTTCCAATACTTGAATTACACACTCAGATTGGCCATCTGTCTGAGGATGAAATGCAGTACTGAAATACAACTGAGTACCCAAAGCTTCTTGCAATTTATCCCAGAAACGAGACGTAAATCGGGGATCTCTATCTGATATAATGGAGATAGGCACTCCATGTAGCCTGACAATCTCAGATATGTACAATTCAGCCAGTTTATCTAAAGAATAATCCATACGTACCGGAATAAAATGTGCTGACTTTGTCAATCGGTCAACAATCACCCAAATAGCATCTTTTTTCCTCGGAGACAACGGTAACCCCGATACAAAATCCATAGTGATTCTTTCCCATTTCCATTCCGGTATAGTAATTGGCTGAAGTAACCCTGAAGGTACCTGATTTTCTGCTTTGACCTGTTGACATATCAAACATCTTGATACAAACTCAGAAATATCACATTTCATACCTGGCCACCAGTACATCTTCTTCAAATCATTATACATTTTATTACTTCCCGGATGTACAGACATAGTACCACTGTGAGCCTCGTGTAAAATCTTCTGTACGAGCTCTGAATTCTTGGGTACACATACCCTACCTCTGAATAATAAACAATCACCAACCCCAACTTGAAATTCAGAATCAGTACCTGACTCACATTGTGCCCGTTTAACCTGTAACTTCTCATCATTCTTCTGAGCTTCACATATTTGCTGTAGAAATGTCGATTTAGCTCTCAATTCAGCTATGATTGAACCATCATTAGTCAGTGACAATCGGGTATTCATAACTCGTAAAGCAAACAGAGATTTTCGACTCAAAGCATCAGCCACAACATTAGCCTTACCTGGATGATAATCAATAATCAAATCATAGTCCTTTATCAGTTCAAGCCACCTGCGCTGTCTCAAATTCAAATCTTTCTGTGTCATCAAATATTTCAAGATTTTATGATCAGTATAAATATGACATTTCTCACCGTACAAATAATGCTGCCATATCTTCAATGCAAAAACAATAGCAGGTAACTAAAGATCATGTACCGGATAATTTCTTTCATGTGGTTTAAGTTGTCTTGAAGCATAGGCTATTACTTTACCTTCTTGCATCAAGACACAACCTAAACCATTTAATGAGGCATCACTGTAGATAACAAATTCCTTACCCGGTTCAGGCTGCACTAATACTGGTGCTTTCGTTAGTAGATCTTTTAATCGGTTGAAACTCTGCTGACATTCATCAGTCCACTCGAACTTTACATCTTTCTGCAATAATCGAGTCATCGGAGAAGCTATCATAGAGAATCCCTGTACAAATCTCCGATAATAACCAGCTAAACCCAAGAAACTTCTAACTTCGAATCTGATCTTGGTGGACTCCAATTGACAATAGTTGAGATTTTACTTGGATCTACCACGATGCCTTCAGCGGATACAATATGTCCAAGAAAACCCACTTCTCGAAGCCAAAATTCACATTTACTGAATTTAGCATATAACTGTTTCTCTCGCAGAACTTGCAACACAATTCTCAAATGTTCTGTATGTTCTTCTTCATCTCGAGAATAAACCAAAATATCATCAATGGATACTACCACAAAACTATCTAAGTACGGTCTGAATATCATCTTCATCAAATCCATAAATACTGCAGGTGCATTAGTCAACCCAAACGGCATAACCAGAAACTCATAATGCCCGTACCTGGTTCTGAAAGCTGTCTTTGGCACATCTGACTCCTTTACTCGTAACTGGTAGTAGCCCGATCGGAGATCAATCTTTGAAAATACAGTAGCACATTTCAACTGATCAAACAAATCATCAATCCGGGGCAACGGATACTTATTCTTTATAGTTACCTTATTGAGCTGTCGATAGTCAATACACAATCTCAAAGACCCATCTTTCTTTTTCACAAACAGAACCGGAGCGCCCCAAGGGACAAAACCTCTATCAACAAGTTCCTGTAACTGTGTCTTTAATTCCTTTAATTCTGTAGGAGCCATTCGGTACGGAGCTATGGAAATCGGAGTAGTTCCCAGAATTAAATCTATAGAAAATTCCACTTCTCTTTCTGGTGGCAACCCTGGTAACTCTTCTGGAAACACATTAGAAAATTCGCATACTACTGGTACTGCTTGAATTTTTGACTCAGATACCTTGGTGTCTAATACATAAGCAAGAAAAGCATCATACCCCTTTTTGACATACCCTCGAGCAGTAAATAGCGAAATCACATCGATAATCCTCTGCATCGATCGGATTTAACCCGAAGTAATTCACCATTCGACACTTCAACATAATATATATTTCATTTACGCTTTTACTATCGCATCATCTTTGAGTTAACCAATCCATGCCCAATATCACATCAAACTCATCAAATGGCAGTAACATCAAATCAGCCAGGAAACAATAACCTCTTACCATCAGTGGACAATTTTTACAAATTTTATCCACCAAAATAGATTGGCCAAAGGGGTTCGAGACTTTAACAGCAAATTCAGTAGGTTCAACAGATAAATCTTTTACGCATGCAAGTTTTACACATATATATGAATGCGTAGAACCGGGATCAATCAATGCAGTAATATCAGTCTCAAGTAAAGAAAATGTACCAGTAATAACATCGGGTGCTGAGGCATTCTTCTCTGTACGCATGACATATGTCCTAGGAGGTGCTCGTGTCTCGTGCCTACTTGCGATTATCTTTTATAGCTCCTCGGCTACCACTAACATTACCGGATGGTCGAGATGGTCTACTTCTCAAAGATGGATTACTTGGCTTCGATATATATTCAGCTTCTTTTTTCACTTCTTTCTGGACAATCTCGAGGAAATGGTCAAAAGAACCACATCGGTAACAAGCCCCACTCTTAAATCGACATTCACCAAAATGAGCTTTATTACAATACATCGGCATCTCGCTAGGGGTACCAACACCGCCAACACCGGTCACCGATGGAGTGGAAGGTCTTGAATTAGTGCGCTGTGAACCTCGTGACTCTATCCGAATACCCAGTGGTTGAGGTAGAACGATCCCGGTACTTCTTCAATTTCTTTGGAGAGTAAAACCGAGATTTTCCCATTGGTCTTTTACTAAAAATTCGAGCTTCCTCTCACTGTTTCTTTTCTTTGCTCCATTCTTACGCTTTATAAGCTCGTTTCGCTAGTGTAGCAAATTCTCGAATTTCAAGAATTCCAACAAGTAGCTTAATTTCTTCATTCAACCCTTCTTCAAATCGTTTGCACATTTCAGCTTCCGACTGTTCCCATTCTCGAGTATATTTACTCAACCGAACAAATTCTCTTTCATACTGAATCTCGATCTATTGCCCTGCTGTTTCACTCAAGAAATTTCTTTTCTTTTACGATCAAGAAATCTCTAGCTGATATATTTCTTTTTGAACTCGGTCTGGAAGAATTCCCATGTAATTTCTTCTTTCGGAACAACTGAAGCTTTAGTATTCCACCAATGATAAGCTGTGTCTTTTAGCAGTGAAACGGCACATTTCAAACATTCTTCTGGTGTGCAAGATAATTCCTCCAAAACCCGAGTAGTATTTTCTAACCAAAATTCAGCTCGTTCGGGATCATCATCAACTGCTGCTCGAAATTCTTCGGCCCCATATTTTCGAATTTTATCAACAGGAGCTTTTCCTTTTCTGACAGATTCAGTACCTATACCCTGTGGAATCTCGGGAACCGGTGGAGGAACAGGAGGGGGAGCTTGAGTTTGCTGCACTGTAGGGTTAGTTCTTATATACTGGGTAAACCATTCATTCATCATTTGAAAGAAGCTATTTTTGCCTCCTCCCCTTGACCCTCTATACCGGGCCTTCTACTGCTAGTTTCTTCTCTTTGTATTGAAGCCGGAGCATGACTCCCAGCTTCCTCAGATTGAGCTCGGTCAGATGACATTACTATAAGAAAACACAATTTAAATGGTCAGGAGATATCACACTATCAAAAATAATTTAAATGGCATGTATAGCTAATCCGTATTCGCTATATCGGTCCTAGAACCGGCTAAACCGTAGCTCTGATACCAACAAATGTAACACCCCCTACCCGTATTCGTTGTCAGAATAAGGTACGGGGCATTACCGGAGTTTACAATTTTTTTTTTTGAAACCGAAACCATTCTAATTCAACATATTTTCAAAATAAAATTCATGCATATCTATAAAATAACTTCAACATATAAGCCATATCAGTGGCTAACCTTATATTCATTTCATATTAACATTTATTTTATTAGCTTATACATGCCATTGATTTCCAAAATAAGTTTCTTAAAATACCGAAATACTGGGGTTGATAGTGTGATGAGTCTCCCACCGATCTGACCTCCGAGCTCTTAACACTACAAAACAGGGAAAAAGGAAATAGGGTAAGCACTTTGTGCTTAGTAAGCCCATGTAACAAGAATTATACTTACCTAATATTTTCAATACAATGTAATAAGCATTCATATATCCATTCAATGCATTAATACCCTAACATGCACAAGCTCAACATTCAAGTTAGTTCATTAATTTCCATATATCAATAATATACACACCATGATTGATGAGCTCATCAATACTATGATTTTCATTTCCTTGTTATTTTTCCATATTTATCCCGTTGAATTACTCGAAATTTCGATGGATTTTCAGAGGTACACTTTAGTGTACAAATCCGGTCCGTCCATTCATATTCATGTGCGCACATTTTCATTTCAGAGAAGCACACTCCCGCGAACCTCATCCTTACAGCGGGATTACCGGTCGAGCAAAATCGCAGCGACAATTACTCTAATGAGCTTGGATCGAATTACGACCCGAGCTAAATTTGAACCTAATTCGGATTACCCGTCCGGGCTAAATCTATTTTCCACATATTCTTCGGGAGGGCTATATCAGGATAGGATCACCCGTCCGGGCTAGATCCTTTTTACCGTCAATTCCTTTTCAGAGATCCATCGAATTTTCCTTTCATTCAACCGGGATTTCTTCTTTCTTTTTTTTTAATCAAATATACCAATGTATCATCAATTTTCATACGATGAAAATTCAAATCATATTCACATCAATACCATACATTTCAAGCATTTAAGAATATAATTCAAGTTACATGAACTTACCTCGATACTAGTTCGTTTATAAAATCTACTAATCCGGGATTTTTTCCTTTCCTCGATCTAGCTTTGTATTTGAGTTTTCCGGATCTAAATAAATAAATTCAATCATCAATTCAATACATTTCATGTTCACATGTAGCATTTTCTATAATTCTATTATTATTTTTAGCTTATTCAAAGCTGTCTACTTGAGTCACAGTCACTAAATTATTTATTTCTCGAGCTACAGAGCTCCAAATGAAGAACCGTTAATTTTACCTGAAACTAGACTCACATATCTTCTTCTCATAAAATTTTCAGAATTTTTGGTATGGCCAATCAATACCAGATTATTCTTAAAGTTTCCCCTATTTTACTGTTTGACTGTTCTGACCTCTCTTCACTACGAATCAAATTACTCTTTGTACAGAATTCATATTACCTTATTATTTATTTCATTTGAAAATAGACTCATTCAGGATTCTAAACATATAAAGTTAAGCCCCTAATTATTTTTCTCCAATTTTTTATGATTTTTCAAAGTCAGAACAGGGGATCCCGAAATCCCTCTGAACCAGTCTTACAAAAATATAAATATCTCAAATTACAGAATTCCTTTGCTTTCCCTGTTTATTTCATATAAAAATAGACTCAATAAGCTTTAATTTCACATCTCATTCAACTTCTAATTCCACTTCTACGATTTTTGGTGATTTTTCAAAGTTACTCTACTGCTGCTGTCCAAAACAGTTTTGTTATAGCTTATTTTACAATTAAATCCTTTACCCAATTCTAACTTCAAATTCTTTCAATTAAACCACTGATTCATCATTTTATTCATCATATGCTATATTCAAAAACTCTAAAACTTCAAAAATTTCAACTTAAATTCATCAAAACTTTGTTCTAAAACTTATAAAGCATCAAAATTAAAAGAAAAGGACTAAATTAACTTACCAAATTAAACTCCAAGCTTTAAAAACTATATTATCCTTTTTTTTTTTTCTTTTCTTTCTTCTTCTTCTTTCTCCTTCACGTTTGCTCTCTGTTTCTTCCTTTGTTTTTATCCTTTGTTTCTTTTCTCCTTTCTTTATATATATATAATAATATAATAATATAATAATATAATAATATAATAATATAATAATAAACTAAAAATCTCAGATTTTTCTTCAATTAACCCCCTCAATCTAGACAAAATGGCTTAATTGCCATTTTGGTCCTTTATACTTTCTTTTAATCTATAATTAAACTTTTACTTTCATTTTAATTTAGTCCTTTTCATTTAATTACCTACCCAAACGTTAAAATTTTCTAACGAAAGTTTAATACCACATTACTAACATTTTATAAATATTTATAAAAATATTTCCTATCATATAAAGACTCATGCAAACATATTGAAATAAATTTCTATTTAAATCGGATTTATGGTTGCGAAACCATTATTCCGATAATCTTGAATTTAGGCCATTACAGAACTCATTTGATTGACCAAGGCTTTCGCGACAATTTTGTAAACTACGCTACAAAGACTTATGGGTCTGAATTGTGACAATTTTTTTTGGTTTTTCTACTTAGGGATCAAAACAATACGTGTCTTATTAATATCACCTATTTCAGATTCTCAATTCAGAATAGATAAGCAATAAGTGGAGATATCAGGCCCAATTATATACTAGTATCTTCAAAAAAATATTGCGGGCAACCTATTGACGTCGGGTGCTTTCAAAGGCGCCATCATCTTGACTGCCGAACCAATATCCTCTTCGGTAAACTGTTTAAGTAGAATATCATTCATGCTCTCAGTAACTCTTTTCTCCACTAATCCAAATACATGTTCGTCAGAACCCATCTCAGAGGCCGAAAAAAGATTACTAAAATAATCGGAAGGAAACTTTAAAATATCTCAGTCGAAGAAGTCCTCTTGTCATTCCCATCATCCAACTCTGAAATTCGGCCACGAAATTGTTGTTGAACAGCTATTTTATGAAAGTGGCTAGTATTTCGATCTTCATTCTATAGCCAATTAACATGGGCTCGTTGCTCCCAAATTAATTCTTTCTTATCATCCTCCAAATTAAGCCCCACTTGGATGTTTATAATTTTTGCTAGATTCTTGTCAGAGGGTTCTTGATTAAAAAGGAACTTTAGTCTATCTTCTAAAGCCTTTTCCTTTCTTTTTTAATTTTGGACTTACTCCATCGCTGAATCTGATAACCCAATCTCTCAAGATTTATCGGAACATTTCCTGAAATATCAGCCCACCATCTTTTAACCAGCTTTTCAAAGGAACTATCCAAGTACCATTTGGCTTCAAACTGAAACATCTTATCTTTGTTACACTGATCATTCCAACTCTTCTTCATGGTATCCAAAAGAATAGGACAATGATCAGAAAAGGAATAACTCAAATGTTCTACCTGATAACTTGGAAAAAGATTAATCCAGTTCAATGTAGCAACCCCACGATCTAGACGCTCCCTTATATTTGTGTATAAAAAAATTCCCTCTCTCCCATGTTAACCATCGACCAACAAAGCCTAAATCATTGAGTCTACAATCTTCCAACGTCATTCGGAAGGCATTCATTTGATGTTTTGATCTAAGACGGCCACCTTTTTTTCTCAAAAGAGTTTGTAATCTCACTGAAATCCCCTAAAACAACCCAAGGAATAGATTGGTCATGACTTAATTGTCTAAGTAAATCCCAAGACATACATCTATATCTTCCGTTAAGATTCCCATAGAATCCCGTTAATCGCCAAACATCACCACGTTCATTATCACGAATCTCAATGTCAATATGAAAAGACAAAAAGCTTCTAAGTCTAACCAAAGAATTTTCTTTCTATCCCAATGATAGCCCTCCTCTTGACCCCATCGCCCTAATATCAATCCCGTTCTCAAAACTGCACTTCAACCTGACCATTTCCATCCTTTTAGAACTTAATTTTGTTTCCATAAGAAATAAATATGGAAACAAAATTTGGGGATTAATGGCTCTCAACTCGTTCTTGAGCCTTTTAATAGTTCGTGGCCTCCCCATGCCATGAACATTCCAGCTTAGTATTTTCATTGTAATCGGTGGTCTGCTCAGTAGAGCTAGCCGTTAAATCAAGAGAACTACATTCCGCGTTAATACCCAAGAGAGCTATTGGGCCTGCCACAATTCTCTGCCGTTTCTTACCTTCCGCAGCTTCTATTGGGTCATTTTCCTCTTCCAAAACGATTTCCATTGGCCCTTTTACCAGCCCGTCAACAATCGAAGTATTTTTGCCCAAATTGCGTCCATTTTTATTTCCATTAATGAGATACTGTTGATTGGATCCTAATGGGATTAGATTGGGATTTGACATCTATTTCCCAAATTTTTTGTTAATTATTTACATTTGGTAACAATGGATATACGTTTAATATTAGAAAGAGAATAACTTAACAAATATGAAATGCTAAAGTAATTAGATAGAATTGTGTAGGATATTTCTTTTTCTTTTTAATTTTATTTGTGTTTTCCGATTTAATGTAAAGATACTAATTACCCATTTTCTGAGTAGAGGAATAAAATGAAATCTGATTCTTAGTACAAATACATTTATGATATTTTAACCAAACCTTGACGCCTATATGATAATGGT
This sequence comes from Gossypium bickii, assembly GCA_025503065.1. Lineage (NCBI taxonomy): Eukaryota > Viridiplantae > Streptophyta > Magnoliopsida > Malvales > Malvaceae > Gossypium > Gossypium bickii. Next base: position 111,387,064 of record CP106717.1, read on the forward strand.
TTTAGAAAAACAAAAATTTTTATTATTGTATTATATAACATTTTGATTTTGGATTTTGTTACTTGTTTAGAGAATCTTTTTTCTCAAGTATTATTGATAATCTTTATAATAATTAATATCCTTTTTAAATTTAAAATTATGTAGTTGCGTAATTACAATTTATATTACTAGATATGATATTAGAAAGTATGATATAATTATACTATATTAGTCAAACATGTCTACCCGATTTCAAATTTCAAATTTCAAATTCTACTACTCTAGTAATTACATTTTCATCTAATTAATCTATGATGTCCAAATGCACCATTAATAATTGGTATTATATTAACTTTTATCATGCTTTGTGTTTATTTTATTTGTATAATCAATTTGTGTGTAATTGAATATGATAAACAATTGGTGCAAATAGTATGATAAGTCATCAACTTTTTTAGGTCAAAAAATGTCGAGAGGGATAAATTGGTTTTTTTTAAAGGGAAGAAAAGCTTGGACAAATTGATTTATAGTGGTTAAGCTCCAATTGTCTATTTCTACTAACTTAGTTTTTCATCACTAAGGATTTCTCAATTTACTGCTAGAATTGATACTTTTTAAGGAGATTGTATAATCTTTATAATCCCTATTTCATAAGGATATGATAAAACTTTTCCCCTAGATTTTATGGCTAAACTAGAACCCTTTTAGCTTTTGTAGCTCAACTAAAAACCCTCCTAAATTACAATTGGTGATATGAAAAATAGTAAACAAAGAGACCTCTGTAAGGAGTGTGTTTGCAAAAAATAAGTTCTCAATACAATGATATGTGAATGATAAAGATTTGACACTAAACTCCTAGAGAATATTTACAAGAAAAATGAATGAATAAAGATTTTAATACTTTTCTCTTGATTTTGATGCTCATGAATGAACGAGTTTGTGGACATTTATGGTTGTTGGCGACGAAATCTAACTGTGGAAGCATTAAATTGTCCTTACACGTCATGTCTTTAGATCTAGCAAGATGTCTTAAGACAAGGCTAAAAAATAGTGATGGTCTCGAAACTAACTAATATTTTGACAAAAGTAAACGCACCTATCGAACAGTAGTATAGCTTTGGTGAGTCCAGAATATCGTATCTTCAAGGACTAAAATTACTAGTAATAACTATCTTTTTATTATCTAGCCAAATAATTAAGGGGTTTTGTTTCAATCTAAAATTTAACTAACTAATTAATTAATGATGAACGCGACAGAGAGTTAAGAAATAATCAAATAAACCAATGATAAGAACAATACCTAAGAAAGAATTCACCTAGATTCCACTTATTACTCACCTAGATTCCACTTATTATTCTGACTCTGAATTAAATGATTTATTCACTTAACTTGATTCGTAGAAATCCCTAAATTATGTTAATATCTTTTTAGAGACTAAAAACAGTTGACTCTATGTTGATTAATTGAAATCTCTTCTAATTAAAACCTCTATCGTTGCATTAACTCGATCTATGGATTCCCTTATCAGATTTAACTCTAATCCGGCAGATTTATGTCGCCCTATTTCTAGGGTTGCAATTAGCTCTGCTTAATTATAATGGATCTACTCTTAAACAGGGACTTTTGCTCCACTGAATAAGAACATCAATCTTGAATTAATATTCCTGAAAACATTAAAACAAGGATTAAAAACACATAATTAAGAACAAGAACAAGTATTTATCACGTAATTCATATTTATTAAGTAGTAAGATTCATCTAGGTTTCATCCTCCCTAGGTATTTAGGGAGTTTAATTCATAACGTAAATGGAAAACATCTTAGAATTAAGAAAACAAGACATAAAGAACCCAAAAACTTCTAAAAAACTTGATGGAGATCTTTAATCTTGGAGTGAATCCTACATCCGATATGATTCCGACGGCTTCCTTCGAATAATTTTTTCGATCTACTTTGCGTGCTCCTTTAGGTCCTCCCCTATGGTATTTATATAGGCTTTGGAGCACCTTCCTTGGCCCACAAGTAATCTTTTTTGAATAGAATTAGACTTAAGTTCGGTAGGGATAGCTTATGCCGTGTTTGATTCTACTCGTCACACACGGCCGTATGGTCTGCCCGTGTGCGATAGTCTAGGCCGTGTTGATTTCTTAGGTAGGTTCATTTTGTCCCTTTTTGGCCCGTTTCTTGTTCTTTTTGACTCCCTAAGCTCTCCTAAGTGTAAAACATGAAATTAAAGAATTAGAAGCATCTAATTCATCAAATCTAATGAAAATTCATCCAAAAATAAGCCAAGCATGGGGTCAAAATATGTATAAATTATAGTTTATCAAATATCCCCACACTTAAATCTTTACTTGTCCTTAAGCAAAATCCTCAACTCACAATCAAAATAAATTCTTCTCAACTTATAATTTTCATCAATAATGTTTTGTAATAATTCACACATAATCATGTATTAAGAATTCTCCTTAAAAGAGCATCAAAGTTTCAAACAATCCAAGTCAAACATTTGAATCATAAAATCATAGGTATTCCCTTTCATCTAAGTAATTACCTTTAATTCCAAATCGACAAGAGTTGACATCCTCACTAAAGATTCACTCAAATCACTCGAAGTGTTTAAGGTTCAATAATTAAGCACTCAAAAGTCAATCATAAAAAGTTATTACCATAGGCTTGCATGAAAATCAAATATCCACCACTATAAATGAGATGATACACAAATCAAAAGGTCTTCAGCAAGGTTGTAATGGAGCTTAGGTTAAAGGTGTGGATAAAGGCTGAAAAATATGTTTAGAATCGAGATTAATGTAATAAATTACCAACTAGAAAAACAGTGCTGAATTACAAATAAGTACCCAAAATTAAAGCTACTCACACTTTAGAACGTGAGCTTTAGCTTGAAATAATAACTTTAACTTGTACAAGCTCAATAAAGAATGTAATTACATGAATTTTTTTTAAAGAACAATAATAAGTAATGAGTATACGTAGGTAGTACCTAAAAAGAAATAATTCAGTAACTAGAATTGACGAACATAGTTAGGTAAAAAATCAAATTAAATCTCGATAAAAAGGGAGTCAATAAAAAAGAACAAATTCCTAATGAATCAAAAATAGTTAAATTGTGGGTTATCATTAAGGCAGAAAATCAAGAGACGATGGTTAAAGCTCAAAGGAGTTCACTAAGGGTTAATTATGTGGTTAGCCTTTTTATGGAGTACGTGGGTTAAATTCTAGGTGCCTTTATCATCTTAGTATATCAAATCAAAAGTGTGGTCTTGACATGCATAATCGAAGTAAGTTCCAGAATAACGATTCAGTGTTTACACACTCATAACCAATAAAAGAAGTGAGCAAGAAAGAATATATGCTCTAAAGGCTCAAAACCTCACAAAAATTAAAGGTTTTTTATATCAATCCTGTAAACTTAAAATTTCAAGATAATACCTCAATTTAGGGAAATATCTTAACAATTTTAATTCTCAAAAGATCAATTTTATCATGCTTGATTCTCTAATGTCTTAAAGTTTAATAATCAATGCACAATTACTATGATTTAATCCAAAACATATCAATAAAAAAAATATAAATCAATCCAAATTCAGTCTAATAGTAATATGAGTAGATTACTTGAGAACAAGATAAAATTTAGGGATTTTTCTGATAATCAATTAAATAACCTCCCACACTTAAGATGTACATTGTCCTCAATGTACAAAGATATATAATAGCAACGTAAGCAAAAAATCATAAGAGAGGGAAGGAGGTGAAAGTTCCTGAATTATGTATGAAATCCTTAGAAAGTGAAAATTGTAGAAATAGATCCAATGAGAAGCATGATGAATTAGGCTACGGTGAAGGTGGGGGAGAGTACTCCAGTAGTTTGTTCGTTCCTTAGTAGCACCATGAACCTTTTGAAACTGCGGAGTCATCAGTAAAGTTTTAGGGAAAAAGAAATCAGGAGCTATAAAGAAATCAAAATATACTAATATAAATCAAAGACAAGAAAGATAATAAGAAAGAGTTTAAAAATTAAAATAAAAGAAAAAGAAAAAATAAATGGACTCAAAGGTCCTCATCAACAGATGGTTCGCGAGGTGGGCGTGGTGGTGATATGTGGAAGTGCTGACAAATCTGTTATAGAGTCGCCTCGAAGCCGTCGAATCGTCGAGCATTGTCATTGAATTGTTGAGTGCAGTACTGCTCGAAACGAGTGAGGCGCTCGGATATGTCAGTTAATGAAGCAGTCGCATGAACTGGTCGATGAGGTGATGGTGGCGCAGTTGGCTCCTCATGATGTAAAGGGACATCATCAGTAATGTCCTCTGGGTCGTCCTAATCGGTGGCTTACGATAGACGGTATTGAGGAGGATCAAACCTAAGACGACGCTCAATCATCCTCGTATGAAGCATCGTCGAGATGCCCTATGAGGGCATCTACCCAATAAGTGTGAGCGAGGAGAACTGAGCTGCGGTGTTGATGAGGCCAAAGTATCGAGCCAGGCGCGTCACATATGGGCCAATGGAGATGACCCCCTTCTTATGTCACTTTGTCTGATGCCGAATGGTGAGGGTAATGAAGTAAGCTAAATCAAACACGTGCCCATGCGTCATGCTCCATAAAAAGTAGGCATCGTGAATGTTGACGACGCCAGGCTCTCTCGCATACCTGTTAAAGTGTGAGCTAGAATAGCATGCAAATACCTCAAGGATAGGGCGAGAACTGATGCCTTGGAGCGAATGGGATTGTAGGTAGCCAAGGCAGGAACTAAGACTGTCCAGCAGTAAGAAGAGGAGTAGTGGATGTGGCGATGAAGGTTTTCGAAGTCGTCGTCCTCCATGAATTCCTCGGTATAAAGTCCCAAAGCGACTCCAAACTCTGGGATACTCGACTCACGTACTAGGCCCCCAAGCAGAACTAGACTGTACCTGGGTCGTCGAAGTTTGTCATAACCGCTTGAAGGTGAAAGGTAAAACAGAGCTCCAAAGTAAGCTCTAAGTAGATCAGCTCGACAATCTCGAAAAAATTCCCCCATGGGTCAGTAGTCAATAGGGTCCTGCGTCAGCTAGTTGGACCTGTTCGAAGGCCGCCCAATCAATACATCTCCCTACGCCGAGAGGTCGTGCACAAAGTATCTGAAAAAGTTCCTCCTGGGGTCCTAGGGGAAACTATAGAAAAGGATGGTGCACTTCGGTAGATGCACTTGTAGAGGTAGCTCCGGGTCCCTTCCGCTTTTTCGAAGCGGAGACAACAGTTTTTTTCCCACGTGGAGGAGTCATTATATGCTTGTGATGAAGTTGTGGTTCCTAGATGCAAAGACTTATCAATGTAAGATACTAACTAATAACGATTAAGTAGCAACGAGCCTAAAAGTGTTACAGTAATGAGACTAATTAACAAGACTATTGGGAATCCCAAAATGCATGGCATTATCAAAATTAGTAAGCTACCAAGAGCAAAATCATTGTCAAGTATCAATTAGTATAAAGAATGAAAATATGACAAATGTAACCTAATAATTAAATGAGTAAACTTACCAACTCAATCTGAATCTGAAAATAGAATTTATAAAATGGACTCACAATAATAAAAATGAACAATGAACAAAAAAGTGAAGGGGAAGAGTAAACCGATGGAGCTATTAAGGCGGCGCACGAACGTGGTCATGAAGCATGGGCATGGACTGCAGGGGCTGGTGCGCGTGGAAAAGAAAATGAGACGAGGAAAGGAAAAGAATGAGAGGATATAGGGGATAGTTTAGTTGCTGGTGGGTCATCGAGGTGGTCGCCAGGGTAGGGGAGAAGAAGTAGAGAGGGTGTTTGGGTGAGAGAGCAGCTAGGGTTTTGGGTAGGTAATTTGGGGGAGAAGGTGAATGGTAGACGAGGGTTTAAATAGGGATTGGGGCACATGGTCGCGGCACATGCCCGTGTGCCCTGTGTTTAGCCTGTGTGTTTCGTAAAAGTTAGTTTAGGACGTGCCTGAGTTTGGCCCACGCCCGTGTTCCCTAGGAGTGTTGGGTCAGACGGCCGAATCGCACGGCCGTGTGATGCTTCATTTATTTTTTCCACACTCGTGCAGAGGTTCATACGTCTGTGTTAATTAATTAGTATCGACCACAGCCTATAGGCACGGGCGTGTCGCACGCCCGTGTGACTTACTCAGTTTCAACCATAGCTTCTGGGCACGAGCGTGTCACACGTTCGTATCACTTACTCAGTATCACCCACGGTCTTAAGGCACGCCCGTGTGGGTTTATCGCATCTCGTGTTCTTTAGTCAGTTTCGACCACGGTCGCATTGCAAGGTCGTGGTATTTTATCGCAGCCCGTGTTTGGGGAATATTTTCGTCCTATTTTCACACGATCTCCGCCATGCCGATGTACCTACTTGGGTGTCCACACGGCCACGACCACGCCCGTGTGCAAGGCCGTGTGGGTAGGAAAACCTGCGCCTATTAATTTGATTAGTTTTTAGTTAGTTGCTAAATTTTGAAAATATGGACATTAATGAGGTTAGTGCTCGGGTTACCTCCCGAGAAGCGCTTGTTTAAAGTCTTAAGCTAGACTTACCTTGGTTTCATCTCTTTATGAAGGTTCACGGAACTGAAGCTTCTCTCTAATATCCCTAAAATCTTCACCATTATATAGTTTAATTCGTTGACCGTTTACCTTAAATGTACCATAAGTCGGATGAGTTACCTTAATTGTGCCATAGGAAAAAATGGTTTTAATTATGATTGGACCTGACCGTCTTGATTTCAGCTTTTCAGGGAACAATTTGAGCTTCAAATTGTATAGTAGAACCAGATCTCCAACTTCAAATTGCTTAGGTTGCTTCAAACGAGCATCATGGCGTTGCTTTGTTTCTTCTTTGTATAAACGTGAGCTCTCGTAGGCATTCGCTCGCCACTCATCTAGCTCGTTCAACTAATCAATCTTTTCTCACCTGCAAGTTTAAGATCATAGTTTAAGAATTTTATAGTCCAAAATGCTTGGTGCTTTAATTCAAATGGTAGATGACAACTCTTTCCGTAAACAAGTCTGTATGGGGATGTTCCTATAGGAGTTTTAAAAGCGGTTATATAGGCCCATAAAGTGTCGTCTACTTTTAATGACCAATCTTTCCTGTTTGATTCCACGGTTTTCTCTAGAATACGCTTAAGCTCTCGATTGGTTACTTCAACTTGCCCACTGGTTTGAGGGTGATAAGGGGTAGCTGTTCTGTGGTGTACTCCATATTCCTTTAAGATTTTATCAAATTGAGTATTACAAAAATGAGTACCCCTATCACTAATAATTGCTCTAGGTTTTCCAAATCAAGAGAAGAGTTTCTTAAAAAATCTCACTACCACTCTAGCATCATTAGTAGGTAAAGCTTGAGCTTCCACCTATTTTGACATATAATCAACCGCTACTAAGATATATTTATTCCCAAATGAGCTAGAGAATGGACCCATAAAATCAATACCCCATACATCAAATATTTCACATGATAGCATATAGGCATTTCATCATGTTTAGAGATATTACCTGTTCTCTGACATCTATCACACGAAGTAACATACCTATTAGCGTCCTTGAACAGAGTGGGCCAATAAAAACTTGATTCAAGCGTTTTATATGCTGTCCTAGTCATACTGTAATGTCCTCCTATTGGTCTTGAATGGCAATGTTCTAGGATTTTTCTTGCTTTCGCCTTTGTAACACATCTCTAAATTACTTTATCTGCACATATACAAAAAAAGGTCCTCCCAAAAATAGTTTTTCACTTCAACAAAGAATCGCTTCTTTTGATGATGTGTCAACCCTTTTGGTAGGATGTTAGCAGCTAAGTAATTCGCAATATCTGCAAACCAAGGTACCTCAGAGTCGGATAAAGCCAAGAGTTGTTCTTTAGGAAACGAGTGATTTATCTCACTCTCATCGAATTCTTTGAGATGTGGATTTTCAAGCCTAGAAAGATGGTCTGCCGCAAGATTTTTAGCTCATTTCTTATCCTGAATTTTCAAATCATATTCCTGTAAGAGTAAGATCCATCTTATTAGTCGAGGTTTTGCACCAGATTTAGTTAAAAAATAACAAAGAGTTGAATGGTCAGTGTAAACAACAGCTTTAGATAATATCAAATACTGTCTAAATTTATCAAATGCAAAAACCACAGCTAGCAACTCTTTTTCTGTGGTGGCGTAATTTTCTTGTGCGGTTATTAATGTTTTGCTAGCGTAATAAATCGGCTGAAAATACTTGTCTCTTCGCTGTTCCAAAACTGCACCTACTGCAAAATCACTTGCATCACACATTAGCTCAAAGGTTAAATTCCAATCAGGTTCAATTATAATTCAAGCATTTATTAATTTATTTTTGAGGGTATTAAATGTATCTAAACATTCCTAATTAAAATTGAAAGGCACTGAAACACCCCACACCCGGCCCACGAGCCTGAACCGGATCTGGTATGTTCCTCAAGTAAACCGGTTTCAATTTCTTTTGTTACTTAGGAAAAACTTGTGTGATTTTAAAAAAAATATTGTTTTGGGTTGGGCTTGAGTTAAAAACCCATTTATCTTATTTTAAAAAAAATCCAATTAATTAAGGTGACAAAACAATTAGGGTTTATTTTTTTTAAAAGAAATAAATTTACTTAACTTTAATCAAAAATATGTTGTATCATCATCAAATAAAAATAAGCAGAAGTAAAGGAAATCCAACTGGGCCTTATGGCCTTATTACATCATTTAAAACCCAAAATAAACTTAAAGTGCTAAAATTAAATGAAGTCCAAATTTCTAAATAAACTCTTCAAGGAATGCATGGCCACCTTTAGCTTCTGCCGACCCGGTCCATTATCATTCGTCACCTGAAAAAATAGTCCCACAAGGGGGTGAGTCTACCGACTCAGTGTGTACACAGTGCTAACAATCAACAGATCAGGCATACATATTCATATCAAGTACATGTTCAAAACAAAATGATGCAACCCAAACCCAAGCCTATTTGTCCATCCGCTACACACCACCCGTACCAACCTGTACACCGTGGGGACTACTAAGTCAACCCTCCATCCGCTACACACCATCGAAAGCGATCATTTGCGATCGACGTGCTCATCGCCACTTACGTTGTGTCATTAGACACTATATTCAAATAATGTAACCGGTTACCATATTCACGCAATGGGGCCGTAGCCACCATATTTCGTTGGTGAGGCCGTAGAAACCAACACCTTCGTTGGTGAGACCAAAGTCAACACACCTTTCGTTGGTGAGACCAAGTCAACACCTTCACTTTCTTCCTTCACATATATCCCAAATGCCCCAATTATTACATATCATTCATATCATACTTAAATTCACATTATGTCACTTTTCAGAATATAACACATTCATAATCCTATCAAAAGTAGGAATACGTACCTGGGTACTTTTCGCGACATTTGTGGTACTTAGCCACATTCTCATTCTTATACACATTCATATATTAAAACATAATTATTGCCATAACATATTGAAAGTTAGTGTGAGTACACACCTGATTCGTTTAATAGGTTCCTTGAAATCCCGAAGAACGATCTACCGATCTAGATCTTTATCTCCTAAATTCGGCCAAATATTAAAACATATTAACAAACCTATTTGGCTTAAAAACCAAATCCTAGTAGGATTTGTAGTACTAACCTTGTTGCCAAATTAGATGATCAAATCCCAAAAATTTGCTAGTATTCTTTTTTTTTTTTCTTGAAATCGGCTAACACTAGATCATGTAACCATGTGAGTTTTCGGCTTTTGAAATAATGGGAAATAATCCTAAATATTTAAAAAAAACAAGCCTTGGCCGAATATCACTTACCTTACAAATTCCAAATCTGAAGAGGATTCCTTTATATGCTTGTCAAAATCCCTATAACTTTGTATTAGATTAAATCTAACTTTGAAAATATGAATCATAACCTTTAACCAAATATTCATTCCTCTTACCTTAGATCCTTGATCCTTGATCCTTCTATTCAATAATGAGGGAAACCCTTTTGATGTTGTGGTTGATTGCTCCTTTACTTAGAATCAACAAGGATTCGGCTTTGACAGAAGAATCAGAGAAGAAAATAGAAGAAGAGAAGAGAGGGATTTTGCTTGAAGAAAAATTCGGCAGAGAGGGGGAGAGAGCTAGGAAAATTTCGGCAAAGAGGAAGCAAAAGTGAATGAGTAGCCCTCCTGCCCTCCTTTTATAGCCAAAGTTATCAGCCTAGGAGTCCCTTACTTGGCCACCACTCCTCTTTTTGTTAATATTATCTCTTTTATTTAAAAGATAAAAGCCTTTAATCCATCAATTATCTCCTTAGAAAATAATCCTTTATTTATCTCTTATTATTCACATATTTATGTGAATAAAACTCCTTTATTTATCTCTTATTATTCACATATTTATGCAAATAAAACTCTTCCTTTTCTAGAAACCCATGCCGTCCACCTCATTTTTCAGGGAAGCAAAAATTAAACTTATTTATTTGCTTCCCAAGTGACTCGAACTCAGGCCCAACACCTTGCATGTGGCGCCATTTCTCTAGGCCCTAAGTGACATCTTGTGCCACTTTTCCAAGCTTTGTTTGTGTGTCAAACTTCTCCAACTTTTTCTTTTAAGGCCCTCTAGCCCTTATTTCCTATTTTGAACTTTAAAACTCATCATTTGGGGTCATTTCTAAGTTTCCTAAAATTTTCGATCGGCTCTGTAACTTGCCATTTTTCTTACATTCCAAGTTTCCAAAAATGTTGAGTTTCCTAAAATGTTGATTTCAAAATGTTCGAGTTTCCTAAAATGTTCGATTTCCAAAATGTTGAGTTTCCTAAAATGTTTAGTTTCCAAAATGTTCAGTTTCCAAAAATGTGTACTTTCCATTTTTGAACCATTTCCTTACATTTCCTTGCATTTCCTTACATTTCCATACATTTCCCTACATTGCCTTACATTTCCATACATTTCCACACATTTCCACACATTTCCATACACCTTAGGGTTCCTAAACTCCTCAGAACACTTCCAACATACCCACTGAGCCCACTTTGCCACATGCCTTCCTTGTGTCATGAGTCCAACACAAATTTTCCTTAAGGCCTCTTTGCCTCGTTTCCTCTTTTCACTTAAAATCCAATAATTTTTCTAAGCTTTCTCTTCCATCCTAGAATTTTAAAAACCCTTAATACACTTCCATTACTGCCAAAACCTACTAACTCATGAATTATGCACAAACGCATAACCCCTAATCTAGGATGTTACAGTTCTACCCTCCTTAAAAATAATTTCGTCCTCGAAATTACTTATTATGCTGTTGCAGTACAATCCTTCTCACCGCACATGCTTACGCTGCGCACTCTGATCTTAATAAAACCATCATACTTTCTAGGCACAATCTCTAAGTTCACGTCCCCTAGAACTTATTTCTAACGTCATGATTTAATCTGGTTAACGAGTTTTATGCATCAAAACTTTTGTTTCACTGATTAACCGCGAACAGTTTTATGAAAAAGTATTTAAGAGTGGTTCTTTCGTGTTCATACATGCACACAGTCTTTTCATTCATTCATACATCTAACAATCAATTATGAACTTTTGTTCATTCAGAGAAATGTTGTAGTTTTCATTGTTGTTGTTTTTCCACTACCCAGGGGTATTTTCGTAATTTTGTCCTACAGGGGCATTTTTGTAATTTTTCAAAAGAAAAAGTTCCTTGGTGATTTTGTCAAAAAGTATTTTGGTAATTTCAAAGTCCGGAGTAATTTGGAAAAATTTTGAAATCAGGGGTATTTTGGAAATTTTTGGCCTCAGGGGTATTTCGGTAATTTTTCGCAAACTGGGGTAAATTTGTAAAAGTTAACAAATCAGAGATATTTTAGAAGTTGTAAAACTTTGAGGGTTCTTTTTGAGACTTTTATTTTCCAAAATGGTGATGTTGTAAAAATTTTGGAAATCAGGGTCATTTTGGTAATTTTGTAAGTTAGGGGCAATTTCGTAATTTTCCAAAATCAAGATATTTTTGATAGTTTGCAATTTGAACATTTATAAAATAATGAAGTTTTAGCAAGACCGTTGAAAAGTTTGACAGTTTGTAAATCAAGGGCATTTTGGTAATTTTACCACTAAGGGTATTTTTGTAATTTACACAAATCAGAAATTTTTCGGGAAATTTTGTGAAGATAGTTCTCGCAAATTGAAAAGGTAATTTTAAGAGTTTTAAAACTAGGGTTTTTATAAAAACACGGCTAGTTCCCTTTCGGTTTTAGTTATTGTGTTTAGCTTTGTGGATGAATCCTCTTGGTTGGGGTGAGCAGAAGCTACGCACTGAGCAGATTCGAGTGGAGAGGAGGTGAGTCACGCGGATGCTTAAGTACCAAGCTCCCACCGAAACCATTCCTAGACATGCGCACAGGGGTTACCACACCCTAGCTCAGTGACTTAGCCGTAGGTTTGTTTAGTGTATTAAGTCTTATGTGTTTTGTGTTTGAGTAGTCTAATCCTAGGGTTCAAGTTCCTATCATACTATTCTACGTTCCATGCCTTTTCTACCCTTCTAATGTTCATAACATAATTCACATAATCACCCAAATGGTTGGGGTACTTACCGGTGGATCATGGTCGGAGACTTAGGTGCCATGCCATAAACTCGCTTAATTTTCAAGGAAAATCATTTTGGCTCGCTTTGAAAACGTTTTGGGCCTTAGCCCACGTGCCGAGAGTTTAAAACGGGCTCGATACCAATGAAACACCCCACACCCGCCCACAAAGCTGAACCGGATCTGGTATGTTCTCAAGTAAACCGGTTTCAATTTCTTTTTGTTACTTAGAAAAACTTGTGTGATTTTAAAAAAATATTGTTTTGGGTTGGGCTTGAGTTAAAAACCCATTTATCTTATTTTAAAAAATCCAATTAATTAAGGTGACAAAACAATTAGGGTTTATTTTTTAAAAAGAAATAAATTTACTTAACTTTAATCAAAAATATGTTGTATCATCATCAAATAAAAAATAAAGGTAAATAAAGGAAATCCAACTGGGCCTTATGGCCTTATTACATCATTTAAAACCCAAAATAAACTTAAAGTGCTAAAATTAAATGAAGTCCAAATTTCTAAATAAACTCTTCAAGGAATGCATGGCCACCTTTAACCTGTAGGCCGGTCCATTATCATTCGTCACTGAAAAAATAGTCCCACAAGGGGGTGAGTCTCACCGACTCGGTGTGTACACAGTGCTAACAATCAACAGATCGGGCATACATATTCATATCAAGTACATGTTCAAAACAAAATGATGCAACCCAAACCCAAGCCTATTTGTCCATCCGCTACACACCACCGTACCAACCTCGTGCACCGTGGGGACTACTAAGTCAACCCTCCATCCGCTACACACCATCGAAGGCGATCATTTGCGATCGGCGTGCTCATCGCCCACTTACGTTGTGTCATTAGACACTATATTCAAATAATGTAACCGGTTACCATATTCACGCAATGGGGCCGTAGCCACCATATTTCGTTGGTGAGGCCGAAACCAACACCTTCGTTGGTGAGACCAAAGTCAACACCTTCGTTGGTGAGACCGAAGTCAACACCTTCACTTTCTTCCTTCACATATATCCCAAATGCCCCAATTATTACATATCATTCATATCATACTTAAATTCACATTATGTCACTTTTCAGAATATAACACATTCATAATCCTATCAAAAGTAGGAATACGTACCTGGGTACTTTTCGCGACATTTGTGGTACTTAGCCACATTCTCATTCTTATACACATTCATATATTAAAACATAATTATTGCCATAACATATTGAAAGTTAGTGTGAGTACACACCTGATTCGTTTAATAGGTTCCTTGAAATCCCGAAGAACGATCTATCGATCTAGATCTTTATCTCCTAAATTCGCCAAATATTAAAACATATTAACAAACCTATTTGGCTTAAAAACCAAATCCTAGTAGGATTTGTAGTACTAACCTTGTTGCCAAATTAGATGATCAAATCCCAAAAATTTGCTAGTATTTTTTTTTTCTTGAAATCGGCTATCACTAGATCATGTAACCATGTGAGTTTTCGGCTTTTGAAATAATGGGAAATAATCCTAAATATTTAAAAAAACAAGCCTTGGCCGAATATCACTTACCTTACAAATTCCAAATCAAGAGGATTCCTTTATATGCTTGTCAAAATCCCTATAACTTTGTATTAGATTAAATCTAACTTTGAAAATATGAATCATAACCTTTAACCAAATATTCATTCCTCTTACCTTAGATCCTTGATCCTTGATCCTTCTATTCAATAATGAGGGAAACCCTTTTGATGTTGTGGTTGATTGCTCCTTTACTTAGAATCAACAAGGATTCGGCTGATGAGAAGAATCGAGAAGAAAATAGAAGAAGAGAAGAGAGGGATTTTGCTTGAAGAAAAATTCGCAGAGAGGGGAGAGAGCTAGGAAAATTTCGGCAAAGAGGAAGCAAAAGTGAATGAGTAGCCCTCCCGCCTCCTTTTATAGCCAAAGTTATCACCTAGGAGTCCCTTACTTGGCCACCACTCCTCTTTTTGTTAATATTATCTCTTTTATTTAAAAGATAAAAGCCTTTAATCCATCAATTATCTCCTTAGAAAATAATCCTTTATTTATCTCTTATTATTCACATATTTATGTGAATAAAACTCCTTTATTTATCTCTTATTATTCACATATTTATGCAAATAAAACTCTTCCTTTTCTAGAAACCCATGCCGTCCACCTCAGCCTTCTGGAAGCAAAAATTAAACTTATTTATTTGCTTCCCAAGTGACTCGAACTCAGGCCCAACACCTTGCATGTGGCGCCATTTCTCTAGGCCCTAAGTGACATCTTCAGGCCACTTTTCCAAGCCTGTTTGTGTGTCAAACTTCTCCAACTTTTTCTTTTAAGGCCCTCTAGCCCTTATTTCCTATTTTGAACTTTAAAACTCATCATTTCGGGGTCATTTCTAAGTTTCCTAAAATTTTTGATCGGCTCTGTAACTTGCCATTTTTCTTACATTCCAAGTTTCCAAAAATGTTCAGGTTTCCTAAAATGTTGGGATTTCCAAAATGTTGAGTTTCCTAAAATGTTGATTTCCAAAATGTTGAGTTTCCTAAAATGTTGATTTCCAAAATGTTCAGTTTCCAAAAATGTGTACTTTCCATTTTTGAACCATTTCTTACATTTCCTTGCATTTCCTTACATTTCCATACATTTCCTACATTGCCTTACATTTCCATACATTTCCACACATTTCCACACATTTCCATACACCTTAGGGTTCCTAAACTCCTCGAACACTTCCAACATACCCACTGAGCCCACTTTTCCACATGCCTTCCTTGTGTCATGAGTCCAACACAAATTTTCCTTAAGGCCTCTTTGCCTCGTTTCCTCTTTTCACTTAAAATCCAATAATTTTTCTAAGCTTTCTCTTCCATCCTAGAATTTTAAAACCCTTAATACACTTCCATTATGCCAAAACCTACTAACTCATGAATTATGCACAAACGCATAACCCCTAATCTAGGATGTTACGGTTCTACCTCTTTAAAAATAATTTCGTCCTCGAAATTACTTATTAACAAACTGATAATCCTTCTCACCGCACTATGCTTACGCTTTGCAAGACTCGATCTTAATAAAACCATCATACTTTCTAGGCACAATCTCTAAGTTCACGCCCCTAGAACTTATTTCTAACGCCATGATTTAATCTGGTTAACGAGTTTTATGCATCAAAACTTTTGTTTCACCGATTAACCGCATGCAACAGCTTTTTATGAAAAAGTATTTAAGAGTGGTTCTTTCGTGTTCATTCATACATGCACACGATCTTTTCATTCATTCATACATCTAACAATCAATTATGAACTTTTGTTCATTCAGAGAAATGTTGTAGTTTTCATTGTTGTTGTTTTTCCACTACCCAGTGGGTATTTTCGTAATTTTGTCCTATGTGGGCATTTTTGTAATTTTTCAAAAGAAAAAGTTCCTTGGTGATTTTGTCAAAAAGTATTTTGGTAATTTCAAAGTCCGGAGTAATTTGGAAAAATTTTGAAATCAGGGGTATTTTGGAAATTTTGGCCTCGTGGGTATTTCGGTAATTTTTCGCAAAACTGGGTAAATTTGTAAAAGTTAACAAATCAGAGATATTTTAGAAGTTGTAAAACTTTGAGGGTTCTTTTTGAGACTTTTATTTTCCAAAATGGTGATGTTGCAAAAATTTTGGAAATCAGGGTCATTTTGGTAATTTTGTAAGTTAGGGGCAATTTCGTAATTTTCCAAAATCAAGATATTTTTGATAGTTTGCAATTTGAACATTTATAAAATAATGAAGTTTTAGCAAGACCGTTGAAAAGTTTGACAGTTTGTAAATCAAGGGCATTTTGGTAATTTTACCACTAAGGGCATTTTTGTAATTTTCACAAATCAGAAATTTTTCGGGAAATTTTGTGAAGATAGTTCTCGCAAATTGAAAAGGTAATTTTAAGAGTTTTAAAACTAGGGTTTTTATAAAAACACGGCTAGTTCCCTTTCGGTTTTAGTTATTGTGTTTAGCCTGTGACTGAATCCTCTTGGTTAGGGTGAACCGAAGCTACGCACCAGGCAGGATTCGAGTGGAGAGGAGGTGAGTCACGCGGACTGCTTAAGTACCAAGCTCCCACCGAAACCATTCCTAGACATGCGCATGTGGGGTTACCACACCCTAGCTCGATGACTTAGCCAGTAGGTTTGTTTAGTGTATTAAGTCTTATGTGTTTTGTGTTTGAGTAGTCTAATCCTGTGGTTCAAGTTCCTATCATACTATTCTACGTTCCATGCCTTTTCTACCCTTCTAATGTTCATAACATAATTCACATAATCACCCAAATGGTTAGGGGTACTTACCTGGTGGACTGCGGGTCGGAGACTTAGGTGCCATGCCATAAACCTGCTTAATTTTCAAGGAAAATCATTTTGGCTCGCTTTGAAAACGTTTTGGGCCTTAGCCCACAGGCCGAGAGTTTAAAACTGGACTCTGATACCAACTGAAACACCCCACACCCGGCCCACAAGCCTGAACCGGATCTGGTATGTTCAGGTTTCCTAAAATGTTCAGTTTCCAAAATGTTCAGGTTTCCTAAAATGTTCAGTTTCCAAAATGTTCAGGTTTCCAAAAATGTGTACTTTCCATTTTTGAACCATTTCCTTACATTTCCTTGCATTTCCTTACATTTCCATACATTTCCCTACATTGCCTTACATTTCCATACATTTCCACACATTTCCACACATTTCCATACACCTTAGGGTTCCTAAACTCCTCAGAACACTTCCAACATGCCCACTGAGCCCACTTTGCCACATGCCTTCCTTGTGTCATGAGTCCAACACAAACTTTCCTTAAGGCCTCTTTGCCTCGTTTCCTCTTTTCACTGAAAATCCAATAATTTTTCTAAGCTTTCTCTTCCATCCTAGAATTTTAAAAACCCTTAATACACTTCCATTACTGCCAAAACCTACTAACTCATGAATTATGCACAAACGCATAACCCCTAATCTAGGATGTTACAGGCACATCTTTTTCTAGTAATTTCGTTAAAGGCTTAGCTATTTTAGAAAAATCCTTGATAAATCTTCTATAAAATCCAGCATGTCCTAAAAAACTTCTAATAGCCTTAACTGAACTAGGAGGAGGTAATTTTTCTATGGTTTCAATTTTTGCTTTATCAACCTCGATCCCTTTACTAGAAATTTTGTGACCTAATACAATCCCTTCTCGAACCATGAAATGACACTTTTCCCAATTAAGCACAAGGTTTGTTTCCTCACATCTCATTAAAACTTGTTTTAAATTTTTAAGGCAAAGATGGAAAGAATTACCGAATACCGAAAAGTCATCCATAAATACCTCTATAATGTCTTCCACAAGTTCATCAAAGATGGCTAGCACGCAGATCTGAAAAGTAGTAGAAGCATTACATAATCCAAAAAGCATTCTACGATAAGCAAACGTACCATATGGGCATGTAAATGTTGTCTTTTCTTGATCCTCAAGAGCTATCGGGATTTGGAACTAGCCAGAGAGTCCATCTAGGAAGCAATAGTACATATTCCCAAATAACCTTTTTAACATCTGATCAATGAAGGGTAAGGGAAAGTGATCTTTTCTCGTGGCATCGTTCAACTTCCTATAGTCAATGCAAACTCTCCAACCTATGACTGTTCTTGTTGGAATTAATTCATTCTGCTCGTTGGCTGCAACAGTCATGCCTCCCTTCTTTGGAACAAACTGCACAGGACTTACCCAAGTACTGTCAGAAATAGGATAAATAACTCCAGCATCTAGAAGTTTAATTACCCCAGCTTTAACAACTTCCTTCATATTGGGATTTAATCGTCTTTGAGTTTGCACACATTGTTTATATTCATCTTCTATTAAAATTTTGTGGGTGCAAAGCGATGGGCTTATCCCTTTAATATCAGAAATCTTCCAAGCTATGGCTCTTTTATGCTCCTTTAGCACCTGTAGTAACTCATCTTTCT
The DNA here is from genome assembly GCA_025503065.1 of Gossypium bickii. Taxonomy (NCBI): domain Eukaryota; kingdom Viridiplantae; phylum Streptophyta; class Magnoliopsida; order Malvales; family Malvaceae; genus Gossypium; species Gossypium bickii. The sequence goes on from CP106717.1 coordinate 111,405,609, forward strand.
CATTGGGTTCTAAGTCTGAAGAAATAATTACCGGTAGTGTAGAATTATCTCCGAGGAATGCATACTCTAAATGATTTGGTAACTAGTTCAATTCCAATCTGGGAGGTTCTTCAATAGAGGGTTTTTGTTTTAATCCGTTGTTTACGTCAATACCCTCATACTTCTTTTGTCTTGGGGAATAATTATTAGAATTTAACTCAATTTTTATCTCCCCCATCTCAGTGGTATCGTCTTCTACCTCCTCACCTTGGGTAAGACACAGTTCCAACGTTTTTTTATGAATGATTTCCTGAAAAGAATCTTTAATAGAATGATCAATAGCGTCGATAAAATGACAGGAATCATCTTGCTCTCTAGAGTATCGCATAGCATCATAGATCTTAAAAAGAATTTCCTCGTTACCTACCCTGAGCATAAGTTTACCATCACCTAAAATTAAGGGCACCTCAACGTCTTCATCCATGTCAAGCACAACAAAATCAACAGGGAATATGAATTTATCAACTTTTACCAAAACATCTTTAGTAATTCTCTTAAGATATTTAACAGATCTATCAGCTAATTGGATACTCATCCTAGTGGGTTTTGGTTCCCCAAGACCAAGCTGTTTGAACATTTTATAAGGCATTAAATTAATACTGGCGCCTAAATCAGCTAATGCTTTCTCAATATTTAAACTATCAATTAAACAGGGAATAGTGAAACTTCCTAGATCTTTCAATTTGGTTGGTAGCTTATTTTGGAGAATAGATGAACATTCCTCGTTAAGCTCCACGATTGATAGTTCTTCAAACTTCCTTTTATTTGTTAAAAGCTCTTTTATAGAATTTTGCATACGTAGGCATCTGCGAAATAGCTTCAACAAAAGATAAGTTAATATGTAATTGTTTAAAAAGTTCAAGAAATTTACTAAATTGTGCGTCCATGCGGTCTTTTTTCAACTTTGCTGGATATGGGATCGGTGGTTTACACTCTTTAAGTACAGGTGTTACATTCTCGTTTACTTCCTTACCCTTCGCCTTATCAGTTTCTTGTGACATCTTTTTTTCGACTTCAACCAACACTGTAACAACCCAGTTTAGACCTGGTCAGAACAGTGGTTTCGGGACCACAAATTCGAGATTTTAAAAATATTTTAATAATATTTTCTATGTGAATAGTATGTGATATAGCCTGTGTGAAAATTCTGTGTGATAATTTTATCGACTGTGTGCTGATTTATGAAAAAGGACTTAATTGCATAAGGTGTAAAAGCTGTATGCTGATTTATAAGTGTCAAATTGTGGATGGCTTTTTGAGGTGGAGGCCTTATGAGGTAATTAGTCTATTTTCAAGTTAGTGGATGGTTAAATGATTTATAAACCATAATGTTAATTTGTCTTTTATGTTAATAAAAAGGTTAGATGTGTCATTTATGTATTAAAAGGTTATAATAATAAAACAAAAAGATGGAGGTGGTCATCTTATATTCATCCATTTTACACCGAAATTAGAAAGAAATATTCGGCACTTGCTCAAGCAAATTAAGGTATGTTTGAGCTTGATTTTTAATAATTTCTATGTTTTTGTAATCGTTGCTTTGTGCTCTACAAAACCAATGCTCAAATTTTATGAATTGATGATGTTTATGAAATGTGCCATTGATGAAATGGTGAGCTTTGTGATGAGTGTTGGTGTTAAATGAAAGATATGTGTTTAATGAACATGTTTTGTTCTTGGAGTTTTGATGAATTTAGCTAATTAGGGCTAAATTGAGAAAATAGCGTTTTGAAGGATTAAAATGTGAAATAAATGAAATGTGTGGGCTTGTATTAGCATAGGAAGAATTCGGCTAAGCACATGTGTATTGAAATTTTGTGCATTTGATGATTTTGTGAAATAGGGACTAAAGTGTCGAAATGTGAAAATGTGAGGGCTATTTTGTAAAATGACCTAAATGTGTGTGTGTGAACTAAGTTGAATAAATCAGTGATTGAATGGGTTGAATTTGAATGTGTATAGACCAAGAGAGGAGAGGTTCGGATCGAGATCGAGGCAAAGTTAAAGTGCTCGATTAATCGACCGTATCGATAGTTCGACGTCCGAGGTAAGTTCGGATATAATACATGTTATTAAGATATTGTTTAGCATTATAAAAAGAATGTGTATATGTGTATATGTGTATAAAATCGAGATGCTATGTGCAAGATTTAGTTGATAGCACTACGTGTGCGAAATTGAAATCGAAATAGAAATGAATAACACTGTGTGTGCGATATTGTAAAAGTTTCGGTTGATTAATCTGGCACTGTGTGTGCGATACCGAGATAAGTCGGTTGAAAGATTAGGCACTAAGTGTGCGATGACGAGTATACTTCTGTCATGTATATAGCACTGAGTGTGCGATTAAGTTGAACGAATATCAGAGGATGATCGATATGTAATACCGAGCATTGAATAGCCTAAAAGTTGAATAACTTTGTGTTAGCTAAGGTATGTTTTGGACCTTTGTGGTTGATAAGTTTATAGATAAGCTACGAATGGGAGGATGAGATTTTAGTCATGGATGATATGATATGAATGTGAGAGAATGGATTTATTTGATGGTTATTATATACATTGGTTTGAATTGATGAAATAATTGTATTGTATTTCGAACTTACTAAGCTTTGGAAAGCTTACTGTGTGATTTGTTTCTCTGCTTTGCAGTGTCAGTAAAGCTAGCTCGGATTTGGGGATCGTCAGCTTCTCAATCACACTATCGGAAACCTATTTTGGGTACTTTTGGAAAGATATATATAGTTGAAATATGGCATGTATAGGCTAATTATTTGAATCATATTATATAAGTGTAATTAGCCATGTGATATGGCTAGATATATGATGGTTTTATGTATGAATGGCTTGAAATATATATGATGCCTATTTTGGTATGGCATGTAGATAAAGAAAATGACTTTCAATGGTAATCTTTGTGATGGTAAAATGCTAGTATGATTTAGTGAAATTGGGAAGAAATGATGTTTAGTATTGAATGTGTTCAAGTTGTATATGTTAGCTTATAAGTTGACATGTTTGAAAATGAGATTGTATGAGTTGTTAGGTTGATCATATGATATGAAATGGTTGCCAAATTGTGTGTATAAACATGCTTAAATGTGCTTGTAAGATTGATATTTGTGTGGGTGGCAAATTGGCCTTGCAAATGGCCTATTTTGTCACTCGGTTGTGGCACACGGGCGTGCCTAATAACCGTGGGAGAATGACAGTATGTAGCCTATTAGCACACGACCTTCACATGAGCGTGTCAATTAACTGTGGGCGTAATTTAGTATATGGCCTAAGAGTACATGGCCATGGCACACGGACGTGCCTGGTAGCCGTGTGGTTTCAACAAAATCGACCACAGCCAGAGTACACGGGCATGCTTGGTGGCCATGGAGCAAATCAGTTTCGACCACAGGGAGGACACACGGGTGCGTCTAGCAGCCGTGGGAGGCACACGGCCTGGCCACACGGGTGTGTAACCCATGAATCTTAGAAAAGTTTTAATTTTTCGAGAATGTTTGTATGTGTTCCGGTTTAGTCCCAACCCGTTTCTAGCATGTGTTTAAGGTCTTGTTGACTTCTATAAGGGACTATTTGATTATGTTTTGATGTGTTATGATGATGTTTGACTTTGCGTTGTAAATAGGATGTAAAATGGTTCGATTGTTCAGTAATACTCTTAACCCTATTTCGGCAACGGTCTCGGGTTAGGGGTGTTACAAACACCTTCCCATTCCTTAGTGTAACTGCCTTCACATGCTCTTTTGGGTTAGGTTCGGTGTTACTAGGTAAACTACCTGGTTGCCTTTCGGAAACTAACTTAGCCAGCTGTCCAATTTGATTCTTAAGCCCTTGAATCGATGCTTGCTGATTTTTTAATGCTGTTTCGGTATTCTGAAAACGAGTCTCTGACACCGAAATAAACTTTGCTACCATATCTTCAAGGTTCGGCTTTTTCTCTTACTGGTAGGGTGGTTGGAAACCTGGAGGGGGTTGCAGTCTTTGATTCCCTTGATTACCCCATGAGAAATTTGGGTGGTTCCTCCATCCTGGATTATATGTATTACTGTAAGGATTATTTGGAGGTTTAGAGTTATTACCCATATAATTTAGCTGCTCATTCTCCATATTAGGATTGTAGGGCAAATATTCTGAGTTATTCATCCCTCCTCCATTTGTTTCACATTGCATCGTCGGATGTACCTATGTAGAAACACATAAACGATCAGTCTTTTTGTTTAAGAGTTCTATCTGGTTTGATAACATGGTGACTGCGTCAAGGTCGAAAACACCGGCTGCCTTTGTTGGCTTCGTCCTCATAACTTGCCTCAGGTGTTTTGTTGTTTAGTGTACCACCAGCGGCTACATCAATCAATTGCCTAGTTGAGGGGTTCACACCATTGTAAAAGGTTTGAACCTGTAGCCATAATGGTAACCCATGGTGAGGGCATCTTTTCAGTAGATCCTTATATGTCTCCCATGCATCGTAAAGTGTTTTTAAATCCATCTACACAAAAGAAGAGATATCATTCCTCAACTTAGTCGTTTTAGCCGGTGAAAAATATTTAAGTAAAAAATTTTCAGTCATTTGTTCCCATGTAGTGATTGATCCTCGTGGTAACGAGTTCAACCATTGTTTAGCTTTGTTCCTCAACGAGAAGGGAAACAACCGAAGGCGAATGACATCATCAGAAACGCCATTAATCTTGAAAGTGTCGCAGAGTTCCAGAAAATTTGCCAAGTGATTGTTTGGATCCTCATCCTGCAAATCATCAAACAAAAAAAACTACTGAATCATCTAAATAGTGTTAGGTTTTAGTTCAAAATTATTTGCAACAACAGTAGGTCTAGCATTACTTGATCCAGTTCCTATTAAAGTAGGCTTAGCATAATCATACGAAGTTCGAGGAGCAAGATTCTGATTTACTGGATTTGCAGCGACCACATGAGGTAGCGAATTATTCTGGGGACAGCCATCTCCTCGGTATTAGTGATATCGTTCTCTTGCTGTTCTTGTATGTATTGTAGGCTTCACCTTATCTCTCTTTGGTTTCTACAAGCTGTACTCTCAATCTCACTGTCGTAAAGCAAAGGTCCTGACGGTTTTCTTCTAGTCATAAACTAGAGACACCTGCCAGAAGCAAAGAAAGAGAAAAATTAGAAAAGTAATAAAAATAAATTGCAATAAAATAAAAATGGCTAAAGTAATAAAAATTAAGCGTTCCTAATATCCTAGTCCCCGGCAACGGCGCCAAAAACTTGATGGTCTCGAAACTAACTAATATTTTGACAAAGGCAAGCGCACTTATCGAACTGTAGTATAGCTTTGGTGAGTCCGGAATATCGTATCCTCAAGGACTAAAATTACTAGTAATAACTATATTTTTATTATCTAGCCTAATAATTAAGGGGTTTTGTTTCAATCTAAAATTTAACTAACTAATTAATTAACGATGAACGCGACAAAGAGTTAAGAAATAATCGAATAAACTAATGATAAGGACAATACCCAAGGAAGAATCCAACTAGACTCCACTTATTATTTTGACTATGAATTAAAAGATTTATTCACTTGACTTGATCTGTAGAAATCTCTAAATTATGTTAATATCTCTTTAGAGACTAAAAACAACTGACTCTAGGTTGATTAATTGAAATATCTTTCTAATTAAAACCCCTATCGTCGCATTAACTCGATCTATGATTCCTTTTTTAGATTTGACTCTAATTCGATAGATTTATGTAGCCCTATTTCTAAGGTTGCAATCAACTTCGCTTAATTATGATGAATCTACTCTTAAATAGGGACTTTTGCTCGACTGAATAAACACATTAATCTTGAATTAATATTCCTGAAAACATTAAAACAAGCATTAAGAACACATAATTAAGAACAAGAACAAGTATTTATCACGTAATTCAGATTTATTAAATAATAAGATTCATCTAGGTTTCACCCTCCCTAGGTATTTAGGGAGTTTAGTTCATAATGTAAAGGGAAAACATCTTAGAATTAAGAAAACAACAAGACATAAAGAACCCAAAAACTTCTAAAGAACTTGATGAAGATCTTCAATCCTGGAGTGAATCCTGCTTCCGAGATGATTCCAACGGCTTCCTTCGAGTAATTTCTTCGATCTACTCTGCGTGCTCCTTTAGGTCCTCCCCTAGGGTGTTTATATAGGCTTTGAAGCACCTTCCTTGGCCCACAAGTAGTCTTTTCCGAATAGAATTAGACTTGGGTTTGGCAGGGACACGCCCGTGTGTGATAGCTTAGGATGTGTTTGATTCTACTCGTCACACACGGTCGTGTGGTCTGCTCGGGTGCAATAGTCCAGGCCGTGTTGATTTCTGAGGTAGGTCCATTTTGTCCCTTTTTGGCCCGTTTCTCATTCTTTTCGACTCCCTAAGCTCTCCTGAGTGTAAAACATGAAATTAAAGGATTAGGAGCATCGAATTCCTCAAATCTAATGAAAATTCATCAAAAATAAGCCAAGCATGAGGTCAAAATATGTATAAATTATGGTTTATCAAATAGCCATTATATAGCCATTGGCAGCCATGTGTCGAGACCAATGTCTCTAGACAAATAGGCTTTTGTCTTAAGATAGCAGCCCTTGGATCAGAATTTTGCTTTGATGTTTTCTTGTTTCGAAACATATAGTCGTATATCTCGAGACTTGCATACGAGAATCCCTTAAAAAATATTTTAGACATCTTAGAACACTTTGGTATTAGCCCAAAAATATTTAAATAAAATAAAACACATTTAAAACATATTTTTGAGTATTTTGCAAGTCTTTGAAAATGTTTAATAAAAATTTCAATCATATTTTCACTAAATAATTTTCAATCATATTTAAGACTGAAATTTCAAAATTTGAAAAGTATAGGGACTCAGAATGATCCAATTGGAAAAAATGAACTAAATCTACAACTGTATGCATAGTACAAGACTAGTAATTGAATTTAACCAAATGAATGTAATTGCCATTGTTTGGGTCAAGACTAAAATTTCAAATTTTGAAAAATACAAGGAATAAAATTTACCAATTCAAAAAGTATAGATACTAAAATTGATCAAATGAAAATACAGAGACTAAATCCACAACTTTTGTTAAGTATAAGGACTAATAGTATAATTTAACTTTTAAAATATGTAACGGATGATTTTTTTAGTTTTAATTAATATTTAACATTAGGATTAATTGTATCAAACATCTCTAATTCATATGGCTTATCTTTTAGATTAATCTTTAAATTTCAAAATGTTAAAGTTGAGTTATTAAATTATTTACGTACAAATTATTTTTTACCTTAATTTAGTCATTAATTTAAGTGTTAACTGTTGATTCAAATATCACGTGAAGTGCATTTAAACCATATAGATCAAATATAAATTCTCGGATACCTACTGCTTGATCTTGAATTTAAGTTCTTGATTGATTTAACCAAACACTAATTCAATTGAACATTAAGTAAAAACGCACACTGTTTACAAATTAATAAATATTATTACGAAGGTGTTTTTGCCATTTTTATATGTTATATATAAAATTTATAACAATCAACTTATACCCAGAGATCTAGGAAGATGAAATTAACCCTTAATCTATCTACATTACGTTTAAACCTTTACGTGAGTTAGTGTTATGAGTCAATTGGGAATCGATTCAATTGAAAAGTGATTTAATTTTTTTTTACAAAGTAATAAATATTATTTTGATGATATTTTTACCTTTTTCATATTTTTATATAAAGTTTATTAAAATTAATTTAAATAGATTAAAAAAATCAATAAAAAACATTTTTTAGACAATATCAAAATTATTGTAAGAATTTTTTTATTATTATATATTTGATATAAAATCTACAATAATCAATTTAATTCGACCTAGGAAATAACATTAGAAAAATATATAATTGGATTTGAACTTAAGATACGATGATTTTTAATTCTTAAATTTAACATTTCAATTAAGATCTATGTAATATTTGTATAATTTTTTTAAAAATATGTTTCTTAAATTTTTTTTTCACTCATATGCTCGCTATAATTTTAATATCTATACTATATATAAAGTGGTTGATCAAGTTGGATTATAAGTAACTCAACACCAATTCAGCTATAAAATTATTAAAATACACTTACTTTAAAGGATAATTAATATTATTATAATAATATTATCATATTTTTATATAATCTTTCAAATAAAAAAATTAAAAAACATTATTTGAGAATCGAACTAAACCTACTCATGGGTTGGGCCATCCAACAAGGCCCAAAGGCCTGCCTAAAAAGTAGGAGGGTTTGGGCAAAAATATATGCCCGAAAAATATGCTTGGACAAAAAAATAAGTCCCGTTTAAAAAATGGGTCGGGCCTCTAGTAAGACGTTTTTTGGCTGGGCCTGACTCGACTGGCTCGAATTCACAAAAGGACAAAAAAAATGCTATTCTTTTTGTTGTTTTAATGCTATTTTCTTCTTGTTTTATCCCTACTTTGTTACCATTTCACTATTATGTTACTACTATTTTGTTGATATTGATTGAATATTGTATAACACTTGTTTTATTGTTAATTTTGCTATTAGTTGAAAGTTATTTGATTGCTAAGTTGCATCTATCTTAATTTATTTTAGGATTGCTGGATGAATTCTAAAAAAAAAAAGTCAATAAAGAATTTGGCACAATCAGTTGCCTATGAAAATATTAAAAAATAAGAGAATTTGGAAAATTCCATTTAAAAAGTAATTTTGAATCCGCATTTGAGAATCAAAGAAAAAGTTTGAGTTCAATAAGATTGTATTCCAGTGCATTTGACAGTAATTCCATTAATTTTTAAAATGAATTGAAAACTTTAAATATGATTTTAATGACAATTAATCAAAATCATTTTCCATATAGTTTGGCATGATAAGTTCATTTCATCTCAATTTGATTGTTTATAGAAATGTCCTCTTAATTTTGTATTCAATCAAATTTTGGCAGGTCAGTTTGACATCTTAATTATGCATTCAAGCAAATTTTGGCATGGCAGTTTGGCATGAAAATCTCCTATACAAAGTCTATATAAACCTTATCTCATGCAATGCAAAACAATTATAAACAAATCTATATATTTTAAAAGGGAATCAAATATATACATAATAGGAGAGAAATCAAGGGTGTTGATGTTCTGTTTGGTGTTGGGGGTCCTTGTTAGCCTCTCACATCAAGTTGTTACAGAACTCATTTCGATTGGGTTAAAGTATACGTTTTGCTTTTCTACCTGCGTTGCCAATGGATCCTCCCCTGAAGATTGCATTCAACATTGCTTGGTGTCGGAAGCACTGGTGGGCAGAGGCCAATGCAGCGGGCTAGCAGGGGCCCTACCCCCCACCCCAAAATGAAAAATTGTTGTTTTGACCCTTTAGAAAATTTTAAAATTTTAAATTAATAAAGGTAAAATTCCACTTTGTCCCTCTCTAAAATTATGAAATTTTAATTTAATCCTTTAAAAATTAAAAAGATATAGACTATTAAAAATTAAAATTCCATTTCGCCCCCCTGAACAATTTTTCTGACTTTGCCCCTGTTGGTGGAGACTATCAAGGACACCCACCACACCAGCAATTCAACGTTCTGCACACTTGGATGTGCCACGACCATGTGTTCAAGGCTAAGCAACCAAGGGAGGCCTAGTAGTTTTTCTTTTTATATAACATTTGATGGTAAGTAAGTATGCATATGAACTCAACGATTTGTTTTGTTTTTGTTAGCTGCAAGGAAAATTGCAGGCTATGTCAGTACTTGCATAGAGAGATGCGCCATGATGATCATCGCCTATGAATGAAATAATAATAAAAGACCTTGAATTACATTTAGTCTGAATGAAAAAAAAAAAAACATAATTTGGCTACTGCTATATTTTCAGTTTTATATTTGCTCAATTAGTATAAAAAAAAAAGTAATAATACAACTACATCTAACATTTTATATGTTTTTCTTTATACCATGCCTACTTTTATTTTTAATCTATCTCAATCCCAATCCTTAAAACAGAAAAAGAAATGTATTTAATCACGTTCAAATACCCGTCCTCCTAATTTTTCCAATAACAATAGTGCTAATTGAACTAAGCTTTAATTGACATCTATTTTTTTAAGTGTTCTTAGTCTTCTGTTAAAATTATTGACATGATCAGATCACCAATCAATAAAAGTTGAAATAATCGACAAAAAAATGATAGTAATGTAACATTTTATTAAAAAAATCACTTGATAGTAATGTACAATAAAAATAACATCGAAAATATTTATAAAGATTTTTTCTTAAAAGTATTCATTTGAACTCATATCCATGGTGCAAGACAGAGTCAGTTGATAAACATCCTTTGGTGACGAGGGTAAATAACTAGGAAGAAGTGGAGCAATAAATAGCTGCTTGGATTTTTAGTTCTACTATCCCATAGGATGGACTCTATAGAGCATTCAAATATCATGTGAAGTGCATTTAAATCATATAGATCAAATATAAATTCTCGGATACCTACTACTTGATCTTGAATTTAAGTTCTTGATTGACTTAATTAGACACTAATTTAGATAGAAATTAAGTAAAAACGCATACTTTTTCAAATTAATAAATACTATTATCATGGTGTTTTTGCCTTTTTGATATTTTATATATAAAATTTATAACAATCAACTTATACCCAAAAATCTAGGAAGATGAAATTAACCCTTAATCTATCTACATTACGTTTAAGTCTTTTGCTCGAGTTGGTGTTATTATCAATTGGGTATCGATTCAATTAAAAAATAATTTAATTTTTTTTACAAAGTAATAAATATTATTTTGAGGATTTTTTTTTATCTTTTTCATATTTTTATATAAAATATATTAAAATTAATTTAAATAGAGTAAAAAAATGAATAAAAAACAATTTTTTTAGACAAAATCAAATATTACTATAAGAAGTTTTTTTTTATATAAAATCTACAATAATCAATTTAATTCAACTTAAGATACCATGATTTTTAATATTTAAATTTGCCATTTCAATTAAAATCTATGTACTTTTTACATAATTTTAAAAAAATATATATATTTCTTAAAAAAAAATTTCACTCATATGCTCGCCATAATTTTAATATCAATACTATATATAAAGTGGTTGATTAAGTTGGTTTATGAGTAACTCGACACCAATTCAGCTATAAAATTATTAAAATACCCTCACTTTAAAGGATAATTAATATTATTATAATATTATTGTCATCTCATCATACTTTTAGATAATCTTTCCAATAAAAAAAATTAAAAAACATTATTTGAGAATCGAGCAAGACCTACTCATGGATCGGGCCATCCAACCCGGCTCAAAGGTCCGTCCAAAAATTGGGAGGTTTTAGGCAAAAATATAGGCCCGAAAAATGGATTTGGACAAAAAAATAAGGCTCGTTTAAAAAATGGGTCGGGCCTCTGGTAAGACGTTTTTTTGCCTGTGCCCGACCTGGCTATCCCGAATTCACAAAAGGACAAAAAAGTTGCTATTTTTTGTTGTTTTAATGCTATTTTCTTATTATTTTCTCCCTATTTTGCTACCATTTCACTATTATGTTACTACTATTTTGTTATTGTTTGAATATTGTATAACACTAGTTTTATTGTTAATTTTTTTGTCATTTTAAAGTCATTTGCTTGTTAAGTTGCATCTATCTTAATTTATTTTAGGATTGTTGGATGAATTTTTTAAAAAAAAAAAGACATTAAAAGATTTGGCACAATCACTTATCTATAAAAAATATTTAAAATTTTTTGAAAAATTGCATTTAAAAAGTAAATTTGAATCCGCATTTGAAAATCAAAGAAAAAGTTTGAGTTCAATAAGATTGTATTCCAGTGCTTTTGACAATAATTCCATTAATTTATAAAATGAATCAAAAACTTTAAATATGATTTTAATGACAATTAATCAAAAGCATTTTTCATTTAGTTTGACCTGACAAGTCTATTTCATCTCAATTTTATTGTTTATAGAAATGTCCTCTTAATTTGGCATTTAATCAAATTTTGGCAGAACAGTTTGGCATCCGTCCCAATGTGTCTCTATGGGAAGCTCCAGTTTTGTTCATTAAGAAGAAGGATGGGACCATAAGGATGTGCATTGATTAACGGCAGTTGAATAAGTTAACTGTGAAGAATAAGTATCCACTTCCGAGATTTGATGATTTGTTTGATCAGTTCCGAGGGACTTCAATGTTTTCTAGGATTATCTTCGATCTGGGTATCATCAGTTGAGGGTTAAGGAAGCTGATAAGACTGCATTTAGGACTCGTTATGGACATTATGAATTTCTAGTTATGCTTTTTGGTCTGACAAATGCTTCGGCTGCATTTATGGATCTAATGAATCGAGTGTTTTAGCCTTATTTGGATCAGTTCATCGTAGTCTTCATCGATGATATTATGGTATACTCTAAGACTGAGCGAGCATGATGAACACCTTAGAGTAGTGCTTCAGATTCTCCGTGAAAAGCAGTTTTACACTAAGTTGAGCAAGTGTGAATTCTGGTTGCAGAGGTAACTTTTCTGGGGCACATGGTTTCTGCTGAGGGTATTCGAGTTGATCCTCGAAAGATTGAGGTTGTGCTTGATTGGAAACAACCAAAGAACGTGTTTGAAATCTGCAGTTTTCTGGGTCTGGTGGGTTATTATCGGCATTTTGTGGAGGGGTTCTCTCTGATTGCAGCTTCTCTTACTAAGCTTCTGTAACACCCCTTACCCCTATCCGTAGCCGGATCAAGGTACAAGGCATTACAGCAATCTTTTACACTTTTTCGATACATACTTTTCAATTATACATTAAAACCATTCATAGTCACACTCTATGTCCCTATTATGGGCTTACGAGGCCCAAAACATTCATTAAAGTTGGTTCAGGACCAAACCGGAACTTTTCGGGCATTTAGAAAATTTTTACCAAAACAGGGTCACACGCCGGTGTGACATATGACACGGCCATGTGAGTAGACCGTGTGGTCTTCACACGCCCATGTCTGGACCCCATGTGTAATTCACAACCATTCCAACTTGACAAATTGATAGCCATCTCCAACCCCGAGCCAACCTGACAACACTAAGAGAAATGGGAAAATGGTGTAAGCTTCATAGCTTAGTAAGTTGGCATATAATAATAAACAATCTATTTAACAATACTATCCCATTCCTCAATAGATATGCTTAAGAAACTAGAATCATTATTTACATGATTTCACATTTTACTCAAGTTCAGCTAAGGCTGTTTTCCTAAGTCACAGTCACTAATTTAATTATTTCATAAGCTAAAAAATTTGAAATTAAGTTCCGTAAATTTTCCCTGAAATTAGACTCAGATATCTTCTTGCCATAAAATTTACAGAATTTTTTTCTTAGCCAATTAGTACAGTTTATTCATTAAAGTTTCCTCTATTTCACTGTTTGACAGTTCTGCCCTCTCTTCACAAAATCTGAGATATCTCATTTTACAGAGTTAAAATAATATTTTTGTTTGTTCCAATACAAAATAGACTCACTAAGGATTCTAAGAATATAAACCATGCCCCATAATTATTTTTGTACAATTTATAATGATTTTTCCAAGTCAGAACAGGGGATCACGTATTTATTTTGAACCAGTCTCACAAGCATTTAAATATCTCATAAAGTAAAATTCATTTTCTCACACCATTTTCTTTCTTTGAAAATAGACTCAACGAGATTTAATTTCATATCTCATTCAATTATTAATTCAATTCCTACCATTTTTGGTGATTTTTCAAAAATACACAACGGTAGCTGTCTAGTACTGTCTTAATGCTAATTTCACTTTTTTCATGATTTTCATGTATTCACTTTCATTTTTACACATATGCAGAAAAACATAGTATAACTTAGCATATAATTATCATTTGATCATAGGCACATCTCACTCATTTTCATCCTTACAATTGATGTATCATAACCCAAACACTTTATTCAACATATAAATCATACAATAGCAATTTCATACACATACCTGTCTTATTTGTTCATACGGTTTCCTACTTAATTTCATACCTGCACTTCACTTATACAAACGGTTTCATATTCACACTTACACATATAAATGCATCAATTACATTGTTCACTTGCACATTATTATCACATGATTAAATCCTTTTCACATTCAATCACTTTTCATTATATCAATTCAATATCCGTTGAATCTCTTAAACATCATCAAAAGCACATTATTTCAAATCAATATCAATAAGTTCTACTATTCAATTCTTACTCATGAATCAATACCTATTTTTTTTCTACTACTTTTCAAACTCATACACAAAAGTCAACAACCACATAGGTTCCGTATGTACCTGTACCTCATCATACTTATCTATTACATTTCCCACGTCACCTTATTGATCGATATGTTATATCATACGATAATATTTTATATTCAATGAACTCACATACTTAGTGCTAAATGGATAACCGAAGCTATATATAGATTTTGCACACACAGTGCCAAATGAATAGCCGAAGCTACATATAGATATCGCACACACAGTGCCAAAACCTTGTAACGTATCGCACACTTAGTACAGTCACATTTAACTTCTCGCACGCTCAGTGCCAAATCCTTGTAACGTATCGCACACTTAGTGCTGTCACATTTAATTTCTCACACACTTAGTGCCAAATCCTTGTAACGTATCGCACACTTAGTGCCAAATCCTTGTAACATATCGCACACTTAGTGATACGAACCTGGTTCCGTGAATTGATCCGAGTCGTAAGATTACCCGATCGTTAAACAAGAAGGTTTCGTTCGGATTCGGAAAGGGTTAGAAAATTCAAATTTTTTTTAAAAGGGCGGTAGACAAGGAAGGGCTCGATAGAAGGTGATTATGGATTACGGAGGCTCGGTTATGAAAGAAATGGACAAGTCGGGTTATAGGATTATCGGTAACTTAAGGTCAAGAATGAACCAAACTTCGGATAAAGGTTGACCCGAGACTTATAAGACTTTAAGTTAATTTGGAAAGAATTATGAGACCTCAACCCACTATCTAAAGAGATAGAAACATCGGTATAAAGTTTCGAATGCCACACGAAAACGTGATAAGTTCGGATAAACAAAGAAACTGTTGAGCCACTACCTAGATAGATAAGTCAACGAATCTTTGCACGAAATTTGAGAGAAAATTTCTCAACAAATTTAAGGGTAAATTCATTCATGAAATTCTGCCTTACAATTGAAGAGTGACAAGCTATTTATAAGCCTAAGGCAGCTTGTCATGGATATTAAAATAAAACTAAATCTTAACACAAATTCTTAATTCCAATATGGCACATCAATTTCTTTCAATCCCAATTGAACTTGTCGTCCATTAACAAATTCCATTTACTTTATTCTATCATGATTTCCACAATGTTGCCGTCTTTCACTTGATTCTTTGCAATTCCAATTTGTTAATTCCACTCATGGGTGCAAAAGTTGTGCTTAGCTTGCTTTATTCCTTCATTTGTGCTGTCCAACAAAGGTAGGAATATCATAAATAATTCATTCCTAATAATAATGCTCCATCAAATTAATTAAATAATTACTCCCCCTTTTTGCTTTCTATTGCCGTCCAAATCATTCCCATTTGTGTCCAATTTGTTTATTTCAAAAAAAAGAAAAACCAAGACTCCATTATCCTCATTAAATAATGAAAATAAATCAATCCAATGTCCCTCAATTGCCGTCCATTACATAAGCACCTTCTATGGAATTTCACCCATGCTCCAATTAGATTCATGCTACCTACAACAAATAAAATCTAACTTATTAATTTATAAAATCAACACATTAAAATGGGTAATTAGACATTAAAGATTCGGTAATCACTAATTAAATTAATTAGTGACAAATATTTATTGACACAAATTAATGCATGAAAGAAAACAAATTAATTAAAGCTTGGACAAATTAATTTTGGTCACTAATTAAATCATTAGGCCACATTAATTTGCTGTAGGAAATAATTAATTTGAGGATGCAATTTATTTAAAACATTAAATTAAAAAAAAAAAGAAAAAAAACAATGTAGCTCATTGATCTAAGTTTGAGCTAGCTGACTGTGAAGGATATTGCATGGTTTGCTCGATTCATTGTTCCCAACATGTTCAGCCATGGCATTACTCCAAACTTTGCTTATGAGAACTGTCACTTCCTCCTTAAGCCTTTTAGCACGAGCACGAGTGATAGGCCCCTTTGGTAGCTCCAAGGGATCTTCGATAGCTTTAGTGGGTGCCCAAGCCACGGTCGTATCATCCCCTCCCCCTTCGAAACGACTTGTCCTCAAGTCGTCACCTACATCATATGGAGATAAATCAGACACATTAAAACTAGCGCTCACGCTATACTCACCGGGGAGATCGATTTTATAAGAATTATCGTTGATCCTCTCCAAGACTTGAAAATGACCATCGCCTCTTGGCATTAGTTTAGATTTTCGTTGGGCAGGGAATCTTTCTTTTCTCATGTGTACCCACACCCAATCTCCTGGCTCAAAGGTAATTTTCTTGCGTCCTTTATTAGCCTTCTGCTCATATTGCTTGGTTCGTTCTTCGATATTCCTACGCGCCTTCTCATGTAAGCCTTTCACGAACTCAGCCTTCCTTTTCGCATCTGCATTCACAAATTGTTCGTTAGGCAGTGGAATTAAATCTAGAGGTGTTAACGGATTGAAACCATAAACAATTTCAGAGGGAGAGTGTTAAGTAGCCGAATGGGTAGAATGATTATAAGCAAATTTAATGTGCGGTAGGCACTCCTCCCACGACTTAAGATTCTTTTGGATTATAGCATGCAACAACGTAGATAAGATTCGATTTACTACTTTCGTTTGTCCGTCCGTCTGAGGATGGCAAGTAGTCGAAAACAGCAGCTTTGTGCCAATTTTTCCCCAAAGTGTTCTCCAAAAATGGCTCAGGAACTTAGTGTCTCGATCAGAAAAAATAGTCCTTGGTACTTCATGCAAACGTACAACCTCCCTAAAAAATAGGTTAGCAACATGTAAAGCATCATCAGTTTTGCTACATGCAATGAAGTGTGCCATTTTCGAAAACCTATCTACAACGACAAAGATTGAGTCTTTGCCATCCTTGGTTCTAGGAAGACCTAGAACAAAGTCCATTGAGATGTCGATCCAAGGTCCTTCCGGGATAGGTAACGGGGTGTATAATCCGTGGGGTTGAACCTTTGACTTGGCTTTCTTGCAGGTGATACACCGTTCGCACACTCGCTCCACGTCTCGTTTCATTTTTGGCCAATAGAAGTGTTCGCGCAATGTTGCCATTGTCTTTGCTATGCCGAAATGGCCCATAAGGCCTCCACTGTGAGCCTCATTCACCAAAACGTTCCGGATGGATCCTTAAGGGATACAGAGCTTGCCTTCTCGAAACAGGTAATCATTGCTACGATAAAATTTATCACAAGTACCAGATTCGCAAGCTTTGTACATTTCAGCAAAATCAGGGTCAATAGCATATAATTCTTTCAAATACGCAAATCCCATCAATTTTGTCTCTAATGAATTGAAAAGAGCATACCTCCGAGACAATGCGTCCGCCACCACATTTTCTTTACCTTTCTTATATTTGATGACGTACGGAAACGATTCGAGGAACTCCATCCATTTAGCATGCCATTTGTTTAGTTTATGTTGGCCTTTTAAATGCTTCAATGCCTCGTGATCGGTATGGATGACAAATTCCTTTGGCCATAAGTAATGTTGCCAAGTTTCTAAGGCCCGAATCAACGCGTACATTT
This sequence comes from Gossypium bickii, assembly GCA_025503065.1. NCBI lineage: Eukaryota > Viridiplantae > Streptophyta > Magnoliopsida > Malvales > Malvaceae > Gossypium > Gossypium bickii. The sequence continues at coordinate 111,423,458 of CP106717.1, forward strand.
CCTTATCGGAAGTGGGGTAGTTAAGTATCGCCCCGTTCAACTTTTCACTAAAGTACGGTACTGGGCGTCCTTCTTGCATAAGCACGGCTCCAATGCCTAGGCCCGAGGCATCACACTCGATTTCAAATGTTTTCTGGAAATCTGGCAAAACAAGTAAAGGAGCGTTAGTCAATAGATCTTTAATAGTATTAAAAGCACGCTCTTGTTCGTCATTCCAGAAGAAAGCTGAGTTTTTCTTAATAACACTAGTTAACGGAGCAGCAACAGTGCTAAAGTTAGGAACAAAACGCCTATAGAAACTCGCTAAGCCGTGGAAGCTTCGAACTTGGCTCATGCTAGTAGGTCTCGGCCATTCACGGATTGCCTTAACCTTCTCTTGGTCCACTTCAAGCCCCTTTGCGCTAATGACAAAACCTAAGAAAACAACTCGATCAGAACAGAAAGTGCATTTCTCAAAGTTAGCGTATAATGTTTCCTTACGCAAAACTTCAAGTAGGGCTCGCAAATGGTTTATGTGATCTTCCAACGATCTGCTATAAATAAGAATGTCGTCAAAATAAACAACACAAAATTTTCCGATAAAAGCTCGCAAAACATAATTCATTAACCGCATAAATGTACTGGGTGCGTTAGTTAAGCCGAATGGCATAACCAACCACTCATACAAACCGTGCTTGGTTTTAAAAGCCGTTTTCCACTCATCTCCTTCCCGCATCCGGATCTGATGATATCCGCTCTTGAGGTCAATCTTGGAGAAGAGTTGTGCTCCACTGAGTTCGTCTAACATGTCATCTAGGCGCGGAATAGGATGCCTATACTTGATGGTGATCTTATTGACCGCTCGGCAATCCACACACATACGCCAATACCATCTTTCTTCGGTATTAGAAGCACAGAAATAGTGCACGGACTTAGACTTTCCCGAATGTAGCCTTTGGCCATCAACTCGGCCACTTGTCGTTGTAACTCTTTGGTTTCTTCAGGGTTGCTTCGGTATGCTGGGCGATTTGGTATTGTGGCTCCGAGAACGAAGTCAATCTGGTGCTCGATCCCTCGAATAGGTGGTAGGCCACTAGAGATGTCATCTGGAAATACATCTTTGAAATCCTGTAACAAAGATACAATCGAAGATGGAAGTGAAGCATCTAGTTCGTTAGTATTAAGGAAATTCTCCTTATACATAAGAACTACCATTGGTTGCCGAAGCAACAACATTTTTCGAATCTCTCGTGCTTTTGCATACACGTTCAATTTTGCAATCCCCTCCTCATCTCATTTTTCTTGTTCTTTACTCACTTTTTGCTCACTCCCTTTGTTTTTACCTCTTACCTTTAATTCTCCTTTTTCCTTTATTTTTCCACTCTTTGTCTCTGTTTCTTTTTCCTCTCTCTTTGTTTGTTCTTTCGTTTTCATTTGTTGAACAGAACTTTTCAAGCGTACTTGGTCCTCGTACACTTGTTTGGGAGTCATTGGTGCTAGAGTCACACTTTTGCCACGATGTTGGAAGGTATAATGATTTGTATAACCGTCATGAATGGCTCGTCGATCGAATTGCCATGGTCTTCCCAAAAGTAAGTGGCTCGTATGCGTTGTGACCACATCGCAAACAACTTCGTCACTATACTTGCCGATGGAAAAAGGGATAACAGCTTGCTTGGTGCCTCTCAATTCGCCTCTGTTGTTCAGCCAATGTAATTTGTAAGGCTGAGGATGTTTTGTCATTGGTAAGTCCAACTTTTCAATAAGCATGCTGCTAACTACGTTTGTACAGCTACCTCCATCGATGATCATGCTGCATACTTTGCCTTGAATATGACATCTTGAATGGAAGATGTTTTCTTGTTGTAGTTCATCTTCAGTACTTTGAATACTCAACCTACGTTTTACCACGAACAACTCACCTTCAACGGCAAATTCAAGTTCTTCTTCCTTCTCTTCTTCAGCAGAAGGGTCGTGTTCAATCTCTTCTTCGTCACCCGATTCAATCTCACCGTCGGGTTTCATGATCATCACTCGCCGATTTGGACACTGACTGGCTATATGGCCCCTACCAAGACACTTGAAACACTTGATGTCTCTAGCAGAATTACGCCCGGCCTCATTGTTAGGTTGGCTTGTTTCCCCACTTGGCTTGTTAATCTTTGGGTTTGTAACGTTTTCTCATCCTTAAAAGGGGATCTCCTTCTTACCAGCTCCTTGATTCCACTTTTGGGTAGGAGTGGAGTTTGGGTAGACACCGCGAGCGGGGCCTTTCCTTTTGAGCTGCTTCTCCACTTTGATGGCCATGTGCACCATCTTTTCAATCTCAACGTAGTACTGGAGTTCAATTACGTTAGCAATATCTTTGTTTAATCCAGCCAAAAATCTCGCCATGGTTGCTTCACGGTCTTCTTCGATGTTGGCTCGGATCATGGCTATCTCCATTTCTTTGTAATGATCATCTCTACACTCACGCCTTGAGTGAGATGTTGTAACTTTTAGTACATTCTCGATGATAGTATCTTTGGAATGAACCTCTTACGCATCAATGCTTTCATTTCGGCCCAAGTATTAACAGGTCGCTCTCCGTTCCTTCTCCGACTAGTGGTTAGTTGATCCCACCAGACCATTGCGTAGTCAGAGAATTCAATGGCCGCTATCTTTACCTTCTTGGTTTCTGAGTAGTTGTGACATTCGAAGACTACTCAATCTTCTTTTCCCATTCTAAGTACAACTTCGGGTCGGTTTTGCCTTGAAATGGGGGTATGGACAATTTGAGGTTCTTCAAATCATCATCTACTCGACCTCGATCTCGCCAGCCTCTCCATCGTCCACTATGATTGGACCCATGTTCACTTTCGGCTTCACTTGGTTCGGACCATTCTTCTTCGAGTACTCGTTGCCTTCCATGTCGCCTTGGTGGGCTTTGAGGAGTTCTTCCTCGACAGGCTCACTTTTCGACTTGGTCGAGCCTTTCTTAGATTGGCTCGAGTTTACGGTCGAATAATCGCTCTATTTCACGTAACATGGCTTGTTGATTGAGATCAGGTACATTTCTAACAGGTTGTCTATCCGATCTCTCGGACATGTTGCGTTCCGGACTTCGCGGCATGATTTAAATTTAATCCTCACTACAAATCCTCTCGATCACTCAGAAAGGAAAGAGTAGATGTCACTCACACTCGTGTTTGCACTCTATTTCGGCTTTTACCTCCACTCTATTGTGCTCACACGCTCTTACCTTTTTCCGTTCATTTCTTCTCTCGTGATTTCGTATAAGATTCAGGTGACCAGATCTACTAGGTTAACGGGTCAGTTTTAGGATTAGTTAACAGAGGTTTAGCGTTGGGTATCGGGTAGGCTAAAAGAAAGAAAAGACAAATGGAGTAAGGATGGGTAGCATTGGGTGAAAAGAGAAAATACCGATTGGTGGTAAAAAAAAAGCAAAAAATTTGAAGATCGGGGTAGGAATATGAAAGTAAAGACAATGTAGCTCATTGATCTAAGTTTGAGCTAGCTGACTGTGAAGGATATTGCATGGTTTGCTCAATTTATTGTTCCCAAAATGTTCAGCCATGGCATTACTCCAAACTTTGCTTATGAGAACTGTCACTTCCTCCTTAAGCCTTTTAGCATGAGCACGAGTGATAGGCCCCTGTGGTAGCTCCAAGGGATCTTCGGTAGCTTTAGTGGGTGCCCGAGCCACGGTCATATCACTTAGTGCCATCACATTTAATTTCTAGCACACTTAGTGCCAAATCCTTGCAACGTATCGCACACTTAGTGCCGTCACATTTAATTTCTCGCACACTTAGTGCTATATTTCATCCTTCATTTCCGTAAATTAATTTCACATATTACAAATCATCATATAAATCTCATGTTTATATATAATTAGCAACACATATATGTTTATAAACTTACCTCGAATATCGACGAACGTAATCGACTACTCGACTACTTTTGACTTCCCCCGATCTAATTTCATTTTCTTCCGTTCTTGATCTAAATAAATTCAAATTTAACTAATTTAACCACATATTCATTCGATTTAATCCAAAAACACATAAATGGCCAAATTACCATTTTGCCCCTGACATTTCACACTTTTTGCAATTTAATCCTTATTGCATAAAACACAAAATACACAAAATTTACACATACTATAGTTAGGCCGAATATTCACAAGCATTATACAAGTCCATATATTTCATTTTTTTCACATTTTAGTCATTCAAAAATTTATTTTCACAATTTAGTCCAAACTACTAAAAATTATCCAAAAATCCAAAGACAAAACATGCTAATCTAACACATATATTTCATAATTCATCATCAAACATCATAAAACTCATAAACTCATCAATGGCAAAACACAAAATCATCATCAAATTCAAAAATTAAGACATGGGCTTTGAAGATAACTTAGCAACGATCTCAAAAACGTAAAAATTATTAAAAACCGAGCAAAAACCACTCACCAATTTGTCTTCAAAGTTTGGCCGAATAACAAGCTCTCCCATGGCTGATTTTAGATTAAAATTTTGGTGAAGATAGATAGTGGAAAAAGATGACACCATTTGTTTTATTTAATTTAACATATAATGCCTTTTTTACTTATTTAACCTTTAATAACATTAATAACTACACCAAATGCCACTCCACTATCATCCACTAACTCATAAATGGGCTATTTGCCACATAAGGACTTCACATTTAATAAACCATAGCAAACAAGCACTTTAACAAATAGAAAGCTACTTTTGCATTTTCTGCGATTTAGTCCTTTTTTCACAAATCGACACACAAACGATAAAATTTAATCACGAAAATTTCACACATGTTAATTCACATATTATAAGCACGAAAAATAATATTAAAATATTTTTGACTCAGATTTGTGGTCCTGAAACCACTGTTCTGACTAAGGTTTAAATCGGGCTGTTACAGCTTCTGCGTAAAGGTGTTCCTTTTTTTCTGGATTAATGCACCGTAAGCGAGCTTTGAGAAGCTCAAGTTTGTTTTGAATCAGGCTCTTGTCTTGATATAGCCTTAATTAGATAAAGAGTTTGTGGTCCACAGTGATACGTCACATGTCGGTTTGGATGTGTATTGATGCAAGATAGTAGGGTTGAGGCTTATGCGTCCGATCAGCTGAAGACACATGAAGGGAACTAATTGGCGCATGATCTCGAGTTGGCTGCGATGGTCTTTGCATTAAAAATCTGGAGGCATTATCTGTTTGGTGAAAGGTGTATCTTCTACACTAATTACAAAAGCCTCAATTACCTTCTTACTCAAAAGGAGATAAATCTTAGGCAGCTCTGATGGATTGAGCTACTCAAAGATTATGATTGCACGATAGAGTACCATCCCGGTAATGTGGTGGCCGATGCTCTAAGTCGTAGAGTGATGATTGATTTGATGACGAAGTCTGCTCTCCTTATTCTATTTGATGATGGGAGTTTGTTAGCCAAGTTACAGGTTAAGTCGACTTGAATTGATCAGATTCGAGATAAGCAATTTGGGGATGAGTCTCTGGGTATTCGATTTCAACAGATTGAGAGTGGTACTACTTCTGATTTTAGGTTGAATAATGATGGTGTGCTATGTTTTCGAGGACAGATCTGTGTGCCAAATGATTCTGGTTTGAGACAGTCGATTCTGAGGAAGCACATAGTAACCCTTATGCTATGTATCCCGGTGGTAATAAGATGTATCGAGATTTTTGTGAACTATACTGGTGGCCAAGTTTGAAGCATGAAGTTACAGATTTTGTGGCTCGACGTCTGACGTGCCAGTAAGTTAAGGCTGAGCATCAGTTGCCTTCAGGTTTGCTCCAACCAATCAAGACTTTATTATGAAAATAAGAACGAGTGACGATGGACTTCGTTAGTGGGTTACCCTTGACACCCACTGAGAAGGATTTTGTTTGGGTCATCTTGGATCAATTGACCAAGTCCACTCATTTTATTCCAATTAGGATGGATTATTCTTTGAAGAAGCTAGCGAAACTTTATATATCTAAGATTGTAAGACTGCATGGGGTTTCTGTTTCAATCATTTCTGATATAGATCCTCATTTCACTTTTCGGTTCTAGAAGAAATTGCATAAGGCTCTGGATTTGAGATTGGACTTCAGTACTGCATTCCATCCTTAAACAGATGGTCAATTTGAGAGGGTGATTCAGATATTAGAGGATATGCTTCAGAGTTGTGTGATCAATTTTCGAGGGAGTTGGTAGGATTAATTGCCGCTAGCTGAGTTAGCCTACAATAACAGCTTCCAGGCTAGCATTCATATGGCACCTTATGAGGCTTTGTATGGTCGTAAGTGTTGCACTCTGCTATGTTGGACTGAGTTGGGTGAGCGTTATGTATTGGGTCCTGAGTTGGTTTCTGATACCGAGGATAAGGTTAGACTGATTCGGGATCGTCTGAAAGCGGCTTCTGATAGATATAAATCATATACAGATTTGAAGAGGCGTGATATTGAGTACTCTATGGGGGACTTTGTGTTTCTTAAGGTTTCTCCGTAGAAGAAAGTTCTAAGGTTCAGTCATAAGGGCAAGCTAAGCCTTAAGTTCATTGGGCCGTATTGGATCTTGAAGCGTGTGGGACCGGTCGCTTATCAGTTGAAGCTACCTCCAGAGTTAGATCGTATCCATGATATGTTTCACGTATTGATGTTGATGCGATATTGGCCTGATCCATCTCATGTCTCTGTTGAGGAGATCGAGGTGAGACCAGATTTGACTTTTGAGGAGGAGCCGATTCAGATTTTGGATCGAGATGTTAAGGTTCTGAGGAGAAAGTTCATCCCTTCAGTGAAGGTTCTGTAGCGAAATCATGGCACTGAGGAGGCCACATGGGAACCTGAGGACTTGATGCGTTAGCAGTATCCTCATCTATTCTGATCAGGTAAATTTCGAGGTCGAAATTTCTTTTATGGGGTAGAGTTGTAATGCCCTGATATGCATATCCCTATTTCTATAAATATCTGACACAATTATGTATCTACTTCAGTGGTTAAGTGTTTTGGATGTGTCTGAGAGGTCTTGGGTTCAAGTCTTAGCTGTAGCAAATTTGGTATTTTTGGAATTAAGTCCTACCTTTGTCATGTGGGCTTACATTTAATTACTTGTAATGTTATATCAGAATGAGCCTGTTGGTTCATGTGGTAAGGGGGTGTGTTGTTTTGGAGGTCCTGTGTTCAAATCCCCGCGCAAGCATAGGTATTTATTTTTGTTCGGTTCTGTGAGAGAGTTTGGATGGAATAAGAATTCTGAGTAGTGGGTTAGTAGATATAATTAAGGGATTTGTGGGATATCCACTCTGAATTATTTTATTTTAATTTTTTATCTTTTGTTAAAAATATTTTCTCTTTTTGCCCAAAAAGTCTCTGACGTTCATCAAGATTTCACTATTATTCCTGATATCTTTTCTTCCTTTTTCAGAAATTTTTTGTTTCGTTCTTATTCTTCAATTTTGTTGGTGAATCTTTCGTCCTAATGTGTCTTTGGTTTTGTCGATTCTCTGATCTATTTGTAAGTATGTTCGTCATACCTTTAGCATTTGATTGGGATTTTTGCAATGGCAATCTGTAGTGTTTAGGTGGTGCTATTTTGTGCTTAGGAACAGAGTGTGAAGCGGGGAATTGCACTCTAACGGTATAGACTACGAAAAGGGGTGGTCTATTGATAGTGGTAAATCGGTACCATGTTAATGCTTTTGTCGAATTCAGTAATCAATCCGCTTAATTGTGGTTGGGTACTATGTTTTTTAGGTTTTGGAAGGCTTGTGATTGTTTTTGCATCGAATCGATACCAGATGTGTTCCCAAAACACAGAAAACGAAGCTTCGGCAAAAGCTAAAAAATGACACTGTTGACACTACACAGGCGTGTGGTCGCCCGTGTGGATGGCCATGTGCGAGTCACGACTGTATGGTCGACGAGGGCATGGCTGTGTATAAGACACGGCCGTGTGATGGCTCGAGTGTGGCCGTGTGGCCCACACGAGCTACGCTAAATTTAGTGTGTGGGCCTACACAGGCATGAGACATAAGCGTGTGGATTTTGGGCTAGGCCGTGTGGGCCACACTGGCAAAGGCCAATCTGGGTGTGTGGGCTACATGGGCATATGGGCCCGTAATTCTAAAATATTTCTTTAGGGTCATGTGAGTCGTTCTGTTCGACTGTGGACCTACCGTAGGGTCGGTAAGGGCTAATTAAACCCCTATCTATATGCTATGAAATTTCGATAGACTGATCTGGGTAGGATATTAATATATGCCTGATTATATTGATATATGTGTATCTGTTATTTGTAAAAAGCATGTTGAGCATGTTTAGTCTAATAAATCTGTATCTGATATCTGCATCTGTTTTGAGATGGGTTTTATATATATGTGGAGGAAGTGTTCTATATGGCGGTCCTCGCCTATATTTTGCAGCTTGGCTGCACTATATCTGATACTTGTCGTAACGACACAATGTGGTGCGTAGGGATGGGTGGGTGTCTTTGACCCCACATGGTTTTATGGGATGGTCGAAGCTGGTGTGTAAAGGATGAGGGTAGGACTTTGCATATCTGAATCTGTTATCTGATCTGTGCATCTGTATCTATAACTGTATCTGAGATGGGCATAAGCTCGATTCTGTATCTGATTGTCTGAAATGTTTCTGTATGTTTGCTTGTATATTTCTGCTGGATTACACATTGAGTTTACGTAAACTCACATCTGTTTGTCTGTTCTGTCAGGTAATCCACATACATAGGCGGATCGGTGCGACGAAGACACAGCGTTGACCACTATATCGTAAAACTGTTAAATTTAGTACTATTGGTTTATTTTAGATTTTGGACTTATTTGAGAGTTGTAATTTTTGGGGATTCTCTGGACTGTTTAGTTTTTAACTATTTATTTTTGGATGGTTTGTCAATTTGATTGCTTTGGTAAAAATTGCTTTATTAAAACGACGATTTTTATACAAAAAAAGGTTTTCCTAAAAACACGACTGCGTTTTCAAATATAACGATTAAGGCTTTCGCTGTAATAAGTTTGGTAAAGAAACTAATTTATGAATTTAGTAAATTTTAAATATTGATGGTTTATCAGGTCAGCACAGTTTTCAAAACCCATTCCTTGTGAAATCACCAGATTCAGCCATAACGTCTAGGCTAAGTCTAGGGTGTTCCACTCATCCCGATTGGGTTAAAGTATACATTTTGCTTTACTACATGCGTCGCCAACAAACCCTCCGTTGAAGACTGCATTCAACATTGCCTAGTGTCTGAAGCACTGGTGGGTAGTGGCAAATGCAGGGGGCTGGCAGGGGCTTTGGCCCCCTTAAAATGTAAAATTGTTGTTTTGGCCTTATAGAAAATTTTAAAATTTTAAAGTAGTAAAGGTAAAATTCCACTTTGGCCCTCTAAAATTATGAAAATTTAATTTAATCATTTAAAAATTACAAAGACATAGACTACTAAAAATTAAAAATTCATTTCGGTCTCCCCTAAAAAAATATTCTAGCTTCGCCCCTGTTGGTGGAGACTATCGAGGACACTCACCTCACTAGCAACTCAACATTCTGCACACTTGGATGTGTCGCCAACATGTGTTCAAGGCTAAGCAACCAAGGGAAGCCTAATAATTTTTCATTTTTCTTTTAATATTAATATTTGATGATAACTAAATATGTATATGAACTCAACGATTTGTTTTGTTTTTGTTAGTTTGTAAGGGAAGTTGCAGGCTGTGCCAATACTTGCATAGAGAGATGCACCATTAAGAACTGACGATATCACCTATGAATGAAATAATAATAAAAGGCCTTGAAGACATTTAGTCTGAATGAAAAAAAAACATAATTTGGCTGCTGCTGTATCTTCTGTTTTATATTTGCTCAAATAGTATAAAAAAAAGTAATAATATAACTATATCTGAACTTTGTATATGTTTTTCTTTATACCATGCCTACTTCTATTTATAATAATCTCAATCTCAATCTCAATCCTTAAAATAGAAAAAGAAATGCATTTAATTACGTTCAAATACCCATCCATCTAATTTTTCCAATAACAATAGTGGTAATTGAGCTAAGCCTTAATCGACATCTATTTGTTTTTTTTTTAGGTATTCTCAGTCTTCTGTTAAAATTATCGACATGAACAGATCACCAATCAATAAAAGTTGATATAGTAGACAAAAAATGATAGTAATGTACAATAAGTGGATTTGAACTTAAAATACCATTCTTTTTTATACTTAAATTTACCATTTCAATTAAAATTTATATAATTTTTACATAATTTTTTAAAAATATATTTCTTAAATATTTTTTTTCACTCAGATGCTCGCCATAATTTTAATATCTATACTATATACAAAGTGGTTGATTAAGTTGATTTATGCGTAACTTGACACCAATTCAGCTATAAAAGTATTAAAATACATTTACTTTAAAGGATACTTAATATTATTAAACAAATATTTTCATCTTATCATATTTTTTATATAATCTTTCAAATAAAAAAATTTTAAAAATTTATTTAAGAATCGAGCTAGACCTGCTCATGAGTCGAGCCACCCAACCCGGCCCAAAGGCCCGCCTAAAAAGTAGGAGGGTTTGGGCAAAAATATAGACTTGAAAAATAGGCTTGAAAAAAAAATAAGCTCCGTATAAAAAATGGGTCGGGCCTTTAGAAAGAAATTTTTGGCCTGGGCCCGACCTGGCTGGCTTGAATCCACAAAAGGACAAAAAAATTTCTATTTTTTGTTGTTTTAATTTTATTTTCTTGTTGATTTCTCTCTATTGTGCTACCATTTCACTATTATGTTACTACTATTTTGTTGTTATTGTTTGAATATTGTATAACACTTGTTTTATTGTTAATTTTGCTATTATTTGAAAGTCATTTGCTTGTTAAGCTGCATCTATCTTAATTTATTTTAGGATTGTTGGATGAATTCTAAAAAAAAAAAAAGACATTAAAGGATTTGGCACAATCAATTACCTATAAAAATATTTAAAAAAAAAGAAGAGAATGTGGAAAATTCCATTTAAAAAGTAATTTTGAATCCGCATTTGAAATCAAAGAAAAAGTTTGAGTTCAATAAGATTGTGTTATAGTGCTTTTGACGATAATTCCATTAATTTTTAAAATGAATCGAAGACTTTATTTATGATTTTAATGGCAATTAATCAAAAGCATTTTCCATGTAGGTTGGCATGACAAGTCCATTTCATCTCAATTTGATTGTTTATAGAAATGTTCTCTTAATTTTGCATTCAATCAAATTTTGGCAGGACAGTTTGGCATCTTAATTTTGTATTCAATCAAATTTTGTCAAAGCAGTTTGGCATGACAATCTTCTACACAAAGTCTATATAAACCATATCTCATGCAATGCAAAACAATCATAAAAAAATCTATATATCTTAAAAGGAAATCAAATATATACACAATGAGGGAGAAATCAAGGGTGTTTATGTTTTATTTGGCGTTGGAGATCCTTGTTGGCCCCTCACCTGAAGTTGTTACAGCACTCATCCCAATTGGGTTAAAGTATATGTTTTGCTTTACTACCTGCGCCGCCAACGGATCCTCCCCTGAAGACTGCATTCAACATTACCTGGTGTTGGAAGTACTAATGGACAGAGGCAAATGCAGGGGGCTGGCAGGGGCCCCAGCCCCCCTAAAATGGAAAATTGTTGTTTTGGGCTTTTAGAAAATTCTAAAATTTTAAATTAGTAAAGGTAAAATTCCACTTTGGCCCCCCTAATATTATGAAAATTTAATTTAAGCCTTTAAAAATTATAAAGATATAGACTATTAAAAATTAAAATTTCATTTTGCCCCCACTAAAAAAAATTTATGCCTTCGCCCCTGTTGGTGGAGACTATTGAAGACACCCACCACACTAACAGCTCAACGTTCAAGGTTAAGCAGCTAAGGGAAGTCTAACAATTTTTCTTTTTATATTAATATTTGATGGTAAGTAAGTATGTATATGAACTGAATGATTTGTTTTGTTTTTGTTAGTTGCAAAGGGAAGTTGTAGGTTGTGTCAATACTTGCATAGAGAGATGCGCCATGAAAAAGTGATGATATCGCCTATGAATGAAATAATAATAAAAGGCCTTGAAAGACATTTAGTCTGAATGAAAAAAAAAACATAATTTGGCTGTTGCTGCATTTTCAATTTTATATTTGCTCAAATAGTATAAAAAATATATATAACTACATATGAACTTTTTATATGTTTTTCTTTTTACCATGCCTACTTCTATTTATAATCTATCTCAATCCTTAAAAGAGAAAAATAAATGCATTTAATCAAGTTCCAATATCCATGCTTCTAATTTTTCCAATAACAATAGTGCTTATTGAGCTAAGCCTTAATCGATATCTATTTGTTTTTGTTTTTTTCGAAGTATTCTCAGTCTTCTGTTAAAATTATCGAAATAAACTAATCATCAATCAATAAAAGTTGATATAGTTAACAAAAAAAAGATAGTAATATACAATAATTGGATTTGAACTTAAGATACAATTATTTTTAATGCTTAAATTTACCATTTCAATTAAAATTTATGTAATTTTTACATAATTTTTTAAAAATATATTTCTTAAATATTTTTTTTCACTCAGATGCTCGCCATAATTTTAATATCTATACTATATATAAAGTGGTTGATTAAGTTGGTTTATGAGTAACTGGATACCAATTAAGCTATAAAAGTATTATACATTTACTTTAAAGGATAATTAATATTATTATAATAATATTTTCATCTTATCATATTTTTATATAATATTTCAAATAAAAAAATGAAAAAAAAAACATTATCTGATAAATGAGCTAGACTTTCTCATGGGTTGGGCCACCCAACTCGACCCAAAGGCCTGCCCAAAAAGTGGGAGGGTTTGGACAAAAATATAGGCTCAAAAAATGGGTTTGGCAAAAAAATAAGGCCTGTTTAAAAAACGGGTCGAGCCTCTAGGAAAACATTTTTTTCCTAGGCCCGACCCGGCTGACCCAAATTCACAAAAGGACAGAAAAATCTACTATTTTTTTGTTGTTTTGATGTTATTTTCTTGTTGTTTTCTCCCTATATTGCTACCACTTCACTTTTATGTTGCTACTATTTTGTTGTTATTGTTTGAATATTGTATAACACTTGTTTTGCTGTTAGTTTTGTTATTATTTTAAAGTTATTTGCTTTTTAAGTTGCATCTATCTTAATTTATATTAGGATATATATTTGGATGAATTATAAATAATAATAAAAAGACATTAAAGGATTTGGCACAATCAGTTACCTATAAAAATATTCTTAAAAAAGAAGAAGAGAATTTGGAAAATTCCATATAAAAAGTAATTTTGAATCTGCATTTAAAATCAAAGAAAAAGCTTGAGTTCAATAAGATTGTGTTCCAGTGCTTTTTACAATAATTCCATTAATTTTTAAAATGAATCGAAGACTTTATATATGATTTTAATGGCAATTAATCAAAAGCATTTTCCATGTAGTTAGGCATGACAAGTCCATTTCATCCCAATTTGATTGTTTATAGAAATGTCCTCTTAATTTTGCATTCAATCAAATTTTGGCAAGACAGTTTGGCATTTTAATTTTGCATTCAATCAAATTTTGGCAGAGCAGTTTGGCATGACAATCTCCTACACAAAGTTTATATAAACCATATCTCATGCAATGCAAAACAATCATCAACAGATATATATATATATCTTAAAAGGAAATCAAATATATACATAATGAGGGAGAACTCAGGGGTGTTAATGTTTTATTTGGTGTTGGAGATCCTCGTTGGCCCCTCACATCAAGTTGTTATAGCACTTATCCCGATTGGGTTAAAGTATACGTTTTGCTTTACTACTTGCGTCGCCAACGGATCCTCCCCTAAAGACTGCATTCAACATTGCCTAGTGTCAGAAGCACTGGTGGACAGAGGCAAATGCAGGGGGCTGGCAGGGGCCCCAGTCTTCCCGAAAATGGAAATTTGTTGTTTTGGCCCTTTGGAAAAAATTAAAAATTTAAATTAATAATGGTAAAATTGCACTTTGGCCCCCCTAAAATTATGAAAATTTAATTTAATCCTTTAAAAATTATAAAGATATAGACTATTAAAAATTAAAATTTCATTTCGCCCCCCTAAAAAAATTTTCTAGCTTCGCCCCTGTTGGTGGAGACTATCGAGGACACTCACCACATTAGTAGCTCAACGTTCTGCACACTTGGATGTGCCACCACCATGTGTTCAAGGCTAAGTAGCTAAGGGAAGTCTGATAATTTTTCTTTTTTCTTTTTTCTTTTTATATTAATATTTGATGGTAAGTAAGTATGTATATGAACTCTACGATTTGTTTTGTTTTTGTTAGTTGCAAGGGAAGTTGCAGGCTGTGTTAATACTTGCATAGAGAGATGGGCCATGAAGAACATTTAGTCTAAAAGAAAAAAAAACATAATTTGGCTACTGTTGTATTTTCAGTTTTATATTTGTCCAAATAGTATAAAAAGAAGTAATAATATAACTACATCTGAACTTTTTATATGTTTTTTCTTTATACCATGCCTAGTTTTATTTATAATCTATCTCAATCCCAATCCTTAAAATAGAAAAAGAAATGCATTCAATCACGTTCAAATACTCGTCCTTCTAATTTTTCCAATAACAATAGTGCTATTTGAGCTAAGCCTTAATCGACATCTATTTGTTTTTTTTTTTTTTTAGGTATTCTCAGTCTTCTGTTAAAATTATCAACATGAACTGATCACCAATCAATAAAAGTTGATATAGTCGACAAAAAATGATAGTAATGTACAATAACTGGATTTGAACTTAAGATACCATTATTTTTAATACTTAATTTACCATTTCAATTAAAATTTATGAAATTTTTACATAATTTTTTAAAAATATATTTCTTAAACATTTTTTTCACTCAGATGCTCGCCATAATTTTAATATGTAACGCCCCGGTTTTCTATTAACTTCGGCTTTTGTAATTTTAAGACATAAATACCTATTTGCCTTAGTGGTTGAGTGATTTGGGTGTGTTTGGGGGTGTCTACGAGGTCCCAAGTTCAAGTCTCAACTTGGGTAAATTTTGATATTTTTATGAATTAAGCCCTATCTCTGGTTAGTAGGCTTATAAATTAAAGTGTGTAGGTAATTAATAGAATGGGTTTGTTGGTCTAGTGGCTAAGAGGAGTGTTGAGGATGTTGAAGGTTGGGAGTTCAAATTATTATGCAGGCAAGAGATGTATTTTTGCTACCAGTGCCGTGTAGGTGTTTGTGTTGGACTGAAAATCTGATAGTAGGGAGAGATTAAGGGGTTAACAGATTTCTTTTTTTTCGAAATTCAAGGCTTTCACCTGTTCCCAAAATTTCTTTATGCCGTTCTTCTTCTCCTCCCCTACTTACTGCCGATTTTTACTCTCCTTTCCCCACTTTCTCCGTTTTCTTTTACAAATCGTCCCGTTGTGGGCAACCGTCATCCCGCTTATTCGGTAAGTTTTACTTAAGTTTTATCTTGATTATGATAGTGGATAAGTGATTTAAGAAAAGTGGTTATTTTGATTGTTAGGGGTCAATCAAGCGACTGAATAGCGTTTTTAATCGATGAGTTCAGCGCGTGGAATTCTCATTTCGATCGAAAGTAAGGTTTTGTTAATTCGGGGATGGATGCCTCGTTTTAATTTCGTTTAAATCTTGGTTATGTTACTGAAATTGGGGCTTTGATTTGTCGAATATAGGTTCTGGAGTGCTTGGGAGTCGTTTTAGCTTCAATCAAAACCAGGTGTGTACCCAAAAACGTAGAAAACGAGGTTTCAGCGAAAGCCAAAAACCATTCTATCGATGCTACACGGGCGTGTGGTCGCCCGTGTGAGAGACTGTTAGTCACCACACGATCGTGTGATCGACGAGCCAGGCCATGCACGAGCAACACGAGAGTGTGGGCCACACGAGAGTGTGGGCCCACACTGGTAAACCCCACGGGCGTATGGGATTCTGGGCTAGGCCGTGTGGTCGATGAGCCCGACCGTGCGATGGCCGAACGAGGTCGTGTAATCTACATGGCCAAGGCCAATTTGGGCCGTGTGGGACGCATGAGCGTGTGGGCCCACACGAGCAGGCCACATAGGCGTGTGAGCCCATGTTTCTATTGTGTTCTGTAAGGTTGCACGGGTCGCCCTAGTCGACTGTGGACCTCCTGTACGGTCGGTAAGCTTTACCTAGACCCCTAATTATGTGACTTAACTTTTTAATTTCTGTACTGAGCATGAATATTAATAATTGAATGTATGGAATGTGTTTGCATGAAAGCATGTCATATTATGTATGTTGCATTGCATTGGGTTGGGTTGATAATATTCAGATGAAGTATCTGAAAGGCTTTTAAGCCTGTTATCTGGCAGCTCAGCTGCAAATTTCTGATTATGTGCCGCATTCGGTGCAACATGGTGTGTAGGGCTGGGTGGATTGATTTTATCCCCATATGGTGTTTAGGGCTGAACGGAGTTGGTGTATAGAGGCTGGTGGGTAGGACTCTGTTTCTGCATATTCTGTCTGGAATAGGCCAAGGTCTAGAAATATGTTTGATTCTGTATCTGAGTGGGCTAAAGTCCACACCGTTTCTGTAATGGGCTTAGGCAGAGAACTAATTTTGTCTGCATTTTTACGATATATGTATCATGCGTATGTTTTACATGCGGATTACACACTGAGTTTGTGAAAACTCACCATTTTCTATTTAATCTGTTCAGGTAATCCCCAGTAGTAGACGGATTGGTGCGGCAGAGGACACTTTACTATGATTTTATTTTTAATTATGGTCAGATTATATTTGGGTAATTTTTATGTAATAAGGCCTTTACGGATTTTTACTTAAATTTGGGATTATTGTTCTATAAACTGCTAGCAGTAGGACAAACGTGAGTTTTCAAAATAAATAAAGGTTTTATCAAAATACGTATAACCTTGCAAATCGTTTTAAAAAGCTTCCGCAACATATAAATGTTTTGGAAATGAATAATTAAACGACACGCTTTGACGAAAGCCTAAGATAGCTACAAATGGTTTAACGTAATTAAGTTTTTCAAAGCACTATCACGTGACGCCGCCAGATTCAGCCATAACGTCTAGGCCGGGTTTGGGGTGTTACATAATATCTATACTATATATAAAGTGGTTGATTAAGTTGATTTATGCGTAACTCGACACCAATTCAGCTATAAAAGTATTAAAATACATTTACTTTAAAGGATAATTAATATTATAATAATAATATTTTCATCTTATCATATTTTTGTATAATCTTTCAAATAAAAAAATTAAAAAAATTGTTTGAGAATCGAGCTAGACCTGTTCATGGGTCGAGCCACCCAACTCGGCCCTAAGGCCCGCACATAGAGTGGGAGGTTTGGGCAAAAATATAGGCTTGAAAAATGGGTTTGGAGAAAAAATAATGTCCGTTTAAAAAATAGGTCAGGCCTCTAGTAAGACATTTTTGGCCTGGGCCCCACCCGACTAGCCTGAATCTACAAAAGGACAAAAAAAGCAACTATTTTTTTGTTGTTTTAATTTTATTTTCTTGTTGTTTTCTCTCTATTGTACTACCATTTTACTATTATGTTACTATTATTTTGTCGTTATTGTTTGAATATTGTATAACACTTAATTTTGTTATTATTTTAAAGTTATTTGCTTGTTAAGTTCCATTTATCTTAATTTATTTTAAGATATTTGGATGAATTCTAAATAATAATAATAATAAGACATTAAAGGATTTGGCACAATTAAATACCTATAAAAATATTTAAAAAAAAAAGAAGAAGAAGAGAATTTGGAAATTTTCATTTAAAAAGTAATTTTGAATCTGCATTTAAAAATCAAAGAAAAAAATTGAATTCAATAAAATTGTATTCCAGTGCTTTTGACAATAAGTCCATTAATTTTTAAAATAAATCAAAAACTTTATATATGATTTTAATGGCAATTAATTAAAAGCATTTTTCATGTAGTTTAGCATAACAAGTCCATTTCATCTCAATTTGATTGTTTATAGAACTGTCTTCTTAATTTTGCATTCAATCAAATTTTGGCAGGGTAGTTTGGCATGACAATCTCCTACACAAAGTCTATATAAATCATATCTCATGCAATGCAAAACAATCATCAACAAATCTATATATCTTAAAAGGAAATCAAATATATACATAATGAGGGAGAAACCAGGGGTGTTGATATTTTATTTGGTGTTGGAGATCCTCGTTGGCCCCTCACATCAAGTTGTTACAGCACTCATCCCGATTGGGTTAAAGTATACGTTTTGCTTTACTACCTGAGTCGCCAACGGATCCTTCCCTGAAGATTGCATTCAACATTGCCTGGTGTTGGAAGCACTGGTGGATAGAGGCAAATGCAGGGGGGCTGAGAAGGGCCCCAGCCCCCTTAAAATGGAAAATTATTGTTTTGGCCCTTTAAAAAATTTTAAAATTTTAAATTAGTAAAGGTAAAATTCTACTTTGGCCCCCCTAAAATTATGAAAATTTAATTTAGTCCTTTAAAAATTATAAAGATATAGACTATTAAAAATTAAAATTTCATTTCGCCCCCTAAAAAAATTTTCTGTCTTCGGCCCTGTTGGTGGTGACTATTGAAGACACCCATCACACTAGCACCTCAACATTCTAAACACTTGGATGTGCCACCACCATGTGTTCAAGGCTAAGCAGCCAACGGAAGTCTGACAATTTTTCTTTTTTCTTTTTATATTAATATTTGATGGTAAGTAAATATGTATATGAACTTAATAATTTGTTTTGTTTTTGTTAGTTGTAAGGGAAGTTGGAGGTTGTGTCACTACTTGCATAGAGAGATGCGCCATGAAGAACTAATGATATCACCTATGAATGAAATAATAATAAAAGGCCCTGATTGACACTTAGTCTGAATGAAAACAAAAAACATAATTTGGCTGCTGATGCATTTTCAGTTTTATATTTGCTCAAATAGTATAAAAATAATAATAATATAACTACATCTGAAATTTTTATATGTTTTTCTTTATACCATGCCTACTATTTATAATCTATCTCAATCTCAATCCTTAAAATAGAAAAAGAAATGCATTTAATCACGTTCAAATACCCGTCATTCTAATTTTTCGAATAACAATAGTGCTTATTGAGCTAAGCCTTAATCGACATCTATTGGTTTTTTTTTTTTTTAAGTATTGTTAGTCTTCTGTTAAAATTATCGAAATAAACTGATCACCAATCAATAAAAGTTAATATAGTCGACAAAAAATGATAGTAATGTACAATAATTGGATTTGAACTTAAGATACAATTATTTTTAATACTTAAATTTACCATTTCAATTAAAATTTATGTAATTTTTACATAATTTTTTAAAAATATATTTCTTAAATATTTTTTTTCACTTAGATGCTCGTCATAATTTTAATATCTATACTATATATAAAGTGGTTGATTAAGTTGGTTTATGAGTAACTGGACACCAATTAAGCTTTAAAAGTATTAAAATACATTTACTTTAATGGATAATTAATATTATTATAATAATATTTTCATCTTATCATATTTTTATATAATCTTTCAAATAAAAAATGAAAAAAAAACATTATTTGAGAATCGAGCTAGACTTGCTCATGGGTCGAGCCACCTAACTTGGCCCAAAGGCCCGCCCAAAAAGTAGGAGGGTTTGGGCAAAAATATAGGCCCGGAAAATGGGTTTGGAAAAAAAATAAGGCCCGTTTAAAAAACGAGTTGAGGCTATGGGAAGACATTTTTTTCCTGCGCTCGACCCGGTTGGCCCGAATTCACAAAAGGACAAAATAAAACTACTATTTTTTATTGTTTTAATGTTATTTTCTTGTTTTTTTTCCCTATGTTGCTACCATTTCACTATTATATTGCTACTATTTTGTTTTTATTGTTTGAATATTGTATAACACTTGTTTTATTATTAATTTTGTTATTATTTTAAAGTTATTTGCTTGTTAAGTTGCATATATTTCAATTTATTTTAAGATATTTGGATGAATTCTAAAAAAAAAAAGGATATTAAAGGATTTGACACAATCAACTACCTATAAAAATATTTTTTTTAAAATTAAAAAATTTCATTTAAAAAGTAATT
Source organism: Gossypium bickii (assembly GCA_025503065.1). Lineage (NCBI taxonomy): Eukaryota > Viridiplantae > Streptophyta > Magnoliopsida > Malvales > Malvaceae > Gossypium > Gossypium bickii. The sequence goes on from CP106717.1 coordinate 111,443,635, forward strand.
TTGAATCCGCAATTGAGAATCAAAGAAAAAATTTGAGTTCAATAAGATTGTGTTCTAGTGCTTTTTACAATAATTCCATTAATTTTTAAAATGAATCAAAAACTTTAAATATGATTTTAATGACAATTAATCAAAAGCATTTTCCATGTAGTTTGGCATGACAAGTCCATTTCATATCAATTTGATTACTTATAGAAATGTCCTCTTAATTTTACATTCAATCAAATTTTGGTAAGACAGTTTAGCATCTTAATTTTACATTTAATCAAATTTTGGCAGAGCAATTTAGCATGGCAATCTACTACACAAAGTCTATATAAACCCTATCTTATGCAATGCAAAACAATCATCAACAAAACTATATATCTTAAAGGGAATCAAATATATACATAATGTGGGAGAAATCATGGGTGTTGATATTTTGTTTGGTGTTGGGTATCCTCGTTAGTCCCTCACCTCAAGTTGTTACAGCACTCATCCCGATTGGGTTAAAGTATACATTTTGCTTTACTATCTGAATCAACAACGAATCCTCCCCTGAAGACTGCATTCAACATTGCCTGGTGTCGGAAGCACTGGTGGATATTATCAAGGACACTCACCACACTAGTAGCTCAACGTTTTGCACACTTGGATGTGCCGCCGCCATGTGTTCAAGGCTAAGCAGCCAAGGGAAACCTGATAGTTTTTCTTCTTTTTTTTTTATATTAATATTTGATGGTAAATAAATATCTATATCAACTCAACGATTTATTTTGTTTTTATTAGTTGCAAGGGAAGTGACATGTTCTGTTAATACTTGTATAGAGAGATACGCCATTATATTAAAAAAATTCATATAAAAACTCGTCATTTTACTAATAATTATTCATTAATACATTTTTAATATAAAATATTTACATTCACCTAAATCATAAAATCTAATTAATAATAAAAAATTTAAATTCAAATATTAAAAAAGAAAAAAAGTATAAATATCTCATCTTTTTTTTTTTTTTTTTTGAAAGAAACAAATTTCTCATCCGTTGTTTCCATTCCACCTTTAAAAGTCTGCATCTCAAAGTGGCTCACTGTCCCACACTGCCACTCGACGCTCTCTCAGCCTCTCAACACTTCCCCACCTTCCAATTGCCTACGTCGACGCTCTTTCTCATCCAACTCCCCAATCTCTACCATTTATTTTATTTATTACTGTATTATACTTGTCGATAAGAACCAAAAAGGAAACTAGAAAAAAGATAAAAATTTCCATATCCATTTGAATATCCTTCAACAACTCAACATTCCCTAATTTTTTTCTTTTGTACTTGTTTGGGTTTTTTAATTTATTTAAAGGTGATGTTCAAAACCAACAATGTCACTTCCCGAATTTTCGAGCGTCAAATTGGAACCCCTGCGCCTGGAACCAGTGTATGTTCATTTCCCCAACTTTTATTTTTATAATTTGATGTTTATATTTTTATTGCCCACCACCTGTTTGATGATTTGTCTCAATTACAGGTTCACTCTGCTAGGAGATTTTACGAGAATTTAGTTCCTAGTTTTACGATTTATGATGTGGAATGTCCGGACCATTCGTTTTTTAAATTCACGGATGATGGTCAGTACTTTGTGTGTTTCAGTAGGAACCGTCAGGATTTGATTGTGTATAGGCCGACATGGCTTTCGTTTTCGTGTAAAGGAGAAGATTGTGATAATAACCAGGAACTCCCTCCCCAAGCTAAGAGGTTTGAGAGTTTCTTCACACAGTTATATGTTAAACCACTTGCTTCGTGCAACGAGCTTATATGTAAAGACTTCTTTCTCTACATGGAGAGTAATCAATTCGGAATCTTCGCTACTTCCACCGCACAAATTCAAGATGCTCGTGGCACGGATGGTGCAATCCTTGGGGTCCCATCGTTTGAAAAAATCACTATTCACCTCTTCAGGTTTGTCTACTCTGCACTGTTCTTTGCCAAATTCAAGATGAACACTGCATTTGTTATAGAATCCTTACTATAGATGGGTTGAGGGGATTTTGACCTCCATGGGAGAAGTCTGTAACGTGTCGTCTGCATCAAACAAGAGCCATGCCAGGTTTATGCAGTGGGAGAACCTTCACCCACTAAGGAAACCTCAGCATTTGCGCTTACTTCCATGCCCAATACTGGAACTGTTGAGGGTATCCGGCACTTCACAGACTTCTGCTCAAGTAGCCAAAATCCACTCAACAAGATGGTAATTTAAGCAGTACTGATGGGCTATTTGTTAGAATTTCCCCAAAAGGATTTTGAGTTATTCTTTCAGGAAATTTACTAGTAGAAATAGTTTATTTGTTAATGCTATGAAGTTCTGTTCTTGATTTTGAGTTTGTAATTCAATCAGGTTGGAAGATGGGTTTAAGCTAGATGAGAAGGTATTTCACAATGATTGTGTCAATCTTACCCATAATATGGGTGCCTTCTTGTATGATGATTTGCTGGCAGTTGTGTCGCTTCGTTATCAAACAATACACATTCTTCAAATCAGGGACTCCGGGAACCTTGTTGATGTGCGAGCTATCGGTGCATACTGTCGTGAAGATGACGAGCTTTTTATAAATTCCAGTTCTCAGGCAATAAATTTTTTTTTCTTTTATGTTCTCTATTTGAGTTTTATTATGTTTGGCAAGTATTGCATAGGTTAGCTTAGGCATATCATTGATTCCACTTCAACTGTTCTTACTTTCTTACTAGTAAATTGAAGTTATTGGGTTTTTTCACTCATAGGTTTCCTACTAGTCTGAAAATTTTTCAATTTAGGGCTACTTTTGTGTTTGTAAATGTTTTGGGCGCAAAAGGCTTTCTCCATACCATGTATCTCTGGACTCTGCCCATAGTGTTCATTGTTTTAGTTGCTAAACCTGAGAGGCTACATCAAGGTGGAGTTTCTGAGCTAATTATCTAACTATTGATGATAAAGTTTCTCAACTTCTAACAATAGTTAACTGCATCAGTTGGTGGGTAATCGCGGAGATCTTGTAGATAATGGTACAAATCATGACCAGCCTAATTCAAACAATTCTTTTTTGAGTGGTATCAAACAACGCTTACTTTCATTCATCTTCCGAGAAATATGGAGCGAAGAAACAGATCAAACCCAGGTTAGCTTTCTACACCTGCAAAGTAACTTTTATTTTGTTTTGCTCATGTTTAATTATATTATTTTGAAGTTACTTTTGTTTTCACATCACTTTATATTATCAGTATTCTAAGAATTTTTAGGAAGAGTTTCAGAAATAGTTTTATCACTTGAATTTCAGAGATTTAATTGTAATGGTTTTTTTTTTTTTTTTTTTTTTTTTTTTTTTTTTTTTTTTTGCTATATCAGAGGGTCCAATGCTTAAAGAAGAAGTTTTATTTCAATTTCCAGAACTATGTTAATTTGGTGATCTTGAAGGTAGAATTTTAATTTATTTTATCTTCTACACACTTGTGCTGCTGTTTCCCACAAGTCAAATGAAATTATTTGTCTATTCTGTTTTTAAGTCCTTCGGTATAGGATGATCAAAGTCTTATTTAGTTGACGGAAATGTAACAATTTTATGCACAACTCTTGGAAAGGTACAATTCTTGGACCGGCGTCATCTGCTTATCAAGTTTGGCAGTGTTGATGTAGGGGTAAGATTTTCTTGCTTTTGCTTGTACATATGTTAATTGAATTTCGTTGTGAGTGCAGGAAACCGGTATGTGTTTGTAATGGGTTTGTCCAATTTTTTCCAAGACTTTCATGTATTTGGAGTCTTTGAAGGATCATATCCCTCTACCCATGTCTGGATATGTGTTGTGTCAGACACGAAAACCTCAAGAGAAATGAAGACTCAGAGCAACATGTGCCTTAGACAATAGTAATAATAGGGCATAAAATATTTAAGGAAATATATTGTAGTGTCTTGATGAAAGAATTTCAAAATTCATATTTCGTTATCATAAAACCCTCAATAGCTCTTTATGGATTGTTATTCTGGCTGTGCTTTATATAGAAATATTTGATTGAAATACATTATGATTTGTTGACATGAAAATTTCAGGCATCACGCAACACTGACCAACTTCCAGCTTTCTTTGCTGTATATAATATGGAGACAACTGAAATTGTTGCATTCTATCAGGTATCATTTCATTATTGTTTTGTTTGTTTTGTCTTCTTTGTTGAATTCTCGAACATTCACATGATATATTACTTCATTCAGAATGCAGCAGATGAACTTTACCTTCTCTTTGAGCGGTTCTGTGACCACTTCCATGCAACATCAATAAATTCAATGTATATGAATTTCATATCTTCTCACTCAAATAATATTCATGCTCTTGAACAACTAAAGAGCATGAAGAATAAAGCCACCAGTATCTCACAGGTGTTAATTTCTTTATCTGGAAGTTGTTACTAGTCTACCCTTTTACAGTTTCTTGTATATTTTATGGAATTCCCTTTGGATATTTTTCCTGTCAGGATTCTGCCAGGCATGATAATGGTGTTGCTGGACACCATTTCCAGCATAGTATTTTAAGTCTTCATCTTCAATTTTGTATGCCTAATTGCCTGATGACTCTTCTGCAGTTTGTAAAGAAGATGCTGTCCTCATTGCCTTTAAATTGTCAATCAATGAGTCCTTCTCCCTACTTCGATCAGTCTCTGTTCCGATTTGATGAAAAGGTTTGATTCATTGGCTACTAGTATATTCCCATGCTTTCTACCTCGTTGTTTAAGTCCATAATTTCTTTTATGTCATTGCGGGCATTTGAGGCCATAGTTTCTCTTTCTTCGATGTATGCCTTCCCTCTTCTTATTGTTTATCTGCCCCTTCAAACCTGGTTGATCAGCGCCTCACCATTTTCTGGCATGTTCTTGCAGCTAATCTCTGCAACTGACCGGCCCAGACAATCGACAGATCATCCCATCAGGTTCAATTCTAGGAGGCAACCAAACATTCTCAAATTTAAGATCAAGACAGGTAATGCTTTTTCTTCGTGTTATCCCAATTACTTAAACTCGTGGCTTTTCCGCCCAACCTTTTTTTGTCATATATAGCTTAATCAAATTTCACTTTCCATTTATATGTCCCGTAGTTGCATAGTATGAAAAAGTATTAATGGTCTAAACCTTTTCGGTTTAGGCCCTGAATTTGGTAGCGCGGATGGCCGGAGCAAAAAGTATTCGCATTTCCTCTTCCATCCTGTTTGGCCATTGGCTCTCTCCTTCATCCAGCCATCTTTGTTCTTGCCACCGTCAGCGGTGAATATTCACTTTCGGCGATAAGATTAGTAAGTATTTGCTTTGATAGCCACTATCTTCTCCTCCCTTTTTGAAATGCCCTGAGCTAGTTTTGTAGTTGGATAATTATTATTTTGTATATTTGATACTTAGGTAGTTGATAGTTCATGACTTAATGGGTAAATTATAGATGATTGTAACCCTACCCAATCTGTAAAAATCTATGTTGCTTTTCTTCTTATAGTTGAACTTGACCTAGTAATTTTAGACTCGAAAAAATAATTAAAATATAACATAAACTACGATTCAAATGATATCACCAACTTGGTATAAGTACATGCAACATGTCAAAATTTAGGCGAGTGTTGAATGTATGAATTTCTTTTTGGTTCAATTATGCGCTGAATGATATTTTAGAGAAAACAAAAAGGCTGGTCATATCGAGAATTGGTTAGCACATTGGTTTAAAGAAAGAGGTTGAATCGGCTGACTTGTGAATTAATACCAACAGTTGGATTAATATTTTTTATTTTTATAATTTTTTAATATTTAATTTAATCAAATCTGATCTATCGATCAAACTAGTTGGATTGAGACCTGGTGGTTTGATTAGTTCGATTACAAAGATTGACAAAAGGTTAAAATTGAAAGTTTTTATTTATTATTTAAAAGTCATTTCACTTTTTAAAGGTTAATTTTATTTGTGAAGGCTAAAATTTTAGTTATGTAAAGGCACCACATCTTTAAATTAAGACTTTTATTCTAAATTTATCCTTCAAAATGTTTTAAATTCTAATTGCATCTCAAACTATCAATTAGGTTATTTCGTCAAATTTTATATAGTTAAATTTAAATTTAAAATTAAAATGAAAAAAAATTAAACAAATAGGATGTAGTTATCTAACTTTAAAAAAAAAACTATAGAGTTCTTATGAGAATTTCAAAAATCTCAAAATTAATATTTTTAAAACATATATTTTTGTAATATTATTTTAAATTGTCACATCATTTAATAATTAAATTTAATAATTTTAATAAAAAAATTGATCTAATGAATATAACTTTGATAATTTAAAGGATGTAATTAAAACGATTGAATTTTAGGGATTATAAATATATATTTAAAAACTTACGTGCTAAATATTATCTAATTTTTTTTTTTAAAATCTACCTACGTATATATAAATTTTCAAAACAAAATGTATTTCGTGTATGTGTGGGACATCTAAACTTTTTTTTAATAAAATTTAATAAATAATCATTGATTACTTTTTAAAAAATATATATAATTATCTAAAAACAATTTCTTTTTTGATAGTTATTTTTCTATTATAGATAAGTTTCTTTTTTAGAAAGTATTATAGATGGTATGTTATTTTTTTATTATATCAAAAAGAAAGAAAAATCAATAGCATTATCATTTTTTTTGGCCAATTTAGCAGTAATTACTCTTTTTTTTCAAAAATTATGAAAATGGACCTAGTATTTTATTATTTATAGGAATGGGTCATTTTCTCCAAAAGAACGCGTCCATGTCAGTGCGATGTCAAGGTATGCGCCAGCAAAGTGCACCCCCAAGGGAGCATTCTGTCCTAGTCAGCACAAAACGCTCCTTTGAGGGCGCGCTTTGTGCTGACGTGGACAAAACGCTCCTCCAGGGATGCATTTTGCCCGTTATTTTTGTTAGTGTTTTTAGCTTGTTTTAGGGTTAGGGTTAATGTTTTTAGGGTTTTGGGACTAGGTTAGTGTTTTTTAGGATTTTAGGGTTTATGGTTTAGGATTTTTTTGGGAAAAATTAATGAAATTAGGATTTAAGGTTAATTAATTAAAATAATTTTGTGTTTAGGGTTTTGGGGAAAATATATTAGCAATATAAAAAATTTGTTTTTTTTTCAGTAGTATCTGATAAAATAATTTTGAGAAGACGTTTCTGAACAAATAGTGACCAAAACGCTTCAAGCAGGATGCACTATCAGCAAGAGTACTGAAAAAAGCTCCCATGTAGACGCTCCTTTGCTACAGTAGTTCCTGAAAAGATAATTTTGAGAAGACGTTTCTGAACAAATAGTGACCAAAGCGCTTCAAGCAGGATGCACTGTCAGCAAGAGTACTAAAAAAAGCTCTCACGTGGACGCTCTTTTGCTACAGTAGTTCCTATTTGGCCTTAGACTATAAATGAGCCAAATTTCATTCTCTGGTTGCATAATAGAAATTGAGGCAAAAGTATAATAGAAACTGAAGATGAGTGAACGTATTAGTGCTATTAGTTACTATGATGGTGAGGTTCGTGACATCGAGAACTGTGTTATTTTTTTATCGGAGAACACAGCGCGACTGGTTTTTAACCAGAATATAGATTTGACAGAATTTCGTAAAAGAATTAGGCATAAAATCTTCGGAACGACGCCAGTGAAAGTTCTGTCTATTAAGTATAGATTTTGTGCTTCGGTTGATCCCATGACATATGACTCAATCGACATCAAAGCTCCTCGAAGCTTGGAGGCAATGGTGGAGACTTATCTTGCTAGTGGATGACCCTATCTTGAGGTATATGTACAATTTTCATCGCCAAGTGATATTCTTTCGACTTCAACATTTACTGCTGTTCGAGGGGAATACACGACCCCAAGTCGACACTTTGTTAGTGGGAGGCAGAATATGGAAGCACCTGTGTTTGGTGGTAGCATGGAAAACACAACCCCTGCACGATACTTGGTTGGTGGATGGGACATGCATATTGGTGGGTCGATGTTCGATACTAGAAATACGTATTGGGGAACGTAATCAACTTCTAGTGGTTGGCAATCAATATATGATTGGAGACGTTACAAAAGTTGTTTAAGAAGGGATAATGTACTCCTCACGACATCCACCGGCGAGGGGACCTCGTTCGTTGCAGATGATGGTGGGTCGGATGATAAGTCCGATGTGGATCTACCTCGAGAGCCCGACCCCAACGATGCAGAAGTTGCATTATTTTCTGAACCGGAGCCTGTTCCAACCATACTTTAAGATGTTGAAGGGGGTTCAGATGATGAAGAAGATCTGCGATTTAGGGTGTACTCGCCTCCAACCCACATGCATAATGTCGATCTATCTCAAAATGATTTGTTGGAGTTTCCAGAACTACCACACAGAAGGCGTGACTGTACAAGTTCATCATTGGATTCGGGTGAATTGGAAGTTGGTAAATAGTTTTCCAACAAGGATAGTTTTCTTGGTGCATTGAAACAATATAGTATTAAGAACGGGGTTAACTACAACATGGTTAAATCCAAACCCGATAAGTATAAGGCCAAGTGTGCAGTGCAAGAAGGTACATATTCATGGAAAACCATGGCCTCGTTGAAGAAAAAGACAGGCTTGTGGGAGATTAAAAAGTACAAAAGTTCACATACATGTGTTGTTGGTATAATATCATTAGGTGTTTAGGGTTTTTGAATAATATTGATATTACGTAATGTTGCATTATTTAACGTACTTCGTTGACAAGTGTTTCACAAGATCATCCCAAGATGGATTCAGATATATTGGCTAGCTTAATAATACCGACGGTGAAGGCGGATCCCAAGACTTCAGTGTCGGTCTTGATTGCCAATATTCGTAGCCAATTGGGGTACACGGCCTCTTTCTGCAATACTTGGATAGCTAAGCAGAAGGCGTTGGAAAAGTTGCATGATCGGTGGGACGCTTCATATAATGAAGTGTGGCAGTGGTATCAGGTGCTGGAGAGATATGTCCCAGGTTGCATAACAAACCTTGAAACGGCATCTGCGTACTACAACGATCAATTGCTCCATAGATGCCAAGTGTTCAAGCGTTTGTTCTAGACTTTTAAGCAATGCCGAGACGCATTTTTATATTGCAAGCCATTGGTACAAATTAACGGTACCTTTATGTATGGTAGATATACGCATCGGTTATTGCTAGCTGTGGCACAAGATGGCAGTGGGGGAATCCTTCCAATTATGTTTGCAATAACACCGGAGGAGTCAGCTGATGACTGAGATTTCTTTCTATCTATGTTAAGGAGGCATGTCTGCCCTTAACCTGATATATGCATTATATCGGATCGAGGCCCTAGAATACTAGCCGCAATAGGACAGGGCAGCCTATGGCATCGCACACACCATCGATATTGCCTAAGGCATGTTGCGTCCAACTACTACGGGCAACATCGATCTACAAGTGAACGACGACAAGTGACCAACATGGGTATGTAATCTCTATTAATATAATTTCGTTTGTAATATTCAATTTATTCTTAATGGAAGAGTGGTATGTAATATTTGCTATCAACTTATATTGGCAGGGTATTAGATCAATAAGGACCGTTTTCACGAGATGTTGGCGATTTTGCGCTCAGTTAATGAAGAAGGCGCAAACTACCTATGCAACAGACCTTTCGAACAGTGGACACAAGCATACGAAAGTGACCTATGATATGATCATATGACCTCAAACCTGGCTGAATGCATAAATTCTGTTCTAAAAGGAATGCGTCATTTGCCGATCACATCGGTTGTGCAAGAGACATATTTTTATTTAGTGGCACTATTTTCGAAGCGAGCAGCGAGTTATAAAGGCCAAATGCAGCGAGGCCATGTATGGTGCGCGAAGGTATTGCGAGAAATTAACAAGGCGAAAGCACGGGCCAACACCATGCACACAATGTGTCACGATCGCGACAACCTATGGTTTCGTGTGACGGAGTTTGACAGGCCGAACCAAGGTATTCTTGGCGGGCAATATCGTGTACACTTGAGAAATAGAACCTGTGACTGTGGAATATTTGACGCACTTCCTTATTTATGCGCCCATGTAATTGCAGCTTATCAGAATCTCCGTCTGAATCCCATAAGCTATGTCGACGAAGTATACAAAATAGAATACATGTACAACGTGTAGAGACACGTATTCCCACCAGTCCCAGATGAACGTAAGTGGTCGTCTGTATCGCTTGCTCCGTTTAAGCTGTTATCGGATAGAGAACTGCGTCGCAAACCAAAGGGTCAACCATGCTCGACTAGAATACGCAACAATATGGATATTCGAGAAACAGCCAACCAACGGAAGTTATGCGAATGGTGTAGGAACCCAGGCCATACATCTCGCTCATGTCCTAATCGGAATAGTTGATAGTCTCTTTACCATTTTTGTCTCTTGATGGCTATAAAAATTTTTTTAATTTCTTGATGAAAATGGTGAACTTTTGTAAAAGGACTAAGTTGTAAAACAAAAAAAAAAGTTTTTCTTTTCTCTTCTCTTTACTCACATTGGAAAGATGGAAGGACGAAGACTCTTCATCTTTCCTTCCTTATATACTAATTAAAAATTAATAAAATATAAATAAATATCAAATCAAAATATTACTAAACTAATATTTATCTATTTAATTTATCTAAAATATCACCATCATCATTATTCTTCAAAATTATCTTTCTTGCTAAATGATTATTTTGCCCCTTATGATCCTTCAAAATTCCTACATTGGATTAACACCCATCTTAATAAAATTGTAATTTAACCCCTCATACTTTTTCACTTATTCAATTTAGTCCTAATCCAGCCATTTTTTCTTAGTTTCTAAATCATTCCACCCTTAAAATATTTACATTAACCCCTCAAATTTTGAATATTTACTCTTGAGCCATAAAATTTTCTCTCATTTGTGATTTAGTCCTTACTTTAACCAATACAATTACGATATTAAAAACAACTTTTATTTTATTAAAATATATAAAAAGTAAATTTTAATTAAAATATTAAAAACAACTTTTATTTTATTAAATGTAACTATATAAAAAAGTTTATACAAATATATTAAAAAAATCAATGTTGGTGCCGGTCGGAATTAGTGCCACATGGGGGTGGTCGACGGTTACGCGCTGGATTCCTCCTTATTCCAGCTTTCGGCGAGGGTTGTAGTTGTTTCGGCGGGGATTCTGGTTCCTCCGGCAGGGGATCTGGTTGTGGGTGTTGGGAGGATGACCCACCATGATAAAATAATTACTGCGAAGGTGTTTGTATCACCCATGGTAGAGGTGTTTGAATCCCATAAGGCGAAGGAGATTGGTAAAAAGAAGAGCTTTCCGACGGTGCCTCATGCGATGACGGCCTATAGATCGCCAGTCCACTCGGAGTAATCGGGAATAGAGATGAACTGGGCCATGCATTCCAACCTGACGTAGGACTGGGAAAAGAAAACATATAAGGGTTAGGATACATATAAGGGCTAGGATACGCACCTGACATAATCTGAAAAGGCTGTGATGTGGATGATACGATCTCGGTTATGTAGATTAGGCCGAGTCGTGTAGTTGCCCGATCGTTAAACAAGAAGGTTTCGTTCGAGTATGGAAAGGTTTAGAAAACTCGGGTTTAGTTAGGTCTGATAACAAAGTCGGGTTAGATTGTTAAAAGGGTTTCGATTTAGATAGGCTCGGTTAGGAAAGAAGTGGATAAGTCGAGATTATCGGGTAATCGGATTAAGAAGGGTTCGGAATTAATTGGGATAGAAAAGTTGGGATTAGATAGTGAACGGTTACTTAAGGTCAAGAATGAACCAATCTTCGGATGAAGGTTGACCCGAGACTTAGATGACTTAAGTTGATTTACGAAAGGATATTACGAAACCTCGACCCGCTATCTAAAGAGATAAGAACCTTGATATAAGGATTTTCGAATGCCACACGAGAAATGTGATAAGTTCGGGTTAACAAAGAAACAATTGATGCCACTAAGTCAGATAGATAAGTCAACGAGTCTTTGGAAGAAATTTGAGAGAGAAAAATATCACAAAAATTCTACAGCAATTCATTAAAGTTCAAAAGTATCTCAACATTCAAAAATGACAAATATTTATAGCCCATTTCAATGGCTAGCCGAATGGTCAAATATGTTCTTAGTAGCTAAGCAAAATTTGACATTAATTGAATTAGAAAATTCTGGAAAAGATCTCTTAATCTTCTTCATTGTTTGGCTGAACTTGAACACACTTGGGATAGCTTCTAGAAGTGGCTTTTGGGCTAACCGAACAGCTTTGAAGGCTGTTCATTGCTTCTCAGGACATGGCTCCTTGAAAAGGCACAATTTCGGCTCCTTTTTGAGCTCCACGAAGCAGCAACATCCCAAATTAATTCCATGCCTCTTAATCTCCATGAATGGACGCATAAATCATTAATTCTGCCCACCAACTAAACATTTAATGTTGTTCCTTCATGAATTAAATTCCAACAGCACATTAATAAAGCTCACGCATGCCGAAGGCCTTGAATCCGTGCCTTGCTTTGCCCAACACCTTAATAAATTCGGCCAACACTCTTGAATCAAATTTGGCTGGTCACATGCATTAATTTGGCACACAAACAATGTTCTCGATGAGATGAAAAGACGCATGGGGGAATGCAACCAGCAGCCACCGTTATTAATGTTGCTGGAAAAAAAATAAACATGCGTTTAAGGCATTGTTGGGGAGAGCAACCGCCAAAAGTTTGGGGAACCCAAATAGCTCCTTGAGGAGTTAATGATGCTGGCCGAATGTCTCCTTGAAGACACCAACGTGCAGCAACCCTTTAATTCCCTTCATTAAATCCTTGCCGTCCGAATAGGAGAAACCTGTAGCAAATTAAATTAGCTTCTTGAGTATAAAAATTTAGCACATTAAATGGGAAATGGAACTCATTAAATTCGGCAGCCCTTTGGACACATTAAAAGCATGTTTCAACTAGGACAAATTAAATCCAAGACAAATTAAATCCTTGTAATGTTTAGGACATATTAGTCAAATGAAATAAACCCAACATATTTAATATGACACTAATTAAATTAGTCTTTAATGGCTGTAACTAAGTTAACTAATAATTATTTAATTAAGTTCAACAATTTAGCTAATTCTTTATTCTAGAAGTAAACGCAAGCAATATGAGCTAGAGAGGAGTTTCGTGAGCTGAATCTTGAGCTAGCCGAGCTTGGAGTATGTTGCATGGTCGGTCGAAGTCTTCGTTCTCAAGTGGTCCAGCCATAGCATTGCTCTACATCTTGCCTACAAAAGCCGAAACATCCTCATTAAACTTCTTAGCTCGAACACGAGTAATCGGCCCTTTAGGAAGTGCTAAGGGATCGTCAGCCACATTGGGATGCGTCTTAGCCGTGGCCGTATCACTAGGATACGCACCTGGCATAATCTGAAAAGGCTGTGATGTGGGTGTTGTCGGTTGAAGTGTTGAACCCGGTGACTGTATGGGCGCTGTTGATGGGCTCGGGGATTGTGTCAGCACTGTTGATGGGCCGGTCCCATCATCCTTTCTCCTTGGATTTAAAGGGCCCCGTCGTTCCTTTTGTACACGAAGTTGCTGTCGCCTCTCCTCTTCCGACAATAAATACGGCTTGTCATGGATCCTAAACCATGACATGTATTTCGACACGCACGCTAACTCAAGAACAATGATCAGTTCCATAGTAGGTATATAATCATATCGATTTTCCTACAATACTATATATGCTGACCAAAATCTCGGTTAATCCGTATGCAACTGCTGTAAGTCGACTTTGTGCTCATCATCGAGCACCTCAGATGCCACAGGAATCGGTTGTCGGAATCCAAATTGTCGCAGAACCCTATCTGACTGGTGCATCTCCACAGTGGCATAGTTGACCAATGGGACCTTCACATGCCAAATGTTAGGATTTTGAAAGAATTCATCCGGAATTACTGCCCGAATTTTCAGATCCTCGTATGGTGTCCATTAAAATTATATGAACATGATAAAAATATTACTTATATACATAATACTTAATACTAAATACTAAATACTAAATACGAAACGACTATTTTATTACGTATATATATTTTATTTAATACTTTACGTATATATATTTTATTTAATACTTACTTGTGCTTCTGACAGTTGGTCTAATAGAAGCCGTATATCTTCAAGCGAGGTAGGTATTCCAACATAACTCGTCGAATGGTTTCACCTAATTAAATAAATTCTTAGCATACAATTATATTTTAAATCTACGTAATAATTGTAAAATCTAATATTAAATTTACCTCGTTATGAGTGGGAATGTATATGGGTGGTCCACTTGATGACGTAAAAATGGAAAGCAAAACCGTGCCCATGATTGTAGTAGTGATAGGCAACCTCCGACTTTGGCTTTATTCGGTCGCGTCGCCCCGCACATCTCCAATACAATTTTGCTAGCACAACAGACCCTCAATTCAATTCACCAGCTGCTCTAAAATCAATGAGTTTCAGCAGCCATCTCAGAGTACGAGGTTTCGTGACAAGTCTAGCATCAGATAGCCTTCAATCATCTCAAGAATGTATGCCCGAGCATATCGTATTCTTTCTAATTCAGTCGAATCATTATTCGGCTTCAGGAATGTGTCTCGTAACCAGCCCATCTCGATCCGACCTCCGTTAATATTATCCGGAATAGCACCCAAAAGCTTGTAGCATACGACTCCCCAATCACCAGAAGTTGCAGACCCGGTAACTACGTACCCATCCACCAGCAATCTCAATTGCAACTGCACGTCTTCCAGAGTGATAGTACGCTCTCCGCATGGAAGATTAAAAGTGTGCTTCTCGGGTTTCCATCTCTTTATCAACGCATTGATTAGTTTCGAGTCCAACTTGCACCCCTGGCCTATCGTGGCCACGTGCCAAAAACCCGCTTCCCGCAGGTAATTCTCTATCAACGGCGATGGCGGACCGGGCATATTACGAATATAGCATTGCAACACCCAATCTACATACTGTTATAAAAAATTATAAAATAAAAATTAATTAAATTTGCATAAATGAAAAAAATATTAAATAGTATTAAAAAATTAAAATTATAACTTACCATTGTCATTTGATTGACGAAGATGTGTTTATTATCGAGATGAATTAATTCTCCGGCCATTGCTAACACGATAGAATATTTTTTTATTTAAATAAAAACTAATTCAAAAAACTTTTAAATAGGGCTTTTTTTGTAAAAATTAAAGGACTTTTGTGAAATTTGAGAGGAATTTGAGAGAAATTTGAGAGAAAGTTGAGAAAAATTGTAGAAATTGTAAAAGGACCTTTGTGCAAAAAAAATGAAAGGGTAGCTTTTATTTTTTTTTTTTGACTGTTGGAGGCCAAACGGTCAAAAAAAATAGCCGTTGGGGTATTTAACACGGGCAAAACGGGTGAGGGAGCGTTTTCACATACCTGAGGTGGACGCGCTTTTGAGAAAAATGACATATTTCAGTAAATAATAAAATATTAGGTCTATTTCTGTAATTTTTGAAAAAAAAGGTATTTATGGGCATATTGGCCCATTTTTTTATCGAAAAAACTTATTATTTTGAGTAATAAATTAATAAATTTTTATTTTTATTTTACAATTGATATAAAAATATCAAAAAGAGAAAACGGTGATTGGATTGAGAAAAGGTTGCCTGAGAAGGAATCACCATAACCTTCGATCAACGAATCCGGTTATCTCAACCAACATTCCGGCAGCCGCCATAGTCGCCGGCTCCGTCCTCTGGTGAGTTTCATATTCGCTAGAACACCGTTTTCCGTTTGTTTTAAACCTTTTCAAGTCTCCAAATTATTCACATTTCGATTAATGGCAATATTTGAAATCAATAAACAATTGAAATTCTGAAGCTGATCTACCAGATTAATTGTACGAGTCGAACTGTAGGGAGGCCTCTGATCGCAATTCGGTCTCGGGTTATCATAATCTCCGAGTTTTCTCCACAGCTGGTGTGAGATCTTAAATATATTAAGAATATAAGAAAAAGGAACGTTTTTTTTTTTTTTTTTTGTATGTCGCCATCTATTTATTCCTCCGTGGTTGTGAATTTTGTTGGTGACAATTACGGAGCTAAAGCGCGTGAACGAACATGCCGAAAAGTGGGAGTCTATCGAGGAGTTGTAACAGTCCGTCAGTGAGAGTGTCTTCGTCTCCGTCGCAGTCGCCGTCTCCGCTGTCCCAGCAGTCGTTGAGGCGGCTGAGCTTGTGCTCGCAGATAGCATCTTACTCCTCTCCAATTGTGTTCCCAGAGAAACGTACTAAGAAGCTGAAGGCTTCCTCCCGACGTGAAGCTCCTGTCACGGATGATCAGCCAGATAAATCCAAGCGCGACGAGCACCGGATTGATATTGGAGAAGGAGATGAAAAATCTGATTTGCTTGGCTATGTGGTTTACTCAGGAAAGCTCATTTTGGACAAGAGAAAGAATGTCCCCACTAATGCTAATCCCGACGATGTAGAGCAGAATTCTGCCACCGATATTGCCAACCAAGACGCTGTTGTTGCTAAACTCACTAGCAAGGCCCTGGTCTGGGGTTCTCATGTCTTTCTTCTTGATGATGTTGTCTCGGTAATCATTTAACCATTGAATAGACCATTTGCAATATATATTTATTTTTGGATTTTGTGAGTTTGCCATCAGTCTATTTAGATTCTTTATCTTTACAGGTATCCTACAATGTTGGTGTTAGACATTTCATTGTGCATTCTTATCCTCTAAAAAAGGGTTCTTATGGCCTTTCTTGTTTTATTAAACCAAAGAGGAGTAGGAAGGATTTTTATTTCGAGGCTTCTAGTGTAGAAGAGGCAGTTCAATGGGTTGCTGGGTTTGCAGATCAGCAGTGTTCCATCAATTGTTTGCCTCAGCCTTTAGTTTCTTCAAGGAAGCAAGGTTCTTCTGAACTTTTTCCTATAGATACTCCACCTGAACTCTTGTTCAGGTGCAAGAATCCACCTAAAATGCTTGTTATATTGAATCCAAGGTCAGGCCATGGTCGTTCTAGTAAAGTTTTCCATGGCATTGCAGAGCCAATATTGAAGGTATGTTGTGTATCTTTTATCTTAGCAGTTCATATGGATTTTACTTTAGTTCTGACAGTTCCACATTATTTATGGATTTAATACATTGGAATATGTTGTCAGTAATCACAATTTCTGGTCTTATTTTGGATTTCTCTTCCTCTTACCATGTCAACCCCTCAAATGAATAAGTACATACTACATTTTCACTTAGGTGGACCAACATTGATTGTTTCTCTGTATCTGATGGTTGTGTATTTTTAGCTATTATTTCCTGCTTTCCGATCCAAAGCTGCCAGCCTGAACATCCCTTTGTTTGCATCTAGATCATCTTGGCCTTGCTTCAATTCATCCTTTCAGAAATATTTGAGCTGTTCCCCATATTTGATTCAAGCAATGAGCCTTCTCTGATTTGACTTTTTGTGCTTTACTTTTATGGGAAAAGTGTTGTCAGGGTAAAATGAATTTTCAGAAATGAAGAGGGGTTAGGATTCTTTGCAACAACTGTAGAAGCCTAGACCGTTGAACATTTTTGCTTAGATTGCCTTCAAAGTGAAACAAAAATGGTAAAGTTCATGGCAAAACTATTTATCAGTAAAAGAAGAGATCCTTATATTATCAAACCTTATATTTTGTCTTGTGGGGAGGGTTGCTTTTATTTCAGTGGGGTTTGGACCCTAATTACACCATGTATCATTGATAGATTACAAAATTTTTAGGATTTCGAAGTTCGTAAGAGTGCTACATTGGATGTAAATAGGTCTGTGTAAAACATGAATAATAGGGTTCTTTTGTTCCTTGCTGGATGTCTTGAATCCTATTGCATACTTAGCATTGCATGTGGCTGTAGTTGTAAACTCTTGTCTTCCTAAGGTGTCAGCTTATTCTAAGATGCATGTTCGACACACATAAATTCTGAGGATTTTCCGTATGAGGATAGATGTTATTGGAGTAAAATAGAGGAAGGGATATGGGTCATGTTCTCAATAGTTTATAATCTACTGATTTGTTTACTATTAGATGATCAAACATTGATTATTTTTAGGGTAATGATATTTTGTTTTGTTGTGCGCTTTATTTTTCTCATTTTCGTAACTTCTAGCTTCTTTCCTTTATTATAAAGTCTCTGCTTTCTTTTCTTGTGTTATTCACGTTATTGTCAAGGAGAAGCTAGTGTAGGGTTCGGCCTTGTTTTGAGTTTCAAATTTTATATGCAAATCGTGACAGCTTGCAGGGTTTGACTTGGAGGTAGTCAAAACAACATCTGCTGGCCATGCTAAAACGTTGGTATCTACTGTTGATATCAGCACATGCCCTGATGGTAGTACTACTTGAATACTTAATTACTTATTCTAGCTTTTGACAATTTTTATCCTTGTCCATGAATATGAATCTAAATAATTCTACTTTCAGGAATTATATGCGTTGGTGGTGATGGTATTATCAATGAGGTTAGGGATTTCAAATTTAGTTACATTCTCATTTTTTGTATTTATTAGTTTTCTTGGGAATGTGTTTTAATTTTCTAGCCTTTCGGTACTGTCTGTATTGTTGAGCTACATTGACAAGTAAAATTATGCAGAAACTTTTTTAAGGCAACTGGTATTCTGTTGTTTCATTGCGTGATTCCTCCTGGAGACCTCTAATATCATTGTTTCAATAATAAGATTGGGATACAATTTTAGGGAAGGAATAGTAGCTATTTTTTTAAAGTACATTGGATTTCTACTTATTCATTATGCAAGTGTATTCTTCCAGCTTACTTTTTATTGGTATTAAAGATATTGGGGTACAAAATCAACTTTGAACTTTATCCAACTTAGTCTTGTAAAAGAAGGATACTATAGTATTTTATATGCTATGCATCTCTCGGAATGGTTATTTATTGCAACATAAATCATCTTTGGTTTACAAATTATATTCTTAATCAGAAGGTCTTGGCTGATATAAACACTTGTCCTCTGAATGTAGAGAGGACTGATTTGCAAGTGAGGCTGTATCTGTATCAAATGCAGTTTTGCCTGATCCCCAACATGGTACATAGCTTCTCTATTTTGAGCTTTCATCAGCCAAAAATTGGAAATCATTTTTCTCTTAAAAGGATACAACTTTTGAAGTTGTTAGATAGAAATCCTGACCCTGGAAATAGATAATAGCTGTATAGGATTCTTTTATGGTGGTTAGGATTAGGCAAAGTCGAATTATGTGTTACATTATCCTCGGTCATTTTATTGCTGTGTCCCATGCCATTTTTCACGATCCCCTTGTTTTTCCCCCTTTTTCTTGCACGCCTTAAAAATAGTAAATCTTCTATAACGCAAGTCTACTAAATTTTAATTCATCCTATGAAGTTTAATTTTTAGCTTGATCAGTGCTTTATGATAATGCTCTTGCTAGCCCCTTATATATCATTGAATAAGCAATATTTCCCTTGCTCATGTTCTTCATCTGTAATTGCAAGAAATCATCACCCAGAAACCTTGTTCCAAATTATATCACATGCTTGGTAGTTCTTTTTCTGCCCTTCGCTGAAGTTTTGTTCGTACAGAATATCTGATTTTAAGTTTCTTTGTTATAATGCAATTGCTTAAACCATCAGATTTTTCGATCTTCAGTGTTTGGGACTTCTCCCTAGTTTGTTTGAGGATTTTATGCTGTAGGTATTTTATGATACTGAACAGGGGCTAGATTGCTTTGTTGGAAGCACTGTAATATGATATAAAGATTCCTTGTCCTTTGGATTTGAGTGCCTGTTATTTCTGTTTTTACTGTTAAGTATTTACTTCATCTTGGTAAATTTGTTAGGTTCTAAATGGTCTGCTTAGTAGAGAAAACCAAAAGGAAGGAATTTCTATACCCATTGGAATTATACCAGCAGGTTCTGACAATTCACTGGTTTGGACTGTTCTTGGAGTTAGAGATCCAGTCTCTGCTGCAATTTCTATTGTGAAGGTAATGCTAAAAAAACATGAAATATTCCTTGCTTCTGGTTATTCTGTTACCCCTTTATAGATTGATGCTATCTTCTTGTTGAAACCTTTTTGATTCATGGGTCAGAAATTGGTTAACAATTCTTTGATAATCCTAATTATGTTGCTTTGAAGATCATTGGAATCTATATTTCTGATTATATAATAAAGCTAACTAAAATAACTAAAAACTATATGATAGTAGAAAATGCATTTTTAGCGCTGAAGTGTGGTAGGAACACTGTCCTTATAACCAATTCTGCCCTCTCCAGTGATATCCCGGTCTTAATTAAAGCTACAGTGGCATCTGTTTTCCTTGGATTCAACAGCCGGTAATCTCTGTAATTTTGCACCTGAACTACAGAGATCGAGCAACCTGTCTTTGATTCCGCCAGCTTGTTATTTAAGTTACTAATTTATTTTATGTAGTATAAGACTAATTATTTAAAATGACCTGACACAAGAGGGAAAGCGTCAAACAATTAGAACTTGAAATGTAGTAGGATTCTTGTATGTTTAGCCGAGTTACCAACCCTATTTATAGGTTTACAATATTTGATTTCTTGGCTTGTAAGGTTGTTTACATCGAACACTTGTATGTTGGTTTACTAACAACCAACCTATTTAGTTTACTAACACAAAGGCATACCTCAACCTAAGTAAATTTATATGTTGGTTTTTGTAATGGATACCATCTATTGATTAGTATTGGATTATGTGTCAATATACTTAATTTGAATTGTTTCTAACAATGGCTCACATAATTCAAATTAATTAGCTGGATGAACTGAAAGGTAAATGTACATAAGGACTGGATCAAATTAGTCCTACTATTAAATGGATCAATTTAGTCCCTGTACTACTAGATTCAATGGAGTTAACATTTGCTGTTTAAAACATTTAATATTTTGTGAAAGCTTTTTATGGTTGTGTATATGAAATCTTTTGTTTGGAGTTTAAATGCAAATGAGAAAAATAATTTCCATGTTATTTTTTAAACAGTTAAGGTTAACTCTATTACAGGTTGGTCCTATTTGATTCTTTTTAATAATACAGGGATTAGATTGATCCATTTAGTAGTAGAGAGACTAATTTGATCCGGTCTCTATAATAGAGGGCCTTGGCGGTTACTTTCACCTGAATTGAAATGGTATACATAACTGTCTGTATCTTTTGGATTTGAGCTGCCATACAGGACAATATTTACAGCAGCCTGGTGAAATAAATTTTTTGAATCATTCTCCTTATAAGTGTAAATAAGCTAACCTTGCATGCATATATCATTCTCCTCTTAGTATAAATGTCTCCATGCTGTTGACTCTATTAGTGGAAACATGGTCTTTTTGTAGTAACCATCATAATAAGAAGAATGTTGGTAATACCAGATTTTTCCTGTTATAGATGCATTAACTTCAAACTGGGCATTTTGGTGCCAATAATTGAGGTTCTTGTTGATTTCAGGGAGGTCTTACTGCTACAGATGTTTTTGCTGTTGAGTGGGTTCAGACTGGTCTTATTCACTTTGGGATGACATGCACCTATTATGGTTTTGCCAGTGATGGTATGGATTTGCGAGAGGAATGATTATCCTGGTTAACACAATAGAAGTTGGTTGATTTCTATATTCAGTCATCTGTTCTCACAATTATCTTTTTTTTCCTGGTTTGTTTGAATATGGCCCGTCATATGCTTTAATGCTTCCAAACTAACATACCTTGCTAATTGCTATCATGCCTCAGTTCTGACTGGGAGTTGCACTTATGACCATGATAATCCTTTTTGAATGATTTGAGCATTCAGCCCAGTTCCTAACATATGTTGCGCACATGTAATTGATCACCAATTTTGGCTCTTAGAGATGACTAGTTTTCCTTGTCATTTTTTCCGCATTTCCCTGCATTAGAGAGAAGTTGTCTCCTGTTCCCATCTGTTTCTGTTGTCCCATCACAATAAGTTTGTTTCTATAGTTCAAATCATATGTCAGACTTGCTCTTTGACCATGTTTAACTGCCTGCAGCTGTTGTTTCAGTCTTTTAGTTTTAAGTTGCCTATTTAAGCTTTATGCACCATGTAAACCTTTAATCTCTAGTCCTGAACTAACATGGTTTCATTCTTATGAACTTATGTCAGACATTTCGTATACTCTGAATTATAATCTGTTTGGTATAGATCTTCAGGATATAGTGCAATTATAATCAGATGATGCATGCTTCTTACTGTAAATGAAAATAGTTAAATACCAATTCAATGACTGAGTTCAAGGATGGTGAATTACGGTCCCATTTGCCTGTTTTTCTTGCTAGTTTTGTGTGCTTTTCCATTTCTTTGTTTCGGTTAAATTAGATTTAAAGAAGACAGATCCATGAACATGAACAAATTCAAGGCAAATTAGATTTAAAGAAGGCATTCATGGTTTTCTGTGTATAGAATGAGTGAAAGTAAAGCTTGTAAATTAAAATATTTTCCAAATCTTTTATTGTCTTTATCATGGGAATTGTAATTGTGTTCTCTTTTTTTTTTTCATTCGTTGCAGTGTTGGAACTTTCTGAGAAATATCAGAAACGATTTGGCCCTTTACGGTACTTTGTTGCCGGTTTCCAAAAATTTCTGTGTTTGCCAAAGTACAACTACGAAGTGCAGTACCTTCCAGTAGCAAAAGAGGATCAAGGCGGTAAAAATTCTGCCGATCGGGAAGTAGTTGACATGTCAGACCTGTATACAGACATTATGAGGAGGTCAAACACAGATGGCATTCCCAGAGCCTCTAGTTTATCTAGTATTGATTCAATAATGACTCCTAGCCGAATGTCTGGAGGTGAGATGGACACATTTGGTACCACCCACGCGAGCACCGAACCATCTGAATATGTGCGAGGCCTTGATCCCAAGACTAAACGGCAATCATCTGGGAGAAGCAATTTGACAGCTGAGCCTGAAGTTATTCATCCCCAATTACCACACTCGACTCTAAACTGGCCAAGGACCAGAACAAAATCAAGGACAGATAAAGGATGGAGTGGATTGACGGCAGCACATGATCCTTCCCAATATTCTTGGGGTAATGCAGCAATAAATGACACAGAGGATATATCTTCAACATTGTCCGATCCAGGTCCAATTTGGGATGCTGAACCAAAATGGGACACTGAGGCTAATTGGGATGTCGAAAATCCAATAGAGTTACCAGGGCCATCAGATGATGTTGAATCCGGAATAAATAAGGAAGTTGTCCCTAGATTCAAAGATAAATGGATTGTAACTAAGGGGCCATTTCTCGGCATCCTTGTGTGCAACCATGCATGCAGAACTGTGCAGAGTTCCCAGGTAGTGGCTCCAAGAGCTGAACACGATGACAACACCATGGATATGCTCTTAGTTCATGGGAGTGGGCGACTGAGGCTGATGAGATTTTTCTTGCTGCTACAGATGGGCAAGCACCTTTCACTGCCATATGTTGAGTATGTTAAGGTATACACATTAATTTTCCTGCAGTCCATAAACAATCCCGAATTTCAAATATAGCATATTAGTTGTTGCCGGTTTGAACACGTGTTTTGCAGTTAGAGCTATGTTTCCTTATTATCTTCATTTTATTTCCAGAAACATAATGAATGTTTTCTGTCGGAACATCATTAAATACCGGGTCCTATACTATGCATAAATGTTATCTAACTGTAACTTCTATCGAGATGCAGGTGAAATCAGTTAAGATCAAGGCCAGAAAACACACACATAACGGTTGTGGCATCGATGGCGAGCTTTTTCCCCTCAAGGGACAAGTAGTTTCGTCTTTGCTTCCAGAACAGTGCAGACTAATTGGTCGCTTCCCAGGCCATCACATATGACAGCCAAAAGAGGTGTTTGTTTTTTGTTTTTTCCGATATTCTTTTGTCTATCACATCTCGGATGCGAATGCTCTCTTCCAAAACAACCATATTTTTTGATATATATTATTTTTCATGTTTCATTTGTGCCATTACAAACAATGAGGGTAGCTGTAAATTGTTTTTGATAAGAATACATACTCTATATATTGCTTTTTTGTCCCCTCATATTCTTTTTCTTTTGTTTGTTTCTCTGTATTCTACCTGTAAATGAACAGAGCTTGGGACGGATAGTTCGATTTTTTATTTATTTATATTGAACACGAACAAAATATGTCCAATTCATTTATGTTAAGTTCATTTATGAATCATTTTAAAATTCCTTTATTTTATTATTCAAGTTCATAATATGCTATCATTGTTTGCGTTTATGTTCATTAGAAGTTCATTTACATAAACAAAAAGTAAATTAAGTGAACTGAGATTTTTACCCAATTTCTAAATTTTAATAAATATGATTCAATAAACCGAATACGAGCATAAATTTGTTGTAGTCCCTTTGAATGAAAAATAAAAATAGTATTGAATCATGTTGGTCCATTTATTGTCATAATTGTAATTAAAACTTATATTATATTTTATTTTTTCATCCTTAAGAAAAAAAATATTGAAAACTTAATCTTTTGACTTTAATTTACTATAATTTGATCATTGCATATTAGGAAGGTAATCTAATTGGGTAATAATACTAAATCTTATCATTAAATCAATTTAGAAATCATTAATTCAATAATTTATATATAAAAGAGTAACAAAAATCAACTATTCAAATTCATATATTTTACCAACGAATATACTAAGTGTTTACTTCTCAATATTGGTAAAATACAATAATATAACTTTAACAAATTAAAATTAAAATAAAAAAATCTTTTTAAATTTTAATAAAGTATAGAGAAATTCAGAATTTATATTTTATTGAGTCCTATCTGTAGAACCAAAACAGTCTAAAAAAATTATTAAATGAGTGGAAACTCGAATGAATTAATGAAAAATGGTAGAACTATAAAAAGCATAAAAAACGAGATACTGAAATCAATGTTGATTTGTTGGCATTTGCCAAATGTGGCCAAAACAACATTATTACTTCACAAACCCCAATTAAACTTTCATTCAATTTCAAACCCCCTTTTTTTATTTTCAACTTATTTACTTCAAAAAAATTAAAAAAAAAAAGTCGATGGCATTGTTCTTCAACTTGTTCATCACTAAAATTGAATTTTGATTTTTTTTCCTTTAAAATCAAGTCAAATTTTCTCAGTATAATTATTTTTCTTACTTAAATTTGAGACAAAAAAATTTTGATTTTTATTAAAGTGGGAACAGTGGTGGGGTTAGTGTCATCTGAAAATGTCATCTCCATGGGATTTCACAGTGCCTAATGTTCCAGCCCATTCCAATCTTCAATGCTTTCTTCAATGCATCACACCCATTGTCAAGGTAGAATCTTTCTCCTTCTTCTTCTTCTTCTTCTTTTTAATTTAATTTTTATATTAAAGTTTAGCCATTCTTGATTTTCCTTTCCCCCTTTTTTTTCATCCAATTTAATGTTTTATAGTTTAGATAATTTATTTGTATGTGTTGTATGTCATGTTCCTTTTTCTTCTAATTGTTTATATATAACCCAATAAATCTTTTAAAAAATATAATCTGCGTGCTATACGTGTCGTGTTAAATCGGTCTATGCATGTCGTGTTGTATTTATTAGTTTAATTTATCTAAAATTATTGGATCTAATTTTTCAGGCCGATCAATTACATATTAATTTTCACGGTTTTTTTATTTTCTTTCTGGGTCGATCGATTAGATATTAATTTTTTTAATTATTTAAAAAATTATTTCTTTACCTTTTGTGTTAACTTTTTTTAAAATTTTTGGTTTAGTTCCAATATAATAATTTTTTTTGAGAAATTCTTTTTATCGGACAAATGGAATTTTGGGCTTACATAAACCCCTTTGCTTTGAAGTGAGAAGTTGATTTTGAGCTTATTTGGGTATAAATTGAAATATTTATTTAAATAAAAATAGTAAAATTAAGGAATTTTTTGTAATTCGTAAATATATTTTAGTAGGAAAAGTGAAGAAGTTCACCATTCAAATTATTATTTTTGGTTAAAATATGCTTTAAATTTTTGTATTTTTTTAATTTTTTTAAAGGAATTTAATGTTTTTACTTTTTCGAACTTTAAAATGCAAATTCAATTGATCACATTGTTAAAACTCTTCTATTAAATTTAGGTTTATTACAACGTCATTTTTTGTTGCATAACTATTAGATAAATGCATATTTTTTCAAAATTTCAAAACGTGACACCAACTTCAGTACTTTTTGAGATAAATTTTTAATAAAATGATAGTTTAAGTACCAAAATAGACAAAATAAAATGATGAAGTACCAAAGTAAAAAAAGAAAGTGTAATTCAAGTGCTAAATTGTGAATTAATCCATTTAATTTTATTTTCTTTACTTAATTTACAGAAATGTAATAAAAGTAGCAAAGAGGAAGCTGAGAAGGAAGGGTTCAAATTGAGTGAGGTTTGGGAGTCATATAGTGAGTGGAGTGCGTACAGCGTTGCTGTTCCCATCCTGCTCAACAATGGTGATCGTGTCGTTCAATACTATTCGCCGACCTTATCTGCTTTACAGCTATACACCTCCACCCTAATCGACGATAAATTGTGGTAGTCGCTCTTCCCCTTCTTCAATTTGGGTATTTTGTTTCAGGGAGTAGAGATAGAATTATAAAATTTTGGAAGGGCTAAGGTTAAAAGGCTTAAATTGAACTATTTTACTTTTTGGAGGGTTAAAAGGAAATTTTCCCATTAGATTTTTGAAAAATGAAACAAGCTTTATTCACAATTTTACCCTTCAACTAGACTTTGGTATCTAATTTTTTTAGTTTTACTTTGATATTTAAATTGTTAATTTTATCCTATTTTATCTCTAAAAAGTATTATTGATAAAAAAAATTTAGATACTAAAATAAATATATATATAATTCTCGGACCAAATCATAAATTAAACTATACATAAACTTTGATTTGGTGTGATTATACATATGGAACTTTAATTTTGATTTAATCATATACATTTAAAGAAATAAATACATCAATTTATATTTTATATTGGATTAATATAATCATACGTGTATGCAATATATAAACACAAAATGATGTTGATAGTTGTGTTAATAATTCATAAGAATTGGATCAAATCAAAATTTCATGTACAAAATTGCGCATTAGACCAAAGTTCATGTATAATTTTGTTATTCATCCGTATTTTAATCTAGATAAAATAGAAAATTTTAGGGTTTTTTAAAAATATTTTAGCCAATATATTTATATAATATTTTAAATTATTTTAATAGTCAAAACTATTTATTTTTTTTATTAATCAATTTATCTATTGATTTACTCGATTTTTTTTTAATTTTTAAAACAAACTAATCAAATGCTTATTATTACTAATAACTTTTGAGATCAAAACGTAAAATTTACTCGTGTTATAATGTCATAAGGGGGAAAGACAAGAGTGACAAGACATCAAGCAATGACAATAGCTCATGTTTGGGTTCCAATGTGGCTAAGAATGATGATAATTCATGTAATATTCAAACAACAGCAGATCGATGTGGCTATTTGTATTGTCAATATAACGAGACTACAACCCCTTATGATCGAGTTCCATTCACGGAAAAGGTATCAGAGCTGTAATTTTTTTTCTTGTTTTTAGGACATTAAAAACAAGTTGTCAATTGAACTATTGGTGGAGTAGTAAATGACTTGATATTAACTCTTCAATTGACATCAATATTGAATTCAATCACTTCAAAAATGTTTAAAGAATCAAGTCTAATATATGTGAGTTTATGTTTTAACAGATCAAGGAGCTAGGCAAACAGTATCCGGGCTTAATCAATCTCCATTGCATGAATCTTTCACCATATAGTTGGATAGCAATAGCTTGGTACCATCTTTTTAATTTTATCTTGATTGAGATTAAATTTGTTTATATGTTAGATCAGGACAAATCACAACTCGATTTGAAAGATGAATTCAACTTAAAAGCTTACTTTACAATTCATATCTTAGTAGAGTATTAAAAGTACATCTTTTTAATAATTAATATAATTAAATTTAAATTAAATATATATTTTTATTATTTAAATCAAATTTCTCTAAATCATGGGAGGAGCTTATGGTTAGGGGTTTCATTTACCAATGATAAAATGGTAATTGTTTGTTAATATTTGATTATTTATAGGTATCCAGTGTATCAGATTCCAACAACAATAAATGTGAAAGAACTGTTAGCTTGTTTCGTTACATACCATCCTTTATTTTTTTTGCCTCAAGGTATTTTCTCCTTTACTACTTGTATATAATATTGTTATTTGATTATTTTTTATTGAGACTTTAAAATATATATATAAATTTTGAGATCTAAATTTAATGTTGGTAAAATAACTCGAACTCATTGTGTATATAATATTGGATGTCTTGGCTATGTTGGGTAAAAATATTATGAAGGCTCTTGTATTAAGAGTCATATTACATTTTGATCACTCTACTAAAAAAATGAACAAATTAATCCACATGCATTAAGTCAAATAGCAAATAGTCCTTTTTATTAAAGTTTCCATCTATTTGTATTGTTAAAAATTGGTATGGCTGATGGATTTACTAAACAGTGACACGTAGCATGAAAGGGATAATTTTCCCTTTAACAGTAGAAATGGATGGAAATTTTTAACATAAGGACAAGTTTGCTCTTTGATCTAATGTAAAAAGACTAGTTTATCCATTTTTTTGAATAGAATGGGTAAAATATAATTTGACTCCTAGTATAGTAGCATCAATGGTACTTTTACTAGCTATATTAGTAAGGTTGGGTCCTAGGTCATTAAGTATCTAGATTTCGAGTCTCATCATATGTGAATTTTCTCCCATATTTATTATGAGTTGAAATTTATCATGTATGAACATTGTTCAAGTATATTCTGAATTTATGTTTAAGTATGCTTTGTATTAGTTTCATTCTAATTATAATTATTCAAACATATATTATTTATATTTGAAATACTCCGTTTTGGTTTAGTTGGAGAAAAACTAGGAAATGAAAGTAATATATTTTTAAAAAAATGTGAAATAATTTATCTTATTAATATTTTACAGTTTAATTCAACAAAGGTTGTGAAAATTCATTTACTTTTATTTCCTTTATTTATTCTTCTTTATAATTATTTATCTAAATATAATGCTAATTAATAGATTTCTAAAAATTGGAATTTAAGTTTTGAGGCAATGCAATTAGAGAATGGAGATTTCTTTTATCTCAGGATTAGATTAGACATATCCACGAATTGAGTGATTATTTGCTTCAATAGACTCAATTCGAGCTTGATCAAAGAATTTTTCTTTGGAATAACTCGATTTAAATCGAATAATAATTTTATAATTTAAATTTAATTATAAAAAATATAAATTTTAATATATTTTAAACATTTTAGTTATAAGCCAACATCAAAATTAACCTCTTTGTTAGGTCGGGTCAAATTTAAAACCGAATTTAAATTTCTTTTGAAATCAAATAATGACTTGACTCATGAACAAATATAAGTCAAGTTTTTTAGTTTAAATTCAAGCTTGAATTCGACTCTGTCTATCTAACAGTATAACAAAATCTTTATCATTGGTGTATGAGAAATTTGAGTGTGGTGTTTGGCTGGCAGCTTCAGAAAATATGAAGTTAGAGGCGGAGAAAGTTGAAGGCAAAAAATCTAAGGAAGAAGAAATGTGTCTCCCTCCCTTTGCAATGATTTCTTACAAGATGTTCGGAACACTGTGGACAAACCCGAAAACAACCGATTCCGACATCGCTCTCCGCCATCGAACTGCCGCATGTTGCTGGTTGAAACAACTTAACTTCCACCACCATGACTTCAACTTCTTCATGTCTCGTCAGTACCAAAACTTTTAGTGTTTTTTTTTTTTAAAGTAGATATATATAGGAATATGAGTATTAAGCATAATTCTCCTAAGAAAAAACTTAATTCTATGTTTGGAAATATGGATTTGAGGATTTGAATTTAGATTTTATTTATTATGTAAAAATGAAATGCTTATGTTATAGGTAAATTAGTTGAATTTCAATATAATATATATAAGAAAAATATAAAAATATGAATTTGTCAAATCCAAAAAATATTTTAAGAACTCAAATTTAAAATATTATCATAAATGACATTTCTAAATAGTTTATTACTTAATTTACAATATTTTTGAAATCCGAATTCTAAAATCTCAATTCTCAAACGCTAACTAAAAGAATTAATCATACTCGTGTTATTGTCAAATCTAAGTAATGTGCAAAAAGATACATAAATTTTGTGAGTAATTTTTGTGTACTCAATCAAGTGAACCCTGTTGATAACATAGATAGCTGTATGGACTGCTTCAGCCTATGAGTAATTCCCCTTTTAGTTCAATATTTACCCGAGTCATCTCCTGAATTCTGCTGGGGAGTCTTGGCAGCTGAGAATTTATGAGCAATGTCTTCCTCATCACAAAACTCAGTAAACTTTTGATGTTCAAACTCTTTATCACGATCACTCCTAATCCTAACAATAGCTCCAATGGTTTTCCCTTTCTCAATCATAAAGCCTTTTGCAGGGTTTCTTAAATTCATTAAAGGTGTCTAATTTCTCTTTCAAAAATCTTACCCAGATGTAGCAGGAGAAGTCATCAACACATACCAACATGTACCTATTACCTCCAATGCTCGCAGTTTGCAGTAGTCCAAAGAGGTTAATGCAAAGAAGCTGAAGTGGAGCTGTGGTTTGAATCTGTGCCAACAGTTTATGGGACTCTCTATGCTGCTTCCCTTTAAGGCAATCTCCACATACTTTAGATATTGTTCCCCCTAGCTTTGGCAGGCCTCGAACTGCACCAAAGTGTACCAACCTTTGCAGCCCTTAATAGTGAATGTGGCCCAACTTCTCATGCCACAATTCTAGCTCAGACAATTTTGCTTTGTTGCACCTGGATTGTAGTAGGACTTTATAGCAGTTGTTAAATGTCTTGACACCTTCCAATTTATTATCAATACAAAAGGGAGTTTATACAAAAAAAAAAAAAATGATAAAATCAAATGTTCCAATTTATTATCAAAACAAGTTAATCGGCAGGTCAAGGGATAGGGCGAGGAGCTTCATCCCATGCAAATTCTTTTGACTCTCCTAACTCTTTAAAATATTAGGAATCAAATTGAGTTTTGACAGCAAGTTCAAAAGTCACTTTACATAATTTAGCTCTCACCAAGCTTATACTATAACCATACTATCTTAAAAGTACCAAACTTGAGTTTCCAAACAGATTCTTCAGAAAAAAAGCATAAATGAAAATAATTCTACAATGCCATTTAAAAACAGCAGGTAATATGATGCTGTATTATTCAATATCAACCATTACATTATGTCCTACAAGCCAAAAGTGCCTTCATGTAGAACTTCAACAACAGTTTCTAGTAACAAAGAGCAATGACACTTATATATTTTGCCAGATAAAAACTAGGGTACTCCTCAAAAGGGGGAAATAAGATAAATATAACTGTATGGAAAAGACCAGCTAATATTTTTCAACAGAAATAGAACAATACAAGGGAAAAAAAAAAGGTAAGCATTGATCCGATGTGCCTAAACTATTAGGAGCTTACAAACTAGAGAGAAGTTTACAAGAACCAAGTGCTCCTCCTATAAAGCCCCTACAAATCAAGAGTAAACAAATTAATACCACTGTGCGGTATGGAAATTGCCAATGATATACAGAAGCATATGGAAACTATTTCTTTACTTTTTTTCATAAATTCAAAGATCTGAAGAAGAAAAGATCATATTCTTCTAAGTTATTTTAGATGAAGTAACAATTTTAAAGAAAGCAAACAGCCAGGCATCCATAGCAACAGGTGACAAGTGGAATAATATAAGTTGGAAATTTGAGCATTTTGCATTTTCTGTTCCTTATCTTCACTTTATATACCTTTGCATGCAAAATAATTTAATAAAGTCAGGGTCTAGTAGCCGGAATATAAACCTACACGGTTGAAATTTTATGGTAACATTTTCTTACTGTATAATCTTTTTAATTATCAGGTATTATCCAGTGCAATAAAAACTACTTGCTTGAGATAAATATAAGACTAGGGTTAAATCAAATGACAAAGCATTAGAAGCAGAAACTTCAAGCATCATGCTTCTCAAAAGTATGTTTAATAGAGCACAATTTAGTCATCAACATGAAAATAGAATATATAAGCTTTTCATTTCTAGGAAAGGGTAAAAATAAAAACAAAAGCCTCATCCAATGACATAACTGAGAGTCCAAGACATGAACAATCAAGTTATATAGCTTGTTCCTGTCTTATGCATTCACATCATCCAATACCCCAACAAACAAAATGGCACATACAAGAAATCAAAGATGTACCTGCATTTTACTTTGACTGAGATGGAATCATCCCTGTTTTCCTTGCATATGCAAAGATCCCTCCAGCCTCAATGACCGGCCCAGCATCTCCAATAGGCTTTAGTTTATACTCTTTTCCGGTGGTATGATTGATCAAACGGCTCTCACCCAACTCAATTGTCACCACATCCCCAGTCCTACACTCCTCACATATTCTCACTTCTGATTCTAGTGGATAAACTTCCCCAGTTGCTACAGAATTCCTGAAAAATATTCTTGCATACGATTCAGCCACAACTGCCTTTGCCCCTGCAGCTCCAAGTGCAACAGGTGCATGCTCACGCGAGGACCCACAGCCAAAGTTAGCACCACCTATCACGATGGAGTATTTGGTCTTAGTCTCATTTGGTTCAATAAAACGTGTAGCATATGATGAAGGGAGGCCAATAAGAGCATATGAGCCCAATTTCTCATACTCATCTGGGTTTGAAGGAACCAATGTAAGGTATTCAGCAGGAATTATTTGGTCTGTGTCAATATTATCACCAACAACATAACAAAGGCCATGAAAGGTTGTAGTCGAGGTGCCAGAAGGAATGGACGAGGGAGTGGAGGTGGCATGTGGCGCAATGGTGATCGCACGTGCGCCATGTGGGGTGAAGCTAGAATTTAGGGGTTTGACAGTCAAAGGCGAGAAGGTGGGAACTTTGATGGAATGAGGGGAGAGAGAAGGTCTGGAGACTGTGTTTTTTGATGCTGAAGAGGTGAAGGTGGCTGAGTATGAAACATGAGACAAAGAGACAGCCATTATTAGATTAATACGTCTAATACGAAGGCAGCAATATGTTGGAATTTTGGTTGAGTGTTATGCTTGATGCCAACTTCAACTTTCACAAGGTAACGGAAAGCAATGTTCTGTGAAGTAGAGCTTTCTATTAGGCAAGGATTTCATGAAAGAAACTAATAGTATAATTAGACAGTAAATTCAAAAATAAATTCCATATACCATTGTATATATAACAATACATGCATAGAAATTTATACACTCATTAAAATTTAAATGCCAGCCAATATATACATACATATATTAAAAACAAATACTTTCCACATGTGAAACAATAAACAAACAGAATACTCTATTGAGATTATAAAACACAATTGATTAGTATTTCTTTTCTTTTCTCGCAAAAAGTAAACCTAAAGCGACATTCACATAAAGCACCTTATATGACAATAAATCAGTTTAGCTTTTTTCCAATCCCTTCTCCCTGCCAAGAAGATAGTAAAGAAATTTCCACCCCATACTTCAGTTGAATAGTTCAGTGTCAAATTCATATTTGTAACGTTGGTTCAGTTCGATGATATCAAGAAATTGATCTAGTTTAACCCCCTCTCCGCCCCCCGCCCCCCCACACAAAAGTTCATGGAACTTTAAACATATTTTGAAAAATTCACTTACCATGTGATTCTCAATATCATTATTTTATTCTATACCCTATACCCTATCAAGATCCAAGTCAAGAAATGATTCAATTAGAGGCACGAAATTTGATTCAATCCCACCAAAAAATTGTAACCCATTCAAAGTTCATCAGTATCAAAAGGTAAAGAAAAAGGCAAGGAAAAAAAAAGAAATAAAAAGAGGTAACAGCAAAACAGGAAATGGGGGGAAATGTTAAATTGGGAATTAGGAAAATTGTCTATAAAACCCAGATTCAATAAATTCTATACTGTTCGAAAACCCTAAGTCCATGTTATATCCGGCCAATTCCAATGTAAAGCTACCACAATTTTAAAGATAAAAACGTAGTAATAAGCGAGATTTCAACGAGATTATACCACCATAAAGAAGCACGGGAAAGAAATAGAGAAAAGAGAGGGAGGAAGAAGAGTAAAAGAAAGGAAATATACCTCTGATAGGGGGGAAATGTGAGCAGCAGTGAGGTCAGTCAATGGCGGCTCTAAAATGCTTCCAAGTGCATTGCTGAAAATGTAAGGATACCTGTGTTTATAAATGAATTTTAAAAAGTTTCCTTTGAATTTGCTTCGTCTCTAACGTAAATCACTGGC
Organism: Gossypium bickii; assembly: GCA_025503065.1. Lineage (NCBI taxonomy): Eukaryota > Viridiplantae > Streptophyta > Magnoliopsida > Malvales > Malvaceae > Gossypium > Gossypium bickii. Next base: position 111,478,081 of record CP106717.1, read on the forward strand.
TCTCTGATAGTGGGACCGGTTAATCGGGCACAAATATAATTAAAAAAAAGTAAATTACACCTAAGATTACTAGACTATTAGTAAGTTTATGTTTTGGTCTCTCAATTTCAAAATGTTACAAAATAGCCACGTAATCATCCGAAAGTTTTTATTTAAGTCATTGGACTATTAAAATCGTTGTTGTATGGCCTTTTTTGTTCACACCACTTACACCAATCGAAGCTCTTCTTCCCCTTCTCTTCTACTTTCATAAAATAATTTTGAACGTTACGAATCTGCGAACCAAATTCCAAATAACTTTCTTTCTAATCTCTGACACCGACTGCCAAATCAACTTGGATCTAAAGTATGTTCTTTTACTCATCAATGGGTAGTGATCCACTGTACTAATCGCCGAATCATTTGTTGGAGCTCACTAGCTAGACTTGAAAAAAAAACTTAACAGTTTAGTGACTTAAATAAAAACTTTTAAATAGTTTAGGGATTTAAATGAAAATTTTTGAATAATTTAGTGACCATTTTGTAACTTTTTGAAATTAAGTAACTAAAACATAAACTTACTAATAGTTTAGTGACCTTGGATGTAGTTTACCCATTAAAAAAAGGGTAAAGTTTTAATGGGCAAAGTACAGAAATAGTAACTAAACTATTGCTCGCGTTCTTTTTTGGTCACTGAACTTTTAAATTTTTTGATTTAGTTACTAAACTATTCGAAATCAAATTTTTTAGTCACTGAAAGTTAAGAGTCGTTTAAAATTTGGTGAAAGTACTAACATGGGTTTTATTGGCTTAATAACAAATTTAACCCTCTAATGATTACACATTCTATCAATTTGATCTTAATTATAAAAAAATCAATAAATTTAACCCTTAATGTTTACAAAATTTGTCATTTTAGCCCTCTAAAATGATTTATTCCCCCTTTTGTCCAATCAGATCAAGCCACAACAATATAGTCAAGTGTCCAATCAGCCACGGTAGCATCCAACTCAATTTGAGACGTCACTGCTCATGACCCGATAGTCGGGTAATCGAAAAATATATTTTTGGGTCTCCATTTTCATAAAACTGAATCGTAAATATTTATTAAAAATATGTACGAAGTTAGTAGTGTGTCTAATTAGGTTTAATTAGGTGAATTTGACTTAATTAGAAGTAATTACGAAAAAGGATTAGATTGAAATAAGTGTAAAAGTTTAATTATAAATTAAAGAAAGTAAAAAGGACTAAATAGTCAAATATGCCATTATTATAAATTGAGGCGGTTTAACATTGAAAAAATCTAATATATTTTTAATTTAAAATATATATTATATTATATTTACTTAATTAATAAGTATGTTATTATATTATATTATTATTATATATAAAACAAAAGAAAGAATAGAAATAAGAAAGAAACAGAATCGAAACAGAGAAAATAGGGAGAAAGAAAGAAGAAAGAAAAAGAAAAAGAAAATTTGGGATTTTTAGGGTTCAAACTTAAATTGGTAAGTCAATTTAATTCTTTTTCTTGTAATGTTTGAGTGTTTATGATTCTAGAACAAAAATACTATTAAGTATATGTTGAAATTTTGAAATTTAGTAGATTTTTGAATGTAGTTTATGTTGAATTAATGGATGAATTAGAGATTGAATTGATGGAAATTCAAATTAGAATTGGAAAAAAAGGTTAAATTGTAAAATAAGTTATAAGATTAATGCAATAAGGATTGAATTGTAAGAAATTCAAAATTAGGGTTTATTAGTGAAAATTTTAGAGTTAAGTTAAGTTATAAGTAAAATTTAAGTAAAAATAAGGTATAGATTGTGATAGAAATAGAAATAATTTTAGTTATGGATTAAATTGAAATGTGAGCTAAGGTAAGAAATGATGAATTTATTATATCATACATGTTTATTTTTATTAAATAGTATAGGAAAGTCATTTGATTGTTTTTTTTCTCTAACATATAAAATGTTATATGTTTTATATGAAATTGAAGAGAAAGAAAAGAAAAGAGAGGATCTAATTGAAGAAAAAGGAAAATAGAAAGCTAAGGAGTGAAGGAAAACATCATCTCAACCTTTTTGTTGTAAGTACTACAAAATTTTTAAATATTTTTTATTTAAATGCTTATATTGTAGTATAGAATTACTTAGAAATAAAAATATAAAATATATATTTAAATTTGTAAATAAAAATAAAAATAATAATAGATTATGGAATTATGAAATTTGTAAAGAAAATTATAGATGGAGAATATAAGATGGTATATTGTTTGAACATTAAGTAATAATGTTGTGACAAAAGTATATCTGTGAAAAAGGTGTGATATTTGTGAATTGTGAAATGTGCACTAAATTGTAATGAGGGAGAAATGAGAAATCTTTTTCGAAATATATATGTAAAGTATTTAAATGTATGAAATTTAGTTTTAATGCCCAAGTAGATGGAATTTAGAACTACTAGGATATTAGTGGCATGCCATTAAGGAACTTTAGCACGCTCTCTGATTATTAGCACGTTAGTGCTCTCCGATTATTAGTACATTGGTGCTCTCCGTTTAGCACATCTGTGCTCTCTGTATAGCACTTTAGTGCTCTCTGTTCACTAGTGCATAATAATGCACCTCTGTATTTGTTCCGTATATCTGGTGTGTTCTACAAAGTCTACTTTGGGCCAAAGTGAACCATCGATGTGTTAATGTAAGTTTTATAACTTACAAAAAGATAAGATAAATTTTGTTAAAGTAAGGCATAGTTGAAGAAACTTATATGTGAGTAAATATATAATAATTGAATAAGTTTAAAATATTTTGTTATGATTATGTACCTATTTATTCTTGTAGTGCTTATTAAGCCTTCACCGGCTTAACGCGTTTATTTTTAACGCGTAGGTACAATTAGACTAGAAGAGATAGAGTCCGACTAGAAGATCTCTCATATCATCACATCCTCAAGAGCTTCAAAAGTAGGTACTATATTTTGAATTAAAATGGCATGTACATATGCAGTTCAAATGTGTTCCCATGTAATAGGGACTAAAATGTAAACTCTTGGAATTCTATCTATTTTGAGTTACTTGAAGTATTTTGGTATATATGAAATGAATTAGTAAAACAATAAGTATGTTTGCAAATATGGTTGGTAAATTAAAATACTATATACAAATATTTTAATTAAACAGTATCTAGTCATAACCGTTTTGATACCAAATGTAACAGTCTTATATCGGGTCTATACAATTAGACCGGGTATAGGGGTGTTACAGCTCAGATGACCTCCGTCAACGATCTCACCTCCAATTTCTCCACTTATTCTCGCCTCATCAAAATAAAAGACAATACCTTCCTCTTTCGTATAATTTAATTTGAATTTTCAATCAAATTTGTAGTTATTTTAAGATTTCCTTCATTGATCAACCCTACCAAATTTACTATTTAAAGAAAATGTGAATTTAATTAAAATTTAAAAGAAATTACTATAATTTGCTCATTTTTATCAAAAACATCAATTTAATTTTTGATAATTGCATTATACTTTTTAAGGAAGAAATAAAGTAAATTAATGTAGGTAGTTAGGTACTGATGTGTGCGCGTATATATTTATATAATATTGTGGGTTTGTTTAATTTGAAGGAAGTAGTTTCAGCTAAGGCAAAAATATTTGTTCCCTCGAAAGTTTCCCAAGTTTGCAAACAGTCTTTTGATTATGGAACTGATGGGGTGAAATAAGAAATTATTCTTGGTTCGAAATTAAAATATGATTATAAAAATGTAATTTTATTATTTTAATAGTTTATATATTTATAACTTTTAAAAGATTAAATTATTTTTTTATTATTTTTAAAGGTAAAGTACATTTTATTATAACCACTGAGATGGACCACTTTCATTCCTCTTATTTTCGCTTGGTTTGTTTCACTGTACATACCACATTATCTTTTCTTCCTTTGTTTAGCTTATGCTACTTGGACTTGAGGTGAGGGTTGGATACAGGAATATGATTGACATAAATTTACTCTTTTTGGGAAAAAATATATATATTAGAGGGATAAAATGTCAAATTTTGTAAACATTAAGAGTTAAGTTTGTTGAATTTTTTATATTTAAGATCAAATTGATAGAATGTGTTATTAGAGGGCTATTAATGTTTACAAAATAATAATAATAAAAAGCTCATGTTAGCACTTCCGTCAAATTACAAACGACTCGATGAACAAAAAAAAATGATTTCAAATAGTTTAGTGACTTAATCGGACAAATTAAAAGCTTAGTGACCAAAATAGAACACAGGCAATGGTTTAGTGACCATTTCTATACTTTACCATTAAAAAAATAAACTACACTCAATGTCACTAAACTATTAAGTTTATGTTTTGGTAACTTAATTTCCAAAAGTTACAAAATGGTCAATTAATTATTCAAAACTTTTCATTTAAGTCACCGAACTATTCGAAAAATTTTATTGAAATCACTGGACTATTTTTTTTTTAAAAAAAATCCAACCAGTGAACTCCAAGCAACAATTCTACAATCAGTACGGTGGATCAGTACCCATCAACGAGTAGAAGAACATATCTTAGATCCAAGTCGATTTGACAATTAGTGATGGAGATCAAATAATAAAGCTATTTGGATTTTGGTTTGCAAATTCATGACTTCAATGCTATTTCATGAAAAAAAAAAAAAAAACTAAACAGTAAAAGAGAAGGGAAATGAGACAGCCCTTGATTGATGCATGCGGTGCGAACAAAGAAGGCCATACAACAACGATTTTAATAGCTTAGTGACTTAAATTAAAACTTTTAAATAGTTCAGTGAGCATTTTGTAATTTTTTGAAGTTAAATGACCAAAACGTAAATTTACTAATAGTTTAGTAACTTTGGGTATAGTTTACCCTTAAAAATTAAATTATGGTATAATTACGATGTAAGTGAACATATATATACCTAAAAAAGGTTAATGTAAAAAAAACAAAGGAGTGTTCAGCTAAAATGGTAAACTTGATACGCTAAAAATCTTGCTAATTTAGGTTTAAATCCCATAATGTGTATTTTTCTAAAGTTTATATAAAAATTTTAAAAATTATATACACCCTAATAGTAATTTTCTTTACTTTGTAAAAGGAAATAGAATTTTGGTAATTTTACAACTGAGTTAAGACTTTGTTGATGTGTAAAATCAATTCAATCAAACACTTAAATCGTAAAATTTACATGAATAATACCTTGAATAGACATTTCCTACATTAGGTGATTAATGTCTGCTCACTTATATCTATTAACTTTTTAACAAAACTCTTCATGAATCAATCTAAATCTCTTCATTCATTTCCTCTCCTTTATAGAAAGCCAAGTTAGGAGACTTCCAAAACACATCATAAAAAAACCATCAATATAAAAAATTCCTTCTAAATTCATTCCTCCTGGTGATAGAGAAAGGCAAGATTGTGTTCGATTGATCACTGTTGCTGTGCTACTATTGTGATTGTTTGTTGTTGTATCTTGGAAGACAAACGTCCAACGTTACTCAAAGCACCGAGGAGAGGTTGAATCTATCTTAAGGAAACTATTCATACAGACTTCAAAAAAATTCTTCTTCTAATTGTTAACTCTGTCCGATTACAGGTATTCTGTTGTGTTAGCATTGTATTGCATTATTATTGTTACAGGTATTCTGTTGTGTTGGCATTGTATTGCATTATCATTGTTGTTACTAACATATTAATACTGCACACGATATTATATTTTCTTACAATCTTAAGACAAAAGATTTTTTTGTAGTTTTAATCTAAGGCGTACAAATTACCATCATAACTTATTTTGGTTGGTTTATAATTCTATTTCAGATTTTAATTTATTTACAGATTCTGGTCTTTCATTCTGAATATAGAAAAATGTCTCATACGTCAAATAACTCATCCAATTCAAAGGTTGAGGCGATTGTCACTGCTTAGGCTCAAGCTGTGAGCCAAATGTTACCTATGACTATGAGTCACAATGAAAAGCCTGCGAAATCCACTGAAAAGAATTTTAAAACATGACAACAGAAAATGTTGTCCTATTTGACCATGTTGAATATGACAAAATTTTTGAAGGATGATCATCCTATTTTTAGAGAGAATGAAGAAGATGCTGTTACCGTCTTCAACATTGCCGAAGCATGAATCAACTCTGATTTCCTATGTCGTAACTACATTTTGAACGGTTTATCTGATGAACTTTATGAAGTATACAGTATTAAGAAAACAAATAAGGAATTATGGGAATCAAAACTGATGATGCTGGTGCCAATAAATTCTTAGTTGCCAAGTTCTGAAACTTTGTAATGGTTGATTCTAAAGCTGTTGTAAATTAGGTGCAGGAATTCCAACTGACCATTCATGGCATTTTCGTAGAAGGGATGGTTATAAGTGAATCATTTCAAGTGGCAGCCATTATCAAAAAACTCCCCCTGCTTGGAATGTCTTCAAGAACTATCTTAAGCATAAAAGAAATGAAATGACAGAGGAAGATCTAATTGTCAGACTTTGAATTAAAGAAGACAATTGAGGTGCGACTAAAAGGCTAAACAAAGCAACCAATCCTAAATTTGCTAAGGCAAATGTAGTGGAAATCAATAAGGACTCCAATAAAAGAAAACATTCTCAGACTGGGTCTAAACTAGGACCAAAAGGCGATGTCTTCAAGAAGCTAAATTTTCAAGGAAAATGTTTTAATTGCAAAAAGATGAGACACAAGTCATCTGATTGTAGGCTTTCAAAGAGGGTTAGAACAAACGAGGCCAACGCTATGGAAAATATTACTAATGAAGTACTTGATCTTGACCTCTGCACTGTGATTTCTGAAGTCAACTTGGTTGATTCAAATCCAAGAGAATGGTGGCTTGATACTAGTCTCACATGTCATATTTGTTGTGACAATGACTCATTTGATAAGTTGGTTGCTTGTGAAAAAGGGGAGAAGCTCTCTATGGGTAACGTTGCAAATTCCAAGATTAAGGGGAAAGGCACTGTGATTTTGAAGATGACTTCCGGCAAAAATTTGAAACTTCGAAATGTGTTGTATGTGCCTGACATACGCAAGAACCTTGCCTTTAGGACCCTCCTAAGTATGCATGGCTTTAGGATGATATTTGAATCCCAGAAGTTAGTTTTGATGTGGAAACTCAATGCTATCTCTGTAAAAGCTAATACTATGAATAAGAATGATGCCAAGTTAGGAGACTTCCAAAACACATCATACAAAACCATCAATATAAAAAATTTATTCTAAATCCATTCCTCCTGGTGATAGAGAAAGGCAAGATTGTGTGCGATTGATCACTATTGTTGTACTACTACTGTGATTGTTTGTTGTTGTATCTTGGGAGACAGACGTCCAACATTACTCAAAACACTGAGGAGAGGTCGAATCTGTCTTAATGAAACTATTCATACGAGCCTTAACAAAATTCTTCTTCTAATTTTCAACTCTGTTCAATTACAGGTATTGTGTTGTGTTACTGCTACTGCATTGTATTGCATTATTATTGTTATTAACATATTAATACTATATACGATATTATATTTTCTTACAATACATCTCTAGAAAAATCAAAGTTAGACTGGAAAAAGATAATAAAGTTTAACTAGGAAAGAAACGCGATTTAGTAGGGAACACGTCGCCAAGTCGTGACATGGCATATTACCTCGTTGGAACGTTGTAATGGCCTAAATTCAAGGTTATCGGAATAATGGTTTCGCAACCATAAATCCGATTTAAATAGAAATTTGTTTCAATATATTTGCATGAATATTTATATGATAGGAAATATTTTTTTAAAATATTTATAAAATGTTAGTAATGTGGTATTAAACTTTCGTTAGAAAATTTTAACGTTTGGGTAGGAAATTAAATGAAAAGGGTTAAATTGAAAAAGGTGTAAAAGTTTAATTATAGATTAAAAGAAAGTATAAAGGACCAAAATGGCAATTAAGCCATTTTGTCTAGTTGAGGCGGTTTATTGTGAAGAAAATCTGAGATTTTTATGTTTAATATATATTACTATATTATTATATAATAAAGATATTTTAATATATTATATTATATTGTTACTATATATATTATAAAGAGAAAGTAAAAGAAAGAACAGAAAAGAAACAGAGAGTAAAGACGAAACAGAGAAGAAATAGGGGAGAAAGAAAGAAAAAGGGAGAATAGAGTTTTTAAAGCTTGGAGTTTAATTTGATAAGTTAATTTAGTCCTTTTCTTTTAATTTTGATGCTTTATAAGTTTTAGAACAAAGTTTTGATGAATTTAAGTTGAAGTTTTTGAAGTTTTAGAGTTTTTGAATATAGTATATGATGAATAAAATGATGAATTAGTGGTTTAATTGAAAGAATTTGAAGTTAGAATTGGATAAAGGACTTAATTGCAAAACAAGCTATAAGAAAACAGTTTTGGGACAGCAGCAGTAGAGTAAGTTTGAAAATTCACCAAAAATCGTAGAAGTGGAATTAGAAGTTGAGTGAGATATGAAATTAAAGCTTATTGAGTCTATTTTCATATGAAAGAAACAAGGAAAGAAAAGAAGTTCTGTATTTTGAGATATTTAGATTTTTGTAAGACTGGTTTAGAATGAATTCGGGTTCCCCTGTTTTAATTTTAGAAAATCATAAAAAATTGGATAAAAATAATTAGGGGTTTAAATTTATATGTTTAGAATTATTAATGGGTTTATTTTCAATATAAATAAACGGGAACATTATTCGAATCCTGTATGAAGAGATAATTAATTTTTAGTGAAGAAGGGTCAGAACTGTCAAACAGCAGAACAGGGGTAACTTTAAAGAATAAACTGTACTTATTGGCTAAACCAAAAATTCTAAAAATTTTATGGGAATAAGATATGAGAGTCTAGTTTCAGGGGAAATTAACGGATCTAAATTTGAAGTTCTGTAGCTCAAGATAAAAATAATTTAGTGACTATGACTCAAGTAGATAGTTTTGAATGAACTAAAAATAATAATAGAATTATAGAAAATGCTACATGTGAACATGAAATGTATTGAATTGATGATTGAATTTATTTATTTAGATTCAGAAAACTCAAATACGAAGCTAGACCGAGGAAAGGAAAAAGTCTCGGATTAGTAGATTTTGTGTACGAACAAGTATCGAGGGGAAGAAATCCCGGTTGAATGAAAGGAAAATTCGATGGATCTCTGAAAATGAATTGACGGTAAAAGGATCTAGCCCAGACGGGTGATCTTATCCTGATGTAGCCCTCCCGAAGAATATGTGGAAAATGGATTTAGCCCGGTTGGGTAATCCGAATTAGGGTCTGAATTTAGCTTTGGGTGGTAATTGAGATCCAAGCTCATTAGAGTAATTGTCGTTGCTGAGGATTTAGCTTTGGTGGTAATCCCGACAATACTCTATGAGTTTATATTACTGAGGATTTAGCTCGGGTGGTAATCCCGCTGTAAGGATGAGGTTCGTGAGTGTGCTCTCTGAAATGGAAATGTGCGCACATGAATATGAATTAGTGGACCGGATTTGTACACTAAAGTGTACCTATGAAAATCCATCGAAAATTCCAAGAAATTCAACGGGATAAATATGGAAAAAGAATAACAAGGAAATGGAAATCACGGTATTGATGAGCTCATCAATCATGGTGTGTATATTATTGATATATGGAAATTAATGGACTGACTTGAATGTTGAGTTTGTGATTGTTAGGATAATAGTGCATTGAATGGTTATATGTATGTTTAATGCATTATATTGAAAATATGAGGTAAGTATAATTCTTGTTGCATGGGCTTACTAAGCACAAAGTGCTTACCCTATTTCCTTTTTCCCTGTTTTGTAGTGTTAAGAGCTCGGAGGTCGGATCGGTGGGAGACTCATCACACTATCAACCCTAGTATTTCGGTATTTAAAGAAACTTTAGTCTGGAAATGAATGGCATGTATAAGCTAATAAAATAAATGTTAATATGAAATGAATGTAAGGTCAGCCATTGGTATGGCTTATGTGTTAAAGTTATCTTATTAATATGCATGAATTATTTTGAAAATATGTTGAATTGGAATGGTCTCGGTTAAAAAAAAAAAAAAATCGTAAATTCTGGTAATGCCTCGTACCTTATTCTGACAACGAATACGGGTAGGGGGTGTTACAAACGTGGCGATTCTTCTCGTTGGGACATCATTGTCGTGTTATCGTGATGTCTGCTTTTCCTTGTCACGATATTGGCTCTATTTGATCCGAAATGTAAGGCACACTCCATAGCCATTGCTATCAAGTAGTAGTGCAACAACACCACACATGCCATTCGGTCTATTTGTAGACAAACCAATGGATATCTTCCAACCTTTATCCATATCCCATGCTATTGTTGGATCATCTTTGCGGAGTTTTGTATCATTATTAGAATTATATCTTTAATTCCCACTCTAACTAAGGCATCTAGAATCGTCATTAAAAGTTGATTTATTCTGTAAATTATCCGAATAGGATCAAGGCCAGTATGATTGAATATCCTTTCATTTCTAACATTCCAGATACTCTATAAACCAATAAGAAGGTAAGTAAAGAACGCCTCACTCGTGCCACCACCTATCATCAATCATTGCAAACCAGAACTGGAGGCTTTAAAGTAAATCCATATGGTGGAAGTCATCCATTTCGAGTGACAATTGACTTTTAAACCATACCGCCTTGACGGAATTATATTTCATTATGCTTCTAGCACATAAGACATTCTAAATGTGCACTAATTATGCAACACCTGTTATCTATCTCGACGTCAAAAACGGATAGGAGATGTTAACAATGTAATTGCTCTAGGGTTGCAACTAACATTCATGTAAGGTATGGCTTGAAAACAACGATTAAATTCCATAAATTAAGAAAATCTTAAAACCTAATTCAAAATCAACTATCACTTTTCACATCTCCTTCCAATATTTTTGAGGTCTTAAAAGTTATTTTATACCTTCCTCAAAGTCTCATTACGAAATGAGAACATTTAGGCCTTATTTGAAAACATTTTAGGGCTCTAAAGCTTAAATCTTGTGGTGCAGTACAACATGTCTCAATACATGGGGTCAATGTCTTGAGATATGACCCTATGAACTATAAATTTTAAACCTCGAAATCTCATGTATGCCATTAGACCTTTAGAGAAAAAAATAAATATTGTAACTTCTTTATCTCAACACATAAGTATTGTGTCTTGAGACCTAGAGGGAGAGTACCAAAATTTAAGCTTCAAACACTTAAAAATTATCTCAAAATGTTTCTAAAACATGCAATGTAATGACTCATCAATAAAATGCATGGAAACTACCAAGATTTAGCCTTAAATCATACTTTAGCATGAGAATTGAACTAGAAGTTCATAAGTTGTGTGACCATTCAATAAAAGCCTCCAATGCCAAACATAATAATGCTCCAAAACTTCATAATTTAATAAGCACTTTAATGTTAATACCAGTGGCGGAGTTAAGGAGGCTGGCAGTGGTCTTGGCCCCTTAAAATAGAAAAATTTTCATTTAGGCCTTTTATAATTTATAAAATTTTAAATTAGCAATGGTAAATTACACTTTGGCCCTCTTAAAAATGATAAAAATTTGATTTAATCCTTTAAAAATGATAAATATATAGACTATTAAAATGGTGAAATTGTATTTTTACTAAAATATATAATTTAATTCCGCTCCTCCCCCCAATTTTTTTTTCTAGCTCCGCCATTGGTTAAGACCTTCAAGTAGCTACGAAGCTAATATATATACCAAAAAATCATATATAGATTAGTTTCATACTCTTCCAACTTTGTGATGGTTAAGTAACGTGGGAGTTGTCGATTGAGTTTTAGCTTGATTGGTATGGGTATTGTTGCTAATGCAGGAATACGTGGGCTCAAGTGCGTTGAAGCGCACTATTCTCCTATTTATGTGTTAGAGAGAGATTATGGGTAGAGCAGATATGATCAAAATGTATAATGAGATGTGAGAATTATATATATATAAAATAACTTTCACCTCCTCATTTAAAACAATGTTAAAAGAAGCTTACAATCCTAAATTCAACATTTTTATTTGCTTATTTGACCATCCACGTATATAATATCAGTTACATAATCAAATCTTTTATTTAAAAAATTCCACATAATTCAAATTAATGAAATTATCATTGGAAATCAATCGTTAAATAAGAAAAAAAAAGAAGCTAATGAGAAGTTAAATTCTTGAAATCAATCGTTAAATTTTAAATGTACAAATAATATAGGGATTAAGAGCGTAATAAGACCCCACCGATCAACTCCCGTTGTTGTCATTTAACTCCTAATTGTCAGAGACCAGAGTCTTAGCCTTTTCGTTCTCTTTTTTTATTATCATTTCAATTTTTTTTTTAAATATTTCCTTCACTTTTAGCTACACAAACTCCAAAAACCAAGAGGTGTAGTTTCAATTTATTTTATGATCAATTTGCTAATTTTCTCTACTAAATTTATTTTAAATTCTAATCTCTAACACTTTCTTTTTGGTTTTTAAATTGTTGAATTCAGCTATTTGACCCGATATGTCTTCCAACTCGCAGAAGGAATCCACTTCTACTGGTCAGCTTAATCTCAGATTCTTTTTCTATGTTTTTTTTCCTGTTAAATTAGATTTTTGTAATTTATTCTGAGATCTGTTTGAGCTCCGTCTCATTGTTTCTTAATCGGCAGTTGACTTAATTTAGTGTTGTGGATTGTTCTAATCACTACTGTTTAGTACTATGTTTCGGTGTTGAATTGATGTTGTTTTCGAATCCGAAGTAGAAAGGTAACTTTCGTCGTTATTTTCAATGCTATATTGTAATTGTTTATTATATTTCCTTTTAGTAGTACTAAGTTTAGTTCTTATACTTGTATTAGGGATTTTGTTGATTGGGACTGAGTAATTTCGATTAATCCGATCTGGCTTGGTTGTGGAGTTCGTAAATTTATAAGTTCGGTTGGTTTTTTTATGCTTTTTTTTCTTGTCTTTTTAGGTGAAAAATCGAATTTGACAACGGAGGGCGAAAGCTCAAAACCTGAAACTTCCACGGGAGAGTCAAAACCAGTTCAGGGTGGAGCTTCACCTGATACCATGCCTGGAATGGGGTTCACCCCACCCAATCCCTTCGATTTCTCAGCCATGAGTGGCCTTCTTAATGTAAGCTTCTCTTCTTTTATTTTAAATATTGTTTTGGATTGTTATGAATTGTTTCTTTGAATGGGGAAAAAAATACAATCGTCTTTAAGTTATTCATTTGATCAACTTTTGATAATCATAGCTCATCACTTTGTTCCGTGTCTTTGCCAATGCTACAGTAGTATGACATCATAAAGTCTATGGTTAATCTCATTGATTCACTGTTTCAGTAGAGTACTTATAATTTTTTAGCACCTAGTATGACATCCTTGCTAATGGCTTGGAGCTGACAGAATAGAACTGTGTCCACTGATAATTTTACAGCTTGGGTAAGGTTGTAAATTGGTATGTAGTTGCACTTGGGGATATTAAATTTTGCGGGGTCTGTCTTCATGGGGCTCAAAGTTCAATCTGACATAGCTAGAATGGGGTGTCAAGTAGTGGTGGCAAATGGACAGGTTTGGTTGGGTCATATAGAGTTAAAGTCATTTTAGATTTTGGCTGTTATTTGTTTTGAGTTATTTTCAGGTCGGGTTTCCCTTTAGTTCAAGTGAATAAAATTTGTAGTTTTTTTAATGAAAAAGTTGTTATTAATTTTAGTACCAAGTTCAATTTATTAGGTGTTTGGGTCAGATCGTTCTTGGGTTTAAGGTACAGGTCATTTTGGATTTCATTTAATTTGTATTCAGATCTTTGACTTTTTAGTCAATTCAGGTATGTAGAGTTTCTAATTATGTTATTCTAGTGACTGACTTCAGTCTGATGTTAATCTCATATTGCATTCTCTTCCAACTTGGTGGCTGTAACAACTTTGTCTTTAAATCTCAACAAATTTTAATTTTTGGCTTGTGGATGTTAATCATTTCGGTTAGGATCCAAGCATCAAGGAACTAGCTGAGCAGATAGCAAAAGACCCTTCATTTAACCAAATGGCTGAACAGCTCAGTAAAACTTTTCAAGGGGCAGCAGTTGAGGAGAGTATTCCACAGTTTGATCCACAGCAATACTATTCAACTATGCAACAGGTTATGCAAAATCCCCAGTTTATGAGCATGGCTGAGCACCTTGGTAATGCATTAATGCAGGTATATGTGGGTTCAGTTGCAAGTTTAAGCAGATTTATGATTTTTTAGTTTATCTTATGTATGGTAGATGAAGTTTTAGTGTCTTTCTTCAGGATCCAGCTATGTCTAGCATGCTTGACAGTTTGACTAATCCTCAACACAAAGATCAGATTGAGGAAAGGATGTCACGCATTAAAGAAGATCCATCATTGAAACATATCCTAGAAGAAATAGAGACCGGCGGTCCTGCAGCGATGATGAGGTGATCGATCGAAATACTAGGAGATTAAGAGCATCATCATATCATAAGCTTGTGTTGTGTGCATTACTTTTCCTATAAGCTTGTGGGCATAACTTTTTCTCCTTTAGAATATCTACATTCAAAAATTTCTTCTCTAAATTATTAATAAAGAAAAGGATTCTATTCTAGGTACTGGAATGATAAAGAGGTTCTGCAGAAGTTAGGTGAAGCAATGGGTGTTGCTGGTTCAGGAGAAGCAGCCACCTCTGTTGGTAACTCTGCTGCAGATGAAGGCGATGTAGGAAATGAGGATGAGTCAGTTGTACACAATTGTGCTAGTGTTGGTGATGTTGAGGTATGGCTAAATGAACCCTTCGTACAGATGTTCTTCCCCTTTGACAGATAATCTAGAAACTCTTGACGGTATTCATTACTTAGGGTCTAAAAGCTGCACTAGATTCTGGTGCTGACAAGGATGAAGAAGATTCAGAGGGAAGGACAGCATTGCATTTTGCCTGTGGATACGGTGAGGTATAATAATATTCTAACTGAATCTCTCTCTCTCTCTCTCTCTCTCTCTGCTGTTGCATCACCTGAGAAATGAAGTGTTCTCATCTAGCTAGGACAAATTTGATGTTGAAATAAGATAGTTTTAATCACTAAGGTAGCCTTGATCTTATCTATAACTTTTAGAAAAAGGTTAAAGAAAACACAGTTAACTTTGAATTTTACAGTGAATTTTATTTTGAAAAGGTAAAAACTTATAATATAAAATAATTACTATTTCGGAAGGAAGTTCTGAATTCACACATTAAAAGGGTAACTATTGACTCATTATTTTAGAAATCACTTCACCTTGAAGAAAAGAAGTCTATTTTGGATGAGAATCAGTTCATCTCCATCTTAGCGATTTGATTACCTTTGGTGATTTAAGATCAATGTCAAGTAGCACTGAGATCTCTAATAGTATTGATGCTGTAGAATTTCGATCCTTAAAGCATCCTTTTGCTTGTAGCATCTCATCTTGGGATCTTTAAGGTGGGGAGAAATTTTGCATCACTATTACATATCTAAACACAAATCAATAAGGCTCTGCTAATGATTATCAGATGTCATTGTTATCATGGAATCCGTCAGCTACTAAGCTATGCTTTCTTCTTAGTTTAGTGGTATTTTATATCCATTCCAGCTAATACACATGTTATGTTTCTATAGCTTTGTAGATTTCCTTGCAAAGGAATGGGTGTAATTTCATGTTCATTGTATCGCTGGGTAAAGCTAATACAAATTTGATCTTATATTAAGGTGAAATGCGCTCAAATCCTTCTTGAAGCTGGAGCAGCAGTGGATGCTCTGGACAAGAACAAGAATACTGCACTTCATTATGCAGCTGGCTATGGACGGAAAGATTGCGTTGCCCTTCTACTGAAGAACGGCGCTGCTGTGTAAGTAAAACAAATTGTCAGTAAACCATTGATTTTGATCTCTCATGAGTGTCGACCCTTTTTTATAACTTCTTTCTTACTGCAGAACTCTCCAAAACATGGATGGCAAGACTCCAATCGATGTTGCGAAGCTCAATGATCAGAACGAGGTAGTAAAGTTACTCGAGAAGGATGCCTTTCTGTGAGCTGGGAAGTGGCGCTGGTAAGTAAGGGGTATCGATCAAAGCTCGACCCTTCTTTTCTTTTTACAGATATGCTATTTATAGAATGGATTGTTCATGTGAAGAATGAGACAAGATATACGAATACTTATTTGAAAAACCTGGTGAAATTAATGAAAATAGAAATATGTAATCACAAATTTATTTAAAGGGGACGACATTGTTGGACGTGATGGAACCTGTTGCCAAAGTGGTCATCTTATCTGCAACTTCGCTGTAAATATGAGAGAAAGATCTTCCAATTCCGTCCGTTGATCCATTCAATAGCCTCATAGCAGTCGCTTTCCTCCTCGATAAAATGATAGCCAACATCCCAGGCCCAGCGAAAACCCACAACTCTGTTTGAACAGTAGAGCAGCTTAAAATTCGGCTTGAAAAACCCTGCAACCAGTTCCCATTATGATCACGTTGCCTTCATTGTTCATAACCCATCAGAGTTTTGCTTTATCCAGTCGGTAGGTAGCAGAAACCATTTTCATAAAGATCTCTTGCTACACTTCTCACTATAACATTCCCCATCGAAGGTGTAATGTCCTCGCCCCAATGGAAAGCTTTTATAATTATCTCTTCAGAAGAGAAGAGAAATTTTCATTGAGAAACCAACATGTGACCGCAAATTGAGTGCCCCAGTCAGACCTTTCAAAAAAAAAAAAAACACACTTTGAACTATTAATATAGTTCATGCGTTACAAATGTTCCATGTCCGATTTAAACTATTTTTACTATTTTAAGGTTTAAATTGACAATTTAATTAATAAAATAATTCGATTGATATTAGACCTGTTTATAGGTTGGGACGGTTTCAAAGGTCTGCCTGAAATTTGGGAGGGTTAGTTAGACTCGAAAAATAAACTTTGACAAAAAATTAAGCCCATTTAAAATATGGGTCAAGCTCGAGTTTAAACATTTCAGAACCCCGAGTCTGGCTTGACCTGTTTTAAGTTTATAATATTTTATGTTATGTTATTTTTATATATTATGTAATTTAGAACATATTAAAAAAATAAACTTATATTAAATATATAATACTACTCTAATATAAATATTAAAAGAATTGTTACGACTAAATAAAAAATTTCAATAAATAAAAAATGTATAAAATTATTAAATATTAAAATAAAACAACATAAATATGTAAATATGTGCAGGTTTGAACAAAATTTTAGGTCTAAGTTTTGGATTGATCGAGCTTAAGTAAGTATAAAATATATTAATATCATATTTAGGCCTGCTATAAATTTGACTCGACCCGATCTATTAACAACTCTAATTGATATAATCTTGATATTTTGAAAATACAACTACAACAATTGAAAGTAACCTTTTCCATTTTATAAAAACACATCAAGCCGGCAAGGTGTCATGAATTTGTACGGTGTAAGATCAAAGTTAAATATTGATGCCAAGGAAATGTATGGATTTTTCTTCGGATTTATTCGAAACTGTAACAACTTTGAGCGTTAAAGATTCATCATTGCGAAATGAGGTAAGGATTCGGGATTTACGAGTATGAAATTGCTAATTGGTAGAAAAGAAAAGAAAAGCATGAGAAAAATAAAAGTCAACTAACCGAATGATATTTTTACTTTTTTTTTTTTATTTTTCTTTATTCACATCAAACAGTATTTGAATAAGTCGTTGGCTGCCTATGATCTATAATAGCCAATGGACTTTGAACTTGGACTTTGCTGCCGTTCCTTTCCATTTGTTTCCAACTTTGTTTCCATGAAATTCAACAATTGTATAATTTAGGTATCAAAGCAGTTTATATTAAGTCCTCTTACGCGTTTTACTGCCACACATTCTGCTTAGAGTTCCAAAATTTTGGTTATATATCTGCTGATTTACGTTTCAGATCTGTATTGGAAAATTTGGAACTGAGACATGGAGAGAGAGAAGAAACAGTCATCTGCCGTATCGGATATCGGAGCTTGGGCTTTGAACGTCGTCAGCTCCGTTGGCCTTATTATGGCTAACAAACAGCTCATGTCCCCCGCCGGTTACGCCTTCGTTTTCGGTCAGTTGCTCTTTCGTTTCTTTCTCCATTTCCGATCTGTAAACTTATTACTCGCTATTCATATCCGTCGTACGATTCTAGCAAAAAAGAAAAAGGAAAAATCGAGAACCAATTTCAACCATTGTTGGATACGATTTTGGTTTTAGTTTTATTTAATTTTGTTCAATTTTAGCTCAATTATTGCTTAAATTTGAAGTCAAATTAGTTCGAATCTATAGAAGCCAAAGTTCATCTTGTACTATTTTCTCCATTTACAGTACATAAATCCGAGATGTTATTTAAGTCATCAACCTCGTTAGTATTCTTAGCATTTTGATGATTATTAAAAAAACCAGGGGCGTAGTGGTAGGCAGGTGGCTAGATGAGAGAATTGCCTCTTAGATCCTCCATAAATTAAAACATTAAAGTTGAGTCTTTTTAGACTTTCATTAAAAGGAGTAATTTCAATTTTGGACCTTATAGAAAGTTAATAATTCAATCTAAGGTTTTCCAACACAAAATCTTTTAGCATTGACCCCTCCAAAATTTTATAATTTTATTTTGGCCCAAACAAAATTTATGGCTTCGCTCTTGATGAAATATATTCACTATCCGAAAATTTAAAAGAAAAATCGACATCAGACCATAAACATAGTTAATTCTCACCTTCAGAAAACATTTTAAAGAAAAAAAGATGAACATTGTGTTTGATGAAATATACCAAATTTATTTGTTGATTTAATTTTGTTAGCACCCGCTGGAAATCTAACAAGCTGACTGGTGCTTTTTACAGCGACAACGTTAACTGGGTTCCACTTTTGTATGACTGGCATAATCGGATTAGTGTCTAAGGCCAGTGGTTACACCACCCAAAAAAAGGTTCCATTATGGGAACTTCTCTGGTTCTCCATTGTCGCTAATACTTCAATTACTGGGATGAACTTGAGCCTTATGCTGAATTCAGTTGGATTTTATCAGGTAATTAAAATTCCTTGTACCTATGTTACTCGGATTCGAATATTAGTGTCAGGATGAAAAAACAATAAAAACCAGTGAATGGTTTGAGATTATGATTTAGATATTGAAGGTAAAATTGGTGATGGGTTTTTAATGATACAGATTTCAAAGCTAAGTATGATACCGGTCGTTTGTGTGATGGAATGGATCCTCCATGGGAAACAATACTCGAGCAAAGTGAAGGTGGCAGTGATGGTGGTGGTGGTTGGTGTGGGTGTTTGTACTGTTACCGATGTCAAAGTTAATGCCCAAGGCTTCCTTTGTGCTTTTGTTGCTGTCCTTTCTACCTCCTTGCAACAAATTGTAAGCATCTTCTCCTACTAGTTGTGTGCAAATTTCAGATAAAATCGAATTAATTTGGTTAACTGATCAAATTCGGTTAATCAGTCGGTTAACCGAATTAATTCGGTCGAGATTAGTTAATAATTTTTTGAAAGTTCGGTTAACAGTTAATTCGGTTCGAAATCGGTCGGTTAACCGAATTAACCAAATTTAATAAATAATATTATAATATATAAGTATTCAGTTGACTCAGTTAATTTTTTGGAAATATAAATTAATCGGTCGGTTAAGTAGGTTAATTTTTTATATGTTTTATATTTGTTTTAACCAAAAATAAAAATAAGAAAATATATAAATTTCGGTTAACCGATCGAATTAACCGAAAAAGTTCGGTTTGATTAAATTTTTTTGAAAAAATTTCGGTTCGGTTAACGGTTAAGGGTTTAAAAAGGTCAGTTAATTTTGTTAATCGTAGTTCGGGTCAGTTAACTGATTGAACATCCCTACTCCTTACTACATATTATCCTTTCTTCTTTACTCCATGTGGATTCTAACCTGAAAATTAAGTCAAATTCAATTAGATTTGATCTAAAAATTAAAATTGAACTCATTCTAAATTTGAAACAATTCAAGTTTAAAATGATCTAACAAGTGATTTGTACTTGAAATGATGAGTGGATGAAATGACAAGAGAAAACAATATCATTTCTCTTGTTTAGAATAATCTTATTATAGGTTCTGATTATATCTGCTATTTGTTAAGATAATGCTTAGAACTACCGATAATCCCTTCCTAACCCATAAATAGGAAGATAATGTGTTTCAGCGCATTCGAATCCATGTCCTTCTGCATTGACAAAAATGTCCATATCAATTGAGTTAAGACTCAACCGGCTTAAGTTACTTAGTTTTTAATTATCTTGATTTTGAGAAAAAATTAAGGAAAGGAAAGTAATATTTTTTGTTTTAACAATCTCATTACAAGTTCTGATCACATTTACTATTTTTGACTCAATTCCTAAAACTACTCATGGCCCCTCCTCAACCCATAAATGAAAGGATAATACGTTTCAACATAGTTAAACTCATGTCCTCCAACATTAGCTACCATTTTTATCTTCTTAACTTTTCACATATTAGTGAAACAAAGATATCTTTCACTTTATTATTTTTTTTCTTTTATAATTATTCACCTCAACATAGTCATACGTGTGCATATTTTTACTAAAAAAAAAACTTAAATGCCCAACGTGAACATTGGTGAGTCTTTGTTACCACATTTTGATAATTTGATTAAAAATCTCTTGATTTTAAGTTTAACCATATGTTTTTTCTTTGTGGCAACAGTCAATAGGGTCCTTACAGAAGAAATATGCAATAGGGTCCTTTGAATTGCTGAGCCAAACAGCTCCGATCCAAGCCGTATCTCTTTTATTGCTGGGTCCATTCGTTGATTACTTCCTCACCGGCAATTTACTCCCAACTTATCACTTATCCTCCGCCGCTTTTGTAAGTCCTTCTCGTCTCTTCGTAACTAAATTGATATTCGATTAATCATTATATTACATATATATATATATATATATATATATATATTAACGTAATTATGAAATGGGTGATTGGGTGTGCAGTTCTTCATACTGGTATCATGCTCCTTAGCCGTATTCTGCAATATAAGCCAATATCTCTGCATCGGACGGTTCTCGGCGGTCTCGTTCCAGGTTTTAGGCCACATGAAAACGGTTTGTGTCTTGACATTGGGATGGCTACTCTTTGATTCAGAGCTAACATTTAAAAACATACTTGGGATGGCCATTGCTGTGCTTGGCATGGTCCTATATAGTTGGGCTGTTGAAGCAGACAAGGCTGCACCGTTGCCTAAACATGGTTCGGACCATGTTAAACTGTTGTTGAAACAGCACGAAGTGGACGGTTCGTCTCCGGTTAAAGACGTTGAGCTCGGAGTTGGAGGGTTATCTCGTGGTTAGATGATTTTTTGATACGGGTACGTTAAATTCTTTTGTTTTTTAAATTATTTTTTTATATATTTGAAGGATTATATCTTAGTATCGATTTATACCTATGTCGAGTATAGAATGACTGGTTACTAGATAGAGTGTACAAAATGTTCGATTTAATTTATTAATTTTGTTAATATGTGATATTTCATTGTAATACATTGTATTCATTTTGTGATACAATATTTTTTTTTGATGAAAAATAATGGGTCCACATTTTTTTATCGTATTAATGTGATTCTAAGAATTTATTAATGTTAGTAAATTTAATTTTTTTTCTATTGGAAAATATTTATTTTACTTTTTTATTAAATTAAAATAATTTTACTTGTTATTAACAAAATAAACCAGGCATGTAATATACATTCCCCACATAAATTCATTTAAAAATAATTTATCACATTCATACACTAAAATCAACCAAAAATAATCTATTTTATTTAAATTTAGATGTATATACTTAATTTTTTTTCCATATTATTAAAATATCATAATACTCATATCCAAATATTTATTTAATACGAATATTAAAAAATAAAAATACTTTAAAATATGAAAAATAATCGACCCTCCTAACCTACTTTGCGGCATGTGCGATTATATTGCTAATGGTACTACCGGTTTGCTCTTTTGCCGCCTCCACCAGTGAATCCTACAACTCAGACAAATAGATAAAAAAAGGAAAAAACATTAATTCACTCGGAAATTTTGAAAGTAAAGGTATTTATTAATTAGGCGAACCAAGCAAAAATCCGATTCTTAAAAGGGTTTCTGGTTCAAATTTGTAATCACTTAAGTTGAAACTACATCTGTTCATGGATCATGTTATCCGTTCATATTCAAAGGTTCATTCGAAATTTGAGAAGGATTGGGTAAAAATATTAGACCAGAAAAATAGGCTTAGACAAAAAAATTAAACCCGTTTAAAATGAGTCGGGTTCAGGCTTGAACATTCAAAGCCTAAGCCAGCCCGACCTATCCTGTTTTAAGTTTACAATACGTTATATTATGTTATTTTTATATATTATGTAATTTAAACCACATTAAAAAAATAAACTTATACTAATATAAAATATTATTTTAATTTAAGCATTAAAATAATATTAAAATGACAATATAAAAATTTTCAATAAATAAAAAATATATAAAATTATTAAATATTAAAATAACATAATATAAATATTTTTAAAAAAATTTAAAAATAATATGAGCGAGCTTAAAATGGGTTTAGATTAATCTTTTGCAAATATAGGCAAGTTTGAGCAAAATTTTAGGTCCAAATTTCAGGCCGAGCTAAGCTTGAGCAAGCATAAAATATGCTATTATCATGCTTAGACCTGGTTCATGAATACTTCTAGTTAAATTTCAAATTTCTTTTTGAAAAAAGAAAATAAAATTACAAGCATGAATTATTTTTGTAATTAATTAAGTTGATGTACCTGTGCAGCTACTGAACGTACAACAGTTCTTTTGCTTGATTCTTGAAGTTCACCAGATATCAAGATTTCATCCAATATATAGTACGCCTTCAATTTCAAACATTATATTCGGGTTTGAGTGTCGGTTATAGATATGTGTTTGATACGAGTAGGTTGAACTTTTTAAAATGGTTCTATATATATAATTGAATGTGCACTTATACTAAAGGTTACATTGTAAATTGTTGTAAAATGATTTTCTTTACTGGGGTGATTACGAGTTGGTCTAAATCGGTTTTGAAAAAAATTTATAGTTTACTGTACAATATTTTGATTTTCAAAAACTGAATCAAAATTGAATTGAATATCAAAAGAAACTAAACTAAATTTAATTGGTTCGTATTTGTTTGATTTATCAATTTTTAAACTTATGAATAATGAATCAAACAAAATATGTTTAAATAATAATTTAACCAAAATCGAATCAAATCAAATAAATCAAACTGAACATTACGGTTCGAACCGGTTCTTGATATTTCGCTCAGTCCTATTAGAGGGAAAGGATAATAAACATACCTTATGAAAGTTGTAGATCAAGTCCAATTCACAAACCTGCCTAAATAATTCCACAATTAGAGATGGAAAACAGTGTATTTATGGTAAAAAGTATTATAGAAATCCTTATATTAGGAGTCAAATTATATTTTACCATCTCTATTAAAAAATAATAAATTAATCTCTAAATATTAGATTAAATAACAAACTTATTCTTTTATTAAAAATTTTATTCATTTATACTTCTAAAATTTTATCGTTATATGTCAGAATAAGATACACCCATGTGTAATTGTTTGGTTATTCTGTTAGTCACACCAGTTTTTAATAATAAAAATGAATAAAACTTTTAACACAAAAAAATAATTTACTCTTTTATCTAACGTACAAACCTTTGTGCATGTATGTGTATGTGTGGCATTAAATAATACACCTAACAAAGGTGAAAAGTTTAGTTAAGGTAAACTCACACTGCCAAAGTATCTGTCAAGAACCTCAACATAGTGATGAATAATTTCCAGAATCTCTAATTCATTGCCATCAGGATCTATGCACATGCAGAAATAAAGGCTAGCATATCTGCATTAATTTAATATTATATAAAAATCCCAGAAACCAGATTCATAGTTTTTGGATATATATATATTGCAAAGTAGTTTTTGTTTTAATTACCTTTTATAAACGACTTTAAGTCCTCTCCATTCCACAAAATTGCAGAGTCTGGGGCCTCTTGTGAGAATCACCCCACTCAGCTCTCGGAGTACCTATGCCATTTGTCAGAATTAGACATGTTCATGAGTCGGGTTGTTCATTCAAATTCAAAGGTTCATTTGAAATTTGAGAAGATTTAGATAAAAATATTAGGCCCAAAAAATGGGCTTAGACAAAAAATTAGGCCCGTTTAAAATATAGACCGAATTCAAGTTTGAACATTTAAAGCCCAAATCTGGCGCAACCCGACGTAACCCGTTTTAAAAGTTTATAATACTTTATATTGTGTTATTTTTATATATAATGTAGTTTAGAACATATTAAAAAATTAAATCTATATTAAATATATAGTACTACTCTAATATAAACATTAAAATAATGTTAAAATGACGTATAATATATTTCAATGAATAAAAAATGTAAAAAAAATAAATATTAAAATAATATAATATAAATATTATAAAAAAATTTAAAAAATAATATGAGCGGGTTTGGGCAAAATTTTAAGCTCATATTTGGAGCCAAGACGGATTTGAACAAGTATAAAATATGTTAATATCATACTTAAACTCGACGCGAACATGAACCATCAACATCTCAAATCACAATTCATGAACAAACTACCAAATACAAACGACAATTGCTGCACATTACCAAATACAAAAGACAATTGCTGCACATTCTTATGATTCTGTTGACTATGGATATGTTATGTTACTTTGATTTTTTATTTTAGTATTTTTTTTAACATGTATTCGAATATGGATATAGTGATTTGACCTTTTTATTACATGAAAAATTATGATAATTAGATTAAAAATTGAAATTTAGTTTTTGTAATTTTATTTTTAAGAATTTAGTCACCTTATTTTTCAGATTCCAAAATTTAGGTCTATGTGTCAATACTATTAATTTTTTTTTTTTTAGTTAAACTTGTTGGTGTGAGATTTTCAAATAAAAAAAATTCTCGCTTAGTAGCAATGTAATTGAAAAAAGATGTTGTAATGAGCTTGAATTTAACAAAATATTTTAACAATGTTAATATTAGACCTGAATTTTGAAATCTGAAAAATAGAGGAATTAAATTCCTAAAAATAAAAGTACATAGACTAAATTTCAAATTTACGAATAGTACAAGAACTTATGGCATATTTTAACCTGAAATTAAACATACATGTGGCTAATACAGGGGTAGAGCCAAAATTTTTATTAAAAATAATAAAAAAAATTAAGGGATCAAAGATAAAACCTTTTTGTTAAAAAGGGTTTAAATTTGAATTTTTTTTTTTAAAAAAGACTAAAAATGCAATTATCTATTAATCCAAAGGATAAAAAGACATAGCAAGTTATTAGACAGGTCTTTTTTTACCCGTGACATAGAAAATATGTGACAGAAAGAAACATATTTATTCGGAGAGTTCTTATATATAAGTTGTCAATTACGGATATTCAAACATAAAATATTTAAAAAAAACACGAAAAATTGAATCAAGAAATCTTACATAAAAAATAAATAAAGAAGTAAATAAAAAATGGTGGTGATATATACCTTAGATCTTTCCTTCTTAGAATAAGTAGAATACCATTTTGTCAACCTGACTTTCCCTTGTCTACTGATTAGAAGTACAAAGTGAATCTGAAACAATTTCATATCACATATTACTACTACAACAAATATGCATATATAATCATCTTAATCAAATATACTCATATTCAACACTTGATCTAACATATATTTAAATATAAATATGGATTGAAGGTCTATATATGTCATATACCTAGATTTCATAATATAGTTGTTGATCATATGACTAAGTTTATGACTACAAATTTCATATGGGATCCAATGATTTGAAGAATTTCCCTACTTGGTACGAAATTTAACTCAAGTGAATTATTTCGATTCTATGAGAAATTAATGTAATTTTATAGTGTTTTCGCGTTTTATCTAATATATATATATATATAAACATGAATTACGAAGATAAAATATTTCAAATATATATATTGAATACATATTTATATATAACACTCGCATTCAAATTTAAGTGTCACTAAAGATAATATATTCTAACTTTGAAATTTCCAAAATAACCATTAAATTGAAATGTTTTAAGTATGATCCGATATGATTAGTAAAGGGAATAAAATTTTTAGAATGTTGATTGGAAAACAAACAGTTGATGAGAATGTGCGAGGCTTAGATTCAATCAAATTGGGAAAGCAAAATAAAAAAAAAAAAATCATAAAATTCATGTTTAGATGAAGAATCGAACCATTGCAACCTTACTTTTTACCTTGTGGCATGCATTTATCCTGTTTGGAATCGCATAAACGCAACATTTTAAATCATATATGAAAACAATGAGTTAATTACCATCGTTGACGTTGGCCGGGATGGGAACTCGAAATGAAAATCAGGGTTGATCTCAAGGTTGAGAAAGCAAGCAGTATCTCCAATTCTCGGATTTGTGCTGCCAAGATTTTTGCAGTTATTTGAATTTTTTTTAATCCAATCATTCAAACAAATGGCTTAAAATTTTCATATTGGAGAGAGAGTGGAGAAAAGGATAAAAATTTCCGGCATACTCGGATCGCATGCCATCCGCATTTGCCCTTCAAAAAATATCCTCAAAACGACAATTTGTTATTTTTGCCTCACATGCCAATGCCATATTTTCTTCAAACATTTACTTGATGAATGATTTACACAAATCAAAATCATATCCCTTTGCACTACATGCAACTGAATTGTTAGGGTTTGATGAAGCTTGTATCAGTCGCGAATCTCAGGCAGCTCCCTAAAATGAATTTTTTTTATTTAAATCTCTTTATAATTTATAAAATTTAAAATTAGTAATAGTAAAATTGCACTTTGGCCTCTCAAATGATAAAAATCTGATTTAATCCTTTAAGAATTATAAAGATATAGGCTATTAAAATGGTAAAATTATTATTTTTACTATCATAAAAATATACAATTTAGTTCTGGCCTTCCAAAAAAATTTTCTGACTTCGCCCCTGGTTTGTATAGAAAAGTTTGGCTTCCAATTTTCCATAAACAACCATTGAATATGAGAAGGTTGTATTCTATCGATCTATAATGATATTTGAAAGCAAACCACATTCTCTACCAAAATGGTATTTTTAAAAAGGTGGTTGTTGATGTAATTTTGTTGGCCTTGGTTAAGCTATATGGTAAAGGTGCAATAAGTTTATGCTTTGAACTACTTTTCGATATTTAAGTCAATATTTTGGTAGAGATGAAGAAATATTGAAAGATGAAGATAGAATAAGATCATATGTGGGAGATGTATATAAGAAGATGTTAATGTTTAGCATTTATATAAGATTCACAAGTTACAAAAATGTTATTCAAATCTAAATATGATTCAATGATTGCTTAATATAATTTTTTTTTTTTGTAGAAAATAACAATATAAAGCGAGACATCAAGTAGTTACATCTTAACTCGACATTGATCGAGTTAAATCGATTAATAGCAAACTTTTCACTGAATCTGGGGGATTATCGTATACTTGCAAACTTGTAACTCCAAGAATATAACATTTAGCCATATGGTCAATCACTTCATTATGAATTCTTGGAATATGATGGATTCTTACTCTCCATCTCTTTCTCAGGATTTGATGCAACAAATGTAACTCAACCAAATTGCTATTTTCTCCCTCACCAGTAAGGGTGAGCGTTCGATCAAATCGAATCGAATCGAATGAAAAAATTTCGAGTTAATCGAGTTGACGAATCATATTTTATCATCCTAATTTGATTTGAAATTTTCTG
The DNA here is from genome assembly GCA_025503065.1 of Gossypium bickii. Classification (NCBI taxonomy): domain Eukaryota; kingdom Viridiplantae; phylum Streptophyta; class Magnoliopsida; order Malvales; family Malvaceae; genus Gossypium; species Gossypium bickii. The sequence goes on from CP106717.1 coordinate 111,506,009, forward strand.
GAATCTATTCGAGTGAGATGGAATTCAAATCGAATCGAATCGAATATATTTGTTCTAGTTAAATCTTAAAAAATAATTTTGGGTCCTTGTAACCATTGTTACCCATCGTAATAAAATTTGTCCACCTTAACCAAATTTTTTATTAACTTTCATCATCAAATAATTTATTTATTAATCTTTTATATACGGGTTAGCTCTTTGCTTGTTTAGTTCTTTCAATTATCTTCATATTCTTGCCACTATATATTTTGGAATTAAAAAATATATTAAATGTAAAAATGTGATTTTTTAATAAAAGTTATTTTAAAGATAAAATGTGAAATTGATACCAATATAAAATTTTAACACGAATATTTTATGGCATAATTAATAATTCAATTTTAATATAAATATTCAATATTGCTAAACAATTCAATAATATAAATAATATAAAATGTGAAATTTAATTTAATAATATTAATAGTAGATATAAATAAAATTATTACTATTTATATTTAGTGATTTTTTTTGGATAATTTTGATTTTTTATTTGAGAGTAAAGGGTGAGAAGTAAAAGTTTAGGGAGAAAATAAAAAGTTTTGGAGAATAAAAGTTTGAGGGAAAATAAATAGGGGGAGTAAAATTTTGAAGGGAAAATATTAAAAAAAAATTAGAGGGGGGATGGGTTTGGGTTAGATGGGAGGTGAGATGGAAGGGAGTAAAAGTTTTAGGGAAAAAGTGGGAGGGAGTAAAAATTTTGGGGGAAAATAAAAAGTTTTGAGGGTTTTTGGGAGTAAAATTTTGAGAAAAAGTAAATGGGAGAGTAAAATTTTGGTGGGAAATGATTTTGGGTAGATTGTGGGGTTGGGATGGAAGGGGGGTAAAAGTTTTGGGGGGAAAGTGGGAAGGAGTAAAAGTTTTGAAGGAAAAGTAAAAATGTTTGGGAGTTTAGGGTAAAAATGTAAAATATTATAGTTTGATATTCGAATTATTCGAGTTATTTGAATTCGAAAACTCAACTCAATTCGAACTTGAAATTTGAAAAAAAATTCGAGTTGACTTGAATAACTCGAATAACTCGATTCGTTTAACTCGAAATTCAAATTTTTTTTCGAATTTTTCAAGTCGAATCGAGTTTTGCTCGCCCCAACTCACCAGTAGTGCGTTATTACATTCAACCTCTATTTATTTAAACCCATTCTCTCAAGCCATGATTAGAACTTCCAATATAATTTTTCTTATTTTTTAAAGATTTTAGCAACATATTTCTCTGTGCAGAATCTTTTATTTGTTGAAGGAAGATGAATTCATATTAATCTTTAGGCCTTACATGGATTTAGGTGGAATTTATTTGAGTATTAACTGTGATGAATCATTAGCATCATCAACTGTTTCTACCTTGAATGATATATTCTTCCATGATTGATTACGCAAAAACAACTTGGGTTAGTGAAGTTGCACCAAGCTTGTTGGGTTAAGGCTTTATAAAGATCCACATGCCTAACCCAGTTAGCCATTCAAGCTATTCTAGCTACAAAAATAAACCTTAATGGTTCCATCCTTTTTTTTTTTTTTTTTTTACAAAAAATATGCTTTGGGGGTTCTTCTACATGACATGATAATATAGACTAAAAGCTATTCTTGTTTTATTGAGCCTTTCAAACTGTATTTCTAAGTATTTCTCCCATTTTAATGACTCTCTTTACTTTAAGTATTTATTGGGACATAGGTCTTATTGTATATGGGAAAATTCGCTTTGGCATTTGCCTTTTAAAAATAACGTGGGATAGTTTTTTATGTTTTAAAAGAAAGTGAGAGGTGGGATAGTTCATTCAAAAGATAAAAGAGAGAAAAACCTTTGACTCAAACAACTTTTTTTTCCTTTAAACATTTTTTATCAACTCTTCAACAGGAGCTCATTAGTGGTTTGTTAGAGCTGATTTTAGAGTAATGAATAATAGATTTGAAGATCTTAGTTGTGTACAGTCCGATCTTTCATCATGGTATTGTAGCCCCGTGATTTCAATTTCAAAACCAACCATATTTTGGATGATATTTTTAACTATTTTTGTTTGTTTGTGGTTACTTGTTATTAGCCTTATTGGAGTTATATGTTCAATGTAATAGTTTTATATTGTGATTTTTGTAGCAAAAACTTTAAATATAGTTGAGCTTTTGAGTTGAGTCTTAAGTCAATGTGATTTTTACCCTCTACTTTAAAATGTTTTTTCCACGTAAAAATTATGTCTCATTTATTTTCTTGTGATTGTTTGGTGTTCATTGAAGAGATATTGTGTTATTGTGGTTGCCATAGTTGCTAACTAACATTGGTTTGTGCTTTTGTGCTATTTGGTAATTTCAATTTATTTCCTTCAAATTGGTATCAAAGTTTAATTTTCGTGTATGGTAGTTGATAAGCTATAAAAGTAACATATTTTTAATCCCATTCTTGATGAGTTTTTTGATGATTTGTTATGTAAATTAGTGAATTTGATGCTCTTAATTCTCTAAATTCATGTTTCTAAGCTTAGGTTAGTATAGGGGAGTGAAAGGAGCAAAAAAACGAGCCAAAATCGGATGAATAGAGCTGTTACTAGGATCCACACGGCCTGGACATTTCCACACGGGCTGGCCACACGCCCATGTGCCAGCCCGTGTCGATATCGCACCCTGCTTCCCAAATACATGAAAAAACCCAATGTTTAGGCTTTCTAAGCATTCTAAAGTCTATAAATACTAATTAGAAGAATACTGTAACAGCCCAATTTCGGTGAGTTCAGAATAGTGGTTTCGGGACCACAAATCTGAGTCGAAAAACAAAATTTATTTTTATTTTATTACATGGTCCGTAATATGTTAGAAATGCTATGTGAAAATTTCAATACGAAAATTTTATCGATTATGTGCTTAATTACGAGAAGGACCAAATCGCATAAAATTCAAAAGTTGAATTCTAGTAGCCATAAGGATTAAATAGCTATGGAATTCAAAACTTGAGTTCCTTATATGGTAATTAAACCATTAAAGAAAAGTATGTAGATTTTTTGGTGACTCATCCATGGAAATTTAGAAAAAAAAAAGAAGGCAATGATTAAATTGGAAAATGAAATAATTTAATTAATTAAAAGATGATAAAAAGAAATATGATCTTATTTTTCTCATATTCTTCCCCAAAAATACATGGAAATCCTAGGAGAGAGAGAAGAACTTTCATGGCCAAATTGGGTAAGTTTTCTTCGCCCGTTTTTAGTAATTTTGATATTTTTGGAATCAGGATAGCTTAATCTATCTATTTGGGGGATCAATTTGAGAAGTTATCAAAGTATGGAAATTAGGTCATGGATGAATATGCTGAAAATTTGAAATTTACGGTAGGATGAAAGGTTGTTGATAGATAAACAACTTTTACAAAGTGATTTTTGATGAAAACATGATTTAGGGACTAAAATGTAAAGTTGTGAAATTTGATGAAAAATTCTGAATTTTTATGAATACATGTGCTGTAAATTTTGTGATGGAATTTTGGTTGGGCTTGGAATAGGGAGTAAATTGCACAAATTTCATTTTCCGAGCCTAGGGACGAAATGGGAATTTATGGAAAAGTTAGGGGCAAAATGGTAATTTTGCCTAGGATAAAAATTGAGTCCACTTGAATATGAAATATGATAAATTGATGTTAAATTTACTCGTATAGATCCGGATAGACCAAATTCGGAGCTAGAACGAGGAAAAAGAAAAATATTGGATTAGTAGATTTTACGTACACGAACATTTGTCGAGATAAGTTCGTGTAACTAAATTATATATATTTATAAGTTTGGATTAAATGTGTATATGTGTGAATTATTTGGATGCTGTAAATATGAACTTTGTTACATGATCAAGAATACTTAACAAAAGTTAAGTCTTGTAAACATATCCAAGAAATACCAAATAAATGATAATGCCTGATCTAAATGATAAAATGTTATTCTTGTACTTGGTTTGAATATTGAATGTGATTAAAGGAATTATTGTATACAATTGTGATAAATAGATGAAATAATTACATGAGTAATTATGTTCAGAAAATGTTAAACCCTGTAACAGCCCGACTTTGACCCTAATAGGAAACAGTAGTTTTGGGACCACAAATTCGAGTCAATAGAATATTTAAATATTATATTTGGTGTCTATGATTTATGATTAAGCATGTGTTAAAATTTCTGTGAATTAATTTGTTTGTTTGTGTGATTAATTTGAGAAAAGGATTAAATTGCATAAAGGGGAAAAGAGGCTTTCTATTTGATTAATGGCCAAATTGATGTGGCTTTATTATTGTGAGGTCCTTAAAAGGTAAATAGTCCATTTTGATTATAGTGGACGGCATAAGTGTGGCTATGTATATTTATATGTGCTTTGATATTAAGTTAAAATTTATATTATATATTATAAGTTATATTTTTATAATGAAAGCATTAAAATAAAAGAAAGAAAATGAGTAGTGGCTTTGTTCTTTATCACCATCATCATGCCGAATACATAAAAGAAAAAGAAAGAAAGAAACAAGCAAGGTTCGGCCATAGTTTGAGTTTAATTCAAGGTTACTTTGTGAGCCCTTTTTGAAAATTTTTACGTTTTTGAGATAGTTGCTTTGAATACTACTCGACCCATGTTGGAATTTTTGAATTTGATGCATGTTTAATATTCGGCCATTGATGAATGCTTATGTTTTGTGATGGTTGATGATTTTAAATAAAATATATGTGTTAGATTATTAAATTTTGTGTTGGAAATTTTGATTAAATTGAGTATTTAGGACTAAATTTCAAAAATAGTAAATTGAGGGTTAGATTGTAGAATTTATGAAATCTGGGGACTTGTATAAGCTTAGTGAATATTCGGCCCTAGCTTAAAATATGTAAATTTAGCATATTTTGTGTTTTGTGAAAATATGATTAAATTGTAAAAGTGCCAAATGTTAGGGATAAATTGGTAAATTGTTCAACTATGTACTTTGGGCTAAAATGAATAAAATTCTATTTGAATGAGCTCATTTTGAAATTATTTAGATCAAGAAAGAAAAGAACCGGGATCAGATCGGGGAAAAAAAAGTTAAATGAATAGCCGGGAAGCTTAATCCGACAATTTTCGAGGTAAGTTTTTAAGCAATTGAGTTGAATTGAATTAGCTTATATCGAGGTGCATTTGTTAAGTAAGAGTAAGTATATTAAATTATTAAATGCCGAATGTGACATTGGATAAATTTAAGTGTTAGCCGAATATAAGGTTGGTAATTTTTATAAGCTTTGAATTTAATTGAGTTGAATGATTAAGTATAATTGAGATATAGTTAAATGTAGAACTGTAATGAAAGATGATTGTATTGAATGGGTGAGTGTACATGTTTACTTTCTATGACCGAATATGATGGTACTTCATAGGAAAGATTGTTAGGTTCGAACACGTATAATTATGGGTGTTTTATATGTTTAAAATGTGATTATTTATGTCTATATGAATGAGGTGAAAATTGGGATTGTTGAGTGCTATGTGTGCGAGCTTATATACCGAGTACTGTGTGTACGAATCGGTTATTTAGCACTATGTGTGCGGTAAAATAGTAATGGCACTAAGTGTGCGATACATTACTAGTAAATGGCACTATGTGCGCGGAAGAATAGTAATGGCACTAAATGTGCGATACATTACTAGTACATAGCACTGTGTGTGCGGACTTACAGATCTTACAAAGATATAAACCAATGAATGGAGATATCCGAAAAGTGATAGATAGGTAAGTGATGCATGACAATTGAATAATTTAATACTAATGAGGGAAGTAGTTCTTGTATATGAAATTAAAGTATTGAGATGTGATCATTAATCTATGAGCTTGATCGAATGGATAAATGGTATGTTAGTATTCACTTTTTGGGACCTATTGATTTTGGTAATTGTTGAATGGAAACATGCTATATGTAATTGCATTTAAGAACTCGTTGATATCAAGTTAGTTTGATTTAAATTGTATAAGGATTAATTGTATATGTCACTAATGCTTAAAAACTTACTAAGCTATGTAGCTTACTGTATGTGTTGTGTTTATTTGATTGTTTTATAGATTTTGAAGTTTAAGTTCGCGCTCGGGGATCCTTGTCAAAGTCAAGCACACTATCGTCTATCTTTGTACCTTTTTGTTAAATCAAACTTTTGGAAACTATGGCATGTATAGGCTATCTTCTTTTTGGATTTACTTTGCTCATAATGTTAATAAATGCCATGCGAATATGGCTTCACATCTATGCTTGGGTTGATTTATTTATGTTTGAGGTGATGTATATTTTGTGTATTTTCGATCTTTATAAAAGCATGTTGGTATGTATGCTTTGTGACAATCTAAAAGGGATTTATAATTTATACAATTCGAATGGATGTTCTATGATTGAAGTAGATGTTAATTGATGATAACTTACTTAATTCAATTATGTATTTTATAATTGAGATTATAAGCTTGGTTCGAATAAGGCATATAGTACTTTTTTTATAATGAATATACTTTTTCTTAAGTTTATATGTACTTACAATATATATCATGAAAAGATTAGGTTATGTTTTGTGTATGTAACTAATGAATGTATTATATTAATGAATAAGTTGAAATAGGTATATTTGCAAATATTTGGCCATAGTATTGCATTGATTTGGAGTTCATAGTATTCATGGGAGGTTTATAAGCATTCGGTTATGAGGTTTAAAATGGGTAAGTATTGTTGTGAACAATTAGATATGGTATGTATGTGATTAAGTTATTATAAGTATAGTTATTTGATTAACATAAGATGAATAAGGCTAATATACCTATTCGGCTATAAGATGAGAAATGACCAAATGAATAGTAATTTGCTCATTGAATGTAATTAGTTTAGTTGGTGTTAATGATATTATTTGTGATATATATATTAGTTAATGTTTTGATATTAAATGAAATATACATGTTTGTTTGTGATAGTATGAATTGGTACACATTTATCAAGTAATAGTTTTTATACAGTGTATTGACTTGTGTTTGGTAAAGTAATGCCCGTAACCCTAATTTGACGATGGATACGGGTTAGGGGTGTTACATTTAATTGGTATCAAAGCTATAGTTTAGTTGGTTCTCGGACTAACGTAGTTGATCGCTGAAATCAGAGTTTTAAAATTTATGAAAGAATGATCAAACCTGGAAACTAACTCTGACAACGATTAAAGGCAAGTATACATATCGAACAGTAGTATAGCTTAGGCAATACCGGATATCGAACCCAAAGGAACTAAGAGTACTAATACTAACTTTCTTTTTATTATTTACCCTTAAAAATAGAGTGAAGTTGCTTTAAACTATATTGACGAAGACTAAACTAAGGACACAAAGTCAAAAGGATGAATAGGAAGATAACTTTGAAGGAAAACTCAGTTGATTATGACGATACCCTCAGGAAGAATCCACCTAGACTTCACTTGTTATTTAACCCTAAATTATATGATTTCTTTTACTTAGCTTGATCCGTAAGACTCCCTAACCTATATTAAACCCTCTCTTGAAGCGAATAACGTCTAACCCTAGGTTAATTAGTGGAACTCTCGTTCACTTATAATAACCCCTTAGGATAGCAGTAAATCGATCAATGGACTCCCATATTAGGTTTCACCCTAATCTGGCAAAATCTCGTAACCCTATCTCTAGGCGTTCAATCAACTCCGCTTAATTATGTTAGATCTACTCTTAGGTAGGGTCTATTCCTCCTCTACCTAAGCACATTAAATTTGGATTAAGCAACATAATTAAGAACAAACTAAGCAATTATCATATAACTTAAAAATCAAATAAAAAGATTCATCTAGGTTTCATACCCTTCAGGTATCTGAGGGGTTTAGTTCATAACTAATAAAGAAAACATCTCAAGAGAAAAGATAAAACAAAACATAAGAAATATCTAAAACTCCCTGAAGGAATTGAAGGAGAATTCTGCCGTCTTGAGTATAATTCTGGCTTCTTGGGATGGATCAACTGGTTATCTTCAAGCGATTCCCTCAATTCTGACCTTTCCGGCTTGGCTCCTTGGCCTAGCTTTGACGCCGGTTTCGGCTTCTGCCGAACTCCCTTTTCAAGTTGCCCCATTGGGTGTTTATATAGACTTTGAGATGCCTTACTTGGCCCCTAAGTATCCTAATTTAAGTAGAATTCCTAATAGGGTGTTTGAATAGGCTTTGGAATGTGTTTCTTTGCCTCCAAGTATCCTTTCTCGAATAAAATTGCTCTTTTCAGCGACAGGGGCACGGCCATTGCACACACCTATGTGAATCGTGGTCAGGCCGTGCTCGAATTTCTAACTTGAGGCACGACCGTGTGAATCGAGAGAAGGTCGTGTTCTAGATGATTGGCGTGGTACGACCGTGTGGTCTCTGGGCCAGGCCGTGTCGATTTCGTGATATGGCCCATTTACTCCGTTTTGGGCCCATTTTTCGTTCTTTTCATCTTCGGGTGCTTTCCTGGGTATAAGACATGAAAAGAAAGGATTATAAGAACCTTTTTATATAAATCGAGGTTTAATTTATCCAAAAGCATGCTAAATGTGGGCTTAAAATATGTTACTTTTATGGTTTATCAATAGCGTGTGTGGGTCTAGCTATACATGCCATATTTTATAATGTGACAGTGTGGTAATTTATGACAGTGAAATGTGTTTATTTCTTTTGTATAGTAAATGGATCCTGATCTCGAGCGAGCTATAGCTGACGATGTCAAGAGCGTGGGGCCTGCTCCCGCGCAAGGGACCGCACCGGAGAAATCTCGATAAGCTGCAAGTAATCCCGATGAGGGGGCTAAACAAGCCTTCTATAGTAGGATGAATGATTGGTTCAATCAGTATATTCGAGCCAATCCGGCTGTTCAACAACCGCTGAATCCGAATACTCCCCCTGTAGTACCGGTGGTACCCCCGATCGTTAATCCTGAGAGAACAAGCAAGCCTCCGATTGACCAAACTAGAAAACACGGGGATCAAGAGTTTAGAGCCAAAGATGATAATGATGCTGAGCGAGCTGAATTTTGGCTCGATAATACCATTCGTGTCTTCGATGAGCTATCATGCACACCGGATGAGTGCCTGAAGTGCGCCATATCTTTATTACGGGATTTTTCCTATTATTGATGGAATACTCTCGTATTGGTTGTTCCAAAGGAACGAGTTACTTGAGATTTCTTTCAGACGGAGTTCCATAAGAAACACATCAGTCAGCGATTTATAGACTCCAAACTCAAGGAATTTCTCGAGCTTAAACAGGCTCGTATGATCGTATCTGAGTACGAGTGCAAGTTTGTGAGACTTAGTCGCTAAGCCCGCGAGTGTGTTTCTTCTGAGGTAGCTATGTGCCGGAGATTCGAAGAAGTGTTAAATGAAGACATAAAACTTCTGGTTGGCATTCTTGAAATAAATGAGCTCGTAGTACTTATTGAGCGAGCTTGTAAAGCCGAAGAGCTGAAAAAAGAAAAACGGAAAGCTGAGTTAGAAGCTAGAGACTTCCGAAAAAGATTTGCGGGTAAATTTCCTCAAACATCATCTAAGAAGTTCAAAAATGATAGTAGCCTATCCAAAGCTAACACAGGGATCTCTATATGAGAACGACCACCAGTAAGTTCACGGGCTACCTCGATTGCTAGTGTTGGCAATACTCAACCGAATAAGCCCGAGTGTCAACAGTGTGGTAGACGGCATTTTGAAGAATGTTGGGGTAAATCTAACAATCTCACTTGCTACAAGTGTGGTTCGCAAGATCATTTTGTTTGGGATTGTCCAGAGACAGCTGAAAAGGATATGGCACAGAGTACGAGACCGAGCAGTACTGTAGCTAGAGGTAGACCATCTCGTAATGTGGGAGGTAGGAGCGGCACTCAGAGAGGGACTTTCGGATGCAGCTATTCGATCAGAGGCTCGTGTACCAGCTACAGCCTATGCCATTCGTGCCAGAGAGGAGGTTTCATCCCCTGATGTTATCACCGGTATAGTCACTCTCTTTGGTACTAGTGTAATTGCTCTGATTGATCCTAGTTCAACCCATTCTTATATATATGAAACATTAGTATCCAGCAAGACTCTACCTGTTGAGTCTACTGAGTTTGTGATTCGGGTTTCGAACCCCCTGGGCCGGTGTGTGTTAGTTGATAGAGTGTGCAAGAATTGCCCTTTAATGATTCGAGACTCGTGTTTTCCGGTCGATTTGATGTTGCTACCATTTGATGAGTTCGATATTATCCTCGGTATGGATTGGCTAACAGTGCATGATGTGGTAGTGAATTGCAGACGAAGGACTATTGATTTAAGGTGTCAGAATAATGAGATAATTTCAATTGAATCTGCAGATTTGAATGGGCTACCAGCAGTGATATCCTCGATGTTGGCTCGATAGTATTTGAGAAAGGGTTGCGAAGCTTACTTTGTTTATGTGATTGATAATAAAGTAAGCGAAAAGAAGATTGAATCTGTACCAGTTGTTTGTGAGTATCCGAATGTGTTTCCAGAAGAATTGCCGGGATTGCCACCTGTTCGGGAGGTAGAGTTTGGTATTGAGCTAGTGCCAGGAACCACTCCGATTTCGATAGCTCTGTATAGAATGGCACTAACCGAATTAAAAGAGTTGAAAGCTGAGTTGCAAGAATTGACAGATAGAGGTTTTGCTCGACCGAGTTTCTCTCCCTGGGGTGCGCCAGTCTTATTTTTGAAAAAGAAAGACAGAACTTTGAGAATGTGCATTAATTATCAACAACTCAGTAAATTAACCGTAAAGAATAAATATCCATTGCCACGTATTGATGATTTATTTGATCAGCTTAAGGGAGCTTCGATATTCTCGAAAATTGATCTGAGGTCAGGTTATTATCAGTTGCGAGTTAGAGACTCGGATGTACCAAAGACTACTTTTCGGACGAGATACGACCATTACGAATTTTTGGTGATGCCATTCGGACTCACTAATGCCCCTGCTATTTTTATAGATCTAATGAATCGGGTATTCAGACCGTATCTAGATCGGTTTGTGGTTGTATTCATAGATGACATCCTGATCTATTCGCGTAACTTAACTGAACATGCCAAACATTTGAGACTTGTGCTACAGACTTTGCGTGATAAACAGTTGTACGCAAAATTTAGCAAATGTGAGTTTTAGTTGAATGAAGTTAGTTTTCTAGGGCATGTTGTTTCAGCATCGGGCATTCGGGTTGACCCGAGTAAAGTTACGGCTATACTTGATTGGAAACCTCCGCAGAATGTTTCTAAAGTTCGTAGTTTTTTAGGACTTACCTGGTACTATACATGTTTTGTGAAAGGTTTTTCTATGATTGCAACTCTGATGGCAAAGCTGTTATAGAAAGATGTTAAGTTCGAATGGTTAGAGAGGTGCCAGAAAAGCTTTGATCAATTAAAAACCTTGTTAATGGAAGCCCCAGTGCTTGTTCAGCCAGAATTGGGTAAAGAGTTCGTTATTTTTAGCGATGCATCTTTAAATGGTTTAGGTTGTGTCTTGATGCAGGAGGGTAAAGTTGTAGCTTACGCCTCGAGACAGTTGAAGCTACACGAAAAGAACTATTTGACTCACGATCTCGAGTTGGCTGTTATAGTTTTTGCTTTAAAAATATGGCGTCACTACCTATTCGGTGGAAAATGGCATGTTTATTCAGATCAGAAGAATCTAAAGTATTTAATGACTCAGAAAGATCTGAATTTGAGACAGCGACAATGGTTGGAATTGTTAAAAGACTACGAGCTTGTGATTGATTATCACTCGGGGAAGGCTAATGTGGTTGCTGATGCACTTAGCCAAAAATCACTATTTGCTCTACGTGCAATGAATGCGGATATAGCTAAGACTGATGATGGTGCGATTAGTGTAGAATTAAAAGCGAGACCATTGTTTGTTCAACAGATTTGCGAAGCTCAAAAAGTTGATAATGATTTACTAGCAAAAATGAGTCATTGTGGTTTGAGTACTGATTCAGAGTTTCAGTTAGATGCTGAAGGGTGCTTACAGTTCAGAAACCGAATATGTGTGCCTAAGAATCTTGAATTAATTCGAATGATTTGTGATGAAGCTCATAATAGTATTTGTCAATACATCAGGGTAGTACGAAGATGTATAGCGACCTGAAACAGCATTACTGGTGGCATGGTATGAAGCGAGATATTTCAGACTATGTGTCGAAGTATTTAATATGTGAACAAGTAAAAGCCGAGCATCAAGTACCATCGGGACTACTTCAACCGATTATGATACCTGAGTGGAAATGCGATCGAGTCACAATAGATTCCGTATCTGGGTTGCCATTGACACCGAGCAAGAAAGACTCAATCTGGGTTATTGTTGATAGATTGACGAAATCGGCCCATTTTATTCCGGTACGTATGGATTTCTCACTTGATAAGTTAGCTGAGTTGTACATATCGCAGATTGTACGATTACACGGAGTACCTATTTCTATTGCTTCGGATAGAGATCCGAGGTTTATATCGCGGTTTTGGAAGAAACTGCAAGATGCATTAGGTACTATGTTGCATTTTAGTACTGCTTTTCACCCTCAGTTGGATGGACAATCCGAACGTGTTATTCAAATACTCAAGAACATGTTGAGATGTTGCATTCTTAGATTTGAGGGTACGTGGGAACGATACTTGCCTTTGATTGAATTTGCGTACAATAATAGCTTTCAATCAAATATCAAAATGGCACCTTACGAAGCTTTGTACGGTCATAAATGTTGTACACCTCTATATTGGACCGAGCTAAGTGAAAGCAAGATACACGGGGTTGATTTAATTAGAGAGACTGAACAGAAAGTAAAAGTAATCTGAGAAAGTTTGAAAGCCGCGTCAGATCGACAGATGTCATACGCGGACTTGAAACGTAAAGATATAGAATTTCAAGTGGGTGACCGAGTATTTTTGAAAGTCTCACCATGGAAAAAGATACTTAGATTTGGTCGTAGAGGAAAGTTGAGTCCGAGATTTATTGGGCCGTACGAAGTTATTGAGCGTATTGGGCCGATTGCGTACAGACTTATGTTACCATCTGAGCTAAACAAGATTCACAATGTTTTTCATGCATCGATGCTTCAACGATACAGGTCCGATCCTTCTCATGTGATTAGCCCGGCAGAAATTGAAATTCAGCCTGACTTGTCATATGAGGAAGAACCGATTCGCATCTTAGCTTGTGAAGTGAAAGAATTACGAAAAAAGGAAATTTCGTTGGTTAAAGTTATGTGGCATAAGCACAGGGTTGAGAAGGCAACCTGAGAACTCGAAAATTCGATGAGAGAACGTTACCCATATTTATTCATTGGTAAGATTTTCAGGGACGAAAATCCTTTAAGGGGGGAGTTGTAACAGCCCGAATTTGACCCTAATCGAAAACAATGGTTTCGGGACCACAAATTCGAGTCAATAGAATATTTAAACATTATATTTAGTGTCTATGATTTATGATTAAGCATGTGTTAAAATTTCTGTGAATTAACTTGTTTATTTGTGTGATTAATTTGAGAAAAGGATTAAATTGCATAAAGGGGAAAAGAGGCTTTCTATTTGATTAAAAAAGGATTAAATTGCATAAAGGGGAAAAGAGGCTTTCTATTTGATTAATGGCCAAATTGATGTGGCTTTATTATTGTGAGGTCCTTAAAAGGGAAATAGTCCATTTTGATTATAGTGGACGGCATAAGTGTGGCTATGTATATTTATATGTGTTTTGATATTAAGTTAAAATTTATATTATATATTATAAGTTATATTTTTATAATGAAAACATTAAAATAAAAGAAATAAAATGAGTAGTGGCTTTGTTCTTATCACCATCATCTTGCCGGATACATAAAAGAAAAAGAAAGAAAGAAACAAGCAAGGTTCGGTCATAGTTTGAGTTTAATTCAAGGTTAGTTTGTGACTCATTTTTGAAAATTTTACGTTCGATCAACTCCGCTTAATTACGCTAGATCTACTCTTAAGCAGGGTCTATTCGTCCTCCACCTAAGCACATCAGATTTGGATTAAGCATACATAATTAAGAATAAACTAAATATTTATCATAAAAGTCAGAAATCAAATAACAAGATTCATCTAGGTTTCATCCCCTTCAGGTATCCGAGGGGTTTAATTCATAACTAAAAAATAAAACATCTCAAGAGAAAAGATAAAATAAAACATAAGAAATTCCTAAAACTCCCTGAAGGAATTGATGGAGAATTTCGCCGTCTTGGGTATAATTTCGGCTTCTTGAGATGGATCAACTGGCTATCTTCAAGCAATTCCCACAATTCTAACCTTTCCGGCTTGGCTCATTGGCCTAGCTCGCCTCCCCCTCAAAGGTGGCACTTAGGGGATATATATAGGCTCATTGGAATGCGATTCTTTCTCCCTAAGTATCTTTTTCCGACTAAAATTGCTCATTCTGGCGACAGAGGCACGGCCATGTAGCACGCCCGTGTAGATCGACTTCAGGTCGTGTTCAGATTCTTTAATGAGGCACGACCGTGTAAATCGGGGGAGAGGCCGTGCTCTAGGTGATCGGCAAGACACGGCCGTGTGGACTTTGGGCCAGGCCGTGTCAATTTCATGCTAAGGCCCATTTTACTCCTTTTTGGGCCCGTTTTACGTTCTTTTCATCCTCGGGTGCTTTCCTGGGTATAAGACATGAAAAGAAAGGATTAAAAGCACCGTTTTACATAAATCAAGGGATAAATCATCCAAAAGTAAGCTAAATGCGGGATTAAAATATGTTATAATTACGGTTTATCAAATACCCCTACACTTAAGCTTTTGTTTGTCCTCAAGCAAAATTCTGAACTTACAATTAAAACAAACTTTCCATGATTCATAATTCTTATCAACAATGCCTTATCCTAATTCATAGATAATTTATACATGGATAATTCAATTCAAAAAGTCCTTAAGATTCAAACAAGATAAGTCATTTTTTTTGTAGCACGAAAACATAGGTGTTTCTCTTCATCTAAATAATTACCTTTAATTTCAAATTGATATCCTCACAAGAGATTCACTCAAATCAATTAAAAAGTGTTTAAGGATCAAAATTAAGCACTCATAAGTCGAACCTGAAAAGTTAATCCGATAGGCTTGCCTGAAAATCAAATCTCCACCACTTGTAAAATGAAATGATAACAGATCAAAAGGTCTTTGTTAGGGTTGTAACGGGGCTAGGGTTAAAGGTGTGGATAAAGGCTGAAATTAGAAGATTAGAATCGAGACTGAATTGATAAGTTACCCACCTAAAAATTTCTAAGATAATAATTATATTAACTGAAAATAATAATCCTACTAACATGAGCTTTTTTTTTTCTTTTGATAATTAGACTTTAACTTGTATAAGCTCACTCTTCATAATACTAATACTGAATATACTTTTTTTTTAAGAACAAACTAAGTAAAGACAACTTCAAATGATAATAATTCATAAAAACTTAGGCAACTAATCAAATCATATCTCGATTAAAGGGTAGTAAAAAAGAAGGGTGATAACAAATACAAAGGGTTTTTGGGTTAAAATTAGTGGGTGAGTCAATAAAAAGGGTTGTTAGGCTCAACGGGGTTCACTAGGGGTTAATTATGAGGGTAGGCTTTTTAGTGGTGTAAGTAGGTTAAAACCTAAGTGTCTTTATCATCTCGGTATATCAAATCATAACTGTGGTATTGACATGTATAATCAAGGCAAGTTTTAGAATAACAGTTCATAGTTGACACACTCATAATCAATAAAGTGAGCATGAAAAAGAATTTTGCTCTATAAGGCTCCAAATCTCACAAAAATTATGGGTGTTTTTGACATCAACCTTTGTAAATCTCAAACTTCAAGATAACATTCAAATTCTGGTTAACAACCTAAGATTTTAAATTTTAAAAAATTAGACTTATCGTGCTTGATTCCCTAGTATTCTTCAAATTTAATCATCAATGCACAATTAAATATGACTTATTCAAAAACATGTCAATAAAAGTTATAAACCATCAGAAATTTCATCTTAATTAGTAATATGAGAAAATTACTTTAAAACAAGATTGAATTCAGGGATTTGAGAACAATGCAAAAAGTTAAGCACACTTTGAGAATCATGCAAAAATTAGACACTTTCACCCCCCCCACACTTAAGATGTACATTGCCTTCAATGTACAAAGATAAATAATGATAATTAGGGATCAATCAAAAAGATAAGAGGGGAAAGTGTCACTTCCTGGATTTACTGATGAGGTCCTTGGAGGATGTGGAAAGTGTGTGGCATCAGGTGACTTTTTGTATTTCTCCTAGTTGTGCTTTTGTGTATGTGGAATATATAATTTATTCTGTAAAGTCACTGGTTAATGATCTTTTCGATGTAATAAAAATGTGGTTAGGGATGCTTGAATAATTAAATAGCCAATGATAAAAGATTGCAATAATAATACAAGTTCGAATTAAACAACACAAAATAAAAATTTAAAATAAAGAAAATAAAATTAAAGAAAACAAATTAAAAGGACTCATAGGTCCTCATCATGGTTTGGGTCTGGTGGTGGTGCTGATGATGATATGTGGAGGTGCTGGCATATTTGTTGAAGCGTGGCCTCTAACCCGTCAAAGCGCCAAGTGTTTTCAGCAAAATGCAGCTCGAACTGGTCTAGTCGTGCAGAGATGTTTGCTAAAGATGTTGCTACTCGGTACGGATGCTGGCTCGGATTGGGTACCTCCTTTGATGGTGGTGGAACATCATCAGTAATGTCCTCTGCCTCCTCTTCGTTGTTGGGTTTCTTTAATTGGTACTGGGGGGTCTATCCCTCGACGTTGTTTGATCATCCTCATGTGTAGCACTGTTTGGATGCCTTGAGGTACCATGTTACCCATCTGTGTGAGGGAAGTGATCTGATCGTCGGTGTTGAGGAGGTTGAAGTGTCGAGCCAACCTCGTAATGTATGGCCCCATTGATAAAATTCCTTTCTTATGTTGCTCTGTCTGATGTTGAATCGCGCATGCGATAAAATATGCCAAGTCGAAAACATGTCCTTCAGACATGCATGATAAGAAGTAGACATCATGTTTGTTTATGACGCCGGTGCTCTCTCTGCGACCTGTGATGGTGTGCGCGAGAATGGCGTGAATATATCTTAGGGCTGGTGGAAGTGTCGTCGCTTTAGAGCGACTGGGGCCGTAGTTGCTTGTAGTGGGGTGTAGGTTACGCCAGCATTCAAGTGGAGTGCAGTGGAGCTCGGTAAGTGGGTTTTCTTCTATGAAATTCGGTGTGTAAAGTCCTAAAGCTGCGCCAAATTGTGTTATGCTCATTCGTCGTACTGCACCTCCCAACCAGAATTAGATAGCACCCTGGTCGTCGAACTGAGTCATCACTATTTGCAATGTGAAGGTGGTACATAATTCTAATGTGAGCTCTAATATGTGGGCTCGTCGATTGAGAAGAAGTTCTCCCACGGGTCGATTGATAGGAGTGCTTGAATATCGGTGGTGAGCCCAACTTGCCGCACTGCATTCCAGTCGATACGCCTACCAGTGCCTAGGGGTCTACCCCGGATTGCTTTGTATCATTTTTCCTGAGTTGCTTGAGGGAATCTAAGGAATGGGTGTCGAAGCTAGGTAGAGGCACTTGCGGAGGATGATCCGGACCCCTTTCATTTCTTGTTTGTGGCTGATCGTTTGATTCGGGATGTTGACATTGTTCCTGAAATTTTGTAATCACATATAAAGCAGTTTTTTTTTTCTCAATAACATAGCCATCATTTACCACACTAAGTCAAGTAAACTTTGTGAGCATTTTAATTCATAGGAGAAAAATTTTCTCGGTCCATAGAGGGCAGAGCAATGTATCAATTTCATGAGTTTTAAAGTTCAAGAATTTGTTCCTAAAGAACAAAATGAATATGAAATCTAACAACCAATAAGTATTATGGGGACTAAAACAAGTTTCATAAAAATCATGCTTTTTAAGACTAAATCTAAACAAAATCTTAAAATAAAGAAGAATGCCATAATGTTTAATAAGGATTAAGTCAAGAAAAGGGAACCAGGGATGGTGTGAGACGATCAACACGGGGGGAGCACGGCGGTGGTGTTGGCTCTGCTACACGAACACGGCGGTGGTGTGGGCGTGGTGCTTAGTAGCACAACTGTGGTGTGGGCGTGTGAGCGGTTCTTGTGTGGTTTTTGGAGAAAAATGGCGAGGGGAGGTGGTTTTGGGTGGAAGGGAATGGTTGCCGGATTTGGGAAAAAGAGGGGTTAAAACTGATTTTAGGGTTGTGGTTTGGGGAGATGACGGTTGAATTTTATATATAGGGGAGGGGGCACGGTCCATCGCCGCGCCCGTGTTATTTTGAAATCGCCCGTACTTTTCGTGATTTTCAGGATTGGGCGCGTTCAGGTTTCTTGGCACGATCGTGTGTCTATTGGGCACGTTCGTGCTCGACAAGTCAGTATGTTGGCACGGTCGGGCCGCACAGGCGTATATAACCCGTGTGTGGCAAGTCAGTATCTCAGCACGGGCGATGGGAACGGTCGTGTTTTGCCAGTGGTGTGCAAGTCAGTAGCTTCGCACGGTTATGAAGCACGGGCGTGTTGTACCCGTGTTATGCAAGTCAGTAGCTTCACACAGTCAGGTTGCACGGTCGTGTTCTGGTATCGTAGCCCATGTTGACGAAAGAAATTTTTCCCTGTTTGGGCACGGCTCTTGGCACACCCGTGGGTCGTCCCCTGTTTTGTACACAGCCATTAACACGCCAATGTTTAAGGCCGTGTTTAAAAAAACTGCTCTTCTGTTAGACTATTTTAGTGTGGTGTTACAAAAAATAAAAATGTTAGCGGGTTAGTGCTCGGGTTGCCTCCCAAGAAGCGCTTGTTTATAGTCTTAAGCTAGACTTTCCCTGTTTTCGGTTCTAAAAGAAGGCTCATGGAGCATAAGCTCCTCTCTCATATCTCCAAATCTGCACCATTATAAATTTTAAGTCGGTGACCATTTACCTTGAATGTGCCTTTAGTGGGATGAGTTACCTCGATGGTGCCATATGGAAAAATTGTTTTGATCATAAATGGGCCTGACCATCTTGATTTCAGCTTTTCCGGAAATAGTTTAAGCCTTGAGTTGTATAGTAGGACCAGGTCTCCTACTTCGAATTTTTTTGATCTCTTGAGACGAGCATCGTGGCGTTGCTTTGTTGCTTCCTTGTACAGTTTTGAGTTCTCATAAGCTTCCATTCTCCACTCGTCCAGCTCGTTTATCTGCATCATTCTTCTCTTTCCTGCAATTTTGAGGTCAGAATTCAAAAATTTTATTGCCTAAAAAGGTTTGTGTTCTAATTTGAATGGTAGATGATAGCTTTTCTCGTATACAAGTTTGTATGGGGATGTCCCTAAAGGTGTTTTAAATGCTGTTCTATAGGCCCATAAAGCATCATCTACTTTAACTGCCCAATCTTTTCTATTTGATTCAACCGTTTTTTCTATAATGCGCTTAAGTTCTCGGTTTGCTACCTCAACTTGCCCACTGGTTTGAGGATGATATGGGGTGGCTGTCCTGTGGTATACTCCATATTTTTTTAGGACTTTTTCAAATTGAGTATTACAGAAATGAGTACCCCTATCACTAATGATGGCTCTCGGTGAGCCAAATCGAGAAAACAGTTTCTTAAGAAACTTGACTACTACCCTAGCATCATTGGTAGGTAAAGCTTCCGCTTCTACCTATTTTGACATGTAATCAACTGCCACTAGGATCTATTTGTTTCCAAACGAACTAGGGAATGGTCCCATGAAATCAATACCCCATACATCAAATATTTCACATGATAACATATATGTTTGAGGCATTTCATCACGTTTAGAAATATTACCTATTCTTTGGCATCTATCACACGAGGTAATATACCTGTTGGCATTCAAGTATTTTGTGTGCTGTCTTAATACCACTGTAGTGTCTTCCTGATGGTCCTGAATGGCAATGCTGCAAGATTTTGCTTGATTCTGTCTTTGTAACACATCTTTGAATTACTTGATCTGCATATATGCGAAAAAGAAAGGGATCTTCCCAAAAATAATTTTTCACATCAGCAAAGAATCGCTTCTTTTGGTGATGTGTTAATTTTCTTGGCAAGACGTTAGCTGCTAAATAATTCGCAATATTTGTAAACCATGGTACCTCAGAATGTGTTATAGAAAAGAGTTGTTCTTCGGGAAATGAATCATTTATTTCACTTTCATCGAGCTTTTTGGAATGTGGATTTTCAAGTCTAGAAACGTGATCCGCTGCAAGATTCTCGGTTCCCTTCTTATCTTGTATTTCCAAGTCGAATTCCTGTAAGAGTAAAATCCATCGTATGAGTCTGGGTTTTGCATCCGGTTTGTTTAAAAGATAACGAAGAGCTGAATGGTTAGTGTAAACGACAACTTTAGACAATATTAGAAACTGTCTAAATTTATCAAAAGCAAAAACTACAGCTAGCAATTCTTTCTTTGTGGTGGTATAGTTTTCTTGTGCGGGTGTTAGTGTTCTGCTAGCGTAGTAAATTGGCTGAAAATGCTTGTCTCTTCGTTGTCCCAAAACTGCACCTACTGCAAAATCACTTGCATCACACATTAGTTCAAAGGGTAAGTTCCAATCAGGTGCAATTATAATCGGTGCATTTATTAATTTATCCTTATGGATATTAAATGCATCTAAACATTCCTGGTTGAAAACGAAAGGAACATCTTTTTCTAGTAATTTTGTCAAAGGCTTAGCAATTTTAGAAAAATCTTTAATAAATCTTCTATAGAACCCTGCATGTCCTAAAAAGTTTCTAATAGCCTTAACAGAACTAGGGGGAGATAGTTTTTCCATGGCTTCAACCTTTGCTTTATCTACTTCAATCCCTTTACTATAAATCTTATGTCCTAACACAATTCCTTCTCTAACCATAAAGTGACATTTTTCCCAATTCAAAACAAGGTTTGTTTCCTCACATCTCATTAGAACTCGTTTTAGTTTTTTAAGGCAAAGATGGAAAGAATTACTGAATACCGAGAAATCATCCATAAATACCTCCATGATGTCTTCCACGAGTTCATCAAAGATTGCCAACATGCAACGCTGAAAAGTAGCAGGAGCATTACATAGTCTAAAAGGCATTCTACGATAAGAAAACGTATCGTATGGGCATGTAAATGTCGTCTTCTCTTGATCTTCAAGAGCTATGGGGATTTGGAAGTAGCCGGAGAATCCTTCTAGGAAGCAGTAATACATATGCCCAGATTATCTTTCTAGCATTTGATCTATGAAGGGCAGAGGAAAGTGATCTTTTCTGGTGGCGTCATTCAGCTTCCTATTGTCTATACAGACTTTTCAATCGGTAATTGTTCTTGTGGGAATTAACTCATTCTTTTCATTGGGTACCACCGTCATTCCTCCTTTCTTTGGAACTACCTGCACAGGACTTACCCAAGTGCTGTCAGAAATAGGATAAATTATTCCTGCATCTAGAAGTTTAATTACCTCAGCTTTGACCACTTCTTTCATGTTGGGGTTTAACCGTCTCTGGGGTTGTACACATGGTTTGTATTCTTCTTCCATTAAAATTTTGTGGGTGCAGAACGCGGGGCTTATTCCCTTGGTGTCAGAAATTTTCCAAGCTATGGCTTTTTTGTGCTCTCTTAGTACTTTTATCAGCTCCTCTTTTTCCTTGGGTTCTAGTTCTGAAGAGATGATTACCGGTAGCGTAAAGTTGTCCCCGAGAAATGCGTATTCTAAGTGTTTTGGTAACTGTTTTAATTCCAATTTAGGTGGCTCTTCGATGGAAGGTTTCTATCTTATTTCGTTATCATTTTCAATGCTTTCTTCTTTCATTTGTCTGGATGACGATGTATTCAGATTCAATTCACCGTCTTCATCTTCTTCCCCCTCTTCTCGAATCGTGTCGTCATGTATGATTTCCTGTAATAAATTTTGAATAATATGATCAGTAGTATCCACAAAATAACAGGAATCATCCTACTCTTTAGAATATCGCATGGCATCATAAATTTGAAAAATGATTTCTTCATCACCTATCCTCACTGCTAGTTTACCATCACCTACATCAATAACGGCTCTAGCAGTGGCTAAAAAAGGACGCCCTAAGATTATAGGAACATTAATGTCTTCATCTATGTCTAACACAACGGAATCAACAAGAAAAATAAATTTATCAATTTTTACCAAGACATCTTCAATAACTCCTCTAGGATATTTAATGGATCTATCTACTAACTGAATACTCATCCTAGTGGGTTTTGGTTCCCCAAGATCTAGTTGTTTAAACATTTTGTAAGGCATTAAATTTATACTGGCGCCTAGATCAGCTAATGCTTTCTTAATATTTAAGCTACCAATTAAACAAGGGATAGTAAAACTTCCTGAATCTTTTAATTTGGTTGGTAGCTTATTTCGGAGGATGGCTAAGCACTCTTCATTAAGTTCCACTGTTGACACTTCTTCAAGTTTTCGTTTATTCGTCAATAGTTCCTTTAAGAATTTTGCGTACTTCGGCATCTGTGAAATGGCTTCAACAAAAGGTAAGTTAATATGTATTTATTTAAAAAGTTTGAGAAACTTACCGTATTGGGCATCAATTCGTTCCTTTTTTAACTTTGCTGGATATGGGATTGGTGGTTTGTTCTCATTGCGTATTGGAGTTACATCCTCAATCCCTTCATCACTTGCCTTGTTATCTTCATTTGAGATTTGTTTTTTTGGGTCGACTAATTCCCTTCCACTTCTTAGGGTAACTGCTTTTACCTGTTCTGTTTCTTTAGGAAAAATTTTTGCCCGTATTTCACAGATCATTTTAGTAAGAAATCCAACCATCTTATTGAGTTCCCCAAATGACTCAATAATTTTTTCAATTAACGCTTGTTGATCTTTAAGGGTTCTCTCGGTATCTTGTAGGCGTTTTTCTGTGTCTGCCTAAAATCTTGCCATTTTCTCTTCGAGAGTTGGTTTCTTCTCTTGTGGGTAGGACTGATTTTGGAAGTTTTGAGGAGGTTGTTGCCTTTGATTTCCTTGATTTCCCCATGAAAAATTTGGGTTATTCCTCCAACCTAGATTGTAAGTATTACTATATGGATTATTATTAGATCTGAAATTATTACCTATGTAGTTCATATGTTAGCTCTCTGCTTCTGGTTGGTAGGGTGGGTACTCAGAATTCGCCATAGTTTCTCTTGCATCACACTGCATCACTGGATGTACCTGCGAAGAACACAAACTGTCAAGCTTTTTATTCATTATCTCCATTTGTGTTGATAGCATGTTACTGTGTCTATGTTGAAGGCTCCTGATAATTTTGTCAGTTTTGTCCTTGAAGCTTGCCACTGATAATTATTCAGTGACATCTCTTCAATAAACTCATAAGCCGCTTCAGAAGTTTTGTTGTTCAAGGTTCCACCGGCGGCTGAGTCGATTAGTTGCCTCGTTAAGGGGTTTACACCGTTATAGAATGTTTGGACTTGAAGCCACAAAGGTAAGCCATGGTGTGGACATCTCCTCAAGAGATCCTTGTATCCCTCCCATGCGTCGTATAATGTTTCTACATCCATCTGCACAAAAGAAGAGATATCATTCCTTAATTTGGCCGTTTTGGCCGGTGGGAAATATTTCATTAAAAACTTTTCGGTCATTTGATCCCATGTAGTGATTGACCCTCTTTGTAACGAGTTTAACCACTGTTTAGCTTTATTTTTTAATGAAAAAGGGAATAACCGAAGACGTATGGCATCATCAGAAATGCCATTTATTTTGAAGGTATCACAAAACTCTAAGAAATTAGCTATATGAGTGTTTGGATCTTTGTCCTGCAAACCATCAAATTGAACAAACTGTTGAATCATTTGTATTGTGTTAGGCTTTAATTTAAAATTATTAGTGGCTATAGCAGGCCTAACAATACTCGATTCTGCTCCTGTTAAATGTGGTTTAGCATAATCAAACATTGTACGTGGAGCGTTGCGGTCTCCCACATCATGTGGTGGTGGATTAGTTTCGTCCATCCCTTCAGTAGGATTGGATCTGTCTTCTTCCTCTCTTTCTGTATAGTTTAGGGCTCGCCTGATTTCTCGGCGATTCCTTCGAGCGGTAGCTTCAATATCGTTGTCGTATACTAAAGGTCCTCTCAGGTTCCTTCTAGTCATAAACTATAGGTACCTAGAAAGAAAAGAAAGAAAGCAAAATTAGTAAAATTAAAACTTAAACTAAAAACAAAATAAATTGCTGAAAATAAAAATAATGGCTAAAGTAATAAAAATAGAGTTTTCTTAATATTTTAGTTCCCCGGCAACGGCGCCAAAAACTTGATCGCTGAAATCAGAGCTTTAAAATTTATAAAAGAATGATCAAACCTGGAAACTAAGCAAGTGTACCTATCGAACAGCAGTATAGCTTAGGCAAGACCAGATATTAAACCCAAACGATTAATACTAACTTTCTTTTTATTATTTAGCCTTAAAAAAAAAGTGAAGTTTGCTTTAATCTAAATTAATGACAACTAGACTAAGAACACTAAGACAAAAAGAACGAATTGGGAAATACTTGAAGAAAAACTCAATTGATCATGACAATACCCTCAGGAAGAATCCACCTAGACTTCACTTGTTATTTAACCCTAAATCATATGATTTATTTACTTAGCTTGATCCGTAGGACTCCCTAACCTATGCTAAACCCTCTCTCGAGGCGAATAACGTCTAACCCTAGATTAATTAATGGAACTCTCGTTCTCTTGTAATAACCCCCTAGAATAGCAGTAAATCGATCTATGGATTCCCATATTAGGTTTGACCCTAATTCGGCAAAATCTTATAACCCTATCTCTAGGCGTTCGATCAACTCCGCTTAATTATGCTAGATCTACTCTTAAGCAGGGTCTATTCCTCCTCCACCTAAGCACATCAGATTTGGATTAAGCATGCATAATTAAGAACAAACTAAGTATTTATCATAAAATTCAGAAATTAAATAACAAGATTTATCTAGGTTTCATCCCCTTCAGGTATCTGATGGGTTTAGTTCATAACTAAGAAAGAAAACATCTCAAGAGAAAAGATAAAACAAAACATAAGAAATTCCTAAAACTCCCTGAAGGAATTGAAGGAGAATTCCGTCGTCTTGAGTATAATTCCGGCTTCTTGGGATGGATCAACTGGCTATCTTCAAGCAATTCCCACAACTCTGACTTTTCCGGCTTAGCTCCTTGGCCTACCTCGCCTCCCCCTCAAAGATGGCACTTAGGGGATATATACAGGCTCCTTGGAATGCGGTTCTTTCTCCCTAAGTATGCTTTTCCGACTGAAATTGCTCATTCTGACGACAGAGGTACGGCCATGTAACACGCCCGTGTGGATCGACTTCAGACCATGTTCGGATTCTTTAATGAGGCACGACCGTGTAAATCGAGGGAGAGGCCGTGCTCTAGGTGATCGGCGAGACACGACCGTGTGGACTTTGGTCCAGGCCGTGTCGATTTCGTGCTAAGGCCCATTTTACTCCGTTTTACGTTCTTTTCATCCTCCGGTGCTTTCCTAGGTATAAGACATGAAAAGAAAGGATTAAAAGCACATTTTTGCATAAATCAAGGGATAAATCATCCAAAAGTAAGCTAAATGCGGGATTAAAATATGTTATAATTACGGTTTATCAATTGTATTGAATGAGTGAGTGTACATGTTTGCTTTCTATGGCCGAATATAATGGTACTTCATAGGAAAGATTGTTAGGTTCGAACACATATAATTATGGGTGTTTTATATGTTTAAAATGTGATTATTTATGTCTATATGAATGAGGTGAGAATTGGGCCTGTTGAGTGCTATGTGTGCGAGCTTATATACCGAGCACTGTGTGTGCGAATTGGTTGTTTAGCACTATGTGTGTGGTAAAATAGTAATTACACTAAGTGTGCGATACATTACTAGTAAATGGCACTATGTGCGCGGAAGAATAGTAATGGCACTAAGTGTGCGATACATTACTAGTACATAGCACTATGTGTGCTCTTTCTTAAGTAACGGCACTAAGTGTGCGATATGTTACATATATTGCACTGTGTGTGCGGATTTACAGATCTTACAAAGATATAAACCAATGAATGGAGATATCTGAAAAGTGATAGATAGGTAAGTGATGCATGACAATTGAATAATTTAATACTAATGAGGTAAGTAGTTCTTGTATATGAAATTAAAGTATTGAGATGTGATCATTAATCTATGAGCTTGATCGAATGAATAAATGGTATGTTAGTATTCGGTTTTTAGGGCCTATTGATTTTGGTAATTGTTGAATGGAAACATGCTATATGTAATTGCATTTAAGAACTCGTTGATATCAAGTTAGTTTGATTTAAATTGTATAAGGATTAATTGTATATGTCACTAATGCTTAAAAACTTACTAAGCTATGTAGCTTACTGTATCGTTGTGTTTATTTGATTGTTTTATAGATATTGAAGTTTAAGTTAGCGCTCGGGGATCCTTGTCAAAGTCAAGCACACTATCGTCTATCTTTGGTACCTTTTTGTTAAATCGAACTTTTGGAAACTATGGCATGTATAGGCTATCTTCTTTTTGGATTTACTTTGCTCATAATGTTAATAAATGCCATGCGAATATGGCTTCACATCTATGCTGGGTTGATTTATTTATGTTTGAGGTGATGTATATTTTGTGTATTTTCGATCTTTATAAAAGCATGTTGGTATGTATGCTTCGTGAGAATCTAAAAGGGATTTATAATTTATACAATTCGAATGGATGTTCTATGATTGAAGTAGATGTTAATTGATGATAACTTAATTCAATTATGTATTT
Organism: Gossypium bickii; assembly: GCA_025503065.1. Classification (NCBI taxonomy): domain Eukaryota; kingdom Viridiplantae; phylum Streptophyta; class Magnoliopsida; order Malvales; family Malvaceae; genus Gossypium; species Gossypium bickii. The sequence continues at coordinate 111,532,866 of CP106717.1, forward strand.
TATAATTGAGATTATAAGCTTGGTTCGAATAAGGCATATAGTACTTTTTTTATAATGAATATACTTTTTCTTAAGTTTATATGTACTTACAATATATATCATGAAAAGATTAGGTTATATTTTGTGTATGTAACTAATGAATGTATTATATTAATGAATAAGTTGAAGTAGGTGTATTTGCAAATATTTGGCCATAGTATTGCATTGATTTGGAGTTCATAGTATTCATGGGAGGTTTATAAGCATTCGGTTATGAGGTTTAAAATGGGTAAGTATTGTTGTGAACAATTAGATATGGTGTGTATGTGATTAAGTTATTATAAGTATAGTTATTTGATTAATATAAGATGAATAAGGCTAATATACCTATTCGGCTATAAGATGAGAAATGACCAAATGAATAGTAATTTGCTCATTGAATGTAATTAGTTTAGTTGGTGTTAATGATATTATTTGTGATATATATATTAGTTAATGTTTTGATATTAAATGAAATATACATGTTTGTTTGTGATAGTATGAATTGGTACAAATTTGTCAAGTAATAGTTTTTATACAGTGTATTGACTTGTGTTTGGTAAAGTAATGCCCGTAACCCTAATCCGACGACGGATACGGGTTAGGGGTGTTGCAAACCCCGTTTGAATAAATGAAAATCGATGGATATGTGATTTCCCAAGATGATTGAGGTCCTGCATTTGTTGCTGACAGGATTTAGCTCGGACGAGTAATCCTATTGACCTCATTTATGAAAAGATTTAGCCAGGACGGGTAATCCTGATGTAAGTCCTCTCGAGCATATGTTATGGATTGGATTTAGCCCGGACGGGTTATCCATATCAAGCTCTGTAGAGCATATGTCATAAAAAGGATTTAGCTTGGACTGGTAATCCTGTTGTAAACATGTGTGGCTCGAGAGTGTACTCTTTGAAATAGTACCTTATGGGTACCATTGGACATGAATTGACGGATCCTGAATTGTACCTCGAGTGTACTACCTATGAATCCATCGATATTTCGGATAAATTCAACGGGTAAAAATTTTGACATAAGAATATATGAATAGGAAATGAATTATTACACGTATCTGTCTGAAATACATGAAAATGACGAAACATGATAATCGATATATGGAAACATGGGATGATGAAATTTGTACATGGAATTTATTTGATGGATATATGTTCATCCTTGATTATAGACTGGTACACCTTGAGTGCACTACTACTCTTATGACCTTCATATCTCGAATGATATGAGTAATGTTCTAACATGAAATAATCTAAACTCGAGATGAACTATTATGAAATTATACTTGTAATATAAAGAGATGATTTATACATGTTAAATGAATACATGTTGTGGAAAGCATATGTGCATGGAAACTTGATTGTTGTTGAGCCCATATATGTTTTGATGTTATTGTGGAATATATGACTAACAAGGGCAATGAGGATATGTGTAGGGCTTGAGGTCAAATTGATTGAATATGCCTTACATAATTACCTCAAAATAGAATGAATGGTAAGTTAAGTACCATGTTATACGAACTTACTAAGCATTATATGCTTACTTAGTTTTATTTCCCTGTTTTATAGTAAATCAGAAGCTCGTTGGATTGAAAGCTTGGCGGAGATCACTCACACTATCCATCAACCTATATCGGTATATATAGTAAATCAATTATGGTTAATGGCATGTATAGGTTATATTGGCCATATTGGCATGTAAATGTAAATGATGCTTGTAATCTAACCATGGGAATGGTTAGTAATGGTTTATTTTCATATAATGTAATGTCAAACTATGGTAGCTACATATATGTTAAGTAGTTGATCAAATTATGTCTAACATGAGGACTTAACTAAGGCAAGATTGTAAACATGTATGCATGTAATGATATGCTATGTTGAATGATGGAATTTGCTTAATTTGAATGCTTGAAATGATTGGTATTTGCTTGTGAGTTTAAGTGCAGGTCATTGGCGTGATTTTGGGTGAGAAATGAAGCTAGAAATGGATTTATTTTGTCCACGCGGGCAGACACATAGGTGTGTGTCTAGACCGTGTGTGACACACGGCCGGGTACATGGGTGTGTAGTTATGCCGTGTGTCCCCTGCACCTTAAAATTGAGAAACAGAATGCTCAGAATTGAGCACACGGGCAGAGACACGGGCGTGTGTCTTGGCCGTGTGAAACCTGCACCTAATTTCGAAAAGAATTAATTAACCACACAGCCTAGCACACGGGCATGTGGCATGGCCGTGCACATGTCACAGAGTTACACGGGGTCGAACACGGCTTGTAACACGGGCGTGTCCTAGGGTCACATGGGCTTGTCCGTTGGACCACACGGGCGTGTGAGCCCTGCACCTTGGAAAAATTTTAAAATTTCGCGAAAAATTCTTAGAGTTTTCGATTAAGTCCCGACTCGATTCCAATGGTCATATTGGGCCTCGAGGGTCCATTTAATGGATATTATAAATAAATCTCGGGGAATGAATAGTAACTGTTATGAATTATCTGAAATGTTCTGAAAATTTCGGTAATACTCCGTAACTCTGTTCCTGCGACGGATACGGGTTTTGGGTGTTATAAAGACCTAAGGGGACACTCAGAGAAGATTGAAGAAAAGACTCGAAGAACTCCATCGAAATCAACTCGGAAGTGGATCTCCTTCAAGATCGAATATCTCCATTTAATTTCCTTCTAAGTTTTATTGAGTTTCTTTATGTCTTGTTGTTATCCTAACTTTGAGATGTTTCTATTCAGGATTATGAACTAAAACCCCTAGATACCTAGAGAAGATGAGACCTATGATGAATCTTATTATTTGATTTCTGTTTTTACGCGATAAATACTTGATTCTTGTTCTCAATTATGTATGCTTATTTCATGTTTTAATATTGTAGGATATTAATTCATGTTTAATGTGCTTACTTTAGTGGAGCAAAAGTCCCTGTTTAAGAGTAGATCTAGCATAATTGAGTGGAGTTGCATGCAATCCTAGAAATAGGACAACATAAATCTATCGGATTAGAGTTAGATATAATAGGGGAATCCATAGATTGAGTTAATACGACAATAGGGGTTTTAATTAGAAAGAGATTTCAATTAATCAACCTAGAGTCAGTTGTTCTTACTCTCGAAAGAGATATTAACATAATTTAGGGATTTCTACGGATCAAGACACAAGTGAATAAATCGTTTAATTCAGATTCATAATAATAGGTGAAGTCTAGGTGGATTCTTTCCTAGGTATTGTCTATCTTATTGATTATCTTCGATTATTTTCCTATTTCATTCTCTTTTGCGTTCTTATTATTTTCCTATTTCATTCTCTGTTGCGTTCTTAGTTAGATTAGTTTAGTAATTTTAGATTAAAAACAATCACTCCAATTTGTATGCTAAATAATAGAGAAACGATAATTACTAGTACTTTTAGTCCTCATGGATAAGATATTCCCTACTCACCATAACTATACTATTGTTCGATAGGTGCGCTTGCCTTAGTCAAATTTATAGTTAATTTAGTGATCATCAGTAGTTATGAAAATTAACATAAGTAAAACAATCGTGTTGAATGGTACTAATTATCAACCTTGTTAGAATAAAATGAAAGACCTTTTATTTGTGAATGTTTTACATCTTCCTATTTTTGCTACTCAAAAACTCGAGCTTAAAATGATAACGAGTGGGCATTTGTGTCACACCCCTCACCCGTATTCAACGCCGGAATAGGGTACGAGGCATTACCGGAATTACAAATTTATTTATCAGACATTTTATTTTAATTCAATATTTATATTTGAAACCAATCAAAATCAAACATATGGCCCCTTAAAGATATTCATTTTTCTCGTCATGTCTTACTTGAATTTATTACTCGTTTCATCATACTTAATTACCTTGTATTAACATATTAAAGATAATCATATATTTTCATGTCATGATAAATATCATTCACTTGTCGTTTCTTCATAAACATAAAACAGTTAATTCATCATATCAATATTTCACGTACCATCAACTTATATTTCCTTATATCACATAATTAAGTTAAATTTGCAGAAATATCAAGATTCAGGGGCACTTTGGAAATTTTTTATTTTCATTGATTTTTCAGTTGATCTTAATCTAAATTAATAATTTCATTCAATTTTGCAATTTTAAATAATAAAATAATCCATTTCATGCAAATTGGTCATTTCCACATTTTTACAAAATTAATCACAAAGTTTTACTTTTATTCAATTTAGTCCCTGAGCCTAAAACATTTCAAATTAGCCATACTACCTAAATATTCATACATATTTTCCTCCTCCTCCTCTCCATTCCACATCCTTAATGTATATAACATGCTATAAGTAACATTATCAATAATTTCATTAATTACTCATAAGTATATTCAAAACTGTCCATTTGAGTTATAGTCACTAAATTATTTATTTCCAGAGCTACAGAACTCCAAATGAAGAACCGTTAATTTTTCCTGAAACTAGACTCACATATATTCTTGCCATAAAATTTTCAGAATTTTTTATTTAGCCAATTAGTACAGTTTATTCTTTAAAGTCACCCCTGTTCTGCTGTCTGGCAATTCCGACCCTTCTTCACTAAAAATTAATTATCTTTTTATATAGAATTCATATGATGTTATAGTTTATTTCTTCTAAAACTAGACTCATTAAGGAATCTAACCATATAAATTATGTTCCAAAATTATTTTTATACAATTTTTGATGATTTTTCCAAGTCAGAACAGGAGATCTCAAAATCACTCTGAACCAGTCTTACCAAAATCTAAATATCTCAAAATACAGAATTTCTTTTCTTTCTCTGTTTCTTTCATATGAAAATAGACTCAATAAGATTTAATTTCATATCTCTCTCAACTTCTAATTCCATTTCTACCATTTTCGGTGATTTTTCAAAGTTACCTTACTGCTGCTGTTCCAAAACTGTTTTCTTATAACTCATTTTACAATTTAATCCTAATTAAGTTTACTTACTTTCCTAACTTAATTCATACTTCTTTTCTATTCAAATTCCATCCAAACTGAAATTTAACTACTAAATTTTTAGCATATTTTCCTCAATTTAATCCCTACAGCATAAAACTTACATCTTACTTCTCAATTAAATCCATTTTTCAATTCTAACTTGAAATTCATTCAATTAAGCCCCTAATTCATATTTTTGTTCAACATAAACTATACTTGATAACTCATAAACTTTCAATATGAAAACTTAGCTTCATCAAAACCTTGTTCCAAAGCTTCTAAAACATCAAAATTAAGTAAAAAGGGCTAAATTGACTTACCTATCAACTTCCAAGCTTCAAACTTTTAATTATCCCTTTCTTCTTTCTTTTCTTTCCTTCCTTCTTTCCTTCCTTCTTTCCTTCTCTGTTTCGTTTGCCTATTCTGTTCTATTTCTCTCCTTCCTTCCTTTTGTTTTTTGTTTGTATATATATAATAATATAATAATATAATAATATAATAATATAATAATATACCTTAAAAATCTCAAATTTTTCTATGTTATACCGCCTCAACTATACAAAATGTTATAATTGCCATTTTGGTCCTTCATAATTTCTTTTAATCTATAATTTAACTTTTACTTTTATTTCAATTTAGTCCTTTTTATTTAATTTCCTGCCCAAACGTTAAAATTTTCTAACGAAAGTTTAATAATAACTAAATGACATTCCATAAATATTTTTAGAAATATTTATGGCTCACTTTATGAATTCGAGGTCTCAATACCTCGTTTTTGGCCCAATTTTTTTAATTAATTCTTTCAGTTCACAAAATTCACAAATTTTAAAATATTTCTAAAATCACACTTAACTTACAATTATCGATTATCAAAATTTTCTAACTTTCCGTCAAATTTAGTGATCTTGAATCACTGTTCCGACACTATTAAAATTGGGCTGTTACAATTTGAACATCAATAGGTGTGTGGTTTTATTCAATAATTTGTTGAAGAAAATGTTTACAATTACATTCATCAAGAGACACATCCAAACATATTGTGGAATAAACTTGAAAATATGTATGCTAAGAAATGTGGCAATAACAGGTTGTTATTGCTGTAAAAAAAATTATGATATCGATTTTAGCTTATTAATTTTTTTTATGGGAGAAGAAAATATAAAGGCAAAAATGATAAAGATAAAAGCCGAAGCAAGTTAAGATCAAGATACAAGAATCTGACTATCATCATGTTGTTGCAAGAAAAGTTATACAAAGAAACACTGCTACAAGTGCAAAAACTAAAATGTTATTTTCACAATTGAAAGAATCAAACATAATTCGAAGGAAAAACATTATCATCTAAAGAAGTATGCAATTTTAAGAGTAGAGGATAGGGTTAACATAACTCAAACATGTGCCAAATAGGTGTCTAGTTAGAGTTTTAACCACAACTCTATTTAAGTTAATACATTAAAAATATCATATTATTAAATATGAATATTGTTATATGTAATCACTTCGATTAAATAACCTTGCTAAATCAGTCACGTTCGACCAGAGAATAAGGAGTTTACCTGAATCAAAGATAGAGAGCTACACCGCCAGAGAAAACACCACTGAAACACCACGAAAGTTGCTACAGTAAAAAAGTGAGATGTATCTTTGATACAGTAAAATAAGGAAATAAAGTTAAAAAAGGGGAAAGTTTGAGTTATGTCAAAAAAAATCTATTTAGGAAGTATATTATAATGTATTAATTCAAGAAAAGACTAAATCGTAAAAGCGAGAAAAGTTTTGTGGCCTAAGAGTAAATATTTAAAATTTGAGGGTTAAAGTGTAAATATGAATAGGTTAAAGGACCAATAGTGAAAATATTTTAAGGGTGGAAGGATCTAGAAACTAAGGAAAATGGATGAATTAGGACCAAATTGAATAAGTGGAAAAAGTATGAGGGGTTAAATTAAATTTTACTAAAATGAGTGATGATTCAATGGAGGAATTTTGAAGGATCATAAGGGACAAAATGGTCATTTAGCAAGGAAGATAATTTTGAAGAGTAATGACGATGTTGGTGATATTTTAAATTAATTAAATAAATATTAGTTTATTAATATTTTGATTTGACATTTAATTATATTTTATTATTATTTTATTTAGTATATAAGGAAAGAAAGATGAAGAATTCTCTTCATCTTTCCATGTTCTCAACGTGAGAAGAAGAAGAAAGAAAGAGAATTTTCTTTTCTTTACCACTTGGTCATTTTGCCAAAAATTCACCATTTTCACTTAAAAATCAAAACAATTTCCATAGCCACCAAGAGAGAAAAATAATAATTCTATGGAGAGCTAGAATATCAAGTTAGAGTCAAGAAAATTGAAGTTGGAGGAGAGAGACAGTAAGTTTGGTTTCAAGAGAATAAGGTATGAATGTTAACATTTTATGTTATTTTTAAGTTTAGTAGTGATAGAATTGATGAAGAGAGAAGTTGAGTAAGTGAATCAAGTGGTAGGAGAAGAGAAAAACAATAGATTTTGATAGAAAAGAGGTAAGTACCCATGAACTTCCTTCTTAGTTAAGGATTAAAATGTGATCTTTGTAAAGTAAGTGGTAATTAAGTAAAAAAAAATAGTGTGAAATAATTTATTATGTGAAGTAGAAATTTATAATAAAAGTATAATAGCTAGGTTATGTGCTAACGAAAAATATACAAAGTATTAGATAAGAGAAATTATAGGAAAATGTAGAATTTTATGAAAATAAGGAAGAAATTGAAAGACTTGAGAAATACATGTGGTGGAAATAATACAAGTGAAATACATAGAAATTTGATGTGGAAAATGAGATAGTGGAATTAATTATGTGAATTAAGTGAGATGTCAAAAATAAATTGTGTAATAATGAATAGAAAACTTTTATGAAAAAAGGTGATTAAATTAGAATGTTATAAAAGTTTACAAGGAAATATTGATAATAAAGCACATAGTGAAAAAATAAAAGAATATATGAATTTTGTAATCCAAACTACAATTATTTCCTAATGGAAATTAAGGGTTAAACCATAAATTTGGGAAAATTTATATTAGAAATGGAAAAGTGAAGTGCATAACATTTAGAACGAAAAATTTTGATGTTGTAGTGAATTTTGGAATATTAATAAGTATTGAATTATGTTATATGTGTTATTAAAAGTAAAATATATTGGTACACGAAATATTGTGTTAATGACTAAATTACAAAATATATAAAAGTGATATGTGAAATACATGATAAGGATAATTAGTGAATTATGGATGATTAATGAATTTAGAAATATATTACATGTATTAAAGATAGTGAAGATATAAGTATACGGATTATTGGTACAAGGATTAAATTGTAAAGTATGTAAAAAAATTATGAGAAAAGTGTAAAAGTGACGTGTGTATATTATGAATTACCCAAATAGGCGTGATAAGAACTATTGAGATATTAGTGATATGCCAATAAGGAACCTTAGCGCACTCTCTGATTATTAACACGTTAGTGCTCTCCGATTATTGGCACATTAGTGCTCTCCGTTTAGCACATTTGTGCTCTCTGTATAGCATTTTAGTGCTCTTTGTTTAATAGTGCATAATAATACACCTCTGTATTAATTTCGTATATCCTAAGTGTTCTGTTTAGTCTACTGTGCCTCTGCTAAAAAGGTAAACAATTTTCGTTACAGGATAAAGGTTTATCTCTGATTCATGTTTGAAATATTGAATTAGTAAAGTGAAGATGTAAGTAATTTGAATGTATTTGAGGAAGTATAAGAAAGACAATGACTAGTAAGTTAAATATGTAATAATAAATTGTGAAAGAAATAGTGAAAAAATCATGAAAATTTACACTAAATGGTGAAATATGATACATGTATAAAAAGAATAGTAATTTTTATAAGTTGATTTGAGGACTTAAGGACTAAATTGTGAAATAAGTAAAAAGTTACAAATGAATATGATAAATAAACAAAGAAAGGAGATATTGGAAATTAAGAAATTTAATAGAATTTAAATATCATGGGTACTTACTAAGTCTTCACCGACTTAACGTGTTTATTTTCAACACGTAAGTAAAGTGATTTTGAAGAGTCGTAGTTGAGGTCGTGGACATTCATCTCATCGCATCTCCAAGTGCCAAGAGGGTATGTTTCAAAATTTTGAATAGAATGACATGTACTTAGGAAGATCAAGTGTGTTCCAAGTAGTAGGGACTAAAATACAAGTTAAAAAAACTTTTCTTTTAATGTTCAAATATATTAGTGATTAGCTAAAATAACTTTGGCACCAAATATAATATTCCTATATCATATTTCTTGGGTCGAATCGGGTATAGAGGTGTTACAACCACACCTTGTACTGCATTTTCATGATGATGAAGTCATATTTTTCACCGACACTCATCTCTCGCATGTTCAACACATGAGCCTTGTTAAGTTCTTAAGCCACTCCAAAGTGAAATAGTAAACTGAACCATATTCTATTTTTCATTTAATTTATCATTAATTTTAATTTTTTATTATGTAAAATAAATATTTTATATTTAAAATAGTTAAAATAATTTAAAAAATTCTATATACAATATATATATATTTAATGTTATATAATTTTTTTTTTATGAAAAGAAACTTTTGAGACTTTACCAAATAATATTCAAAAGTCACAAAAACAAAGGTCATTTTATCAAAATAACCCAAAACACAAATTAGTATAAAAAAAATCAAAAATAGAAATAAATTATTTTGAATGGTTTGAAAATTTTTTAAAAACATATGATTGAATCAAACAAAATTCATCCCTACTCATCGAAACTAGATTAGACGGCTTTCGACACCCTCGTTCGGACCAACCATAACCACTAACACCGAATCATGTATCAACAAATAACTTATCATCTCTATTAACTTTAAACCTTTAACTGAGTTGGAGTTATGAATTAATCAGATACACAAACTCTATTGGAGAAATGATTAAAATACCATTTTATATACAAATAAGTTATCTTATTATAATGTACTTTTTTCATTTTATATTTTTAATAAGAAATTCACATATGGTGATATTTGAAACCATGACACCAATACTTATAAAACCTCAATTTTATCACTTTAACCGAAACTTCATTTTAATTTTTATACAAATTTTAATATTTTTACACAAAAAACTTTTTGCATTCGTATCATGAGTGTATCATATTTTAGTATTTATTAATGTTTTCACTACAAAATTATACATTTTAATTTTTTTTGGCACTTAACCCCTCGTATTCATAGCAACATTAACTCTTAAATATATCGAAAGTTGAATCACGTCGGACCTTGAAAGGGAAAAGCTTTCCCAATATCTATTTTCTCCGTTCACAAAACTTGAATTCAAATTATTGTTTAAAGAGGTAATGATGATTCAAAGCTTAATCAAAAACTAATATCCATTGTTATAGTCTTGAACTGATCAAATTATGATTCAATTGTCGATTCAATCATGCAAAATTAAAAAAATAAAAAACCAAAATAATTAATAATAAATAGAAAAAATCATAAAAGAATAAAATAAATAAATTATAACAACAAAAGTAAATATTTGCCCTTTTACATCATTTTCTTATCCAATTTCAAAGGCCATATTTAGGTATAAAAGTTCAATTATGCTATTAGTGATTATATTTTATGAAAGTTATGGATTTATTCCTTATACTTTAATATGGTTATTTTTAATTATACTTTTTAAACTTTAAAATTTCAGTTCTCACCTAATGGTATCTATTAAATTCATTAAGTTAAGTTGTGTTATTTTTAAAATCGGACATGACAAACATATTATCATATGTGTAATGTTATGTCAACTTGTTATTTCCATATATTACTCACTAAAAATTCAGTTAATGGATTAACGGTTGTCATCTGTGTAAAAATTGAAATTTCAAAATTCGAAAAATACAAGAATTTAGAACGATCTGTTTGAAGAATATGGACTAAATCTATTAGTGTATGCATAATATAGGACCAGTAGTTGAATTTAACCACATAGATTTAACTGCGACTATTTGAGTCAGAACTAAAATTTCAAAATTTGAAAGAAAAGAGACTAAAATTGATCAATTCAAAAAATATAAGGACTAAATTTGATCAAATCAGAATACAGGGACTAAATCCATAATTTTTGTATAACGACTAATAATAGTAGAATTTAACACCCCAAAAAAAAAAAAAAAAAAAAATAACTCAATACCCTTCGTTCACGAACACAAGGCCTTGAAAAAAAAGAAAAAGAAAACAACACAACCATGAGTTTCCATCTTTCTGCAAACTGAGTTGTTGATGAAAGGAAACAGCAGTTGTAAAAAGTGTGGGCAAATCGCCCAACTGTAACCAAGCAACAAATAAGACTAAATTTCTTTTGACCCATCCCCAAATTCCCATTTCAACTTCATCAATAACAAGTCAATTCCTGGCCTTACACTTAACTGCGGTGAAAAAAAAATCAGCTTTTTATCTCAAATCAGGGCTTTGGGTCAGTTTCCTCTTCTTTCATTATCATCATTCATCATTTTTATGTATATATTCATTTGGGTTCTTCTAATTTTCGTGTTTTGCTGTTTATGATTTGATATTTTTGTTTTCCAATTAATTCAATGCTTCTATTGAGAGTTAGAAACTTGCTTGGAGTAGGGTTTCGGTTCTGGGTTCGAATGATTTTATGTTTTGGATTAAGAAACTTGTTTATGTTTTTTCACTAGAGGGTTCACATTAAACGAATTTATATCCAATCCCACCATTATAGAAAAGCTTAATATATGCATATATATGTGTGTGTTTGTGTGTGTATATAGCATAAAGGATGTTGAGGGTTGGGTATCCGGAAAGGGATCGTAGAGGCCGGAATTTGAATCCGGTTTTGGCTTAGTGTTACCTTCCGAAGGATGGTTGCATGAACTAACTGAACTAATATTCAGGGTTCAAAACTGGAATTTGAATCCTATACCTACTTAGTACTGCCTCTTAAGGATGAGTGCATGAACCGATTGAGCTAATCTTCGGGCTCAAAAGCTTTTTATTGTCGTCAATAAAATCTATATAGAAATTGGATATGAAATTTTCTGTTTCTGAAACCTATTATGTTTGTTTTCGGTCAATGAAAGATGGTGTAAAGAATATTAGCTCTAGCATATCCGAATTTATTCAGTTGACCTTATAAATCAACGCTTAAATTATTAGGTGAGGCCGGTGATTCGCTGCTTAAGCATTGATCAAATGTGTAGTAACAAAGAACTTGAATGAGGAGCTTAAACACATTTTGTTTCTTTGTGACTGGTACAGTGGGATTTTAGAGAGAAATGAGTGCCACAAGACACCGGGCCCTAGGGGGTGGGGTTAACCATGTATTGGATTATTTGAGACGAATGCAAGCGGAGAATCCTTCGTTCTTTTATGCAATTCAAGGTGATAATGACCACACCGGTGGAAGCATATTTTGGGCGGATGCAACATCAAGGATGAATTACGCTTACTTTGGGGATACTGTCGTATTTGACACAACATATAGGACCAATCGTTATAGGGTTCCGTTTGCCTCGTTTACTGGACTCAACCACCATGGGCAGCCGGTGTTGTTTGGTTGTGCTTTAATTCTCAATGACTCCGAGGCTTCATTTGCATGGCTATTCCAAACTTGGCTTCATGCAATGTCTGATCGTCGTCCCATCTCTATAACAACTGACCCTGATCGTCTCATACAGATGGCTGTCACACAGGTTCTTCCAGAAACACGCCTTCGATTCAATAGGTGGAGCATTTTCAAAGAAACCCAAGAGAAGCTGGCTCACATATACCAATCACAGCCTACATTCGAAATAGAATTTAAGAAATGCGTTAATGAGACTGAGACAATTAATGAGTTTGAATCATCATGGGTTTCGCTTCTGGAACGTTACTTTGTCATGGACAATGAATGGCTTCAGTCAATGTACAATGCTCGGCAACAGTGGGTCCCTGCTTATATGCGAGATACCTTCTTTGGGGACTTTTCTATAACCGAGAGAAACATAGGTTTAAACTCATTCTTTGAAGGGTTTGTGAATGCATCGACCACCATACAGATGTTGATTAAACAGTATGAGAAAGCCGTAGCAAGTTGGCACGAGAAAGAGTTAAAGTCTGATTATGACACCACCAACACTTCACCGGTTCTTAAGACACCATCTCCCATGGAAAAACAAGCTGCTAATCTCTATACGCGAAGAATATTCATGAAGTTCCAGGAGGAGCTAGTTGAGACCCTTGCTAATCCTGCCTCTAAAATCGATGACTCAGGAACTGTTGCAACATATCGGGTGGCCAAATTCGGGGAAGAGCACAAAGCGCACACTGTTAATTTCACTTCTTTTGAGATGAAAGCTAATTGCAGTTGCCAAATGTTTGAACATTCAGGGATCATATGCAGGCACATATTAGCAGTTTTCAGAGCGAAAAATGTTCTCACACTACCTTCACAATATGTACTAAAGCGATGGACGAGAAACGCCAAAATTGGAGACATGCAGGAGGAACATGCTACCGAATTGTCAAATAATTCCCGGGAATCCTTAACAGATCGGTACAATACTCTACGCCAAGAAGCTATTAAGTACGTTGAAGAAGGGGCGAAATCTATTCACGTTTACAATGTGGCAATGGATGCTTTACAAGAGGCACTGAAAAAGGTTAGTTCTGCAAAAAACCAAAGCCCTATATCTGCTGAAGATGGAGCACTGAGCAATGGACGTAATCAAGATTTGCATGCAGCTGGAGATACCGAGACAGTGGCATGTCAATCTGCGGTCAGTTTCTCCTACTTTATGTATATATTTGCTGGCATTTAGGGTTTGGACGGTTGATCGGTGTTTATTTATTCGGTCCTGTTCATGTATTGGTATGTTCATCGAGTCATATCAACAATACTCATCTGAGATTAACAACGGTACAGACATAACTCTAACTCAATGCTAACTTTTTTACACAACTGCCTCAATGATTCGGGTTAGTATGTATGTGTGTATTATCTAACTGACTGCAATCTTTTTCTATTAGAGAGGATCCCACCAGAGCGCCTTCTACTTCTATTAGGCCCTAAACTAAGATCAAAATCATTCTCGACAAACACATAAAAAGTGCATCCATATTTTTCATTTGGTCTGGGTACAGACCAAAGGTCTTGAATGATTGATCCAGCCGAACCACTCAAAAGATAAATAGGTATTTTTTATTTCTTCATGCTCGTTCCTAGCTCAAACCACCATTCCTACAAATAAGAATCCCATTGATTACATGATTTCTTCATATAGATAGATACAGGACATATGAAGCAATTACATGATCATTTTTATGATGTATATCTGACCCTTGTGTTCATTTATCTTAAGCACACTGATACATGTGTGTGCGTGGGAAATGAACAATCTCAGACGCATTACCGTCTTTGTTTTTTGTTGTATTTGTAATTGAAATCTATGTTATTTTCCTATCATTTTGTCAATCAGGATGAGAAGGAAAAGAAAATCCGGGAATTGACAACAGAGTTGGAGAGCATAAACCGGCGATGCGAAGTGTACAGAGCGAATCTGCTGGCTGTGTTGAGGGACATGGAAGAACAGAAGTTAAAGCTGTCTGTTAAAGTTCAAAATGCAAGGCTTAATTTGAGAGAGTGAAAGCAATGAGTAAAAAAGAAATGTTGTGAAAATGAGTCTTTGATAGCATTTGATTTTGGCATTCTTAGATGATTTGGCAAAGAATTAATGAATAGCTGGTTGGATTAATTTGCCAATGTAGTTCAAATTGTATTGAAAATATATTGTATTATATATTTTAGGGTAAGAACAGATTTCTAGGTTTTTTTTTTTAAATTAGAAGACTTAAATATCACAAATTAAATTTTTTATTTTATCATTTACTATATATTATATATGCAGTTGATTAAGTCGGTGTTAAGAGTCAACAACATTAATTCAAAATTGCTCAAATAATTTTTGAAGAGAGTATTAAATAATATTATAATAATGCTTTCTTAATTTTATATAAAAATCTTTTAATACAAAATAAAAATAAATTAAATGTCTAAGATTCAAACCTGTATTATATTTTAGATTGCATTTTAGTTCTTTTATTGAAAATTGAACAAATTAGTCAATGTATATTAGATAAGTGAGTAAACCAGACTCTTATAGAGCTTAGTGTTTATATATAAGATATAATAACAATTTTAATCATTAATCTTTACACATTCATTCAATTTGATCTCTATTTTTTTATTTGAAGTAAATTAAAAAATTTTAAAATTAAAAAGGCTAATTTTTTAAATTAATGAGGCATGGTAATAAAATTTTAAAAATTTCAATTAAGCGTTTTTAAAATTAAAAAAAATCATAAAAACTATAAACAAAAGTTATAAAAAATAAAAATATTGACCAACTAAAATATAATAGTTATTAAATTTTTTTAAAAAATTGACCCTTATTCTTTTTTTTAAAAGGGGTTAATCGATTTTTTTTTTAAATTGTTATTAAGGTCATTTTGATTCTTTAGCCTTATTAATTTAAAATTTTTCTAATTTACTTCCAATAAAAGAGTAGGGTTCAAATTGAATATCTGTTAAAAGTTGAGGACTAAATTTGTTATTATACATTATATGTAAACACTAAAACAAACGTTTAACAGTGCAATTTTAACGGATGAGTTGTTTTGCTCATTCATCTCATGTGGCTACCTATTTTTTAGTAAAATGGCTAGAATGCAATCTAGGGTATAGTAAAGGGGGCTACTGATTTTTGTTTCATGTAAAATAGGATGGTTAATAATGTAAAAGGTTTTTCAGTCAACGTAAAATTACCCCCTTATTCTCGTAAAATGTCTTACCAATTTTTTTCTGTAAGACATTTGTCAAACTGATAAAGCTCAGTTCACTGTAACACGCCCATTCCCGACCCGAGCAATGGGTCAAAGCACTAGGATGTTACATTCTCTACTACATTCTTCACGTATCAAATATTTTCTTATAAACTTTTATAACTTTTCGGTTTAGTTCCTTTTTGTAATAAAAGTTCAATATTCACTAATTAATCATATTAAATCAAGTTTTTTTTCTTGTTACACTTTAACCACATAATTTTTCTCAATATCTTACTTCACATATCAAATTTCTATGTATTTCATTTCTATTATTTCATCCACATATTTTCTCAAGTTTAACAATTTAGTCCTTATCATCGTAAAAATTCTATATTTTTTCATAATTTCACTTTTACAATACTTTATGCACATTTCAACATCACAGAATACATTCATTAAACTTTTATCATAATTTTCTTATTCACATATTAAATTGTTTCACACTTAAACTTTTGTATAATTTTCAATTTAGTCTATATTGCCATGTAATTTATTTTTCACCATATAAGCACTTTAATCAAATAATTCATTATAATATCTTATTTCACATAACAAATTTTCATGCATATAACTTCTACTGTTTCGATTATAAGTTTCACAAAGGTTACAATTTAATCTTTAACATCACTTTGTAATCAATTCACTAATTCATTTAAACTTTTTATCATAAATCTCAAATGCATGTTTGTTTCATTGAAAACAAATTTTATGAATATTTTCAGGAAATCTGCTAAACAACAGAAAATATTTTACCTAGACTCATCCAAACACGAGGAAATATTAACTTTTCTAGAAAATAAGTCCTTTTCTAGAAATTATTTTTTGGAAGTCATTTTTAGTGAAATAAATAGAGCCTTAGATTGGATTTTACCCCATTGGTATGTGAATGAAAGTTCAAAAAAAATTGTAGTTTGGTACATTTATTCTTCAATGTGTTACTTAAAGTATTTTCATTCCCAATTTGGTACATGTGGAATCATCTGTCAACTAATTTGCACCAAGAAAATGATTGTATGAAACAGGGATGTCACATCATCCTATATCCCTTACCAATCATTTAATGTCATTTCAACATTTTTTTTCATGTCATTGGCACATCATTTTGGTAATTCGTTTTAGAAAGATTTCCCCTTTCCCACGTGAACCAAACCCTCGAATATCCTATATCCACAAGTGAGCAATCTTCAAGCGTTTTATGAAAATCATTCATTCGTTTTTCCTCCCTTAGGACCCCTCCATTTTTTTCATCCCCATACAACATCTTATTAAAATCCCCACAAACAATCCAAGGTAAATTTTGGGCCTTTCCTAACTATTGCAACAAATTCCACGTTTCCTCTTTCTCTCAAGAATTAGGAGCCCCATAGAATCCTGTCAACCTCCATTCTAGGCCGTTATCATCCTCCTTGATACTGACATCTATGTGATTTTTCGAATAGCTCCCTAATTGAACTGACATTCCTAGCTTCTAAGCCAGACATAAGCCCCCTCGTGTACCATTTGCAGGAAACACAAGGCCATTCTGAAAACCACATCTACGGTAACATCTTTTCATCCTATCACTATTTAACTTAGTCTCCATAAGAAAGACCATCTGGGGACAAGCACTCTTCAACATATGTTGAAGTCTTCAAATAGTCTGTGGATTCTCCAAACCACAAACATTCTAGCTTAATAGTTTCATTGTGCTCGGTCGGCATGCCTTTTAGTAGCCGCCGATCCTTGTTGAAGAGAAGCTAAGTGTTGCTCCAAATTGGACATCCTCGAATTTGATCCCCCAGAAACGTCAGAGTCCCTGTTGTCAAATTTAGCCTTTTTACTTCATTCCCCATTCGAATTAAACTTTTCAAACTCATTTGCCTCATTTAAGCAATTTTTTCGTTTACCCATCACACATTCATTCAAGCCATGTTCTGTTATCACAACTTTAACAACCCGCTTCCAAACTATTCTTTTTTGTTTTTGATAATTATCCCCTATTAGGCAAGAAGGCCCACCCAAGCTACTTTCTTTTTCCAAAATAACCAATCTGGCATTCAAGATAAGACCATTATGATCTAAAATCTTACAATCAACTTCTTTGATAGGTGAAGCTAACAAATCAAACGAATTCCCAAAATTATGCCCCAATGCATTAGTTACCAAACTTGTTGGCATCTTCTTTGACTCCACATCCTTTTTCGACTGTTAACCAGTCATCGGAGATTGTTTAGCCGTCCTATCTTCACCATTAACCCCTTAGATCACCACCAGTATAAAAGCATTGTTTCATCGACCTTTTGGTAGAAAAGCCAAATTTCAGACTTCCTTTTCCTGTAACACCCTTACCCGTATCCGACACCAGAATAGGGAACGAGGCATTATCGGACTTATACACAAGCAATCACACAAAATCGAGACGTAAATTTCCATCCAAATTTAAAACTTTTCACATACATTCATATCGTCCTTAAAACGAGCCTACGAGGCCCAAAACATACATTGGAAGTTGTTCGAGACTAAACCGAGAACTCAGGGAAATTTTACAATACTTAGAAAATTTTTCACTAAAACAGGGGTCACACGCCTATGTGGCTTTGGAATACACCCGTGTGGTCACACACGCATGTGTTCCTTACTCGTGTAACTCTCTGTTTGTTACCCAAGAACAAATTAATGTCACACGGCCAAGGCACACGCCCGTATGCTTAGGCCCTGTGGTCGATTTAATTTTTATAACTTTTCATAAAATAAGTGCAGGCTTCACACGGCCAGGGCACACGTCCATGTTCAAGGCCGTATCGTCCACACGGCTGAAACACACGCCCGTGCCTCTGCCCGTGTGCTCGATATTGAGCATTCTGTTTGCAACAATTAAGGTGCAAGGGACACACGGCTGGAACACACGCCTATGGGACAAGCCGTGTGTCACACATGGCTTAGATACACACCCTTGTGTCTACCTGTGTAGAAAAAAATGAGGCTATTTAACAAGCCATTTTGTCATCCTTCCTTGCACAAACCTACACAACAAAACATAGCAACATTCTAAGCATATACATTCAACCAAATTAGCCACAAGCGAGACATCCACATATCATACACATACTACCATCTATTACATACAACCATCACATGCTTACCAACTCAAACCATACAAATTTCCACATCCATGAAAGACATCATCATATGCATATATACTTAAACCAATATTAGCCAATTTCAATGGCCATTTACAAAATAAATTATCAACCAACACAAGCCAACACATTTGGCCAAATTAATTATGACACATAACAAAAAGACCAAGTCCCTATACATGCCATAACTCAAAATGTTGAATTCATAGGTACCCAAAATAATAGGTTGATAGTGTGAATGGATCTCCGACAGTCTCCGATCCCCAAGCTTGCTTGGTGACACTATAAGACAAGGGAAAAAAAAGAGAGGAGTAAGCTATAGTAAGTTCCTATGTAAATAATAAACATCATAAACACACATTTAACATACAATTAACATGAAGTAAATTAACATAAATGTCATTATAAATCTCATAGTTAAACTTACTCAATCACAACCTTACCGATGGATTTATCACATATCGAGCTCATTAAGCATGAGTTTTATGTACATACCTGTACCAAGTTGCAACACACCATATTCTTCCACAACTTTAACATTTTCTTTAAGTTTCCCGTTGAACCACTTGGAATACTAAAGGATACTCGGGAATCTCGCACACACAATACCATACCAATGCTATATCCAAGACATGGTCTTGCATGGGATCTTGTATCGATGCCAATAACCCAGCTATGGCCTTACACGAAGTCTCATATCGATGCCATATCCCAGATATGGTTTACACATAATCTTAGTAACCCTAATGTCATGACATTTTTATCCTAACTATTCCTAAAGTTCAACCGGGATTTCTAACTTGTCAAACTTTGTCGATTACGTTCAAAGAGTAAATCACAATTCATACGATATTAAAGCAATTAAAGCATAAGTATTATAATGTATTATTTACATACGAACTTATCTCGATACAAAAATAGTAGAAATGGACCTAATCGTCAAATACTTTATTTTTCCCCCGATCTAGGTCCAAACCTCGTTTCTCTTGATCTATAATAGCAAATTTAACTCATTTATTATTCACATTACTCAATTCAGTCCAAAAATTAGATTATGGTAAAATTACATTTTTGCCCCTAAATTTTGACATATTTACATTTTGTCCCTAGGCTCGTAAAATGAAATCTATTCAATTTCTTCAAAACCCAAGCCTAGCCGAAATTCTTTCATGCTTATAACAGCCCACATTTTTCGTTTAATCACACTTTTACACACATTTTGAAATCTTTTTACAGATAGGTCTTTTCGACATTTTCATCAAAAATCACCTAGAATAAGTTGTTTATCTAACATTAGACTTGCATAATCTACCATTAGACATTAAAATACACAAATATCTAACATGGGTCAAACCCTATACCTCAATCATCTCTCAAATTAATGGTAGAAATAGATAGATCGAGTGATAACGACTTCAAAAATGTAAAGAGCATTAAAAACGGGGCAAGAACGGACTTACAATCAAGCTTGAAAGTGGCCAAACCCTAGCTATGGCTTCCCCTCTAATTTTCGGCACAAGAATGAAGAAGATGGACTAAATTTTGGCTTGATTTTTTGTTTTTAATTCATTTAATTACCAAATGACCAAAATGCCATTTTCCCAAAAACTAAAATTCTCTTACCTCATGTCTATTTTTGTCCAACTTAAATAAAAATGGTCTAATTACCATCTAAGGACCTTCAATTTAAAATTTCATAGCAATTAGACACCTCTAACATGTAGAACTCAACTTTTACACATTTTACAATTTAGTCCTTTTTGCTAAATTGAGTGTTCAAACGTCAAAATTTTCGAACGAAATTTTCACGAAATCATTTTATAAAACTCTAGACCATAAAGATATAATAAAAATAAATTTTTCTATGTCGAATTTGTGGTCCTGAAACCACTTTTCTGACTAGCCCCAAAAATGGGCTGTTACAACTCTCCCCCCTTTAGGGATTTTCATCCTCGAAAATCTTACCAAAAAATGGGTTCGGGTACTGTTTTCTCATAGCCTCCTCAGGTTCCCACATAGCCTCTTCGACCCTATGTCTTTGCCACAAAACTTTCACTAAGGCTATACTTTTATTTTTCAATTGTTTAACTTCCTGAGCTAAGATATTGATCGGTTTTTCACCATACGTCATATCCAGTCAAATCTCAATCTCTGATGAAGAAATCACATATGAAGGATCTGAACGATATCGTCACAACATCGACACATAAAACACATTATGAATTCTTTCCAACTCTGTCGGTAAAGCTAACCGATATGCCACTAGCCTTATTCTTTCAATAACTTCATACGGCCTAATGAAACGTGGACTCAACTTGCCTTTACGACCAAATCTCAAAATTTTCTTCCACGAAGATATTTTCAAAAACACTTTGTCACCGACCTGAAATTCGATCTCTTTTCTTTTCAAATCTACGTAAGACTTTTGTCAATCTGAAGCTGCTTTCAAGCAATCACAGATTACCTTTACTTTTTCTTCGATTTCTCTGACCAAATCAGTCCTGTAAATCTGTATCTCACTAAGCTCGGTCTAATATAAAGGTGTTCAGTACTTGCGACCGTACAATGCCTCATAAGGCGCCATCTTTATACTCGATTGAAAACTGTTGTTATAGGCAAATTCGACCAATGGTAGTGTAACAGCCTAATTTCAATAGTATCGGAACAGTGATTCGAGATCACTAAATCTGACGAAAAAGTTAGAAAACTTTGTTAATCGATAATTATAAGTTAAGTGTGATTTTAGAAATATTTTAAAATTAGTGAATTTTGTGAACTAAAAGAATTAATTAGAAAAATTGGGCCAAAAACGAGGTATTGAGACCTCGAATTCATAAAGTGAGCCATAAATATTTCTAAAAATATTTATGGAGTGTCATTAAGTTATTATTAAAGTTTAGTTGAGAAATTTTAACGTTTGGATATGTAATTAAATGAAAAGGACTAAATTGAAAAAGGTGTAAAAGTTTAATTATAGATTAAAGAAAAGTTGAAGGGACTAAAAGGAAATTATGCCATTCTCTATAGTTGATATGGAATACACATAAAAATATCAGAGAATTTTTATGATTAAAATATATATATGATTACTTAATAGATAAGAATATTATTATTTATTATATTATATTATTATATTATATTATATATAAATAGGAAAAAGAAACATAAGAAAAAGGGGAGAAATAGAACAGAATAGGAAAACGAAACAGAGAAGGAAAGAAGGAAGGAAATAAAAGAAAGAAGAAAGGGATAATTAAAAGTTTGAAGCTTGGAAGTTGATAGGTAAGTCAATTTAGCCCTTTTTACTTAATTTTGATGTTTTAGAAGCCCTGGAACAAGGTTTTGATGAAGCTAAGTTGTCATATTGAAAGTTTATGAGCTATCAAGTATAGTTTATGTTGAACAAAAATATGAATTAGGGACTTAATTGAATGAATTTCAAGTTAGAATTGAAAAATGGATTTAATTGAGAAGTAAGATTTAAGTTTTATGCTGTAGGGATTAAATTGAGGAAAATATGCTAAAAATTTAGTAGTTAAATTTGAGTTTGGATGGAATTTGAATAGAAAAGAAGTATGAATTAAGTTAGGAAAGTAAGTAAACTTAATTAGGATTAAATTGTAAAATGAGTTATAATAAATAGTTTTGGGATAGCAGCAGTAAGGTAACTTTGAAAAATCACCAAAAATGGTAGAAATTGAATTAGAAGTTGAGAGAGATATGAAATTAAATCTTATTGAGTCTATTTTCATATGAAAGAAATAGAGAAAGAAAAGAAATTCTGTATTTTGAGATATTTAGATTTTGGTAAGATTGGTTCAGAGTGATTTCGAGATCCCCTGTTCTGACTTGGAAAACTCATAAAAAATTGTATAAAAATAATTTGGGAACATAATTTATATGGTTAGATTCCTTAATGAGTCTAGTTTTATAATAAATAAACTATAACATATCTGAATTCTATATAAAAAGATAATTAATTTTTAGTGAAGAAGGGTCGGAACTGCCAGACAGCAGAACAGGGGTGACTTTAAAGAATAAACTGTACTAATTGGATAAATCAAAAATTCTGAAAATTTTATGGCAATAATATATGTGAGTCTAGTTTCAGGGAAAATTAACGGTTATTCATTTGGTGTTCTGTAGCTCTGGAAATAAATAATTTAGTGACTATAACTTAAATGGACAGTTTTGAATATACTTATGAGTAATTAATGAAATTATTGATAATGTTACTTATAGCATGTTATATACATTAAGGATGTGGAATGGAGAGGAGGAGGAGGAAAATATGTATGAATATTTAGGTAGTATGGCTAATTTGAAATGTTTTAGGCTCAGGGACTAAATTGAATAAAAGTAAAACTTTGTGATTAATTTTGTAAAAATGTGGAAATGACCAATTTGCATGAAATGGATTATTTTATTATTTAAAATTGCAAAATTGAATGAAATTATTAATTTAGATTAAGATCGACTGAAAAAAAAATCAATGAAAATAGAAAATTTCCAAAGTGCCCCTGAATTTTGATATTTCTGCAAATTTAGCCAGGTAAGTTCGTGTAACTTAATTATGTGATATAAGGGAATATAAGTTGATTGTACATGAAATATTGATATGATGAATTAACTGTTTTATATTTATGAAGAAACGGCAAGTGAATGATATTTTTCATGATATGTAAATATGTGATTATCTTTAATATGTTAATACAAGATAATTAAGTATGTTGAGATGAGTAATAAATTTATGTAAGAAATGACGAGAAAAATAAATATGTTTAAGGGACAATGTGTTTGATTTTGATTGGTTTCAAATATAAATGCTAAATGAAATAAAATGTCTGATAAAAAAATTTGTAATTCCGGTAATGCCTCGTACCCTATTCAGGCGTCGAATACGGGTAAGGGGTGTTACAGGTAGATATTTTTTCCAACTACCCTCGAATTCTATAACACAACATCGAAGCATATCTTCAAGAATTTGAATTACTCTTTCAGGCTGGCCATCGGTTTGTGGATGAAAAGCGGTACTAAAGTTCAGCTTCGTACCCAAAGCTTCTTACAACTTCTTCCAAAACCGTGAAGTAAATCTCGAATTTCTATCCGAAATAATAGAAATAGGTACCCCGTGCAATCTCACAATATCAGCAATGTATAGTTTAGCTAGCTTATCAAGTGAATAATCAGTACGTATCGGTATAAAATGAGCCGATTTCGTCAATCTATCAATCGTAACCCATACGGCATCTTTCCTTTTTGGACTCTAAGGCAAACCCGTTACGAAATCCATTGTAATCCTATCCCATTTCCACTTGGGTATCATTATTGGCTGAAGTAAACCCAAAGGCACGTGGTGTTCGGCCTTCACTTGTTGACAAATCAAACATCTCGAAACAAACTCTGAAATATCTCGTTTCATACCAGACTACTAATACAATTTCTTCAAATCATTATACATTTTTGTACAACCTGAATGCACAGCTAAACAACCATTATGTGCTTCATGAAGAATTTTCTGAATAAGTTCATCATTTTTCGGTACACAAATTCTACCTCGAAACATCAAACAATCATCAGATTCAATATGAAAATCTGAATCATTACCCGATTCACAATGAACTCTCTTGGCTTGCAAATCACTGTCACATTTCTGAGCTTCACAAATTTGTTGAAGAAAAAACGGTCTAGCCCTCAACTTGGCTAGAATCAAACCATTTTCAGAAAAATTCAACCGTTTCATCACCCTCAAAGCAAACAAAGACTTTCTACTCAACGCATCTGCAACTACATTTGCCTTACCTGGGTGATAGTCAATCACTAGTGCATAATCCTTCAGTAACTCGAGCCATCTTCGTTGCCGCAAGTTTAAATCTTTCTGAGTCATCAAGTATTTTAAACTCTTATGATCGAAAAAGACACAACATTTCTCACCGTACAAATGGTGTCTCCAAATTTTCAGAGCAAACACAATAGCGGCTAATTCCAAATCATGCGTCAAATAATTCTTCTCGTGCGGTTTCAACTGTCTCGAAGCATAAGCTATCACTTTGCCCTCTTACATCAACACACATCCTAATCCATTCAGTGACGCATCACTATAAATCACAAACTCTTTTCCCAGTTTAGGTTGCACTAAAATCGATGCCTTAGTCAACAATGCCTTCAACTTCTCAAAACTTTGTTGACATTTTTTGGACCATTCAAATTTAACATTTTTTTTTTTGCAACAGCTTGGTCATAGGAGTAGCAATAATCGAAAATCCTTTAATGAAACGTCGGTAATAACCGGATAAGCCCAAAAATCTTCTGACTTCGGATACATTCATTGGCAGTTTCCAATCAACAATTGCCGAAATCTTACTGGATCAACCCGAATACCATCACTTGAGACGATATGTCCCAAAAATTCGACTTCTCGAAGCCAAAACTCACTTTTACTAAATTTAGCAAACAATTTCTTATCTCTTAAAGTCTGCAATATAGTTCTCAAGTGCTCGACATGCTCGGACTCATCTCGAGAACAAATTAGAATATTATCAATAAACACAACCACAAATTTGTCCAAATACGATCAGAAAATTCTATTCATCAAGTACATAAAAACAGCAGGTGCATTTGTTAATCCAAAAGGCATAACAAGGATTTCATAGTGTGCAAGGATTTCATAGTGTCCATACATTATTCTGAAAGCGGTTTTCGGCACATCCGACTTTTTAACTCTCAACTGGTAGTAGCCAAATCTCAAATCAATCTTCGAGAATATCGCTGCTCCTTTCAACTGATCAAACAAGTCACCTATCCTCGATAAGGGATACTTATTCTTTATAGTCACCTTGTTGAGCTGTCAATAATCGATACAAAGTCTTATAGATCTGTCTTTCTTCTTTACAAATAACACTAGAACGCCTTAGGGAGAGTAACTCGATCTCGCAAAACCCTTATCTGTCAATTCTTGCAACTGAGCTTTCAATTCCTTCAATTCAGTCGGAGCCGTTCTATACGGATCAATAGATATCGGCAGGTTCTTGGTATTAAGTCAATACCGAACTCGACTTCTCTAACCGGTGGTAACCTATGTAACTCTTCCGGGAACACATCCAGATATTCACAAACTATCGGTACTGATTCAATTTTCAATTCAAACTCTTTTTGTATTCAACACATAAGCAAGATAAGCTTCACAACCTTTCCTTACATATCTTTGGGCAGACATCGAAGAAATCACAACAAGTAACTCACCCGACTCATCTGAATCAATCCAAAGAATTTTACCATTTTCACATTTCAGTTCAATAATCTTTCTTTTATAGTTTATTACGGCATCATGCAGTGTCAACCAATCCATACCCAAAATAACATCGAATTCATCAAATGACAACAACATTAAATCAGCCGGAAAACAGTATCCTCGAATCATTAAGGGACAATTCTTGTAAACCCTATCAACTAATACATGTTTACCTAAGTGGTTTGACACTCTAATCACAAACTCGGTAAACTCAATAGGCAAGCTCTTACTAGCTACCAATTTCACACAAACATAAGAATGAGTCGATCCAAGGTCAATCAATGCAACTACATTAGTATTATAGAGAGAAAAAGTACTAGTGATAACATCAGAAGAGGTCATTTCTTCGCGAGCACGGATGGCATAGGCTCTAGCAGGTGCTTGAGCTTCGGATCTCACAGTTGTATCTTTCGTCACACCTTTACTACTAGCTCCATTTTTGGTATTTCTCGGTGGCCTACCCCTATTAGTAGTATTACTCGGCCTCGCACTCTGAAATTTTTCTTTCTCGGCCATTTCAGGACAATCTCGGATAAAATGCTTTTGAGAACCATATTTAGAACAAGCCCGGTCATTCATTCTACACTCGCCGGGATGTCTTCTTTTGTAATGCTGACATTCAGGTCTGCTGGACCTTACATTACCTACATGGAAGTAGCTTGAGATTTAAAACTCGAATATTGCTTCCCACGATCTTTGTGTAAATACCCCGCTAAAACATTCGAACGGGAGTACATTTTTTTATATTTCTTTGACTGATATGGAAATGACTTACTCATCGGTCTCTTTCTCGGATCTCTAGCTTTAAGATTAGCTTTCCTCTTCTCTTCGTTCAACTCTTCGGACTTACAAGCCCGTTCGACCAATACCACAAATTCTTTCAACTCTAAGATCCCAACTAACACATGAATATCTTCATTCAATCCATCCTCAAATCTTTTACACATGATAGCCTCGGTAGAAACACACTCTCGAGCATATTTACTAAGTCTGACAAATTCCCGCTCATACTCTGTCACTGTCATACGACCCTGTTTCAGCTCAAAAAATTTCTTATGTTTCTGATCAATGAACCGTTGACTAATATATTTCTTTCGGAACTCCTCTTGAAAGAATTCCCATGTAACCCTCTCTCTTGGTACCACCGATACTAGCGTATTCCACCAGTGATATGCAGAATCTCTTAGAAGCGAGATGGCACACTTTAAACACTCATCCGGTGTGTAGGACAACTCATCAAATACCCTGATGGAGTTTTCAAGCTAAAACTCAGCTCTCTTGGGATCATCATCTACATTAGCTCTAAAATTCTCAGCCCCATGCTTTCGAATCTTATCAACCGGGGGATTGTTCATTCTTACAAATTCCATACCTTGTGGAACTATGGGAACCGTTAAAAGAATAGGTGGGGGTAGAGAAGGTTGGGCATTCGGATTTGTTCGAACAAATTTTGTATACCACTCATTCATCATATGGAGAAAGGCTTCTCCATCCTCTTCTCTTTGACTAACCGTAGGAGGTCTACTATCAGACGGCACTGCCTCTTGAGCGGGAGCCGGTGCATTGCTTTCAACATCATCAGCCTCAGCTCGATTGAGACCCATTTACTATATGAAAACACAATTTAAAAGTGTCAAGAGTCATCACACAATCACAGTTCATTTATTGCATGTATAGCTAGACTCTTACACACGCTACGTTAGTTCGAGAATAGACTAAATCGTAGCTTTGATACCACTAAATGTAACACCCCTTACCCATATCCGACGCTGAAATAGGGTACGAGGCATTACCAGACTTATACACAAGCAATCACACAAAATCGAGATGTAAATTTCCATCCAACTTTAAAACTTTTCACATACATTCATATCGTCCCTAAAACGAGCCTATGAGGCCCAAAACATATATTGGAAGTTGTTCAGGACTAAACCGAGAACTTAGGGAAATTTTACAATACTTAAATTTTTTTCACTAAAACAGAAGTCACACGCCCATGTGGCTTTGGGACACACCCGTGTGGGCAGGCCGTGTGGTCACGCACGCCCGTGTCCCTAACCTGTGTAACTCTCTGTTTGTCACCCAAGAACAAATTGAGGCCACACGGCTAAGGCACACGCCCGTATACTTAGGCCATGTGGTCGATTTAATTTTCATAAAATTTCATAAAATAGGTGCAGACTTCACACGGCTAGGGCACACGTTCGTGTTCAATGTCGTGTCATCCACACAGTTGAGACATACGCCCGTGTCTCTGCCCGTGTGCTCGATACTGATCATTTTGTTTTGCAACAATTAAGATGCAGGAGATACATGGTCGGAACACACACCTATGGGACAAGCCGTGTGTAACACATGGCCTAGACACACGCCCGTGTGTCTGCCCGTATAGAAAAAAGTAAGGCTATTTACCAAGCCATTTTGTCACCCTTCCATGCACAAACCTACACAACAAAACATAGCAACATTTTAAGCATATACATTCAACCAAATCAGCCACAAGCGAGACATCCACATATCATTCACATACTACCATCTATTACATACAACCATCACATGCTTATCAACTCAAACCATACAAATTTCCACATCCATGAAAGACATCATCATATGCATATATACTTAAACCAATATTAGCCAATTTCAATGGCCATTTACAAAATAAATTATCAACCAACATAAGCTAACATATTTGGCCAAGTCAATTATGACATATAACAAAAAGACCAAGTCCCTATACATGCCATAACTCAAAATATTGAATTCATAGGTACCCAAAATAATAGGTTGATAGTGTGAATGGATCTTCAACAGTTTCCGATCCCTAAACTGGCTTGGTGACACTATAATACAAGGGAAAAAAAGAGAGGAGTAAGCTATAAAGCTTAGTAAGTTCCTGTGCAAATAATAAGCATCATAAACACACATTTAATATACAATTAACATGAAGTAAATTAACATAAATGTCATTATAAATCTCATAGTCAAACTTACTCAATCGCAACCTTACCAATGGATTCATCACATATCGAGTTCATTAAGCATGAGTTTTATGTACATACTTGTACCAACTTGTAACACACCATAGTCTTTCACAACTTTAACATTTCCGTTAAGTTTCCCATTGAACCACTTGGAATACTAAAAGATACTCGGGAATCTCGCACACACAATACCATACCAATGCTATATCCCAGACATGGTCTTACATGGGATCTCGTATCGATGCCAGTAGCCCAGCTATGGCCTTACACGAAGTCTCATATCGATGCCGTATCCCAGATATGGTCTTACACGTAATCTTAGTAAGCCTAATGTCATGACATTTTTATCCTAACTATTCCTAAGGTTCAACCGGGATTTCTAGCTTGTCAAACTTTGTCGATTACGTTCAAAGAGTAAATCACAATTCATACGATATTAAAGCAATTAAAGCATAAATATTATAATGTATTATTTACATACGAACTTACCTCGTTACAAAAATAGTAGAAATGAACCTAATTGTCAAACACTTTGTTTTTCCCCCGATTTAGGTCCGAACCTCGTTTCTCTTGATCTATAATAGCAACTTTAACTCATTTATTATTTCACATTACTCAATTTAGTCCAAAAATCATATTATGGTAAAATTACATTTTTTCCCCTAAACTTTGACATATTTACATTTTGGTCCCTAGGCTCGTAAAAAGAAATCTATTCAATTTTTTCAAAACCCAAGCATAGATGAACCTCTTTCATGCTTATAACAGCCCACATTTTTCATTTAATCACACTTTTACACACATTTTGAAATCTTTTTACAAATAGGTCCTTTTGACATTTTCATCAAAAATCATATAGAAAAAGTTGTTTATCTAGCATTAGACTTGCATAATCTACCATTAGATATTAAAATACACAAATTTCTAACATGGTTCAAACCCTAGACCTTAATCATCTCTCAAATTAATGGCAGAAATAGATAGATCGAGTGATAACGACTTCAAAAATATAAAGAGCATTAAAAACAGGGCAAGAACGGACTTACAATCAAGCTTGAAAGTGGCCAAACCCTAGCTATGGCTTCCCCTCTAATTTTCGGCACAAGCATGAAGAAGATGGACTAAATTTTGGCTTAATTTTTGGTTTTTAATTCATTTAATTACCAAATTACCAAAATACCCTTTTCCCAAAACACTAAAATTCTCTTACCTCATGTCTATTTTTGTATAAATTAAAGTAAAATGGTTTAATTACCATCAAGGATCTTCAATTTAAAATTTCATAGCAATTAGACACCTCTAACATATAGAACTCAACTTTTACACGTTTTACAATTTAGTCCTTTTTGCTAAATTGAGTGTTCAAACGTTAAAATTTTCGAATGAAATTTTCACGAATTCATTCCTTAAAATTGTAGACCATAAAGATATAATAAAACAATTTTTTTCTATGTCAGATTTGTGGTCCCAAAACCACTGTTTCGACTAGCCCCAGAATCGGGTTGTTACATTTCCTAATAGATTGGGTTCGGCTTTAAGCGTCAATGAGTAAGGATGATCATCCTCCACCTTATCTCTCTCATCAGTGGGTATTGTGTAACACCCTCTACCCGTATTCGTTGTCAGAATAAGGTATGAGGCATTACCGGAGTTTACAATTTTTTTTTTTTGAAACCGAAACCATTCTAATTCAATATATTTTCAAAATAAAATTCATGCATATTTATAAGATAAATTCAACACATAAGCCATATCAATGGCTGACCTTATACTCATTCATGTTAACATTTATTTTATTAGCTTATACATGCCATTGATTTCCAAAATAAAGTTTCTTAAAATACCAAAATCTTGGGGTTGATAGTGTGATGAGTCTCCCACCGATCTGACCTCCGAGCTCTTAATACTACAAAACAAGGGAAAGGAAAACAGAGTAAGCACTTTGTGCTTAGTAAGCCCATGCAACAAGAATTATACTTACCTAATATTTTCAATATAATGCATTAAACATTCATATAACCATTCAATGCACTATTATCCTAACAATCACAAACTCAACATTCAAGTTAGTCCATTAATTTCCATATATCAATAATATACACACCATGATTGATGAGCTCATCAATACCGTGATCTCCATTTCCTTGTTATTCTTTTTCGATATTTATCCCATTGAATTTCTTGGAATTTTCGATGGATTTTCATAGGTACACTTTAGTGTACAAACCGGTCCATCAATTCATATTCATGTGCGCACATTTCCATTTTGAGAGCACACTCGCGAACCTCATCCTTACAATGGGATTACGATCCGAGCTAAATCTGTAATATAAACTCATAAAGTATTGTCGGGATTACCACCAAAGCTAAATCCTCGCAACGACAATTACTCTAATGAGCTTGGATCCGAATTACCAGTCCAGGCTAAATTGCACCTAATTCGGATTACCCGTCCAAGCTAAATCCATTTTCCACATATTCTTCGGGAGGGCTATGTCAAGATAGGATCACCCGTCGGGCTAGATCCTTTTTACCGTCAATTCCTTTCGAGATCCATCGAATTTTCCTTTCATTCAACCGGGATTTCTTCCCCTTTTTATCAAATATACCAACGTATCATCAATTTTCATACAATGAGCATTCAAATTATATTCACATCAATAACATACATTTCAAACATTTAAGAATATAATTCAAGTTACATGAACTTACCTTGATACTAGTTCGTTTACAAAATCTACTAATCTGGGACTTTTTCCTTTCCTCGATCTAGCTTCGTATTTGAGTTTTCCGGATCTAAATAAATAAATTCAATCATCAATTCAATACATTTCATGTTCACATGTAGCATTTTCTATAATTCTATTATTATTTTTAGTTTGTTCAAATCTGTCTACTTGAGTCATAGTCACTAAATTATTTATTTCTCGAACTAAAGAACTCCAAATGAAGAACCGTTAATTTTCCCTGAAACTAGACTCACATATATTCTTCCCATAAAAGTTTCAGAATTTTTGGTTTAGCCAATAAGTACAGTTTATTCTTTAAAGTCACCCCTGTTCTGCTATCTAGCAGTTCTGACCCTTCTTCACTAAACATTAATTATCTCCTCATACAGAATTCGGATGATGTTCTTGTTTATTTTTATTGAAAATAGATTCATTCAGG
Source organism: Gossypium bickii (assembly GCA_025503065.1). Taxonomy (NCBI): domain Eukaryota; kingdom Viridiplantae; phylum Streptophyta; class Magnoliopsida; order Malvales; family Malvaceae; genus Gossypium; species Gossypium bickii. The sequence continues at coordinate 111,565,354 of CP106717.1, forward strand.
ATTCCAAATATATAAATTTAAGCCCCTAATTATTTTTCTTCAATTTTTGATGATCTTATAAATTCAAAACAGAGGAACCCGAATTCATTTTGAACCAGTCTTACAAAATTCTAAATATCTCCAAATACAGAACTTCTTTTCTTTCCTTGTTTCTTTCATATGAAAATAGACTAAATAAGCTTTAATTTCATATCTCACTCAACTTATAATTCCACTTCTACGAGTTTTGGTGAATTTTCAAACTTACTCTACTGCTGCTGTCCCAAAACTGTTTTCTTATAGCCTGTTTTGCAATTAAGTCCTTTATCCAATTCTAACTTCAAATTCTTTCAATTAAACCACTAATTCATCATTTTATTCATCATATGCTATATTCAAAAACTCTAAAACTTCAAAAACTTCAACTTAAATTTGTTCTAAAACTTATAAAGCATCAGAATTAAAAGAAAATGACTAAATTAACTTACCAAATTAAACTCCAAGCTTTAAAAACTCTATTCTTCCTTTTTCTTTCTTTCTCCCTATTTCTTCTCTGTTTCGTCTTTACTCTCTGTTTCTTTTCTGTTCTTTCTTTTACTTTCTCTTTATAATATATATAATAACAATATAATATAATATATTAAAATATCTTTATTATATAATAATATAATAATATATATTAACATAAAAATCTCAGATTTTCTTCACAATAAACCGCCTCAACTAGACAAAATGGCTTAATTGCCATTTTGGTCCTTTATACTTTCTTTTAATCTATAATTAAACTTTTACACCTTTTTCAATTTAATCCTTTCCATTTAATTTCCTACCCAAACGTTAAAATTTTCTAACGAAAGTTTAATACCACATTACTAACATTTTATAAATATTTATAAAAATATTTCCTATCATATAAATATTCATGCAAATATATTGAAATAAATTTCTATTTAAATCAGATTTATGGTTGCGAAACCATTATTCCGATAACCTTGAATTTAGGCCATTACATATTGCATCACCTTCCTTAACCCTTTTGACCCATTCAACCACACCCAAAGCATAAATTCGACAAAATTTCATATTTCAAAGAAAGCCATACTTTTTTCTTGACATCGAGTTGATATGAATATTCCTCTTCTTAATAGTTTTTGCGCATCTAGTTGAACTCGTAATTGGCAAAACTCTCCTTTAACTTCAGATCTAATCATTCCTCCAAAAGTCGACCCAATAGCATGCATAAGATCTTTCTTATCACATTTTGGCGAACATAGACCAATCTTAAGCCAAAATAGAGAAAAAATAAGACGGATCTTACTCCTCTCGATAGGTTCTACCAGCTAATCAAAGATTATTAGTTGCCTTCTAAATAACCAAGGCCATCCTTCCATGATAATTTCCATATCATCTTCATTCTCAAGTGAGATCAGGAATAAATTTTGCCCTGCCACTTTAATATCAAACTTCTTTTTTATCTTCCATATAGTCTTGAGTTGTGCCCAAAAACTATCGGGATTATATGATTTCTTCGTCCAAATAGAGCATAGCAATGCCGCCTTATCACTCGGGATGACCAACGAACTTTTTACAGATAATTGGACAAATTCTTCTTCTAGGAGAGAAATCTCATCCCTCCTCATTCTATAAAAAATCACCACTCTCTTTCAACCCAACCCAACCACTCTCTTTCTTTGCGACACTAGCTAAAAGAGAGCACTCTTGACTATTTGAATTATTCTTGACTAATTTCCTTTTTATTCTTGATATAACTTAAAGAAAACATTTTTTTCTTTGTATTTTCCATTGCCGCCCGATCTTCTCTCCGTCCCCTCCTCCCTCATTAGTATTGTCTCACTTCCCATTTCGTTCTTCTTTCCTTTTGTTTCCCGTGAAGCTTCAAAGGCTAGAACTTTCCTTGGTGACCATGATGTTGCTTTGGGTGGTTCGTTCCTTATCTTTTCTTGTCGATAGAATCGAAGTGGCAGTAACGGCGGATGCCATCTTTGATTTCTTGTTGGGCATGTCGACAATGGCTGAATTCTCGATGTTGTTCTAGTGTCAACGAGCTAAATTTTTAGTCTAGAAACCGCGTGGTCTTAGGCAATTTCTGAGGTGAAAAACAAGAAAGAAGTTTAGAATTCTCAATTCACAAGAGTTAGGCTTACTTAAACATATTTAAGCGAAGGAATTGTCTAAGCCCACACGATTTGCAAGACGAAAGATATCAATCTCCGTCGGCGGTTGGTGGCCAAGCTCGTTGTGTAATTAGGATAAGGGTTTGGAAAGAAAAGAGCAATTTCAGCGGCATCACTTCCAACTTTCAGTGAAAGAAAGCAAAAGCTGGAACTAAGCACCAAGAAGAAAAAAACTTCTCATCGATTCATGAAAGAAAATGATTTTAACCATGTCCTATGCTTGTACTTTAGTGAAAACTGAAATACATTACTTTTATTTTAGGGAAAATTAAAAATAAGTCAGATTGGGTCTGTTCATAATAGCTTGATTATAGTATTTGGTTTGTAATTAAGGAATTTTGGTAATGATTACCGAATAACTTAGTGGATGAAGCTTTGAGTGCTTGAGCATGGAGAATTTGCTTAGGTCTTCTTCCCTATTACACAAAAGGTCATATTTTTTGCAAGCATTTCCTTTGTAGTCGGAAAATAACCTCACCGGAATCTTGAAATGGCCGCCAGACTTTGAGATTTCTTATGAAAAATTATGAATTTTCTGATGGAAACTAGAAATTTCCAATCACTGAGTTTATGTTTAGGAGAACAAAGAAAATGAAAGAAAGGGAAAAGGAGATAAAAAGGAAAATAGAAACAGAAATGAAGGGAAAATAAAATAAAATAAAATGAAATAATGGAAAATTTTAAAAATTATATATTTTTAAAATATAAAACCATTTGTCTATTGCAGATTCGTCATCTAGTGCCACATCATTTTCCGGGACGATTTGGGTTAAACTAGTGTATGGAACTATTCAATCAAACTAGTACAATTACATATGTGAAATTCTAATTGTAGTTCAAATGTATATTTAAAACCTTATTTATGATTTAATTATATGCATTTAAAGAAACAAATATATATTAATATATTAATATATTTTTATATTTGATAAATATAATTATTTATGTATGCAATATATAAATATAAAATGATGTTATATCAATAATTGTGTTAATAATTTATAAGAATTGAATCAAATTAAAATTATATATATAAAATTATACAAAATTAAAATTATGTATAAAATTATATATTAAACTATAATTCGTATATAATTTTAAGATTTCATTTTTTTAAATTACTGGATAATTTTCCCCATAGCAGGCAACACTCTTACCAAATTCAGAAAAATAATAAAAAATTCAACACCTGTCAAATGTGCCATTAATTGACATTCATTAATTTTATTTGATAATTTTAGTATAATCTGATTTTGAAAATTAAAACATACCAAATATAATTAGCTACACAAATTTTGTAGATTTTCTTTAACGTCCTTATCATATTTGTTTTTTTATAAAATACCTAAAATTACTTATAACTCTTCCCGAATTCTTAACTAAGAGGATAATGCATTTCAGTACATTTGAACTCACGTTCTCATGCATTGACAATAATACCGATGCCAATTGAGCTAAAATTCAACCGACACATATGGTCATTGTATTTGATATTAATAGATAAATAAGTAATGAAATGGATCTCCCAATTTAGTAATAGTATAGATAAATATGAAATAATGAATTTTGGGTTTAATTTCGTTAGATGTATTCAAATTATGAGATAAATTTTCAATTGGTTCATAAATTCAAATGTTTTAATTAAATCCTCAAAATAAAATTATTGCTCTAATTTGATCTTTTAAATAGTCTAGTTGTAAGTACTGATGTTAAATGTCAATTTGAATAGACCGTGATTCTATTTTTCTAAATAAGTACTAATAAACATTTTAAAATACTTTAATCTACTGTTTAACGTCAATGCTGATAGCTAAACTGATATGATAAGCTTAACTGGAACCATACTTTAAAACGATTCAATCGAAACATTTTTAAACTTTATGAATTAATTTAAAATTTAATTAATAATATTTAGTACAAAAAACCCTAATTATTTGAATTTAGAATATATTTGGCTTATTATATAGAAAATCTTGTAAAATAATTTAATAATCAATTAAGCCCTCAAACGAAAACAACACTCAATCGAACCTTCAATCGAGAATAAGCAATTAACTAAACCCTCAAAAAAACCAATTTCTCATGTAAGCCCCTGACGTTTGTTAATTTCGAGCCGTGGCAAAATTTAGTATTTTTTTTTTTTAAATGCGTGAAAATTGACTTTTCGAGAGATTAATTAATTTCTTATTTTCGATTAATAACTCAATTGAGTACTACTTTCTATCGAGGATCAATCGATTATTGAATTATTTTATCGAGTCTTCTTTATAGAATAAGGACAAGACATGTTTTTTAAGAAAAAACTTTGCACATAAATGGGCTTCATATGTTGTTGGAAATGGGCTAAAGCCCATTAAGACTTTGAAGGGTCAATTTCATTCAGATGGTTTGGTTTTAGATAAAATTTTACCCAAAAAAAAAAAAAAAAGTAAACAACACCGCTCCATCCCTTCAACAGTAGTTCTATTTTTTAATTAGGTCAACAGTTCAATTATCCCCCCTCTTGTATCTTCTCTTTCTTTTTTTTTTTTTTTTTTCAAATTCAAAACCCAGCTCCAGGCCAAGCCAAGGGTTTAACCTGCAGTTGGGTCTTTAAGGTTGCTCCTTGGAATAAAGACAGTAAGTTTTCTTTTTTTTTTTTTTTGGGTCTGTTTAGGGTTCATTAATGCCATAAATCCCTCTTGAGTTTATGTTTTTTAGACTTTTTTTTTTCATTTTTTTTTGCAGGGCTCAAAATAAAAACCCTCTTTTTTTTTTTTTTTTTTTTTTTTTTTTACCTAGAAAGCAGGGATGGATGTAAGTATAAGCAAAGTTTTTTTTTTTTTTTAGGTGGTAATATAAATGAGTTAAAAAAAAAGGAGTGATATTTTTTGAGGGTGTTGTTTTGGTTTTTTTATTTAATCTCGCTTTCATTGTCTTTCTGTTTGAAGAAAAGTGTTTGGGTTTATGGATTTTTCTTATCTTTTCTCCATTTTTGGATTTTAGGAACCTGAGAAGGTGATTGGTGGTGTTAGTGAGGCTGAAATGGATGGTTCAAAACCAGTTATGGAAGAAACAGAAACTGAGGGTCAAGTCCCAATGGAGGCCGAGACTGGAGCTGGTGAAGTTAAAGACCAAGTTCAAGTTGAAGAAGATGTGAGATTGGAGGCTGATCAGCTGGTTGGTGACAACCCAGATTCAGTAGCACAACAAGCCATTGAAGATACTAGCAAAGCTCTCATTGTTGTTGGTGCTCAAAATGAAGAAAAAATGAAGCCTGAAGAGAGTGTTGGTGTTGAAGACAAATCTTTAGCTGAAACTGATACCAAGATGGGAGTTGTTGACCATGACGATGAGGGTGGTGACGGTGGTGGTTGTGGCCCCATTCATTCACATGATAATGGTCTTTATGGAAGCCCCAACTCTGACATGAAACCCCAAGATGATGACCATGGCATTGACTATGGGGAACAGTTAAAGGACTTGTCTACTGAAAGGGAAATGAATATGCAATTAGCAACTGAACTTGGTGATAAAAACCCTAATCTATGCTTTGATAACTCAGGGTCAGACACTGAGGAAGAACAAGCAGCTTTTGTGAAGGAGGTTGAAGCCTTTTACAAGGAGAAGAACCTGGAATTCAAGCACCCTAAGTTTTACAAGGAGGATCTAAATTTACTTAAGTAAGCCTTTCAAAGTTCTCATGTTAATTGCAAACATGATTCGTTCTTATTCAAAAACGAAACCTTTTTGGTATAATATAACCTTTCTGTAATTTTTTTACAGGTTATGGAGAGCTGTCATTAAATTAGGTGGCTATGAACAGGTTTGCCTTCAATAGGATAGGATAGGATATGAATCTTTTAATTTTCTGATCTTTTTGTTAATATGTGGTATTTGCATGACATTGAATTGTAGTTACTCGGGTTCACGCAATTGGAAATATATGATTTGTTTAGTTGCTTTGTTTATTTATGATAATCGAGGAAATTAATACATTTACGGTTAAGAATAAGACAGAGTTATTGACTTGCCTTTTTAACCGTGCTGTGGGCCTTTTTAGGTGACCTCATGCAAATTGTGGAGGCAAGTGGGCGAATCATTTAACCCTCCGAAGTAAGGATGATATCTACTTTCTTGTCGATATCTGTCTTCTAGCTTACAGAGCAATTTCCGTAACTTAACTGCAGGAAGCCTACATCTTCCTCCTATTGAAACTAACTCGTCCAATTTGTTAATGATGTACCTTTATTATGAATAAATTACGTTAATGATGCTCCTTTTATCGTTTGTTCCTTTGGCATAGGACTTGTACTACTGTATCGTGGACGTTCCGTATTTTTTATGAGAAGGTTTTGCTCTGCCTGATGATTTCTTTTCAATTTGAAAACACATACCATGTTATTTAAGGCCACAATCCCGAGTCCTTCCTCTGTCAGCTCTAGTTTTTGTTTTTCTTTTATTTGTTAATTTAAAATGTGGTTCTCTTGTAATTTGGTTCCATCGATTAGGCACTGCTCGAGTATGAAAAGCATAAAATACACGGTGGCATGCTCCCTCATGCGGATACTTCATTTGTTGAGCCTAATGGAGTTGAAGCTCAGGTAAATATGCTTGCCAGTCAACTTCAACATGAATGTTGTTTGTTGTAGCCATGTCTTATGTTTATCCCATTTTCTTTCATGTAATTTTTATGTCTTCCTGCAATGAACTAGTGAGATTTTGGCTATTACATATGCAAGTGTTGTCTTGTTTTCAATCGATAACAACTTACTAGGACATTGTAAATCTTGTAATCAAAATGCTGTAATTAAAATAACCGTTAGTGCCTAAGTTGGTAAGAGAAAGGAATCGAGTAGGTTGATCTTCCCTAAAAGGTATGCTTTAATTTTCTCTGTAACACTATATGTAATTATACTTGCGTGTTAGTTTTTGAGACAGCTACGTTGATTTGTACGATGATATGATAGACAATTATTGTTTTGCACAACATGACAAATTAGATGTTTGGTGCTTGAAACTATGGTCTTAAATGCTTGGTGTCCTTAACATTAATTGTATACTTAACAATATGATAGAAATTATAATTGACACACTGTACGCATTAACTGACTTGCGAAATCATATACATGGAAAGAGCTAACATACTAGTCTCTCTTTTCTTGTTAGGTTTTTAGTTGACTGGTACATGAATTTGTTACCATATATATATATATGGTTATGCAATAATTACAATTAATTTTTTTGTAGGCTGGTAGTAATCAAGCTCCTGGGTCAGGTAGGGCAAAGAGAGATGCTGCTACTCGTGCCATGCGGAGCTGGCATTCTCAACGTGTTCTCGATAACGGTGAGGTCTGTCATCCAATCATCAAGGTTTGTGGAGACCTTCTAAGCTTATATGCATTTACTGTTTTGTTAATCTTTTCTCTTTTTCCTTTCTTTCATCTGCCCTGACCTCACCATTTTTATGCAATGTTTTCGAATTATCTAGGACAAGACCTCTAGTCCGACGCTCAAAAGTGACAGACAACTTAAAAATTTTGGTATTTCTTATATGCTGGCTTAGCACATGAACCTCTACTACAATGCTAAAAATTGTCTTTATTTATAAGATTCAGTCGTTGCCTCAGGTTTATTGAAGCGTAAAAAGCCATCCACTTTGGACTCTGGTGTCCGAGTTTCTCAACTTAAAGCAACTAAATCACAGTTACGAATGCCTGTTACTTATTCTTATTCCCTACTTTTTTTAATAATTTATATGAAACAGTATCTTGACTTTTCAAGGTGCCAAAACTAGGCGTTCTTTTGGTAGGTTGGATACTGCGGTTGTTGATGTCGGAGCCCCAGCTGATTGGGTGAAGATTAACGTGCAAAAAACCGTAAGTCTTTCTCTTGTTTATTCTTAGGATAATGTGATTACATAGCTAATTTGCACTTTATCTGTGATTCTTTCTCTGTGGTCCTCACAGGTTGACTGCTATGAGGTCTATGCTTTGGTTCCCGGGCTTCTTCGTGAGGAGGTTTGTATATCTTTAGATGATTCTCTGTTTTGTGTTTCACGTTTGCTAGTAGTAAAATTGCAGGACTGGAGTAACAGGGAAAAACTTGAGCCCGCCAGTTAAGCCGATATATCATTAGGTCTACCACTTATGTTCTTAATAGAGATCTTAATGTGCTAAATTTGCATTAGTCTTGCTATTATACATGCTACCTGAACACAATCCTTTGTGTAAATTCCTGGGTTGCAATTAGCTAATTATGTTAATCTCGAGATCTACCGTTTGGCCAAGATTCTTAATTTAGTATGAACAAGGATCCCCCGTATGTGTTTGATTATTGCTGATGAACTACGGTGTTTTTTTTAAATGAACCAGGTGCATGTTCAGTCTGATCCAGCAGGACGTTTGGTTATATCCGGTCAACCAAAGGAACTCAAAAATCCTTGGGGTGTTACACCGTTCAAAAAGGTTTGTCCGAGTTGATCATATTACAACATTCAGTAGGATGCATGATCTGTTTCAATGATTATGCGGGGTTCATTCACTGCATTTGTTCTTCAGATAGCCGTTTCTGATGTGCACTAACGATATGTGTGATTGTGTCCAGGTTGTCAGCTTGCCATCTAGAATCGATCCGCACCACACTTCGGCTGTGGTTACCCTGCATGGTCAATTGTTTGTCCGAGTCCCGTTCGAGGCAGCCGAAGTATAAGATGGATTTGTAGGTTTCTTTTTTTAGCATCTTCACAGTTAGAGATTTCTTTAGTTTGAAATCAACCTGACATCTAATTCAGCAATGCACATGTTTAGCTTTATGTGAATATGACTCCAAAGATTTGGATTGTGTTCCGTTGCTTGACCTGTTTGATAGTAAACAATGGCAAGTCAAATGTTGGTCATCTCTCATCACCATCCTTAAAATGTTGGCAAATTTTGGGTGATTTTGGGTTTAGATAATTTTGTTTTCATATTATTTTGGGTTTGGATTAGTTTCGAGTTTGGTTCATTCGGGTTTGTTGGTTGGGTTCATTTGGGTTGGCTTGCGGGTCAAATTTGAGAGATTATGATATATATATTGTCGAAATTATTTTTTTTGTTTGGAAAATGGGGTTGATTTTAAAAATGAAAATGGAGTCGCCACCGATCTTTTTTTAAGGTGTGATCGGGTTATCTTAAGATTAATCCTTAAAACATTTTAATTTATTAAAATGAAAGTTTTGGTCTACGAAATTTAAAAAAACGGGTTCGGGAGTTGATTACACACGAGGAAGGATTAGTACCTTCGTGACGCCTAAAATTGGTACTTAATTGATTATTTGATGTCTTTATGTCGAAAATTTAAAAAGATTTTAAAATACGATATCTTTATTTAAAAAAAACTTGAATAAACTAGAATGGATGTTAAGACCTTTTCATTTTGAAGAAGTAAAATGTCACGCCCAGTAAGTTAAAAGTATGACATTTCGAGTTCCCAAAATTAAGCTTGTCTTTCGACTTTTAAAATTCGTATTTAAGCTTAAAAAAAATATTCGGTTATTTAGGTCAAATGAAAAATCAGAACCCAGTAAGTTAGGGCACAATTTCTCAAAATACCAATTTCAGAACATTGCCTTTATTTTTTTTTTTTTTTAGAAATCCTTATCCCGAAATGACGAAATGTCACATCCAGTGAATTTGGATGCAACGTTTCGAATTTTCAAGAATAAGTTTTTATTTAACTCATATGCTTTGTTTTAAGAGAATAATTGGTTCTTTTAGATTCGATGAGAAAAATCGAGACCCAGTAAGTTAGGGTACGATTTCTTTTGAATCTTAGAACGCGGAGTGTTTGCTTATTTTGAAAATCGGGTAAAACGTGATATGATTTTATATATAAATGTAAAGTAAATTACAAAACTAATTTGTATGACAAAATAATGGTGATAAAAATATAAATAACAATAATAAAGGTAAAAATAAAATACAATAAAATAAAAGCGAAATAAACAAATAAAATAAAAGAACATAAAAGAAAACAATAGCAAAAATAGAAGCTAATGGTAAATTAATAAATAAATACTATACATAATAATTTAAAAAAATAATAATAATAGTAACAAAAACACAATAATAATAAATATAATAATAATAAATATAATTATAGTAATAATATATATAAAATAATAGTGGTAATAATAAAAATAATAAAAATAATACTATTGAATATAATAATAAAATAAAAATAATAGTAGTAGTAATTATTATTTGTAGTAATATTAAAATAATAATTATAATAGTAGTAATGATAATATTAATAATAATAAGAATTAAAATTAAATAATAAAATTAATAACAAAAGATCACAAAAGAAATAAAAAAAGAGGACGAAATTGAACTTAAAATAAACATTTGGGGCGAATTTAAAAAAAATAAAAAGAAAAGGACCTATCTGAACACGCAAATGATATGGAGGGATTAAAGAGGAAAATATCCCCTCCCTCCAAAACGTTGCATTTTACAAGGGACTCAAATGAAATCCGAATAAAACTTAAGGGCAAAATTAAAAATAAAAGGAAACTTAATTTAAAAAAAAAAGAAAAATGCGGAAGGACCAATTTGGCAATAAGACCATTACTTAGAAACACACGGATCCTGAGGGCTTAATCCGGTCGGGTCATGGGTCAGAGACCAAAACGAAGTCGTTTTGGTCTCTAGCCCCAAACTCCAAAACGGCGCCGTTTCATGTGTATTATATAAATAATTTTTTTTAAAAAAATACTTCATTTCTCCCTTCCTTCTAAAAAAAAAAAAAAAATTCTCTCCTCTCTCCAGCCCGATTTCAGGCGAGCCCTTCGGCGAGAATTCTGGCGTCATCGCCAGAGCTCAAAAAGGTTAGTTTTTTTTTTTAAACTATATTAATACTGAATGTCTATTTTAAAGAAAAGTGAAAGAACCCCTATATCTATATGAAAACAGAATTGAAAAGCATAAAAAACGGAAGAAAAAAAAAAGAAAAAGAAAAAAAGAACCTTTCTTTTATTCGGTTTTTGATTTCTTTTTTTGTATTGATGTTATCTGTGTGTAGAGATTGTACTCTGTATTGCTCTCGTATCTTTGTAAAAAAAAAAAAAAACCCTTTACAAGTTTTGCTTCGGCCTTTTTATAGCCGAATGAAATCGAAAGTAAAAATAAAATACAATTTGTTTTCTCCATTCTTTCCGTGTTGTTTCTGTTGCTTTTCTGTTTTGTAGGTGAACTACTGGGGTGACGTGGAGAGGCTGGCGCGGGCTGCGGCGTTCGTGTGGGATTCAGCTGCTTCACGGCGCTGGTAGTTGGCTGCTAGGGTTTCCAAAATGTTTAGGTTATGCTGGGTTAGGTCTAGGTTTGGGCCTCAAATTTAATTGGGCTATTTTTTTTGTAAATTTGGACTGTTTTAAAAAAAAAATGGACTTTATTATTTGGGTTTTTTTTTTGGGTTAATTGGTACTGGGCCCGGGCAAATTTGGGCTCGTACAGCTGTCCCTCTTTGCTCATTATCGTGTAACAAGAATGGAGCAAAGACTTAAAAAGGGCCAATTTTGCCCAGTCTTGCCGAATCTTGATTTCTTTCAGTGCTTTTCTTCTTCAAGTGACTTCATTCCATCCTACTGCAACTTCAAGGGCATAGGAACTAGAGCTTCGATCCAATTCAAGGATATTAGACTTGTAGCTTTGATCTGCTCTGCCGCAACTTCAGGGAGATAAGATTTGTTATCTTCAGTCTGCTCTACGTCTTTGATCTGCTCCATTGCTACCTCATGGAGATAAGATCTGCAATTTTTTAGTCTACTCCACTACAACTTCAGTGAGATAAGACTACAATCTTCAGCCTGTTCCCTTACTACATCAGGGAGATAAGGCCAGTGGCTAAAATCAGCTCTCCTGTTACCTAGGGAAGATAAGATTTGCCATTTTCGATCTTCCCCACTGCTATCTTGAAGAGACAAAATTTACAATCTTCAGTCTGTTTCTTTGCTACCTCAGGAAGATAAGGCTAGTGGCCTAAATCTACTCCCCTGCTACCTCGGGAAGATAAGATTCATCGTCTACAATCTTCAGTCTGCTCCACTATTGCTTAGGGAGATAAGATCTATAATCTTCAGTCTTCTCCATTGTCGATACATGGAGATAAGACTTGTAATTTCAGCCTGCTCCCTTGCTATCTCAGAAAGATAATGCTAGTGGCTTAGATATGCTCTATTGCCGATAGATGGAGATAAGATTCACCAACTTCGATCTGTCCCACTGCTATTTCAAGGAGAGAAGATCTACAATCTTCAGTTTGCTCCATTGCCGATACATGGATATAAGACTTATAATTTCAGCTTGCTAGCTTGCTATCTCTAGAGACAAGATCTACAATATTCGGTCTGCTCCATTGCCGATACATGGAGATAAGACTTGTAATTTCAGCTTGCTCCCTTGCTATCTCAAGAAGATAAGGCTAGTGGCTTAAATCTACTCCATTGCCGATACATGGAGATAAGATTCACCAACTTCGATCTGCCCCACTGCTATCTCGAAGAGACAAGATCTACAATTTTCAGTCTGCTCCATTGCAGATAAATGGAGATAAGACTTGTCGAAATTTGTAATTTTAATCAATTTTGCCACATCATCCTCTGGAGAACCTACTGTAGAATTGATTTCATGGGGTCTATGCTTATGCCAAATGATTAGGATGTCATGATCGGAAAATGCTCCTAACCAGATGTATTATGAATATTATATGAATGAATGCAAAATGTCATGAGAATGGTCCATTCTTTTAACACTTGGGCTGTCATTGCTCGCCGTTTGTTAAGGTGATATCTCTAACGTATGTCTTCTTGTTTAGTTGACATTTTCAACAGAGAATCTGAAGATGTAGTCATTGCTTAGACCCTTATCTCTCAAGTGTTCCCAGCCCTTTAAGCTTGGTGAGTTCTAAATAATTTTCCTGTTTCAAATTCTTACATTATTTAGAGACTTTCAGAGTAATATGCAAAACTTCTTTTATGAAAGCATTATTAGTTCATTAATCATTATTTCAATATGAAATGCTTGAAAAAAGATTATAGAGATGAATAAAACTGAAATTTATTCGGAAAAAAATCCGTAAAGAATGGATTGAGCAAATGAAGCAAATTTTGCTAAGGTATAAAATTGAGTAAGGGTGGAATTGGTGCCCTAGATATCACAGCCCGAGTTTCTCTGTACAAACTTCTTGAAGACTATTCTGAATTCACCATATGTTTAGGAGATCTGTAGTATTTTGTCAATGCCCTTAAGATGTAGCATATCTCCTCATTGTTAACTCAGGTATAAGATGGCTAGCGTATGCCCTATTTCTCCTCAAAAATTTGAATTTCCCTTTACGGGTTTTCAATTCAAAGCTCATTTGGTCTCAAAGTGCCATTTGCGGGTTTTCGCCTTGGCCCATTTCCCTTCTTAAGCGAAGTACTTCTTGACTGAGTCCGCATTAACTAGGTTTGGCTGACTCTTGACGTCCATCTCGGCTAATACCAATGCTCCTCCAGAAAAGACCTTTTTTACAGCATAAGATCCCTCCCAATTAGGCATCCACTTTCCTCTAAAGTCCTTTTGCATAGGGAAGATCTTTTTCAATACCAAGTCCCCCTCATGGAATACTCTAGGGTGGATCTTTTTGTTGTAAGCTCGTATCATTCGCTTCTGGTACATTTGACCATGACAGATGGTTTTTAACTTTTTTTCCTCAGTTAGATTCAGTTGATCATACTGAGATTGGATCCATTCCGCTTCATCCAACTTCAACTCTGATAAAATCCGGAGAGAAGAAATTTCAACTTCAATGGGCAAAATTGCCTCCATCCCATAAACCAATGAGAAAGGTGTTGCCCCGGTAGAAGTTCTAACAGATGTTCGATAGGCATAGAGGGCAAATGGTAACTTTTCATGCCAATCTTTGTAGGTCTCAGTCATTTTCCCCACAATTTTCTTGATATTTTTATTAGCTGCCTCAACTGCACCATTCATTTTTGGGCGATATGATGACGAGTTGTAGTGCTTAATTTTGAACTGACTGCAGACCCCCGCTATTGTGCTATTGTTCAAGTTCAACGCATTGTCAGATACGATCTTTTTCGGTATACCATAGCGACATATGATCTCCCTCTTTAAAAACTTGCTAACTGCCGTCTTCGTGACATTAGCATATGAAGCTGCCTCTACCAATTTGGTGAAGTAATAGATGACCATGAAAATGAATCGATGTCTATTAGAAATGTAATACCCCTATACCCGGTTCAATTATGCAAACCCGGTATAAGACTATTACATTTGGTGCCAAAACAATTATGGCCAGATACTGTCTAATTAAAACATTTGAATATAATATTTTAACTTACCAACCATTTTTGCTAACATATTTATTGTTTATTAATTCATTCCATATATACTAAAATACTTCAAATAACTGAAAATAGATAAAATTTCAAGAATCTATATTTTAGTCCCTATCACGTAGGAACACATTTGAACTATATATGTACATGCCATTTTAATACAAAATATAGTAACTACCTTTGAAGCCCTTGAGGATGTGATGAGATGAGCGATCTTTTAGTTGGACTTTTCTCTTAGTCTAATTGTACAATAAAAGATTGAGGTGATATGAATTCTTCTTCCTTCACTCCTTAACCTTCTCTTTTCCTTTTCCTTCGATTCGGTCCTCTCCTTCCTTTTCTTTTTCTATTAAACATCCAAGCTTTAAATCATCAATTTCTCCTTTTTCTTTCTTTCCTTTTTTTCTTCCTCGCTTTCGTCTTGTTCTCTGTTTCTTTTCTGTTTTTTCTTTCTTTCTTTCTCTTTATAATATATAATAACAATATAATATATTATATTATATTTAAAATATAAAATATATTAAACATAAAAATCTCAGATTTTTTCTACTTACACCGCTTTCAATTATACAAAATGGTTTAATTTCCATTTTGGTCCTTTATACTTTCTTTTAATCTATAATTAAACTTTCACACCTATTTCAATCTAATCCTTTTTCTCAAATACTTCTAATTAAATCAAATTCACTTAAATAAAACCTTATTAAACACACAACTAACTTCGTAAATATTTTTAATAAATATTTTATGAGTCCGATTTACTAAAAATGGAGACCCGACAACTCATTTTTCAATATCCATACTTTTGAGGTCGTTACAATTCTCCCCCTTTTTAAATTTCGTCCTCTAAATTTACTTAAAAAGAGATGAAACACTGATTTCTTAGTTTCCTTCAAATAAACACCTTGATAAATACTTTATCACCCACAAAATATTTAATATCCCGATGTTTTAAATCCACAATTGATTTCTGTTGTCAAGTGCTGCTTTTAATCTATTCCGAATTGCCTTTACTTTTTCTCTTCGTTTCCGGATCAAATCAACCCCATGTATCTTCTTTCCACTGAGCTCTGTCCAATATAACGATGTTCTACACTTTCTACCATACAAAGCTTCATGCGGAGCCATTTTAATACTGGACTGATAACTGTTATTGTAAGCAAATTCAATCAAAGGTAGATACCTCTCTCAATTACCTTCGAACTCTAGTATACAACATCGAGTATATCTTCCAATACCTGAATTACAAACTCAGATTGGCCATCTGTCTGAGGAGGAAATGCAGTACTGAACTACAACTGAATACCCAAAGCTTCTTGTAATTTATCCCAGAAACGAGACGTAAATCGGAGATATCCAGTATAATGGAGACAGGCACTCTGTGTATTCTGACAATCTCAGATATATTCAGTTTAACCAGTTTATCTAAAGAATAATCCATACGTACCTGAATAAAGTGCGCTGATTTTACCAATCGGTCAACAATCACCCAAATAACATCTTTTTTTTCCTCAGAGATAATGGTAACCCCGATACAAAATCCATAGTGATTCTTTCCCATTTCCATTCCGGTATAGTAATTGGCTGGAGTAACCCCGAAGGTACTTGATGTTCGCTTTGACTGTTGACATATCGGACATCCGGATACAAACTCGTAAATATCACGTTTCATACACGACCACCGGTACATCTTCTTTCTAAATCTAACCAACTCTCTCTCGAATTATCCATCAATTTGCGAATGAAATGCTATATTTGAAATCGAGTTAAGTACACAATAATTTTCTGTAATTGTTTTGTAACCCTAAGGTGAATCGCAATCTTGATCGAAATTATCAATACCGAATACCATGAAATCTTACAATTTCGGAATGTACATCTCGCAACTTTCAAGCCATCAATCGATTCGACTTTATAAATTAATCAACTATCACTCATATAGCATTCTTATAAGTTATCCCGAAATCAGAAAGTGAACCGTAAACTGTAGATCTCTATCAAACATTTCAATAATATAAATGGATCAATACTTCAACTTCAATAGTACTTTAAAATAGAAGAAGAAATCCAGGAGTAGTCCCAATAATAACCAGTATAATAATACAACTTCTATAATCTAAGATCCATATACCGAGCTCCCATAACTGAACCAAGATTTATAACAGTAATATATATATTTACCTTCTATCACTGAATACCCCTTCACAGATGAATCATATTTGATAGATAAGATCAGACTATAAAATAATAAGAAAACCAATATAATGAAATCCCAGATGTGGCATAATGAAATCCCAGATGTGAAGCTATATTGAATTTCCGAGAATAAAAACCATATTCAATGATAAAGAAATCGATAATATTCCGAAGAAAAACCAGAAGAAGAATACCATTTATCCTTGCTAGAAACGATTGTGATAAAGATAATGCCAATTGCGTATACGTACCAGAATAACCGGTAGAAATAGAAAATAACTTCATATGAATTTGACCATTAAGTCTTCTATCTAACAAGACAAATTAGAAAATCCAAAGAAAAATAGAGCAGTACCGATCAGGAATCAACCAGAACTTCCATTTTAACGTTATGATTCCAAACTTTCTACACAATAAAAGTCACATCTGAACAGTTGCATATACCTCTGAAGATAAAAGAACATATAGAATACCCATATAGAATACCCAGAAGAGATCATTGTAGAATACCCAACTATAGCAGCTGTATTCAAATATTTCTGCAATTTCATTACTAATCCGTTAACATATATAATCATCAACGATCCGTATCATTCACTTCACTCACAAAGCTTATTCGAAAGAAATTTTGATTAACTCATTCAGTAGTTACCATATCCGAATAAATCAATTTCGATAAATGACTCCTTTCTTCAATAGTAGCACCGTGTATCCCCACATAATTTCGAGAAAGAAATCGAGATAACTTCACGCTCATATTCAAGAACAGACATGTAGTTCTGCTTCAAATCCGTAAATTCTCTTTTCTTCTTCACAAGATAAGGTTGACTCACATATTTCTTTTAAATTCAGATACAAAGGAATTCCAATTAATTTTTCTGCAGAATGGATATTCATGACAATGTTCCACCATTGATAAGCCTCACCCTTCAATAAAGATCTTGCACATTTCAACTTTTCATCTCTTGTATACTGCAATTCTTCAAATATTCTTTGATTGTTTCTAACCATTCTTCACCTCATTTGGTCATCATCTTTCTTTCTTTAAATTCTTGATTCCACACTTTTGAACTAAATCATTATAATTCCTATCAATTTCACCATAAATATAATCTGTACTAATAAGGGTAGAGATCGTAAGGCCTCATAATTTAGCTTCATGTATATACTCATATAACATAACATTTATCATTTCTTACTATAAGACATTTATCCACATCTTTTCAAATTCTGTTTCATCATAAGTAACATTTTACTTAATTATTTGAACACCACTTTTGAATTATCGAAATTATTTCGATTGGAAAACATTTCTTTCTTTAACATTTCCTCTTTCTATACTAAGAGACAACCAACTCTATTTTATTAAATCCATAAATTCTAGTATACATCACAAAATCAAGTATCTTTTATTCTTTCATAAGACATCTTTTATTCTACAATATTCATAAATTACACAATTAAATAACTAAACCTCATCTCATCACATCAATTTATTAAAATGGCATGTACAAATAGACTCATACTCGACCCAAGAATTCAGAAAACCTAGGCTCGATACCAATAAATGTAATACCCCCTATACCCGGTTCAATTATGCAAACCGGTATAAGACTATTACATTTGGTGCCAAAACAATTATGGCTGTGATCATTGTCTAATTAAAACATTTGAATATAATATTTTAACTTACCAACCATTTTTGCTAACATATTTATTGTTTATTAATTCATTCCATATATACTAAAATACTTCAAATAATGAAAATAGATAAAATTTCAAGAATCTATATTTTAGTCCCTATCACGTAGGAACACATTTGAACTATATATGTACATGCCATTTTAATACAAAATATAGTAACTACCTTTGAAGCCCTTGAGGATGTGATGAGATGAGCGATCTTTTAGTTGGACTTTTCTCTTAGTCTAATTGTACAATAAAAGATTGAGGTGATATGAATTCTTCTTCCTTCACTCCTTAACCTTCTCTTTTCCTTTTCCTTCGATTCGGTCCTCTCCTTCCTTTTCTTTTTCTATTAAACATCCAAGCTTTAAATCATCAATTTCTCCTTTTTTCTTTCTTTCCCTTTTTCTTCCCCTGCTTTCGTCTTGTTCTCTGTTTCTTTTCTGTTTTTCTTTCTTTCTTTCTCTTTATAATATATAATAACAATATAATATATTATATTATATTTAAAATATAAAATATATTAAACATAAAAATCTGATTTTTCTACTTACACCGCCTCAATTATACAAAATGGTTTAATTTCCATTTTGGTCCTTTATACTTTCTTTTAATCTATAATTAAACTTTCACACCTATTTCAATCTAATCCTTTTTCTCAAATACTTCTAATTAAATCAAATTCACTTAAATAAAACCTTATTAAACACACAACTAACTTCGTAAATATTTTTAATAAATATTTTATGAGTCCGTTTACTAAAAATGGAGACCCGACAACTCATTTTTCAATATCCATACTTTTGAGGTCGTTACAAGAAACCTTCGGCGAAATCGACCTAATGACGTCCATGCTCCATATTGAGAAAGGCCATGAAGAAGTCATAACATGAAGAGGTGAAGGAGACACATGGATCTTGTCTTCATAAATTTGGCACTTGTGGCACTTCTTGGCGTAACGGATGCAATCTCCTTCCATCGTGGACCAGTAATACCCGAATCTCATGATTTTCCTGGCCATTGTAAACCCATTGGCATGTGTTCCGTAGACACATTCATGGAATTCTTCCAAGATTTTCTTAGTCTCAACAGCATCAACGCATCTTAACAGCACCCAGTCCTTCCTCTTTTTATATAGGATTTCTCCGTCTAAGACATAGTCATTGGCCAGTCTTTTTAACATTCTCCTATCATTTTCAGTTGCTTGATTAGGGTATTCACGGCTCTTCACATATCGCAGAATATCATTATACCAAAGATGATCATCCCTCTCCTCCTCTTCGTCGATATTGCAGCAGTGAGCCGGAGCCTCATAGATACTCATTTGGATATGCTTCATTACTTTCTATTCATTTACTCTGATCATAGAAGCTAATGTGGCCAAGACGTCAGCCATCTGGTTTTCATCACGCGGGAGATAAAAGAAGGTGATATTATCAAACTCCTCAATTAACTCCAAAACTAACTTTTGATAATTGATCAATTTGGGATCTCTCGTTTTCTATTCACCTTTGAGCTGATAGATCACCAACGCAGAATCTCCATATACCTCTAACACCCTGATTTTGCGGTCTATGGCTGCTCGAATTCCCATGATGCATGCTTGGTATTCTGCCATATTGTTTGTGTAGTCAAAATCCAACTTGCAAGTGAATGGATAATGGTCTCCACTTGGGGATATCAGGACTGCCCCAACTTTATTACCAACTGCATTTGACGCCCCGTCGAAGTTCAATTTCCAAGGACGATCTTCTAGGGTATCTTCCTCAGTAGCCGCTACAAACATCAGATCCTCATTAGGAAAATCAAAGTTAAAGGGCTCGTAATTATCTAGAGCCCTGCTGGCTAGAAAATCTGCTATTGCACTCCCTTCACAACTTTCTGGTTTACATAGACTATGTCAAATTTGAAGAGCAAAATTTTCCATCAGACCATTCTTCCATTCAGAGCGGTTGACTCTATCATGTACGTAAGAGGGTCTAGTTTCGAGATTAACCAAGTCGTATGATACAACATGCACTGCCTTAACTTTCGAGTTGTCCAGACCAAGGCGCAACATAATTTCTCAATTGGCGAGTATCTCATTTCACACTCAGTAAATTTCTTACTGAGGTAATATATCGCCTTTTCTTTGTTTCCTGTCTCATCGTGTTGGCCGAATACACATCCCATTGAATTATTGAATACTGTCAAATACAGAATCAATGATTTATCAGGACTGGGTGGCACTAGTACTGGAGTATTAGACAAGTATTGTTTAATTCTGTCAAAAGCCTTCTAGCATTCATCGTCCCAAATGCTTAGATTGTGTTTCTTAAGAAGACGAAATATGGGGTCACATTTCTCAGTCAATTGCGAAATGAACCGGGCAATATAATTTAGTCTTCCTAAAAAACCTTGAATTTCCTTTTGAGTGTAAGGCGAAGGCAATTCTTGTACAGCCTTGACTTTATCTGGGTTGACCTCAATTCCCTTTTCACTAACTACGAAACCAAACAGTTTTCCTAACCTAGCCCTGAAAGTACAATTGGTTAAATTGAGCTTTAGCTGAAATTTCCTCAACCTCAAGAACAGTTTCTTCAAAACCTGTATATGCTCCTTTTCTGTTCGGGATTTCGCGATCATGTCATCGACGTAGACCTCGATCTCCTTGTGCATCATGTTGTGAAATAAGGCTACCATGGCTCTTTGGTATGTTGCTCCCGCATTCTTTAGCTCAAATGGCATCACTTTGTAACAAAAAGTTCCCCATAAGGTTATGAATGTGGTCTTTTCCATGTCTTCAGGATGCATCTTTATCTGATTGTATCTAAAGAAACCATCCATGAAGGAGAACAATGAATAACCTATCGTGTTATCCACCAAAGTGTTGATGTAAGGCAGTAGGAAGTTGTCCTTTGGGCTGGCCTTGTTTAAGTCTCTGTAATCTACACACAACCGTACTTTTTCATCTTTCTTAGGAATGAGAATGACATTGGCTACCCATTTTGAGTAATTCACCATTTGTAAGAACCCAACATCAAATTGCTTCTTGACCTCTTCTCTTATTTTTACTGCAACATTAGGTCTCATCCTTCGAAGCTTCTGTTGAACCGGCTTGCATTCTTCTTTTACGGGAACACGATGTACCGCAATATCGGTGCTCAACCCAGGCATGTCTTGATATGACCATGCGAAGATATCTTTAAACTCGTGCAGAAGTTTAAAGAGATCCTGCCTTGTTTCCTCATTTATGCAAGTGCCAATTTTTACCTTTTTCCCCTCTTCCAAAATCACATTCTCAATTGTCTCTTTGTAAGGTAGAATAAGCTTCTCTTCCCGCTGTATCATTCTTAACAAATCCAGGGATAAACTACAATCTCTGTCATCTGTAAAATCCTGAGATCCCTCTAAGCACATGTCACGTTCACAAGGGAGTTTTGGATCCGTAGTAGCGTTGCTCATGACATCAATATCTAGGGACCTATTGTAAGTACGAAAAAATACCCAAAGAAACCAATAAATCTAAGAATAACTTATTTGTATGGTATGATTATGAATGGAATGGAAAGGAATAAAAGAATTATTGCTCGATGCATTTTTTATTGAAATAAAGTATTTTTGAGCATGAGCCTATTTCACAGCAGATTCTTATTGTTCTTAGGCTAGAAAAAAATAAGTGTGTTTTGAACATTACTCTGTATTTCCTCTAAAAACTATAAGAAGTTCTTCTACAGTCCAGTTGTTCAGAACACTTCCAGGCTCATAGAGGCGAATGCTCGCTAAGTTTCCTTCCTTCGGTCCCTCTTCAAATACGGCGTTGATGCTCAAAGTTTTCATCATATCTTTAGCCGTCTCTTCATTCGTGTTCTCCGATCCCAGATGGATAACCCTCCTGACACGAATGTATTGGATATATGGGGAAAGGTCATTAGCTCCCCCTTGACCTCTAACCTATCCAATCGTGCCTTTCGTCTCTCTTGTCTCCTCTCCAGCTTTTTCTTCCTCTGGTTGGCGTCTAACTTATACCTTAAGCCAAAATGGTCCCATTTACTAGTCAAGACCGGTACTTTGACCCGTCCATGGACGTATTTCCCAAGTCCTCTTCCAGGCAATGCTCCTTTTCCCACTGTCAGCTGTAGGCCCATCCTTGTTACTTCGGAGATTTTGGGCACCGGGATCTTGCTTCCCTCAGTGATGAAAGTGGCATTCACAAGCTCTAATAACTGAAAAGAACATTCAATTGCTTCACTATCACTCTCTACGTATGGCTGGCAACGGATGCGATAATGTCCTCTTTTGCGTTTATCGTTATTAGCCGGCCCTCTGTCACCAGCTTTAACTTCTGATGCAATGATGATGGTACTGCCCCTGCCGAATGAATCCACGGCCTCCCCAACAGACAATTATAGAAAGGCTTAATGTCCAGCACTAGGAAGTCTACCTCGTATGTATTTGGCCCAATCAGAAGAGGTATCTCTATCCTTCCCATTACTTTCTTTTCGGTACCATCAAATGCTCTCACTACTTTTTGGCATGTTTTTATATGAGAGCTGTCTGCAGGTAATCTGTTCAACGTGGACAGAGGTAAGATGTTCAATACTGAACCATTTTTGATTAGTACCCCTAGTAATGTATACCCTTTACAGCGAATGGTGATGTGCAAAGCTTTGATGGATCCCATGCCCCCTGGCGGTATTTCATCGTCACTAAAAGAGATGACGTTATCGACACTCATGTTGCTAATAAGGCAGTCTAGCTTGTTTACCGAAATGTCATCAGCGACATAGGTTTCGTTCAACACCTTCATTAGCGCGCTACGGTACACCTCCGAGTTTAAGAGTAAAGCCAGTACCGATATGCATGCCGGCTGCTTGTGTAATTGTTCCAAAACACTATACTCACTGTGTTTTAGGAACTTCAAAAACTCTTTAGCTTTATTTTCCATTACTGGTTCATTAACCAATGGTTCTGACCTCTCTTCTCCTTTTCTGGTCATAAATGATTTCCTTTTTATGGGTTCAGCTTCTGTGTTTGGCGTGCTAGCCGAACTCTTCTTTCTCGAAACTGTCACACTGTAGTTATAATCCCACAGCACCCTCTTGCTATCTTTATAAGGAAAAGCCACGGGTTTCTGAATTACAACTCTAGGTGCCACTCTCGCTCCCGCTTTATCGATTCTCGGTCATGTGATGATCACCACTGGATGATTGACCTCAAAGACCTTCTCTACTGACCCTCCTTTTGCGGTGCACACGTCTTCTCTTTCAGTAGAGTCAAAAAACTCCAGCTCTTTGTTATCCATTAACCCTTGCACTAGGGCCCTAGATCGCTACATCGTTGGATCTTAAGGTCCTCCTTATTGTGGAACTCATAGTAGTTCCTCGCATCTTGGGATTTTCTCCCCAACCGTTGCGGGACTAACACTCTTTCCCGTATTTTCTCCCAAACCTCCCTCAATGGGGTTCTTACTTCAGGAACATTAAGTTGGATCCTCCTCTCCATATTCTCAACTATCGCATTTTCCCCTTTATTAGTATGACTGGGTAACGAATTTCCCACACCAGATGCGTCGTCGAATTTTACAACACCCGCTTTAATAAGCCTTTCGACCAACCTTTTGAATGAGGTGTAACTTTTTATCAAGTGTCCTATGATTCCCACATGGTATTCAAACTGAGACTTTGTGTCATACCACTTAGGATAAGGGGGTTGCAACGATTTCAAGTAGAAAAAAGGCTACAAAATGTGTATTGAACAGGCTTTTATACAACCCCCTATACGTTATTGGTATGGGAGTAAACTAGAACTTCTCTGTATTCTGCTTCGTGTTGGGCTCCTGCCTTGGTGAGGCCTGCTGACCCGTGGCTACCGCTGTCGGTTGATTGACAGTAATGGGTTTTGAATAACCCGAGCTCACATTACTTACTTTATTTTCTCTTTTCCTCAGAGTTGATCTTCTCGTGCTTTTTTCAGCTTCTATTTTTCCACATCTTATCGCATTCTCTGTCATTTCACCCGACTCACTATGTCTGCGAAACTCTTTGTAACATCCCAAAATTGGGCCTAATAGGATTGGGCCCAATGGGCCTTGAGCGTAGTAGCGTTTAAAATTTTTGAGAACAAGAGATCGGCTTTAATGCAAGTTGGACCTATTAGATAAGTGATTTTGAAAGGTCAGAGGGCTTCTATGAAGTCCCGGGATCAAACTTTGACTTTAGGGAAATTTTGGTTTTAGGTGAAAAAAACCCTGGGAGTTAGTAGGTAGGCTTTAAGAATAAAATATGGAGAAAAATAACACAAGTGGAGTGTTTGGTGTAGTGGCAAAGTGACGTCACATAAGAGGCAAGGGGATGATAAAGGGGAGGTGATAAGGTCACATAGTGATCGGTGGCTCTGCCACATTTAATTATAAGGTCACATAGTGATCGGTGGCTCTGCCACATTTGATTATAAGGTCACGTAGTGATCGGTGGCTCTGCTACATTGATTTATAAGGTCATATAGTGATCGCTGGTACTGCCACAAATGATTCTAAGGTCAAATGGTGATCGGTGGCTAAGCCACAGTGGATTTCAAGGTCACTTAGTGATCGGAATTGTAACTGGCAGCATGACTGTCAAGACGACATGTAGTGAATGGAGGGTTGATTGTAGAAATCCTCACAGTGTGATTGGCTGGTACGGGTGGCATGTAGAGGATGGAAAAACTAGGCTTGGGTTGGGACATGATACATTCATTTATTTTTATGTCATCTTGAGTGGGCTAAGGCCAATATGCGATTGTGGGCCTCAAGCCGATTATGTGTTATAGGGGATTTACACACTGAGTCTCGATGACTCACCCCTTTGCTTAACCTTTCAGGTAATCAGTAGATCGTGGATATGGGAGCCGATGCGGACTCGTGGAGGCCATAAAGTCTTTTCTTTTCGTAACCTCATTTCTTTCTATATTTTATTTGAACTTATTTTTAATTCGGGATTTTAAGTTGTAATAAGGCCGCTTTAACTTTATTTTTGGCATTTTATTTGTTTAGCTTTTAATTTGATCACTGCCTATTATCACTCAATGTACAATACGGGAATTTCCTAAACCCTTAATAACTGTTTTTCAAGATCATAACAAAAAGGATAACAATCAATAAATATTTAAAGTCGAAATTTTTAACAAACACGCAATTTTTAAACAACCCTTTTATGTGACATGCCAGATCCGGTCATAACTTCTAGGCCGGGTTTGGGGTGTTACAATTATGGTATCAGAGCTTAGGTTCAAAAACTCAGCTGTGGGTTTGGGTTCAAAAATATTTTCAAAGGATGGTTTGGAAAATGGTTTAGAAAAATATATATTTGTTTTTTTGGAAGTATGGCACCCGAGTCTCCGGCACCAATCCATACTGTAAGTTTCCTAGTACTTTGCTTTGTTATATGATGTATTTCTGGTATCAATTCTGTGTGTTTGGTTTGGATGTGATGTTCGGATATAGAGTTGGTTGCGTATGAAATATTTGTCTGCTTTAATGGCTAGGTGTTTTTAAATATGTGTAGGAGTTCTAAATTCTAGTTAAAAGTATATTAGGGTTATTGGAATCAGAGTGCGCAGCGTGAGTATAGTGTTGTAGGTTTGGTTTTACGACTGTTCTTGTAGTTGGAAATTTTGAGGACGAAATTTCTTTAAGGAGGGTAGATTTGTAACATCCCAAAATTAGGCCTAGTAGGATTGGGCACAATGGACCTTGAGCGTAGTAG
The DNA here is from genome assembly GCA_025503065.1 of Gossypium bickii. Lineage (NCBI taxonomy): Eukaryota > Viridiplantae > Streptophyta > Magnoliopsida > Malvales > Malvaceae > Gossypium > Gossypium bickii. Next base: position 111,591,498 of record CP106717.1, read on the forward strand.
CGTTTAAAATTTTTTAGAATAAGAGATCAGCTTAAATGCAAGTTGGACCTATTAGATAAGTGATTTTGGAAGGTTAGAGGGCTTCTATGAAGTCCCGGGATCAAACTTTGACTTTAGGGAAATTTTGGTTTTAGGTGAAAAAAATCCTGGGAATTAGTAGGTAGGCTTTAAGAATAAAATGTAGAGAAAAATGACACAAGTGGAGTGTTTGGTGTAGTGGCAAAGTGACGCCACATAAGTGGCAAGGGGATGACGCCATAAGGAAGGAAGGAGGTCCAAGGTTCAAGTCTTGGCTCTTGCATTTTGGTTTTTCTTTTTACATGGACCTTAGTATTTGGCTATAGATATATATTTAGTTGCGCATGGTTTAAGACACAAAAGGAGCTTGTGGCCAAGTGGTGAGCGGCATGGATTATGTTGCAATGGAGCCTGGGTTCGAATCTCATGAAAAGCAAGGGAGTATTTAATTTGCGAATTGGACAGGAAGCAGGGGTGTTCATTCGGTTAACCGACCGAATAATCGACCCGAAATGTTATTAACCGAATTAACCGACCTCTCAAATTTTTTAACCGTTAACCGAACCGAAATTTTTTCAAAAAAAATTAACCAAACCGAATTTTTTTCGGTTAATTCGGTCGGTTAACCGAAAATTATTTTTTTTAAATTTCTTGGTTAAAAATTAACCGAATTAACCGAATTAACCGAATTAACCGAATTAACCGAATTAACACTACATAATTTGTTTAAAAACATTACATAAATCTTTAAATTAATACATAATTGAAATGTAAGTATTTAATATTGTTCATTTGTATCTATTTCTTCTCTCCAAAAAATCTTCATTTGCATTAAACCTACAAAAAGGAAAAAACAAGTGCAAAAGTTTAGCATATAATAGAAATATCCGCAATTAAAAAAATCAAATAATATAAACAAACAAATAGATTATAAGTTAACAAGAATAAGATAGTAAGTATACCCTTCAACTCACGAAAGCTCATGAATTAAGGGTAGGCTCTGATGCATTCCAAGAAAAGTCTAAACATTGAATCAATTAAATAAGTAGGAGTGATATGGTAAAAAAATTTAAAACTATTAACATAAGACAATAAATATACCATTTTCAATCTTGTCAAGCTCTTGGATTTGTTCTTCAATCTTTTTGATGTCTTCTTGTGATGATGATTTTTGAATCCAATCTTGAGTACACACAAGAGCTTGTACAATTTTAGGAGTTAAAGAACTCCTATATTGATCAAGAACACGCCCCCGGTGCTAAATGCAGACTCAAGAAACCGTAGAAAACCGGTATAGCTAACACATCTGCTGGCCATTTTTGAAAGAGTGGGAATCTAGAAATCTATTCACTTTCCACCACAATAAAATATCAAAATCTTCAACAAATTTCTCATTAGCCTCAGCTAGATATTTATCCAACTCAGATGTTTTATCCTCACCACAAATTTCCAACTCACGCTTTTTATACAAAGCTTGCATTCGCCTTTTCATTTTTTGTTGTGGTTCACCAAGAGAAGCATGTGTTGGCACACTCGATTGGCTACAAGTACTATGAAGTGGAGGCTTATACTCATCAAACATTTCATACAAAGATTCCTTCAATTTTTGCATCATTTCACAAGCTTTTTCAGAACTAGACATTTCACTAAGTGCAAATTCAAGATACTTTAGTTTTTGTCTAGGATCTAAAACACAAGCAACAAACATAAGCATATTCATCTTATCAATATCACCCCAATACTTATCATACTTCTCTTTCATCTTGATGGCCATAACATTGAAATCAACATTACTATTTAACTGAACATCTCGTAAAAGAATATCAATTTCAGAAAGCTCATCAAAAAAATTATTGGACGTGACATATGAAGTGCCAGATATACGCAAAGTGACTTCATAAAAATGTTCCAAGAAATCCCTCAAGTTTCTAACATTATCCCAATCAACCACACTAGGCCAACCATCACCCCTTTCAAGTTCAGCCCTAAAATTTGTATCTTGCTCCTCAAATCTCTCAAAAGCTCTCTCAAAGTTCTGAGTAGTATCTAACATTAAGTAGGTTGAGTTCCACCTAGTACAAACATCAAGACACAACATCTTCTTGCACTCTATCTTTTCCACCACAACACACTCCTTAAACTTTTGTAATCTAGATGGAGATTGTCTCACATATCTAACAGCCCCCTAACTCGTTCAACAGATTTATAAATATCACTACGGAAAAACGGTTGAAAATTTGTTTTGACTTAAAATAAAACTTTAAAATCTGTGATCTTTTGGAAACCATGTCCAATTAAAATCTACTAAATAATATAAGCCTGATATAAAATATCCGAATTAAAACTTTGTTATATGTTTTAAGATATAGTTTGCCGAAAATAAACTGATTTCCAAAATAATAATTTAATCGTCATTTTGCTTTAACACAATATAAAATACTCAAATAATTTAATTGGGCCTTATTACAATATAAACTTATTCAAATACTTAAACCTACTAAAAATGATAAATTCTATTAAATAGGAAAATAACTTCTGGATGAAATTCTGCTTCTGTATGGCCACCTTTGTATCCACTCCAACCCGGTCCATTAATCACGAATCACCTGCGATGTTTAAAAAGTTGGGTGAGTCACACAGACTCAGTGTGTAATTAACCACTGAATTCCACCCACATGCTAACCACAAAATAACCCATGCATCGGATATCATATATCATGTTGGATCATATCACACATTCGGGCTTGGCCCTTACTCATAACACTTATCAAATAACGGGTAATTAGCCACATACCCTCCACATACTGGGCTTAGCCCATTTCTTATTCAAGTCCACAATCACATATATTCACATACCACAATTATGCAATAATGGATCCCGACCCAAGCCTAAGGTCCATCCTCTACACACCCCCTTATCCAGCCTACCACACACCAGGGGATTATTAAATCACCCTCTCCTTTTAACTCCACAAAGGCATTCAATGCCATCCACGTGCAATTAAGCACAAAATCCACAACGCGACCTCAGTCAGCGCCAATCCACGATGTAGCCGTAGCTAACACCAAATCACGATGGGACACATAGTCACTCATCAATCCACGATATGGCACATAGCCGATATCAATCACGATGAGGCACACAGCTACTCATCAACCACGTACTCGAAGTACACCCGTACCTTCGTTCATAGCCCACCCATGCACATGCAACATAAAATATAGTCATGATAATGCATGCACATGTTTTATTCGTAATCATAGGCATATTCACATATACAAATCAATAATCATATTTCAACCACTTTGTTACTAACTCCGATCTCTCGCCATACCCTTGAAGGGTATCAATATCACACTTATCACCGCACTTGTTAGTAAACACATTACACATACAAATATAAACCCCTAAAGCTTGAGTAGGCTAGCTACACACCTTATAACCTGAAGCTCTAGACTTTCGTTCTCGACGCTATCCCTAAGCGAGACTACAGCTATCTGCCTATAGCTTTCTCCTCTTTGGCCGCCCACACCCTGCTGGCCAATCCCGAACCGTTGAGACAGCTCTTTTCTTAAACTTCGGGATAGGGACTTTCCCCTGCCTTCCTTGACTGGCATCCACGTCCATCGCAATCACTTAATCAGAATCCTTTGGTTAAAAGTCATAATACAAGATCTTAGGCGAATAAACTACAATTTTAACTTACTTACCGAAACGATCTAGAATCCCAAAGGCTCCTATGTACTTCTGTCAATTTACCCCTAAGAATCATAGCACATAATCGGTCAATACTTAATAACCAAAATGGCCTATGGCCGACTATTAGCACTTACTTACCTAGCTTACTTAAATCCCGAAACCTGCACTTGTCTTATAGAATTGTCGAGATCCCTACATATATCACATGTTAGAATCGGCCTAAACACAAACCTATGGACAATGGCCCCTTGGCCAAATATTACTAATCGCTTAACTTAATCTCTGCAAATCCCGAAAGACTCCTTTTCAATGCTCCCAACGTTTGTTTAGAGAGACTACCAGAAAGTAGTCGACGGCACCTTCCTTGATGATTCGGCTTTTGAGACTACAAGAGAAGAAAAAGAGATGTTGATGAGGCTTACTAGAGATTCGGCTTATGCTCTAAATGATGACTACACATTCGGCCATGGCTCTCAAAAGAAGATGGGGTATTCGGCTATTCAAGAAATAAAAAGAAAGGATTTGGGGTTGAAAGAAAATAAAGAAAAGAAGAGAAGAAGAGTAGGGGAATTTGGGCACAAAGAAAAAAAATTAAAGAAACAAAAGAGAAGCCAAAGATGAACACTCCCCCCTTATAAAGAATTCGGCTACTAGCATCCCCCTAATCAAATTCCAAAGTTTTCTCCCATTTAATTTTTTTAATAAAATAATGCAATACATTATCTCCTATCACTCTCCTACTTTATCTCTTTATCCCTTTAACAAATAAAATAAATTAATCCCATATCAAACTCTTACCTATTAAACTAAAATAAATAAAACAAATAAAATAACTCTACAATTATCTCCTATCTACTAATTTAAACTAAATAAAAATAAATTAATGACTATTCCCTCTTCCAGCCGAATTCAAAGACAAGCATCAAGCTTATCCCCCCTATTTTATAACTTTATCACCTATTCAAAAACAATTAAAAAGACCACCCTTATCATCTAATAAATAAAAATAAAGTCCAGCCTTAATCCAATACCTCAGCCGAAAATTTAAAAAAACTAACTTAATTCTTATCTCAATTTGAAGGTCCCATGTGCCGTCCAACACCTTACCAACCTGCTGCCAAAAAGAATAAAAATAAAACTTCAATTGCAACCTCCATGGTTCGAACACAGGACCTGGTGGAACAAGCAGCCAGGTAGCGCCCCAGGCCATTCGGCCAAGGCGTTGTTTGTGTCAAAAACGCGCCATAATTTCTTTTAAGCCCTACTTCCTTAGTTCCTTCCTTTTAACGCCCCAAAAATAAAAATAAAAACCCTTCACTTCTGCACTGATTCGAACCTGTGTCCTTAATGGCGTCCTCCCAAGCTCTTAGCAAAGACACGGAAACCACTCTACCACGTCTTCTTTTTTGCTAAAAAATGCCCACAAAATTCCTTTAAAGCCTACCTAGCCCAACTCCCTTTTTAACGCTAAAAAAAAATAAAAGCCCAACTGCTTCCCATGTTATTCGAACCCCTTCCCCTTGGCACTCCCTTTGCACTTAGCACCCAAGCCACTTTGCCAATTCCTTTCTTGTGTCCTAAACTCCACAAAATTATTTTAAGGCCTTCTTGCCCAGTTTCCCCTTTTTACACCTAAATCCAATTTTTTTCCCAAAGCATTCCCTTATAACTTAAAATTCTCGAAACCTTTAAAACATGTCCAAACATACTCCAAGCCTACTATCACTCGAATTATGCACGAACGCATAACCCCTAAACCAGGGTGTTACAGATTTATTCATTTCCTTTAAGCCTTCAACAACAATCAAATTCACAATGTGTGCCATGCATCTCATATGAAGATATTTACCATTTTGAACTAAACCCCCTCGAGGGTTAAATTTCTTCTCAAATAGCCAATAGCAACATCATTTGAACTTGCATTATCAACAGTAACAGTAAACAACTTATCAATCCCCCAATTCAACAAGCATTTCTCAATCACCATCCCAATGGACTCACCCTTATGACTAGAAATTGGACAAAAATTTAAAATCTTTTTATTCAATTTCCAATCATTATCAATAAAGTGAGCAGTGATACACAAATAATTAACTCTTTGCAAAGAAGTCCATGTGTCGGTAGTTAAATAAACTCTAGAACAAGAACTTCTCAAAAGTTGTTTTATCTTGGCCCTTTCATCTAAATACAATTGATAAACATACCTAGTCATAGTAGTTCGTGAAGGAATATGAAACCTAGGACATGCCATAAACATAAATTTCTTAAAACCTTCACTTTCAACAAACTTGAAAGGTAATTCATCAACCACAATCATTTGTGCTAATCCTTTCCTACATGCTTCTTGATCAAATCTCCAAGTTGAAAGATTTCCTTCCCCCCCTTCAACTCCCTTTCTAGGTAAAACTAGTTGTCCTTGACTATTTTCAACAACATTACTAGGATTTTTCTTACATGAACCAATATGATATTTTAATGACCCCGTACCATTTTTTTTCATATCACAACAAAATTCCTTTTGACAATAATTACATTTAGCTTTACTTGCACCCTCACTATTATTAATCTTAGTGAAGTGAGACCAAACTTCTGACCTTGGAAGAGTGGCTTTTCTTTTCCCGGTAATCCCCTTTCCTTGGCTTGAAGCTCAACTCCCGAATTTTCAGAATCTATCGTAGTAGGAGGTGTAACACTAGCCTCAATAGATGTTGGTTCAGTTGACATTCTGCAAGAAAAACATATATAATAAATTAAAATACATTTATGATATTAAACATATTTTGATGTTGAGTTTTAGAACAAACATAGTTTAGATATTTAACAAAGGTAACATCCATTGCAAAACGCAATTTAAAGTAGGGATGGCTGATTCAAAATGCTTTAATGCAACTAAATCAAGGTTTTATACCAGTAGAATCCTTTGACTATCCTATTTAAAGTAGTAATTTCTACTTAGAATAAGTTTTAAAAAGTCTCGCTAAATACACAATGTAATACAATCCTTTAGAACTTCATTCAAGTAAAATAGGAGCCAAATCCAGTCACACTAGTACCATCTTAGGATAAATTGATGTAAAAATACAATTTATTTTAGTCAATCAAATTCTACTAACACCTGTTCCTAGAAAGAACACTGGTTTTCTTTGGATTAGATTCTTAGATCTACGCTCAAGCATTACAACATTTCCAATTTGCTACAGCAGCTCATTTGTATTGCAAATGTAAACAACCATTGCATAAAAAGAAGGGCAGAAAGGTGCTTCAATCATAGTTACTCATTGATTACATATAGCTCCTCATAAAATTAAATTAAACATTTAAAGCAAATTTATAAAAGAATCATCCACCATATGACGGTTTAACTCAAGTGCTCAAAGTTCTGTCTCCAGGTCCAAGGAGCCAGAGCAGAATCTAATCTCAGGGATAAAATGTATTTGTGGGGAATAAGGAAATACTTGATATTTGCTTGCAGCAAGATCAGAAAACACTTCCTTTGTCAACTCACCAAGGAACCGACCTACAGAGATACAATAGTCAAACTGTAATTTCACATTAAATATCACCAGAAAAAAAAAATTCTTTCAGAGCAATAAATCAATAAAAAGTACAAAGACATGGAATCATGTTTATAGCAAAAGAATCAGAACACCACCTTATAACGTACAACAATGCGTAAATATGAATAAGAGAAACTGATTTTCGTTCAAATAAAGATTGGAAGGTCAGAAACATATTAGATTCAGCACTATATCCAAATCATATTATATTTTAAAGATCAAACAAACACTTGCCATAGCAAATTAATATAAATTAATTGCTTATTTCAATCTGGTCTTGGTACAATAAAGAATATCATTTACATTTCTGAGAGATGATTTGTAACATACAACCGCCCAGAATATTCAACTCTAATGTCTCAAAGCAATGATGAATTATCAACTCATTCAAATTAATTACCAATGAAAGCACAAATATATTAAAATGAAGTTGCATTTTAGTTATTTGTTAAATTTTTAATTGATTATGATTTTGCCTTTATACCATTTCTATTTACTTGGTAATTTTTGAGAAAGTGAAAAATCAAGTTTGGAAGTCAACAAACAAAAGGAGCCTAAACAAATTAAGAGATTATTTAAATCAGAATTTGACCAGAATAAAATGATTTTTATACCATTCAAGCATTAATTGTTAAGAAACTATTATTTTTACACAATTTAGACATTCATTGATAAGAAACTATAACTTTAAATGCAATTTTCTTCCCCAGTCAGGTATCAAGTCAAATATCTAAAAATAAAAAAGCTACATTAAAAGAAAAAAAGAATGAATAAAATAAACAAAATCCACTACAGAAGCATCCTAGTGAATACCTTTTTGTGATACAAATTGCTAAATACACAACATAGGATGTCTTATTTACTTATTTTGTTTCCTTTCTCTATAGTGGGTAGATAATTCCAGAGAGAACCACTCATTTAACATGTAAGAGAATTTCTCTTCTTTGTAAATAATGCTATATGTTCCTTTTTCTTTTAAATATTGTTTAACAATCTGTTTTTCCCCTCATAGATGAATATTAAAACAATCTAGAGAATTTTATAGCATAGAGAAAATTTGTCATCGTCAAAAGAGCAACTGAGAAATAAAATACCTGTTAGTAAATGGGTGTAGTACAATAAATTATTTGCTTCAAGGCCTTCTACTAAATCCAATAATTGTTGCCCGTTTAGAACTTGACCCTTAAAAGTTGGGTACCGCACAAATTTCAGATAGATTAAACTATGCTAGAAGATGTTGTATTTTGGTCGAACACCAAACCCAAACTTATACAAATTTACAAATGACAACACTCCATATATCGGGCCTCGACTGAGACTTTCCCGAAGAGTATAAGCGACTTGCTGTAAGATTCGAAAACTATCTATCGAATTGATTGGATCCACGTCATATCCTAATAGTTGAAGAGGAAAAACTGCTGACTTGTTACCAACATATCCCTAAGGAGGAAAAAAAGAGAGAAGAAATTAAGTTAGAATAACAACAGAACTTAATAGCAAAAGAGTAATATAGAAATGCTTTTTTTTTCCATGAGGAAATTAGGTGAAGGTAAAATCAATCATACAATTAGGGATTGAGAAATTAGGGATTTCAAGTTGAGGAAGCCAGGAAGGAGAAGAGATATCAGATTCAGGGGTGTATTTTTTTTTCTGTCGTGTGTCTAGCCTCTTAGTCTTAGGGGTAATTTTATTTTTTGTTTTAGTATTACTTTGAGAGTTGGGTTTAATTTTTATTATTGGGTTTGGGTTGTATTGGGTTTGGGTTGGTGAATAGAGAATAGTTGTGGGCTTATTACTTATAGGGTATTTAAATATTATTATAAATTTATTTATTTTTTTTTTGGTTAACCGAAAATATATCGATTAACCGACCCGTTTCGAACCGAATTAACCGTTAACCGAAAATTAACAAAATGATTAACCGACCCCCGACCGAAAAAATTCGGTTAACTGACCGATTAACCGAATTTGGTCGGTTAACCGAAATTTTTCGGTTTTACCCGAATTTTGCACACCCCTAACAGGAAGAGTTTGAGTTGGATTTAAACTCTGCTGACGGAAGGATCCCACATCGGAAAGATACAAAGAAGGAAGGTGAGAAGCTAGCTATATATATAGCATTTTAGGAGGAGGATGAATACACCTTGGAGGGCGTTTGGGTACAGGAGTGGTCGGAGCGCGGATTAGCACCAGATTCCTATCAGGTGTGTACTTCTCTACTCTAGTTGTAGAGCGCTAAATGCCAAAGTACCGGTCACGGTAATAGTGGCCACAAGAGCGTGCGAGCGAACGTATGGGGCTTCGACGCGATAGTTGAGGCCACCATTAGTAATCTTGTGGGTTGAGGCTGCTTGGGCCGCGATGGGCCGAAGTGGGCCCAATGGACCGTGGGCCCATATGAGTAAATTGTATGATTGTTTAGTATATAGTGAACTAGACTAGGTGAATCTTATACATGTGGCTAGATTTCTGTTAGGTGGGCTACACGAGCGTGTGGGCCCAAATGGGCTGAAATCGAGTTTTAGGCCCAATAGTCCGGTACGACCAGAAAAGGTAGCTGAGTCGTTCGAGGAGACATTAGGCCTTCGGAAAGGCCATTGCAGGTGCGAAATTACTGAGATACCCTCTATAGGTAAATTACACAAATACCCTTGCTAGGTAAAATTACGGTTATACCCTTAAAGGTTGACTAGCTTGATTATGTTGTATTATGTCTATTTGATTATGATGGTAATTCATGTTATACTTATATTTGATATATGTTTTGCATACATGACATACTGCATACACGAATTATTATGTCATATTGCATGGGATTTGGGATGTTATGATGATAAAGGGGAAGTGATAAGGTCACATAGTGATCGGTGGCTCTGCCACATTTGATTATAAGGTCACATAGTGATTGGTAGCTCTGCCACATTTGATTATAAGGTCACATAGTGATCAGTGGCTCTGCCACATTTGATTATAAGGTCACGTAGTGATCGGTGGCTCTGCCACATTGATTTATAAGGTCACATGGTGATCGGTGGCTAAGCCACAGTAGATTTCAAGGTCACTTAGTGATCGGTATTGTAACTGGCAGCATGACTGTCAAGACAGCGTGTAGCGGATGGAGGGTTGATTGTAGAAATCCTCACGGTGTGATTGGCTGGTACGGGTGGCGTGTAGAGGATGGAAAAACTAGGCTTGGGTTGGGACATGATGCATTCATTTATTTTTATGTCATCTTGAGTGGGCTAAGGCCAATATGCGATTGTGGGCCTCAAGCCGATTATGTGTTATAGGGGATTTACACACTGAGTCTCGATGACTCACCCTTTTGCTTAACCTTTCAGGTAATCAGTAGATCATGGATATGAGAGTCGAGGCAGACTCGTGGAGGCCATAAAGTCTTTTCTTTTTGTAACCTCGTTTCTTTCTATATTTTATTTGAACTTATTTTTAATTCAGGATTTTAAGTTGTAATAAGGCCGCTTTAACTTTATTTTTGGCATTTTATTTGTTTAGCTTTTAATTTGATCATTGCCTATTATCACTCAATGTGCAATACGAGAATTTTCTAAACCCTTAATAACTGTTTTTCAAGATGATAACAAAAAGGATAACAATCAATAAATATTTAAACTCGAAATTTTTAACAAACGCGCAGTTTTTAAACAACCCTTTTATGTGACATGCCAGATCCGGTCATAACTTCTAGGCCGGGTTTGGGGTGTTACACTCTTAGTTGCGCTCGCCAACATATGATTGATAAAAGGTGTTTTCAAGGTATTAATGAAGAGAATGGTTGTTGTTTTTTCCAGCAGTGGCGGTTGGACTTGTGTAGCGACTTCCCTCCACCTCTGGGCATATTTCTTGAAACTTTTGCCTGACTTTTTCTCCATGTTCTATAACATGATTCTGTCAGACGCTATATCTGTCACATGGCTATAATATTTCATGAAGGCCTGTGCTAAGTCTTTCTATGATTTGACTTGAGTATGAATCAACTGATTGTACCATTTGGCCGGTCCTAGTCAAACTATCCTAGAAATAGTGAATCAACAACTGGTTGTTGCTGACATGTCCCATCATTCTCCGACAGAACATTGTAATATGGGCCTCTGGGCAGCTGGTCCCGTTGTATTTTTCAAACTCTGGCATCTTGAACTTTGGAGGGAGTACCAGATCTGGGATCAGACTCAACTTCTTAGGATCCACTTCGCATTGGTAATCAGCGCTTTCCAATACTTTGAACTTCTCCTCCAACCATTTGCATCGATCTTCAAACTGTTTTGGGAGCCCCGCCCTTGTTTTTTCCCCTTCTGCTGTATCATCGAAGTCAGGGACCGTTGGTTTTGCCAAATTGCCTCTGGGTTGGAGCTCGAGCCTGTAAGGAAGTTTACCGATGCTGAGGTACCGGATTGATACTGGGGTTTGATATTAATGGACATTCTTGGTGGTTGTACTTGGGAATTTACCGGGGCAAAGCCTGGAGGATAAAAAGAGTCTTCATTATCGTCTCCGGTATCGACCATAGGGTTCTTTCCTTTATCAGGCCCTCCATCCAACAACTGTGTTAATTGGCTCATCATGCTTCTCTAGGATTCCAGCATTTGATCCCTCATATCCTGTTGGATCTTAGCCAACTGTTCTTGCATCTGAGTTTGCAATTAGTTTTGCATCTCCTTCTGTATCTGTTCTAACCTTTCTATCCTTTGATCCATGGCTTTCATTTTTCTTCGAGTATAGTAGTGATGTTCCAGGGTAACTATAATACGATCTCAAGTTAATAGGGTTCTTTTATGACATTTAGTGCATATGATGCGATGTAATACAAATGCATGATATGAATGCAAAAATAAGAGGTGTCGATTCTGGTTCAATTTCTTTTAGAATAACTTTATAAGAAAACAAAATTCTTTACATAAAACAAAATCACATATACAACCTAGCCCTTATGCTCAAAGCTTTAACTTTCTTAAGAAGCCAAGCTAACCCTCGACCCTGGTCCCACTCTGGCTCATATTTCACACTTAACACATTAGCCTGAACCGTTAAAGCTTGTAAATAATCAGCCACTTCTTGTATTTGAGCCACAGCTTCGCCTATGACGTAATCTCTTTCTCTGACTTGGTCTTGAGATCGACGAAGCTACCCCTGCCACTACTCATTATTCGATTCAAGGAATTCAATTCGAAGGTCACAGTTCTATAGCATAGTGTTGAGTTCTTCAACTTTTCCTTCCAAATCCTCGATCCTGCTCAGGCTGGCTCTTAATTCAATGTCAGAGTTACGACCATGACGCTGATGCAATGCCTCTTCTAACTCCGTTACTTGAGCTTCTAACATCTGCTTCTCATCTTGGCCCTCAACCAAGCTCTTTTTTAAGGCATTGTCACGTGCTCGAGCATCATGAAAGCTCTTCTCCCACTGATCAGCCCTAGCCCTTTCTTCTTAAATTTCTTGTCGCCACTGCTCCGATGTCTTTCTCAACCCGACTGTTCTCATCGACATACGCAACTCCTTATAATCAGTCTTCAAACTGTCCAAGTCCTCTTCGGCCTTCCTTTTCCCTTTTCTCAACTTCTCGGCTTTGAGTTTCTAAACATTGGCCTCTAGCCTCAAATGCATCTTTTCCTCCTCCAATTGCTCTATTTTCTTTCCTAACTCTGAATTTTGCTTGTCAAAGTCCTGTTTTATGATTTTCAACTTGGAAGAGACTATTTGCAGGTATTCCTCCATCAATCGAGCGCCATCTTGTCTCGGTCAGGGGATATTATCATTTATTCTTCTACTCCGCTATGCATTATATTCGAGGGTCGTCATCGGACCTACAACGACTCTTTTCATCCGGCGAGTCTGATTCCAAGCATTAGAAATCCCTTTAACCATTTTCTTATAGTTATCTCCTCTATACGTAAATTTACACTGAGCTAACCCATGCGTTGCCGATATGAACTGTCTTAATCTGTATTGCCTCAGCACAAGCAAATGAGCATACCCAACGGCTCCCCAAATTCCCAGTAGAGGGACCCAATCAAAACTCCCACATCGGTAAAGAATTTCGTCGGGAACCAATCAAGGAGCTCTCCACTCAACGTCCTCTTCCTGGAGATTCAGAAGGAGCGTGATCCAGTTCTCTTCTGATATGTCATCTCTCTTGGGCGTGGCTGCTAACTCCTTTAACGGGGAGTAATTCTCAAAAAAGCCCGATAAAAAGCTTTATCCACCTTCTAAAAATGGCTATGGAACCAAGCTGACAATAACTGCGCACATCCTATAAATCTACCTTCACCTACCTTCCGACATGCGCTCAAAGATCTGAATGTTTCAGCAAGAATCGCTGGTACCGGCGTAACCCCCTTGTCAAGTCGGTCAAATAGGTCAGCAACTGCTTCATCTATATGCCTCAAAGCTTTGGGGAAAATTACCAAACCATAGATACTCAATGCGAAGATGTCAACTTTCCTCTTTATATCTGGATGTGCAATAATCAAGTCCCTCAAGCTCACTCAAAGAATGCATTTTCCTTCACCTTTTTTGCTGAATTCGGGTCGTGATCCACTGTTCACTCATCCCGGTGATACTCATCAGCTTCTTTACAAAAGTTGGTACATTAGTGGCCCTGGAATAAGCTTTGTCGACTTGAACCTTTAGACAACGAAGCAAGGCTGTGTATTCTTCCACAGTAGGCACCAAGTCCACTTTTCCAAACGTGAAACAGCTATATGCAGGTTCAAAAACTGAGTCATAGCCCGAAATAAGTGTTTGTCCACTTTGATGTTAAACAGGTAGGGTAGATCGCCACAATTACGATAGAATAGCTGCTTAGTCTCATCATCCCAATGGGCCCATATATCTCTTAATTCCTGGAGTTCATTCTGTGTCACACTGATACAAGTGAAGTCCCACAACTCCGACGTATATCCCTCGGCTAGACTATTCCCTTTCTCAAGTTGCATCTTCTCTGACCATATACAGACAGCCGCATTGTCCTCTATTTTATCAAGAAGTTTGTTCTCCATGACAAGCCTTCTAATTTAGTAAACCAAACAGGAATCGACACCTTTTTAATATGAAATGACATGCAATCATAGCCAAAACACAACAGGTTAATATCGAATAATAGAAATCAAAGCAAATAGAAAAAGTGTCAAACATCCATCTAGGTAACCGCTAAAGTTCAGCATAGCTCTATCTAGGGTGGGCTCTTAAGGATCACTATATGTGGCTTAGTTCTAAAGAAAGGGTACCTGAACCAGCAGATTCCTCAATCCTCACCCATTATAGGCTCATGTGGATCGAGTTCAGTTTAGGGGAATACATTTCCCTATGGCATAGTTATGGATGTATCCCGGAAGCAGTCCACTAGCCCATGCGGAGGTGAAAACCTCACGAAGGTATAGTTTCTCACTTCCACTTAAAAGGTGTGACCACAACGGTCATGCAATATGATGCAGGAATATCTTACGAGAATCAAACCACAACAAACATATGACACGAGACAAACTCATGCGGTGAAAGCATCAAAATCAAATTTTAATTTTCGATAAAAAGACAAAAAATAATCAATTCTACGACTTGACTCTCTTACATATCCCCAGTGGAGTCGCCAAGCTGTCGAAACCATTTTTTTTGTTTGGAAAACGGGGTCGACTTTAAAAATGAAAATGGAGTCGCCACCGATCCTTTTTTGAGGTGTGATCGGGTCACCTTAAGATTGATCCTTAAAAATTTTGATTTATTAAAACAACAGTTTTGGTCTACGAAATTTAGAAAAACGGGTTCGGGAGTCGATTACGCACGAGGAAGGATTAGCACCTTCGTGACGCCCAAAATTGGTACCTAATTGATTATTTGATGTCTTTATGTCAAAAATTTGAAAAAATTTTAAAATACGATCCTCTTTATTTAAAAGAAAGCTTGAATAAATTAAATGGATGTTAAGACCCTCTTATTTCGAAGCAGTAAATTGTCACGCCCAGTAAGTTAGGGTACGACATTTCGAGTTCCCAAAACTGAGCTTGTCTTTCGACTTTTAAAACTCGTATTTAAGCTTAAGAAGGATATCCAGTTATTTGGGTCAAATGAAAAATTGGAACCCAATGAGTTAGGGCACAATTTCTCAAAATACCAATTTCAAAACATTGCCTTTTTTTTTTTTTTTTTTTAGAAATCCTTATCCCGAAATGACGAAATGTCACATCCAGCGAGTTAGGACGCAACGTTTCGAATTTTAAAGAATAATTTAAAAAAATAGTAACAAAAACACAATAATAATAAATATAATTATAGTAATAATATATATATATAAAAGAAATAATAGTGGTAATAATAAAAATAAAAATAATAATACTAATGAATATAATAATAAAATAAAAATAATAGTAGTAGTAATATTAACATAATAATTATAATAGTAGTAATGATAATATTAATAATAATAAGAATTAAAATTAAATAATAAAATAAATAACAAAAGATCACAAAAGAAATAAAAAAAGAGGACGAAATTGAACTTAAAACAAACATTTGGGGCGAATTTAAAAAAAATAAAAAGAAAGGGACCTATCTAAACGCGCAAATAACATGGAGGACTAAAGGGGATAACATCCCCTCCCTCCAAAACGCTGCGTTTTACAAGGGACTCAAATGAAATCCGAATAAAACTTAAGGGCAAAATTAAAAATAAAAGGAAACTTAATTTAAAAAAAAAAAGAAAAATGCGGAAGGACCAATTTGGCAATAAGACCATTGCTTAGAAACACGCGGATCCTGAGGGCTTAATTGGGTTGGGTCATAGGTCAGAGACAAAAACGACGTCGTTTTGGTCTCTAGCCCCAAACTCCAAAACGGCGTCTTTTCATGTGTATTATATAAATAATTTTTTTTAAAAAATACTTCATTTCTCTCTTCCTTCTAAAAAAAAATTTCTCTCCTCTCTCCCTCTCTCCAGCCTGATTTCAAGCGAGCCCTCCGGCGAGAATTATAGCATCGTCGCCGGGGCCGCCGTGGGAGCTCAAAAAGGTAAGGTTTTTTTTCTAAAAACTATATTAATACTAAATGTCTATTTTAAAGAAAATAGAAAGAACCCTTATATCTATATGAAAACAGAACCGAAAAGCATAAAAAACGGAAGAAAAAAAAAAGAAAAAGAAAAAGGGAACCTTTCTTCGATTCGATTTCTGATTTCTTTTTTTGTATTGATGTTATCTGTGTGTAGAGATTGTACTCTGTATTGCTCTCGTATCTTTGTAAAAAAAAAAAAAACCCTTTACAAGTTTTGCTTTGGCCTTTTTATAGCCGAATGAAATCGAAAGTAAAAAAAAAAATACAATTTGTTTTCTCCATTCTTTCCGTGCTGTTTCTGTTTTGCAAGTGAACTACTACTGTGACGTGGAGAGGCTGGCGCTGGCTGCGGCGTTCGTGTGGGATTCGGCTGCTTCACGGCACTGGTAATTGGCTGCTAGGGTTTCCAAAATGTTTGGGTTGTGCTGGGCTAGGTTTAGGTTTGGGCCTTAAATTTAATTGGGCTATTTTTTTTTGTAAATTTGGACTGTTTTAAAAAAATAGACTTTATTATTTGAGTTTTTTTTTGTTTTGGTTAATTGGTATTGGGCCCGGGCAAATTTGGGCCCGTACATATATATCATGTGGCATCATAGCATTATGATAAATATATTTTTTTCAGTTAAAAAAATGATTTTAATTTTATTAATAGAAAATTTATTAGGGTGTGATTGGATAGCACAAAGTAATTGAAAATGTAATTATTAGAGTAGTAATTATACTCTTGTAATTATAAAAAATTGTAGTTCTTCATATGTGTTTGATTGACGGAGTCTAATTGTATTATGTTATCTTTGGCAGTAAAAATTATAATTATGCAATTATATAATTTATATTTTTAAAAATATTAATTACTATAAAAAGTTATTAATATGATAAAAATAATTTTTAAACAAGAATTAAATCATTATATGTATTATTAGTATAAAAAAGTTTTGATAATATAATTATTTATAAAAAAAGAAAATACATATCTTATGTAATTTTATCTAATTGTTTTAGTACACATTTGATGAGTTGTTTTTTTTTTTAATATTTAACATATGTTTCTTATCATTTACTTGTTGGTCTTTAACAAATTAATCATCATCTGAATTTGAATATGCATCATTAAAATTTTTAAGATCTCATCTTTTCATTTATTTGTTGAAGTATGATTCAAGTTATGAAAAATGCATCATGTTAGTATGATTCAACATTTTTTTTATGTTATATTAAGGTGATGTTAATATGTAAAATAATTTTTTAGAGCAACAAATGTCTTCTTAACTACATTTCAACGCATTAAATGTTTCAAATTAAAGAGTTCACGAATTGTCTATGGTAATTGTGTCTGGAATCATTCTCCCAAATGATATCATACCTCACGATATGGTGCAAGAAATTTTTTTTGTATTAGCATAATTAGTATCGACCTTATAATATTAGGTTTCAAAGTGCAAATAGTCTAACTTTAATTATAAAAATTTATATAAACTTAATTTCGAAACAAACTTATGTTAACTTATATTCCTTTATTACAATACATAAATTAAATAAAATTAATATATATTTTTACAATATATAACTTTCATAAAAACAAGTTTCACAATATTTTTATAAATAATATAATATTTTATCATAACTTTAGAAAATTATCTTTTATAAATAAGTTATGGTAAAAAAAGAATTATATATTTTTTTATGAATAAGTATATTATTTTTATAATGTACAGCATGGACACATAAATAAGTTATGTTCATACTTATTAACTATAAGTTTTAATAATAAATATATCATAAAATTTGTATAACATGTAAATTATTTTTTATAATAAATTTTTTAGCCATAAATTTTAAAGAAATTTAGGATTTAAATAACTAGTTTTTTATTATAACTTTATAAAATACACATTATTTTTATAATATAATCTTTTAGGATTGTAATATAATAATATTTTGGCCATAACCATCCAAAACACTTATGTGTGTTCGTGCTTACAATATAATTTTTATAACTTGTATAAAAATAATATTTTTAAAAATAATTTAATTATAAGTTCTAATCACATCTTTTTTTTTTTTTTTTTACACGAGAGGGATTCTAGTTGTAAGATATCTAATGAAACTGTTGCTGGAATTGAGATTTCATTCAAAGAGAAAGATATCAAATATTTGGAGTTTCTTTTTGTATATTATATGGATGATTCGATCTGCAAGGATCATGATTGGGAATTGTTTGATAGTCTTTCTTCGAGTAAGAAGCGAAACCTAATCAACTTGAACTCTGGACAGCTTTTTGAAATCTTAGTGAAAGACTGGATTTGTTATCTTATGTATTCTTTTTGTGAAAAAAATACCAATTGAAGTGGGGGGTTTCTTCAAGCAACAAGGAGCTGGGTCAACTATTCAATCAAATGATATTGAGTATGTTTCCCATCTTTTCTCGAGAGGAAAGTGGGCTATTTCTTTGCAAAATCGTGCTCAATTTCATATGTGCCAATTCCACCAAGATCTCTTCGTTAGTTGCGGGAAGAATCCACACAAATCGAATTTTTTTAGGAACATATTGAGAGAGAACTGGATTTGGTTAGACAATGTATGGTTGGTAAATAGGGATCGATTTTTTTAGCAAGGTACGGAATGTATCGTCAAATATTCAATATGATTCCACAAGATCTAGTTTCGTTCAAGTAACGGATTCTCACCAATTAAAAGGATCTTCTGATTAATCCTGAGATCGTGTCAATTCCATTAGTAATAATGATTTAGAATATTACACATTGATCAATCAAAGAGAGGTTCAACAGCTAAAAGAAAGACCGATTCTTTGGGATCTTTCCTTTCTTCAAACGGAATGAACGGAGATAGAATCTAATAGGTTCCCTAAGTGACTTTTTGGATATTCCTCAATGTTCCGGCTATTCATGGAACGTGAGAAGCGGATGAATAATCATTTTCTTCCGAAAGAAATCGAATAATTTCTTAGGAACTTACAAGATCCATTTATTCTTTTTTCTCTGATAGATGGTCAGAACTTCATCTGGGCTCGAATCCTACTGAGAGATTCACTAGAGATAAGAAATTGTTGAAGAAAGAACAAGATGTTTCTTTTGTCCCTTCCAAGCAATTGGAAAATAAAGAAATAGTTAATATATTCAAGATAATTACGTATTTACAAAATACCGTCTCAATTCATCCTATTTCATCAAATCCGGGATGTGATATGGTTTAGAAGGATAAACTGGGCAGTTCCAATAAGATTTCATTCTTGAACAAAAAATCATTTTTTGATTTATTTCATCTATTCCATGACCAGAACAGGGGGATACAAGTTACACCACGATTTTGAATTAGAAAAGAGATTTCAAGAAATGACAGATCTATTCACCCTATCAATAACCGAGCCGGATCTGGTGTATTATAAGGGATTTGCCTTTTCTATTGATTCTTACGGATTGGATAAAAAACAATTCTTCAATGAGGTATTCAACTCCAGGGATAAATCGAAAAAGAAATCTTTATTGGCACTAACTCCTATTTTTTATGAAGAAAATGAATCTTTTTATCGAAGGATCAGAAAAAAATGAGTCCTATTCTACTACGGGAATGATTTGGAAGATCCAAAACAAAAATTAGTGGTATTTGCTAGCAACAACATAATGGAGGCAGTCAATCAAGATAGATTGATCCGAAATCCGATTTAAATCCAATATTGCACCTATGGGTACATAAGAAATGTATTGAATCTATTCTTTTGAATGAATTGATCCGATCGCAACTTCGAATATGGAATTCAAAGGAATCAAATAGGAAATGATACTTTGAATCATAGAACTATAATGAAATATACAATCAACCAATATTTATCGAATTTGAAAAAGAGTCAAAAGAAATTGTTCAATCCTCTTATTTTGATTTCTCAGACCGAGATCCATGAATTAGGAACTTAATACATATAGATACAAATGGTCCAATAGAAGCAAGAATTTCCAGGAGCATTTGAAACATATGAACATATAGATACATATGAATTTCCAGGGTCCAATGCTTATTCCTCAAATCATCCCCAGAAAATCTATTGGAAAGAAAAAAAAAAAAAAAAAAGAATCATATGAATTTTTTTGGCACAAAAAGAAATCAATTTATCATACTTTTACCAGTATGCATGTTGTACACTTTTGGCAATATGGTCAAACAATGGTGTCTCTAGAAAAAAAAATGTATACAAAAGAAAAAGAAAAAAAAACCTGCAAAACATGAGAAATGTGAAGCGTTTTGCAATTAAGGGAATACAAAACCAGCACCGGTACCGGTGGCTCCGAGGTTTCCGAGTGCTCCTGGGTTTATAGCGAGCCATAACAAGGAAATAATAATGGCGATAAGACCAGCCCAAACGAAAACAATGGTGGGTGTTTTTCTTCGTCGACCCATTAACCCTTTAAGGAAAGGATATAAATGAGCTAAAACCCAAAAAGCAAAGAAAGCTCCTCCGATGAACATATTCCATTGTCCAGTACCGAAAAGTGTTCTCGCAAAAGCAATCATAAGAGCAATGATATTGACCATGGCGATAACAATAGGTGGAATCATTAATGAAGTCCATTTCACTATGTATAAATCTGCATATATATCATCTTCATCCTCACCTGCTGATTTTGCTGTTAATGTAAATGAGATTTCAATACCTGCAATTACTTTCAAAAGACCTTGAATACATGCAGCGAAATGAGAACTGGTTCCTGATATGAGCCAAAACTGTTCATTTCTCCACCAATCTTCAAGTGAAATCTGAGCCCATCTTACCTCGAGGAGTGCTAAACCTATGAGGCAAAATGTGATAATCATAAGGTAAACCAAAAAAAAGATGTTTAATTGTTTCACGATGAACTGGCCGGAGATTAGTGAAAGTGCGGGGAGGAAACAATAAACGATGAGGAAAAATGATGTGAATGGGTAAATGCCGACGTTTAGGTAAGCTAAACGTTGGAGGAATTTGAGCTTGCGAGTAGCGAGGAAGGCGTTGTTTCTTGAGAAGAATATCTCGACGGAGCCTGTTGCCCATCGGAGCACTTGGTGAAGACGATCGGTAAGGTTGATCGGAGCTGACCCACGGAATGCGTCACGTTTGGTTATGCAATATACTGATCGCCACCCACGGTTGTGCATACGGAACCCCGTCACCACATCTTCCGTCACTGAGCCGTAAATCCACCCTACTCGTTCCCCCCATTCTGTCTTGTCCTCGTACCTTATCGGAAACAAAAAACAATACGAATTATGTAAATTAGACGATTTTTTAAAAGAAATTTGATGAGGGTACAACCAGCAAGAAATTACATACCAGCAAGAAATAACGGAAACAGCTTCAGCAACAGTGACAGCATCGAGTGGTTCACGAGGTACCCTAAGAGCACCGGGAGGTCGTCCGAATTTAATAGCCGGATGATCGGCAATAGGTCGACCTTGGAACTCACAAACCGGGATAGACTCCGCCAACATCGTTGAATTCCCGAATCGCTTCGGCAACAGATTTACATCCAGGTCAGGGTCCAGATCACCGGTCGTTAATGGCTGCGTTTCATTCTCTTTAGCTTGCGTCAATTTATCAGGATTTGGAGGAGGAAATCCATACAAAGCAAATCGCCTAAACATACAACCAGTTCCCACGTAAACCGGCCCTTGTACACCATCAAGTGCTCTCATATTACCATCGAAAAACACCGTGTTGTGATTGGCGTAACGATCAGAAGGATCGATCCCCTCAAATCTTTGAGGGAATTGAATGTAACAAATATCTTCACCGCCTCGATCCATCATAAAACACATCCCTTCTCGAATAGCTTTACAATTGTTTATGTAATGATCACAATCGAGGTTAAGGATGAACGCACCGTTCGATAAGATCGCAGATGCTCGAACCAACGCGTTCATGGCACCGGCTTTCTTGTTGTGATCATATCCCGGTCTTTTCTCTCTCGAGACGTAAACGAGCATCGGGAGTCGTATATCGACGTCGGTGAAATCAATGAGCTTATCTTCGCCATTGCCGGTAAGTGGATCATGGCTCGGTGGTTTCAACATGACTTGTAAAATCCCTGCATGGTCACCTTTAGAGTGTTCACTGGTTCCAACGGCCCAAGTTCCAGGCCAATGTGTACCATCAGCCATCCATGTTGCCTTTTGGATCTTAGGTTTCTCCATAGGGTCAGCTCCTGTTTCCCTAAGGTGTTTTAGCATTTTCATTTCTTCCCTTGCATTGAATGCTTCGGATCGTCTTCGGATCGAGTCGGGGAGTCCATTGATCCTAACTTTAAACTCATCGTACTCCCTTCTCACCCTCCTTCGATCTTTTACGAAGTCGGACCGACTCTTATTCTTAGTCGGATCGATTTTTAAGTTGAAGTAGGCATCAGGGTTCCTCGGCTCGATATTGTGTTTCCGACAGAATGGAACCCATAAATCAGCGAAGCTTGCAGCTTCCGCCATCGCTTCGAAGGTGAGTAGGGCGCCACCATCGTCGGAGGTATAACACGCTACTTTTTCGACAGGGTAATCAACCGCTAAAATAGAAAGGATAGTGTTGGCAGTGGTAAGTGGAGGTTCCTTCTCCGGATCGGCAGTCGATACAAACAAGTCTATGCCCGGAAGATCTGATCGTCCTGTTGGATTTGACGGTGACGGTAAATCAAACTTCTCTCGAAGAACCTCGAGATCTGTCGTACGATTTACCGGACATATTTTAGGAATTTGATCAAGGATCCAAGAGAAAGCAAACCATACTTCACATACAATTGACATCGTCCATAACCATATAGCATCATCATTTGGATTCGTAATTCTCCAATGTAGGAAAAAGCCCAACACCACCAATCGAACGAAAATCAATAACCTACGTTAAAAAAACATGTTCCATTTATTTCATATTTCCATCAAGCAAATTTCGAGTCAAAAATAAGAAAAACCCGAACCTGTAAGGGCTAAGGATGGCAGAATCGATTGGGATCTTACGACTTATGGGCTTCCATGGCTTATCATTGTTCTCAATGTCACCTTGGAGTCTTTCATCACCATCATCACCACCATACATATCATCACGAAAAGCATTACCATATCCATAAGTACCACTTGTTTCAAACAACCATCGGTTGTGATCAAAGTCTCCCCCTTGATTCCTTTTCATCATCGACATGTTATTAGGATCTCTTTTACCATTCGGAGCCGGCAATTTCAACGTTCCGTTCGCGTATTCTATCTCATCATCGTAATCCCCGACCTTGTATGGTTCCTTACAACCCGGGCAGAGACCCTTGTCCTTTTGAGCATCCATGTAACAATCTCTGCATATTTTGAACCTAGAAAAAACCAATGCAACAATAGTAGTCTCAATTGCTTATATGTATCATGTATGTATATAGGTAACAATACTATGGAAGCTCTAATTTGTATTTTGTTCTTTTTACCCAAAAAATAAACAAATTGATCCATATATGTTGTACTAAGAGCAAATTGGTCATTTTTTGTTAAAATTTTTATCTATTTTATTGTTAAAAATTAGCGTAAGTTACATATGATATGCCACATGTACCTTATGCTGATGTACAAAGACTAGTTTTTAATAGCAAAAATAAATGAAATTTTTAATAGGACTCGTTTTCTCTTTAATCTAAACAAATTGATCCATATATGTTAGACCAATAGCAAATTGGTCATTTTTGTTAAAAAAATTATCCATTTTTATTGTTAAAAATTGGCGTGAGTTACATATGATATACCAAAATGAATGAAATTTTTAATAGGACTCTTTGCTCTTTAATCTAATATAAAAGAACTAATTTATCTAATTTTTGTAATAAATGAGACAATATAATCCAGAATGCATATGTGTATGTATGTACCTGCATACACAAGGCATTACGTCATTTCCACGTTCATCTTTCATGACTTTGCCATCACATGCAGACATAGCGCAAGAGGCACCCTTTGCACCCGCCATTTGAGGGTGAGTCACCTCGGACTCGATCACTTTATCCATTAAATGAGCTCGAGTCACGCTGTTGAACCCGCCGGTGAACAACGAGTTCGAAACGTACTGTTCTTCGGCTCTGGCGGCGATCGAGTTATCCATCGGTTGGTTATCGGGTGTAGGTGGGATATGCACGGTGTAGTTCATGT
Source organism: Gossypium bickii (assembly GCA_025503065.1). Taxonomy (NCBI): domain Eukaryota; kingdom Viridiplantae; phylum Streptophyta; class Magnoliopsida; order Malvales; family Malvaceae; genus Gossypium; species Gossypium bickii. The sequence continues at coordinate 111,615,984 of CP106717.1, forward strand.
AATCCCCCGACAGCTCCCCGGACATATCAATGTCATCCCTCGACAAACTAACGTACCGTCCGCTGGACGTCCGCCGAGCGAACTTCACTTGTTGTCCAGTCGAATTACGTGAGCCACCTTGAGCATTGTTGGCACCGCCGGGACTACGCATTCCTTTCTTCGACTGTTGGGACGTTAGGGACGTCGCCATGCACGATTAAAACTTAAAAAAAACAAAACAAAACAGAAGGACCAAAATGAAAAAAGAAACAGATAGAGCAAAAATTACCTTTCCCTTGTCAATGTTATTGAAAGTAATGATCTCTTCACCATAGCATTAATGTTTTCCAGGATTTTATTGAAACTGGAAAAACTTTTGCCTGAGTTTAGAGATTATGACAGGGAAAGGTAAAAGGGGGAGGTTGTTGTGTAAGTAAGAAGGGACTGAATTGTGGCCATTGATCAACTTATTACATTTCTACTAGTATGTCCACCATTGTTGGGGACCAAATTGGAATTCTATTCTGGGTATGATGGATTGATGATCGGAGACCAAGTCCTAGGTTAGGGGTTTGCCAGTTTTTATTTTTAATGGTCTGTTTTTAACAGGTTTTATGGAGATTTTCACGTTAATGGATGTTATTTATCTTTGAATATTTTGGTCCTTTTTATGGTCTGTATTAAACTTTGCCTATGTAATTTCTCCTTCTTGCTCCGTTTGTTTTATTGAAAATAATTTCCGAAAAATAATTTTAAAAAATTGATTTAAATTTTTTGAAAAACTAATATTTTTAGTATTTGGATGAATTTATTTAAAATATTTTTTGTTGTTTAGCAGATTTCTTGAAAATATTTTATAAAAGTTGTTTTTAATGAAACAAACATATGATAAATAGTAATTGATTACAAAGTGATGTTAAGGTAAAATTATAGTAAATAATGAATCTTTATGATGTTAAGGATTAAATTGTAAACTTTGTGAAATTTATAATTGAAACAAGTGATATGCATGAAAGTTGTTATGTGAAATAATATATTATAATGAATTATTTGATTAAATTTTTTTATGGTGAAAAATAAATTACATGGCAATAGGGACTAAATTGAAAAATGTACAAAAATTTAAGTGTGAAACAATTTAATACGTGAATAATGAAATTATGATAAAAGTTTAATGAATGTGTTATGAGATGATGAAATATACATAAAGTATTGTAAAAGTGAAATTATGGAAAAATATTGAATTTTTATAATGATAAGGACTAAATTGTTAAACTTGAGAAAATATGTGGATGAAATAATAGAAGTTAAATTCATAGAAATTTAATATATGAAACAAGATATTAAGATAAATTATGTGATTAAAGTGTAGCAAAAAAGAAAATTGATTTAATATGATTAATTAATGAATATTGAACTTTTATGACAAAAAGAGACTAAATTGAAAAGTTATGGAAGTTTATAAAAAAATGTTTGATAAGTGAAGAATGTAGTAGAGAATGTAACATCTTGGTGCTTTGACCTGATGTTCGGGTTGAGTATGGGGATATTATAGTAAACAGAGCCTTATCAGTTTGGAAAATGTCTTACGGAAAATATTTTGGTAAGGCGTTTTACAGGAATAAGGGGATAATTTTATGTTGTCTAGAAAACTTTTTAAGTTTACCATCCTATTTTACATTAAACAAACATCGGAAAAGGCTAAAAATATTTTCCGTAAAAGCTTTTAAATTGAAACAAACGGATAGTGTTTTTAGTAATTTTGAGGTTAAAAAAATTATTTTCTATAATATAATTTTTGGCCCTTGAACTTGGCAACTAAATTCACTTTAATACTTGTATTTTTTATCCACTTTGATAGCTGAACTTGGCAACTAGATTTATTTTGATTCTTGAACCTGAAAAAGATAAAAGTTTGATAATGTGACACTATGGGATTGTGTCACATAGTCACTTGAAGATTAAAAAATTATATAAATTTTCAGATGATAATGTGGTAAAATCTTCAAGTGATAGTGTGATAAAATCTTAGAGTGTCACATTAAGCGTTCTATTAATTGGATGAGTGGCTGAACCAATTGTGACAACTGGTTCATGATTCAATCTGTTTGATCAGTTCAACTACTAAACCAACAATACTTAAAAAATTAATTTTTTTAAAAAATAAAAAAAAAATTATTAAATGATTTCAACTATTGATTTTTGTCTTGGTTTTTTTTATCGGTTTCGAGTAGTTTTTGATTCAATAAGTTCAACCCATTTGTTTGGACTAGTATCTCGGTCGATTCTCAATCCAATCGGTTCAACCGACCAATCGAATCATGTTCCAACACATCATCAAATCTTAATAGAATCCAAGTTCGGGGACCAAATGGGTCTAATTGCCAAGATTAAGTATCAAAGTGAACAAAAAAAAAGTACAAGTACCAAAATGGACCTAAATGCCAAGTTTATAAGTAAAAAATCATATTAAATATAACTTCCTTGGCGATACGATAAAGAAATTAATTTTTGAATTTTTTATTGGTAACATAATAAAGTTCTAGTATTTTATAGTTTTCACTATCTATATAAATGTTTTGATATAGTTAGTAAAGGCGAAAGTCTTGAGTTTTAAATATCTAAATTTGAGACTCACTATGTATAATTATATGCAAGTCTCTCATATGTAGTTGCCATATATGGGCTAGTTAGTTTAGTTTGTGGACTTTAGTCTGGTATTAGTTCTTAGTCTATTTATATTATACTAATTTAATTCTACCATATGATTACTTAGACAATTCGTTTGTCCTATAACGTCTCAAGCTGCTATTGAAGCTCCTCGTATTTGCACTTGCTTTTTATTTTTTTATTTTATGCTTCTTGTTTAGCTTGTATCTTGACTAATTCAAACTTCAGATCGTTGACTTCTTTCAAATGAACCACTTATTTAGGCCGTGATAAAGTGTATTGCTTTGAACTACCACCATGGTAACTTGATGGCGTTGTACCTTGGCCGAATTCATCCTCAAAAGCTTGCTCTGTTGATGGTTGGGTAACTCTAAACTCTACACTTAAAGTGTCAAGTTCAGATACTAAATTGAGTTTAAAAAAAATTTAAATATCAAATTTAGATACCAAATATTATATTAAACCTTCATATTTAACAACAAATCCCATCAAGATACAAATAGCTTTACACCCAAAAACAGCAAACTCCTAAGCATCCAACAAATAGATAAGTAGAACATTAAGTAAATGAAAAATGTTAATCACCAAGTAAACATGGGTTGTCTAATTAAGTAATGCCACTATAACTAACAACATTCAAAAAAAAAAATCCACCACCAAAAAACAAGTCTTTAGTTCCAATCATGTGAATCTAGCATCTATATCTTCATAATCAACACTACTCACTACCCATTAAAACTAAACCCTAACTTCTTTTGAAAGAATTAAAAAGAACACCCAGATTAAAATTAACACATTTAATGCAAGCAAAGATTATATATTTACTAAAGGATTATTTAATTGAAATTACCTGATATCCAATCATTAAAAGTTAGAGACATACCATAATTTGTTGTGATTCCGCATTTAGACGTGATCCATCTTTCTTGGTATGTGTCAATTTAAATAAATTAAATCTATCAATCTTTTCTCTTTTTTAATCTCCTACAATATAATATTTAATTAGAAAATTAGAAATAATATCATAAATTGCAAATCTCATAGAATTTAGGGTTAAAAAATAATTAATATATTTTTGAGTTCTGTTCTGAATTTTATTTTGCTTATATATTTTTGAGTTAATATATAGTTTTGATAGATCATGCAACTAATTTATATGTTCAAGAGTACAGTGTCTGGTATCTTGTTTTTTCTTTTCTTTTTTTGCTTTGGAATAAAACAAAACTTGTTAAAAAAAAAAAAAAGACAGAAAGTTTTCCAATACATTAATCAAACAAGCACATTCTTCCTCAACCCAAAACTGAATTCTAGTGACTGAGTTTTGCAAGATGATGAGCTATTTATCTGTCTCTCTCTCTCTATATATCAATACGAGGTTTTAAAATTTCAATAAAAAGAAAAAAAATTGAACACACTCATTTTTTATAAGGAGAATTTTAAAGAAAAAGAGGAGAAAATAGTAACACAAGTTAAAAGACTTAAATCCTAGACTTGTATATAATTATATGACTTCGGCACTAGCAACTTACCTTGTATAGATATTGATTTGTTGATTCTGTAGCTAAAAAACGAAAAGATTTGAGTTTTGAGTCTAGGAAGATATAATAGAACTGACATGATCAAAAAAGGGAATAAAAATAGGCAAGCAGACTCTAGTGTTGAGCTAGAACTTTAGTTTCATACACCGTGCGTCTTTAAGCGATTCTTTAGTTTCAAATTCATCTAAGTCAACTTTACTTTCAAAAGTAAGAATTTTCCATGGAAACTTTTAAAAAGATCGAAAATAAAGCGAAAGCAACTTAAAAAAAAAAAAATAACGAAAGAACAAAAAAGCAATAACATACTAAGTATTTGAGTAAATCCTCTCAAATCTATTCAATAACTACAAATGAAATGATTACACAAATGAAGGGGAGGACTCTATTTATAGTTGAGCTCTTCTAGACTTAATAGTACAAATCGAATTTACATCAATGATTGAGATTAGTGTCTATCTACAAAATTAGAGTTTTGAGGGATTTAAACTCTATGCATCTTTATCCCTTAGAATTTACAATAATTATCCTGGTAACTCTAGTTTTACTGGAGTGTTTCACTAGACCACCAATGTTTCAAGTATGAACCTCATTTAATCAATTAACCTCCATGAAATGCTTTATGTGCATTCATCACGGTCTTTGATCCGCGGCTTGTGACACTAGCACTTGGTAGGTTTTGGTTGCTTGAAGTACTTGTTAAATGCTCGGCGTGAGGTGGCTAGTCGGCAATGGTAACAAACGACGGAGAATCAACGATGAGTGACAGCACCAAAGACGAGCAGTTGAAGGAGTAGCTGGAGAAGAAAGGTCGGGGTCTCTTTAATTAATTGTGTTTTGCTTATTTGGGGAAGAAAGTTTGTGGAATCCTATATCAGCTTTTAACGGCGTTTAGAAAAAAACGCCCCTAAATATAAAAAAAAATTCATTATTCATTTACAATATTTCGATTATTAAAATACATTATTCACTTATCATGTTAATGATGTTATTCATTTATAGTAGCGTTTATATCATAAACGCCACTAAATTCGATAAATTTGTGGCATTTATATAAAAACGCTACTAAATTTGTAACAGTTTGATTTTTAGTGGTGCTAGAAAATAGTAGTTTCGAAACTTTATTTTTGACGAGTAAGACCGTAAACATTATTATTTAATATTTACAAGTTTATTTTGAATTATATTGAATTTTAGATAGAAGTTTTTATTTAAGGGATAATTAATTAAGGTATAAGTGTACTGACCCTAAGATCAGTTGTGTCGGAAAGTGAGATATCGGGACCTTATTTTCATAATCAAATCCGTAAATATTGTTATTAAATATTTACGGAGTTGTTATGTTGGTGAACTAATTTCTTTTTGATAAGTAACTTTACTGAAAAGTATAAGGATTAAATCGAAAAAGATAAAAAAGTTAATTCCTTGAGACTTTAATTGCTTAAGGACTTATAAGATAATTAAATTAAGGTTTGAATGTATAAATAAATAAATAAATAAAATGAAAGAAAAGTTAGATAGGGATGCATGTTGAGGGATTGGTGGGCGGCCAAGAGTGAGAGTTAGTGGGGATTAAAATTTTATTCCATTCCATTACCGTGAGTTAGGGAGAATCTCATTTCCCTTTCTTGGTGAGTTCTCTTGTTCTCTTCAAGTGGAAAAGAAAAATGTTGGGCGATTGCATGTAGGTGAAGCCATGGTTGTGGCTGCTTAGGAGTTGCTTATTTTTCAAGAATTCAAGGTAAACCCCATAAGCCTACTCTTGACAGAATTTTGAGTAGCTGGACCGAAAGCTTTGGTGAGAGGAGGAAATTATCTTCTCAATTGTTTTATGCATGTTTTAGTAGCTGGAAAAAAAAAATCTTTTGATTTCGGCAAGAGAATTTATTTATTTTGGTGAATGTTTCCATTTTTATTTTAACTTGGGGCTGGTTATGTTTAGCTAAAGAGGTAGGTGAAGAGCACTGGGGGAAATACAAGGAACAGGCTTGAGGAGGTAGCAAGCAGCTTGGGAAAATTTTTGTGTGTTTTCTTTGAAATAGTTTCTGTTTATTACATGTTCAATTTTTTATTAGGTCAACATTAATGATTCAGTTGGCTAAACTGGTGCTTAGGTGCGGTCCATTTTTGAGAATATCAATGCTGTCCAAATTGGTGCTTAAATGCTGTCCATTTTTGTACAAATTAATGTTGTCCGAGTGTTGTTACTTCTGTCCAAATACTCGTGAATTAATGATGTATGAATGTTGCAAATCAATGCTGTCCGAATGTTGTTACTGCTGTCAAAATAACAGTGAATTAATGTTGTCTGATTTTTTTTATTTTTGGAATTAAAGTTGTTAGAATGCATGGTAAATTGAAGGGTTGAAGCTGTCCAAAACAGGACATGTTTCCTATGATTACCGAGTGTAAATGCTTGTTTAATTGGAGTATAAATGCTGTCCAGAACAGGGTCGGTTACCTATGTTTTGTCTTATTTTAAATGCTTATTGTCCAAATGTGTTAAATTCACTGTCCAAATGTGTTGTCATTTATGTGGTTTTATTTAACTAACTAAGCTGTTCAAATGTGTTGATTTTCAGTGATCAATTGTGATGTTGTTATGCTGCATATTGTATGATTTATTTGCTATCCAAATGGAGGAAAACTTATTGACTTAAATGCTAAATGTTGCTGCTGTCCGAATGGAGCAATAATTATTGATTTAAATGCTAAATGTTGCTGCTGTTTATTGACTTAACTGCGAAATGTAAGTGCTGCTCGAAATAAAATAGGGGTTGTCCGAATGCTGAGAATTCGGCATTTATCTTTTGATTATAATGTGACTCGCCCCTGCTGTGAATAGAATATTTATGCTGATCATATGCCTAAGCTTAGCTATTAATGAATATTAGTTATGTTGATGATGGGTCCTAATTATGCTAGTTTCGGTTGCATTTATGCTGTCAAAGTTGAGAACTATTAATTGAGATTATTTCCGGTTTAATGCTTGTGTTATTAGGTTTGAACCCTGTGTGTGGGCTTGATGGTCAGGGTGTTTACCGCCCTAGGTGTGGCTTGGGTTTAAATTGCGCTAGTCTTGTTGTTATTATGGCTTTGCTCTCTTCTTGTAATTCACCAAAAAAATGGCGTACCTTGGTGCCAATTAAGGCATAGTAATAAAATTGGTTTTATATAGGATGTACAGATGAATTGTTGAAGAATTTGGCTAGTTTTTAGCTTTTATAGGTGTATGAGGATACCTAAAGGTCACTAGTAGGGAATGTTGAGTTTGGATATGAAATTTGATACTTAATGGCTCAATCATGCATTCCACGGCCGTGTGACCCATGTCTCGCACAATTTTCTTATTCTTTTAAAAATGTTACAATTTAATCCTTGTTTGTTCTCGGAGCTTCGTAAGCTAGATTTTAAACCCGATTTTGGTTGCAAAGCATGATTTATGTGAATGTAAGTGATTATTCAATGTTTAATTGAATTTTGGAGTTTACAGGTCAGGAATTTGAAGATGAATATGTGACAATCAGTCAGTATGACTATAAATGTGATATGGAAGGATTATGTTCTTATAATATAATTTAGTATATTAATTGCTTACAAACTTTTGATTTTTATTTTATTTGTCCTTACATAGTTTATGTCATGTTATAATATTAGTTATAGAAATACCATTGAGTTAAATACTCGACGTTCAGTTTGTTTTCCGTGTGCAGGTCAGGCTCAATTGTGCACACCCATGGTTATCAACATCCAATAGAAAATCCCGCACTCATTGAGTGCGTGAAACTTTTGTTAATCTGGTCGGCATATACCTATGGCATTTTATGTTATATTAAACTTAGTTGGAGAATTATTACATACTTCGAGATGTTTTATAAATAGGTATGTATGATAGTTGATAATGGTTTGTACAATGTATGTGTATGGTGTTGATGTTGCTATGCAAGTTAGATGAGGTTATAATGCTTTGGATGTGAACCGGTATATATATAATTGGAATAAAGGATGCATGAATTGCAATAACTAAATAGGTTAATAGTTAAGATATTGATATATTCATCATGACATGGCTATGAGTCTAAATGTATGATTTGAATTTAGTGTGGAATGAATGATATCAGATGTTCCGGCAACAAATGTGATATTTAGTTGTTCAGACCCGGCGATTGGGTCGGGTAATGGAGTGTTACAAAATTAGCGGCTTTTATACAACAAACGTGATTGAATTTGTTAGATTTGTGACTTCTATACAATAATGCCACTAAATTCACTAAATGCGTGACGTTTATACCAAAAACGCCGCGAATAAGTTCGCGGCGGGCGATTAATTTTTGAACGTGGCTAATCCATTTATTTGGTGGCTTTTATTCCCAACATGTTGCTAATCCTTTGATCTAATGGTCATTTATTGGGCAAAGGCCACGGATTCTTGAATTTCCTGTAGTGCGTATGGTCCAATTAGATCGGGAACCAATCATTATTTCGATCAAAACAAAGGAATTAAACTAGTACTTGAGCGAATCAGTAAAAAATTAGAATTTTGAGACAAAAACTAGGCAGTCAAAATTGGTTTACTTGTTTTTAAATATTTATGAATTTTTAATTATTTAATTAATTATTATTAAATTAATAGTTGAATCAATTTAATAAAAAATTAGTGGTATAACCAGTTGAACCATTAAAACATTGCTTCTATACATAAAAGAACACATGACACCCGGTCAAGTTTTTAGTCATTGAAAAAAAAAGGTCAAATTTCAGTTTTCATTCCTCTACTACGTTTACGTTTAGGATTTAGTTTTTATATTTTAATTTAATATTATTTTGTTCCCTAAGTCAATAATTACATTAGTAATCCAAATAATTAATATTCTTAACTATTTTGTTTCAAATGTTGATGTGAGTTTTTTTAAAAATAATTTTTTTATACATAAAAAAAATTTACCTTAGCATGATAAGTTTTTATTTTCTGGCCTCATAAGTTAAAATGAGTCATTTTAAGGAAAAAAAATTGTCTCAACATTTTAATCCAAATAATTAACAGTTTTGATTGTTTGGACTAACTAATGATATTATAAAAGTAGAGGAACCAAATAATGTCAAATTAAAGTATAAATATCTAAATTTAAACAGAGTAAAGGAACCATAACGATAATTTGACCTAAAATAAATTTATACCTAACACAATAATTTATCCTTAATTTAATAAAATGTTCGATATTTAAAAAAAAAATCGTTGAATTAGTAAAGAAATAATTTTAGTCATCATATTACATGTGTCCAATAAGCTTTCTTTTTTTTTTTTTTCCTTTTCTTTTATAGATTATGTAACAATAGTCGAAATAGTTTCGATTTTATACTAATTAAGCTCGAGTTTAAGATTTAACTTCTATACTTTAATTTTTGACATAATTTGATATTTTAAATTTTATAATGTCATTAGTTAGTCTAAATACTTTATAATTTTGATTAAAATGTTGACGTGATTTTTTGAGAATGGTTAATACTGTTAAAATTCTCTATTAAATTCAAGTTATTTTTTATTACACGATTACCAAGTGAGTAATTTTTAATTGAAATGTCACAACAATGAATTTAATAAAAGAATTTTAATAACTTTAACCATTGGACTTGAATTTTTAAATTTGAAAGTAGATGGTCAAGATATTATTGAAAATAAAAGCATGAGGACTAAATTCCAATTTAACTAGCTTTAAAAATAATAAAAAGACAATTATAACTAGCATAGATTTTATTGAATTGTTACAAAATGATCACCCAACTATTAAATATACCACATATTTAAAAGAAATATTATTTTTTCGTTAATGGAGTAATGTTTATACGACTTGATATGTTAAATATGCCACATATTTATTTTCCTTTCTTTCTATTTTTTTCACCTCCTTCTTCTCCTCCTTCCCAAGATGAAGCCCTAGCCGTTGTTGCCTATCGTCGACCGTTCATTGTTGTATCACTGGTTTTTCTTCTTCTTCTTCTCTTTCTTCTCCACCATGACTGTATCACCACCAACTCATTGCCTCAAACTTTATCTTCTTCCCTATCAATGTAAACCAAACTTGTACAAACCTACAAAGCTTTCCCTCCACCATAGTATAACCATTAGGAGTTTTTAAATTTCGGTTAAAATCCAATTAATCAACCGAACCGATCTAATTCAGTTAATCGGTCAGAGATCGGTTAATAATTTTTTGAAAATTCGGTTATCGATTAATTTGGTTCGAAATAAGGTAATTAAACGAATTAACTGAATTTAATAATTAATAATATAAATTATATGTAGTTTTAATTCGGTTAGTTCGGATAATTCGATTAAATGAACATTATCAATTTATTTATTTATTATATGTTTTATACTTGTTTTAACAAACAAAAAAGAAACATATAAATTTCGATTAACCGAAATATTTCGTTTCATTTAATTCTGTTTAAATTTTTTTTAAATTCGCTTAACAGTTAAAAGATTAAAAAATTCAATTAATTCGATTAACTGTTCGAATATCCAAATAATCACCATCAACATTGGCCGAAGAAACCACTACTTGCAAACCTAGAACCTCTATCTAGTAGTGGAGCCACATTGACCCCACAAAAATTTTTGAAAAATAAAATAATTTTATAAAAATAAATTTTAATTAAAGAATTAGAAAATAACCCACAATTCTTTTTTTGAAAAAAATGACCTTCACAATTTATAAAAAAAATAACTTTTTAAAATAATTTAATTTATATGAAAATAATCTCGCTAAACCTAAAAAATGTGAAATTTTTTCTTTTTAACATATCACTTTTCTCTCAATTTTTCTTTCTTTTACACACACTCTAAAAATTTACAACATTGATGAGCGAAGACAATTCAATAATTTTAACCTATAAGAAAAAATTGTGGACAATTGTGAAAATGTACAAACAATTGAAATTTATTTCATTTATCTTTTCTTTTAGTTATTTTTAATAATTTTGTAATAGTCCTACAATTAATTATATTATAAATTAATTTATCGAATATTAATGTTATGTATTAATTTATACGAATTTTTTAAACATTTTAATTTTTCAAAATTTGACTCTATTATCCAAATTTCCTGACCTGTTACTACCTTACTCAACTCAAGCCAAACCATATTACAACCAATACAACTATAAAAAGCACTCACCTTCGGCAAACCACGAACTTGGAGATATCATGACAGTGGAATGGTGGCCACTGACGGGTAGAAGAACATATAAAAACAGGTGATGATGTCAATGTCTGAGCTACGATATCGAAGAGGAAGAAAATGAGGCTTGGTTTGAATTTTGGAACTTTAAAAGACATTTTTTTTTTGGAAAATTATAAGCCAAAGGATAGTGAGAGGAAAAGAAAATGAAGCTTTTGATTGTCTGAGTTGCTGGGAAGACAACCGCTATAGGTGGAGATGTCGGTGGTGGCGGTTAGGGTGTCGGAGAAGAGAATAAAGAGGAAGAAAGAAAAATGAAAAGGAAAAAAGAAAAGAAAAGAAATAATATTAAAAAAAGGAAGGAGATAAATTTTTTTTTTTTATAAATGTGGCATATTTGATGTGCCATGTCAGATATATGTTGCCTACATTTAATGGTTGGGTGACCGTTTTGTAACAATACAGTAATGTTAATGACAGTTTGTAATATTTTAAAGTTTAAGTGACCAGAATGCAACCTTAATCAAAGTTTAGTAACTATTGGTGTAGTTTATCATTATTTTATTTTTAAAAAAAATTATATTATAATTTAGATTAGTATTTAGCACTTTTTTTTATTCTACAAACAACTATAAAAAATTGCTATATATTCTTTTTTTTATATATATAAATATTTTTTCCTAAACATAAATCATCAATTCTTGAATTTTCTTTTTGGTATTTTTATTTTAATATTTGAGTTTATCTTGTTGATTTTTTAATTTATAATATTTTATACTTAATATTACATTTTATTCTAAATATTTGGTATTTATATTAAAAACCATTTAAAATTTAATTTTCTTTAAAATAATGTAAAAATATTTAAAAAATAAGAATAAAATTATAAAATGAACAACTTTCATAATTAAAAATTACATTATTCCACACTTAATTTTACCAAACCTATTTTATAATCCAAATATACATTATCAACAATATATACAAATTTCAAGGAATTTTATAAAGAAAAATTCACAATCTCAAGAAACACATCAAAATCCCAATAACGTTACTAAAGTTCACAAGAAACTCGACCACTGCAACAAATAAAAGAATACATGTTTTTTTATTCCAAAAAAGGAGTTAGATTAAAAAATTTCCATGTCCCTTATTTAATTATTTTTTAAATTTTAGATATCAATTAAAAATATTTAGTATGTCAAATAATTATTATATATATAGAAAATAAAATAAATGAGACCTTTGTACATTGTTTTAGTTTTATATATATATATATACAATATTGGAGACCAGGATGGAGTAACATAGTTTGAATCATGGTAGTCAGTATCATTCTAGTATTGCTCGTATCTGCTGGAATGCTTTGTCGAAACAACAAACTTTAGATTCTATTCCGATGCAAATTTCGATCGGTATTTGCCGGTTTTTTATGCCAACCGGAATAAGGTAGCGGTCGGTACAAAAAAAATTAATTTAATTATTTATTTGTACCAAAAAAAAATTTAAAATGTATTTTAAATTGGATTTTATTTTTTATTATTTATTTTGCATTTGTAGAATTATGAATTGTTATATGCATAATATTGAAAGGGCATGTTGCTGTCATTTTTGAAATGATTAAATATCATCTAAGTAATGTCCCAGTGATTCAAGGCAAAGATAAAATATCCTACAAGAAGGAAATACCCTTTTCAATTTTCTTAACAACTAGATTAAAATGAAGAATCAAAAGAACCTCGTGTATTGGCATGATGGTCAAGGTGTTCATCACCCCAAGTCTGGCCTGGGTTTGAGTTGCACTAGTCGCGTTGCTGTTAGGGCTTTGCCCTCCTCTTGTAATTCATATAAAAAATGAAGAATCCAAATAGATTCTAAGTGAGATAAACAAAAAAGGGGATAGAGACCACTCAAAAAAAGAATGCCTAAGGATTTTTTTGAGCATTTTGAAAGTTATTTGAATTGAGTTATAAGAGTACGAATGCTTTTTTTCTTTCTATCAAAGAAAATGACAATTTCTATAGGGCGTAGGCCTCCCAAAAGGTAATGAAGGCGTGCAAAGGTTTCCTCGAGCTGGACAGAGATTGGCCTCGAGTGCAAAGGTAGAAGGGAGATTTGACTACAAGATCCACCCATTGAGTAGGGACAAAAATTGACCTTAGTGATTCGGGGGTGTTGAGTGCAAGAGTTGCCACTCAATGGATAAAAGTTACTCTGGGGATAACAGGCTGATCTTCTCCAAGAGCTCACATCGACGGGAAGATTTGTCACCTTGATGTTGGCTCTTTGCCACCTGGGGCTATGGTATGTCGCAAGGGTTGGATTGTTTACCCATTAAAGCAACACGTGAGCTTGGTTTAAAATGTTGTGAGACAGTTCGGTCCATATTTGGTGTGGGCATTAGAGCATTGAAAGGACCTTTCCCTAATATGAAAGGATTGGGAAGAACGCACCTCTGATGTACCAGTTATCGTGCCCATGGTAAACGTTGGATAGCCAAGTGTGGAGTGGATAACTACTGAAAACATAGTAAGCCTACCCCAAGATGAGTGCTCTTCTATTCCGAGTTCCCCAAAGCCTCTGATAACACAGTCGAGACAGCAAAGGGTTCTCTATCCTTACGGGGATCGAGTGATAAAATTTTTGAGAATTCAAGAGAAGGTCATGACGAGACGAGCCGTTTATCATTATGATAGATGTCAAGTGGAAGTGCAGTGATGTGTATAGCCGAGGCATCTTAATAAACCAATAGACTTGAACCTTGTTCCTACATTACCTAATCAATTTGATCAGTCACTCACCATCTATTTTCATTGTTCAACTCTTTGACAACATGAAAAATCCAAAAACTCTCCTATCTGTCTCTATCTATCCATGGGATGGAAGGGCGAAGGCCTTTGGTGTCCCCTCTAGTCAAGAATTAAGGCCTCATAATCACTAGCCAATATGTGTTTCCTTTTCTAGCACGCCTTTCTTCGTTCATGGTTCAATATTTTTGGTGTCCTAGGTGTAGAGGAACAACACCAATCCATCCTAAACTTGGTGGTTAAACTCTACTGTGGTGACAATACTGTAGGGGAGGTCTTGCGGAAAAATAGCTCGATGCTAGGATGATAAAAAGCTTAACACCTCTTATTCTTATTACTTTTTCATATTGAAAAAGTAATAAGAATGAAAAATGAAAAGGTCATCTTATTCAAAACCCTAATTATGAAATCCACTCTCTCCTGTTTCACACCTCGGAACGCATCATTCTTATAGAGAGAAAGGCACTTAACATCTTCTTAACCCGAAATGGCTGGGGAGAGGAAATGTTCCCTTTTTGGGGTACTCTTAGGAACAGATCCAATGGAGATGAGGTGGGCCTATAGCTCAGAGGATTAGAGCACGTGGCTACGAACCACGTGTTAGGAGTTCGAATCCCTCCTCGCCCACAACCAACCCAAAAGGGAAGGGCCCTTACTATTTGGGATAAGGAAAATCATGATCGGGATAGCGAACCCAAAGCTATAGAACTTGGCATTAGGTCTTTTGCCGAAATAGAGTGACCTTTTATTTATTATTTATCGTATATTTACTTTTATATTTTATATATAGTATTATCGACCAAAACAAAACAAAATAATCATTTTTTTTGTTTTACGCCCCCGTAACTCTTCTTCAGCCAGGCTTGGGCAGAATAGCAAAGCAAGTACAAGTATTAGAAGCATGGAAAAAATGTGCTCCTCATTATTAAATTAATGTGTTTGCTCATGGTAGTTGTAGCCTCTCGGGAGAATCAATTAAATATCCCAGGACAAAGATAAATTTATGAAATAATTTTTTTTCTTATCTTGAGTTTATTTGATTATAGATTGTATTTGTGAATCTTATTAAATAACATTTTATATAATTGATGAGTCTTTTTTTTTTTAATCTTAAAATTTACTATTTCAACCCATGCTATGAGCATTTTTAAAATCATTGTTTTACTATTTCAACCAAACCTTTATTTTTTTTATTTTATATTTGAGATTTATTTAATCTTATTATTTGATATTTGTAAATATTATATATATCAAATATTTTTTTTTCAAAAATAGCAATAAATTCAAAATAGTATACCAAGAAAGATCGATATCGATACGTATTTGTACCAATAAAAAACGATATATCCACTAGTACATTACTAACTACCTTTAATTTGAACCTATGCAAAATAAATACAGAGAAGAGTTTTAACTAGTACATTGATTTAAGGTGGTTTAGATGGGTGGTGGGGTGCGTTTAGCTTATTTTTTGTCTCACGCTACCGTATCGTTACAGTATCTAATCTCACCGTCACTGCTGTTTTTACACTAATTGCAGTTAAACGCATCGCCCATCCAAACCCACTCTTAATTGTTAATTTGAAATTTTTGGGTAAATATATTATTTTATTCTAATGAAGGTAGTCTAATGCTCTTTGTAAGCATCTTCCATATATTTCTCAATTTTCAATGTTTTCATCAATTATATCATTTTATTCTAACGAATGTATTCTAATGTTCTTTTGTACAAAACAAAACAAAATCCAAAAGTTGCTATTCCCCTTTTTTTTCCCAATTTTTGGAATTTTAGGGTTTTCTTTATGGAAATGCAGCCTTCCACAAAATTAATAATATTTATTATTATATTTATTTTATAATTTATAAAAATTAATTTTTTCATTTTCATAATTATCCTTATGATAATTATGTACTGTAAAACTGAAGACTCGTATATAATAAATAGGTATAGTGAAACTCATTATAGTAAAACTCGAACACAAAAATTCAAAAATCAAAAACTTCATTCTTTACTAACAATATTAAAAATCATTCAGTTTATAAATATAATTTTAATTCTTAATATTCAATACTAAACTTGATTAATGTTTCCCATAATTATATAGTTGTTTTAACATATGGCAAAACCTGTTTTTAAAGGGAAAGGGAAAGCTTGCATGTTAGCCAATTGTAATGGGCTATATACTTTCCCCAAAGGAGCTTGGTCATTAAAAAAAATGAAGAAAATATGAAATGAGAAGGATTATATGAAAATATGATTATAAGTTATTTTTATTTTTTTTATAGGAGAATGATAAATCAGATTTTTCCTTCTGATTTTTAGTTTTTTCTTTTTACAAAATTTAAATCTAACTAAAATGCTAGAAATCATGAAGAAAAAAAATTTTATTTATCATTTTCCTATCGAAAAGGGATAAGAATAATGTGGAATTACAGTTTCATACAATCCCTTCTATAATGCTAAATATAAAAAAATTGTGCAACTCATCCCATCTACCAAATTTATAATGACAAAATGCAAACATGCATGCAGAAGAAAATATCATAAATTATTGTTGGTTCCAAATATATATAATATATATATTTATATATAGTTTCAACAAAATCTCTAGTGTTAGATATATAAATTAAGCAGGTTTGGAAAGTGAGAAAATCCCAGGGAAAAAAAGAACATAAAAAGGAAAATACTATGTTTTATAAAAAAAAAAAAAAAAAAAGAAATCTGTGACTTACTGATGAATCATTCTTCAGTCTTCAAGTTGCAGCAACAAATTTTGTCATCGATTTTGCTTGAAATATCGATCAAAAGGAGGGACCAAAAATTTGAGACCTTGTGATGATTCATTGATTTGTGTTCATCAAGTTCATAATCCTATGATGAAAAAGAAAAGAAAAAACAAAACCCAGAACTTATAAACGTTGTTCTTTGATTCATAGTGAAGATTTATAAGGGAGGTCTCGTTGCACTACCACTCCAACCGTATACATCACCTGGAAATGGATAAGTTCCCATGTTTGGTCCCAAATTATAAAAAGGAACCCCGCCGCCGCCGCCTACGCCGGTTCCGGTTGTGCCACCGTTGTTGTTGTTTCCGCCGCCACTGCCGGTTAATCCGGATGACTGTGAAGCTGCTGGTTGTTGTTCGTGAACGGTTGGTGGGTCTTCTTCTTCGAGAGGTAACCTATCGTAAACTGCATTGGCGAACGATGCAGCCATTAATACGACTGGACCTGAAGCCATTAACGGACCCACCACGCTTCCTCCGACTACTTGACCTTGAACGCCGGCGAGATAAACCGTCAATCCACCAGCTCCAGGCGGTGCTGGCGGTGGGAGAGAAGTCCCGGTTAAAGATAGAATCTCGAACCGACCGTGTAGTGTTACGACACTTCCAGGTGGAGCAGCCGGTTGCCGCAACGTGACATTCGTGACGGCACCTGTCCCGCTGAGTACACAAACGCCACGGCCGCGCCGCCGTGCGTAGTCCGACACCGAGTCAACTATGTCTGAACCGGAAGAGATTTCGAGCACGTGGGATCTCAACGAGTTCGGACTGTCGCGAGCAACGATTATGGGTGGTTTCGGCTTGTTCTTGGATCCCGCTGGACGTCCTCTAGGTCTTCTTCCCGGAGTGGTACTTCCTCCTCCAGAGCTTGTGGCGGCTGCGCTAGGATGATCGGTTGTTCCTTGTTTCTCCGGCGAGTTGAATTGGGGTTCCGATGATCTTTGAAGCTGAAGCTCCGGTCCAAGTAGATGATGAACATAACGAGAACCGGCACCGGATTCCATCGCTAAAAAATCCCAGTTTCAAAAACACCTCTAATATTAAACTCCGATCTGAATATCCTTCATTAGAACTGGGAAATTAAAAAGAATAATTCATAAAAAAAAAAGGAGAAAAAATAGTTTATGAAGCTACTTTGCCCTACAAGGGCTAGGTTTTCCTCATAAATATGAACTTTAAGTGCCCTTTTTTATATCAAACTTTTTAGCTAACTCAAAAACAAGCGATCAATCTAAGAACAACAAAGAAATTATCTAACTTAAACCCAGATCCAGATCCTTAAAACTAATAATAATTAAGGAAAAAACGAAAAAAAAAATGTTTAACCCACTTTATGAACTACAGTACTCTGTGTGTATATGTATATATTTCTCTCACACATATAAAAATACTAAAACGAACGAACTTTTTTATTTAGAAATTTTCAGGGACTGTATTGTTTATTATATAATGATAGATTTGTTTTTTATTCATTACCTCAAAATCTATGGGTTTGAATGTCTGAAACTCTAGCTTTGAATGGATTCTTTTAGGGGAAACAAAAGAGTGAAGCAAAGAGGGAGAAGAGGGAGAGAAAGAGAAGAGAAATTTCATTTAATAGGGTAAAGCTTTAAAAAGCTAAAGAAGAATGCTTTGTTGACAAGCAAGGCATGAAGCTGCCATGTATTTTTCAGTCTTAGGTTCACCTGGTGATACTTTTAATATGAATATATAAACTTTATTTTAGTTCATTTTTTCAATTTATGTTTGGAGTTCGTAATTATCCTTTTTAATAATGTTGTTTTCAAAGTTTGAATCTACGTCTCTTCTTGAGAAAATAATCTGTCTTCCCACTATACTCAATTCTTATCCAATAATCTATTATATAGGCAAAGTTTAAAACTATTATAAAATTTTAAATTTTTGGTTCCACCTTCTACCTTTATCTATCAAAGGTTATATGAACAAAACAATATATACAATTTTTTATATACTAATATTTAACTGTCTAAAATTGCATAAAATACTAATAATTATATTAATAGATTCATGAGAATCAATCATTATAAACATCGAAGTAAATAATTAATTCATATAAATATAATTTATATAAATAAAACTTGAACTGAACTTCAATCTTACTAATGACTTAATTCTTTATCGGCATGAATATAAAATATCTTAAATATAATTGATAACATAATATAGATAATACTGAATTAGATATATTTTAATAATTAAAAATCATAATATAATTTTTTTACTATAAAATGCATACTTTTTACTTATACTATAATTTCTTCGCGACCGATAGACATATTTGATATTTATTTAATATTATCTTAATTATATATAATTCATAAAACCTAGGTTTTTAATTATTTATTATTATTATTATTATATTCATGGAGATGTAACACATACCTACGAATTAAAGTATTGAATCCTTTGACCAAACTAATGGTGGCAGAGGATTGGAGAGACGGAAAAATGCTAAATATAATATGTTATTGTATGATATGATAAACAAATAAAAATAAGAGACATTAATATATGAATATTTTTATAATGTAAATTATTAAATTACTAAATAATTGATATGATTATTGTTGTTAACATAAGAAACGCATTATTTTTTTTATTTATGGGTTTTAAACATTATATTAAAACAACATATATGATAAAAATATAATAAAATTATTAATATATATAATTAAAATATTAAAAAAATATAGAAATTATTTATGAAACCAATGAGTCAAGTGCAGCATCCACGTCTGCCCAACATGTCAGACACGTGAGAGTGTTCGCATCATTGGAACTTGCCAGACTTCCTAGCTTATCTTATTCTTATCCTTATTGTTTTTCCATTTTTATAATAATAATAATAATAATAATAATAATAATAATAATAAAATCATTCACTCTTGTAAGTGAAATTAATTAATGATTATCAACTATACCAAAGTAATGTTTTGAAAATTTAATTTTAAAAAATTACAAAATATTATTAAATTATTTAGAAGTTTTCACTTAGATTATTGGGTTGTTAAAATTATTCTTGTATTGCCTTATCATTTGCGACGCCGACACCAATAAAAAATTCTTATTCCCCTTCTCTTCTATAATTTATTTTTTCATGAAAAAGCTTTAAACGTTATTAATATGTAAACCAAAATTCAAACAAATTTCTTCTTTGATCTCCAACATTAGCCATCTGATTGACTTGAATCTAAGGTATGTTCTTTAACTCGTCAATGCGTATTGTTCCATTGTATCAGTTGTTGAATTGTAGCTAGAAGCTCAAGGATTGACCTTTTAAAAAAAAATTTTAACAGCCTAGCGACTTAAATGAAAACTTTCAAATAGGTTGACTATTATTTTGTAACTTTTTGAAGTTGAGTTATCCAAATGTAAAACTTATTAATAATTCAGTCACCTTGAGTGTAATTTACCATTTTTTTAATGTAAAAACAAAAAATTGGAAGAAATGGGTAATAAAAAATAGTTTAATTTAAACAAAATTAATTTATAAATGTATTGAATTTAACTCATAAATAAGTTTTTACGTAATTTACTTACAGAGTTGGTTTCACTGAGTTAAGTGATACTAAACTTAATAATAATAATAATAATAATAATAATAATAATAATAATAATAATAATAATAATAATACCAAATTCCATGGAGCTACAGCTACTACATCAGGTATTGCGTCGAAAATAGGAGATTCGTATTCGAAATATCTCGAAAACTCTTAATGATATTACAGATCACATGACTAAATGTGTTGATACAAGTAGTTCTTTGATACATTTATTTAGAGCCCCACCTTCGATTATGAGCTTGTTGGGAAGAGATCGCAACATGTCTATCTCCTCTCAATTATGGTTTATCTATTGTAATCGCTTAATGTTGTCTTTTTCTACAAAAAAAATGTGATTTGATTAAGTCTTAGATTGATATTTACATTGTTACCAATCTACGAAGATATGAATTCAAAAATAAAAAAAAATTATAAATAATTTTAAACATGCTATAAAAAATAATAAAATTTAATTTGTTGCTCGACAGATCATAAAAGGGATGGATGATGGCCCCATAATTATGCCTCTACAATGTATAAAATATGCATAAACTTGACCACATGCATCCACCCTTGGCTTATTATTTACTTTATTTATTTATTTTTTAATTGTTTGACTATCAAAAATGCAATGCACAATTATTTGTTGAAGCAATTACATAGTAACAAAATATAACAAATAAAGAATTAACAACAATTAGATAAAATTTATTTATTATAAATTCCCAGATCGTAATTACATATGATGTATTTAGTGGCAGAGTTAAGGGGCTGCAGGGACTTTGATCCCCTAAAATGATTTTTTTTTTATTTAAGCTTTTTATAATTTATTAAATTTTAAATTAATAATGGTAAAATTATACTTTGGCCCCCCAAAATAATAAAAACTTGATTAAATTTTTTAAAAATTATAAAATATAGACTATTAAAATAATAAAATTATATTTTTACTATCGTAAAAATATACAATTTAATTCTGTCCCCAAAATTTTCTAATTCTGCCACTAGATATATTTTATTTATTTATAAAAATAGGAAGAATAGTTAACAAATTTATTATCACTGTACTAGCGAGTCAAATAGATTATAATAAATTTTAATTGACATAAATCTAATAATTTAGGACAATAATATATTATAAAAATAATATAAAATATAAGTATGTCAAAATGTATAATACGATTAAAAGGAATGTACCACTAGCATATTTCCAAAGTTCTCATTAACAAATATTGACCAACATGTATAATGATATCGGAGGCGAATGTAGAAAATTTCTTTACGGGTTAAAATTAAAATTTAATTTTTATGATAATAAAAATGTAATTTTATTATTTGAATATTTTATATCTTTATAATTTTTAAAGGATTAAATTAAATTTTTATCATTTTTAGGGGAATAAAGCGTAATTTTACTTTTGCTACTTCAAATTTTATAAAATGTAAAAAGCCTAAATGGAAAATTTTCTATTTTAAGAGGGACCGAAATTCTTACCAACCCCTAACTACGCCCGTGAATAATATTGATAAAGTTAAATTAATAAATTATATTTTAGCTTTAATAAAAATAAAATATGATTATTACATTAATATATTTATAAAATTCTAATGATCATTACCACCATACACGAATCATGATAATGAAAATTGATTTTTTTGGGTACCATAATGAACATATTGATTTAAATATGATAACTTTTTATGAAGTGATGTTTAGTATTTTAATTATGATAATATAAAAACCTCTCCTGGTTGGTGGGATTCTAAAGAAAAAGGAATAACATGCTGTGCAATTTGGATATATTATTAATTAACAATCTTCTTTTCTCAACAAATAAACTATTTTTAGTACCTTTCTTGAGCCACCAAAAAGGGTTTTTTATTTAATAGTATAATTATATAAAGTTTAGTCAAATTCTATTATGACATAGCAATTAAGGGTTGCTAAGAAATAATTTGTACAATTGAGTTGGTGCCCAACATGGTGGGTACTCTTTTAAGCACCAAGCGATAAATAGGATATAAGAAAGTTATTTATACAGTTCGGTTTCTTTACGTCTGCGGAGCTTAATTCAGTGAGAAATATATGTTATCTTTAACACTTACAATAATTTATCTTAATCTATCATACACCATGTGACAATTTTCCTGACCTTTGTACCTTGAAGACTAATCCTCCCACTACTAAATTCACCCATTGTGATTTCAGCAAGTAAAACCACAACACAAATGTTTTACTATCAATATGCACTTATATAATAAGGTTCCTCACTTAGAACAGATTAAGTGCTCAATTCTTTCCGTACATAAACCACAACACAAAGGTTTACAATCAATATGCACTCATACAAGAAGAGTCCATAATATGGAGTTTATTGAGACTTGCTTATATAAAAAGATCTATCACAATCACTATAAAACAACCATATTATAAGTTGAATACAATATAATAGTAATGAACAAGATAGACAAGGATTCTTGGTAGCTAAGTCTTTAGAGATTCAATTCAATGCAACTTTCTTGATTCAAGGGATTAGGTAAGAGTAATTTTATTCAATCCAATAACCAATATATGTTTTCCAAGTGATATGATCTTCCATAATGAGCTAAATTTTGTCCATATAATCAACAACCCAAACAATTGGTTCAATAAATTGCCAAACACCTTAACTATAGAAATTATCTCTATACAAATTTGGTGGGCAGGGGAGTGGGCACTCCCTTTGCCACCAAATTGTTAATTTCATATTTTTCAACAATCTCTCATTTTGGAAATTTTGTTGAATAAAACACACAATGTAGGAAGCTTGAATCATCAATCAACATCAGATTCCCCTTAGCATGTTCCCATTGACTTAACCAAGCTTAACTTGGACAATAATTAAGCAATTAAGATGCCTTAATATAAGCTTTCCACCCTGCTAATGTCTGAGACCAAGATTCGCCTGATATCGATTCAATTAAATTATTTTCAAAGTCATAGAATTTTCTTCCAATTCAAATGCAAACTGATTGAGCTTTTGTTGAGTTAGCGGAGAGACCGATCAGACATATACAATTAGGCTTGAGCAATTGCAATTATTTCCACAAGCATCGTTTCGATAATTCGCAATTTATTTAATCATGGAGTCAGTCCACAAGAAATACCAAAATTGAAAACTCCTTATTGTTTATTCTTTACGAAAGCAATTCATCCAACTGCTTTATCCAATGACTTCGTCATGTGTGTGTTACCTTCATATGATATTTTTGATTCCTTTGAGTTAATTTCGTTCACTCAATACAATCATATTTTATCTCATTGTCACCATTGTGTCTTCTTAATAATTAATATGATCACTATCAACCAATGATTGATAAATTGCTCGTTTGAGAACAAGTTACTCGTGGCCACTTTCCATATTTATCAATCCACACAATGTCAATGAGAGGATATTGCTAACTCTTTAATCAAGCTATGAATTCCTCTATTGCTAGTAAAGTCATGCCATACACAAGTCAAGTACCCAATATACAGACTATCGGCTCGATCATCTTTAGAGCATAAGCCATGGTTAGTGACTAACTTAGGATTTAGGTAAGTCACACCATGAACGTCACAAGTGAATTAAGTCACAAACGGATTCATAATTAATTCAACTTGGGTCCAGTCCAATGTATCATTCTTCCAATGAGTACATTTATGTCTCTACCTGTGGATTCAACTGCTCCGATAGTTAAGACTAATCATCCCCTTAATTGGAATTGTAGATGACATAATACTCCTTCTATGTATTTAAATCAAATGCTCATTTTGATTCTTTTACGAGATTACAAACTCATTTAGATCATCTACTGAAGTAAGCTGTCTTTCTCGCAATATAAACGTTCTTACAGTGCCACTTATCAACAGCTTGAACTTATACAATCAATGAGCTAATATATACTTGTCACAATTTCACTATGTATGCAAAATATGAAAGACAAAACACAAAATATATAATAGTGAAATGTGAAATTAACTTTATTTATTTATCCATAATTCAAATATATAGAAAATAATTATATGTTTATTACAATATGGGCACATTTCCAAATAGTCCACATTAGTAAAGTATCGCTTTCGTAGAATCTAAGCCCATAAAGAAAAGGGGAATGAAAGAAACCTCCAAAACTTGCTTTGCTACAAAAGCTTTGCTAAAAGCTTGAAAGTTTGAAACCTAAGCCACTATAGGCTTTCACAAGAGCAACTTGCTCCAATGAATCCATTGAACCCCTTTTGTTGTACCTCTAGAGGGTTCCTACCAAAATTGAACTAGAATTGAGATTATATGCAAACGAAATGTCATCAGAAGCAAGAAACTTTGCAAGATAGTAGATTGGAATGGAAATTTTAATGAGAACCTTGTAGAAAAGAGTTTCCCTTCCAACATTAGAACTTTTTCAAGAATGAAGGTAAGGGCTTCTTTTTTACCTCTACCCCATAATGACGGCAAACCCAAAAACTTGGAATTTTATCCATATGTCGAATAACTAGAAGATTAAAAATATAGAAGCTTGAATGTTGCTATTTGTATTTGAAAAGAAAAAAGAGAGTTGATTTAGTAAAGTTCAAAGATTGCCTTGTTGCCGCTTGAAATAAATTAACCGCTATCAAAATATTTATGCAATTACTAGCATTAGCTTTGGCAAACATTAGACAATCATCAGTGAAAAGCGACTCAAGATTAGGCATCTTTTACAAATATGTAACCCTTCAATGGCCCTAATGCAAGAGAAAAAGTTCGTGACCAAAATGAAAAGATAGGCGAGAGAGAATCATCCTGCCGAAGGCCCCTTTTCAGCTTGAAAGATTAGCCCCGTTACCCATTAACACTAATTGAGAATGAATAAAAAACACATTTTACAGCTCTTTGGAATGAATAAAAAACACATTTTACAGCTCTTTGGACCTACTAGTGACTAAAAGAGATCTTTAAAAGAAGCTTTTCTAGGAAAGCCTATTCCACCTAGTTATAGACTTGGTCCTATATAATCGCCAAAATCACATTTATTCCATGTTTCCATCTCTTAATCTCATGTAAGGCTTCATGCACAATCAGGATGTTGTCTTGAATTTGTCTCCTGATGTTAGGGAGAAAATTAAATCGGGCATTCTAGACTCAAAAGTTTAGATGTTTTGATTGTTGCAGCCAAAGAACTTTTCCATCCACAACACCCGAAAACAACAAAGACCAATTGAGCTAAAAAGACAATGTCAGGGAGAAATGGCTTGAGTTGAGAAACCATGACCCATGAAATGATTTATTAGAACAAGTTACAAAGACTAATAGGACAAATTCGGTTAATTTCCTCTGGTTGGATTTACTTTGGAATGGGGCCAGTATTTGTGTAAAAAAAACCTTTCACTATCTCCATAACTTCACATTTGATAGTATTCCAAAATAGTGGTAGAAGATCCCCAGGTATCCATCATGTTGTGAGACTTCCTGTTGTAGCATTTATGTGACTGAGGATGTCCTAGACATTAGAAGGGAGCCCTCCTCAAAGTCTTTCTTAAAGTGGTTTTCAATGAACCTTACTTGATGGTTCTCATCCATCAAATTACCATTCTCGTCTTTTAGTTTCCAGATAAGATTTCTCATGTAGTTATGATCCCCATACTTGAGCCAGTTGTTACGAGATCTTGGGAGCCAATGTCTTTCTTTTCTTACCCGACCTTCATCAACTTTTGTCTTTAAGCTCCTAGTTTCCTAATCTGAGGAAGAAGTAAGAGAAGTACTCTGAAGGAAAGCAATTCGCTTGGTAATAACCTTTATGATGTCCACGGCAAGTGTTCCCCCAACATTTGTCATCCAAGAGACATTTTAGGTTCAAAATTGAAATCCCTTTTGAATCTTCAGAAAGATAGAGAATAATAAGACTATGGTGCGATGCATTAGCTTGTTCTAATACCCTAGTGGTCGAATGGAACATCTCATTACAGTGGAAAATATTTGTGTTTTTCAATCACAACATCTTCATCCCATCTTTGTTTCGACCAAGTGAACTTTCTCCATTAATGGGCATTTCTAAGAAATTGTAGTCACTCAAGAAGCTATTAAAAGCCCCCTATTTCTCAACTTGGAAACGAATGACATTGCAATCCCTTAATACACACCATGACTCATTGTCCTTCTTCAGAAATGATACTGATGTTTATGAAGTATTTTGAGGAGCATAAGAAGGTAATATCCCCCTATTTCAAGTAGCAAGAACAAATGGAAGGGGTCATACCTTATAAGCCCAAAGGTGACCAAGCAAAGACAACCAAAATAAAACCACAATCTTAACCTAATAAGCAACCAAAGAGGGAACAAAACCACTTTTTCAAGAATAAACACCGAACTAAAAGATCAAACGACAATACAAAAAATGATGGTTAATTGAAGTGAAAATTTTCAACATCTTCTTTAGGGTAAACTATAAAAATAGTAACTTTTATTTACCTCAAATTACATTTTAGTCATTTATGTTTGAAATATTACGTTTTAGTCACTTACATTATCATTTTGTTATGAAGTAGTAACTCTACCGTTAAGCTCCGTTACCTCCCTAACGGCAGTTCTACGTGGCAATCCAAATGGGTTTTAAATGCCAACTTGGATGTACTTATTTTCACCCCAGCGTTGGCATTTAAAATCTATTTGGATGTACTAAATCTATTTATTTGGGAGGTAACAAAGTTTAACGGTAGAGTGACCACTTCGTAACAAAATGATAATGTTAATGACTAAAACGTAACATTTCAAACATAAATGACTAAAATATAATCTGAAACAAACAAAAGTGACTATTTTTATAGTTTATCCTTTTGTTTATTGACCTTCTTTGGGCTTATTAATTAATTTTTGCACTAGAATAAAAAAATAAAGAAAATGCAAAGTTGGAGCCAAGGAATCTTTGGAATTACATCCATCATGATTTCAGGCCAAGAAGATTTAAAGAAGTAAATTGTTTGATTAAAAAAGGAAGAGGTTGCATAGATGACAAATTAAAGGTTGTTCATTAGCAATAATAACCAATTAAAAATGAAAGACACATCCATTGTCATTTTCCTTTCTTTTTGTTTGTTTTTTTAATGTAATTGCCTCATTAATTAATTTATTATTGTTAGTTAAATCCCCAAATTTAATTAGTAAAAAGTTAGAGGCCGGTTTTTGAAATATATTTGTAGTTTTAAAATTTTTTTATTTGGAAGTTTGGTGAAAGTAGTTTTCAAAAGAATAATAGTTATATAATAATAATATTAAAAAAGGTTTTTCTTTTTAACACATAAGTTGATTTTAGGGATAATTTTATTGTCGTACTCTCTAATTTGGTGAATGCTCGATTCTTTTATCGATTTTTGCCCGCCGCTTTGGACCATCCGGGCTAATTTTTTTATTGTATTAAGTGATTGCAATCAGTTTAGATATGTCGTGCTTGAGTTGTGATAAAGCTAATTATCAACGTGTAATCATGTTCTATTCATGCTAAGGCTAAAGACTTTGTTATGTTGATGGAGCTTGTCCTTCACCATTTATGACGAGTGTTTGCTCTTTTTTTTCTCTAAATTGTATAGTTCCATTTCCATTCATTGAATGAATTAATTTACCTTTCAAAAAAAATTAATATATATATATCGCTTTGACTTTAATCGAGCAGTGGTTAAAGCTCTTACTAGAGACTTGTTTGACACAAGTTTATAATTAATTAAGTAGTATCACGAATTAATCAAATTTCAAAAGCTAAAAACTAATTTTCTTATAAAGTAACAAATATTATTACAAGGGTATTTTGATTTTAGTTTTAAAATTTAATTTAATTTTTAAATCAATTATTTATAAATAATATTTTCACATAAATGTTGAATAATCAAATTTAAATAAAATATTATTTTTTTTCATAGTAAAAACATTAATCTAATTTGATTAAATTAGGTTTGGCCATTTTTGTGAAATCATTGGGTTCGTTTTTCACGAGCTGCAATTTAAAATCTGCAACATTTTATATTCTTTTTACTCTGCTTATGACGTATTACATGTTTCAATTATTTCAAAAATAAAAATTAAAAGAAAGCTTATAAATAATTTCTCAAAATAACTTGACTTCATAATCTTTTTTCTTCAAAATGGAATAAATTGGGCCATATTGGCATATATTGGAATTGGACTTGGATCAAGTATACAGTTTTAAAACTTGCTAGTCTGACTCCAAAATTGGTCAATATTCTCATAATTAATTTTAAATAAAAATATTTTTATTATTTAAGTCAAATTTGGGCTACACTAGCTCGGTATGTGATGGAAAATCACAAACATAACCCAAAAATGATATATGAATATCTCGAAATTCACATCTTTGCCTGGGCCGACCCTCCATTGATCTTCGCTTGCTTCTTTGTCCTTGGCTACTGCTTGGTTAACTACTGCGAATTATTTAATGGTACAAAGAAATCCTTCTTCCTTCCCGCATCGCATCCTAGAGAGGCCGCTTGGACTAATAAAGTAGGGAATGCCAGAATGGAATAGAGATCTTCTGGGGCATCAACCATAGATTGCGGAACTTTCAAG
Organism: Gossypium bickii; assembly: GCA_025503065.1. Lineage (NCBI taxonomy): Eukaryota > Viridiplantae > Streptophyta > Magnoliopsida > Malvales > Malvaceae > Gossypium > Gossypium bickii. The sequence continues at coordinate 111,645,081 of CP106717.1, forward strand.
ATGCTTCCTTGCGAAAGCCAACGGAGCCTGTAACTCAACCTTCTCATCCATGGGAGGATTCCATATTCGATGATAAATGTCAATCGAGGGCAACCTCATTTCCAGAGATAGAATCAGGCTGTCCTAGTCCTACCGAGCAAGATCATTAATGAATAAGGAAGCACTTAACTTAGGGCAGCCAGTCTCACTTTTCGCAGCATAGCGCCTTGCTATATGCTTTCATCCTTTTACCCAAGTGAGGAAAGCCACATTGGGTATCGCGAGTCGGGATGGTGGCGAAGATATTGTGTGTCAGCGAAGTATTTTTGGGTTGAAAGCATGGGTTGGAAGCATGAGTGATGAGTTCCCCAATCTTGCTTTTGGCAAAAATTTAAGCATATTTCAAGTTAAGTAATGTTTAAATAAACCTAAAGTGTAATATCATGTATAAACTCAATTCAAAACTAGTCTAACTCATCTCATGAAATACCTCTCTCTATATATATTTGAACATGAGGTTAAAGATGACCCATTCCTATCAATAACAATTTATGTTAATGCATATTTGCCCCCAAAGTTGCACCTAAATATTATGTTGGTACCTAAAGAATTTTTTTATCAATTTAGTATTTGAAGTTTCCAATCCTGTTTTTATTATCTTTTCGTCGAGAGTGCGCCACATCATCTTTTTTAACACCTTTAACAACCGGGCTAAAGTGATAATTAGGTGCAATTTTGGGGGTAAATAGTACATCAACCCTTAAAATTTTGTTGAAAAAGGACATAATACGTCTAAAAGATATGAATAAGGATAGTCATAATATAGCAGAGAAGATTATAATATGTAGAATCTATGAAGAGAAAAAGAAAAAGTTAAATTAACAATTCTATCATTTTACACAATTCTAGGATTACACATTTGCTTTAATAGTAAGAAGAAAATAACAAAATACAAAGTAAATTACAAGGAGATGATGATGATGATGATGTGTATCTCCTTAGCCTTCGATACACTTAAAAACTATGGGGGATTTTCAACTTCTACACTAATTTTTCTTTCAGGCTTTTGACAAAGTCTTTTCATCATACTCTCTCTCTCTATATATATTTTTAGGTGTTTGTCTAAGAAGAAGTTTTGGAAACATCCTTACTCGACCTATTGTACTTCATATGGCTCTTAACTAATTGCCCAGCTGCCAGTGCTGACATGAGTGACAGCTCCCCTGCAAGGACTGCACCAGCTACTATGGTTGCAAGCTGTCTTGAGTTTGCACCTGGTGACTCTTGGCTAGCACCTTTCACCCCTAGCAGGTTCAAACATGCTGACTGAGATGCAAGTTGAGTTCCACCACCAACCGTGCCAACCTAATAGATAAATCACATAGCAAAACAAAGATAATTCAGCATTTACATGAATACCACCAGACTTGTCAATCATGTCAATCGTGTCAATTCGGGTTTGAGGGGCCATTACGGGTTTTGGTCATTCAAGTTCAAGTCACTTCAATTTTGGATATTCTTTTTTTCAAGTTATTTCAAGATTATTAACAAATAACTAGGGATTTTTACCCTAATAATATAAAAAATAAAAAAAACATCAAAATTATTCACATCTCTTTTTCTTTCTTTTTCCCTTCCCTTCCAGCCTTCTCCTTCTTCTCCTTCTCTTCTTTTCTTCTCCTTCACTCACGTTTATTCTCTTTCTTCTTCCCTCTCTCTTTTCTACTCCACTAATTCAAATGTACCATTTTGATACTTAATCTTTAGAACAACCTATTTTGGTATTTTATTTTATTTTTTATATTATTAGGGTAAAAAACCCCAAATAACTAGTTTTACTTCGATACGTAATTTGATAATCGGACAGTAACACTGTCAATTACCTCGATGGAAGGCATCGTAACAGAGATGTGAAGGTCATTGCCCTCGTTGACAGCTTCCATCATCGTGATGCAATGAGAGCTCTCGATGTTTTGAGCCGGATCTTGACCAGTGGCAATGTAAACTGCAGAGACAATGTTACTAGCATGGGCATTGAATCCACCCAAAGCTCCGGCCATGGCGGATCCTGTAAGGTTCTTAAGCATGTTAAGCTCCACAAGGGATTCCACACTAGTCTTCAAGACTTCCCTCACCACATCACCCTTAATGATGGCCTCGCAGACAACAGATTTGCCTCGTCCTTCAATCCAATTTACCGCCGCGGGCTTCTTGTCGGAACAGAAGTTTCCTATATCCATAATAGTTTAATGGTCTAGCTCAAAGGATGAAAATGAAGAGCTATATATAATTATTTGTTCATGGAAATGAAGCTCACCAGAGATGCCAATGACATCCATGTCAGGGAAATCAGGTTGAAGGAAATCCAAAACGTTTTGGACACCCTTTGAAACCATGTTCATCCCCATAGCATCGCCAGTACTGCAGGTGAATCTCAAATAAAGATTCTTCCCTGCAATGACACATTTAATACCTTGAAGCCTAGCAAATCTACTTGATCTGAAACAAAAAACCAGCACCCACATTAGCTCGAACTTAAACGCATCAACCAAGAAATGAAAAATATATAAAACAAACCTGTTAAAAACAACAGCCAAGGTCTCAAAATTTTCAGGATCCTCCAAATAAAACTTTAAATCAGCTGCCCTTTTGGCGGTGCCGAACCTTACAACAGGAGCTCTAGTCATCCCATCTTTCAATAGAACACTAGAAGCACCACCAGACAAATGAATAGCCTTACATCCCCTATTAGTGCTAGCCACCAAGCACCCCTCCGTGGTTGCCATAGGAACCGAGTACTCTTTTCCATTAAGCAACAACGGCCCAGCAATTCCCACAGGAATCTGTACGTACCCAATCGGCATCTCACAACACTGTCCTAAAATTGACTCATAATTGAATCCATCCAAGGGTAATCCCGATAACGACTTCCCGGTTATTCTCCCTAATGCCTCACGCCTGATGGAAGCCGCTCTCTTGCAATCACCTAATTTGGATTCCAAAGAATATGAAGGAGTTGTTCCCGCCACAATGGCTTTAATTATTTCTTCATCTTTCTCGGTTGTTAATTTCACAGGCTTTTCATTGAGCACTCTCTGGGCAGATATAATTGGTGCCGAGGTTACCGAACAATCAAGAGCTTGGCCACAAGGGATTTTACGAGCATCTTCTTTACGAAGCAAAGCTTCATTTTCCTCTTCGTCCTCGGAATTCCACAGGTCAGTCGACGGTCGGAGGATCAAAGACTGAACGAAATCAATCCCGAAGAACCCCAAAAGATAAACAAACGAGGCGATGAAAGCGAAAATCGCGACGATCTCTGAAAGGTTGACGAGGTGAAGGGGCGTGGAAGGACGTATCTTTTCACGCCAACGGGAAAGAAGAAAATAAACCGCAGAGAAAAACAGCGAGAACAACACAGCATTCGTTAGATGTAAAGAGAGAGGCAATGCTTCGGAGGAGGAGGCTTTGCCGGAAACTTCCTCAAAAGAAACCGTTTTCGCTGTTTTCGGAGCTTGAACGGGTTTAGCCGACGATCTCCAGCGGGCCTCCATTTTCGGTGGTGGTAGCGGCGGAGGGTACGGAATTCGGCGGCGAAGAACGGAAAATAAAAGAGGAATGAAACGATGGAGCCGGAGACCGTTCAGTTTGGTTCCGAAAACGGTTTTTTTTCCCGGGAAATTTGGATGAAGAAGCGGGAGTTGAAGGGAATGAGTATATATAATGTTATGGGGGAACACGTTTCGAGCGGTAAAAGGATGTACAGTGAGAGCGCGTGAAAATTTGGCACTTTGTTAGTCGGCGACTTAAATGAGAGAAGAAGACTCAAAGATAAAAGCCTGTTGGATTATTATTTAAAAAATGGTACCAAAATTAAATGTGGGTTTTATTTATGTTTTCGAGAGAGTTTGGATAAAAATATGAGGTTAAAGAATTAGTTCGGATAAAATTTAAAATTCATTTTCTACATGATCGTATATTGGGTAAGATTTTGTGGCTCGAGCTTGGTTTGTCCAGCTCGAATATATTATGTTATAAAAATATATTATATTAATTATATATGTTAAATAATAATTATATATATTCATATTAAACCACTAACTCCAATAAAAAATAAATTCATTACCCAAAACCTAAAAGAAAACTTACCCAACTAAATTATAACCCAACTAAATATATAAAATTTTAAAAATTATATATATTTTTTGAATAATCTCATTATAAGTTCTGATTATATATGCTCTTTTTGACATAATGCTTAGAACTATCCATAGCCCCTCCCAACCCATAAATAGGAGGATAATGTGGTTCAACACATTCGAACCCACGTCCTCTTGCATTGGCAACAATGCTCATGCTAAACGAGCTGAGACTCAATCGACTTTAAAAATTATATTTAATATAATAAAATATTATCATATTTATTTGTATTTTTTAATATAATAAAATATTTATTATATTTATAATAGTGGTTTTTAATATAAATATTTTTTTTAATGTATTTGTTAGAAAACTTTTATTTTAGCATTTTTTTAGTGCATTTAGTGTATTATGTTTAAAAAAATTATTTTTAAATAAAAAATAATCTAAAAAATCAAATATGGTCGAGCCCAGGCTTACTTTTCTTAAATTGGATCGGGCTTGGGCAAAAAAGTAAGTACATTTTTTGGGTTAGGCCTGGACTTGAAAAATTGATCTAGATATCTTACATTAACCTAGCCTGGCTATAAGCACCTCTAAGTTAATTTCAACTAAAAAATAATTATATAAATGCATTCTATTGGGAAAAAACGATGTAAGATAAAAGTGTCATGAATATTTTATTAAATAGATGCCCATTAAGAAGTAGAGTTCTAATAGTCATTGGAAGTAGAGTTCTATTTCATTTTTACTTCTTATGTGTATAAATATAGACTTTGGAGAAGTATTATAAAGATGATTCCGATCGATCAATAAAATACGCTCTCTCTTTGCTCTCCCGTTCTCTTTGTTCTTTATTCTCTGTCTTTTATTTTATAACACGTTATCAGCACGATTCTCTTTTAATCGTTTTTCTCCATAAGTCACAAAAATATCTTAAAAATTGCTGTTGTCGGTTGCCTCTTATATAACCATTAGATTATTTCACTTAATGAATGTAAGATTAATATTGAAATGGATGATTGTATGATATGAATGATAAATATGTTCTAAATGATATGATAAATGTAGTAAGCTAGTTGTACAGGCCCAAATTTTCCCGGGGCTCATTAGCAAATAAACCAAAACAAAATAAATAAAAACAGTCCAATTTTTTATTACAAACCCAATAAAAAACTAGCCCAAAACCCGAAGCCCAAATTACATAGGCCCAAAGCCTAAACTTAAAGAAAATTTTCAAACCCTAATCACTAACAGCCTTTGCGCCGCACGCCTCCGTACACTGCCACGTCGCCACCACCTTACGGCCTCACTACCTCTGCCCACCGCACGCCACGTACCTGCAAAGGGCACAAACAACAGCAGCAAAAAACAAGAAACATATTGTATTTTTATTTTCTTCAACGCCGGATATAAAACCAAAGAAAAACTTTTGTAATTTTTTTTTACACAGAAAACGAATACCAAAAAGGCAGAATAGAAAACAGTTTGAATATTAAAGGTGATCTTTTTTTTTCTTTTTCTTATTTTTCGAAGATTAGTAAACAATAGGGTAAAAATATTACCTATTTCTTGACGTTGCGCCACCATCGGGGATCTCTTCCGTTCGCTAAAGCCATAGAAACCCTTTAGGGTTTTGTTCGGGCTTCATCCAAAAAAGAACAGGGAGGCCGGAAGGCATTTTGATTTCTTTCCACTTTTCATTTTCATCATTTTTGGCTCGAAAAACACCCAAGTCGGGTTTGTATTTAGAAAAGAAAACTTTTTTTAAAAAAAAAAAAGGAACTTAAAACGTTTTTCTTGCTTCCGGCACGACGGAATTATGGCAGAGCCACCGCGCGAGCCCGCCGGCATCCTGGCTGGGATCTGGGTTCATCCCAGAGAAAAAAAGAGAAAAAAACCACTTTTCTTTTTTAAAAAACATGGACTAAATGTTTTTTTTCTTTCGATTTTTGGTTTAAATAGCCCATCAATACGGCGCTGTTTTGAGGATTAATCTCAAAGGCCAAAACGACGCCGTTTTGGCCTCTGACCTGAAACCCGACCCATAACCACTTAGGATCCGCGTGTTTTTGGACTGAGGGACTATTTGCACCCTCAGTCCTTCCGCTTTTGAGGCCGTTTTTTATTTGGTCCTTATTTTGGTTTTTTCTTTTTCTTTCGAATTTACCCTGTAATTTTATTCTGTTTTATTTTGGTCCTAAACGATGCGCATAAAAGGGGTTTGGGATATTTTCCCAGTTTTCGCGCGTTTAGGTTTTAGTCCTTCCGCATTTTTTATTTTTAAATTTAGATTATTTTATTTCTGAATTTCAGCCCTCTAATCTTATTTTAATTTCAATTCGGCCTTGGGTTCATTTAACTTTATTTTTTTTAAAAATTGTTTTGTTTGTTATTTTATTATTATTTATTTGTTTATTCTTTTTTTAATCAAATGCCTTATTTATTTACTTATTTACTTAATATTTTCCTTATTTCGTTTACATTTTATTTATTATTTTTACTTATCACTTTCTTTTATTGTGCTTTTTTATTTACTACTCTCAATATATATTTCAAAATTATTATCAATATTGTGGCTGTTACTTATGCCAATATTATTATTGTTATTGTTCCCTATATTGTCATTTGCATCATCGTTCTTATTCTTGTTTACGCTAGTTAACCTTATGATTCATTAATGTCAAGGCCCTGTGTTAATTTTTTTTATTACGCAATATTATGTCATTATTACTTCGAACGTATATTGCACTATCGTCTTTAGCCACGTATGACCCTCTTTTACGTTTTAAACAATTTCCTTTTAAACATAATCAATTAAACATATATCTTTTTAAAAAAAAATTCATTAATTTTTTTACCCAAATTTGTAAAAAAGGGAAAATCTTGAAAACAAAGACAATGTTTCGTATTTGGAAATTCGAAAGGTCGTTCCCTAACTTACGGGGTTTCGATTTTCTCGACACATCTAAATACCCGAATGTTTTTAAAGTTTTTATTTATTTTCATATTCTCGAGAATCAAGAAAAGATCATGTTCTAACTCACGAAATATGATTTCTTTCTAAAACCGAGATAATCGAATATCTTTCAAAATAATTTTTTGGTGTTTACTCTCGTTTCGTGAATTTAAGACGTTGTGTCCTAACTTATGGGATGTAATCCTTTTTCCCGATTAACGTGAAATGCGCCCTTTTCTGTACAAAAAAAAAAGTTTTCAGTTGAACAATTTTAACAAAGAATCGTATCTTTAAAAATCTCTCCAATTCTTCGACTTTCGACATTAGGACATTAATTAATCAATTGGGTACCAATTTTGGGCTTCACGAGGGTGCTAATCCTTTCTCGCACGTAACCGACTCCTGAGCCCGTTTTCTCGAATTTCGTAGACCAAAATCATTGTTTTAATAAATCAAAGTATTTTATTAAAACGATCAAATTACGAGGTGATCCGATCACACCTCATCAAAAAAATATTGGTGGCGACTTCCGTTTTTCGTTTTCATTTTTTAAAAGTCGACCCCACCAATCAAAGAAAGATGGTCTTGACAGCTTGGCGACTCCACTGGGGATGAATAAGAGAGTCAAACCATAAATTGATTAATTTTTGTCTTTTTGTCGAAAAATCGAAAATCTATTTTAAAATTACGATTGCTCCATTTTATCCGTCTTTTTCATGGTTTTCATCATAATATGTTTGCTTTGTTGGTTTAAATTTGTTAATGTGTCCAAGCATTTTTGGCATTGCATAAGTCGATCGATTTTACCCCTCTTAAGTGGGAGCGATAAGCTATTCCTTCGTGAGGTCTTCACCTCCGTATAAGATAGTGGATCGCTTTCGGGATACATTCGTACCTATGTCTTCATGAGATTTTCATCTCCGTATAGCCATAGGGAAATGTATTCCCCTGAATTGTACTCGGTCTGCATGAGCCTATAATGGGTGAGGATCGAGGAATCTGCCGGTTCAGGTACCTTTACTCTAGAACCCAAACCCCATATAGCAAGCCTTAAGAGCCTACCTTAGGTAGAGTCGCGCCAAACCCTAAGGCTCGCCTGATTAGGTACTTTACTTTGTTCTTTGCTTACTTTAAACGGTGTATGAAGTACTGACTTGCTTTGTTTTTGTTTTGATTGCATGGCATTTTCAAGAAAGGAGTTGATTCACATTCGGTTCCTAAATAGATAAATTATCATGAAAAAGAGTTTTCTTGATAAAGTGGAGAATAATGCGGCCATCCAGGTTTGGGCCGAAACAACATAACAAGAGAAAGGTGATAGTCTGACCGAGGGATACATATCGGAGTTGTGGGATTTCACCCGCGCCAGCGTGACTCAGAATAATCTTTAAGAATTAAAGAAGATATTGGACCAATAGAATGATGAGATCAAACAGCTGTTTTACTGTAACTATGGAGACTTGCCCTATCTGCTCGATGTGAAGGTAGACAAGCACTTATTTTGAGCCCTCGCCCAATTCTAGAATCCTGCTTATGGTTGTTTCACTTTTGGGAATATTGATTTGCTACCTATTGTGGAGGAGTATATGGCCTTACTTCATTGCCCGAAGATTCAAGCCGACAAAGCATATTCAAGAGCCGCTAATGTCCCAACCTTTTTGAAGAAATAGATGAATATCACCGGGATGAGTGAGCAGTAGGTCGTAGCCCGGATTAAGCAAAAAGAAGATAGTAAGTGTATCCCTTGGCAAAACTTGAGGGATCTGATTCTAGCACATCCAAATATGAAGAAACGGGTTGATGTTTTTGGCTTGAGTATCTATGGTTTGGTCATCTTCCCCAAGTCATTAGGGCATGTAGATGAGGCAGTCTCGGATCTCTTTGATCGACTTTATAAAAGGGTCACGCCAATTCCGGCAATTTTAGCCGAAACTTTCAGATCCTTGAATGCATGTCGGAGAGCGGGCAATGGCAGATTTATAGGCTGTGCACAACTTTTTTTGGCATGGTTCCACAACCATTTTTGGAAAGTGGAAAAGGTCTCCTACCGAATCTTTTCCGAAAACTATTCTCCCTTGAAAAAGATTGTGGCCAAGCCAAGACAGGATGATATCACAGAGGAAAATCGGATGATGATTCTCTAAAGCCTGCAAGAAGAAGATATTGAGTGGAGAGCCCCTTGGATGATCCCCGACGAGATCTTGTATAGATGTGGGGATTTTGATTGGGTTTTCCTGCTTGGATATGGGGAGCTATTGGGTATGCTCCCTTACTCGTGTTAAGGCAATACATGTCAAGACAGTTCATGCCGGCAACACAAGGGTTAGCTCAATGCGAGTTCGCGTATAAGGGAGATAACCACAAAAACAAAGTTCGTGAGATATCGAATGCCTGGAACCAAACTCGTTGAATGAAGAGGTTTGCTACTAGCCCAACGACTACCCCTGAGTATGACCGGTGGTCGGGCCAGAGAATCAACGACAACATCCTCACGACGAATCAAGTAAATATCCGATCATTAGAAGAACACTTGCAGGTGGTCCAGTCTGAACTAGAGATCATCAAACAAGATTTTGAGAAGAAAAGTTCGGAACTAGGAAAAAGGATTGAGTAGTTGGAGGAAGAGAAAATGCAGTTGGGGTTAGATGTCGATATCCAGAAACTAGAAGCCGAGAAACTGAAAATGGGAAAGAATAAGGCCAAGGAAGATTTGGATAGTTTGAAGACGGATTGCAAGAAATTGCGTATGTCCATAAGAACTACTGATTTGGGTAAAATGTCTGAGCAATGGAAGCAAGAAATCCAAGAAGAAAAGACTAAAGCTGATCAGTGGGAGAAGAAAATCCATGATACTCGAGTACGGGAGGACGCCTTAAAAAAGGGTTTGTTGGAGAGCCAAAATGAAAAAAGAGAAGTTAGAAAAGGGCCAACCTAAGCTCGGGTGGCAGAGTTTTGAAAAGTCACTACACCAGCATTGTAGTCGCAATTCCGTAGTCGAATTAAGGGCCAACCTAAGCAAGATTGAGGAAATAAAAGGGAGGATAGAAGAACTAGAAACCGCGCTACAAAATTATGAACTCCGGGTTAAACTACTGGAGGCAAATAATGAATGGTGGAAAGATCAGCTTCATCGATCTCAAGACTAGGTCAATGATAGGGATTACGTCATGGTAAAGCTTTAGCTCAAGTGCGAGAGGTGGCTAATCATATACAAACCTTGGAAGTCCAAGCTGATGTACTGAGTTTGAAATATGAGTCAGAGTCAGATCGAGGCCAAGAGTTAGTTAGGCTTCTTAAGCAAGTCAAGGCCTTAAGTATTAGGGCAAAACCATATATGTAATCCATTTTATGTAAATTTTCTAGAAAGGTTATTCTAATGAAATTGAATCAGAATCAATGCATTTTTCTTTTGCATTCATTGCATCCATGCATTAGCATTGCATTGCATTGCATCGTGTGCACTAAAACTCACAAAGAAACTCTAAAATTGTGGCAGTTACCCTGCAACATCACTACGGTACACGAAGAAAAACTAAAGACATGGACTAAAGGTTAGAAAGATTGGAACAAATACAAAGAGAGATGCAGGATCAACTACAAATACAGATGCAAGAACAGTTGGCCAAAATCCAACAGGATATGAGGGACCAAATGTTAGAGTCCTAGAGAAACATGATAAGCCAGTTAACGCAGTTGCTGACTGGGGGGCTTGAAAAAGGAAAAAGGCCCATGGTCAATATCGGAGACGACAATGAGGACCCTACTTATCCTCCAGGCTTCACCCCAACGAACACCCAAGCACAGCCACAAGGGGTGTCAATCAACATCAGACCCCAATATCAGACCGGTACTTCGGCACCGATAAACTTCCTGATGGGTTCAGGCTCCAACCCTGGAGAGAATCCACCGAATCCTATTGTCCCCAACCTTGATGACATAGCGGAAATGGGAAAGGCAAGAGTGGAGCTCCCAAAGCAACTAGAAGACAGATGCAAATGGCTAGAGGAGAAATTCATGTTGGAATGTCGGTACCCCCATGGCACAGCAAAAAAAAAAATAATCCCGGTGATCCAAACCATGAATCCATGTGTGATGAACGAAATAGGGTGAAATAATGGTTTCAAAATTACCGAAACTTCAATCTGAGTAGACAGCGACGCCTCGGCTACGAGAATTTTGATCTACTATCGAACCAAGCCGCAACCTTTTATGATTTCGGCCTCTACATAATCCACCCAGTTTGACGATTAACGAAAGAAATCTCCAAAACTGTTTTTGGAGGTTTCTTTGCTTGACGGCTGCTAAACCTCACAAGCAAGTTTTGGTTTTTTTTTTATTTTTAGGGTTTTCTTAAAAAAAAAATCTGTTACTCTCACCTTTTTATAATTGGTATATATATAATTAATCATAATTCATAAAAGTTTTATCCGAACATAATAATCATAATTAAAAATAAATATAATAATATTTTAACCGAAAATTATAATTATATTAATTATAACAAGAATTTCGGTAAACTATATTTATTTAAATTTATATACGAACCAAATTCATATATTAATAGAACTATGTTCTCATTATGTGTACAACATCCTTGTACATGTAATATGTTCAACATTTGATTGCCCAATTAAATTAATTCTATAATTAATTTAATTCATGTAACAACCAAACATAATACCAACTATGTTATATTTCGTTCATTTCAACCATAGGGTGTGACCCTGTAGGTTCTTGTAATGTTAGCAGTAATACTAGAACGATTCTAATGTTACAAACAATGAGTGACATCTAGCAATGCATCATTGCTACCTAAGTTACAAGAAGTCATGATTCGAAATAACCTTTTGTGATTAACCTTTCATGCATTAAACCTTAAGTCCTTTATCTCTGGAATGGACACAAGTCATGGAATAGTCACATTTGCATAGTCCATACCATGTTTCTTGATATCTTGAGTAGGCTATGATATACAAATAAGTATGACATCTCATATCAACTTATTTGAGCATGGCCATGCATTTCTAGTCTCACTCAATCAAGTGGCCTAAGATATTACTCCCATTATGTAGGAGGGACTTATCCTATATTGATCAACCACATTACTCTACATAGATTGTGGTATATCCAACATCAGCCTTTATAGAACAACCGATTCACGATTATACGTTTGATCAGTATCAAAATATACAACTCACGATGTTGGGATAATGATGATCTCAAGTCTGAGGATCATATACATATTAATCACTATGAGTAATGTTGTGACAATTACGTAATAATCTAAGAAACATACTCATAGCAGGTCAGTCCAATATGTTGTTCTCTAACACACATATTCATGTATTGATTTTGACACTCCATATCAATGACAACTCTTTATCATCAATCAACTACATGTTAGTCTTAGTGCATTATTGTTGTCCTAGTCAACAATAATACTTGACTAAGGATCTTTTAAGAATAATCATATTATTCTCGAGACATTATTATAAAGCAGTTTTATTTGTACACACGAAAAAAAATCGAAATAATAATGACAACGCATTATATTAATAAACATGGTAAATCAAGTATGTTATTACAACCATCTCATGATTGATCTTTGGGCATACTCTTACAATTCAAAGCGTTGAAAAGCGCCGATTACCATTGTGGAATTGACACAAAGGAACTGAGCGTAGTCCCAAATCTAGTGCTCCCCCCAAAGTTTAAAACGCTGGAATTTGAAAAATATAATGGGACCAACTGCCCTAAGGCTCATATTACGATGTTCTGTCGGAGGATGACCGGGTATATCGATAACGATCAGTTATTGATTCACTATTTCCAGGATAGCTTAACTGGGGTTGCGGCCAAATAGTATAATCAGCTGAATCGTGCCCAGATAAGTTCGTGGAAGGACCTGGCACAGACATTCGTGAAACAATATGGCCACGTAATAGATATGGCGCCCAACCGAATCACACTACAGAATATGGAGAAAAAACCAAATGAAAGTTTCAGCCAATACGCTCAAAGGTGGAGGGAAGTTGCCACCCAAGTCCAACCACTGCCACTAAAAAAGGAAACTACCATGCTCATCATTAATACACTGAAGGCACCTTTTATCAATCGCATGCTGGGAAGCGCAACTAAGAGCTTCTCAGACATAGTGATGTCCGTCGAAATGATAGAAAACGCCATAAGGTGCGGAAAAATAGAGGCTGGGGAAAGCACAAAGAGGTCAGCTCCGAGAAAAAGAGAAAATGATGTGAATAACGTGAGCATGTATAACAGAGGTTACTCAAAACCAGTCACTGTGAACCAGCCAAGAACTGTAACCATTAGCCATCAAGGCCCACCGAGACAAGAGTCCAACACAAGGCAAAATATGGAGAAACTTGAGTTTACGCCTATTCCAATGACATATAGGGAGTTGTACCAAAGTTTATTCGATGCAAATGTTGTATCCCCTTTCTACCTAAAACCAATGCAACCGTCATACCTGAAATAGTACAACGCAAACGCCCAATGCGAATACCATGCGAGAATCATGGGGCATTCGATAGAAAACTGCATCGCTTTTAAAAAGCTAGTCGAAAGACTCATCAAAATGGGTATTGTAAAATTTAATGATCCATCTGGTGCAGAAAATTCGTTACCCAACCATGCTGATAATGGGGTAAACACGATAGTCGAGAAAGCGGAGAAGAAAATCAAAATGAATGTTGCAGAAGTGAAAACCCCGTTGAGAGAAATATGGAAGAAAATGGTAGAAAGAGGGTTAATCACACAAGACCCAAGGAAGACCATTAGCCATCAAGGCCTACCAAGACAAGAATCCAACACAAGGCAAAATGTGGAGAAACTCGAGTTTACGCCTATTCCAATGACGTATAGGAAGTTGTACCAAAGTTTATTCGATGCAAATGTTGTATCCCCTTTCTACCTAAAACCAATGTAACCCCCATACCTGAAATGGTACAACGCAAACGCCCAATGTGAATACCATGCGAGAATCATGGGGCATTCGATAGAAAACTGCACCGCTTTTAAAAAGCTAGTCGAAAGACTCATCAAAATGGGTATTGTAAAATTCAATGATCCATCTGGTGCAGAAAATTCGTTACCCAACCATGTTGATAATGGGGTAAACACGATAGTCGAGAAAGCAGGGAAGAAAATCAAAATGAATGTTGCAGAAATGAAAACCCCGTTGAGAGAAGTATGGAAGAAAATGATAGAAAGAGGGTTAATCACACAAGACCCAAGGAAAACCATTAGCCATCAGGGCCCACCGAGACAAGAGTCTAACACAAGGCAAAATGTGGAGAAACTCAAGTTTACGCCTATTCCAATGACGTATAGGGAGTTGTACCAAAGTTTATTCGATGCAAATGTTGTATCCCCTTTCTACCTAAAACCAATACAACCCCCATACATGAAATGGTACAACGCAAACGCCCAATACGAATACCATGCGAGAATCACGGGGCATTCGATAGAAAACTGCACCACTTTTAAAAAGCTAGTCGAAAGACTCATCAAAATGGGTATTGTAAAATTCAATGATTCATCTGGTGCAGAAAATTCGTTACCCAACCATGCTGATAATGGGGTAAACACGATAGTCGAGAAAGCAGGGAAGAAAATCAAAATGAATGTTGCAGAAGTGAAAACCCCGTTGAGAGAAGTATGGAAGAAAATGGTAGAAAGAGGGTTAATCACATAAGACCCAAGGAAGAGGTCCTGAGAAGCAAGGAACTGTTGTGAGTTCCATGATGAAGAAGATCACGAAATTTAGAAATGTAGTGAATTCAGGGCCTTAGTACAGGGCCTAATGGACAACAAAGAGCTTGAGTTCTTTGAGTACACTGAAGAAGAAGAGGTGTGTGCCTTAGAGGAAGGGTTGACAAAGAAAGTTTATGAGGCCAACCACCCGGTGGTAATCATCTCACGACCGAGAATCAACGAAGTCGGAGCAAGAGTTGTACCAAGAGTTGTAATCCAGAAACTCATTGTTTTTCCTTATAAAGATAGCAAAAGGGTACCTTGAAACTATGACCGCAATGTGATAATCCTGGGAGAGGTATGCCTGGACAGCACGCCAAACGAAGGTCAAGATGTGGGTTTCTATACACATAGCGGAAGACATTATGATGTCCCAAATACAAAAGCCGAACCTGTAAAAGGGAAATCTATAGTGGTTGAACAAAGGAAAGAGAGGACAGAACTACTTGTTAACGAGCCGATGAACAAGAAAGAAGCTAAGAAATTCTTGAAATTCCTAAAGCACAAAGAGTATAGTGTAGCGGAACAACTACACAAGCAGTCAGCTCGTATATCAGTACTGGCTTTACTATTAAGCTCGGAGACACACCGTAATACGCTCATGAAGGTGTTAAACGAAACATATGTCACTGATGATATTTCAGGACATAAGCTAAACTGTCTCGTCAACAACATAAGCACCGATAATTTCATCTTTTTTAATGATGATAAAATATCGCTGGGGGCACAGGATCCACCAAGGCCCTAGATATCACCACTCGCTGCAAGGGGTATACATTACCAGGGGTATTGATTGACAATAGATCGGCACTGAATGTATTGCCCCTATCCATATTAAACAGGTTGCCAGTGGACAGCTCTCACATGAAGACATGCCAAAACATAGTGAGAGCATTTGACGGCACTGAAAGGAAGGTAATGGGAAGGATTGAGATACCTCTCTTGATCGATCCAAACACATACGAGGTAGACTTCTAAGTGATGGACATCAAGCCTTCTTACAATTGCCTATTGGGGATGCCTTAGATTCATCCAGCGGGGGCGGTACCATTCTCACTGCACCAAAAGCTAAAGTTGGTAACGGAGGGCCGATTGATAACGATAAATGCAGAAGAAGATATTATTGCGTCCGTTACCAGTAATGCGCCATACATAGAGGCCAATGGTGAGGCGATAGAATGTTCATTTCGCTCGCTGGAATTTGTGAACGCAACATTCATTATTAAGGGAAGTAAGATCCCAAGGCCCAAAATATCCAAAGCTACGAGGATGAGCTTACAACTGACAGTGGGAAAAGGAGCATTGCCTGGAAAGGGACTCAGGAAATACCTCTACGAAGGGGTCGAAGTACCAATATTAACTAATAAACGAGATCGCTTTAGCTTGAGGTATATGCCAGACGCGAAGTAAAGGAAGAAAGAGTTAGAGAAGAAGCATGAGAGAAGAAGAGCACGATTAAGCGGGGTAGAGGTCAACTGGGAACCAATGACCTTTCCTCATATATCCAGAATATTCGTTTCAGGAGGAATTATTCACCCTGAACGGAAGATGACGAGGAAAGAAATTATTGATGACATGATGGGAAGTTTGAGCATCAACGCCATATCCGAAGAGGGAGTGGTGGAAGAAAACTTATCGGGCATCCGCCCTTATGAGCCTGGAAGTGTTCTGAGCAACTGGACTGTGGAAGAAATTCCTGTAGTCTTTAGAGCTGATTCAACGTAATGTTCAAAACACGCTTGTTGCTTTAAGCCTAGAAGCAATAAGAATCTATTTGTGAAATAGGCTCATGTCCAACATCTTTATTTCAAAAAAAATGCATTTTTATCACTCTGAGCGAATATTCTTTTATTCTTTCATTTCATTCATAATCATACTATACAAATAGCTATTCTTCGATTCATTTGTTCTTTGGATATTCATTCATACCTACAACAGGTCCCCAGATATCAACGACATGAGCAATGCTGCTACTGACCCAAAATCTCCATTTGAGTGAGACATGTGTCTAGAGGGATCTCAGGAGTTCGAAGATGACAGAGACTATAACTTATCTCTCGATTTGTTAAGGATGGTAGAACAAGAAGCGAAACAGGTTCTACCTCACAAAGAGACAGTAGAAACTATGATCTTGGAAGAAGGAAAAGAACTGAAAATTGATACTTACATAGTCGAAGAAACAAAATGAGATCTCATTGGGTTACTTCAAGAATTCAAAGATGTCTTCGCATAGTTATACCAAGATATGCCCGGGTTAAGCACTGATATTGTGGTACACCGCCTCCCTATAAAAGAAGAGTGCAAGCCAGTTCAGCAGAAGTTCCGAAGGATGAGGCCCGATGTTGTAATAAAAATAAAAGAAGATGTCAAGAAGCAATTTGATGTTGGGTTCTTACAAGTGGTTAAATACTCAGAATGGGTAGCCAATATTGTCCCCGTCCCTAAAAAAGACGAAAATGTACGAATATGTGTAGATTACAAAGACTTAAACAAGGCCAGCCCAAAAGACATGGAAAAGACCATATTCGTAACCCTGTAGAGAATATTTTGCTATAAGGTGATGCCATTTGGATTAAAAAATGCGGGAGCAACTTATCAAAGAGCCATGGTAACCTTGTTTCATGACATGATGCACAAGGAAATCGAGGTTTACGTCGATGATATGATTGCAAAATCCCCGAACAGAAGAGGAGCATGTGCAAGTTTTAAGGAAATTATTCTTGAGGTTGAGAAAATTTCAGCTAAAGCTCAATCCAACAAAATGTACTTCCGGGGCTAGGTCAGGAAAATTGCTAGGTTTCGTAGTTAGTGAAACGGGAATCAAAATCGGCCCAGACAAAGTAAATGCTATACAAGAATTGCCTCCGTCGCGCACTCAAAAGGAAGTTCGAGGTTTCCTAGGAAGGCTAAATTACATTGCCCGGTTCATTTCACAACTAACTGAGAAATGTGACCCCATTCTTCTTAAGAAACATAATCCAGGTGTATGGGATGATGAATGCCAGAAAACTTTTGATAAGGTAAAACAGTACCTATCCAATACCCTAGTACTGTCACCACCAAGTCCAGATAGGCCACTGATACTGTATTTGACCATTCTGTGGGATGTGTGCTTGGCCAACATGATGAGACAGGAAAGAAAGAAAGGGCGATATACTACCTCAACAAGAAATTTACTAAGTGTGAAATGAGATACTCGCCAATTGAGAAATTATGTTGCGCCTTGATCTGGACAACTCGGAGATTGAGACAGTACATGTTGTACCATACGACTTGGCTAATCTCGAAACTGGACCCTCTAAAATATATGATGGAGTCGACTGCTTTAAATGGAAGGATGGCCAGATGGCAAATTCTATTTTCCGAATTTGACATAGTCCATGTTAACTAGTGCAATAGCAAATTTTCTAGCCAGTAGAGCTCTAAAAGATTACGAGCCTTTGAACTTTGATTTCCCTAATGAAGATCTAATGTATGTGGCAACCATTGAAGAAGACTCTCCAAAAGATCGTCCTTGGAAACTGAATTTCGACGGAGCATCAAATGTTGTTGGTAACAGAATTAGGGCAGTCCTGATATCCCCAAATGGAGATCATTATCCATTTACTTGCAAATTGGATTTTGATTGCACAAATAATATGGTAGAGTACGAAGCATGTATCATGGGAATCCGTGCAGCCATAGAACGTAAGATCAAAATGCTATAGGTATATGGAGATTCTGCACTAGTGATCTATCAGCTCAAAGGTGATGGGAAACAAGAGACCTCAAATTAATCAATTATTGAAAGCTAGTTCTGAAATTAATTGAGGAGTTTGATGATATCACCTTCTATTATCTCCGGCGAGACGAAAACTAGAAGGCTGACGCCTTGGCTATATTGGCTTCTATGATCAGAGTAAATAAACATGAGGATGTGAAGTCTATCCAAATGAGTATTTACGAGGCTCCGGCTCATTGCTATAAATCTACGAAGAGGAAGAAATAGATGATCATCCCTGGTATCACGATATACTGCGATATTTGAAAAATAGTGAAAACCCTGATCAAGCAACTGAAATTGATAAAAGGACTTTGATAAGACTGGCCAGTGATTACGTCTTGGATGGGGAGATCTTATACAAAAAGAAAAAAGGATCAAGTGTTACTAAGATGTGTGGATGCTGTTGAGGCTAAGAAAATCCTGGAAGAAGTTCATGAGGGTGTCTGCGGAACACACGCTAATGGTTTTACAATGGCCAAGCAAATCATGAGATTCAGGTATTATTGGTCCACCATGAAAGGGGATTGCATCAATTATACCAAGAAGTGCCACAAGTGACAAATTTATAGGGACAAGATCCTCGTGCCTCCTTCACCTCTTCATGGCTTTTCTCAATGTGAGGTATGGAAGTCATTTGGCCAATCTCGCCAAATGCCTTTAATGGGCATCAATTTATCTTTGTGGTCATCGATTACTTTACCATGTGAGTAGAGGCTGCTTCATATGTCAATGTCACCAAGTTGGCAGTCAGCAAGTTCTTAAAGAGGGAGATCATATGTCGGTATGGAATGCCAAAAAGGATCATATCGAACAATACATCAAACTTGAACAACAACGCGATAGTAGAGGTCTGCAGTCAGTTCAAAATTAAGCACCACAACTCGTCACCATATCGCCCAAAAATGAATGGTGCAGTTGAGGCAGCTAATAAGAATATCAAAAAGATTGTGAGAAAGATGACTGAGACTTATAAAGACTGGCATGAGAAATTACCATTTACTCTTTATGATTATCGAACGTCAGTCAAGACTTCTACCGGGGAAACTCTTTTTTCATTGGTCTATGGGATGGAGGTAGTGTTACCCATCGAAGTTGAAAATCCTTTCCTTTGAGTCTTGTCAGAGCTGAAGTTGGATGAAGCAGAATGGATCCAATCTCGATATGACCAATTGAACCTGATTGAAGAGAAAAGGCTGAAAGCTATCCGTCACGGTCAAATGTACCAGAAACGAATAATGCGAGCTTACAACAAAAAGGTTCGCCCTAGAGAATTCCATGAAAGGGAATTGGTATTGAAGAAGATCCTACCCCTACAAAAAGACTTCAGAGGAAAGTGGATGCCAAACTGGGAAGGACCTTACGTGCTAAAGAAGGTCTTTTCTAGAAGAGCGTTGATTTTAACTGAAATGGACGGCAAAACTTTGCCTAATCCAGTGAATTCAGATGCAGTCAAGAAGTATTTCTCTTAAAAAAAATGGGGGGAGAGGCCAAGGCGAAAACCCGCAAAGGGCAATTCAAATTTTGATCGAAGGTAGGGCACGTGGTAGTCTTGCTATGCTTAAATTAACCAAGATAGGGTATGCTACATCTTAGGGTATCAAAATACTTTAGATCTTCTAAATACATGTTTAGCTCAAAATGGTCCTCAAGAAGTTCGTACAGAGAAGCTCAGGCTGCAATATCTAGGCACTTATTTGTCCCCTCACCTATCTTGTATTCCAGCAATGTTCGCTTTCTTTAATTAATCCATTCTTTTCAGATTTTGTTTTTGATAAATTTTAGTTTTGTCCAATTATTATGATCCTTTTCAAGCATTTTGCATTGAAATAACGATTAATGGACTAATAATACTTTCACAAAAGGAGTTTTGCATTTTACTCTGGAAGCTTCTAAATAGTAAAAGAACCTAAAACAGGACTATTACTTAGAACTCACCAAGTCTAAGGGATGGAAATATTTGAGAAAGAAGAATCTAAATCGTGACTATTTCTTCAGATTTTCTGTCAAAAATATCGGCTGAACAAGAAGACAGGATATTACGTCAGTGATACAAACTTGAAGAACAATGAGCAATGACAACCCAGACATTAAAAAGGGATCGTTCTCATGACATTCTGCATTATGCAAATATCATCTATAACACATCTAGTTAAGAGCATTCGATTCATTATAATCATTGAATCCTAATCATTTAACATAAGCATAGGCCCATGAAATTGATTCTACAGGTTATGTCCCCAGAGGGCGGTGTAACAAGATCAGTGAATCCAAGTAGTAGTGGAGTAGATTGAAGTTACGAACCTTATCTCTCTAAAGTTGCAGTGGAGCAGATTGAAGCCATTACCTTTATCTCCCTAAAGTTGCAGTGGAGCAAGTTGAAGATAGCGACTCTTATTTCCCTGAAGTTGCGGTGGAATAGATTAAAGCTACGAGTTACAAGTCCTATACCTCTGAAGTTGCAGTAGGTCGGATCAAATCTACCATGGCGAATCTTATTTCCTTGAAGTTGCAGTGGAATAGATTAAAGCTATGAGTTACAAGTCCTATACCTCTAAAGTTGCAGTAGGTCGGATCAAATCTATCATGGTGAATCTTATCTCTTTGAAGTTGCAGTGGAGCAGATTGAAGCCACAAATCTTATCTATCTGAAGTTGCAGTGGAAAAGATTAAAGCTACAAGTCACAAATCCTATACCTCTGAAGTTGCAATAGGTTGGATTAAATCTATCATAGTGAATCTTATCTCCCTGAAGTTTGTAGTAGAGCGGATCGAAGCACCAATTCCAATACCTCTGAAGTTGCAGTGGGTTAGAGCAAGGCTATTTGAAAGATAGAAGCGCCAAAGAAGTCGAGATTCTGCAAGACTAGGCAAATTTGGCCTTTCTTAAGGTCTTTGCTTCATTCCCGTTACACGATAATAAGCAAAGAGGAGCAGCTGTATAGACCCAAATTTGCTCGGGGCCCATTAGCAAATAAACCAAAATAAAATAAATAAAAACAATCCAGTTTTTTATTAGAAACCCAATAAAAAACTAGCCCAAAACCCGAAGCCCAAATTACATCGGCCCAAGGCCTAAACCTAAGAAAATTTTCAAACCCTAACCCCTAACAATCTTTGGTTCGCACGCCTCCATACACTGCCATGTCGCCACCACCGTATAGCCTCCGTACCTCCGCCCACCGCACGCCATGTACCTACAAAGGACACAAACAACAACAGCAAGAAACAAGAAATATATTATATTTTTATTTTCTTCAACGCCGAATATAAAACCAAAGAAAAACCTTTACAATTTTTTTTACACAGAAAATGAATACCAAAAAAGCATAATAGAAAACAGTTTGAATATTAAAGGTGATCTTTTTTTTCTTTCTTTTTTCTTATTTTTCGAAGATTAATAAACAATACGGTAAAAATATTACCTGTTTCTTGACATTGCGCCACCATCAGAGGTCTCCTCCATTCGCCAAAGCCATGGAAACCCTTTAGGGTTTCGTTCGGGCTTCGTCCAAAAAAGAACAGGGAGGCCGAAAGGCATTTTGATTTCTTTCCTCTTTTCATTTTCATCATTTTTGGCTCGAAAAACATACAAATCGGGTTTGTATTTAGAAAAGAAAACTTTTTTTTAAAAATAAACTTTAAAACGTTTTTCTTGCTTTCGGCACAGCGGAGTTGCGGCGGAGGCGGACCCACCGCGCGAGCCCGCCGGCATCCTGGCCAGGATCTGGGTTCGTCCTAGAGAAAAACAGAGAAAAAAACCACTTTTTTTCTAAAAAACATGGGCCAAATGTTTTTTTTCTTTCAATTTTTGGCTTAAATAGCTCATCCATACGGCGTCGTTTTGAGGATTAATCTCAGAGGCCAAAACGACGCCGTTTTGGCCTCTGACCCGAAACCCGACCCATAACCGCCTAGGATCCGTGTGTTTTTGGACTGAGGGACTATTTATGCCCTCAGTCCTTCCGCTTTTGAGGCCATTTTTGATTTGGTCCTTATTTTGGTTTTTCTTTTTCTTTCGAATTTATCCTTTCAATTTTTTTTTTGTTTTATTTTGGTCCTAAACGATGCGCATAAAAGGGGTTTGGGATATTTTCCCATACGACCCCTGTAGTTTTCGCGCGTTTAGGTTTTAGTCCTTCCCCATTTTCTATTTTTAAATTTAGATTATTTTATTTCTGAATTTTAGCCCTCTAATCTTATTTTAATTTCAATTCGGCCTTGGGTTCATTTAACTTCATTTTTTTAAAAACTGTTTTGTTTGTTATTTTATTATTATTTATTTGTTTATTCCTTTTTTAATCAAATGCCTTATTTATTTACTTGTTTACTTAATATTTCCCTTATTTCGTTTTTACATTTTATTTATTATTTTTACTTATCACTTTCTTTTATTGTGCTTTTTTATTTACTACTCTCAATATATATTTCAAAATTATTATCAATATTGTGGCTGTTACTTATGCCAATATTATTATTGTTATTGTTCCCTATATTATCATTTGCATCATCGTTCTTATTCTTATTTACGCTAGTTAACCTTATGATTCGTTAATGTCAAGGCCCTATATTAATATTTTTTTTATTATGCGATATTATGTCATTATTACTTCGAACGTATGTTGCACTATCGTCTTTAGCCACGTATGACCCTCTTTTACATTTTAAACAATTTCCTTTTAAACATAATCAATTAAACATATATCTTTTTTTTTTTAAAAAAATCATTAATTTTTTACCCAAATTTGTAAAAAGGGGAAAATCTTGAAAACAAAGACAATGTTTCGTATTTGGAAATTCGAAAGGTCGTTCCCTAACTTACGGGGTTTTGATTTTCTCGACACATCTAAATACCCGAACGTTTTTAAAGTTTTTATTTATTTTCATATTCTCTGGAATCAAGAAAAGATCGTGTTCTAACTCACGGAATATGATTTCTTTCTAAAACCAAGATAACCGAATATCTTTCAAAATAATTTTTTAGTGTTTACTCTCGTTTAGAGAATTTAAGACGTTGTGTCCTAACTTACAGGACGTAATCCTTTTTCCCGATTAGCGTGAAATACACCCTTTTCTGTACAAAAAAAAGTTTTTAATTAAACAATTTTAACAAAGAATCGTATCTTTAAAAATCTCTCCAATTCTTTGACTTTCGACATTAGGACATTAATTAATCAATTGGGTACCAATTTTGGGCGCGATGAGGGTGCTAATCCTTCCTCGCACGTAACCGACTCCCGAGCCCGTTTTCTCAAATTTTGTAGACCAAAATCATTGTTTTAATAAATCAAAGTATTTTATTAAAATGATCGAATTACGAGGTGATTCGATCACACCTCATCAAAAAAAAAAAAGATTGGTGGCGACTTCCGTTTTTCGTTTTCATTTTTTTAAAAGTTGACCCCGTCAATCAAAGAAAGATGGTCTCGACATTAGTTTGAGTTGCTTAAGCAATGTAATGTGATATCTCATACTCAAATCTGATGACTAGGTCAGGTGTGAGGTGTTATATTAAATTTAATGATTATATAAAATATACAATGATGTAATATTCATCTTGATATCTAATTGTTGGGTGTTCTTTGAAACCTAAAAAAAGTAAGTTGATTCTTCCTTTTTCTTTCTTCAAACTTTTTTAAAGAAGTTTGAGGATGAAATTGATAGAATTTGTAATTGTGAAGGGTTAAATTTATTGAACTCTTTAGAATTAGGTTCAAATTGATAGAATACATAAGCATTGAAGACTAAATATGTTATTATACCAGTTAGAAAAATGATATATCATTAAATTGAAAATTGAACTTTTTTGTTATCAATAATAGGAATAAATACCTTAAGTTGAAATGTTTTAAAGTTAGGTGACCTAAACAAGAGCATAAACATAGTTGAGTGACCATTTATATAGTTTACCTTTTACGTTAATGATAGAACTCGCCTATCGAATTTGTTAAGCTTTCCTCATTGTACTCATAATTCATATGAAATATGAACACAAAAAAATTTCCTCATTGTACTCATAATCCATATGAAATATGAACACAAAAACCTCTTAAAATATTTTTATGAATACCACTTGAATTACAAAATTGATCAAATATCATAACTTTTAAGTTCATCTTAGCATGTTCCAAAAATTCTATAATAATGCAAAATGAGTTATACAGGGGCACATGAACAAAATTTGGATAATTTTGTATTATATTTTATAATATTTTATTTATTTTTAGTTTGTTAGAATCTTTTATTAATTATTGATAACTATTATAATATTTGATAATTTTATAATATTTTACAATTTTTTTAAAAAAATTATAATATTCGAAACTACATGTAGAATGAACAAGACAAAAAAGTGTTCGGATTCAAATAAAGTTGGATGTTATTTGTTCTAGTTCATTCCAAACGTGCATTTTTAATGTTTTTTATGATTTTAGATTTTTTTTAATATATGGTATGTGACATGTCGTCATGTATTAACTTTTCATTAATTTTATTAGTCGCGTAGGCATCTATTAATAGTTAAATCGGTTTAGATCATTAGAAATAGGATACCTTTGTGAATTAAATGTCTATGCATATGAAATACATGAGTTTGGCTTTACTAGTTCTTTTTGGTACAATTTGGCCAATAGACTTCACTTTGACCGCAACTTGGAGTTAAAACTTTGAATTTTCTTTTAAATTGTATAATAGAGTTAATATTGTTATTTATTGGAATATCCAAAATTAGTAAAGAGGTGTAAAATTGAAAAATAGAGTTAAAACTTATTCTCTGTTATTTAGAAAGTAAAAAAAAAAATGTAAATTTATCGAATTGTTTAATTAATAAATGTTACTTTTTATTGAAAAAATGTAAATTTTAAATTAATTATATGTTAAGATAAAAATAAATATGATCTTGTTGAGGGAGTCAGTTTCTTCGGGGAAAGTTTTTAAAGTGTCTATGTTTTGTCCCCAACTTTCGTAGAGAGCCATGTACGATTCACGAAAGGGGTGTCTTGGTCGGTGATACTTGCAAGACTCGGGATGTTAGGATCTAATGTCCTAAAGTATATTATATTTGTCAATTTATAATTGTAATTTTTCAAATAGATTAGTTTAAAGAAAATTTCATTATACATTAATATTATTTATATATGTCCTCAACGATTTTTGCATGCAAAACAAAATGTAAAAAAATATTAGCTCATTGATTATCTAATATTTAACTAATATTAAGTCGCATTATGTATTTAGATCACAATGCGAAATGCAACTTATATTAGTAGATAATCTAAACTGTTCGTAGTCTAATCTAAATTGAGTAAATCAATTGAAAGACTATTATACTATTTATCAAGTCTAATTGGGTAGATGTTTTGTCTTGAGCATTGGAGCAAATGACTCCTAGAAGATAGATAATAAATGTCATTGCCTGCAGTAACAATACATCGGATAGGACCCAAGTTGAATTTATCCTAGATCCGTTTATGGATTTATTCTCTTTTGATCTTTATAGTGTGACATACCTTAATCCTAAGTGGATGATGGACTATGTATACGTAACTCGTATAATTTGATGTAAATGAAAGCTTGAGCCCAAATAGATAAAGAGCCAAAAGCTAATGCATTAGGTACATAACTTCTGTATAATGTAGCATCATTTCACAACAATAGAATTCATAGTTCAATGAAGGTAAATAATATCCACTCATTGGCATTACATGATTGATGAAAAAGTAACGTGACCACGACTTATTTGTCATAATTTTATTTTAAAACCTTTTTTAATTTTAAAATTTTAAGAATCAAGACTAAATTGATAGAATTTGCAAAGTTGAGGGCTAAATTTGTTGATTTTTTTAAGAATTAGGACCAATTGATAGAGTCTATAAATATTCGAGAGCTAAATTTGTTATTATACTAATAAAAAACGGTCATGCCAACATTCTGTTAGTAATTTAACGAATGAGTTACCAAAATATTAAATTTAGATAACACTACACTAGTGATTAAAATAAAAAAAATTAAACATAGGTGACCAAAACAAAAATACGCTAATAAATAGGTGACTATTTATATAGTTTAGCCTAAAAATTTAACAATACTAACAATTAAACCCGAATTTTAAAATCTAAAAAATTAAATTAAATTCCTAAAAATAAAAGTATATTTAGTAAATATTAAATTTTAAGGATATACTTTTTAGGAGACTAAAGCCCCGCTCTAGTTATAGCCCTTAAAAAAGAAATTCAAAGTAAAAAAAATTTGGTAATGCCCTTAATTAATTTTAACCATTTAACTAATGGATCTTAATTGTTAATTAATTAGTTTGGAATCTCTAAACATTTAATTTTTTAGAATTTGGTTAAGTATTTAATTAATGGACCTTAACTGTTAACTTCTTTTTAGTTAAATTTGATCAGTAACTTTTTAAAAAAAGACAAATCCATTTTTTAAGAGTAATATTGACTAAAATTTTAAATTTTTTTAATGATGTTGGTGTGGTGATTTGTGTGGTAATAACACTATTTGTTTTATATGTCACGTCAACAAATAATTTAAAAAATTCTAAATTCAAAAATTTTATAGAAGTTTTAAAAAAAAAATACAAAGTATATGTGGATTGCCATGCAGACTGTCTTGTTTAGAAATTTAATGTTTTATTCAGCGTTTCTGTTAAAAATAATAACTCGTCTCTTTTTGGATGGTCAATGGTCAAATTAGACTTTTTTTAAATAGTTGAAGGTCAAATTTAACTAAAAAAAAGAATAAGAGCCAGATTAATAAAATATGTAAAATTAAGAATTAAATTTAGCATTGTGCCTAACATTGACTTTAATAATAATATTTATCAGGGACTGATTTTGCAATGTCAAAATTTATTCATTAATTAAAGACTGATAATATATTATGCCCAACTTTAACATTTAAAATGGGTTTTTTTATAGAAAAAATATTGTATTAATAATCATTTTAATAATATAGATACAAATAATTAGGCTAATATAATTTCTAAAAATTAATTTATTAAGCTCCTATTTGAGCTTAATATTTTGATTTATTAAATGAGCCCACTTATTTGTTGAATCAATAAACTCGCCCGGATAGATGTTCATGAAATTCTTGCTTGTTTCACCCTTTTAATAAAAGTCTATACAATTTTTTTTTTACATTTGGTTAAAATGTCTTTTTTTTCGTAAATTTAAAATTTAAAATTTATACTTTTATTTTTAATTTAGTCCCTCTAATTTTTAAATTTCAAATTTCAAGTTCAACTGTTAATATCGTTAAAATTATTTTATTAAATTCATGTTCATTACAATGCTGTTTTTTTTAATAATGTAACTACCAAGTAAGCTTTATTTTTATTATTATTTCAAAATGTCATGCCAACAAATTTAATGGTCACCTAACTATTAGCGCGTGATTATTTCTAAATAAATTTTAGAAGCAAACTTCTTCATTTTTTTTTCTCTTAAATTATTTTTTTATAAAATTATTATTTTTATAAAAATGAGAAAAATATATATTCATTTATTTATAAATATTTTTACAAATTTGCATGTATTTTTATCAAAATATGAACCTTAAAATAATTTTATTTTAAAACCCTTTTTAATTTAAAAATTTTATTAATCAAGACTAAATTGATAGAATGTGTAAAGTTGAGGGTTAAATTTGTTGATTTTTTAAAAAAATTAGGACCAATTGATAGAATCTGTAAACATTCGAAAGCTAAATTTGTTATTATACTAATAAACGGAGGAGTGACCAAAATATTAAATTTCAAAAACATTAGTGACTAAAATAAAATATTTTAAACATGGATGACCAAATTAGAAACACACTAATCGTTGGGTAATTATTTATATAATTTACCCTAAAATTTTAACAATATTAAACCCCTAATTTTGAAATCTAAAAAATAGAATTATTTTTTTTTTTAAAAAAGAGAAGTATAAAATTTAACCATTTAATTTAAGGCACAGCCTTGAGAAGGTGTAGCCATTAAATAAGAAATTCAAAGTAATAAAGAAAAATTTTAAACAATTAAACCCCTAATTTTGAAATCTAAAAATAGAATTAAATATTTAACCATTTAAGTTTTAGGTATAGCAATTAAATAAGAAATTCAAAGTAATAAAGAAAAATTGGTAATAATTAAACAAGAAATTTAAAGTAATAAAGAAAAGTTGGTAATAATTAAATAAGAAATTCAAAGTAATAAAGAAAAATTGGTAATGCCCTTTACGATATGCTACGCATGCTACATGTCGACAAGTAAACTATCAAATCAAGTTTATCATACTAATTATCTTGTTTTAAAATAGTTTTCAAATATATATGGTATTTATATTTTTTAACTTGGAATTTATTGTCGACAAGATTTTAATATGACCAGTTTATTCTTTTTTTAATTTAACTCAAACAAATTTATTTGACTCAACTCGTGTAATATCCCTAACCCATATTTGTCGCCTGAATAGAGTTACAGAATATTACCGGGGTTTACGGATCAAACAGACAAAAAATTTAAACGTTTCATAACATATCAATATTCATAATAAAACCAATCAAAATCATATATATTGTCTCTTATACAAGCCCTCAAGGCCCTAAATACGCATTAGAAACAAGTTGGGACAAAATCGGAAACTCAGAAAGTTTTTGGAAAACATAGAAAAAATTTTAAAGCTGCAGGGGTCACACGGTCGTGTAACTCACACAGTTGGGAGACACACCCGTATCTCAAGCGTGTAACTCTCTGACTTGGTCACACGACCAAGTCACACGCCCGTGTGTTAGGCCATGTAACAGCCTGACTTGTAACCCTTTAAAAACTACAGGAGACACACGGCCGTGTCACTTGACTGTGTGTCACACGGCTGAGACACACGCCCGTGTCTTAGGCCGTGTGGACAAGAAAATGACCACTTTCAAGACATTTCTTCCACCCTTTCAAGCATAAACCTACAAGAAATTTGTACATGTATACAAGGCCTTTAAACATACTCAAATTATGCAAATAATGACTAATCTCAATACCAAATGTTCATACAACCAATATGCCAAAAGGTACCTCAATCATCAAACATCAACTTATATATATATATATACACACATGAGCACATTTGTTAAAACCTTAACCATACATATCTAAGTAATCTCAATACTATTGCCATGCTATATAAAAAATAATCTCACTACATTTGATCACATTTATACCATTTACCAACTAACTTGTTTCTATACTAATACATAACACAATTGACACATACTAACCTTATCATATTAAGCATACCATATTTCAATCATGCACATCTATTCAAGACTTTTCCAAAACATACGCCATATTGAGATCGATACAACATATGCCAACTTTGATTATTTCTAAACATGCATCAATTTGACCATATTAATCTACTCAAAAATTCATATTGATGTTAAATTCTAACCGTGCGAACTTACCTGGCTAAATTGTAGAAATGTCAAAGTGCAGAGGCATTTTGGTAATTTTTCATTCTCCTCGATTTTCCACTCGACCTTGATCTTCAGACAATAAAACAATTTATTTTATGAAATTTAGTATCTTTAAAAATTTTACAAATTTGCCCCTAACATTTTACTTTTATTCAATTTAATCCCTAAGCCTAAAACATGCAAATTAACCATTTTTAATGCAAACCCATGCTAGCCGAATATTCATGGCATTCATTACAGCCAATTTTTACAATAGTTTCACAACAAGACCTTGTATTTTTACTATTTTAACAATTTAGTCCTTAATCAGAAAATTCATCAAAATTACTTAACAAAATACTTTTAAATATCAACCAACATCTCAAATTAATCATTTAATAACTAAAATCATATAGATTCATCAACGGCAACATTCACAATCTTTAACAATTTCAAAATAGAAGGTACGAAGTAGCTGGACCTAATTGCAACGATCTCAAAAATATAAAAACTATTGAAAATAGTGCTAAATTGAACTTACATGCACCATCAAAAGAATGGCCGAAACTTGAAGCTTTCATGTTTCCTTTTTCTTTTTCATTCGTGAAGAAGAAGACACCAAAATGAATATAAAACATTTTGATTTTAATTTAATTTAATTTAATTATTAAATTATTATTTTGCCGTTGGTTAAATAAATAAATAAAACACCAAAGTCATGTCCATTTTTGTCCATCACATAAATATATGGCATAATTACCATCAAAGGAAGGTTTAATTTCACAATTGGTCCTTCAATTTAATTAAATTCTAACTAAATAAACTTATTTACAATTTAATCCCAAACTAATTAGGACTAAAAGAACAATTAATCCAAAAGCTAGTGGATTCAATCATAACACCACCGCTTGGAAACTTTGACCATGGTTTAATTACCATTTAAGTCCCTTTTCCTTTATTCAATTAACCATTTAATCACTCAAATCAAATAGTGATTAAAATTTACATCTTTTAGAATTTAGTTCTTTTTTAATTAATTAATTATCGAAACGTTAAAATTTTTTAACGAAACTTTAATATCACCTTAATGACACTCTGTAAATATTTATAAAAATATTTACAGCTCGGTTTATAGAAACAAGGTCCCGATACCTCATTTTCTAGAACCACTTGACCTTAAGGTCTTACCCCTTGAGCTTAATTAATCATTCAAATAGCATAAATTACCATATCAAAAATCTTTTTAAATCATATTTGACTCGTAAATATTAAATAATAATATTTACGAACTTACTCGTCGGATTTGGTGGCCCCGAAACCACGGTTTCCGACATCACTGGAAAAACAGGCTGTCACAACTCACTCAACTCAAGTCTCATTTCACTCGACTTGATTCGAAAAAATTTCAAATCGAGTTAGGATGATAAAATAGGACTCGTTAACTCGAATAACTTGAAATTCTTCACTTGATTCGACTTGATTCAATCGAACGTTCACTCTAAAGTAAAAAACAAAATTATGTAATAAATATAGTTATAAAAAATTTGACATGAATAACAAATGAAGCTTTGGTTGAATGGTAAAATGTGAATGTTAAAAACCATAGAGGCTTGTGTTCAAATCTTCTTATGTGTATATATTTTTCTATATAAAAGATATAAAATGACAAAAATACCCTCAAAATAATACAATTTACCTCGGTATTCACTTCTTCTCCGATTTTGAGATAGATAAGACCGTCTTTTAATATTGTTGTTGGTGTCATTCTAAGAAGGGCCCTTATTTGATGCTTGGAATAATATATAGTTCATCAAAATAATTTGACCGATAATTCTCATCTTATTTTAATCAAAGAATAAATTAGCATGGTTGGATTGGTTATGCAATCAGGTTATGCTATGAAATTAAGTGATTTAATTTAAATGAGTTATGCAAATAAGTTCATTGATTAGAGTTGTGTCCTCCTTATTCACAAGACTATTAAGGAATAAATCGTAGGATTTACTCTTAAGATTATTCGATTGACAATAATTAATTACCGAATTGTTTCTACAATTAATTTACAACTAAGGAAGGATTGACAATCTAAAGCTATTTCTTAATCACTTTAACCGACTTATTATCTAGTGAGAAAGTATTTGAAGTCCATAATCAATTTTGAAATTGAAAATGTTGGTTTACTTTAATTTATTTCGAATTAGTATTTCGCTTTCTAGTTTACTGTTATTTTTATTTACTCATTTTCGCAACAATATCTTGTCTTCGATCTATTTTTGTTATTGTCTAACTGAATTGATGTCCCGTTAACTCATTACATCAGCTCAATCAAATACTTAATATAGTATAAATATTTCATGTTTGGATTTTTGCTTTTTGATTTTAATTTTAAATCAAAAAATAATCATAAATATTAAATTTACTACCATACCATGCAACCAAATCTTATTAAATCCATGTTTAAGATTTGTTAAAATATTATCCAATCAATCAACTAAATCCATTTGAAATTTATTGGAAAAAAAAATTGTGTAATGTTGGATGTTGAAGGAAATTTACTAACTGTAAACAAAATTCATAAATATATAATGTAACCTTTTGCATGAAGGGTGTAAAGTGGAGAATAAGTGCATCTATAATGTATGATATTAGACTTGTTCATAGATTAGGTTATTTGTTTAAACTTGAAGGTCTGTTTGAAATTTTGGGAAGATTTGGATAAAAAAATTAAGCTCGTTTAAAATATAATTCGGACTTAAGTTTGAACATTCAATGCCCGACTGAGCTCGGCCTGCCCATTTTTAAGATTATAATATTTTATTTTATGTAATTTATAACACATAAAGAATTAAATCTATGTTAAATATATAATACTACTCTAATGTAAACATTAAGATAATGTTAAGATGACTATATAAAAAATTTTAATAAATAAAAAAATATTAAATTAAAATATTATAAAAAAATATGGGCAATTATAAAATAGGCTTGGGTTAATCTTTTGCAAATATGGATAGGTTTGGGTAAAATTTTAGGCTCATATTTCTGACTGGACCAAGCTTGGGCAAAGATAAAACACGTTAATATCATGCTTAGACCTAATCCAGTCCATAAACACCTCTAATTGTTATCAAGTGTTGTTTCAAGAATTTATATTGTGGATTTATTCATTAAGTAAGACTCTTACTTAACATATTTAGCCAAAGCCAAACAACATGAACAATTTCTTATCTATCTCTCTTCCACCATTCTTGATTGGAGAAGCAAATTATGGTAATGGAAAAGCATGGAGATGAAATGCTAACAGCTAGACACAACCAACAACAACCAATGAAGTTGACATAACTCCCAAAGAATAAACAACTGTAACATCCTGAATTTTTGGGCCTATGCGTTTAATGGATGGATATGTTTAATGTGTTATTTTAAGTGTTAGGTGTCCAAATTGGGCTCAGGCTTAGGTAGAGGCCTTGATTAAAAATACCTGTTTGGGCATTATAGGCTTAAAAGGTAGTATCTATGTTTAAAATACCAAAGTGGACTTGTGGCCCAATCTTAGGAGGTGACGCCACACAAGAGAGTAAGGGGCCCAAATTTAAGTTTCATGGAGCCCAATTCTTTTAATTTAAGTTAGCTAAATTTTGGGCATTAGGATTAGGTGGAGTGGATGGCAACAATGCTAAAATTTAGGGGTTTTAATGTTTAAAATATGTGGACAATAAGCAGATAAAGGCTATTATTTAGGAATTTATTTTATGTGGATAATAAGCAGATAAAGGCTAAAATTTAGGGATTTTAATTATTAAAATATGTGGATAATATACTGATAAAGGAGGAAGGAGTTAGAGATAATTAAGTCTCTTTTAGATGAGCTAGTAGATTAAGATAAAGGAGAAAAGATAGGATTTATCTGCAAGGTTAGGTAAGTGCCGAAATTTCTATAAATAGGGGGAATATCTCTTCAATTTCGGCATTTGGGTTTTTCTCTCATTCTTTTCTTTCTCATCTTTTCTCCCTGGCCGAAATTCCTCTTTGTTCTCTTCTCGTATTTTTCTCTCTTCTAGCGAAATTCCCTAGCCTTCTTCTCTTCTCCAACATCTTTCTGAAAGCCGAAATCTTCTTGCTCATATTCCTCTTCCATAGTCGAATATACAAGGGAGGTTTCTGTTTCCCGAAGGTGCACCATAAGCCGCATATACCTTAGTAATCTGGCCTGTCGATTTTCCTCTTTGCTTCTAGTAGCCGAATCTGTCTCATTAAAGGTTCCTGTGCCGATTTGGTGGAAAAGCCGAAAGTGGGAAGGCGACGGTTTCTTAAGGACTTTCGGGATTCAACAAATTAGGTAAGAGATCTATTAGTTTTAATGTGAAGGTTGAGATTTATTAACCTTGGCCGAATATTGAAGGGCTAAATCTTCGTGTGATTTTTCGGCTTTTTAAGCAAAGGCTTCACACTGAGGGTAGTAGATTTGGATATCAACTAAGGATAGGAGATTTCGCGATATCAGGTGTGTAATACTTCCCCACCATCTAGATCTAATCATAAAATGCATGATCATAAGATCTATATGTTTTGATAATTTCTGACATCTCGGTTTACTGATGAAAGCCCAAGGAGGGTAAAAGCGGTTCACCAGGTTAGTAAATAATCTGTTTATATGTTATAAGTAAAATGCTTGTATGTGATTGCATGGGTTGGGTTGATGAAAGGAGGAAGTTATACGTTATATGAGTAGCGGTTTTGCCGTGATCTGATGTAGCGGCTAATGTCGTGAATTGTTATACAGGCTTCGGCCATTATATGTTATAAGGGCTTCGGCCATCATATGTGGATGAGCAGCATGACTGCCATTATGGTGTGTAGCGGTGTGGGTCGATTGTAGAAATCCCCAATGGGTGTATGCGGTTGAGTGCGGGCGTGTAGCGGATGGAAACCTAGGCAAACGAGTTGGGCCTTGCATATTAATTTTTATTATGAGTATTAAACAGTTTACTTTGTTTAACGGGCTTAAGGCCCAAAATCTAGTGGTGCATGAGGGTTGCACATTTGAGTCTCATGACTCACCCTTTTAATTAACATTTCGGGTGATACCTAGTGCTTGGACCGGGGTGAAAGTAAGTAGCAAGGTGGCCATGCGAGAAGAATATGTGGATTTAGCAAAAAAGACTCAAGTCATTATTTTATATTTTTATGTGGTGGATTTTAAAATTTCGTTGTAATAAGGCCATGGGCCACTAGTTTATATTTTGTTTTATTTTTGGGCTTTAATTACTTTTAGTTATTTAATTTTTTTTATTTTAATTAAACTAAGGCATGTAATTAAGTTTGGTTTTATTTTACAAAGGCATATTCTATATGAAATATATTTGGGCTTTTCGGAAAAATACAACATGTTTGACAAAAATTTTCTTAGTGACATACCAGATCCGGTTGTAGCAATTGGGCCGGGTTTGGGGTGTTACAAATTGGTATCATAGCCCGGTTCAAAACTCGGCTCTGGGGTTTTTGGGCTCAAAACGTTTTCTAAAGATGGGTTTTTGAAACATGAATGTTTTTAAATGATAAACAAGTCTGTTAGCTCCGTACGGCACCTGCGTCTCCGGCCCAAGTCTGCCAGGTAAGTATTCTGAACTCCTTGTGTGTTATATATGTATGTGGGCTTGATGGGCTTTGTGGGACGTAGACTATTTAGACTATAACTTGATGGACTTTAGGCTTAGCTGAAATAACTTCTTAAAGCTCATAAGACTTAATTTCAGTAAACAAACCCGTGAACGAGTCGCAAAACTAGGGTGTGGCAACAGGCATGCGCATGTCTAGGATTGGATCCGGAAGAGCCTGGTACTTAAGCAGTCCTAGTGACTCACCTCCTCTTCAGTGAAATCCTACCTGGTGCGTAGTGACTGTTCACCCTAATCATGAGGACTTGTTGACAGGCTAAACCTTATAATCAAAACCCGAAAGGGACCAGCCACCTTATTTTTCATAAATTACTAAAATACCCATATATCGAAAACAAATACCAAGATACCCATGATTTGTAAATATACCCCGAATTACAAAGTCAACAAAATTTTTCCTTAAAAAAAAACACATACAACACACGACAACAACCAAAAACCCACAAACACCTGAACACTACTATTATTCTTTTGAAATCAAATTCTCCAAGATACCCTTGTTTAAAAAAATATATATATACCCCCTTAGTTTTGTAAAAATTTTTGAAAATACCCCTGACTTGTAAAATGACCAAAATACCCTTGATTTGAAAAATTACCAAATTACCCTTGATTTGTAAAATGACCAAAGTACCCCTGATTTGTAAATTACTAAATTACCCCTGATTTTCAAAATTACCGAAATACCCCCGGATTTTAAAATTTCTGAAATACCCCTGGGTTTCAAAATTATCGAAATACCCCTGAATTTCAAAATTACTGAAATAACCCTGGCTTGTAAATTACCAAAATACCCTTATTTCATAAAATCACCAAGGAACCCTATTTTGGAAAATTATGAAAATACCCCTGTAAGATAAATTATGAAAATACCCCTGGGTAGTGGAATAACGAGAATACCCCTATGTATTGAGTGTGGATGTATGGATGTTGTCTGTATGTTGATTGTTGAATGTATGTAGTTTATAGAACTAGAAAAGTTGAACTTGAGATTGAATTGCGAATTCGAAAGAACTACTCTTAAAACTACTAATCATAAGACTGTTCCTGGATAATCAGTGGGAGAAAACCAATAATTCATAAAAAAATTTTAATCAGATAAACGCGAATCGATAGCATGAGTACAAGGGGACGAGGACGCTCTAGATGTGAATACCGGTGCGTACTCTACCATAGTGTACTAAGTGTTTATTTTGGGTTTAGAATTGGAGTGCGCAGCGAAAGCATGGTAGTGAGACTTAGGTAGTACGATTAGTAGTTAGTTGGAAATTTCGAGGACGAAATTTCTTTAAGGGGGTAGAACTGTAACATCCTGAATTTTTGGGTCTATGCGTTTAATGGATGGATATGTTTAATGTGTTAATTTAAGTGTTAGGGGTCCAAATTAGGATCAGGCTTAGGTAGAGGCATTGATTAAAATTATCTGTTTGGGCATTATAGGGTTTAAAAGGTAGTATCTATGTTTAAAATACCAAAGTGGGCTTGTGGCCCAATCTTAGGAGGTGACGCCACACAAGGGAGTAAGGGGCCCAAATTTAAGTTTCATGGAGCCCAATTCTTTTAATTTAAGTTAGCTAAATTTTGGGCATTAGGATTAGGTGGAGTGGATGGCAACAATGCTAAAATTTAGGGGTTTTAATGTTTAAAATATGTGGATAATAAGCAGATAAAGGCTATTAGTTAGGAATTTATTTTATGTGGATAATAAGCAGATAAAGGCTAAAATTTAGGGATTTTAATGATTAAAGTATGTGGATAATATGCTGATAAAGGAAGAGGGAGTTAGAGATAATTAAGTCTCTTTTAGATGAGCTAGTAGATTAAGATAAATGAGAAAAGATAGGATTTATCTGCAAGGTTAGGTAAGTGCCGAAATTTCTATAAATAGGGAGAATATCTCTTCAATTTCGGCATTTGGGTTTTTCTCTCATTCTTTTCTTTCTCATCTTTTCTCCCTGGCTGAAATTTCTCTTTGTTCTCTTCTCATATTTTTCTCTCTTCTAGCCAAAATTCCCTAGCCTTCTTCTCTTCTCCAACATCTTTCTAAAAGCCGAAATCTTCTTACTCATATTCCTCTTCCATAGCCGACTATACAAGGGAGGTTTCTGTTTCCCGAAGGTGCACTATAAGCCGCATATACCTTAGTAATCTGGCCTGTCGATTTTTCTCTCTGCTTCTAGTAGCCCAATCTGTCTCATTAAAGGTTCCTATGCCGATTTGGTGGAAAAGCCGAAGGTGGGAAGGCGACGGTTTCTTAAGGACTTTCGGGATTCAACAAATTAGGTAAGAGATCTATTAGTTTTAATGTGAAGGTTGAGATTTATTAACCTTGGCCGAATATTGAAGGGCTAAATCTTCGTGTGATTTTCTGGCTTTTTAAGCAAGGCTTCACACTGAGGGTAGTAGATTTGGATATCAACTAAGGATAGGAGATTTCGCGATATCAGGTGTGTAATACTTCCCCACCATCTAGATCTAATCATAAAATGCATGATCATAAGATTTATATGTTTTGATAATTGTCGACATCTCAATTTATTGATGAAAGCCCAATGAGGGTAAAAGCGGTTCACTAGGTTAGTAAATAATCTGTTTATATGTTATAAGTAAAATGCTTGTATGTGATTGCATGGGTTGGGTTGATGAAAGGAGGAAGTTATACGTTATATGTGTAGCGGTTTTGCCGTGATCTGATGTAGCGGCTAATGTCGTGAATTGTTATACGGGCTTCGGCCATTATATGTTATAAGGGCTTCGGCCATCATATGTGGATGAGCAGCATGACTGCCATCATGGTGTGTATCGGTGTGGGTCGAT
Source organism: Gossypium bickii (assembly GCA_025503065.1). Lineage (NCBI taxonomy): Eukaryota > Viridiplantae > Streptophyta > Magnoliopsida > Malvales > Malvaceae > Gossypium > Gossypium bickii. The sequence continues at coordinate 111,683,629 of CP106717.1, forward strand.
TGTAGAAATCCCCAATGGTGTGTACGGTTGGTACGGGGGCGTGTAGCGGATGGAAACCTATGCAAACGGGTTGGGCCTTGCATATTAATTTTTATTATAAGTATTAAACTGTTTACTTTGTTTAACGGGCTTAAGGCCCAAAATCTAGTGGTGCATGAGGGTTGCTGCGAGTCTCACGACTCACCCTTTTAATTAACATTTAGGTGATACCTAGTGCTTGGACCGGGAGTGGAGAGAGCAGCGCAAGGTGGCCATGCGAGAAGAATATGTGGATTTAGCAAAAGACTCAAGTCATTATTTTATATTTTTATGTGGTGGATTTTAAAATTTCGTTGTAATAAGGCCATGAGCCTCTAGTTTATATTTTGTTTTATTTTTGGGCCTTAATTACTTTTAGTTATTTAATTTTTTTTATTTTAGTTAAACTAAGGCATGTAATTAAGTTTGATTTTATTTTATAAAGGCATATTCTATATGAAATATATTTGGGCTTTTCAGAAAAATACGACATGTTTGACAAAAATTTTCTTAGTGACATACCAGATCCGGTCGTAGCAATTGGGCCGGGTTTGAGGTGTTACAACAACATTCAATTATAATTCAAAGGCACTAAATGCAATCTTTAATTAGTTAGATGTCTTTATGTATCTAATAAAGATGTTTGAATGAATCTTCAGCATCAACATACATATGTTCATCTTTGATTGGTTTGAAAATTGAAAATGAATAAAATTAAGTTCATAAACTCTCTATTTCTCAAAAACAAATTAATTCATAAAATACTATATTATTTTTATTAAAAAGATATTTTTTTTTTAAAATCATACAATGATGAAAGCTAAAGACATCACTATTGAAAAAAAATCTCCAAAACTATCAAAGTTGAAAAATGTTAGGCTAGTGTGAAAGATGTTGTTGCATCAATTACTGAACTTATCCTCAATAGTCTTTTAGGATGGAAAAAGATAATTAAAATCTAATCTTTATCTTCTTTGTATTAAATGCATAATAAATGTATTTAATAGTTTCTGGCCACATCATTGCTTTTTTTGGGAAGAAAATTTTATATCAAATCACATAATTCAATTGGTTTAAATAATTATACAGTTGAACCTCGTGTGTGTTGGCATTATGATTAGCATATTCATTGACTCAAGTATGGTCTAGATTCGAGTCGCGCTAGTTGTTGCTGTTAAGGCTTTATCTGATGAAAAATTTATATAGTTTTGATAAAAAAAATTAAGTGTTAAATTTAAATTTTAATCCATTTGATATATTATTTATTAAATATAATATAAAAAATAAAGTTTCAAATGGCTTTGAATATAAATACAAAATTTTGGAATTAATTATATTATTAAATATAATATATTATAAAATTTTAAAAAATATATTATAATTATAAAATCTAAGAAAATAAAATAAAAAATATAAAAATGATTATTGAATAAAAGAAGAGAATTGTGTGCTTGAATGAGAGATATATTTTCAAATTTTCCAAAATAAATTTACTTATTTAAGGTAAAAATAAGAATTTCAAATTTTTCGAGAAATTTTAACAACAGATTTAAGTAACTCAATATCTTTTTCTTTTCAAATTGTTGGATTCTTCTATGTATTTCAAAAAATTACACATATCCCACATCCTTGAGATACACATATTAAATAATTTTTATATAGCTTTTGTTTACCATGAGCTTAGAAGAGTCTAAATAAAAAGATGGGCATGCGTGCATGATAAAAGGCCCGGTTTGATTTTGCTTTTTACATTTTTATTTTTATTTTATTGTTTTAGTCAAAAAGGTTACTTAGGTTTCCTAATTAAGGATGTGTTTGATAAACTAAAAAAATTAAGTACTGAATTTTTATTGCTAAATTTTTTAAATGCTTAACATTGTTTGATAAAAATAAATATTAATTTTTAAAAGATTATTAATTTTTAAATTTTAATGTTACTAATATAAAAAAAATATTATTTTAGATAGTTTTGGATGAAAGATAAATATATTAATTTGAATATTTCATTTTGTAAATAACTTATTTCAAGTCTTTAATACATAAAAATCAATTTAATGTTTTCTACATTAAGTGATAAGTAGCTACCTACCTACTTATCTTATTCAACACTTTTTTGTTGAAAATTTTAAATTAAGTAAAAAATTAAAATGATTATCAAACACATTTAAAATATTAAATATTGAAAATTTTCAATGATTTATCAAACACACCCTAGATCAAGAGTTTGTTAACAGAATCAAATCTTTTTAAACATATCATATATTTTCTTAATCGTTATATTTTCTATTTTTGGTATGGTACCTGTAAATGCCATGCATGACCGCCTTCAAAGTTACTTATTAGTTTTCACGTTCTCTTTCAAATTTTCTCTATATTCTCTTTAGAAAAGCCTTCGTCTTACAATCTCAGTTGAGCGTTTAACTGGTTCGCTCTTCTTTATTCCCTATTTTCCTAACATTTAATAGAAGCGCTTGTTGAATCTTGAGAGATACACATGCCCATGAAATATCCTTAAAAATAATTATATTTACGCCTCAAGCAACAACTCTAATTTCCTAAACCTTAATTTTCCTAACACAAATTTCATCTAAAAAAAGTGATTTTTTAAAAACTCTTTGTAATTTTATTTCATTTAATATACATGGTTGGTCTCACTATAAAATAAAAATATTTATATTTTTCATAAATCTAATTATATCCCTATTGAATATTTTTATATCATTTATTTTTAATACCATTATTTTTAATTTTTAAAATTCCAAAAACCTAATTTTTGCAAAAACAACTATTTATGCAAACAAAACTGTTACAATAGCTAGCACATTGAATTGATCAACTCTAAAGAAATAAAATATAACCAATGGCATTCTTTGTTAAATTATAGTTGACTTCTTATCTACTTATTTACTTTTATATATATTAATAGGTTGAAATATGTAATAAGTTTACGTACTTTTCGTAAATTTAAAATTTTGTCTTTTTATTTTATTTTTTTAAATTTAGTCTCGTTTCTTTTTAAATTTTAAAATTCAAGTATAACCATTAACACTGTTGAAATTATAGTGTTAAATTTAGGTCAATTACAACATCATTTTTTAGTTGCATTACTATTAAGTGAGTATTTTTTTAATATATTTCAAAATGTCAAACCAACAAATTTAGCAAAATAATTTTATTAATGTTAAGAATCAAACCTAAATTTTGAAATTTAAAAAATAGAAAGACTAAATTCTAAGGGTGGGTTTGGATAGGCAGTGCGTTTACTTGCGGTTAGTGTAAAAATAACAATAGTGGTGGATATTGTAATTATACTGTAGCGCAAAACAAAAAATAAGCTAAACGTACTGTACCACACTCCACCGCCCATCCAAACTCACCCTAAATTCCTATACTTTGCGTTAGTATTATTTAATGTAATTTAAAAGTTGCAAATTAAAGTTAGTCAAAAGTGGACGGGTATCACCATCAAATATTGAACATTCAAGAAAAGTTATGGAGTCAAAGACCCTAAAGCACACCTTCATGATGAACTACCCAACTTGAATTAATAAATTAATTTTTTGACTGTTAACTTGTAAATTTCTTCCGATGGCCACATTATTTAATGCATTGGTCTTGAAATGAAAAACATGAACCTTATTAAACCCTAAAATCCTCCCCACCTACTATTTGAATCCCCCCCCCCCCCAAATTCTATGTTATAATGGTTAAAACCTAAAATATTGTTGGTAGTGGATGCAAACCTTGCAAGTTCAACAACAAAATAAAGCCATTCTTTAAGATAAAAAGTAGTTGAATTGTTGGTAAAGAAACTGTCCTTGGGTCTAAATTAGATCTAATCACAGATCGGGCCGAGATCGAGTTAGGTTAACACAAAAATTTTAAGTTCATTTTTTAGGTCCAAGTTTGACTCAAAATATAGGTCTAAAGTTTTTTCTAAGACCGGTCATGATAAAAAATGCTAAACCCGAGTCCAATCCGATCCGCCTGTATTAATTTTTTATATAAAAATAAAATAAAAATATAATATATCAATTGCACTAAAAATATTAAAATAAATGTTTCCCAACAAATTAAAAATACATTAAAAAAATATTTATACTTAAATAACACAAAGATAGTTGCAACTTAGTAAGCAAATCCTCTAAAATAATAGCAAAATTAATAATAAAACAAGAGCTATATAATATCCAAACAATAAAAACAAAATAGTAACAATATAAATGGTAGCAAAACAACTTCAAATGGCAACAAACAACAACAAAACAGCAGTGAAAAAAAATTTAGGCAAATTCAGGTTGGGCTCGAGCCAAAAAAAAACTTATTCTAGGCCCAACCCATTTAGAAAATGGATCTTATTTTTTGTCCAAGCCCATTTTTCAAACATATATTTTTTTTCTCAAACCCTCTCACTTTTTGGATGGGCATTCGTGTAACACCCCTTACTCAGTCCAGTCGCCAGACCCGAGCTACAAGATATTACTACTGTAATCGAAATTGAAAACATTAAAATAAATCATGAAATAATCATTTTTATTCAACCGTGATCATATGATGTCATTCAAATATAAATCCAGACTAAATCAAGCTTACGGAAGCTCTATTGATGACCCGGGCATGAATTAGGACCAAATTGTAAAGTTTGAAAATTTTGAACTCCACGCTGTTACGAGTCATTCCCACGTCATGACATCGTCAAACAATGAGTCACGTCACGATGGCGGACTACTCGACGTTCAGACGTCATAGGCTGTTGGTCGACGTTGCGACAAGAAGAATTCTACGTTGTGACGAGGACTCTATTTTTGGTAAAATATGGCCATTTTGTACCTAATTCGTGCCAAGCCAAACCATTTGATCAAATGGTGCATATTTGGCCATTCAAACCTGCACAAAACCAACTTAAACACATACCAACACATCCCTTTAACCAACCATAAGACCATTCAAGTAATTCCACATGAAATAGACACTTTATTAAACATAACAACTTAAGTAATCTTCACAACTTGTAAATCTGATCAAAACATATCAATTTCAATCCAAAACATACATATATCAACCTACTAAGTAATTAACCAATATGCCACAATGGCACCTGTCGAAACCTTTTTTCTGAAATCGACTTTTCTTTTAAAAAAACGAAAATGAAGTCGCCACCAATCCTTTTTATTTAGATGTGATTGGATCACCTCAAAACTTGGTAATTTTAATAAAATGTTAGATTTATTAAAACGATAGCTTTCAATCTACAAAATCCAGGAAATGGGTCCAAGAGTTAGTTACGCACGAGGAAGGATTAGCACCCTCATGACGCCTAAAATTGGTACCTAGTAGATTACTTGATGTCTTAGTGTCGAGAATTAAAAATTTGAAGAGAGTTTAAAACAAAATCCCTTTTTGTATTAAGACATTACTTAACTAAATTAATTTTCGCGAAAAGGACTTATTTCAGGTTAATCGAGAAGAAAGGATCATGTCCCATAAGTTAAGACACAATGCCTTAAATCTTCGAAAACGAGAATAAACGTCATTTGATCGTTACTTAGATCTCTTTTTTTTATTTATTTAAAAATAGATATTCAAATATCTCAGATTTAGAAAGAAGCCATATTCCGTAAGCTAAGAACACGACTCTTCTAATTCCAAAATAATGAACATTGTCTCTTTTTTTTAAATATTTCCTATGATCATGTGGTAAAACAAATGCAACCTTTTAATGATATGTTTTTTTATTTACTAGACCTAGTATTAAAATGGACGAATATATTTGAACGCGATACACGACACATATGTTAGCAAAATAATATATTATAGTAACGGATAGAAATGAAATGATGATATTAAAATGATAAATAAATAAATGAACAAATAAGTAAATCAATAAAATGAAATGAAATAAAGATACTATGCAAGTGGGTAATAATTATACAACTATGATGATAATAATAAAAACGACAATTTATAATAATAATAGCAATAATTATATTATAGTTACTATCATAACGTTAACATGAATAATAAAATAATAATAATAAGGGTGACTAAAGCATATAAATAACATGAATTTAATTATTGAAAAAGGTCGAATAAATAATAAATAAATAAATAAATAAATTCACAAAAGGTTAAAATCAAATAGACCAAGGACTGAATTGGAATTAAGATAAAATTAAGAACCTAAATTATAATATAATAAATGAATAAATAAATAAGAGACTAAAATATAATATGTAAAAAAAAAAGGGCCGAATAAGAAAATGTTCCCAAATAAAGGACTAAAATATAACACACGAAAAATAACAGGGGCCAAATGGGAAAATATCCCAAACCCTTGAGAAGCATGTCATTCCCCAGAGGATCAGCAAACTAAGGACTAAATTGAAAACGAACAAAAATTAAATGGTAAAATTTCTAAAAAGAAAAAAAGTGAAATTAGGCCCAAATTAAAATAACTCAAAAGGCGGAATGACTAAAACTGTAAATATCCCCATAAAAAAATACGAATCCTAGGGGTGGTTCGGGTCGGGTCTCGAGTCATCGGGTCGGTTGAAACAACACCATTTCAGGCACCCATTTCCTAAAATGGTCCATTGACCAAAATGAAAATAAAATTAAATTAAATGGGAAAATAGAAAAAAGGACTATATTGTAAATTGCTTGAAAAGCGGAAGGACTAGGGTCGCAAATAGACCCCTGCCGCGAAAAAGCGTGGATCCTAGGGCAGGTCAGGTCGGGTCGGTTTTGGCGGATCATGCCCGAAACGACTCTATTTTGGGGTTTATGCAACCAGGCCAAAACGACGTCGTTTCCACACCCTATTTAAGTTAAAAAATTTCCAAAAAAAAAAAATTCATTTCAGGCCTATTTTTAATTTTTTTTTCTGAAAACCCCTATTTTCTCTCTAAAATCGTCCCCAAATCCGACCATCGAGCCACTGTGAATCCGCCATGGCCACCAGTCATCGGCGACGGTGGCCGCCGCCTCCTATGGCCTAAGTTGTAAAAAAAAACATTTTTATCTCCGTTTTACGAGGAACTAAGATCTCAGGCCAGAACCCCTTAAAATTTGGCCAAATTTTGAAAAAGCGCAAAAGGACCTTTCGGTTTCAGCCCTCTTCTCCGATGTGGCGTCCGACGAACTGAGAACGATTCAAAGGCCTTACCTAGACGAACTGTAACACCCCTAACCCGTATCCATTGCCGGAACAGGGTTACAGAGCATTACAAAATAATACAGATCAAATAAACATACATTTCATATAATTTAACATTTATGTCAGAAACTAATCAAAATCAAACATATTGTCCCTTATATGAGCCCTCAAGTCCCAAATTACGTGTTAAAAACAAGTCGGGACTAAATCGGGTACTCAAAGAATTTTTCAGAAAACATTGAAATTTTCAAAGCTGCAGGGGACACACAGATGTGTGGCCAGGCCGTGTGGGCATTTGAAATAGGGACACATAGCCGTGTTCCAGCCCATGTCCGTGCTCGTATAACTTTCTGACTTGGGCCACATGGTCAAGCCACACGCCCGTGTGCGAGGCCGTATCTGCCTACTGACTTGTGCAATTTAAATGATACAAGGGACACATGGCCGTGTCACTTGGCCATGTGTCACACACAGTTGAGACACACGCCCGTGTGGACAAAAATAGGTCATTTTCTAAGCCACATTTCTCACCCAAATTGATACCAACCTAGCCTCAACAATTTACACATCAATAAGCCATAACAAGGCATTCAACACAATCTAAAATCAAGCCTTATACATGTAATACTACCATATACAACAAATATACTCATAAGTACCTCTAATGACAACTTAAAAATAAGTCCACCAATATCCAAAATTACCTATTTAATTTACCTACCTAAGTTGCCAAAGTTCATTTTAACTTAATTATATATATATATCACTTATACTAACATCACACCCATACTTTAAATTCATAGCAATATGTATGTTGGTTATATAAACAAAATCTTATTCATAACATTTACATAAGCTAAATTTTGACCAAAATCGAACAAAAGTCTATACGTGCCATATAAACCGTATTTAATGTTTCAAAAACTATCGAGATAAGCTGGATAGTATAACTTGAGTGCTGATCCGATCGTCCAACCTTCTTAAAATCTACAAAGACATTAAACAATACAAATAAGCTTATTAAAGCTTAGTAAGTTCGACGGTTTAAACAAAAATCTTACCGAACCTACTATAACAAGTCAAATAAATAAAATCATTCATATCAATTACCTATCATTCACTGAAAATTTCCTGTCATTCATAACTTCTATTAATAAATACATTCGTTTTCAAATCAATATAAAAATGAATAACATATGTCTTTCAAATTCATTAGATAAATCACCTTACCAAAATTTTTCCATTCAAAGAACGACTTACAGATAAGAGTACATCGTTAACAAAAGCTCATAAGAGCTAGTCTTCCTGAATACACCAACAGAAGCTCGTAACGGCTGAACAGAAGTCCATAAAAGCTGAATAAAAGTTCGTAAGAGCTAAACAGAAACTCATAAGAGTTGAACAGAAGCTCATAAGAGTTGAACAAAAAGTAAAACACAAGAGTTCGCAACAAATGTTGAACCCTGGCTTACTTGGGAAAAATGGCATTGTCTCCTTCCAATACCATCATACACCAAACTATGAATGTACTCAAATCCTGCATTCCATTCAAATCGAAATCCAATTCAATATTATAATTCCAACAATAATTCAATTCCAACAATAGAATAAATAAATAATACCATTCATCAATTTATAAAAAAAAATTAAATTTTAACCGTACGAACTTACTTGGATTGAATTACAATAATTGCAGAAGTTTAGGTACTATTTCGCTATTTTTCCTTTTTCACGATTATCTACGGGATCTTGATTTAAAATATAAAATTATTCACTTATTAGAATATATTCCATTTCCAATTCATTTTAAAATTAATACCCTTTTATTTTTTGAATTTACACAAGTACCTCAAACTTTTATAATTTTTTGCAATTTAATCCCTTAATTAGTTAATCTATCAAATTAACTAATCTTCTCAATCAATAATCTATCCAAATATTCTAGGCCTTCATAAAACCCCTAATAAACCCAAAATTCACTATCAAACCCTAATATTTTAACCTTTTCACAATTTAATCCTAAAATCAATATTTCACAAAATCACTTTATAAAATCATCATACAACAAAATCGAGGCTCTAAATCCATGTTATTCATCAAAAACATCCAATATTCATCAATGGAAACTTCCAAAATTTTTAATAAAATCAAAAACTAAGGTTAGGTTTAGTTGGACCTAATTGTAACAATCTCAAAACATAAAAATTACAAGAAATGGGCAAGAATTGAACTCACCTGAAGCCAAAATATGAAGAACCAGCTTCAACTATTTCTCCTATTGCTGTTTTGGCCGAATTTGAAGAGGAATTGTCTAGAAAACAGTCCAATTTCAATTTGTTTTATTTTTAATTTAACCAAAATAACAATTTTGCCATTGAATGACTTTATTTTATTTTTTTTCTCTTATGCCTCCTCATCCATTTAATTTAGGTTTATTTATTTCTTGATTCCTTCCCTATTTATTAATTAAACCATTTAATCACTTAATTCTTATAATTAGCAAGTTTTGCACCTTTTTTAATTTAGTCCTTTTTAATTAATTAGCTATCAAAATGTTAAAATTTTTCAAGGAAACTTTAATACTACCTTAATAACATTCCGTAAATATTTATAAAAATATTTACGACTCAGTTTATAGAAACAGGGTCTCGGTACGTCACTTCTAAAACCACTTGACCTAATAAATCATTATAAAACACAAATTACCAATTTAAACACCCCCTTTTTTTTAAACCATATTTAATTCGCAAATATTAGATAATAATATTTATGAACTTACTCACCGGATTTGGTGGCCTCAAAACCACTGTTTCTGGCACCACTAAAAAACTGGGTTGTTACACGAACCATCCTTCATCAGAAACGGCGTCCTCGTCCCCTCACGACGGTGGAGCATTAGGCGGTCCGGTGCGGTTTTTTTTTTACCTTTTCCCTTTTTTATTTTATGTTTTTATCAAAAAAAAATAAAATGAAAATAACATATCTAAAAAATAAAAGAATCACCTTTAAATTTTTTCTTTTGTATTCTGTTTTAATTCCTCTGTTGTGTAAAAATTACATGCTATTGTGATGGCTTTTATAGTCGATTATACACTTAAATTGTCATTTTTTTTACTATTTTTCTACTGTTCTTTGCATCTGTTCTTTTTGTTGTCCTTGTTTTTCTTTTGCAGGCGATAGTGGAGGGTCAACGACGATGACAGGACTTGAGCCTTGCCATTTTGGTGCAACAGAGGCAAGGGCGCGTCAGTCCTCGAGTGGCAAGCATGCTGGCGCAGCATGAGGAGCGGCGCAAAGGGGATTTAGGGTTTTCGAAAATAGTTTAGATTATGGGCTTATTGGGCTTTGGGTTATTGGATCTGTAAATTTTTTGGGCTTTCGGGCCTTGTAAATGGACTGACATATTTTGTAATTGGACTTTTTATTTATTTTTTGTTTTATTTATTTTCATTTGGTTTCTGTTTGGGCCAGACAAAATTGGGCACTTACAACACCATTACAACTAGAAGAATATAATAACATTACCAGTCATTCAACTCAACTGGTACTATTTATACCATTCATCCAAATCAAATATGCAATTTAACATATGTTACCATCACATGTTCATACCAAATTATTCCTACCATTCACATCACAATACTCAACCTTTTTGACATTCAAAATTGACCATTCAATAGCTTCAACCACTTAAGAAGACATATATACATATCATATAACAATCAAGAACAAGTATTACATGCATATCATAACCATTAACATCCAAGATGACACTTATACATATCAAGCTTATATACATGCCAAAAAATTGAGTTTTGAACAATTAAAAGTCTACCGAGACTGAAGCTGGATAGTGTGAGCTCAAGGGTGATTCGATTGTCGAGTTCTAAAAAATGTCAACTACAGAAACAGAAAATGAAACAGAGTAAGCATTTACATGCTTAGTAAGTTCACAGGTATTTAAACGGTAAAATCACCTCATTTTATAATTAGACAAACCAAAACAACTAGTTTAACTAAGTTTCTGTCACAATAATTCATATTCACAAGGTGTGTATTTCTTATACAACTGAATAGCTATCAATTCATTCAGTACAATTCAATTTAGTACCATTTCATCAGAATTGTTAAACATGTACATCATTCGTATAAACACATCAATTTCCATTCATCACATAAAACCAATCAATATATTCTTTTTTAAACAATTAGCCCAATGAACCAAATAAATAGATATGGATACATGGATAACCACACCACACCAATAGGCACCGAAGTTCTTAAACAATAGGCACCAAAGTGCTGAGCAGTAGGCACCGAAGTGCCAAATAATAAGCACCATACTGCAAATTAGTAACCATTAAAGTGCAAACAGTGGCACCGAAGTGCAATCCCGTACAAGCGCATGAATAACCCTATTGTCATGTCAATTGTATCCTATCCTATGTTCATCTTAACTCAATACACATATTAGAACAGCGCTTTACAATTCAGTCCTTTCTCACCCTTTTTGTACCATTTTAAATACACTTCAAAATACAATTTATAAAACAAAAACTCATGATTTAAGCACATTCAATACATTTATAAACATAATTACACCATATGAACTTACCAGGTACAAACAACAACATTAGAAGTGTTAGGGACTAATTTGCAATTTTTCTTCTTCCTCGATTATCTACCAGTTGATTCAATTCTTAATCTATACGGTAATTCATTTCAAGATGTCAGTGCCAATTACCTTATAACATCTTATTTAAGGCATATGAAAACCTAATTTCATTTTACACGATTTCTCTAAAGTTTTGAATTTTATTCAATTTAGACCCTAAAACCAAAACTATCATATCTTTCACATTTATACCCCGTTTTACAATCCAATTTCAAATACACTCTTCTACAGCCCTCTGATTTCAGTAATTATAGAAATTTCATGTCAAATTCAAAATATTTTCATTTTAGTCCCTAAACTCAAAATTAACAAATTTTACTTTACAAATTAGTCATTAATCAAATCTAAGCTTATAATCAAGTTATTTGACATAAAAAAACCATCAATGGAAATATTTCAAAACTTTAAAATTTTTAAGATTTAGTACCCGGATTAGCTAAATTAAGCTACAACAATCTCAAAAATATAAAATTTACAAAAAAAAAAAAAGGGCCTCAAGAGTACTTATATGCAAGAATTAAAGGTTGGCCGAATTTCCTAAGTCTAAAAAATGATGGTTTCGACAATGGAGGGAAGCAAAGATGAAGATGACTTTGGTGTTTTAATATTCTTTTATGTTTTAATATATATATTTTTATTTAACATAATTTTTAACTAAGATTTTAACATATAAACAATTAAAAACCTAAGCATTAACCGTCCAAGCCAATTCATTATGGTCTAATTATCACATAGACCCTTGAACAATTATTAAATAAGCATTTTATCTAATAAAAATCAATAGCAATTAACTTTTATAATTTTTACGATCTAATCCTTATACCTTAATTAATCACTAATTCGAAAAAATTACCTATCCAAAATTCAATTTACGAAAATTACCTATATAATAACTCCGTAAATATTTTTAGAAAATATTTACGGGCTCAGTTTATGAAAATGAGGTCTCGATACCTCATTTTCTAAAACTATTGACTTTAGGGTCAAACCACTTGTACTTTAACTAACTTTTTAGTTAACAAATTCATCATATCAAGATTCAATATAATACTATAATTGACTCGTAAATATTAAATAATAATATTTACTAACTCAATCATCAAAAAATGAGATTCCTAAACTACCGTCTCCAGTACCACTGAAAAACGAGTTGTTACACTTCAGGCCTGGACACGTAACTTAGTCCATGATTAAGTCTAGATTTAATATGGAATTGTTATAGTATATTGTGCTCATATTGTGGAGGTATTATTTACTTTTTTAAGCTTAATATTATTTCTTTTCACTTTGGTATTTAATTTTTTTTAAGTATTTAAAGTATCCAAACGTTAAAGTTTAGTTCAAATTTAAGTAGACGTTAAAGAAAACAACATGCCAATCACACGATGTTACGTCAAGGCTTTTATATTTTTCATTAAATAATTGACTTAATATATTATTTGGTACCCGAGTTTGACACTTTTTTCTAATGTGGTACCTATGTTATTTTTTAGTCCAATCTGATAAGGTAATAGTGTTAATTTTTTTGTGTTTAATTCAAGTTTTAGGGTAGATTTAATTGAAAGTTAATTGCTAATATTATTGTATTTGAATTTTTTATGATTTTGTTAATAGAATAAATTTAGTGTTAATCGTGAATTTATTTAATTTTGCGTTTAATTTGTCAAATGCAATTAGATGAATATTATTTAGTTAAAGTTTTAGGGTTGATTTGATGAAAGTTAATTGCTAATATTATTAGCTAATTATATAATTTCACCGAATCAATTGTAAAACCCAAATTAAACATTCAAAAGTTAACACCATTACTTTCAGGTACCAAAATATATAACTTTTGTCAAATACAAGTATTAGATTGGACAAAAAATAACACAGGTACCACATTAGAAAATTATGTCAAACTCAAATACCAAATTATGTATTAAGCCTAAACAATTTTTCTTAAATCCATTTTAACTTAAAAAATAAATTTATTAAATTAAATTAATAACGTACCCATGTTCTCTCCTAGGGGTGAGTACTTGATCGAGTCGAGTTGAATCGAGTTAGTGGAGTTGACGAATCCTATTATTTATACTCAATGTTGCGTTTACATAAACCAATTATTTAACTAATAGACGAAGTACAAAATTATTTAACTACATAAATAATATAATAGTTTTGTATTTTAACTTGATGGGTAAACATTTATCAGAAACGAAGTAGTTTTGCCTTTTAACTTAATGGTTTTAACTTTTAACTTTAGTAAAGGTAAACATTTATCAAAATGACGTAATTTTATCTTTTCTTATTCGGATAACTGTAAGTTTACTTTCAAAGGCCAAGTTGACAAAGCTTAAAGTATATGGGAGAAGGCAAGTAATCTGTGAGCAACGAATTTTGTATTTACAATCCGGTGAATCCTCCCATATTAGCCCAAATTGGGGATACAAAGAAATGGGAGAGACCGTCGAAAGGCACTGTCAAGATTAATTTCGATGCAATGGTCAACAATAATAGGATGGGTTATGGAGTTATCATTAGAGATGATGATGGTTTTATGCTGGGGGTGGTGGAGGTTTCAATGAGGGTTTTTTTACTGAAATAAAACAAAAAAAATAACGAAAATGGGTTGCGTTCGGGATTATGTACCGAAATGGTACAACCAGGGTGGTCATGCCACTCCCATAGGCGGCACCACCCTGGTGTCAGGCCCCTCCTGCAGCAAAAGAAAAAAACAACCGTTAGAAACAGTTTTTCAACAGAGAGCTGCAAAGAAAAGAAGAAAAGCGATTAGAAAGCAAGTGGAAAACAAGTGAAAGCCTTGAAGAGAAGGTGGTCAATGGCCTGCCACAGGCAGCACCTTTGGTGCTATTGCCAGAGGCGGCACCAGTGGCAGATGGCCATTATAATCCCTCCCCCCATCCCCCCCGAAGTGAAGGAAGAAGCGAGAAGCGGAAAAGCGAAAAAAGCGAAAAAAAGAAGAAAAAGAAGAAGAAGAAAAAAGAAAGAAAGAGAAAGAAGAAAGAAAGAAAGAAGAAAGAAGGAAGAAAGAAATATTAGAGGGAAGAAAAAAAAATGGAAAATTAGTATTTTAGTATTTTAGTAATTAGTAGGTTAATTAGTATTTTAGTTAGTTAGTTATATTATTATTGTTAGGTAGTTAGAAACCCTAAAAAAAATTTTTGTTAGTTAGTATATTAATATGTTAGTTAATAATATGTTAGTTAGTAAATTGTTAGTATATTAATATGTTAGTTAAAAACCCTAAAACCCTAAAATAATATATTGTTAGTTAGTATGTATATTAATATGTTAGTAGTATATTCACATGTTAGTTAGTATATTGTTAGTATATTAATATGTTAGTTAGTATATTGTTAGTATATTAATATGTTAGTTAGCATATTATTAGTATATTAATATGTTAGTTAAAAATCCTAAGAACCCTAAAATAATATATTGTTAGTTAGTATGTATATTAATGTGTTAGTATATTAACATGTTAGTTAAAAACCCTAAAATAATATATTGTTAGTTAGTATATTAATACGTTAGTATATTACTCTAAAAAGTGAATATTTTAGTTAGTATATTTTAGTTAGTATTATTAATATTGTTAGTATAGTAAAAAACCTAATTATTATTTTTGTTATTTTTTAATTTTTTAGTTTTGTTTTAAAGCTATTTTGTTTGTTTATTTTGATTTTTTAGTAAGTTATGTGTTTATATTAATTAATTTTTTATTGTGAATGTTATGTTTTAAATTTTTTTTTCATAAATTTTGTTTATTTTTTAACAGATTGAACATTGAAGATAGATGATCAGTTTTTCGTATCCGTTTATTTTGATGGAATCATCTTGACAACAACCGTTGGATGCATATTTGAATGTCGGCAACAAATAGCAATGAGATTTAATGGAAATGTCTCGTTGGATGATATGAAGGGAATGATTAACGCAAAAATTGTTAGACGTTATGGGAGAATGATTTCGAGAATTTTCTACAAGTTTCCAGTTTCAGCAGATCCGATCAAATTCACAGAAATGAAACTTGTAGACGACAAAGACGTGGAGACAATGATCGCTCTTTACTGTGGGAATGGGAGTAACAAAAATGCACCGATTCACTTATTTGCTGAGTTAGCCGGTATTGAGCAAAATGAAGACATCAATGCATATGGTGAAGAACATGAAGCTTAAGAATCGTGCATGGTGCCTCCAATATCCTATGTTGATGCCGAATCGACTATACATGGGATCGATATCGATCTTAATATTACACCCGATATTGATATCGTTGGTAATGATGGACAAGATAGTAGTGATCATTGTGAGGAAGAGGTCGATATTGACAGTGATCCCGATATGGACGATATACCTGATGATATTGACGATGAAGATGTGAATGACGATGGGAATATTAGTGTGTCTTCTGTCGGGAACCAGATGCGATGTATTATGATACACAATAATCCTGGGCCACACATGTCGCTCATAGACCCGACGCAGTGTGCGTGTAGTGTGAAGTTTCTGAGTACCACGAAATATATCTGCTCCGCTTCACCTGGTGGCAGTAAATTCCTATCATGAGGAGTTATTCGTAGGCCAGAGATTTGGAAGTAAAAAAGAGTGCGTATCTGCTATTAAACGGTATAGCATGGATATATCAGTGGATTACAAAGTCACAGTGTCTAAATCAACGGTATAGATTGTGGAGTGTTGGAAGGTAGCAGAAGGCTGCAATTGGCGGGTACGAGTTGCATTCATTCAAAATTCGCAGATGTGAGAGATAAGAAAATTGGTTGGGCCCCACATATGTAGATCGACAAGTATGACAGAAGATCATCGAAAACTTGATTCCAAAATTATCTGTACGTGTATCATGCCAATGGTGAAGGACATGCCGATTATTAAAGTTTTAATACTAATTGCTGAAATTCAAGCACGATTCCAGTATCGAGTATCATATCGAAAGGCGTGGATAGCTAAACAGATGGCAATGGAACAATTGTATGGAGATTACGATTCATCGTATAACGAGCTACAGGGATGGATAGCTGCTATGCGGAGTACATACCGGGAACTGTGATTGAGTTACAGACACGACCTTTTTACGACCCAAATGACCAATTACAGCCGAGGAAAAGAATTTTTCATCGGATGTTCTGGACGTTTGATCCATGTGTGCGGGCATTTCCACACTGCAAGTTGTTTGTGCAGGTGGATGGGACATGGCTATACGGAAAATATGCACAGATCTTACTTATTGCGGTTGCTTAAGACGGCAATAGGAACGTGCTCCCAATAGCGTTTGCCATAGTAGATAAGGAGAATATGGAGTCTTGGGAATTCTTCCTTACCAACCTGCGGAGGTATGTTATTAGCAACGATAATATTTGCATCATCTCCGATAGAGGGAAAGGATTAATTGCAGCAATTAGGCGTTTCGGTGTTCCATAGAGATCTGTTTACTGCATCCGTCACATTGCGACTAACTTTCTTCGAGAGTATAAAAATGCAAACTGGAAGAGAGAAGTGATGAAAATGGGTAAAGGATAACCTTATATTTTCAATACAAGTTTAATGTTTTTATGTTATCCAGTTATCGTAACTTATCTTTTTTTAAAACATGTACAGTGTACGAGTTAGAGCCACATATTTTTCTCCAAAGAATGACTCAACTTGAGAGTGACATGGAAGGTCAAACGAACAAATCTTTTCGGGAATGGTTGGGTACAATGGAGTCGTGGCAATGGGCTCAAAGTTTTGACGAGGGCTTCGTTATGGTCAAATGACCATAAACTTGTTAGAGGAGTTGAAAACACAACATCTTCCAATTTCATCTGTCTTCTCGGCTACATTCTACAGGTTAGCAACCTTGATGCCAAGAATGGGTGAACAACAAGTCAACCAGATGGATGCGGGACACGTGTTTGTGGAAGATGTCAGGGATGCATTGATTGCAAACCGTAAGATTGCGAGGTCGATGACTGTAGAAATATATTCACGATGAATGGAAACTTTTCGAGTTACGGAGTCCATCGGTCTTCGACCCGGTTTGCCACCTAGGTCTTATGGAGTCGGTCTTCGAAACAGACAGTGCGAATGCAGGAGGTTCCAAACACTTTATTATCCGTGAGCACATGTCGTGGCAACGTGTGCTAAAGCGAACCTTAATGTTGAACATTTTGTCGATGATGTGTACACGCTCGAGCGTATGTTGCATGTCTGGGAAAATGAGTTCCCTGTCCTCCCGACCTGTCTACATGGGAGGTGCCTCGGACGACTTTTGAGCTTGTCTCAAACAGAACACTACGTAAGAATCCGAGAGGTCGTCCGCAATCATCCAGAATCCGTAATGAAATGGACATTAGGGAGACATCCGACGGTAAGCGCTATGGAATATGCAGGTTAGGAGGTCATAATCGAAGTAAATGCCGGCAACGAAACTATCATGTTGGACAATCGTCACAAGCGACTGGGAATTGAACTTATTCAGATTAACATGTTTTGTATTCAGATTTTTGGTGATTTTGATTAATTAAGGCTTAATTGCAAAAAAAATTAGGGAATTAAATGCAAAATAAATTACATGTATGGATTTGTATGAATATGGATTTGTATGGATTTGTATAAATTACAATCGGACAATTAATATAACATACATTGCCAATTCAAACCTAATCAATATAACCTATACACATAGTTCATTTTAAAAGACCTAACCGAACTCACTTAAATACCAAATCCAAACGTACCATACATATTATATATATATATATTAAAACCTTTACCGCAGTGTTAACTAATCATAGCAACCATATACATGACCAAAAATCAAACTTAAATATTCCATCGCATGGTCAAATATTGTAACAAAATTTTAAAGCTCCAAATAATCAAGTTAATTTTATACAAATAAAATATAAACATTATAATATTTACAAATACAAAATAGAGGAAAATCAAAACCGCGATAAACACCTAAAACTGATGGTTCGATGGTGTGGTCCTAGGTGTGTACTTCTGCGGTGGTCGACGTTCACGTCGTGGGTGCCCGCGACGACCAACATACTCTTCAGTCTCCGGTGGGGGTCCGGGTGAGGGTTTAGGTGGGGGTGTGCTAAACATCCCCGAAAAATCATGTGGCTCGAAGGGCATAGATGAACTCAAGCCAGAAGGAGTGCCCTGATGCAGTGGATACGACCCAGAAGGCCTGATGTCCTGTAGTGGATACGAGCCGGGTGTGCTGTGCTGCGTTGTGTACGATCCAAATATATCAAACCCGTACTGGTATCCACCACCTGATGAGCTCGAAAAGTAGTCATTGCCCAGCACATACGGATGATACGAATGTGCATCTGAATGTGAATGTGATTGCTCAGGCTCCGGCTCGGGATCAGGATCAGCAGCTGCCTCGGCCTCCATATCGGCCACTGGCTCGTATGCCCTATGTCGCTGCATGTGTGGGGGGACTACAGTCGACTGCCCTCCGAGTATATATGGCTTCCTCATACTAGAGTACCATTGTATGTACTCTAATAGAGGTTGAAGACCGGAAGCCATATCCATCCGGGGTATTCGGGACATGCGATCATTCCACACTGCAATAAATTGCCCATGCCTAACCCCCCCAATCCAAGCCTTGTCTCCCTCTCTTAGTTATGGAATGAACCTCTCCCACCTGGCATGGCAGATCCGGGATATATTGGACGCAACCAAATTGGCACAGCACTCGGTCCCCGTGATTCCACTCGACTACATTGAAACAGACAATTGGTGCGTTTGTGCACCACATATACGAGTGAATATACGCAGACGGGGGTATAACGGCTGCAATTTCCGATCTATGGTATGGCATCCATATAAACTGCACGATTAATAGCATTGTTAAAATTAAACACGTGCGCGTAAGATATACAAACTACCACGTAACCAATATTGGAATCGCTTACCCCTTCCCCGGCATGTTGTTCAATCATAATCCGGTATATCGGGACAGTGTACGACCTCCCGATGCCCAGATAAATACTCCACCTCCAAAAAATAAATTTCAAGTCAAATAGTATCAATATAAAGAAATTTTCAATTAATAACAAGTTATATTTTATCACCTGTTTACTAGCGGATATACGTATGGTTGGTGGGTAACTGATGCCAAGAATGGCATCCGATACAGAGCCCATGACTGCAATAGTGTAAGGCATCCGCCTATGTCTACGGCCGCTGGCTTTTTCGTCCGACAAAGCTCACGGTACAACAACGCAAGGACTACGGAACCCCAACTATACGAGCGAGCATTGCTCAGATCAGCCAATAGGGGTAGGTACTGAATATGAACCCTATTATTATTTACACCGGGCATCAATACACCCCCTATGATGTGCATAATGTATGCTCGACTAGCGCACATCAACTTGCCTTCAGTGGCATCAGCTGATAACTGTTCATACCTCGCTCTCAGCCATGTAAATTTCAAGTCTGTAAAATTTTCTCCATCATTGCCGTAAGAGTCCCCTAGTAGGCTCTGACAAAGTGTAAATGGGTCAACTATCGCACTGACGCCCATAACGGGACTCCCGTCAATTGGGAGCCCAAGCTGCACTGCAACATCCTCTAGAGTGACTGTGCACTCTCCACACGGGAAATGAAAAGTGTGGGTCTCCGGGCGCCAAATCTCGACTAGTGCAGATATTAAATCATACCGCAAGTCAAACATCCGGATCAGTGTTGCTGACTCGAATCCAGCTTGCTATATATACGGCATCAATCGTTCATCCGGGGAATTTCTTAAGCCATTCACCCAGCCCCTTAATACAGGGTACGAGTCTTGACAGTGTTAAATCATAAAAAAAATTAGATATGATTAATAACATAATTTATTATGTAGCTATTTTGTTAATATAACCCGCGATTAATAAATAACAATACATTACCATATTTTTAGCAGCGTCAGATATGTGAGGAACTTTACTAATCAATGAAGCCATTTCCGTCTCAAATAAATTTTTTACCTATATAAAAAACAATAAATCTCTATTAAATTAGTAAAAATAACATGCCAATACTAATAATATAACAAAAACATCATGTAAATGACGCATAATAAATATAATTTTTTATTATTTATAAAACATAATAATATTAACTAAAATAATAAATAGGATTTTTTACTAACAATGATAATAACTAGTAATAATATTTAAGGTTTCTTAATAATAATATTATATTAACATAGCTAAAGTAATAGTAATAATAATAATATTTAGGATTTCTTAATAACAATATTACGTATACGTATACCTTTTTCTAATAGAATCAGTGATTAACATATAATAATTTAGTACATAATTATTATATATTACGAGCCTTTGTTCGTATTATTTTATATTATTTTAGTACATAATGATTCAAATATATTATTTTACTGTTTATTTTATATAAATTTAGTAAAAAAACACTTATTTTGGCACTATGTTCGTTCGTATTTTCTAAATGTTCAAATTCTATTACTTTCAATAAAATACTATTTTCGTATTTTATCATTTTATATTATTTTTTTTAGTACATAATGTCTCAAATATATTATTTTACTGTTTTTTATATATCCATTTAGTAAAAACCACTTATTTTGACCATTTATTCGTATTTTTCTTTTTCTCAAATTCTATTATTTTCAAAAAATATACTATTTTCGTACTTTATTATTTTATATTATTTTAATACATAATGTTTCATGTATTATTTTAATATTTTTTTATACTAACAATAATTATAATATTTTTTACTAACAATAATAATATAATACTAAATAAAATAACATTTACCATTTTTTACTAACAACAATATTACACTAACAATAATAATAACAATTTTATATACTAACTAAATTAATCATTAAGGTTTAACTAACTAACAAAAAAAAAATTTAGGGTTTCTAACTACCTACCAATAATAATATCACTAACTTACTAACTAACTAAATTACTAATTAACCTACTAATCCTAACTAAGTAACAATAGTTATAAACTAAACTAAACTAACTAACAACAAATAAGTAATAAAATAAAAATTAATATACTATAAAATTATTAACAACAAAAAATCAAGAACACACAAACATTATTTTAAAAAAAATATACCTAATTTTCCTATTTTTTTCCCGTGATCTTTCTTTCTTCCTTCTTTCTTCTTTCTTTCTTCTTTCTTACTTCTTTCTCCTCATCCTTTCTCTTTCTTTTTCCGGCGCGAACACATTGTTCTTCTTCTTCTTCTTCTTCTTCTTCTGCTTCTGCTTCTTCCTTCACATTTCAGGGGGGGAAGGGGACCATTTTAAGGTCCCCATGAGGCAGAACATGCCAAAACGGCATGCAGGAGCTGTCTTCTCACTGGTGTCGCCTCTGCCACCGACACCATCGGTGCCGTCTCTGGCAATGGCACCTTTGGTGCCGCCTGTGGCAGGCCATTGACCAGCCGTCTGTCAGCTTTCACTGTTTTTCACTATTTCTAACTGTTTTTTTCTTCTTTTGCTGCAGGCCTCTGTTGAAAAACTGTTTCTAACGGTTGTTTTTTCTTTTGCTGCAGGAGGGGCCTGACACCAGGGTGGTGCCGCCTATAGGAGTGGCGTGACCACCCTGGATGTACCATTTCGGTACTTAATCCAGAACGCAACCCATTTTCGTTTTTTTTTTTATTTCAGTAAAAAACCCTTTCAATGAGGAGGGCAAATTTTCAGTACAAGAGGAGAGAAGCATAGAGGTTGTGGACAAGTTAAAAATTCTGGGTGATGTGACTTTTGAAACTGACAATGCTGGGTTGGTGAACAAATTGAATATAGGCGATGAGGACATTACCATTATAGGTAGTAGAGTTAAAAAGTGTAAAGAAGCTTTTAATTTGTTTAATTCCATCAATTTAGTTTGGTCTCATCGGTCATGTAGTGTGGCTAATTTAATTTGTACTAAAATGTGTAGTAAAGCTAGATGTGGTTTTTCGATATGGATTATCTAAAGGAAATCCATAATGCTGTTATTAGTGATATTATGTTTTGACCCTTGTGGTCGTCTTTTACTCAAAAAAAATTTCTAATTGTTTAATTCATATTCGAGTTAAACCGAAAAATTTAATTTTTTATTCGAGTTAATTCAAATAACTCAAACTATTTAATTCAAAATTTAAAATTTTTATTGAATTTTTCGAATCGAATCGAATTTTACTTACTCATATTCTTTTTCTCTCCCTCTCGCACTCCTCCACCTCTATCTATCCAACACCAAAAACTCAAGAATACATTTATCCAACATAAAAAAAAATCCATAAATATTTTTTACACAACCCATGAATTTTCTTTTATAAAAAATTATATATAAAACTTTAAATATATATATAATCAAATTATTGATCTTCATTAAATTTTGGGTAGTACATCTCCATCTAATATAATAATTAAATATTTGTTCTCCAATAATAATAATAAATCAAATTATTGATCTTCATTAAATTTTGGGTAGTTCATCTCCATCTAATATAATAATTAAATATTTGTTCTCCAATAATAATAATAATAATTTGGATAATTTGTGGATTTCAAATTTCTCATCATAAAAAATATTAGGTTTCAAGATTGTTATTATAAAAAGAATGGGTTTCAAATTTTGAGTTTTCAAATTAAAAAAAAATATGGATAATAACTCATTTCATCTTCAAGTCCCTTTAGAGGTGTTTATGAGTCGGGCCAAGTCAATTAAAATTTTAGGCTCGTTTATTAGGCTTGGGTCCAACTCAAAAAATAAGCTTAAAATTTTGCCCAAACCTAGCCCAGATAAAAATGTTAAAATTCGGACTCAGTTTATATAAGTTTTTAAAAAAATATAATACATTAAAAATACTAAAAATTTAAAAAGAATTTAAAAAAATGTATACTTAAATAACACTAAGATAGGTACAACTTAACAAGTAAATATCTCTACAACAGTAACAAAATTAACAATAAAATAAGAGCTATACAATAACAACAAAATAGTAGCAACATAATAATGAAATGGTAGCAAAATAGTGAAAAAAAAAACAATAAAACAGTAAAAAAAAACTTCTTCTTTTTTGCATATTTGGGCCGGGTCGGACTCATGCCAAAAAAATATTACCCGAAGCTCAACCTATTTTATAAAATGGCCTTTTTTTCGAAGCTCATTTTCTAGATTTATATTTTTATCCAAATCTTCTCACCTTTTAGACAGACCTTCAGGCCGGGCCATCCAAGTCAATTCTAACAACCCAAAAACTGTTCGGAAAATATCTAAAGTCCGCTGATGAAGTCTGTCGGTTTGCAGAGCTTGGCCAAGTTAATAAAAGAATTCAATGATTTTGGTATTCCTGTCAATACTGTCATCTAGGACGGGCTCATGCCATGGGTGTCACCCAGCCATGAAAAAAGCATACCATTTGTTGTTCAAATGGGTTTGAAAACCATAACATTTGGGAGAAAGACCAAGTTGGTTTCTAATGAGTGAGTTGAGAGAGGGAGAATAGAATAAGAATTTTCAAAAAAAATAATATGTTTTTACAAAACAATTTTAACAAAAATGTTTTATGAAATAATACAATAAAAACAAATCTCCTATAAAATCATTTTTTTTATAATCGAGAGAGGAGAATGGAGTTATTTAAGATCAAACCCAGATTCTCATACACGGTTATGTTTTAGACTTAAATCTATAACATTTTGATTTTTCAAATGCTTAATTAGAATAAAAGAATTAGATACCAAAATGAAGAAAAATATATATTTTAAAAATCGAATTAAATTTTTTTTTATTGAAGAGTTGAAGTATCATTAATATAGAAGTCTCTAAAAAGTGAAATCCATGAACTTTGAAAAACAAGTGCATGGTAGTAAAATCCTCTAGCATATAGAGGTTCTTTTTAGGCAATTTGTCCAAGTACCATTGTTATTCACAGTAGCTCTATCATGTTTGAACGGATATTGTTAAATCCATTATTACTTTACAATTGGCACATTTTATTTTATCATCCGTTTCACTCTCTTATGAATGTATAAGATTAAAAATCACTATCACTTCTATGGGTATTAGATGTATTCATCTCCATCTTACCCTATCCCGCTCTGCTTCAATTTAATTTTTGCTATTTATTTTTTAATCTTTTAAAAGTCAAGTAAATATTTAAAAATAAATCTTTAAAAAATATGTAAACATAAAACATAGAATTTCTTTCTATATTAGGTTATTAAATCTTTTATCCTTTTAATAGTTTAAATATACAAAGATAAAATAATAATTTTATATAATGAAATGGGTCGAGACAAAATAAACAATTATCGTAACTGCTTCATATCCACTATCCAAAAAAATAAATTCACCCTACCTAATCTTACATTCACTCCATTTGAAATAAATCGGTACAGAATTCATGGGATAGTTGGAGTTTTACAACCCTAAATTAATTTATGGCTTAGGCTTTTCGGTGTCATTGATTTCTACCGCACTTTCGATTCTTCAATGCTCTTCAATGACCTAAGAAGCGACCTTAGGCTCTTTTCAGAATTGAGGGATAAAAGTTTGCTGAGTACAGTGCTCTTCAGTGCAACGACACTTTGGAGAGGTTAAGAGTATGATGCTATGGGAATTTATTATCAATACTGGAATTCATACCACCCATGAAAATTAGAATTTTTAATTAGCAATAGTTATTTAAATTTATTTTTGTGTGAATTTTAATAATTATATATTAACAGATTAAACATAAAATAAGTAATTCTTTAAGTAATGATTTTCTGTTCAGATTTTATTATTAGGGTAAACTATTAAAATAGTTACTTTTGTTTTTCTTGGGTTACATTTTAGTCACTTATGTTTGAAATGTTCCGTTTTAGTCACTTATGTTAATGTGGTGCAACATTTAGTCACAGAGCCGTTAATTGTCGTTATCGGTGTAACGGTAACTGACGTAGCACGTTAAATTATTATTTCAAACAAAAAATTTTGGTTAAATTGAACAATTGGTCACCATATTTTTTCATTTTGAGCAATTTTTTTATGTTCTTTTTAACTTTTTCTTCTTCTTTTTTTTTTTTATTCTCTTCTTCTTCTCCCTCTATTTTTCTCCCTTCTCCATCTCTTTTAATGTAAAAGAAAAAAATTGCTCAAAACAAAAAAAATATAGGGACCAATTGTATAATTTAACTTCAAATTTTCATTTGAAATGATGATTTAACGTGCCACGTCAGCTTACTGTTACACCGTTCATCGCAATTAACACTCAGTGATTAAAATATTACAATACGATAACGTAAATGACTAAAACGTAACATTTTAAATATAAATAACTAAAATATAACCAGAAAGAAACAAAAGTGACTATTTTAATAGTTTACCTTTATTATTATAGATAAAAGAAAGAAGAAAATATTTTAGTGGATAAGTTTGTTTTTAAATATATCGCTTATATATAATGCGACTAACAGTATAGAGAAACAATAGTGTATTGATAAATTATTTATACAAATATTAGTTTAACCTAAAAAAGGATATGTATGATTAATAGTGTGACAAGGTGGTTACTCATTTTATCTTTTAATTATGTGATCGAAAGTTAAACCTTTATTCATGAAAATAAAACACATTTCATAATCAGTTATTTCTCTTCAAAAAATACCCTTAAAAGAGAGAATTAGTAATTGCTACTGGTGATGGATAGTTTGATTTCAACCAAATAAAAAAAAATTAATAAAAACGGTTGAGAAAAAACACTACAAAAGATTGCAGGTCCAATTTTAAATCGAATGAGACAGACCTTCAAAAGTCAACGTCTTTCACTAGCTTTCCGGCTACTGCCACTGCTAAGCCTGCCATCTTAAAAATGACAATTAAATTCATGAACTCATAATATGCTACAAAAATAGGTACCATAAGGGAAACTTCCAATTTGAACAATACATATAACCAGGATGTAAGTTTAACATTATACACTTAAGTTTAACATTATACACTCATCTTCTTTTGAAAAAAAAATCAGAAAGAGAAGGCAAAATTCAGAATATGGTACAAAACTGTTATATAATGATGACATATACGTATACATATACATATATATGTATTTGCAGGTGTTATTGCTTTATTATTGGACCTATAGATGACTGGAATAAGTCGCTTAGAACACGTTGAACTTCGCTGGAGCTATGCTCGCACCGTATCAGAGCGACTAACAGATGAAAGAAACTTGCAATGTATTTTCTAAAGCGATCCTTCTCCAACCCACTCAATGTCTTCAACGCTGACACAAGTAAAGATGTTCTTGCTGCCAATTCTTCCCTTTTGGCTGAACCCAATGGTAGTACCCAACGGGACGTTGGCTCATTAACTGATATCTGTACCGGATTCTGGTTAATGGTACAGTTGAGGTATATCTGCAATATTTTTTCACACACTGCCACGAGTTGTGATTCTAGGTTCATCTTCTCAACAACGGATGAATTGTTTTTGATTAAATCTTGGAGGAAATTGAGGTAATTTTGATAAGCCTCATTTTCGAAGTGAACCAGAGGAGGATCCGAGAGCTCTAAGATTGAACACGCTTTCTGTATTTTCTTCCGCAGGGTAGTCTCAGAGTTCAGTTCCTGAGCATGGGATGCAACAGAAGACACTATGTCGACAATGATGTTGATGTTGGCAGCTGACAAGAATTGTAGATTTGTTTTGTACATGTCAATTATAACCTGAAATAATGAAAAGACAACAATTATGATTGTTTTGTATGTTCCAATGGCATCATATCGAAGCATTATCTGAGTACGAGAATATAGCGTGTAATGGGAGGACCTGCATAATGAGCAGCTGTATGGCAATATGACTCTTCATTTTTGAAACCACGTAAGCCGCAGTTTGCAGATTAACGTCCTCAAGCTCATGATCGGTAAATCCATGATCAGTACTTGCTTCAGTACTAGAACGGGATGGAGAATTGTCAGGCACCTCGATGTCATCCATGGTTCTCAAAAGCTTCATAAACCCTGGGAACATTGATATGGCTGCTTCTTTTATAGCTAGACAGATTTCTCGCCATTCCTCTTCTGAGAGTCTGCTTCCTAATTCTCCTATCAAACGGAACATTGCCACAACCCCAGTGCTTGCCGGACCCTGTATTGAGCTTCTCAAGTATCCTGTCAGTACTGATAACACATTTGATAGCTGGGGCCTCAATACACTGTAAAAACCAATATATAGATCCACTAGACACTGTGCTGCCACGGTGGAAGTTTCAGTGTCCCATGTACTTCCATCATGATGAGAAGATCTTAAAGTCGGTGAATTTTGCTCATCTTTTACAGGCATATCTCTCCTTCCACATACACCATCAAATATGGGGAGAACAACAGAATTAAAAATGCCAACCCAGAATACTCGTGAGAAAAGATGACCGTGATCCTTCAGGATGTTGAAAAGCACTTCCACTGAACTCTTTCGGATATCTAATCTTGAGTCAGATGTTAGTTTTGATAAACCTGTAACAACAATGGACAATCATTCATCTGTATTGCAAAACAGTGTCAATGAGGCTATAGGATACTTAAGAAACTAAACTAGCGGGTTACCTGTTAGCAAAGGAAGCCAATATGATCCATGATCATCTATATAAGCGAAACCTTTTACATCTGAATCATCCTTATTTATACTTGAAACAGATGAACCATCATCTGAGCTCTTATTAGTGCAAACAAATCCACCCTCAGCAAGTTTGACAGCACAAAACCGGAGAAATGCAATAGCATTGAGGCTAGCATCATTGTTAAACCTGCTATTTGTGAACTTGATGAGGCATCTTACGCAATCAGTAAAAACGGTTGCATCCGTCTCAGTTATATGAGGAAAGTATTCTCGCACTATTTTTTCCATTGTCTCAAAAGCCAACAAGACAATATTCTTCCGCTCATCAGCAGCAGCAGCTGTGAACACCTGAGAGAGAAAGAAAAGAGTTTTGTGAAATGAAAGGTTATCAAAGTTTGCTTGACAACTTAAAACTCACATGAGACTTATCATACCATAAAAACACTTTTCCATCCAGATTTCACATTAGTGACACGGCTAAGGACCATCTGGGAAATGCATCGAACTATTAATTCCCTTATTTCTGCAGAGTTGCTTTTCTGCATGATAATCACAAATGGCCTCAAAAATTGATTCTGAAAATTATAGTTTGCCAATTCCTCACGTTCTAAGAACTTCATAGCAAGCTGCCGCAATGAATCCATCACAAAAATTGCTACAGATAAATTCTCAGACAATCCAACTGAAACAAAGAAATCGGAAAGAACATTCCACATTCGAGACCAAACTAATCTGATGCGGTTCATATTGTAATGCCTGCAATATAACATTCCAGAATAAGTACTTTCCATAGGCGCATAAGGAGGAGGGGGAGAGATAGAGAGCTGCTGGAGAGAGCAATGACAAATTGATCGATGAGGCTAAAAACTTGAGGATCTGTTGGAGATGGAAGTATAGGAAATTTTCTAAAAAAAAAAGATCAGAATCTTACGCAATTTCAACTAGTTTTATGAGGCTAAAAACACGAGGGTCTGTTGGAGACTGCAACTCTGACATAGAAACTTTGCAGAGGGCTTTCACAAATGCCACTATTGCTTCACTGTTTAACCTTTGGCTATGTGCAAAAACATGGTTCAACTCGAAATTTCCTATCTGGTCCAATAAATTCAAGTTTGCAATGAAGTGGTTAATCTGCTCCGGAGTTACAAGTCTTGAACTATTAACTCCAACAGTGGTGCTATCATATGAACCCCCTAGGACGACTGCCATCACAGCTGGATTCTGGAGAGTTCCTTTTTTCATTAGAGATTGTTCAGTGTTAGACACAGATAAAAAGGATGCATCAGTCGTTGCACCTTCTCCCAACAGTTGCAAATGCTCAATTCTGGACAGGCATGTCAATATATGCTCCCAGGCTTCCTGAAGATGGTTACCATCTTCAATGGCTATAGATATTATTGCCTGTAAAAAGGTAAATGTTTCAACAAGTGTACCATATCGAAACTTGTACCATATCGAAGCAAATCGCAAGAAAAAGGAAGCAAAAAGCATAAAAAAGTATAATGCAGAACAAACAGATTTTCTGGCATTTGTGGTGGGAGGATGCATGTGCAAGCATTCAGATGCAGCAATTCTAATTCTTCCCATGATATAGCATATGAGAAATCCAGGGGAAGATTCCATTCTTTGTTGTTATGTGCAAAACCATTACTTACCTTTACAGCATCAACATTCTTTTGTTTCATATCTGAAGCACAATGGAGAAAAGTGAATTTTGCCACAGATGTGACAAAAGCATCTCTCTGCGTCTGCAACCCCATTACTGCAGTTACATGCACAGCATATCGAAAGCCCAGTATGCACTGAGTGGTAGTGAGTCTATCATCACTCTGGTCAAGTGTGACACTAAATGCAGCCAGCATGGGTCCCCAGCAGACCTCCACCATAAACCTCAAGATTGCTATATCTGAAACAGCATGATAAACAGACCTGCAACAGCAAAAGAGGGAAAAAGACTATCTTGATCTTTGGGGAAACTTTGGGATGATAAAAGAATAAAGATCAATTTAATACAAAAGAAGGATGGGGAGAATAGAGGAAGGTAGAAGAAAAGAATCCTCTTTGTTTAATAATGTGTGTTGTTATCAACTAAAATATCAAATGACTTCATTTTCCAACCAACATATCACAAGCCATGGCAACCATATGGAAGAACATGTGAAAAATTCATCTTAAGCTCACGGATAAATGGTATGAAGGAAGCATACATGGTTAAAACTATCAAACTGTGACTAAGATTCAAGACGTAACTGATATCTGACCCATAGAGATGCCAAACTTCTACTATTCCTTCCCCACCACTCATTTTGGAAATAGCAAACCTTGTAAATGCATTAGACTAGAACTTACTCTGATTTTCCTGACTTTGCCTTAAACTGCTCTTGGATATGTCTAATAAGAAGCCCATTTGCACCCAATGGCTTTTCTTCAGTTTGCTTCCAACTGACGAGATTGAGTATACCATCTAAACCCAATAACTTATTTAAGCTGTTCGCCTGCTTGCTTTGAGGAACAGAAGAATCAGCATTTATCTTAATTTCATTTTTCACAATCTGATCATAAAGAGCACCAAGATACTCCTCAGGTAAATCCTTGCCATCATCTATTCCTCGGTTGTTTCGGATGAAACCAGACTTGGTCATCTGTATACAGAAGCAAATATATAATAGAAATAACAACAGAATCAAATCTACTGTAAACTTATCTTATGTAAAACTAAAAACATAATTCGCGAGAGTACAAGCAAAATTCCATATTTTTGTAGGTAGAATTTAAAGCATCAGAGTGGCTTACGAGCCCCACAATAGATCATTAAGGTTCTCTGAAAAACAAGTACATACATAAGCAAGCAAGTGAAGCAAAAGCCCGCAATTAAGTGACATGCTAAAGAAACAACGTATCTCATAAACAAACCTTATCTTTGACCATGCTATTATGGGCATCAGTGTTGAGCATTATGACAGAGTATGCCAGTACATAAGCAGTATCTGCACTAGTAAATGAGTTTGGATTGCATTTACAATAGCGCTCAGCAAACTTTTCCATGATGCGGTCAATTTTCTGTGCCTCTCCTGGCAACCTGAAACCACTTAGGAAGAACCTTATTGCTTCACCAAAATCTATAGATTTGAAATTAAAGGAATCTACGTAGGCATGCATGACTCTCAAAGCAAATTCCTCCCTTTCACCCAAATAATCACCAATCATGGTTTCATTCAGCCCAGCAGTGTTTTTCTTAAGAAAAGTAGCCACTTCCTCGGGAGAGTTGCCAACTTTTTTGGTTTTTATAAGAAACTCGATGCCTTTGGATGGCTTCTTGTTAAACAATTGGACTCCTTTCTGCATGTAACCCAATAAAGCTGTCACTAAAACCAAGCTTGTGAAGGAAAGGAGAGAACTAAGTATATAATGAAGCTACATAAAAATACATGAAAGAACAAAAGCCAGAAGAAATATGGAAAATTATCATGATATATAAAGGCAACCCTCTCTTAAAAATTATTAACTAAATAACTACGACATGAAGATACATTCATGCTCTATCCCCACTTAAAGCAATAACTAACCTGGAGTTCAATCTTGTAAGCCCGGCGTTGCTCAAGAGTAGCAGAATCTGACAATTCAGAATTTAATTCCAGATGTAATTCATAATCAGGGACAACTCCATCTTCTGCACTTGGGGTTAAATGACTCTCTGCTGAAGTTTCACTCTCAGGGCCACTAGGCAAATCAGAATCACCTATCTTCAGCTGTTGGTCCATCCAAGCTCCCATTGACTTGATGATGCCAACTAAGCACTTCACTGATTCATGCCGGAAAGTAATATCCTGGACTGCAGACAAAGTTGTGGTTGAACCCGGTGGTGGCCCTAGAGCAGTTTTCAGAAGGCCATTGACAATCCTGCAAATATCTGATGGGATTATAAGAGCTTTAATACATTTTACTAAAGTGTGCATCTAAGAAATAAAAGAACGAGAAATTAAAAAAATACATTAGAAAATGAGATAAAGCCAGCTCTGAGAACATCATGAGATGACAGGTGTTTCAGTTAATTCCTAAGTTGACATACAATCCTTTTGCAAAATTTGAGAAAAGGTATCAAATTCATAAATGATTTCACCATATAATTTGATAAAAAGTGTCATTTTATTGAAGTACAATATTAAGAAATAACAAAGAATGAGAACTTAAAAGAACTACATTAGAAACGAAGCAAAAAGCATGCTCTGAGAACATTAGCCAAAAACTGGTGTTCAAGTGAATTTCTATAATGAACTACCTTCCTAAGCAAAAATTTGAGAACATGTTTCAATTTCATATAGGATTTCACATATGATTTGCTGGATACTTCTATTGAAAATTTGGTATGACAAACACACATGATGACAAGAGATCAGCACTCATGTTAAACATTTGCATGGACAATTATTAGGAAAAGAGATACCTTTCAAATATATTAGGTGAATCCACATCACAGTCGTAGTTCACAAATATATCAATGATAATCTGTGAATCTCCAGCAATCTTTTCCAACATATTAAGGACGGTCATTTTCTGTACAAAACTTGGCTGGAGAACATTCTCTAGAACTCGAAGGATTAGCATGGGAAAGAATATTCCAATTTCAGCTTTCAGCCCTGATCTATATTTTGTCAACAAGCTCATAAAAATAGAACACTGGAGCTGGAAAATGGACATCACTGACAATGCACTGTTTTTTAACAATGATAAGCAGAGAAATTGCTTAATTGCATTAAGAAACCTGCATGATGTACCACATGATATAAGAAGATTAGAACAAACTTAACAGAAGATCACAAGAAAACAAGCGAGCTATTTATTGTATATGCTACATGACATTCGAAACTTGCAAGAAAAAAAATAAATCATATAAAAAACACTAATAATGGTTTTGGAGCATTTTCATTTTATTTCGAATAACTACTAGCTAAAAACTGATTCTTCAGATAATTCATGTAAAATCCACCAAGTATGACAGAATTTGAAAGCAAATGGTTATTTTGGGAGTCACCATGCCAAGAACTGGGGATGACTATTTGAACCAGCTCCATGTCTGACAGGTTTGTTCAGTGTTTTCTAAATTTTCCCTCATATTTGGAGGCTCAAGACCGTCCATTTTCAGAATATGAACCTAAATGCCTTTTTATGCTTTATCTGGCTGTAGAAATTAAACTTCAATTACCTACCCTCCCAGCCTCCCCCCCAAACAAAACTTATAATCATATAACACTGACATCAAGATTAGGTTAGCAAACACCCAAAATCTAAAGATTCATTACCACTTTAAAGTTCTTAAAACAACAATAATATTACTAGTAGACCAACTACTATATGAAAAATCTAATAACTATCGAAGATAGTGCCTAAAGTAATATAACAACATGCAAGCAACCTTATTAACTAATTATATTAATAATAAGTGCATATATCAAGGAATAACATAGAACAACTTGCCTCTCATTTGAGCACCAAATTGAACCCCCATTATCCATAATAACCTTGAGAAGTTCCAAAGATAATGTCTTCCCTCTCAAAAGAACCTGATCATCAGGATTCTCCTGGGATGAAAATTTCATTGATAACTTGCACAAATTCTTAAAAACAATAAATCCATCCTCCCTAATTTTACTACTAATCCCACCAGGACCCAATTCCACCTCGTCCTTCATCTTTTCCGACCCAATTTCCTCCCCCTCGTCCTTAGACTCACCATTTTGCGACACTGGAACCGGCTGCGAAAGCTTCAAATCTGGTACCCCTTCACTAGCACTCATAACCTCACTAACGAAATTCTGACAAAAATAGATTGAATTCCCTTCATTTAAGTTCTTATCAGTAAACTCTAAAAGCTCACTAACTGACACTGTTGTAATGGAAACATCCATGGAGTCTTCGTCAGCACGGGCGAATATGATGAGCATAATTTGAGCTAAAACGGACTTAGCACAGATCTGATTGGTTCCATTTAAACCACCTAAGTATATGTTGTACAAAGTTCTAACTACCTGAAGCAAGCAATCCCCACGGATCAAAACACAGGGACATCGAACGGCGGAAAGTAAAGCTCGAAGCACAGCGAGCTCGACTGATTCCTCGCCAATGCCGCCGACTTTGCATACACTATCGACAATCTTGTACATGATCAAATCGGAGTTTTTTCCGTCGATCTCGCCGCGAACGACGCCAGCAGAGAACAATTTGAAGACACATTCGAGGGCGGGATCGGCGACTTTGGCATAATTGGAGTCGAGAGCGAGTAGGATAGGATTGAGAACGAAGTCGGCGTCGGAAGAGGAAAGGCCGAGCAAAGGAGAAGACGGATCAGGTAAGGCGGTGTCGGGGAGAGTCTCAAGCTTGTCTAGAACGGATTTGCATGAGGAAACAAGGTGAGAGTGTTTCCGCCAGGCGGCATTTTTGATGATCTTGTCGAGAGATGGGCCAAGCACGCGGCCACACCGCGACGGGCCGCCGAGTGTTTGGGAAGCTGACATCAAAGTCCTTCTTCTTAGGGTTTTCCAGATCTGTGAAATGCGATGTCTGTGTTTGGTTGAAATCAATGCGAAGTCATGAGAATTTGAAATACTTTGGAAATTAGTATCAATCGAGATCTGCTTATGCTTGTGTTCTTTCTAAAAGTTTAATTTTCGGCTTAATATGTGATTCCATACCTGAGTTTAGCTTTAATATTCAATTTAGTACTTAAATTTTTTTACTTCAATTTGATACATGAGTTTGATTTTAATATTCAAATTGATACCTAAAATAAAAGCATCATGTAGCCCAATAATTATTTGACATGTGTTTTATAGTAAAAAAACATCGATTCTAAGAAGCGCCACTTTATAGCCCTTCTTAGAACCAAAGGGGACTATACTGTTATGGTATTTTCCGTTATTGACTCGAAACCCGAACATAACCCTGAACTATTGACCCACAACCCGAGTAGATGCAGAGGAACCTGGGTCCCATAAGGTAGAGATATTAAGGGCTAGCGGGGAGAGCTTGCGAGCCAAGTTTGCATGCATGTTATTGGGTGTTAGGGTTTAGGGTGTTCACAGGCAAATGATGTGAAGTCAAGTGCGTGATACGATAAACACTTGTTAAGTTTAGAGTGTTATACATATTGGAATGCATGGAGCCTACTTAAAATATCATTTCAATGAACAGTAATTGTATCTTACAAATACTCAATTCCCCTCTCCTAGGGGACACATAACAAAAACATTCAACAGGGTTTTAATTGAATCAAAGAAAAAACTCAGATACCAAATTGATTCAGTATCAAATTGAGAAAAGCCAAGTATTAAAATGAACATTAAAATTAAACCCAAATATCAAATTAAATATTAAAACAAAAAACAGATACTAAATAATATATTAACTTTTTTCTTAATTTGCGTTAATTAATTTTACTGGCTTAATGTCACGTGAACATTAAGAATGAGATAAATCTATTTTAATATTTTTGTTGTTGTTTAGTCCATTTTAATGGTCACACATGACTTCTATTTTTTATTCAATTGATTGAAACTGTGTAATTGAATTAAATAATTAAACTTTAATTGAATAATAAATATTATAAATAATTCATAACATATGTTTGATTTATTTAATTTTTTTATTTTTTTAAAGGTAAACTATAAAATTATTCACTTTTGTTTGACTCCGATTATATTTTAGTTACTTATATTTAAAATGTTATGTTTTAGTCACTTACATTATCGTTTTGTTACAAAGTAGTCACTCTACCTTTCTAAATGCAGTCCTACATGAAAGTCCAAATGAGTTTCAAATGCCAACTTTAATGTTCTACATGACAGTCCAAATTAAATTTATTTAATTAAAAACCTATTTTCATTCTAGCATCTGGATATCTAAGTTGATATTTAAAAACCATTTGGACTGTCACGTGGGACTGCCGTTAGGGAGGTAACGGAGTTTAATGGTAGAATAACCACTTCGTAATAAAATGATAACGTAAGTGACTAAAATATAATTTAAAACAAACAAAAGTGACTATTTTTAAAGTTTACCCTTTTTTTAATTATCAAATAAAATTAGAATAATGTTTTATAAAACCATAAAAATATTTTAAAAAACAAATAGAAACTAAATTTGGTTTTATTAAAAAGGAGGTGTGGAAAAGGTTTTGGAAGGATGGCAGAGAAGAAAAGAAGAAAGGGGGAGAGGTGACTAGTGGTCAACGCAGGTGATGTTGGCGAGATTAGCTCAACCGAGGGTCCATTACCATTGTTGTACTTCTACTCAACGGTTACTTAACTTCAACTATTATATGTCCGTAGCTTTTTCATTTTTTTCGTATTTATTTTTAAAAGTGCTTTTAAAAAATACTTCAAAAAATGTTTTTTAAATTTTTTTTTTTGAAAATTTTAGTTTAAAAATTGAGTGTTTAGTATTACTTTCAACAAATATTTTTTAGAAATAAAATGTACATGTATTTAAATAATGTTTAAATTAATTAATATTATTATATTTTATTAAGAATATAAAAAATTTATTATAAGTTGTTGTTAATATTTTAATATATTAAATATAAATTATAAATATTTTTAAGCAATAATCAAATATTTATAAATTTTAATTAGAATATATAAATTATATTTTAAATAATTAAATATTTGTAATTAGATATTAACACATTTGTATTATTTTTAAAAAATACTTTTTTATTTTTAATTAATAATTTTAACACATTTGTAATTAAGAACCAATAAAAAAATGAAAAGTGCCATGTTGGAGGGGATGAAAAAGTAATTAAGCTGCAAAAGTGCTTTTAAAAAGCCAAAAATTTCAGTCAAAAGCAACTTGTTTAGTACAGTTTTCTTCCTTCCAAAAATGCTTTTCAAGCCAAAAGTGCATTTTTTAAGCAATACTAAACAAGGCCTGATATAGCTCACGAGTAGACCTGATCATAGTCAGATATCTGTTCAAGGTTGAAAGTCCGCCTGAAAAGGGACTTGGATAAAAAATAAGACCCGTTTTATAAATGGTCTGAGCCTAGGATAGGATTTTTTAGTTCGGACCTAGTTCTACCCGAATCGGCCTAAACTTTCTTTTTTGTTGTTGTTTTGCTGCCATTTGCAATTATATTACTAATATTTTATCATTATTGTTTGATATTGTATAACTCATGTTTTATTGTTAATTTTGCTATTATTTTAGAGGTATTTATTTGCTAAGTTATAACTATCTTAGTTTTATTTAAGTATAAAAATTTTTTTTAATGTATTTTCAATTTATTGGGAAATATTTATTTTAATGTTTTGAGTATATCTAATGCATTACGTTTTTTAATTATGTTTTTTATAAAAAATAATATAAAAAATTTAATACGGGCGGGTTGGGTTAAGCTCGGTTTAGTATTTTTATCTAAGATGGATTTGGACAAAATTTTAGACCCATTTTTCAAGCCAAGCTCGAGCCTAGAAACTGGGCCTAAAATTTTGCATTGGGTTGAATTTGGCCCAACTCATTATAAGTTTACCCATGAGGATATATTTTGGAATAAGATTACGATATTTTGACTGTTAATATTTTAGTTATTTTGTAATTTCATTTTTCAGAATAGTATCAAAATGTCATAATATAGAGTACAATCTCATTACGGTTCACCTTAAAATTTGGACCAATTTGCCTTTTATTTTTATTATTTTAATCATTTTAGAATTTTTTTTTCTTAAATAAAGTTTAAGACTAATTAAAACAAAAAAATTATTTTTTCTTAATAATGAACCAATAGATATCATGCATTACAATTATGGTTATTATATTATATTTAATAATTTATTTATTAATATATTAATTATGGCTTCATGCATTATTATAATTATGATTTATAAATTTATTTCGGCATCATATAATTACTTATTAACATATATATTGTAATAAAAATATAATATAAAAATTGATCATAATTCTATGGAAATTAAGACTAGAAAATATTGAAGGAATTAAACTTGTTAAAAAAAGCAAATTCTATAGCAAGGATAATTGAGTAAAAAGTAATTTTAAGTAATTTTACATTCCGTCAACTAAGCACTTAATCTTACATCCTAACCAAATGAACTAAACAAGTTAATCTCGCATTCCATTCGTAATCTTACATTCCTGTAATCCTATTACGAAATATAATTTAAAATTCGACGAACCGAATACAAAATTTTAGAAACATATTATCGTGGCATTACTCGAAAATCAGCACCAAATCAAAGATAATTCATAGAGAGTAGTGAGTAAAGAAGTTGAACCGTAGCTACAACGATAATGTGAATAGGATAGTGGGTCAAGATATCTAGGCTGATTGTAAGACTCTTAGATGCTCTCCTGGGGTGACATGATCTAGTCAAGACTCAACTTTTATAATGCAAAATCATTATGTAGCAACCACGATCAATTTCATTACAGTAATTAAAAACCTACAGATCTTTTTGCTATAGTCTTAATTGAAATATTGGATCCATAGTTTATAACCAGTTTCATGAGTTTTTGATGCAGAGAATTCATCAAAGTGGCAACTACAAAGCATATGACTCGTTTTATTGATTATTATAAGTGACAGATAAACAAAATTTTAGCTAAGAACGAAGAGAAAGCAACCAAAGAGAAATTTAGAAACTCATATTCACCAACGGGTGCAATGGGATTATTGAGACTTTAATTCATGAGTGAAATAAAATATACTTTTTTCTGAAAGTTTCACTTAGTACAACCACAATTACAAGTACAAATTGTAAGAGACTGCTAATAACTTGTTTAGAGCTTGCTCAGAGGAATATTATCCCATCTAACACTTGCTACTGCCCATTGTGTGGTTCAGAGGAAG
Organism: Gossypium bickii; assembly: GCA_025503065.1. Lineage (NCBI taxonomy): Eukaryota > Viridiplantae > Streptophyta > Magnoliopsida > Malvales > Malvaceae > Gossypium > Gossypium bickii. The sequence continues at coordinate 111,722,947 of CP106717.1, forward strand.
AGAACAAATCACTTGTTTTTTAGTTGTCTTGAGTGTCGGGCTATTTGGCAGCATTGTGCTTCGTTATGGGAGATCCTGCGGTTGGTCCCAAACAATCCTTTGATATGTTTTTCATGGCATGGATTTGTGCTATTAACCCTAAGTGTTGCAACAAGATATGCTCTATACTATTCTTTGATGTTGTTTGGTCCATTTGGTCTCACAGAAATGAGATGATCTTCAATAATAAAATATGGGATAGAGTTCAAGTTACTGATGTTATATTTGCTAGGGTTGCTTGGTGGTTCAAAGCTAAGTGGCCTGACTCTTAAGGCCTCATTCGATGACATTTTACACTTCCTATTAGTAAGAAGCTTGCTAGATGATCCAAAAGATGGCACCCTCCGCAGTCTGGTTTCCTTAAATTCAACATTGATGGTGCTGCATCAGGGAGGGATGGCCTTGCTGGTATTGGAGGTGTTCTTATTAACGAACTTAGTGAAGTTTTGATGTCTTCCTCAAGAGCAGTCGGTGAATCTTATTCCATCACGGCAGAACTACTTGCAATATGAGTCACGGTTATTTCTTTCACTGAATAGAGCTGGTTCATCTCACATAAACTTATCATCCAACTAGATAGCTTGAATTCTGTCAATTAGATAAACAATCCCGTTTTAACACCTCATCATTAAAAGGTAACGTGGACTCCACTCTTATATTTAGAAATTCTTATTATACTTGGGATATAGTTCACCAACAAATTTGCAGGCTAAGTTGGTGCAGACTATCTTGAGCTTATTTCACTTATTGCTTTGAGCAATGAGTTGCTATTTCTTTGAGCACTGATTTGCAATTGAAGGGAGTGTTTAGAAGTTCGCTTATTTTGCTATCGGATAATTTTATGCTTTGCCTTGATTTGTTTTATCTCTAGAGTTGACTTGCCATTTTGTTCTGTGTTACGCTTCATTTTGTTGTAATCATATCTTGATTAATATAAGACCTTTTCCTTTCAAAAACATGCACACATATTCGGTCAATTACAATAGTATGTAAAATCAACCAATACATCACATGAAAAATGAATCAAATAAAGCCGAAAAAGAGAAAAAAAGAAAAAACCAATCATCACAACTGCAGATAGTGATAACCTCAATCTAACAATAAATGCCATTTTCTTTTTTTAATATAAAATAATAAAAGTGTTTTTAAATTTTAAATGTAAAAAAGAAATTAGAAAACACTTAATTTTTACTTAAATCTAGTTCTGTTATTATATTTTTAATATTTTATTATTTAAATGATAAAATGGATAAAAAAATTAACGGACCTAATTAGGGTTTTAGCATGAAACTTTTTTTTGAAACCGAGAATAAACCATAGACAGACAACGCCATGTGAGAGCCACAGAGGCCACGCTGCAAGCTATATAAGACACACAGCCATTGCATGGGAGCAATCTATTTCTTTCAGTTTCTCAACATCTCTATGTGTGCTTTTCTTTCTAAATTCTTCATCTCTCTTGATGATGATAAAAGGAATCACTGTTGGGTGAGGGTCCCACTAAGTGGGGAACCCATACTATTCTACCATGTTTTATGGCACTTGTTTTTGTTTTTTATTTGGCTTTTATCATGCTCTTTTGTCTCTTTTAAGAGTGGCATGGGCAGCCACTTATGGGGAAACAAATTAAATATCAAGTGGGAAAGAGAATGTAATAAAAGTATATATCATCCTCTCCCCCATTGTCGTCTGTAGCTAAGTAAGAGAGAGCCCAAAAGATCAGATTTCAAGGGAGAGAAAAAAAAAATGTGAGAAACAGAGAGCTTTGAAGCAGAATTTTTCTCTTGGAAGGAAAATTTGCAGCTGTGATCAACTCTTCGATCGGAGGTCCATCCGTGGTTCAATTGAGCTGAATTTTTGACAGCAGCTAGGTGACAAGGTGTTCTTGACTTTGTACGGTCGAATTTTTCATCCAAGTCCTGTAACGTCAGAAATACCCGTTTTACAGCAGCTACTATTTTGGTGATGTTCTCTTATTTTTCTCTCTTTTACTAAAGATTACATATTGTTAGCCTTGTTAGAGTTGAATGCTTGTTGTAGGCTTGATATTATGATCTTGTAGCTGAACATTTGATTATAGTGGAGCTTTTGATCGGACTCTAAAGTCTCGTGTTTTTACCCTTGATTTAGAGGGGTTTTCCACGTAAAAATATCGGTGTTTCTATTTATTATTTTTGTTGTGGTTGCATTGGTTGATTTGTGGTTGATAGGCTGCTAGAGAAAAAATATTTTTGTGCTATTGTGCTTGCCATAATATTTGACAAGAGTTATAGGGAGAGAAAGAATACCAGTTGTGCTTCGCTTTCATTTGGTTGTTCGGTTTTTTCCCAACAAACTGGTATCAGAGCTCGGTTATTCTGTCAAATAATTATGAAAATTAATACGAGCAAGATGATTATGTTGAATGGCACAAATTATCAACTTTGGCGGAATAAAATGAAGGACTTGTTGTTTGTGAAGGCTTTGCATCTTCCGGTATTTGCTACTCAAAAACCCGATTCGAAAAGTGATGAAGAATGGGAATTTGAGCATCAACAAGTGTGTAGCTTTATTTGGCAATTTGTTGAAGAAAATGTATTGATCAGGAGACACATGCTCGAACATTGTGGGAGAAGCTTGAAAACTTGTATGCTTCGAGATTGGGCAATAACAAGTTGTTTTTGCTAAAGAAAATGATGACACTGAAATACAAAGAAGGAACGTCTATAGCTGACCATGTGAGTGAATTTCAGAGCGTGATGAATCAGTTGCTTGGTATGGGTGTCAAATTTGATGACGAGATTTTAGGGCTTTGGTTGCTTGCTACTCTACCAGACTGTTGGGAGACTTTCCAGGTTTTGCTCATTAATTCTGCCCCAAAGGGTATTATTACCTTGGATTTGGCTAAGAGTGGTGTGTTGAATGAAGAGGTCAGAAGACGATCTCAGGGTTCTACATCACATTTCGAGGTGTTGGTTACCAAGAACAGAGGGAGGAACAGAGACAAAGATGGAAAGGGTAGAGATAAAAATCGAAGCAAATCAAGATCGAGATACAAGAATCTTGAGTGTCATCATTATGGTAAGAAAGGCCATATCAAGAAATACTGCTTCAAGTGGAAGAAAGAGAACGAAGGTGGTGGTGATAAACACGACCGGAATGATGATGAAAAATCTGAGCGTGTTGCCACTGTTACTCGTGAAGATCTGTTGGTCATTTGTGATAAGAATTTGGTCAACCTAGCATGTGACGAGACCAGTTGGGTGATTGATACTGGTGCATCACTTCATGTCACGTCGAGGAAGGATTTCTTCACATCTTATACTCCTGGTGATTTTGGGGTATTGAAGATGGGTAATGACGGTTTGGTTTCGGTTATCGGTATGGGAGATGTTAGTTTGGTGAGCAACAATGGAACAAAGTTAACTCTCAAGAATGTCAGACATGCACCGAATATCCGTTTGAATTTGATTTCTGCAGGAAAGCTTGATGATGAGGGATTCTGTAATACCTTCAGTGATGGGCAGTGGAAGCTGACTAAAGGCTCCTTAGTAGTGGCTCGAGGAAAGAAGTGCTCAAATTTATATTTGACGCAAGCTTCAGCTTCTCGAGAGACGGTGAATGTGATAGTGAATGACAGCTCAACAGAGTTGTGGCATAAACGACTCAGTCACATGAGTGAGAAGGGGCTTAATTGTTTAGCAAAGAAGAATCAACTTTCGGGGTTGAAGAATGCTACACTGAAGAATTGTGCTCATTGTCTAGCAGGAAAGCAGAGAAGAGTTTCATTTAAAAGTCGCCATCCTCATAGAAGATCAGAGTTGCTAGAGTTGGTCTATTCAGATGTCTGTGGTCTGATAAAAGTAAGGTCACATTGAGGTGCACTTTATTTTGTGACTTTCATTGATGACTGTTCGAGAAAGCTATGGGTTTACACTTTGAAGTCTAAAAATCAAGTCTTTGAGGTGTTTAAACGATTTCATGCATCGGTTGAAAGAGAAGCAGGGGAAGAAGTTGAAGTGCATTACGATCGATAATGGTGGCGAGTACATTGTGGTCGTTTCATGAGTATTGTCTGCGACAGGGAATCAAACATCAGAGAACACCACCAAAGAGTCCACAGTTAAATGGGTTAGCTGAAAGAATGAATCGAACACTAATTGAGAGAGTCAGATGTTTGTTGTCAGAAGCAAAGCTGCCAAGATCATTTTGGGCTGAAGCTTTGAATACAGTGACACATGTGATAAATTTGTCACCTAGTGTTCCTTTGCGAGGTGATGTGCCAGATAGAGTTTGGTTTGGCAAAGATGTGTCATATGATCACCTACATGTGTTCGGTTGTAAAGCATTTGTTCATGTTCCAAAGGATAAAAGATCTAAATTGGATGCCAAGACTCGACAATACATTTTTTTTTGGTTATGGTCTAGATGGTGAGTTTGGTTATAGACTCTATGATCCAGTTCAGAAAAAACTCTTGAGAAGTAGAGATGTTGTCTTCATTGAGGATCAGACTATTGATGACATTAATAAGACGGAGAAAGCGAATTCACAAGACAATGGTGATTTGATCGATGTGAATCCGGTTCCCCTAAACTTTTCACCAGGTCCTATTCAGGATGATGTGCATGGTGATGTTACTGATGACCATCAGGATATAGGTGACTTTGATGCTTCCATGGATGATGTTGTGAATGATCAACAACAAGCACCTATAGCTCCACCAGCAGTTCCACTTCGAAGGTCTTCCAAAGATCGACGATCTTCTGCCAGGTATTCTTTTGATGAATATGTTCTTTTAACTGACGGGGGAGAACCTGAATGTTATGAAGAGGCTATGGAGAGTGAATGCAAAGATCAGTGGGTTGAAGCGATGAAAGATGAACTTCAATCCTTGCATGAAAACTATACCTTTGAGCTGGTAAAATTGCCCAAGGGCAAAAGAGCCTTGAAGAATCGGTGGGTTTACAGGTTGAAGCAAGAAGAGAAGTTTTCATCTCCACGATATAAGGCTAGATTGGTCGTCAAGGGTTATACTCAGAAAAAAAGGGGTTGATTTTGAAGAAATATTTTCTCCGGTTGTGAAGATGTCCTCTATCAAAACTATACTGAGTTTGGCAGCCTGTTTTGACTTAGAGGTTGAACAAATGGATGTGAAAACTGCTTTTCTTCATGGTGACTTGGAAGAAGAGCTTTACATAGAGCAGCCAGAGGGGTTTGTTGCACAAGGGAAAGAGGATTATGTGTGCAGATTGAAGAAGAGCTTGTATGGTTTGAAGCAAGTTACAAGGCAATGGTACAAGAAGTTTGAGTCTGTTATTGGAGAGCAAGGCTACAAAAAGACTACTTCTGATCATTGTGTATTTGTTAAGAGATTCTCTAGTGATGATTTTATAATTCTTCTGCTCTATGTTGATGATATGCTTATTGTTGGTCAGAATGCTTATAGAATTAAGAAGTTGAAGCAAGAGTTGAGTAAATCCTTTGTAATGAAAGATTTGAGGCCAGTAAAGCAAATTCTTAGCATAAAATTGACACGTGATAGAAAGGCCAAGAAATTATGGTTATCACAAGAGAAGTACATCGAGAAAGTACTTCAAAGGTTTAGCATGGACAAAGCTAAAGTGGTGAGTACTCTCTTTGCTACGCACTTCAGATTGAGTGTTAAGCACAGTCCTTCCACAAAAAAGGAGAAGGAAGAGATGCAGAAAATTCCTTACTCTTGGTAGTGGGAGTCGATGTATGCAATGGTTTGCACGAGACCAGACTTGGCTTATGCCGTTGGTACAGTCAGTCGTTTTCTTTCAAATCCAAGCAGAGAGCATTGGAATGCAGTGAAGTGGATTATGAGATATCTTCGTGGCACTTCCAACATGAAACTTTGTTTCGGCAATAAGAAACCTGTTCTTGTTGGTTATACAGATTCAGACATGGCCGGAGATATTGACTCAAGGAGATCTACTTCAGGTTACTTGATCACTTATGCAGGGGGAGCTGTGGCATGGCAATCGAGATTGCAAAAGTGTGTTGCATTGTCCACCATCGAATCAGAGTTCATTGCAGTAATCGAAGCGTGTAAGGAGATGCTTTGGATGAAGAAGTTTATGCATGAGCTTGGTTTTACTCAGGAAAAGTATGTCCTGTATTGTGATAGCCAGAGTGCTATTCATCTTGGTAAGAATCCAACTTTTCACGCTAAATCTAAGCATATTGATGTAAGGTACTATTGGATACGAGATGTTCTTGAAGCTAAGTTGTTAGAGCTTGAGAAGATACATACTGATGATAATGGTGCTGATATATTGACGAAGGTTTTACCAAGAGGAAAGTTTGAAGCATGTTGTTTGACCTCCGGCATGGAGGCATTCCCCACATAGTTGGAGGGGGAGATTTGTTGGGTGAGGGTCCCACTAAGTGAGGAACCCATACTATTCTGCCATGTTTTATGGCACTTGCTTTTGTTTTTTATTTGGCTTTTTATCATGCTCTTTTGTCTCTTTTAAGAGTGGCATGGGCAGCCACTTATGGGGAAACAAATTAAATATCAAGTGGGAAAGAGAATGTAATAAAAGTATATATCATCTCTCTCCCCATTGTAAATCTGTAGCTAAGTAAGAGAGAGCCCAAAAGATCAGATTTCAAGGGAGAGGAAAAAAAAAACGTGAGAAACAGAGAGCTTTGAAGCAGAATTTTTCTCTTGGAAGGAAAATTTGCAACTGTGATCAACTCTTCGATCGGAGGTCCATCCGTGGTTTGATTGAGCTGAATTTTTTACAGCAGCTAGGCGACAAGGTGTTCTTGACTTTGTATGGTTAGATTTTTCATCCGAGTCCTGTAACGTCAGAAATACCCGTTTTACAGCAGCAACTATTTTGGTGATGTTCTCTTATTTTTCTCTCTTTTGCTAAAGATTACATATTGTTAGCCTTGTTAGAGTTGAATGCTTGTTGTAGGCTTGATATTGTGATCTTGTAGCTGAACATTTGATTATAGTGGAGCTTTTGATCGGACTCTAAAGTCCCGTGGTTTTTACCCTTGATTTAGAGGGGTTTTCCAAGTAAAAATATCGGTGTCTTTGTTTATTATTTTTGTTGTGGTTGCATTGGTTGATTTGTGGTTGATAGGTTACTAGAGAACAAATATTTTTGTGCTATTGTACTTGCCATAATATTTGACAATAGTTATAGGGAGAGAAAGAACACTGGTTGTGCTTCGCTTTCGTTCGGTTGTTCGGTTTCTTCTCAACAATCACTGTTTCAAAAAAACAACTATGGAACCATGCATGTCAAAACTGAGAGATAACCTTTGAAGGTCATACTATAATGTCTTTCAATGGAACAAAACAGCTGTTAACAGTAGCACTGTTGTTGTTCCCTTTGTCTCGTATAACTATTGAACTGAAACCATTGTAGCTGGTGTTTGTCTTGTTGAAATGATACAAAGTATATGTTGTTTGCTCTAGTGTGCCTTCCCTGTAAACGAACACACTATCGTCTTCTTCCATACATCTCCATTTCCGGCTCAGATCGTGATTCCGGTAAAGCGGCATTCCCCTAAACACGAATAAGAAAGCACGGAAAGTTAGCTTATATTTGCTCCAACTCTTTATTTTTCTCCAATGTATTCTTATCGAACTAATATCCAAACATGGGTACAAAGATATAACGATGGGAACATCGAGACCAAAACATATCGAGCTCGAAATTTATTTAATACCAAGGATTTAATTTGCTAACCATAGATATTCAATCTCAGTTTTCTCATTTTCAGTAATAGAAAAAGACTTAAATTTTTAAGTTTAACTCTGTAGCTCACACGTGCTTGGATATGAATGTGGAATAATGAGCCTTCGAGCATCCTCAAAATACATGAAAAAACATATAAACAACATAAACTTACCCCTACACGCATACATCACACAAACACCAAAATTCAAGTCACAGAGAAAATATTTGGATTCAAATTCAAGACATGTTAAGATTTCAGAGAAATTCGAATTCAAGAGATATTAAGATTCCGGCTAAATTAACTATATCGTAAAAAAAGTTAATTGGTCAAATAAGTCGGTAGGAGGTTTTAGGAAAAATTTAGGGAAATAGGCACAGTTGGCAAGAAAGCTCATCCGGCGGGGTGAGATTTCTGCTGCATGTTAGGGAAATTGTCAGATAACGCTTCCAGCTGAGCTCGCTTTCTCAACATGTCAGCAAAAAACTCTTCCAGCTAGATAAGCTTTCATGTTCTATCTCCAAAAATGATTTATTTTACTAAATTTAAAAAAGAAGGATTAACAAATATTTTGTTGTTGTTGCATATATATTTGACTTAAGATTCCACTTTTAAGAGAGCTAAAAAATTGAACTATGCGAATTTGGCTGTCCGTTGAATACAAATATGATTAGATTTTGTTTATAACATTCAAGCAACATCATCGACCAAAAACAAATATTAAACTTCAAAGAAATGAATATCATCCTAATACAAATTGCATTGGAAACTATAATCTTTGTCTATTTGCTTTTATTGATAATCACAGAATTTAAGAATGAATTAACACAATAAATGTGGAGCAAATATTTAAACCTTGATTTCCCAACAAACAAGCTTTAAGAGTGTAAAAAGAAAAAGGCAATCCGTACCTAATGTGGAAGAGTTCAGAAATATCGCACATCTCGAGATAAAAGTTAACGGCGTCTAGGAAAGCGCGGTAAGTGTAAATATGAAGCCCATCAATCCTTGGGTAAGGCAGTTTCAGTCTAGGCGGCTCCGTCGCCGGCGGTTCACCCAGACAAGACGAAGACTTCGTCGACCACCGCCATAAAAAGCCCGGAGACGCCCGATAGACATACTCCTTCCAAACGACCGGCGAAGTTCCGTGGTCCGGCGGGAGGCCGACGAAACCCATGGTGGCCATAATGGGTTCGAGCTCGTCGTGGGTCATGAGGGGCTTGAACGTCTTGGTGTACCAAAGCGCTAGCTTTCTCATGCACAGTCTCATGCAATCCTCCATTGTTAATGGGTTATTGGGAGAGGACCGAGAAATGGGATTTTCCGGGAAATTTTATTTTTTCTGAGGTTTTTGATTGTCGTAAAATGTGAGGGAAGAAAGAGAGTTTGATTGTTGAATAAGAAAAAGTGTAGATTTTTTTGGAGCGTGAAGTTTTGAAAAGGGTTTCTTAATTTGACACCTTAATTACAGCTAATTTACCAAATTACATCCTAATTACTGGTTTTTCTTAATCAAAATATGGAAACCTTCATTAAACCTCTGTTGGTAAAAACACCTTATTGGTCCTTCTCAATATCGATATTAAAGCAAATTGCTCCCTCCAAAAGACGTAGAACAATTTAATCCTTATCAAATTTTGAAAATAAGCAACTAAAATAATTAATCACAATTTTAATATTTTTTTGTCAATTGTACATATTTTCTATTGGTATAATAACAATTTTGGTCTTCAAAGTTTACATATTCTATCAATTTGGTCTTGATTTAACAAATTTACACATTGTCAACATTTGTACATAATATATAAACATCAACCGCTAGATTTACTATCATACCAAAATTGAGAGGGATTAATTGCCCCCATTGTTTTTTTGAGAGTGACTAGTTTGTTCAATATTGAAATTGAGAATGATGGAAGAGGTGTTTATACCAATGTTTTTTAAGTCGGGCCGGTGGTTGAAACAGTCAGGCCACCAGTCCCCTAGTCCGATTGGTCTAATCAGTCCGATTAAAAACTTATTAAAAATTTTAAAGATTAAAAAAATATCGATTCATATTGGTTTCGAGTCTAACTGATTCAAAATCACTCTCTTAACCAATACCCTAGTCGATTCCTAATCCAACTGGTTGTAACTTGCTCAAACAAGACTGGTTTGTACCCCACTCCCCCTATTGTCCAATTATGTGATTGCAAACTCGTGAACAAGTTTACTAGAGGCTAATTCTAAACTTTTTCACGTTAAAGCTTCCAAACGACAGCGTTCGCTTAGGGATAGCAACAACCAATTGTGTTCATCAATGGTATGTGTTCAATTTAGCCTGGTTTGTATTTTAGTTGTAAAACATTTATTTTAATATTTTTAATGCATTTGATATATTATATTTTTGAATTTTTTATATAAAAAAATAATCTAAAAATATTTATTACGATCAGGCTTAGATTGAGCTCAAATTTAACATTTATAATATGAATCAAATTTAAACAAAATTTTAAGTTTATTTTTTAACTTGAGCCGAATCTAAACTTAAAAAACGGAACTAAAGTTTTGCATTTGCGAAGCTGGACTCAGGATATATATTCCAAATATATGTGTAATACCCAATTTCTGCCCGGGCCCATTTAGTCCAAATAAAACCAAGCTAAAAAACCAAAATATTATTAAAGGATCCAATGTCCATTTACACCAGCCCAATTATCAAGTTAAAACCTGACCCATTGATACAAACAAATAACCCAAAAGCCTAATTTAAACTCAATACCAGACCCAGTTAACAGATTATCGAACCCCAAAACCCGAGCCCAACAAGCACTGGCCCAGAACTAAACAAAACAGCAGCCCAAATTAAAGGCTCGAGCCCTAAAGCCTGTTAGCAAGAAAAGTAAACGGAAACCCAAGGACCCTCGCGCGCGCCGTGCTTGCGCAGGCTCTCGCGTAGACCCGCGTGCACCTCCGCGTGCACCCCATCTGGCGTTCGCATGCACTCCACGATCGCCCCTCGGACTCCTCGGGTTGCCCTCCGCACGCCCACCACCGACGCGCCATACACTGCAAAAGCGCGCCCTGACGGGAGAAGCGGCAAGAAAACAGAGAAGTATGGAACGAAATGATAAAAAATACCAAGGAGACAATGTATATTCGGCTATAAAGCCACTGGAAATCGATGTAAACGGGGTTGGTTTCTCGCCCTTTCCAGAGAACTTTATAAAAAAACAGAAATAAAAGGATCAGGAAAACCTTAAGGTTGATTTTACCCCTTATTTCCCTATTATCGCTTATTACTTTTGTCTTTTTGTTTTGGTTAATTCAAATCCCAACCGAACAACAACCAAAAGGAAAGGAACGCCTTACCCTATTGGAGCTCTGTCCGCGGCGGCTTCTTGGCGAATCTGACGGTTCCTTGGACCAAAGGGCGAAACCCTAGCAGAGCATCAAAAGGGGGGGCGTGCGTTCAACCGTTTTCTGAAACCTAAAAATGAATTTCAAACATGAATTTGGGGTTTAAATGTGAAACGCGAAACGGCGCCGTTCGGGGAGGGGCAAATCCGCGCGCCGACCCGTTTCGACCGGAGGACCGCGTGTTCGGTCCAGGGGATATTTACTACATCGGTCCCTCCCCATTTATTCTGTTCGCGAATCCCGTTTCGCTTAATTTTAATTTGGCTATTAGATTTCGCTCGGTTTCCATTTTAGTCCAGAACAAAACGCGGCGTGTAAAGGGGAGGGAAAATTTTGTTTTTGGCCCCGCTCCTTTCGCGCATATTTCAAATAAGCCCCCTTTCTTCTTTCCTTTCAACCCTTAAATTTCATTTTTAACTCAATTTAACCCTTTTTTGCAAACATTATTACTAATATTATTGTTTTTATTACTGCTATTGTTATATTATTAATATATTATTATTAGATTATTACTATCACTACTATAATCACATTAGTATATTGTATATATATAATTCGTACCATTGTTATTATTATGTTTATTATCGTTATTATTATTATTATTATTATTATTATTATTATTAGCATGATTATTATTATACATACTTTGCATTAGTATTATTATCTCATTATATTTATGTTGGCATATCGTACATATGTTGTGTTATTTCTTTATCATTATATTATCATCACTGTTATGGCTATTAATTTCATTCTCCTGTCCGTAAAACATCCACCTAGCTTGTCATCCTTTCATTTTCTGTTTATTTACCCCTTTTAGCATATCGATTTTACCCATTTTATTCCTATCTTCGTCTTATTATTATCTCTTGTATTTAACATATTTGTTCTCTATGCTCGCAAGCATTGCACATATTTTTTACATTTAGTCACAAGTTTGTGCTACATTTTACCCGACACAAAACTGATTTCTTTCATAAAGGCAACATTTCGTGTTTAGAAATTCGAGAAAATCGTGCCTTAACTTACTAGGTCTCGAATTTTCTCGTTTAACCTAAATAACGAAATATCTTTTTAAAATAAAATCTTTTTGAATAAAAATTAAAAACTTATTTTCGAAAATTCGATATGTCGCGTCCTAACTTACTGGATGTGACATTTCGTTTTTTTTCGAAATAAGGTTTTTTCTAAACGAGGCAATATTCATCTTGGATTCGAGGATTTAAATTATCATGTCCTAAAGTTTTGGATGTGATATTTTATTCCTTCGGGACGATGAAAGCATTCGAGGAAACTCAAATATTTTAAGGATCGCATTTTTAAAATCCATTTTCACAATTTTCAACTTTTGACATAAGGACATTAATTGATCAATTTGGTACCAATTTTGGGCGTGACGAGGGTGCTAATCCTTCCTCGTACGTAACCGACTCCCGAGCCCATTTTTTCGAAGCTCGTAGACCAAAATATTTTATAGGTGGCCCGATCGCACCTAATAAAAGATTGGTGGCGACTCCCGTTTTCTTTATTTTCAAACCCAAAGTCGATTTTCCGTTTTGTCAAAAAAATGGTTTCGACAGCTTGGCGACTCCACTGGGGACTTTTCGAGAGTCAGGCCATAAAATTGATTACTTTTTGTCCTTTTGTCAAAATTTGGAAAATCACTTTCAAAAATCATTCTTCTCTCAATTTAAGGTAAAAAGCTTATCCTCGAGAGTACAAAGTGTTGTGCCCTAACTCACTGGGTATGACATTTCGTTACTTCGGGGTAAGAATTTTCAAAATAACAATGATCTTAATAGTGCCCTATCTTACTATCGAGAATTCAGTCGTTTGTGTCCTAACTACTTATGGATATGGCATCTTGATGCGTCGAGATGAGGAGCTTTTTATTCCAATTTATTCGAAAGTTTCAAAATCAATAAAAATGATCGTTTTTCATTCTATCTCTATTTTCAATTTTGTGGGTGCTGGGATTGCAATAATGTTGATATTTCTGCATTCATATTTGCATGACCATGCTAGTCGCATCCTTAAGTGGGAGCGAGAAGCTATGCTTTCGTGAGGTTTTCACCTCCGCATGGGCTAGTGGACTGCTTTCGGAATACATCCGTACCTATGTCTTCGTGAAGTTTTCACTTCCGCATGGCCATAGGGAAATGTATTCCCCTAAATCGAACTCGGTCTATATGAGCCTATAATGGGTGAGGATAGAGGAATCTGCTGATTTGGGTACCTTGAACTTTAGAACTCAACCACATGTAAAGAGCCTAAGAACCTACCCCGAGCTAAACTATGTCAAACCCTAGTAGTTACCCATATAGGTGTTTATTTATTTCACTCGCTTTGTATTTCATGGTACTAACTTTTTGTGTTTTATTCTCTCTGTGCATATCATTTCATATTTTAAGAGGCATCGATTCACGGTCAGTTTCTGAGTTAGAAAGCTGGTTATGGAAAGCAAATTCCTTGATAAAGTGGAAGACAATGCGGCCGTCCGCACGTGGTCAGAGCAAGGGCTGACTTCTTTACTTAGAAAAATCAAAACTTTGGGCTTAAGGGCCAAAGCATATTTGTAATCCGTTTTATGTAAAGGGTCTTGCCTTCTAATAAAGTCTTCTAAAATGAGGTTGATCAGAATCGATGCCTTCTCGTTGCGTTCATACCACGTATTTGCATTACATTGCATCATACACATCGAATCTCACAAAAGGACCCTAAAATTATGGCAGTTACCCTGGAACATCACTACGGTACGAGGGGAAAAACGAGAATAATGGATCAAAAGATGGAAAAACTAGAACAAATGCAAAAAGAAATCCAGGATCAAATAAAAGAACAAGCGCAACTACAAGAGCAATTGGCCAAAACCCAGAAGGACATGATGGAGCAAATGCAAAAATCCCAGGACAAAATGGTGGACCAAATAATACAATTGCTGTCTAAAGAACGAGGCATTGCCACTAACTCGTGGAGGAGCAAGCGATAATCTCGCCCTTCCCCCACCAGAGGCCCAAACGCCACAAGATGCGCATCCCCAAAGGGCGTCTGTCACTATCAGGCCACAATATCATGCTGAAACCACAACACCGACACACCTCCCGATGGGTTCGGGCACTAACCCAGGAGAAAATCTGGTCAGTCTCGGTGTCCCAGATCTGGATGAGATGGCTGAAAAGCCAAAACAAGAACTGCCAAAATGGGTGGAGTAGAGATTTAAAGCCCTGGAAAATGCTTAGAAGCGTCGGGGAATAAAGGCCAACGACTTAAGTTTAGTCGACTTGGTACTCCCGTACAACTTCAAGACACCGAGTTGAAAAGTACAATGGGACAAGCTGCCCAGAGGCCCATATTACCATGTTCTGTAGAAGGATGGCGGGCTACACTACTAATAACCCACTACTGATCCATTGTTTCCAAGATAGTCTGGTGGGAGCTGCAGCCAAATGGTACAATCAATTGAGTAGTGCCAAAATTTGTTCATGGGATGATTTGGCTCAAGCATTCTTGAAGCAATACAACCACATGAATGGGACATAACCCCGATAGGATCACTCTTCAAAACATGGAAAAGAAGGGAACGAAAACTTTAGGCAATATGCACAGAGGTGGAGGAGGTTGTCATCCAAGTCCAAACCACCACTTCTGAGAGAAAGAAACCACAATGCTCTTCATCAGCCTAATGAAGGCCCCATTCCTCATGCATATGATAGGCGGTGCGACCGGAGCTTTTCGGGACGTCGTGGTGACCGGAGAAATGATCGAGAACCTCATAAAGAGCGGAGGATCGAAAGCGGGAAAGTGCCAAAAGAATGCCCCCAAGAAAGAAAGAAAATGAGGTGAATAACACAAGCATAGGACACGAAGTCAATCACCATTAACCAGCCAAAAGCAACAACCACGGGGCAGCAGGGGTTACCCGAGAAAGAACCTAGCACCTCAAGGCGAGATATGAGAAGCCCCAATTCACACCGATACCAATGACGTATAAGGAAATGTATCAAACCCATTCGATGCACATATTGTGTCCCTTTTCATCTCAAACCGATCGACCTCCGTACCCCAAGTGAGTAATGCACACTTAAGCGCCAGATGTGTGAATATCGCGCAGAATCACGGGACACTCAATAGAAGCGCACGGCTTTCAAGAAATTGGTGGAAAAATTTATCAACATGGGTGTGGTCGAGTTGGATGACATGCCAAACATAACAAATCCTTTACCTAATCACGTTAAGGGCAGAATTAATGCAATCAGTGAGGGCGCAGAAAAAAGGATCAAAGTGAATGTTGCAGAGGTCAAGACTCCCCTGAGGTGGGTCTGGAAGGAAATGGCTAAACATGGGCTAATCGTCGCGAAAGAAAGTCGGGGGGAACTGGCAAACTACTGTGAGCACCATCGAGAGTTGGGACATGAGATCCAGACTTGTGGAGAATTCAGAACCCTAGTACAGAACCTAATGGACGATAAAGAAGTCGAATTCTATGAGGAAGGAGCAGAAGATAAGAGCATATGCGCATCAGAACCAATAGTAAAAAGTTCAAGTGTTAATCTTTCGATGATCACTATTTCACGTCCCAACAGTGATAAAACAGGGGCATAGGTAGCACCAAGAGTGGTCATACGGAGGCCCACTGACGTTAAAGGTAATAGGGAGGTTCCTCAGAATCATGGGTGCGAGGTAGTAGTCTCCGTTAGCAATGAGATAGGAACACGGGTGACACCGAAAGTGATAATACGGAAGCCCGCTGCATTCACTTACAAAGATAGCAAGGAAGTTCCCTGGAACTATGAGTGTAATGTAGAGGTTGCAAAGAGCTCGACTAATGTGACGAAGGAGGATTCAAATGAAGGCTTCCATACTCGAAGCGGGAGACGCTACGACTTAATAAAGGGGAAAGCTCCAATGGTGGAACAGGAGAAGGGAAAGCCAGCTGAACCCGAGCTGAGGATCAAGGAGCCAGTGACTGAGGAAGAGGCTAAAGAGTTCCTGAAATTTCTAAAACATAGTGAGTATTATGTGGTAGAACAGCTACATAAACAGCCGACACGCATATTCGTATTGACCTTGCTCCAATGCTCAGAAGTACACAGGAACGCACTAATGAAAGTTTTAAACGAAACCTACGTCACTAGTGACATCTCGGTTAATAAGTTGGATCGATTAATCGGCCATATAAGTATGAACAACTTCATTCATTTTAATGATGATGAAATACCCCCAGGTGGTAGAGGATCCACCAAGGCATTACATGTTACCGTTAAATGTAAGGGGCACACATTGCCAGGGGTCTTGATAGACAACGGGTCTGCATTAAATGTGCTACCCTTATCCACCCTCAACAGATTACCGGTGGATAGTTCGTACATGAAGGAATGCCAAAGTGTGGTAAGAGCCTTTGACGGAACTCAAAGAAGGGTCATGGGGAGGATTGAGGTGCCCTTACTGATTGGCCCAACTATTTACAAAATAGATTTTTTGGTCATGGACATCGAACCTTCCTACAACTGCCTGTTGGGGAGACCATGGATACATTCAGCCGGGGCAGTACCTTTATCACTACATCAAAAGGTGAAGTTGATAGCGGATGGCCGAATGATAACGATAAAAGCTGAGGAGGACATCATTGCCACCGTGACCAATGACATGCCTTACGTGGAGACAAATGACGAGGCAACGGAATGCTCGTTCCGATCTCTCGAGTTCGTGAATGCAACCTTTGTTATGGAAGGAAACAAGATCTTGAAGCCAAAAATCTCGAGCACCACAAAGATGGGTTTGAAAATGACCGTGGAAAAGGGTGCTTTACCGGGAAGAGGACTTGAAAAATACCTTCAGGGGAGAATAGCGACCCTAATACTGAGAGAGAAACAGGATCACTTTGGCCTGGGATTCAGACCAGATGCAAGGCAAAAGAAGGAGGAGTTAGAAAAGAGACGGGAAAGAAGACTCACCCGTTTGAGTGGGAAGGAAGCTAAGAGGGAACCCATGATAATCCCGCACATATCCAAGACCTTTGTGTCGGGAGGGGTAATCCACTCTGAGTAGGGAACACCGAAGGGAGAGGACATCGCAGCAATGTTAGGCAATGTCTATATTAGCGCCCTATCTGAGGAGGCAGTTGGCGGAGGAGTCTTGCCGAATATCCAGCCTTATGGATTGGAAAACATCTTGAACAATTGACTGCTGGAAGAAATCACTGTAGTGTTTAGGGCCCTTTGAGTAATGTTCGGGGACACACTTGTTGCTCCGAGCCTAAGAGCAGCAAGATTTCTTTCGTGAAATAGGCGCATGTTTACTTATCGTTATATCAATAAAATGCATTTTTCGAAGCAAACATTTCCTTTCTTTGTTTTCCGGTCATTTTTCAGCATTACCATACATACAACTGTTCATCCACAAATTCATTCATTCTACCCGCATTTTCTCAAACTGCAACAGGTCCCCGGATGTCAATGACTTGAGCAGCAACGCGCCTCGGATTCGAAATATCCTTTTTGAGCAAGACATGTGCCTAGGAGATCTACTGGATTTCGAAGATGACACGAACGATGATCTCGTCTCTCGATTGGTTAAGAATGGAAGAAGCGGGAGAGAGAGGCAGATTCGCCCCATAAGGAGAGCGATAGAGGCGTGATGTTAGAAGAAGGGAAAGCGGTAAACATTGGGACATGTATAGCCGGGGAAACGAGGCAGAATCTCATCAAATTATTACAGGAATTCAAGGATGTCTTCGCATGGTCTTGTGAAGATATGCCCGGTTTAAGCACCGATATCGCAGTACATCGCTTACCCATAAGGAGAGATTGCAAGCCAGTTTAGCAGAAGCTCCGAAGGATGAGACTTGACATTGTGCTGAAAATAAAGGAAGAGGTCCAAAAGCGATTCGGCCTTGAGATTCTCGCAAGAAATCAAATATTCAGAATGGGTAGCCAATATCGTGCCTGTCCCTAAAAAAGACGGAAAGGTGCGAATGTGCGTGGATTATAGAGATTTAAACAAAGCTAGCCCAAAGGATAACTTTCCTTTGCCTCATATTGACACGCTAGTCGACAATACAGCAGGCTTTTCACTATTTTCCTTCATGGATGGCTTTTCCGGATACAATCAGATAAAAATGCACCCTGAAGACATGGGAAAGACCACCTTCATAACACTGTAGGGCACCTTCTGTTATAAAGTAATGCCTTTTGGATTGAAAAATGCAGGGGCTACTTATCAAAGGGCCATGGTGACCTTGTTCCATGATATGATGCATACAGAGATTGAGGTTTATGTGGATGACATGATTGCGAAGTCTAGAACGGAGGAAGAACACATACAAGTTTTGCAAAAACTATTTCTGAGATTAAGGAAGTTCCAATTGAAACTCAACCCTACGAAATGTACCTTTGGAGCTAGATCCGGCAAGCTGCTGGGCTTCATAGTCAGCAAGAAGGGGATCGAAATCGATTCAGATAAGGTCCGGGTTATACAAGAATTACCTCCGCCGCGCACTCAGAAAGAAGTTCGAGGTTTCCTCGGCAGACTAAATTACATCGCTCGGTTTATCTCACAGCTAACTGAGAAATGCGATCCCATATTCCGTCTTTTGAAGAAACATAACCCCGGCATATGGAATGACGAATGTCAGGAAGCTTTCGACAGATCAAAAGCGATGCTTGTCGAACCTCCAAGATCTTGTCACCTCCACGCATACGATAAGCCATTAATCCTATATCTAACAGTGCTTAGCCACTCTATGGGGTGTGTGCTAGGTCAACATGATGATACAGGAAGAAAGGAGAGGGCGATATACTACCTCAGTAAGAAATTCACTGACTGCGAAATGAGGTATTCACCAATTGAAAAGCTGTGTTGTGCGTTAATTTGGACAACTCGAAGATTGAGACAATACATGCTGTATCACACGACCTGGTTAATCTCGAAGTTAGACCCCCTAAAGTACATGATAGAGGCGACCGCTTTGAATGGGAGGATAGCTAGATGGCAAATCCTACTGTCCGAATTTGATATTGTATATGTGAGCCAGAAAGCTATAAAAGGGAGCGCGATAGCTGACTTCCTAGCTAGCAGAACTTTAGAAGACTACGAGCCATTAAACTTTGATTTCCCCAATGAGGATTTAATGTACGTGGCAGCTACGGAAGAGGACACTGCCAAGGATGACCTTTGGAAACTGAATTTTGATGGAGCATCAAATGCTATTGGAAATGGGATTGGGGTAGTCTTGGTATCCCCAAAAGGAAATCACTACCCGTTCACAGTCAGGTTGGATTTCGATTGCACAAATAATATGGCAGAATACGAAGCTTGTATCATGGGACTCTACGCTGCTATAGAACGTAGAATTAAAACGCTAGAAGTATATGGAGATTCCGCATTAGTGATCTACCAACTAAGGGGCGAATGGGAAACAAGAGACCCCAAATTGATCAACTATCGAAGGATAATCATGGGATTAATCGAGGAGTTCGACGATATCACCTTTAGTTATCTCCCACGAGAAGAAAACCAGATGGCAGATGCTTTGGCTACTTTAGCTTCCATGATTAAGGCGAGTAAGCAGGAAGATGTAAAGCCTATTCAGATGAGTATTTACGAGGCCCCAGCTTATTGCTGCAACGTAGAAGAGGAAGAAAGGGACGATCACCCCTGGTACCAAGATATATTGCGATATGCGAAAAACCGCGAGTACCCAGCTCACGCAACTGAGAATGAAAAAAGGACGCTCAGGAGATTGGCCCTCGAATATGTGGTAGATGGAGACATCTTGTACAAAAAAGGAAAGGATCAAGTATTGTTGAGATGCGTCAGCGCTTTAGAAGCTAAGATGATCCTAGAGGAAGTTCATGAGGGCGTTTGTGGAACGCATGCTAACGGATTCACAATGGCCAGGCAAATAATGAGATTTGGATATTACTGGTCCACCATGGAAGGAGACTGTATCGATTATGTCAAGAGGTGTCATAAATGCCAGATCTATGGAGATAAGATTCACGTGCCCCCGTCTCCCCTACACGTTATGACTTCCCTATGGCCCTTTTCCATGTGGGGCATGGATGTAATCGGACCCATCTCACCAAAAGCTTCAAATGGACACCGTTTTATCTTCGTAGTCATTGATTATTTCACGAAGTGGGTAGAAGCTGCTTCATACGCTAACGTTACTAAATCAACAGTTAGTCGATTTTTGAAGAAGGAAATTATTTGCCGATATGGGATGCCCGAAAGGATCATATCAGACAATGCATTGAATTCGAACAACAGCACGATAGCAGATATTTGTCATCAATTCAACATTAAACATCATAACTCATCTCCGTACCGTCCGAAAATGAATGGGGCAGTGGAAGCAGCGAATAAGAACATCAAAAAGATAGTGGGAAAGATGGCAGAGACTTACAAGGATTGGCATGAGAAGCTACCATTTGCTCTTTATGCTTATCAAACATCCGTCAGAACCTCTACTGGGGCAACACCCTTCTCACTGGTCTACGGGATGGAGGCAGTCCTACCCATCGAGGTAGAGATACCCTCTCTTCGGGTTTTAACAGAAGTAAAGCTGGATGAAACCGAGTGGATTCAGGCTCGATACGATCAATTGAACCTAATCGAAGAAAAGAGGCTAAAGGCTATTCGTCACGGTCAGATGTATCAAAAACGCATGATGCGAGCCTACAACAAAAGGGTTCGCCCAAGAGAGTTTCACGAGGGAGACCTGGTATTGAAGAAGATCCTCCCCATACAAAAGGATTTCAGAGGGAAATGGATGCCGAATTGGGAAGGATCGTACGTGGTGAAAAAGGCTCTCTCCGGAGGCGCACTGATCCTAACGGAAATGGATGGGAAAAGCTTGCCCAACCCCGTGAACTCGGATTCAGTCAAAAGATACTTCGCTTGAACAAGCTGAGACAAGAAACCACCAAGGACACCTTCATTCCCCCCCCAAAAAAAAGGGAGAGGCCAAGGCGAAAACCCCCAAAGGGCGCTTTGAGACCAAGGGGGATTTGAGTCGAAAACCTGAAAAGGCGGCATCGAATACGAAGAAAAATCTCGCTGCACTGAAATGGACAAGGAAGAGGTATGCCGCGGCTTGAGGCATCAACAAAATACTCAAGATCTCCTAAAGCACGTATCAAACTCAAAATGAATCTTCCAAATACTCAGGCAGAGAAGCCTAGGCTGCGATATCTGGGGCACCTAATTTCTATTCTGCCCATCTTTGTAATTCGTAACTATTCTATTTCAATGAACTACTTCCTTGATTGCATTTGCCAGTTTGATTTGACCTGTTTTATTTCGGGTTGTACTCCCAATCCCTCCTAGGCATTTTATAATGAAATAACGATTTCAGAACTAATAATACTTTCATAAAGGCGTCCTACATATTATTTTGAAAGTCTCTAAACAATACAGGGTCTTGAAGCATGACTTTTGTTCAAAATTCATTCCACCTAAGGTTTAAAAACGTTGGAAGAAGACAAATGCTACTCCCCTGAGGTGGTAGTGAAAGGTATGAACTTTATGTCGCAGAGAGTACAATGGAAGGGACAATGAAATCACAGCGGGGCAAGCTCGTTTTTCCATTTTTCCCTACGTCAGCCACAAATCGTAATGCGCTAGTGATAGAATCTTGCTATGAGCAACGAGAACCTAAACCATAAATGGGGCCCTTCTCACGCATTCATCTAGTTAGGAGCATTCAATTTACTGCGACCATTACATCCTAGTTATTTTTACGCTAGGAAAAATTATCATAACATTCAGTATTCATGTAAATGACACGTATAGTTAGGAGCATTTGAGCCATCTCGATCATAGCATCCTCGTTATTTGCATACGCACAAGCATATTCTACGCGACAGGTCCTTCAAAAAGGGGCACCACCACATCGAAATTCAGATCTTGCTCCAGCAAAGCAGTTCAAAGATTGAAGTCTTTCTGAGGGTTGCAGGAAAGCAAGTTGAAAGTTCAGACTTATCACTGTTCGTTTTCAAGAAGTTTTCAGTAAAAGGGCTCGAGTTGCGGGTCTCTTCTGGATTCCTATCATTGTTCGTTTTCAAGAAGTTTTCGATGAAGAAGAACCGAGAGTTGTAGGTCTCTTACGGATTCCCATCACCGTTCGTTTTCGAGAAGTTTCAGCAAGAAGACCCGAGTTGTAGGCCTCTTCTGAATTCCTATCACTGTTTATTTTCGAGAAGTTTCAACAAGAAGACCCGAGTTGTAGGTCTCTTCTGAATTCCTATCACTGTTTGTTTTCAAAAAGTTTTCAGCAGAAGGCCCGAGTTGTAGGTCTCTTCTGAATTCCTATCACCGTTCGTTTTTGAGAAGTTTCAGCAAGAAGATCCAAGTTACGGGTCTCTTTCTGGATTCCTATCGCCGTTCGTTTTCGAGAAGTTTCAGCAAGCATACCCGAGTTGTAGGTCTCTTCTGGATTCCCATCACCGTTCGTTTTCGAGAAGTTTCAGCAAGAAGACCCGAGTTGTAGGTCTCTTCTGAATTCCTATCACTGTTTGTTTCGAGAAGTTTCAGCAAGAAGACCCGAGTTGTAGGTCTCTTCTGAATTCCTATCACTGTTTGTTTTCAAAAAATTTTCAGCAGAAGGCCCGAGTTGTAGGTCTCTTCTGAATTCCTATCACCGTTCGTTTTCGAGAAGTTTCAGCAAGAAGATCCAAGTTACGGGTCTCTTTCTGGATTCCTATCGCTGTTTGTTTTCAAGAAGTTTCAGCAAGAAGATCCAAGTTGTGGGTCTCTTCTGGATTCCTACCACCTTTCGTTTTTCGAGAAGTTTCAGCAAGAAGATCCAAGTTACGGGTCTCTTCTGGATTCCTATCACAATTCGTTTTCGAGAAGTTTCAGCAAGAATATCCAAGTTGCGGGTCTCTTCTGGATTCCTATCACCGTTCGTTTTCGAGAAGTTTCAGCAAGAAGATCCAAGTTACGGGTCTCTTCTGGATCCTATCACTGTTCGTTTTCGAGAAGTCTCAGCAAGAAGATCCAAGTTACGGGTCTCTTCTGGATTCCTATCACTGTTCGTTTTCAAGAAGTTTCAGCGAGAAAGATCAAAATTACGGATCTCTTCTTTCTGAATTTTTACCACCTCAAGCCTCCAATAGAATGAATCAAAGCAAAGAGTTACAGTAAAGTTTGAAACTGTTTGAAGAAGACGCAGATCAAGAAGTCAATGCTTGGCTAAGCCCGGGCAAAATTGGTCCTTTTATTGTCTTTGCTCTATTCTCGTTTCACGACAATAAGCAAAGAGGGGCAGCTGTAATACCCAATTTCTGCCCGGGCCCATTTAGTCCAAATAAAACCAAGCTAAAAAACCAAAATATTATTAAAGGATCCAATGTCCATTTACACCAGCCCAATTATCAAGTTAAAACCTGACCTATTGATACAAATAAATAACCCAAAAGCCCAATTTAAACTCAATACCAGACCCAGTTAATAGATTATCGAACCCCAAAACCCGAGCCCAACAAGCACTGGCCCAGAACTAAACAAAACAGCAGCCCAAATTAAAAGCCCGAGCCCTAAAGCCTGTTAGCAAGAAAAGTGCTGAAACCCTAGGGACCCGATGCTGCGCCGCCGCGCTTTGGCCTCGCGTGGACCCCACGTGCACCTCGCGTGCACCCATCTGGCGTTCACATGCACTCCACGATCGCCTCGGACTCCTCGCGTTGCCGTGCCGTACACGCCACCACCGACGCCATACCTCGCAAAACGCAAAGCGCGCCACGGACGGAGAAGCGCAAGAAAACAAAGAAGTATGGAACGAAATGATAAAAAATACCAAGGAGACAATGTATTTTCGGCTATAAAGCCACTGGAAATCGATGTAAACGGGGTTGGTTTCTCGCCCTTCCGCAGAGAACTTTATAAAAAAACAGAAATAAAAAGATCAGGAAAACCTTAAGGTTGATTTTACCCCTTATTTCCCTATTATCGCTTATTACTTTTGTCTTTTTGTTTTGGTTAATTCAAATCCCAACCGAACAACAACCAAAAGGAAAGGAACGCCTTACCCTATTGGAGCTTTGTCCGCGGCGGCTTCTTGGCGAATCTGACGGTTCCTTGGACCAAAGGGCGAAACCCTAGCAGAGCATCAAAAGGGGGGGGCGTGCCTTCAACCGTTTTCTGAAACCTAAAAATGAATTTCAAACATGAATTTGGGGTTTAAATGTGAAACGCGAAACGGCGCCGTTCGGGGAGGGGCAAATCCGCGCGCCGACCCGTTTTCGACCCGGAGGACCCGCGTGTTCGGTCCAAGGGGGATATTTACTACATCGGTCCCTCCCCATTTATTCTGTTCGCGAATCCCGTTTCGCTTAATTTTAATTTGGCTATTAGATTTCGCTCGGTTTCCATTTTAGTCCAGAACAAAACGCGGCGTGTAAAGGGGAGGGAAAATTTCGTTTTTGGCCCCGCTCCTTTCGCGCATATTTCAAATAAGCCCCCTTTCTTCTTTCCTTTCAACCCTTAAATTTCATTTTTAACTCAATTTAACCCTTTTTTGCAAACATTATTACTAATATTATTGTTTTTATTACTGCTATTGTTATATTATTAATATATTATTATTAGATTATTACTATCACTACTATAATCACATTAGTATATTGTATATATATAATTCGTACCATTGTTATTATTATGTTTATTATCGTTATTATTATTATTATTATTATTATTATTAGCATGATTATTATTATACATACTTTGCATTAGTATTATTATCTCATTATATTTATGTTGGCATATCGTACATATGTTGTGTTATTTCTTTATCATTATATTATCATCACTGTTATGGCTATTAATTTCATTCTCCTGTCCGTAAAACATCCACCTAGCTTGTCATCCTTTCATTTTCTGTTTATTTACCCCTTTTAGCATATCGGTTTTACCCATTTTATTCCTATCTTCGTCTTATTATTATCTCTTGTATTTAACATATTTGTTCTCTATGCTCATAAGCATTGCACATATTTTTACATTTAGTCACAAGTTCGTGCTACATTTTACCCAACACAAAAGCGATTTCTTTCATAAAGGCAACATTTCGTGTTTAGAAATTCGAGAAAATCGTGCCTTAACTTACTAGGTCTCGAATTTTCTCGTTTAACCTAAATAACGAAATATCTTTTTAAAATAAAATCTTTTGAATAAAAATTAAAAACTTATTTTGAAAATTCGATATGTCGCGTCCTAACTTACTGGATGTGACATTTCGTTTTTTTTCGAAATAAGGTTTTTTCTAAACGAGGCAATATTCATCTTGGATTCGAGGATTTAAATTATCATGTCCTAAAGTTTTGGATGTGATATTTTATTCCTTCGGGACGATGAAAGCATTCGAGGAAACTCAAATATTTTAAGGATCGCATTTTTAAAATCCATTTTCACAATTTTCAACTTTCGACATAAGGACATTAATTGATCAATTTGGTACCAATTTTGGGCGTGACGAGGGTGCTAATCCTTCCTCGTACGTAACCGACTCCCGAGCCCATTTTCTCGAAGCTCGTAGACCAAAATATTTTATAGGTGGCCCGATCGCACCTAATAAAAGATCGGTGGCGACTCCCGTTTTCTTTATTTTCAAACCCAAAGTCGATTTTCCGTTTTGTCAAAAAAATGGTTTCGACAATATGCACCGGTATAATTAATGAGCATGTAAGTATAATTTGTTGTGTGGTTGAGCATAATGATGTTAGTTTCGTTCTTTTCTTATATGTTTAATGATGTTAAATGGTCATTGCTTATATAAATGTCGATATTTTACGCTTTATATCTTTGGGCTTACATTGATTTATTCATCACTTATATGTTCATAAAAATTTGTGTTTAATATTTTTTTAATGCATAAGACAACATTCCAACCTTAAAAAAATAAGGTTTGTTATGAACCCCATGTAATGGTTTAGTAATTATGGGCTTTCATTATATGGCCTGGGTTCGAGTCATGTTAGTTGTCTGGGCTTTACTTTGATATTGTAATTCACTAAAAAAAATAATGTTTTGATTAATGCATGCATATTCAAAACTTCATGGGATCATGATTAACCATCAAAATCAGACCTATGATTTTCAAAATTACAAAGTAATGTGTAATTAATAAGGTACTGATTTCTGGATGTTATGATGGCGTTATAATTATCTTCGAACGTAACCAACTCCTGTCCTAATTTTTCTCTAAGCTTCAACATAGACTAAAAATTATATTCTAAAAAAAAGTATTGTAAAATGGTTATTTTTTTAAAAGGTAATTTATAGGTGATCGTGTTAAATTTGTAAAATAAATCTGAAATAAAACTTAATAAACCAAAGTCTGTCATGTCAAATCATCAAGAATAAATCAAGAACAAAACTAGATGCGGAAGCGTACCTGAATCCATGAATTTCTTTGGAGTTTTACCGGATTTTGAGGATTTGATCTTCTAAATTAGCACACAAGAAATTCAAAGAATATCTATTCTCTCTTTCCTAATGATGGGATATTAGAAAAGATATTTTGTGTATAATTTGGGGAGCATAACCTTAATATTTATAGCCTTGACATATTAGTTATAAACAAATTCTAATTAGCCCATCATTAATTAGAATTTGATTAGAAGAGTATCTACACATATTTAACCCATACTTATTTAATAATTAAAGCCCAATAAAATTTTAACCAAATTAGATCACTTTTAATTTGGGCTAACCTATCATGATAGTAAATAATAACATGTAATTACCCTTATTATATATGTGATGTCCATATTTTCCAACAATCTCCCACTTGGACTACATATATACTAATTATTCTATAATTACATGTCATTATATAACCTTATGAGCTCAAAATTTCACTATCATATCCAAAAGGTATTCCAAACAATCTCGTCCATTAATTATGTTAACATAGAACCAATGCAACTTTCGTTACATATATCGTAACTAAATCCATCCATGATCACGTATATTAACACAGCCAAATGACATAGATCAAGTATGGAGTGTAGCATGGAAATTACATGCAATATGATCTAAACATGTCTATTTCCAACTGGTCCTCCTTAGTGAGATCAAACCTTACCAAAATCAGAGTGTGAATAAACCAAATAAACTTTATTTCTGCAGAAAATAAACTTAATATCTTTAAACTGAATAACTGAAAATGTGTCTATAACATAAAAGCATTTAAAAATACAAACTCCCACTAAAACCAAATATCCTTTAAATGACATTACACCCATATGAGCAATGTGCTCTTATAAAACCTTAGGTGTAGTTCCTTAGTAAGTAGATCTGCAATCATGGAGTTTGTCCTAGTATGCTTTATAAGCACCTAACCACTCTGAACTTTTACTTTAACAACCAGGAACTTAAAATCTTTGTGTTTTTACTTTGATGTGCTCCTGTTGCTACTGGAATAAAAGATTGCAATTTGTTTTCACAATTTTCACCTTAGTGAAAAAATCTTATATCCATATTCCATCAAAATCGGAGTCTATATATCTGATGATCTCTAACTGATTAGACCTCCGATATGTGAGCATGTAATCTTTTGTTCTCTGAAAATACTTTATAACCCTTTTGGATGCTATCCAATGGTCCAAATTAGGGTTGCTTAAAATATCTGCCTAACATCCCAATAGTGTACACAATATTCCAATGTATACAAACTTGAACGTACATTAGACTTTCCACTGCTAAAATGTAAGAAATCTAATGCATTTTTGTAATTTCAAAATCATTCTTAGGGTATTGATTGAGGCTATACTTATTATAAACAAGCAGTATGTTATTAACATATAAAACCAGAAATATGTACTTACTCCCATTGAATTTGTGATACACACAATCATCAACAATATTCATCTCAAAACCAAACGAAACAATTATTTGATGAAACTTATGGTACCATTGACGGGAAGCTTGTTTGACTCCATAGATAGATTTTGTCAATTTGCAAACCATATTCTTTGAGTCTTCCGACTCAAAATTTTCTAGTTAAACCATATCAATTGTTTCTTCAATGTCACCGTTAAGAAACACAGTCTTAACATCCATCTGATGTAACTCAAGATCAAAATGAGCAACAAGCGCCATTATTATCCTAAAGGAGTCTTTTAATGAAACTGGAGATGAAGTCTCTGTAAAATCAACACCTTCTTTCTGAGTATATCCTTTAGCTACAAGACGCGCCTTATACCGCTCCACATTACCATTTGCATCACTCTTGGTTTTAAATATCCATTTACAACCAATTGGTTTTGCACCTTCAGGTAATGGGACAAGTTCCCAAACTTTATTGTCTCGCATAGACTTATACTCATCTTTTATGGTATTAATCCACTTTTGAGAATTAGAACTTTTCATGGCCTGGTGAAAGTTGATTAGATCATCTTCCATCATTCCATTAGCATCCTTATGTTCTTGAAGAAATACAACATAATCATCTGGAATAACATTTCTCCTTTCTCTTGTGGACCTCCTTAATGGCACTTGTTCTTAAGGTTGTTGAGTTTGTTCTTCTGGAACAATTATCTCATTTTGAATAGGGAGTTGTTCAACATTGTCTTGCAGAGGTTTTGGATTCACTTCTTGATCAATGATAGGTATAAGAACCTGAACATCGTCAAAAGTGATAGTAGGAACTGAGTTAGAATTCAATTCATCCTCAAAAGCAATGTCTCTAACCTTATTTCTCCCCCCAAACTCAACATCCTCAAAAAATGTTGCAGTTCACGTCTCAAAAATATTCCTTATTATGGGATCATAAAACTCATAGCCCTTAGATCGCTCAGAATTTCTTTAACCCTTAACTTTATAGACATCAAAGAAGTTAGAAGTGATGTCATTTCAACCTTATCATTTTTAGCAAAACGTTTCTTAATTTCGTCAAGGAAACCTTGGCCTGAGTAATCTTTTCAGATTCTATGCCTTAAAGGCTTCTGAAATGTTGTGCCTCATGATCATTAGACTCTTGCAATTTGAACGATCCCACCTCTCAAAATCCCTTTTAATATAACGGGTGCTTTCCGCAGTGAGAGGCGCGAGTAGTTCTTCCCTTAGTGTAAGGTCTATGTTCATACAGCCAAGCACTATAAATAAGTGCCTTTTCCATTCATTGAAATTAGTCCCATTAAGCATGGGTATAGAATTTATATTAGCAGATATTGTGGCAGTAGAATATGAATTAGTTGAATATAAAACAAAAAAATAAATAAAAATAAGCTCACATCAATATTCATAAGTAAACAATAAAATTCAGGATAATGGCTAATCTCATCTCAAGATACCAAACACAACATTAATATCAAGTCTCTGGATAGTAATATTAACAGTAAGCAGTCCTCTTGTTGTAGCAATCAAACATTGACAATAAATTATGTCAAACCATTAATTAATCTTTGGACTAACTTATTGCTCATATAAAATACCTTATAATTGTCACACATTTATCACCACAGATGTCGTTGAAATTCTGCCAAATATTAACTTACCTTTGGGTCAATTAATAAATGCATGAATCACAAAAACATATAATCATCTTGATATTTTAAATAAACTAATCTACACCAAAGAGGTCACTTTGGCGGCATTTTGTTTCAACTAATCTATTTAAAATATTAGACATCCTTAATTAAAACCTAAAGTCAAAATCTGAATTTATTTGTTTCAAAAAATTTCTCTTAATTTCATCTTTCAATCAAATTAAAAGATAGTAGTATATATATGTATATATTTATCCCAAAACATCATACAATGATGTTCGCAAATATAATAATAGTTGAATAAATCATAAACCATAAGATTTCAAATTTAAACCAAAATAATTTAAATAAAGGTAAACCTCATTATATCGGACACTCCATTAATATTTCATCTCTAGACAAAATATTAACTTGTAAGTGATGTATTAGTGTAATAATCAAACATTGACAATAAGAACATGTCGAACCATAAATCTTCTTTGGGGCCAATTTATTGCTCACATGTAAAACCGAATAATTGTCACATGTTTATTACCATAGTTGCACATGTAATATTATTAACTTTCACTTGGGCCAATCAATATTAACATAACTTAAGTTACATGCACACAACCTTTTATATTTTAAAACAAAATAATTTATACAAAAAAATACTTTAGTGACTTTTGCTTCAATTAAGTTATTTTAAAATATATATAAGCATACCAATATTCAAATTTAAAATTTCTCCAATAGTCAAATGTCAGAACTATTTTTTTATTGCTTTATAGACTCCGAAATAACCCAAAATAAGGTTATCTTAATAATGCAATAAAAAACTGAAAACCTTAATTTTTGACTATTTCTTTTTTCTTTTGTTCCAAAACCATATATATCAAAACCAAACAAAAATAATGTAGTGGTTTAAAGCCAAATAATTAACAAGCACATGTATTCATAATTTTGGCATGGATAAAAACACCAAAGCAATTCACGCATATAACTTTACCCTGAATTTACCATGTAAATCCAAAGTTATATTTATTATTAAATAGATATTCACATGAATACTTGAAAAATATTTTCAAGCCAATAAATCTAAAAAAAAATAACAAAATCATAACAGTTGGTATATCCCACAATTCATACAATAAACCATATCATCATAATTTAACCAAATATTTGGAACCATAGGATGCCAAAACCTAAGATTATAGAACCAAACTTAAAACCAAAATATTTAAATATGTATATAGTTGACATGAATTTGCACCAAAGCACCCATAAAATTGAATATATAACCATAACAAATAAAAAATAAAAAATTAACAACTTCAACGATATCCATCAAAGCTTAATTTTACCAATTAGACTATAAAAGATATCTTATTTAATAATGGTTATAAAGAGCTATTCACACAAACTATAATCATGCATTAATCCTCAAAATCATTAATTTGCATATAATATGTATACACATAATATATACACACAATTATAATAATATAAAAATAATACTGGCTTGCCTTACATATTTCATGTAAACTCAAATTTATATTCATGACTAAAGACATTATCATAAAACCTCTTTATACGCACAAATACTTTAAAAAAAAGTTTATAACCACTAAATATAAAAAGAAACTCAAATTATATAAAAGTATTTATATGAGCAACTACTTATGAAAATTCATAGCCACCATATTTAAAAAAATCCAAATATTTTAATTTTAGTCGAGTTCCATAAGGATTAAAACTTATATAAAATAATTATAGCAGAAACTAAAAGTAATCATTCGTATATATGAATTGAATTCAATGGTGAATATATTCAACCACAAACAAAACATTTAAAACAAATAGTGCAAAAAAAAAAAAAAAAACATTCTGGCCTCCTTTATACATTCAAAACAAAAGATGATAATTCCATATACATTCAACCACAAACAAAACATTTAAAACAAATAGTGCAAAAAAAAAAAAAAAACATCTTGACAACATTCATTTATTCGATTATCAAGTGAATTAACTTTCAAAACCAATTATACAACCCAATTGGAATTCTTCAATTGCAAAAAGTTGTAAGTCTGTAACTTTAATTTAATAATAACTTTAACCAAAATTTATAAAATAATTGTGTGAAAAGAAGAGAAAGAAATCTCACAAATTAATTTTTATCAATTGATTATAAATAAATAAATAAATCCTTATCTTTTGAATAGCATATGCAAATATTAAACTAGATTATATTTATAAAACCTTAAAACTTTATTGAAAGAATCAAAATCCAAAAATTTATCAAGGATCTCAAAGATTCAACATAATATATAATTAAAATATCAAATCCATAAAGAATCAATTCATTCTCAATTATTCAACATGACAAACCTCTGATACCACTTGTTAGATTTGTAAAATAAATCTGAAATAAAACTTAATAAACCATGATCTATCATGTCAAATCATCAAGAATAAATCAAGAACGAAACTAGATGCGGAAGCGTACCTGAATCCATGAATTCCTTTGAAGTTTTACAGGATTTTGGGGATTTGATCTTCCAAATTAGCACACAAGAAATTCAGAGAATATCTACTCTCTTTCCTAATGATGGGATATTAGAAAAGAATATATCCTGTGCAAAATTTGGGGACCATAACCCTAATATTTATAATCTTGGCATATTAGTTCTAATCAAATTCTATTTAGCCCATCATTAATTAGAATTTGATTAGAAAAGTATCTATACATATTTAACCCATACTTTATTTAATAATTAAAACCCAATAAAATTTTAACCAAATTAGATCACTCTTAATTTGGGCTAACCTATTATGATAGTAAATAATAACTTGTAATTACCCTTATTATATATGTGATGTCTATATTTTCCAACAGATCGATCACCTAGCAAAAAAAATCGATAATGACTCCTGTATTCTTAATAAAACCTAATGTTTTAAGAATTAAAATTTTCATGTTTTTTCTGAATATTGCCAAGCTAATTTTTATTCAAAAAATGGTTTCAACTTTGATAATGATATGCTCGTGGCCTCTTTCTCTGCTTGCAACCCCCGGGTTGAATGGTATGAATCCAATTTTTTTTTTCAAAAATGCTAGCCCATTGTTGGGTCGGATGTTGCTTCCTAGTGCATTTCATGGCTTGATGCTTGTAAGTTTCCGCCTTGTCCCAATGATACTAATGCAAGTTTGATTCTGTGAAGGATCTTCGTCCAATTGCATTGTATAATGTTGTCTATAAAATTCTTGCAAAAACTCTTGTCAATTAGTCGAAGACTATTCTACCTAAGATTATTTCATCTTTGCAATTTGCAATCAGCCTTTGTTCCTGAACGACTTAGCACTAATAGCAGATTTTGAGATCATTAACTATTTGAAGAACAAATGGCGTTGTAAAGTGGGTGAGGTTGCTATAAAGTTGATATTAGAAAGGCATATGATAGTGTTAATTGGGATTTCTTCTGCTTTGTTATGCCTAAGCTAGGGCTTACTGGTAAATGGATCAATTGAGTGAGGCTATTTGTGTCCTCTAATTAGATATTTGGTTGTTTTCACATGTAAGCAGATTTGATCACATTGTTCTACCTCGGCCAGATGCTGTTCATCGTTGTAGCTCTTCTCGGTTGGGCACGTAAAGATAAGTCCATCCCAGCTCCATCTCCTGCATTCCATGGCGTAATTTTAGTGGACAAAAATTATCACCATGGCCTAAACAACCACACTAGAAGTAAAAAAGGGTTAACTTTGATGAAGAGATTATAATTTTCTTTTTTTGTTTCAGCGGCTAACGAATGTCCAATTGTATCCAAATACGTAAAAAGTTTCAAAAACCCCGAGATAGCTGCTTCGTATCATACTCAAAGAATCTTCCTACTATAATCCATACATAATCAAGAGACAATCAATTTATCTTTGGGCTTAAATCTTTGATTTAATGTACAGTTTAGACTTTAAAGTATATTATTATTTTTTTTACTTTAATCTTTAAAGTACTTTTTTCAGTCCATTTCAGTTTCTAACATTATCAAATGTTCCTAGTTCAATCCTTAATATTATCATATGCTTTATTCAGTCCTTTAAACCTTAAAAAATTCGATTGGAATATTTAGCCAATCATAAAATCGCCACGTGTCGTACACTAACGTCACAATGACATCATAATCCAGAAAAAATCTTTAAAAATATTTCAAAAATTTAAAAATAAATATAAATATAAAAAAATATATAATTTTCAAAATAAAAATATATTAGAATTTTTAAAAAATTGTAAAAAATAAAAATTATCAAAAATATATAAAAATTATTAGAAAATGTAAATATTGTAAAAATAATTAAAAATTTATAAATAGTAAAAAATATTGTATCTTGAAATAAAATATATATTCGCTAATCACATTTAAAATATTAAAATTTTTATATAAAAATTGTATTTAGTTAGGAATACAATCAATTTTTATAAAAAAATGTATTTTAAAAATATTTTAATAAAAATGGAATCAATTTTTATATAACTTTTTTAATGTTTTAAAATACATCAATTTTTAGTACTTTTTTGGTGTTAGTGATAGCATGTTTATTTGACCCGATTACTTATTTAATGTCTAGAATAAACTTCATCCATCTATTATCGTGCACATACTCTTTTTGTTTTGTAACAAAGTTCTTTAGAATAATCAACCAACAATAATGAATGACTTATGAAGAATGATGACTTATTTATATATTTGCGTGCACTTAATTTATAATCGTGATAATAAACATTGAGAATTCAAAAATAAATTGGATTCAATTAATATTTAAATATCTACCTCACTTTAAAAAAATTTATTTGCCAATTAAGATATTAATTTAGAGGCAAATAATTTTTCTTGAGATAATAAAAAAATATTTGAAAAATATTTATCCAAATTTATCACAGATCTACCAATTATAAATGACTTAATTCACAAATTGGTACTTAAATTATACACTTTTTCCCATCTTGGTACCTAAAATTTTATTTAGTCACAAGTGGTACCTAAATTACTTTTTTTTCCAAGTTGGTACTTCTGTTGGTCAAATGTTAAATTTAAAATGGTCCTAACCTACAAATTAGTACTTAAATTATATTAATTTCCCCAAATTGGTATCTAAACTTTTTTGGTTCACAAGTGGTACCTAAACTATTATTATGTTACCCAATTTACACCAAAATGTTATATTCGTTAAAAGAAAATTCTAGCCAATAATAAACCACCATCTCATATAAACTTAAAAAAATATTTTTTATTTCTTTTATTTCCATTTTTTTTCTACATTTCTTTCTTTTCTTTTGTAATGTCTGATAATACTACTAATGCTTGAAATTTGTCCTCCTGAGGCCGAGACGCTGATTATTAATTATATTTTTGAAATTTGTACCAGTTTAATCGATTGAACCACTAAATTAGTGTAGTAGTCCAGAGAAAGGGGTTGAATTAATTGATTCGCGAACGGATACAAACCGATTAAACCAAACTAAAAAAAACCAATTGAATCAATTTTCTCTATTTTAAAATATTTTTATTTTTGGCAACAACCATAGTTTGCATTTAAGGTTGAAACTAGAGGTGTGCATGGGCCGGGCGGCCCGACCCGGCCCGAAGGCCCGTCCGAAATGTGGGAGGGTTTGGGCAAAAATATAGGCCCGAAAAATGGGCTTGGGCAAAAAAAATGAGACCTGTTTAAAAAATGGGCTGGGCCTCGGGTATGATTTTTGACCCGGGCTTGGGCCCGTCCCGAAATATTTTAATAATAATATTTCTTTTATTGATAAAATGTTAACTTTAGTATTATATTTGATTTATTATATTTTTATTTGTTTTTTTTAATATTTATTTTTATTTTTTAAAATATATTTAATTTATTATATTTTATTTTTTAATAAAATAAGTAAAAAAAATTTATATTAGACGGGCCAGGCTCGGGTCGGGCTCGAGCCTACCAATTTTATGGCGGGTCAGGCCTGGACAAATTTTCAGGCACATATTTCGGGCCGGGCCGGGCTCGGGCCTACCAATCGGGCCAAAAATTTTTTTAGACCCGACCCGGCCCGGCCCATGCACACCTCTGGTTGAAACTTTTGATAAACCTATCAAACATTGTCGCCCCACATCTCTGTTTTCCCTTTGTTTTTTTCCCCTGCAATTTTTCATATTTCTTTGCACGTTTGGTTGCTTTGCCTGCAAAGAAGACAAATTACTTTTTTGAAACAGATAAGACAAATTACTTTTTTGAAACAGATCTCAAATTTGTCTCTTTTTTTTTAGTTTTTTTTTTTTTGCTTTTTTATAAAACTAACCCTAAAAAATAATTAATTACTTAAATGACCTATTTTTTTGATAAAATATGAAAATAACCTAAAATCTACAATAAAAGTTAGTAGAGCCAAAATGTTTGGTACCATCAACATACAATGTCAGCAATCTAGATAAAAAAAATCAATTTTTTAATAAAACCATGTAAAATAGTACTATTTGTATAAATATTAAAAAAATACTGTAATTTTTAAAAAAATGAGAGGACTCTAAACAATTTTACCTTTTTCGGTGGAGCCAAATAATTTGGCATTCCACTGCCTAGTCAAATACCCTAAATATTTTTATTTGTTTTTCATTTGTTCCTTTTTCTGATTCTTTTATTTGTTTGTCGTTTTCGTTTTTTTATTTGTTTTTCTTTATATACTTTTTCAGTTATATAATTATTTATTTGTCCTTTATTTATTTTTTATTGGTTTTATAATATTTTCAATGTATATTTTAAATGTTTTATAATATTATTTTTAAATTTTAAATATATTTTTTAATATTATAAAACATTTAAAATATATTATTTTAAAGATATGACCTTTCAAATTTATTATTTGTTTTATAATATTTTAAATGTATATTTTAAAAATTCTAAATATAATTTTTTAAAATTATTTTTAAAGATATTCAAGCGTTTTTTTAAATTATATTTAAAATTTTAAAAATATAATGGCTCCACCACTTTATTACAAGTGTAATTTTTTTAAAAAATATGTTTTTTAATCTAAAAATTTAAAATTTTATATTTTATTTTGGTGGAGCCATTATTTATAGCTCCACCTCTTGGTTCTCTAACAAATATAGAATGGTGAAATTTTTGTGTTTAGTACGAGAGTTCAAAAATTCTATTGAAGATGAATAACGAGGTACTTTTGGTGTACGTTCTTTTTTATGGTGAAATTGTAGAATGTGATGTTGGTTGCGTATTTCAAGGTCGGCAAAGAGCAGGGTTGTGATTCAAAAAAATGTGAAGCTGGCAAAAATGGAAAGGAAGATCAATGCGAAAATAGCTATCCATTGTGGAAGCATGACGTCTAGATTATTTTACAAGTTTCCAATCTCTACAGATCCGTTAAAATTTTGTAAGATACAACTATTAGATGATAATGACTTGGGCACTATGATGGAAATATAATGGTCGACTAGGAGTGAGAACCCCCAACTAGTTGAGTTATTTGCTGAGTTAGCAGACTTGAAGCATGTTGAGAATGTTAGTCCAATAAGACAACATCGTAGATTTGACTTTGATCTTAATGTCGAATGGACAGACCAGTTAAAATGTGAAGGGATATCATAGATACCCAAAAATCCAAATTATGGTGGGAGTTCGTATAATAACCCTACCCCTGGTCTCCGTCTACAAATACATCTGGAGGTGATAATAAGCACATAAGCAGACGTTGGAGAAAGGACCAATAACAGTGAAGATTCTGATCAAGACGTTGAAGATTTTAGTGACCTCGATGTTTATGAGGTTTCAGACAATATCGATAGTGAAGGCTCGGAGGAGGTTGATGATGTTCATAGCCCTTCATTTAGTAACTTGAGTCATGGCATTGTTTTACGAAATGAACCTTGTGGCGACATGTTGAACGTAGATTCAAATACAGCGTATGCATCTGAGTTCTCTGAACACGCCGATATAGTACTTGCTCATAAATTGGTTTCAAATTTCCAGTTTGAGGAGTTGTTTGTTGGACAATGGTTCGAGAACAAGGCTGATAATACTCTAGAACAACATATTTTTATGTGCTAATTGTATATTTATTTTGAGTATGATCCTACTAATTTGGGCTATTTATGGTCTTTTATCTTTTAAGGACTAAATTGAAGGTAAAAGTAAAATTAAGGGTGAAAAACGTGAATTGGAGAGAAAGTGGGCCAACATGCAACATAGGAAAAAAGGTGGTGCCGAAAATGCAAGCATGGAAGACATAAGGACAAAAATGCAAAGAAGAGATATTTTATAAACACAATACTCTATTTAATTTTTAATTATATTAGGATAATTGTTAGATATTATTATTTAGATTTTATTTTAGCTTTTATCTTTAATTATCTTTATTTATGTTTTAGAATTTAAGTAGGACTAGACTAAGTTTCCTAGTACTATAAATAGGGGATGGAGTGATTCAAATTTCATATCATCTTTTCTGAAAACACTCCCTCCCCTAAAAAAGCTTAGCCTTGTTCTTTTCTTTATTCAATAAAATTCCATTTTTTTATTAAATCTATTTCTTTTCCCAAAAGCATGAGCCACTAAATCCATCTAGCCAAATGTTGTAAAAAATCCCCAAAAAAGGTTCATGAGGCTTAGAATTCGCGCTTAACCTTCTCAACGAGTATTCATCACTTCTCTAGATTACGGGCCTGACGCTTTCGTCCATGTCCCTTCAAAGGTGATCTTTCCAACTTGTGCAAGGAACAACTGTAACAGCCCGATTTTGACCCTAATCGGAACGGTGGTTTCGGGACCACGAATCCTAGTCAAAAAAATATTTTAATATTATTTTTCGTGTTAATTATATATGATTGAGCATGTGTTAAAATTTCGCGAGTTAATTTGCCCGTTTGTGTGTTTAATTTAAGAAAAAAGACTAAATTGCATAAGTGGTAAAAGTAGCCTTTTTCTTGATTGAGTGGTTAAATTGATGTGTCTTTATATAGGAGAGGACTTATGTTGTTAATTATCCATTTATATAAGATAGTGGACGGCAACATGTGGTTTTATAATGCATTTATAAGTTATTTTATATGTTAAGTTATAATATATATTAAATATTATATTATAAACTTATAATAAGTAAAAGCATAAAATAAAGAGAACACATGCATGTTCATCATCTCCAACCGAAACTAAAAAGAAAAAAAAAAGAAAGAAAAACACTTCAAGGGTTCGGCATTATTCAAGCTTGATTAAGGTATGAGATTAGCTCGGTTTTTGATAATTTTTACATTTTTGAGATCGTTGCTTAGAAATCTTCAAGACCCATGCTTTAATTTTTGAGTTTGGTGAATATTTTGAGTTGAGCCATTGATGATAGTTTGTTGTTTATGTTGATTAATGGTGAAATATGATATAGATGTATTTGATTAACAAGTTTTGTCTTTGAATTTTTGATGAAATTGAGTATGTTGGACTAAATTACAAAAACAAATTTTTGAGGGATTAAAATGTGAAAAAAATTGAAATGTATGGACTTGTATGAGGACTGCGAACATTCGGCCCTAAAGGAGTATGTTCAAATTTTGTGTATTTTGTGTTTTGTGCAATAGTGACTAAATTGTAAAAATTGTAAATGTCAGGGGTAAAATGGTAATTTGCATAATTATGTGTTTTTGGATTAAATTGAATGAAAATATATATGAATAAGCTTAATTTGAAATTATTTAGATCAAGAACAAAAAGAATCGGGATTGGATCAGGGAAAAGCAAAGTTGAACGAATAGCCGGGAAACTTAATCTGTCAATTTCCGAGGTAAATTTTTAAGCAATTGGGTTGAATTGAATTTTAGTCTATATTAATATGCATATGAAATGGTAGTAAATGTGTTAAATTTAATAGTGCCAAATGTGATATTGAATTAAGTATGTATTGGCCGAATGTAAGGTTGGTATATGAATATATATATATAAGTTTTGATCATTTGAGTAGGATGAATATATATGTGTATTAAGAGAAAGTTAATTGTGGAAATGATAGAAGAGATGGTTGTACTTGAAAAGGTGGATATATATATATATGTGTATTGAATATTGCCGAATGTGATGGTATTGAGTAGAAGGAATAAGTTGTTTTGAACATGTACATGTATATGTGTATATAAGAATGAAAATGAGACCGGTTAAGGGGCACTATGTGTGCGAGCTTAAATACCGAGCACTGTGTGTATGAAATCGGTTGTTTGGCACTAAGTGTGCGGAAAATAAGTAATGGCACTAAGTGTGCGATACATTACAAGTAAATGGCACTAAGTGTGCACTTTGTCAAAGTAACGGCACTAAGTGTGCGATACGTTACATGATTTGCACTATGTGTGCAGGTTTACGGATCCTCCAAGGATATCAACTAATGAATGGTGATAAATGAGAGGAAATAAACAGGTAAGTGATGCATGATAGTTGAATAAGTGATGCATGATAGTTGAATAATTTAGTACTAATGAGGTAGGTTATTCTTGTTTATGAAACTAAAGAAATGAATTGTGATTATTAATCTTTGAGTTTGTTTGAGATGGAATAAAGATATATGAGTATTCGGTTTTGGGATTACTAAATATGGTAGTTATTGAATGGTGATATGATGTATATTTACGGTTATGAGTTCGTTGATGACTATGTTAGATTGATTTAATTTGTATAATGATTAATTGTATATTTTACCATTGCTTATAACTTACTAAGCTATGTTAGCTTACTGTATGTGTTCATTTGACTATTTTATAGATTTTAAAGTCTACGTTCGCACTCGGGATCATCGTCAAAGTCAATCGCACTATCAACTATCTTTAGTACCCTTTTTATAAGTTGAACTTTTGGAACTATGGCATGTATAGGCTATACTACTCTTTTGAGTTTATTTTGAATTTGATGTATAAAATGCCATGCGAAAATGGCTTTACTTCTATGTTTGAGGTTGAGTTGGTTATAAATATCTGATCATGATGATAATGTTTGCATATATTCGATTTTTTTGAAGCTTATTTCGGAAGTTTATTCCTTGATATTTCGTATATGTCATATATGTGAATGCACGAATAAAGTTTTGAGTAAGACATATAGTATATTATGGTGGTTGGATGAACTTATGCATAATTTATATGTATGTACCGCATGTCAAGTTATGATATGACTATGTCATACACTATATGTATAAGCTAACTTTTGTTTGGTTCATTTTAAAGTTGTTTATATATTAAGTTATACGAAAGTGGCTAGACCAATATGTTTAATCTTGATTTATTGTATTTTTGATTAAATGTTTGAGTACTTGGTTTTGATGATTCGGCTTGATATATATATATTTGGTATGGAGCATAACTTGTATGATTGGTATCTTGATCATATGTTTTGTTTGGTTTTGCGGTAAATGACTCATGATTTAGTCATAATAGTATATGCCCATATATCATAATGGCTAATGTAATGAGTTGGTTGAGTAAAGACAAGTTGATATGTTATTTGGAATTATTATTATGTTAATAAACTAGGTGTACTATGAGTTTAATAATCACAACTGAAAATGATGATTGGCATAATAGTATAATAATATGGTCATTTGCGAATGATCTTGTAAGTAGAGAATAGGTATGTTTAGTCTTTATTAAATATGTTATGTATGTTCATTCATATTAATATTATTTAACGCTGCATATGGTATTGCCTATTAAACTCATGTTTTGTATATATGTATTATAAGGTATTCGGCATAGCTTGAAATATGTACATTAACTTATAAATATGTTATATGTTTGAAATGATTTTGATTGAACTCTGAGATAGGATTTCTATATTTAGATAACAAAACGTTATTTATATAGATATTTTTAAATAAGATTTATGTGATTATGTGAATGTATGAAATCTGTGTTTCCTTTGATAATACCTCGAAACCCTAATTCGGCGACGGATACAGGTTAGGGGTGTTACAACAACCGCTTTGTATATTTTAGAAAGGTTGCACAGTCGGTTCGTTAGCTTACTGCGTCAGTGGTTGTCGACCCTAAGAGACAAAATGGAGTGGGATTCGCCATCAGAAAGTGATAATCTAGTGTAAGACGGTCCCACAGGAGCAACAGTTGGCTAGAGTCAGGTTCCTCTAAATTATAAGTTTAAACCCTAAGTGGAGCTGGAGGTCGTAGGTGTCCTCTTCCACTATAACTAGCTTATTCAGTTCGAGAAGGATCACCTAAAAGCCGATGGTTGAACCCAATGAGGATCGAGACAACTAGAGGCTGGAATCTCGCCACATAAGAAACTCTCTTTTCCCAAACTCTGCTTATTTTTATATTTTCTATTTTAATTTTCACAATTTATTTAATTTCGCAATTTCAATCAACTTTTAATTCTGTCTTTTTAATTTTTTCCCCAGGTATGCAGGTTTTCTTAGGCACGATTTTGTCCGGGATCTCACGAAAAAAGATATTGTGCAAATCCAATCCCTGAGGACTTGACCCTACTTCCCTTATACTATTCTTTTTATTATTTCTATAGGAATAGGATATACTAACCTAAAAATTTTAATTGATTACGTAAATAACTCATTTTTTTAATTAATCACGTAAATAACCTAAAATTTACTGTGAAAGTCAGTGGAGTCAAAGAGTTTGGTGCCACCAACATGCCACATCAGCAACCGGGATAAAAAAATTTAATTTTTTGGTGAAGCCATGTAAAAATCCTTTTTATCTTCACTTATTAAAAACTATATTAAAATTTTAAAATTGGTTATACTTAAAATTTTAATATATTTTAATATATTAAGTATATTAAAATTTTAAAATTGGTTATACTTAACATTTTTTTAACATATTTAAAATTTATTTAAGTTTTTTTTTGTTATCGTCTGTCTTTTGACACGTTTTTGGTTGTTTTTCCTGTGTTTTAATTTTGGAGTAGTTTGTTGAGTTTCTGTGTTGAGTCCCATGGAAGATGATTTGGCTAACTTAAATCTGGTGGATGAGGAAGAAGAAGTTATTCAGGAGGATGTAACGGGGGTTGACCAGAATTAGCATTTCAGTTTGGTTGGTCGCTGTTTGATTGTTAGCATAGTGCATTTTTCATCATTATGGAATACTATGGCTGATCTATGGCATCCTATCCGGGATACTTGTATTTTCGATTTAGGGGAGAGACGTGTTCTTTTTCAGTTTTTTCATGAAGTGGATATTCAAAGAGTTCTTGCGGGAACGTCATGGTTCTTCATTAATCACATTCTGTTACTTCATCGAATCCAGCCAGGAGAGAACCCGTCTTCTGTTCCACTTGTCTCATCTGAATTCTGGGTCCAAGTTCATGATCTTCCACCGAGGTTAATGACGGAGTCCATGGCCAAACAATTTGGGGATTTTCTGGGTCAATTTTTGGATTATGACACGTCGTTTCGGTCGATAAATTTCAAGTCGTATATGCGAATTCAGATTCAATTAGATGTCAATATTCCTCTAAAACGAAAAAAAAAAGTTATGGTTAGCTTTGATCGGACTTTTTATGCTCGCTTCCAATATGAAAAACTTAGTCTTTTTTGTTTTATCTATGGTAAACCTGGACAAGGCGAGAGTTTTTGCCTTGTTCGTACTAGAATTGATCAATCAAAAATCGTTTTTGGATGGGATATTGCATTGCGTGCAGCAGCGAGGCAGCGGGTTTCGTCGGTCAGCAAGTGGCTCAAGGAAGCCTATGGGACTGAAAGCAGTTTGTTGGAAAAGGAAAGAGAAGAAGGGGGCCGAAATTTAGGGAACTTGAGAGATTTGGGGAATAACTACGGGAATGACCGGGCACAATTTTCAAATCCAAATCTTATCCTTTTAGGATCTGGTTCATCAGCGCAAGTCAAGGGATTGACTACATGAAGTCATGTGGCAAATCAGGAAATTGTTAGGGCAGTGGTTTGAAATGGGCCCATGGAGTATCAAATAGATGGTGAAAATGACCCGTTACATGCTTTGAAGGTGGTAAAAAATGATAGCGCATGTTAAACGACTTGCCTCCACTTTTGGTTCAAAATTATGATAGAACTTTTAATGTTTTATCGGTGGACTCTGCTGGACAGAACAGTCAGGGACAATGAAGCTCTTTAGTTGGAACGTCTGGGGTTTGGGGAGACCTCGGATTGTTAACAGGCTCTGAAACAAACTTAGGGCCATTAATCCCCGTATTTTGTTTCTCATTGAAACAAAATTAAATTCTAAAAAAATGGAGATGGTAAGATTAAAGTGTGGTTATCCCAATGGTATTGACATTGGGGCAATTGCGTCGAGTGGAGGTATTTCTTTGGGTTGGAAATGTAATGCATTGGTGTCGATTAGAAGTTATTCATGTTTTCATGTTGATGTGGATATACATGATCTCGACATTGGTGAAACATGAAGGGTTACGGGTTTCTATAGTAACCTGGAAGAATGTTATCGCTGGGATTCTTGGGATTTGTTTCGCCGATTGTGGTGCGACCAGTCAGTCCCTTGGCTCGTGATTAGGGACTTTAATGAAATAACAAGTTCTTTTGAGAAAAAGGGGGTCACCTCCGAACAAAATGACAAATGGTCGCTTTTCAACTTGCTTTGGAAGATTGTTCTCTTCAAGACTTAGGGTATGTTGGTCGATGGTTCACATGGGAGAGGGGGAGAT
This sequence comes from Gossypium bickii, assembly GCA_025503065.1. Lineage (NCBI taxonomy): Eukaryota > Viridiplantae > Streptophyta > Magnoliopsida > Malvales > Malvaceae > Gossypium > Gossypium bickii. The sequence goes on from CP106717.1 coordinate 111,767,249, forward strand.
TTTCATCCACAAACATATGGGAAAGATTGGATCAGGGTGTTGCTAATTCGGACTGGATGCATCTTTTTCCAGGTTGTATAATTGAACATCTAAATCACTCGATTTTCAGACCATTGTCCTATTCTTTTGGATAATTTGGGTAAGTTGCGACATGTGAAGAGACGTGGACCTAAACTTTTTCGCTTTGAAGCTCAGTGGTGTTTGGACCGCTCTTTTGACGAGATTGTTAGGCAGGCGTAGACTAATTATCATGGTAGTATCCTGAATAAGTTACTTCTAGTTGGTCAACATTTCCAACATTGGAGTAGGTCAAGATCTCGTGATCAAAATGGGCATCGTTTAAGTTTGGAAGAAAAATTGTCTGCTCTAATTAATCAGGATCCTACCGATAAAATATTGGCTGACATTTTAGATGTGCAGCTTGGGCTGAATTCAGAGGCGGATAAAGATGAGGTCTATTAGGCCCAACGTACCCATGTCAATTGGTTGCAAAATGGCAATAGAAACACTAGCTTTTTCCACAAAGTTACCGTGTCCTGTCATAATCGGTCTAGGATCCTTGGATTAGAGGATGATTTCGGTCAGTGGGTCTCCTTACTAGGGGACATGTTACGGGTAGCCTTGAAACATTATGAAGGACTTTTTACGACTTCTGATTTGGGGGTGATGACAGGTAGCTTGACCTTGTTGAGCAGAAGGTTCCTATGAGGATGAATGAAGACCTGCTCAAACCGTTTTCTAAGGATGAGATCTAGGAAGCCGTGAAGTCGATGGCCCCTTTGAAGGCTTCTAGGATTGATGGTTTTCCAGCACATTTTTTTCAAAGGTACTGGCATATTGTAGGTAATGAGGTTTCAAACTATTGTTTTGAGATTTTACATGGCAGATCTGAATTGGGTTAATAGAACCTATTTGGTACTCATCCCTAAAGTGGACAAACTAAAAAACCTATCCCGGTTCAGACATATAAGCTTATGCAACGTGCTTTACAAGATTATTGCTAAGGTGCTGGTTGCTCGTATGAGTCCAATTATCGACTGTTGTATTGATGAATATCACAGGGTGCTTTTATTCTAAGAAGGCACATACCAAACAATATAATAATTGCCTTTGAGGTACTTTATTCTCTTAAGATGAAGAAAAGGAATAAGAACGAGAATTTTGCACTTAAACTTGACCTTAGCAAGACATATGACCGGGTGGAATAGGATTTCTTGGCTGGTATGATGTCTATGCTGGGTTTTCATCAAAATTGGATTATCCTCATTATGCGCTGTGTCTGTTCGATTACTTATACGGTGGGAATTAATGAGGATGTAAGTGATCATTTTACCCCGTCGATAGGACTAAGGCAAGGTGATCCGCTTAGCCCTTACATTTTCCTCCTTTGTGCGGAAGGTCTTTCTACCTTATTAAAAGAGGCTAAACAAAATCTAATAATGCGAGGCACTTTGATTGGGAGGGAAAAGTTATCGATTACTCATCTGCTATTTGCGGATGATTGCATCATCTTTAGTGATGCAACGGCTGAATGGGCTCACGTAGTGAGTAAGATTCTTATGGTATATGGATTAGCATCGGGTCAACAAATTAATCTGGATAAGTCACTCATTTATTTTGGTGCTTGTGTTGGGACTGAGGTTAAAAGTTTGATCCTTAATATATTGGGTGTTAGGATGTCTACGAACCCCAAAAAGTATTTGGGTTTGCCCATGATGGTTGGGTGGAATAAGAAACGAGCTTTCGCAAATTTTGTTGACAGATTCCGAAGGCGTATTGAAGGGTGAAGTTATCGATACCTTTCTATGGGTGGTAAAGAGGTGTTCATAAAGGCTGTTTTACAAGCACTACTGATTTATGTTATGCAGTGTTTTGCATTGTCAAAAGATTTATGTCATCAGCTTGAAAATATTATGAATAAGTTTTGGTGGTCTAACAGCAAAACTGCGAAAGGTATTCACTGGAGCACGTGGAGCACACTTTGTATGCGAAACGTTTATAGTGGGCTGGGTTTTCGGGATCTTCACTTATTTAATAGATCCCTCTTGGCTAAGCAGGTCTGGCGCCTATTAACCCAACCCGATTGTCTTTTATCTAAAGTTCATAAATCCCGTTATTATCCTTTCACTGATATCTTGTCAGCTAAGATTGGCTCTTACCCTTCCTTTACCTAGAGAAGTATCTGCTGTGCGAGGGAGCTATTTGATGATGGTCTTCTATGGCGAATTGGTTGTGGTAAGAAGGTGAGCATCTGGAATTATCCCTGGCTACCGGGTCCTAGGAATGGAAGATTGTTAATACGGGCTATGGACACTCGCTAGACAACTGTTAATCAGTTAATTAATGCTGACACAGGTACCTGGAACAAGTCGATAATTTGCAAGATTGTTGATGATGAACAGGCTAGGCGCATCCTTACCATTCCTCTTGCGGACTGTAATGCTCCAGATACGTTAATCTAGCGCCATGATGCTTATGGGGAGTTTTCGGCTAAGAGCGGTCATCGATCATTGCCCAATTTACAAACGGCACTTTGGCCACACAGGATAATTACAAAACACTTTATACATCAATTTGGGGTTTGCAGCTCCCTACTAAAATCAAAATTCACCTATGGCGTATCCTAAAAAATTATGTGCCTCATTTCTGTAACCTGGCCCAACGGAGAGTATGAGTGGAGACTGCCTGCCCTTTGTGCAAGGAGGCTCTAGAGGATTCACATCAGTTATTGTGGAACTGTACTGTCTTGAGACAACTCTGAGATATCCTGAATCTCTCTCTTGATTTCAGCGTCGATACCTCGGATGGAAAATCACAATTTGTAAGTAGTTTTCTAGCTATTAACCAGTCATCTAAGAAACTAATTACTATTTCTCTATGGGCTTTATGGCATAAAAGAAATAAGCTGGTAAATGAAGGTCTCAATTTCGGGTTGCATGAACTTAAAGGCTTCATACAGAGTTATGCTCAGGAAATTAGTGGCAGAATAGTTAATGGCTCTTCTCTAGTAATTCCAACGAATGTTTTATGGCAACCACCTACAGCTAGGACTATTACACTGAACTTTGATGCTTCTTTTTACGAGTACCACTAATGCTTCTGTGTTAGCAGTTCTAGCTAGAGATGCGGAAGGTTAGATTGTGAGTGCTTATACTTACCCTTTTATGGACGTTGCTGATGCTTTCGTTGCTAAAGCCCGTGCGTGTAAAAGGGCTCTCTATTTTGCACTGGACATGGGTTTCGTACTCTCATTCTGGAAGGTGACTCCCTGACAACTATCAAGAAATTAAATTCAACAAAAGACGATAGATCTATCTTTAGACCGATTACGCAGAATATTCGTTTTTTGAAAAGGTTTTTTGATAATGTCGCGCACCGTTTTATTCCTAGAGAGACTAATAGGGCAGTGCATGCTTTGGCTATAGATGGACGCCATCGGAATACTGCTTGTTTCTGGGTTGAAGAAGTGCCGGACCCTATTGTAAAGCTAGTGGAGATGGATAGGTCTGCATGGTTTTGTTATCGTTAATGTTTTCTTTGCTTTGAAGGTTTTGGAGAAGGTTCGGCTTGAATCTCCATAGCTGTTTTTGAAGCTGCCTTCTTTTGGCCTTTGTGTTTGAAGGGCTTTGTTCTGGAAGGCATTTGGCTGGTATTCATCTTGGGGTTTTCTGCTCATGGTTTTGTGGCTGCTTCTTTCTTTAGTTTTATTTCTGTGTGCTCTCTATTTTGGCGTTTTGGATTGTTTAGTTTTTTGCTGTGTGTTTATTATTGTTGTCGGTTCTGTCTCTTTAGTTTGTTGAGCCCCTAAAACATTAATAATGAATATCAGTTTATCTTTGACAAAAAAAAATTTTTTCTTCATGTTTTTTAAAATTTTAAATATATTACGAAATCTTTTGTGTCTTTACCTATTAAAAATATATTAAAAATATTAAATATTTTAATATTTTAAAATTGGTTATACTTAACATTTTTAAATATAATTTTTAAGTTTTTTAAAATTTTAAATATATTAAGAAAATCTTTTTTGTTTTACCTATTAAAAATATATATTAAGTATATTAAAATTTTAAATATACTAAAAAAATATTAAATATATTTAAAATTTTAAAAAACTTAAAAAGAAATCACTATTGCAAAAAGGGATGACCAGCAGCTAATCCTCCCAATTTTTTCATAAATTATAGTATTTTTCTGATATTTATATATATGGCGCCATTCTATATAGTTACACTAAAAATTTAATTTTTTAGTCTGGTTACTGACGTTTTATGTTGATGGGGCCAAACATTTTTACTCCACCAACTTTCACAGTAAATTTTAGATTATTTATGTATTTAATTAAAAAATTAGGTTATATTTAATTAAAAAATGAGTTATTTACGTAATTTATTAAATTTTTTTAGTTAATTCTATAAAAAAAAGCCCTTGTTTCTTTGTTTCTTCTGTAAATTCCACTTTCAGCAAAGTTTAAAAACACCATGGACAGCTTTGAGCTTTTATTAAGACAAGCTTTCCACATCTCCTTTCATGAGAGAATTTTTTTACAATATAGATTATAATAGTAAGTACAGTGTCAGTGTGACTGAGCTACCACAAAATTACCCATAATCTATAAACATACAACAAGTAATCTCAGTTCACTACTGCCGGTGATTGAATTATTGAAATCAATGGAAAAAGCTTGCAATTCCCATTACTATCATCAATCTCTCCTGCTTCTTCTTCCACTGTTCCTTTCATTGCTTGTTGCAGGTCTGGCATATCCAACCCAAGATGAGCAATCCCAAATCATATCGAGATTCCAACAATACCTTCAAATCAACACAACCCAACCTTCCCCAGACTATCAAAGCTCGACCCAGTTCCTTCTATCCCAAGCCAGTTCCCTTTCTTTAGAATCCCAAGTCATAGAATTCGTCAAAGGCAAACCAGTAATTCTCCTCAAATGGCCAGGCTCCGACCTTTCCCTTCCTTCTATCGTCTTAAACTCTCACATGGACGTGGTTCCATTCGAACCTTCGAAATGGACCCATCCACCTCTTGGGGCTTATATCGATGAAGGAGGTAATATCTTTGGTAGAGGCTCACAAGATATGAAAAGCGTTGGGATGCAATACCTTGAGGCCATTCGTAGGTTGAAGCTTTCTGGGTTTCAGCCAAAACGGTCTCTTTACTTATCGTTTGTACCTGATGAAGAGATTGGTGGCTATGGTGGTGCTAAGAAGCTAGCTTACTCTGATGTTTTCAAGGATATGAATGTTGAAATAGTGCTTGATGAAGGTAATGAATGGTAATAAATTGGAAAATATATAATAGTTGGGTCTTTGAAGCTTATGTGTTTGATAATATGTATTTTTGAAAAACAGGAGTACCTTCTACCGACGAGAATTATAGGCTATTCTATGCGGAGACGGCTCCATGGTGGCTGGTGATAAAGAGTAACGGTGCCCCTGGACATGGGGCAAAGCTCTATGACAATAGTGCAATGGAGAACCTTTTGAAGAGCATTGAGAGCATAAGGAGGTTCCGGGCTTCACAATTCGATTTGCTTAAGGCTGGTTTGAAGTCTAAAGGGGATGTCATTTCGGTTAACATGGTCTTTCTCAAGGCTGGCACACCTTCTCCCACTGTAAGTCCACAAGTTTAGATCATCAGTTGCTGAAGGAACCTTCATAAGATTATGTTTTTCAGTCAGAATATATTGCTGTGTGCTCAAGCTAGAGTTGTTTTCCTTGATAGTTTAGCTTCGTATTTCGGTTTAGCAACCACATATTGTTGTAGTGAAATCCATAACTGGAATCGCGAGTTTTCTGAGTAGAGCTGGTTTTCGTACATTAAAACCTTAATAGCTGTTATGATTTACAAAGCTGAAGCAAACTAGTATTGTTTCATTGATGATATCTTACAATGTGCACTACTAACCTTTGTCTGATAGTCCCTCAAAGCACTGGACTTCCTAAAGGAAAGAATCGAACTTTTATGCTAAAAATGTTCAATCATTTAAAGCATTGTCTGTTGGGCCTTTTCACCTGTATTTCTTTCCCACCATTGTGATCTTTCTGTCGATCTTGTGTGTCATGATGAGCCATACATACTCTTTAATTACATCCTCTAACTTGTACATATTCTTTATTATCGGTCTGCTAGGGTTTCGTCATGAACTTGCAGCCATCTGAAGCAGAAGCTGGTTTTGATATTCGAGTACCACCAACAGCTGACATAGAATCCTTGGAGAAACGGATAGAAGAGGAATGGGCACCTGCTTCAAGAAACATGACATTTGAGGTAGAGACACTGAAACATTTGTCTCTTGGAAAAACAAACCGGTATTGGGCAATAATATCTGTTACTGTAAAACTTAATGGGATACTCCCCCCCCCCCCCGGCCCTTTGAACAGAAGTAGAGACACTGATCCATTTTTATCAATGTGACATCATATTTGCCGCTGTCTAAATCCTATTGGTGCATTCCTTTAGAAACAGAGGTGATAAAAAAAGTTTAGGACAAGAAAAGGATTACAAAGCTAACCACTTTTACTAGTGTCACATGGTGGTATGCCATTTGCATTGCACGAAGTAGTTTTCTGAACTAATTACTACTGTTTCCAGTTTAAGCAAAAGGCTACTCCACATGATAATCTTGGAAGGCCACTCATAACTGCCATTGATGGTTCTAATCCATGGTGGACTCTAATAGAAGAAGCTATTAAGAAAGCTAATGGAAAGATTGGGAAGCCGGAGATTCTTACCGGTGCAACAGATGCTCGCTATTTCCGGCAACTAGGCCTTACAGCTATTGGCTTTTCACCAATGACCAACACTCCTTTTTTGCTTCACGACCATAATGAGGTCCATCTTTTAATATTATTGTCATATGCTGATGATGTGTATGCTTGTATATATATGCCATTTGCTTCCTGATGCTTGTTTTCTCTCTCTTTTCTTTTGAGTGTGGGTTAAGACTTAGGAGTTCTGTATCATAGAAAATTGATTTGGCTGAATGATGCATGCATTACAATTGCAAATAGGATTGAACCTGAAGTAGTGGTAGCCACGAATGGTTCTTTGTCCAGAATTCTAAAAGATATGCAATTGGAACTTTGTTGCATTGTGTTACTCAGACTTGGGTGTATGCCAAATACGAGTATGTGTTGGACATGAGCATATTCAATTCAGTTTAAGATTTTTCATGTGCTTGGAAGGTCCTTAGAGGGTCATATCTCATTATTCATGTTTAGGTATGCATCGAACACAGGTATCGGAGAGGGGTATTTTCAAGAAAAAGAGTAGCCAACGTAACTTCCATTTTATTATTCTGATTAGTGGAGCATTGTCTTTGATCTTCTGCCAGGCATGTGAATTTGATGAATATGCCCTTGGCAACTTAGGATGCTAGTGCTAGGAAATTGCAGCTTTGTAATCTGATTGTTGTGTTTTCTACCTTATTGCAGTTTCTAAACAAAGCGGAGTACTTTAAAGGAATTAATGTTTACAAGTCCATTATTAAAGCTTATACATCATATATCCCACCTGGAAGAGATGGAGTTTCAAGAGATGAGTTGTAAGGAGCCAAAGAGGCACGTCTTCACGTTCTTAGCTTCCCTTGCTTCCTTGTTTGTACCATTTCACAGAGGAGGTTGAGGATGTTCCCAGTAATGTATCAATAAAGGAAGAACTTTCACCACTTATCTATGCTGAAGAGAGCTGACTCATCATGTAACTGCTTGGATTATCAGGTAATTGAATGAGCCTTAATGTTATGCGTTCATGTTTCCTTCTTGTCATAGTATATAATTTTCCTGGTTCTAAATTGTCGAAGTTCTGCTCGGTGGTTAAACAATGTCTACAATGAAATGACATTTAACAAATCGCTAGATTACGATCTTAGAAGAGCATTTGATGTTTGATCCTCATAATATTCTTTATTCTTTTGCATAGTTGAAGCTCAATAGCTCCACTGAAGATTACAAACAAAAAAGAATGCTAGTAATTCTTGTGATCAAGTTACAAAGACTCTTAACTATTTCACTCTTTGGATGCTCCATTGCTCTTCTTCCCCTTCCCCTCCCCTTTTCCTTTCTTTTCGTTTTTACTGTGAAGGATTACTCTATGCTTTCAAGAAAGCATATACCAATAAACAAACCGTAACGTATAGTTGGAGAATCTTCCTTAAAAGGAAACTTGTACCCGTATTTGTAGTTTGAACGAAATTTGAAACTCATGATCGTATGGCATCACTTGCTACCAATAGTCGCCACAGGAACATACTCCGTTCTGAAAATGATGGTAACGAATAGGATCTCTGATGACGATAACTCGACACTCCATCTTTGCGACAAGTTTTGCGAAGGTATGACAGTCTCCGCAGATTCTAAGGTTTTTCCTAATCCTAATAACACTGCTACTTGACAAACTCATTAAACCAAATACAATTGCCAACTTCTCACTATGATACCAAAGTGAGTCATCTCTTTGTTCCCCCTCAAGATCTTGCAGAACAAAATTTGTGTCTTGAACATAACCGATTCCCATTAGTTTGTGAATCAACTGATTTAGCCGCCTGTTGATTTCGTTAATCTTCGGATGAGCAGTATCCCCTACAATAAAAGCATGAATTTGTTTGTTCACTTCAATCCAGCTGCAACCTGGCTCCTTTGTAATGCCTTTCTCTCTCATTTGCCTCCTAATTTCAGAGACATCCTCCCATCTCTGAGAATTTGCATAAATATTGGACAACAATACATACGTCCCTGCATCTTCAGGATCGAGATTTAGAACTTGTTTAGCTGCGTATATCGCTAAATCCACATTACGGTGAACCTTGCATGCACCAAGCAAAGTTCTCCATGTCACAGCATCTGGTTCACATTCCATTTCCTGAACCAAACTCACTGCTTCATCAACCTTATCGGCCCTTCCAAGAAGATCAATAATGCAACCATAGTGTTCCCTTCCAGGATCAATCCCGTAAAGTCTTTTCATTGATCGAAAATAATACAACCCATCATCCACAAGCCCGGCATGGCTACAAGCAAAAAGAACCCCAAGGATGGTGATATAATTTGGTTTGATACCTGAAGCTTTCATTAAATCAAAGAGCTTTAATGCCTCTTGGCTGAACCCATTTTGAGCTAACCCTGCAATCATTGTACTCCATGAAATCACATCCTTATGAACCATCCGTTCAAAAACCGACTTGGCATCCTCTAGGCTACCACTCTTACAATACATATCCAAAAGTGCATTATTGAGTATCAAATCCACATCAAACTTCAACACATGAACATGGACTTGCCTCCCTACTTCTAAAAGAGCTAAACCAGTACATGCTCTCAAAACGCTTGTTAGTGTCGCTTGATCAGCTGTAAAGCCAGCTCTTTTCATCCTCTTAAACTGATCCAAAGCTTCATCCCCATCACTATTCTGCGCCAACCCTCCAATAATGGAGTTCCAAACAACCAAGTCCTTAGTTTCCATTTCATTGAAAACGCAAATTGCATCTTTTAACTCATCTAACTTTGAATAAACATCAATAAGAGCACTCCTAACAAAAACATCAGATTCTAACCCAAGCTTAAACATACCACAATGAAGCTGCCTAACGTTGAATAGCCCATTACAGGCTCTCAAAACCGAGGAGAAAGTAAACATATTAGGCAACACCCCTTCTCTAAGCATTAAAACGAAGAATTCCAACGCCTTGTCACTTAGCTTGGCATTAGCATAAGCAGATATCATCGTTGTCCACGAAACAACATTTCTTTCAGGCATTTGGTCGAACAATGCCTGCGCTTCATCTAATAATTTAAACTTAACATACATACTGATCAGAATGTTGATGAGAAACGTTTTTGGCTGATACCCATTTGAGAAAACGTGCTTGTGAACGAGTTTCCCTTTTTCAACAGCGTTGCGAGCTAGGCAGCACTTGATCAACTCAGAGTAGGTGATAGAATCAGCATAAATCCCGTGTCTTTCCATGGCAGCCATGGCATTCATAGCCTTAGGAAGGTCCCTTTGGTAGCAGAAGTTCACGAATTCATTTAGAAGAGTCGGTGAAGGCGGGTTTCTGGGTTTACCATGGGAGGAGGCAAGAGGAGTTAGAGAATAAGGACGTGATGATGAAGAAAGCGAAGTTCCTATGTGTTTTAGCTTTGCTGATACGGTTCTCATTGCTTCGTTTTAGCAGTTTCCCATTCTCTTTCTTCAAGAATTTTGATGGCTAACAAACACGTTGAAATTCCTTTGTGTCTCCATGTATTTCCTCAGCCCTGCAAATGACGAGAAATACTAGAGCAAAGAGAGGACTGAGAACCTCTATGAAGAAGGAACCAATGGTGGGCTGTGTTCTAACAATTTTCTGAACATTTTATACTAGTTCAAAATGGGCCGGGCTTTGACGGTTTCGGTAGCCATATTTATTTTTTAAAACTGGTTAAATTCTGCCAGTAGTCCTTGTACTTTTTAAATTTTAAAATTTTAGATCTCATCAAACAGTATCTATTAAATTCAACTATTCTAAAGTTCGATATGTTAAACATATTATCATATTTATAATACCATGTTAGTTTATTATTTCTACATATTACTCACTAAAAATTCAATTAATTGATTAAAGATTGTCATTTGCATTAAAATTGAAATTTTAAAATTCCAAAAAGTATAGAGACTTAGAATGATCTAATTGGAAAAAATGGACTAAATCTATAATTGCACTCATAGTACAAGATTAGTAATTGAATTTAACCAAATAGATCTATTGTCACTGTTTGGGTTAGGACTAACTTTTAAATTTTGAAAAGTACAGCAACTAAAAGTGATCAATTCAAAAAGCATAAAAACTAAAATTGATCAAATAGAAGTATAGAGACTAAATTTACAATTTTTGTAAAGGACAAGGTCTAATATTATAATTTAACCTTTAAAAATTAATAAAAATAGAATTTACTTTTTAAAGAAATTTGATGCAAAATACACTTATTTTTTATAATTTGAAAAATACTCATTTATCCACTCGCCTTTCAAGAAAATCACATAAACCCGTTCACTTTCTAAAATATAATTATATTATTATTTATTTATGTATTTTTATTTAATTTCATTTTTCTTAGTTTTTACCTTGTTATTTATTTATTTTATTTAAAAGTAACTATTTACAACATGATAAAAAGAGGTTTTTTTTATTTAAATAATATAAAAAATTAATTACTAAAATGGATTTGCCTTGCTATTATTTGACAGAAGTAACTGTGATACCACGATGCTATTTGAGCAATCAGCGACACTACACATTTTTAACAACAATCATTTACACAATGGTTAAATTTAAAAAAATATATATTTTTGGTGCCGCCTGAGTAATTGGCGGCACCGGTATGTAGTTACCCAAAAAGATACGGTGTATTTTATATTGTTAGACCCAAAAAAGTTAAATTAGTTTGTTTTTTTTATTTTTTAATCACCAACTTAACAAATAGACAATATACAAAAACAAAAACTACAAAATAAAAGAGAGATGAATTAAAATAAAAAATTTGAAAATAATATATTTATTAATTAAAAATATTAATTAAAAATAATAAAAAAGTTTAAAATAACATGAAATAAAATTTATATATATAAATGTTATATAAATGCTTATAAGAAGAATCAATTTTTTTTTTTTGAAAATTCTGACTGATACCATTAATAAAGAAAGAAAATGTCACTCGGTTACAGGCCTTCGAAAAGAAAAACAAACAGCTGCTTACAAACTATTGGGCACCAAATCGGCGCATTAAAAACCGAAAAAAAAAATAAAAGCACTTGTTTCCAATAAAGCAAAGTGGGAAAATGGAACGACAGACTAAATCCTCTGCCCTATAATCCCTTTCTTCCTCCTTTCTGTCCAAAAAATCATGTATTAGTCTTCAAAAGAGACCGATTCTTCTTCCCAATCAATCTTTTTGTCACCTCAGTCTCCAACAATGTAACGAGTTCTTTGGACCGACTCCTACCCACACTGTCTGGACTCTAAACTTCCTTAATCACCATCATCTCCTCTTCTTCTATCATGGTTCACCAGTCTTTCCACCGTCCGCGGAGCCTCCTCAATCCAGTATTGGGGTTCTTCATATCTGCTTCCTTCAATCGTCATTTCGTGGGCTGCTCTGTTGGCTTCTCTAGGTACGTATCTAAAACTCAATCTTCTGAATTTGGGGAATCTCCCCCTTATTTCTTTAATCAGACTGCTGATGTTTGATCTATCTTCCTCCAAAGAATTAACTTTGTGTATTATGGTTAACCCGTCTCCTTCCACACAGATATCTCGAAAACCCATTTCTTCTGCCATGATGAGTGCTTAAAGACATGCTCTTGCTTCTGCCGTAACAGGATCTGGAATATTATCCCATGGAAAGGTACATGCAGACATCACTAATCCTTCTTTATTCCGCGCTACAATGCCTGAAGCTGATCTCTTCCTATGTTGAGTAAAGGATGCATCAAAGTTTATTTTTATAATATTGTCATCCTGTGGTTTCCATATGTTTTTTTAAATCCATTCACATGTTTCGGTAACTCCCCCAGAACTGATATTTCTACATAATAAGCCTTGATAAAAGCTAATATTTCATTTATCTGACTCCTTGTCCCTTCATGATAAATCTTGTTGCGATTATACCATATAGCCCAGTAGACAATGGACTTAATCTTGCATGTTTGTGTATTCTGACTGTTGAACTCCTCCTCTAACCAAATCTAAGAAAAATCAAATTTAGAACTCAAGGATAATCACAATTATTTAATCATCTAACTAAAAGAGCTAATGTGTCAAAGAATATCAATTAAAAATAATAAAAGTTTAAACAACATGAAATAAAAAAGACAAGAGAGAAATCAAACTGGAGACTCAAGGATAAAAAATAGCTAAATTGTCAATATTCAGTGAAAGTGTGACTGAAAGCGCCCCACGTGGGACGTGATTTCACTGGCACGACAGTGAAAACACATCCTACTTTCCTTTCTCTCTCTAGAAACAGCATACATCAATAAATTTCAAAAATTCCACTACACTTTCTCAAATTTGTTTTTTTTTTCAGCATATACATATAAACTACCCTATTTTAATACTGTAAAATTAATGTTAATTATTTTCCGACCACATATTTTATAATCAGGGGTGAAAAAAAAAATTAGCAGTGTTAGAATTAAATTGTATATTTTTTAAGGTAGTAAAAATGTAATTTCATCATTGTAATATCTATATTTTTAAAATTTTTAAAAGATTAAATTAAATTTTTATCATTTGTAGACTAATTTAAATTTTTTATAAATTTTAAAGAGACTTAAATGGAGAATTTTTCATTTTAAGAGGGTTGGCCCTGCCTACCCCAACTACGCTACTGTTTATAATCTAGATCAAATATATTCTAGTTATTATTTCAAAGATGCATTATAATAATTAATTCTAATTATAGTTATTCAAGTCTAATGTTTATGATTCTACTCGGGTGAGTAAAATTCAATTCGATTTAAGAAACTCGATAACAAAATTAAATTTTGAATTAAATAGTTCGAGTTAATTAGATCAACTCGAATAAAAAATTAAAATTTTCAATTAATTCGAATATGAATTATACAATTTGAGTTATTCAAAAATCCGAATAAAGAAAAACAAAACAACATCGTTTTGATAAATATTTTCATTTTGAAGTTAGAAGGAAAAGTTATTTCGTTTTGATAAATGTTTACCCATAAACTTAAAAGATAAAATTATTATATTTTTTATGTAGTTAAATAATATATATTTTATTTATTAGTTAAATAACTGGTCTATGAAAATGCAACATTAAGTATAAATAATAAGTTTCGTCAATTCGACTTGACTTGACTCGAAATTTTTTGACTCGATTCGATTTGACTCGATTTAAATACTCACCCTCTCAAAGTAATAATAATAACAAAGTATTTAGAACGAAATTATGAGGAATTTTTATTATAACCAAAGGGACATTGGGCAGCAAATTTTGTGAACATAGAAAAATAAAAAAAGCTTAAAAAGAGGAAGAAATCAAAGTTGTTGATCAGTTTTTCTTGGTGGGATAAGAAGCCATTTTGTTGATTCCACAAAGGCCTTCAGCTTTGCCGGTGTTCCTCTTCATCCGTATGAACCCTTTTTCTCCCCATTTGGCTCCCCACGAGTTCTTCACTATTATGTAATCTGACCCCTTTGTTGTTCCGTACCCTACGGCTGCCACCCCATGATCCAGCTCTGTTCCACATGGCCCGTTGAATACACCCTAACATTTTTGTCAATAAAAAGGTCAATTTCTTGTTTTGGTCCCTCTGTTAGGACATTAGTTATTGTATTTTAATTTCCCATAATTTTTATGTATTTTTATTAAAAACACATTTTTTTAAACCATGTTCATCGTATGATTTTTCTTTTCTTTTTTATTTTGTTGTTGGGATGAGCTAAGGTTTTATTCATGATTTAACCTCTAAACTATATTTGTTTTCCTATTTTAGTACTTAACGAAAACAATACTTCTAAGTAATAGAGACAAAAAAAAAAAAATGAAGTACCAAAATCAGAAAACATGTATAATTTAGAAGCCAAAATCGTGAGATAACCATCAAATTATGCCAAATTAAAAGTATAAAAATTAAATTTCAAAATTAACCAAAATAGAGGGACTAAAACTGCAATTTGACCTTGATGAAAATAAAAGGTGAATAAACAAGCATTTAACTTACCCCACTGTAGAATTGGAAATCTCTGCCGGAAGCTTCAATGGCGACACTGAGCGGTTGATGAGCCAAAGCTTTCAACAGACTTTGCTCGTCGTTTTGAGGGACGTCATGGTAACCAGTGATGGTCACCACTTCCATTTCTTCCTTCTTTTCTTCGCAGGTGCCTTCTTCCATTAGGTAAGGGTAGTCTTGTTCTTTATGGAGTCCGCCATTGGCGATGATGAACTGGAATGCGTAATCCATCAGACCTCCGTTGCACCCATTGTTGAACGATGTGTCACAGTCGATCAGCTCTTGCTCCGATAACGACGTTAAGTTGCCGGTCACAATCTTGTTTATGCCCTCCACTGCTGCTACTGTTGAAAATGCCCAACAGCTACCTGCATAATCATGCTTGCCAATGTTACATCAAATTTTCCAACTCCATAAAAAAATATATATATTAGATTGACGGTAAAAGAAATTATATAACAATTTTATAAAAATATATAAAATTCAAATATTATTTGTTATTCTCCTAATATAAAAGAATAGGTATAACTGTTGGACTAGTTATATTTTATAAAAGTATGGTAAAATATTTATTTTAAACCCTTGAAATTTTTAAAATTAAAATTTAGTCCTTAAAACAAAAACTTCGATAATTTTATATTTTCATGCATGCATACCGCAAGAGCCTTGGTTCTTGACCGGAGTGACAGCTCCTTTCTTTCGCCAATCAACGGATTTGGGCAACTCAACCACATCGCCATAACTAAAGTCTTTAGTCGACTGGGATTTTCGTCTAACATCTGGTCTGAGTCCCAAATACATTTTCTTGAACTCATCATGACTCAAATCAGCGAACTCATTCAACCCCAGCCAGTAGCTACTGATTTCCTTGTTCCTCTTATCGATGTGTTTAAGATTATCCTTAAAAACCTCGAACCTCATTAGCTTCTCCTCGATGGACTCGTAGATTTTTCCGTGCTTCGATATCCATGACTCGAAGAGCTCGATGAGTTTATCGGCAGAACCCAAATCTTCCGGCGAATAGCCCACGATGGAGAAATCGTGACCCAGAGCTGAAACTACGAAAATGGATGCAATGAGTAGGGTTTGAGTAGAGAACTTGGAAAGCAAAGAGATAGCCATTGTTGATGAACACTGGAAGAAGAAGAAGAAGAAGAAGAAGAGATGGGTGGATATTGAGGAGGGGGCATTGGGGTTATTTATATATGGATTTGTTTATTTTTTTAAAGCTTTGAATGTTGCTTTCAAGTGAAGGTGGAGAAAATGAACAATGGAGGGGTAGAAATCTGAGTCTTTACGATTGGATCTTTAATGACTGACTTTTGTTCTAAGCATACTCATTAGGGTTTAAGTTTCTTCCAAGATTACATTATTCTTTTTATCATATTAATTTAATGTAAAAAAAAAATTCTAAGAATTTGTTTTTACCTGTTGACTATAAAAGTAGTTATTGCTATGATGACTTCTATGCTCAGTTTTAATCCAAGTTTTCTTTTTCCGTGACTCTCTTTGAAGTAAAATAAAAAATAAAAATTTAAGACTAAAATCGAATATAAACACCTTGAAGTTAATAACATCTCGAACCGAAAAAACAATCTTTCCTACCAAAAGAAGTAATTTTATTTTCAAACCTCAAACCTATCTAATATAGGAAACACATTTAGTCAGAAAAGTGGGGCAAAGAAGCAATTATAGCATATACATGTGCCATTTCTAAAGTTTGTATATATTTCAATAGAAAGATAAAATGATGGCTTTTAATTGATATTTTAGATTAATACAAGCAGCTGATTATTTGTCTAAATTAAAAATATAGAGAGAGAAAGAATTGTATGAAACTATGATTTCACATCATCTTTGTCCCTTTTCAATAGAAGAATGATAAATCAAATTTTTCCTCTTGATTTTTAGCATATTTATCATTCTCTTATTATAAAAGGATAAAGACGACGTAGAATCACAGTTTCATATATATATATATATATATGATGATTTTGAGAAAGAGGTATACAGAATTTAAGACATAAACTTAATCAAAACTTGTTATAGTATAATATTGATAACACAAAACTATTGTTTTTGGTTGAGAGCTATAAGTAATATATCTCTAAGGTTCCTGAATAAAAGAAATCATGACCGCTGAAAAACTGTGTAAGAGGTTAGAATCCATGATGTCTAAAATACGTAGGTCAAGTGGGTAAATGTAGTATTACTTGAGCTAACTTAATAGGCCGGTTAGGGCAATTCATTTAGTATAGATTTTGTAAAATTACATAAGTGAATTTACATTTTCACACCAAAAATTTATAATTTATTTTTAGTTTTTTAACGTAAATTTCTAGCTTCATCCTATTCGGAGGCTTCAACCGCGTTGCCGTTAATGAGATCATTAATATTGAGCAATCTTGTCAACATTTAAAAGAATATATATTATTATCAATGCCACCAAATTTGAGAGTATAAAAAATACAGATAATTCTAACGACCTAAAATTTACGGTTATCGGAAAATATATTTTCGTGTCTCCGTTTTCGTAAAACGGATTCGTAAATATTTATTAAAAATATTTACGAAGTTAGTTATGTGGTTAATCAGGTTTTGATTAGGTGGATTTGTTTAAATTAAGAGTAATTAAGTGTAAGGACTAGATTGCAGTAAAAGTTGAATTATAGAATAGAGAAAAGTGAAGGGATTAAATAAACAATTAAACCATAAATTGACATGTGTAGTGAAAATAATTCCATGTGTGTAAATAATATATATATTTAAATATAAATTAAATTTACTTATTATTTAAGTAAATATTATAATATTATAATATCATTATATTATATCATTATAATTAAAATAAAGCATTAAATAAATAAAGAAAGAAAGAAAAGAAAAAGAAGAACAAGAACAGAAAGTTGAAATGAAAAAGGGAGAAAGAAAGAAGGAAAGAAAAAGAAAAAGGAAAAGGGAGAAAATTTAGGGTTTTAAGTTTAAATTAAGTTCAATTGGTAAGTCAATTTAGTTCATTTTCTTGTAATTTTTTTGTTTTTAAAATTTTAGAATTAAATACTACTTGAAATTTTAGAAATTAATGAATTTTTGGAAGTTGTTCATGTTGAATAAATTGAAGTGTTAGGGGTTAAATTGATAGAATTTCAAGTTAGAAGTGAAAAAGGGATTGAATTGTAAAATAAATTATAAGTTTTGAAGTAATAGGGACTAAATTGTAAAATTTTAAAATTAGGGTTTTATGGTGAAATTAGAGAGTTGAAATTAGTCTAAAGAGGAAATTGAATAAGATATGGAATTAGTTTTGGAAAAATAAAGTTAGCCTCGGTTTAGGGATTAAATTGGAATTTAGACAAAAGTTGAGTATAAAATTGAAATAATCAATGTGAAATTGTGTGTATTGATGATTTTAAATTGTTTTAAATTTTTATATCTAACGTTGTGCTGGAGACCTCGACTAAGAAAGGAAAAGAGAGAGTCGACAAGGAGTGATTTGGAAATTACAGTTTGTATTTCTATAATCCGAATCTAGTAGGGGTGAGCAAAACTCGATTCGACTCGAAAAAATCAAAAAAAAATTTGAATTTCGAGTTAAACGAATCGAGTTATTTGAGTCAACTCAATTTTTTTTTCGAATTTCAGGTTTTAATCGATTTGAGTTTTTGAATTCGAATAACTCGAATAATTCGAATATCAAATTATAATATTTTACATTTTTACCCCAAACTCCCAAACCTTTTTACTTTTCCCTCAAAACTTTTACTCCTTTCCACTTTCCCCCCAAAACTTTCCCACCAAAATTTTACTCTCCCATTTGCTTTTTCTCAAAATTTTACTCCCCAAAACCCTCAAAACTTTTTATTTTCCCCCAAAATTTTTACTCCCTCCCACTTTTTCCCTAAAACTTTTACTCCCTTCCCATCTCACATCCCATCTACCCCAAATCCATCCCCCCCTTCAATTTTTTTAATATTTTCCCTTCAAAATTTTACTCCCCCTATTTATTTTCCCTCAAACTTTTATTCTCCAAAACTTTTTATTTTCCCCTTAAACTTTTACTTCTCACCCTTTACTCTCAAATAAAAAATCAAAATTATCCAAAAAAATTCACTAAACATAAATAGTAATAATTTTATTTATATCTACTATTTATATTATTAAATTAAATTTCACATTTTATATTATTTATATTATTGAATTGTTTAGTCATATTGAATATTTTATTAAAATTGAATTATTAATTATGCCATAAAATATTCGTGTTAAAATTTTATATTGGTATCAATTTCATATTTTATCTTTAAAATAACTTTTATTAAAAAAATCACATTTTTACATTTAATATATTTTTTAATTTCAAAATACATAGTGACAAGAATCTGAAGATAATTGAAAGAACTAAACAAGTAAAGAAGCTAACCCGTATATAAAAGATTAATAAATAAATTATTTGGTGATGAAAGTTAATAAAAAATTTGGTTAAGGTGGACAAATTTTATTACGATGGGTGACAATGGTTACAAGGACCCAAAATTGTTTTTTAAAATTTAACTCGAACAAATATATTCGATTTGATTCGATTCGAATTCCATCTCACTCGACTCGATTCTAGAAAATTTCAAATCAAATTAGGATGATAAAATATAATTCGTCAACTCGATTAACTCGAAATTTTTTCATTCGATTCGATCGAACACTCACCCCTAGAATCTAATAATATTAATTGTTGTAGTTTGATTTATATATGGTAAGTGAAATAAGGTGAGTATTGATATTATGATATTAAATTGAATTGAATTGATTATGTGAATATATGTGGTTATTTGAATTGGAACGAATGTTGTTTGAAATTGAAAAGTGAAAAAACCCTATTAATAATGCCGGGTCGAGTCGGATATAGTTGGCATGTCATAGGATTGGAAGAGTTCAGGGATACCTTGACTTTGAGTTGATGAGACATTGGGTGTCAAATTATTACTTCGGATAAATTCGATGAGGTACTGGGTACCAACTTACTTCGGCATGGCCGATGAGACATTAGGTGTCAATCTATTACTTCGAATTATCCGATGAGGCACTGGGTGCCAAACTAGTGTGTTTTGGTTAGATCCGTATATCCGTCCGAGTCTGAGTCGTGTTAATAGAGGTAAATAAATGAATTGGCAATATGATTGATATTGAATGACATTGTATGTGAATTGGAATTGGACAATGAGTTGAATTATACAAATGAAATGTATGAACCAAGAGTTCTTGAAAAGAATATTGTTATTGATAAATGATCAATGTGAGAAAAGCTATTTGAAATAGCTAATGATGAGAAATGAAAGATAAATGGATAAATTGATTTGTTGATTGACTAATGTTCTATTATAGTTAAAAATGCATATTTTATAAAGTTGTTTTCTTTAAAGCGTTCGGGTTATAGAAATACCACTGAGTTTATACTCAGTGTACGGTTTTTTTCCATGCGTAGTTTAGATTGAAGTCAAATTGTCGATTGAGTATCCAAAGCCGATCCCGAACTCATTGTGGTGAAGTACTTTTCTTTTTGGTAATGGCATATACCTAGGATGTTATGTTTGACATTTTGGATAGTAAATGTAATGATGTTATGTGATGATAAAGGTTATTCTATAAATAATTGTATGTGGTATGTTCAAGTTGATACTCAAGTGAATATGAAATAGGAAAATTTAGGGTTGAAATAGTATGAAAATTTGGGTTAGCTTAAATGGTGGTATAATGGATTGTTTGAACAATATATGTAAAATACCTATGAGAATATATTGAATAGGTCATTAAGATGATTATTTAACATGTTTAGACGTAATTGAATGTGTTTTAGATTGGTTGAATTAATGGTTTTTGAATTGCTTGGTGTTCAAGATTTGCAGGCTTGGTAAACTTGATGTGTAAGGCCCATTTTGAGTCCACACGGCTTGGCACATGGGCATGTGACCAAACTGTGTGAGACACACGGCTATCACATAGGCGTGTGATTTGGTCGTGTGTCCCCTACAACCTAAAATTTTCAAAACAGAATACGCAGGTATTACTACACCGGCAGAGACACGAACGTGTGTCTCAGTCGTGTGAAAACATGGCCTAGCACACGGGCTTGTGACTTGGCCGTGTGAGGTAAGTCAAGGAGTTACATGGGGTAGAACACCGCTTGAAGCACGGGCATGTCCCTTAGCCACACGGGCGTGTGTGCCCTACACTTAGGAAAAATTTTAAAATTTCGCGAAAAATTCTCATAGAACTCGAATTAGTCCCGATTTATTTTTAATACATATTTAAGGTTTCAAGGGTCCATAAAAGGGACAATATGATTAATTTATGAAGTGTATGCAAATTGATTTGTATTATATTCGTATTTGATCTAAAAAGTCTGGTAATACTTTGTAACCCTGTTTCGACGAAGGATAAGGGTTAGGGAGTATTATAATTAGTGGTATCAGAGTTTTGTAGGTTGAGCCGATTCTCGGACTAAATTGAACTTGGAATTGAGTTTAGAGGTACATGCCATAATTGAGTCAAATTGAGTCTAGATTTGGATGCTGATATAAATTTAGTTGTTTCTGTTGTATAGTTGAAAATGTCGAATGAATATATTGATGATATTGATCAAGAAATGTATACTGGAGATGAAGAGTCTCGTGATTTAGATGAAACAGAGTTGGCAACACCGAGTGTAAACCCAGTGGGTAATCAACCTCCTAATGTTGAAAGAGGTAATGTTATAGAAAGAGATGACTCACAGTTACTTAGGGTTATAACTGATGCTCTTCAATGAGTAGCAGGAACTGCATTTGCTACGATATCTTTTCCTACTACCCGACGAGCCCCGATTAAAGAACTACGTAAGTATGGTGCAACTGAATTTCTTGGTTTGAAAGGAGTCAGTCCTTTTACAGTTGAAAATTGAATAGAATCTACTTTTACAGCAGCTTGAATGTACTCCCCGAGACAGTTTATTGTGTGTTATCTCTTTACTACAAGGAGAAGCATATGTTTGGTGGGAATCAGTAACTCGACATGTACCGGTAGAACAGGTAAACTGGGATTTCTTTCAAAGAGAATTTCAGAAAAAGTATGTGGGTGAGTTGTACATTGATGATAGAAAACAAGAGTTCTTGATGTTAAAACAAGGTGAGATGTCAGTAGTTGATTATGAACGGGATTTCTCACAACTCAATAGATATGCAGCTGAATTTGTGCCAACCAGAGCTGATAGTTGCAAGAGATTTTTGTGGGGTTTACGTGATGAATTAAGGGTACAATTGGTATCACATAAAATTACAGAATTTGTGGATTTGGTTGAGAGAGCAAAGATGGTTGAACAAGTACTGGGTCTTGATAAAAAAGCCTGAAAATACTCGTCCGTTTGGGAAATGTTCTGGAGCTATCAGTTCAAATCTGCAACCCTAAAGATCAAAAGAATTTCGTAGTAGTTTGAGATCGAGTTTCAAATCAGAAAGAAGTGATAGAAATCGTGGAAGACAAATGACAGTTTCTACTGGTAGTGTACGAGGTCCATATTGGGATACTAAAATTTTGAATTGTAAGCATTGTGGGAAAAAGCATTGGGGTGAATGTTGGAGATTGACTCAAAGTTGTTTCTATTGTGGATATACAGAGCATTTCGTTAGAAACTATCCAAAAAATGAAAATGCTACACTAGTTACTTCACAAAGATCTATGCCTACTTCTAGAGGTCGAGGATCAGGCAGAAGTGGTTCATTTTCAAAGGGTGGTGCTAGAAGAGGAACTGATGTTGCTACCCAATAATTAGAGGCCAAAGTACCGACTCGAGCATATGTTGTATGAACCTGTGATGAGGGTGATGCACATGATGTGGTGACAAGTATATTTTTATTGCATTAAGAACTTGTTTATGCTTTAATAGATTTGGGATAATCACATTCATATGTTAATACAAAATTGGTTGAGTCGGGAAATTTAAAATCTGAAATGTCTAGAGTATCAATAGTGGTGTCTAGTCCATTGGGGTAAACTGTGTTAGTGGATCAAGTATGTTGAAGATGTCCGTTAATGATACATAATAGAATCTTCTCTATTGATTTGTTAATAATGTTGTTTGGTGATTTTGATATAATTTTGGAAATGGATTGGTTATCTGAGCACGGGGTGATTTTAGATTATTATAAAAGAAATTTATTATTCAGAGTGAAAATGGGGATAAGATTGAGGTGAATGGTATTTGAACCAGTGGGTCGACTCTTATTATTTCAGCTATTCAGGCTAATAAACTTCTTCATCAGGGTTGTGTAGCTTTTCTAGCTTATGTTATTAATTCAGATTCTGTTGAAAGCCAATACAGTAAAATCTGGTCTGTTTGTGAATTTCCTAATATTTTTCCTGAAGAATTGTCGAGATTACCACTAGATCGAGAGGTCGAATTTGCAATTGAAGTTTATCCTGGTACAGCTCCAGTATCAATACCCATGTATCGTATGTCACCTACAGAACTAAAAGAATCGAAAGTACAATTGCAGGATTTACTGGATGGAGGATTTATACGTCCTAGTATTTCACCTCCAGTGCTATTTGTTAAAAAGAAAGACGGTTTAATGCGATTGTGTATTGATTATCGACAATTGAATAAAGTGACAATCATGATTCGATACCCGTTACCTCTTCTGTGTTTTCAAAGATTGATTTCAGATCGGGTTACTACCAGTTGAAGGTGAAAGAAAGTGATGTACAGAAGACAGCATTTCGTACAAGGTATGGTCATTATGAATTTTTAGTAATGCCTTTTGGATTAACTAATGCTCCTGCTGCTTTTATGGATCCCGTATTTTTCAACATATCTGGATTAGTTTGTGGTGGTTTTCATTAATGATATTCTAGTTTTCATTAAATGTGTTTTGGATTGGTTGAATAAATGGTTTTTGAATTGTTTGGTGTTCAATATTTGTAGGGTTAGTGAATTTGATGTGTAAGGCTCATTTTGAGTCCACACGACTTGGCACACGGGCATGTGACCAGACCGTGTGAGACACACGACTATCACATGGGCGTGTGATTTGGCCATCTGTCCCCTGCAACCTAAAATTTTCCAAACAGAATACTCAGGTATTACTACACGGGTAGAGACACGGGCGTGTGTCTCAATCGTGTGAGAAACATGGCCTAGCACATGGGCGTATGACTTGGCCATGTGAGGTAAGCCAGGGAGTTACACGGGTAAAACACTGCCTAAAGCACGGGGATGTCACAGGGTCACACGGGCGTGTTCCTTAGCCACACGGGCATGTGTGCCCTACACTTAAGAAAAATTTTAAAATTTCGCGAAAAAATCTCAGAGAACGCGAATTAGTCTCGATTTGTTTTTAATACATATTTAAGGTTTCGATGGCACATAAAAGGGACAATATGACTAATTTATGAAGTGTATGCAAATTGATTTGTATTATGTTCGTATTTGATGTGAAAAGTCCGGTAATGCTCTGTAACCTTATTCCGACAACGAATAAGGGTTAGAAGGTCTTACGACAATTGTGGAGGACATGTACGATTGTCTCTAGACCTTATTATGGGTTGGATCGATGTTAAATTGTAGATTCTTTTTTAGTTTCGGGTTTGACCCGAAAAATGAGTCTAAAATTTTGTTTAAGTCCGGTCGAGATAAAAAATGCTAAACTCGAGTCTGATCCGATTTACCCATATTAAATTTTTTATATTACAAAATTAAAAATATAATACATCAAATACACTAAAAATATTAAAATAATTGTTTTCCACCAAATTGAAAATACATTAAAACAAATCTTTATATAGCATTAAGATGGTAGCAACTTAGCAAGCAAATGCCTCTAAAATAGTAGCAAAAATTAACAAAACAAAAGTTATACAATATCTAAACAATAACAACAAAATAATAACAATATAATAGCAAAAACAGCAAAATAGCAACAAATAACAATAGGGACTTCTACAGCTTATGCTTTACATAATATCTATAGGGACTTCTATAGCAAATTGAAATACCCTCAAAAATAAAAATTTTCATCTGGAAATTATCATGGAACTACATTGCTAGTAAGGTGAACATGTACAATCGACGACTGATGAATAACAAATTATGCCCTCGGTGTGGTGGTGACGATGAGACGTTGAACCATATATTCCGTGAATGCCCTGTTTCAACAGAGATATGGCGGATGTTACCAGAGGTGAACTCAACAGGTTTTACAAATACTGAGTTTAGTGACTGGCTTACCATGGTAGTGGCTTCTCTGTCACTGGAGAAAAACAGAACTTTCTGCATAGCTCTTTGGAGTATCTGGGGCGATAGAAACTCCCGCATCCATGAAAAATCAAGCAGATCAAGCAAAGAGATTGTCAGATTTATCTATAGTTATATACAAGATCTGGAAGGAATCAGAACAAATACTACCAAAAATTCGAGTGTGAACAGGAAATGGAGAAACCCACCTAGTAGTAGACTCAAGATCAATTTTGATGAGGCATTTGATGGGAGAAGGAAGATTTCAGCGGCTGGAGTGGTGGTTCGCGATAGTAGTGGTAATATTCTCCTTTCTAGTGCAGAGATCCACAAAGGGGTTCATACACCGTTTGCGGCTGAAGCACTGACGTGCAGACGAGCGACCCAAATCGCACTCAACATGAAAGAAGAGGGTATGACTATCGAAGGAAACTCATTATCAGTTATAAAAAAATGCCAAAGCAAAGATCAGGATAAATCGCAGATCAACACATACATATACGATATTCGGAGCATGAAATCCAGAATGAGGAGTTTGACTATGTATTTACCCCAAGATCAGCGAACAGTTTAGCGCATGTATTAGCAGTGGAATCGCTAAGAAGAGAAAAGAGTTTTTACCTGTTTCATAGGGTCCCAAATTTCGCATAAGGCCAGGCCAGGAGGGATAGCGAAAGAGAACCAGACTGAGCAAAAGGAGAGTAAAGAGAAAGAGAAAGGGAACTCAAACGGTAACAAAGAAGAGTAATGAAGAAGCCATTCAGCCTTTCTCGAGAATGAAAAGATGCCTTTATTGCTGAAATGACAGCGAAATGATCTGATTGGGCTAGATGGACGGTTGGTTTTTTTTTAATTTTCAGTTTTTATTTCATTTAGTTATTATTTATTCTGTTTCTAGATTCTTCCGGACCAAGTTTTTGGGCCAGTCTTTTGGACCAAGTTTGTAATTTTTATTTATTAGTTTAAGCCTAATCTAAATTTATTCAAAAAAAAAACAATAGGGAAAAAATTTTAGACAGATTCAATCCAAGTCAGGTTAAAAATTCTTACTCAAGACCTGGCCTGTTTAAAACATAAACCTTACATTTTTTGTTCAGATCCTCCCATTTTTCGAACTTATATTTTTGTCTAAACCCTCCAACTTTTCGATCAAGTCTAATATACAATATATTAGTATTATTCTTTTATAATATGCAATTTATTTTATATAAATTTAGATATATAATAATTCAAATAAACATTAACAAACATGTTAAATTATTTATGGGTTATTTTGTCGGCTGTTTATGTTTAAGAACTTAATAAATATATAATTATTAAAAAATATATTTTAAAAAATCAAATAACATAATTGGACAAAATATGTTCAGATTATTTATAAATATAAACGAATCTTAAAAGAATTAAAGTATATATATCACCTTAAAAAGATTTAAATGATGTTCTCAATACTATCAAATCATAATCATTTAAAAATATCTTTAATATGTTAATAATTTATATTAATATAAATGACTAAAGATCATTAATTTTACAAATAATTACAAAAGTTCTAAACACCAGCTTAAACCCCTCAATTATGTAACTGCTGAAAAATAAATAAAGGTTAAACAATGAATAGAAAATCTGGGTGCTTACCACCTTTAACAATGTTGAACTAAATGAACCATAATTTCAACAAAACTTATCTGACTATTTCCACTTTGGCTATGAGATTATAAGGTAATAATATAACTATGTTGCTCGGATTATTGCTTGAAGTAACTGCACCCGACCCATGTTAAGCACATATCTATATCCAGCATTCACACTCGAGTCCAAGTAGCATAGTGATTGAAGAAGTGGGAACAAATATGAAATGAAATAACCTCAGTGCACAAGACTTTACAATGTCGGGCCAACATAGCGCAGGAAGTCACTATCTTTGCAGCTTCCCGGCGGAGTGCAAATATACTGATACCGATACAACACTGCAATAACAAGAGAAATACAGAAATTATACATAATTGCTACATGTTTTGATCCAGACGAAATGCTATACTCCCTATATGTATGTGCAGGACCAATTACCAGGCGGTGATGCTCTGAATTATGCTAGATGCCAGATTTGAAGCTTCAATACAAGAGAAACTATCTATTGTATGGTTATTAAAATGTGGCCAGAGATAACTTACGTAGCACCAAGGAAGAAAGCAAGGGTAAGATTGAAGCCGAACAGAAACACTGAAACAATGGCAGTGAGAAGCATTGCCACTGAAGTAGAATAGACCTGCACCACATTGAATAGACAATGGAGCTTCAACTGAAGGATTCAAAATGGTTACTAATATGCTATGAATGTACCATTTGATCCCTTTTATCACTTCTCTGAATAGGCTGATGTTTACTTTATGTTAAAAAGTTAATTTGCATAAGGTTTGATCCATCGAAATAATTTTAGTTTCGAGTGTGGTTAAATAATTCACTAGACACTTGGAGTATATCATTAGGAAGCCACAAAGTCATTCCTTAGCTTCAATTTCATTCGAGGAGGCTTCTAGTATGCAGCTAAAGATTCTTAACATATTATTAAACCACATACCACTTGGGTTGGGTTGCAGCAACGTTGTAAATAGTATAATCAAAAGACAGAAGATGACATTCTTGCTCATTAAAATAAAGCACCTTACTTGCAGGTTTCAGCAGCAAGAAAACTGGATATTACATATAGTGGAAGCAGAGGAATAAACAAGTAACCCAATCAACTTAAGAAAGACAAGCAACTTCCTTCATTATGCCATGCAAATGCATGAACATTACTGATAACCATGACATGCCTAACAAGTTTCTTAAAAAATCAGAGAGATGGATGTAAATGCAGACAAATCAATGATTGACTAACATGAAATTTTGGGTCATATCTTACCTTCACAATATTGTCTGCATATTTCATTACCATTGATACAGCAATTCCACTGCAAATGAAACAAATATAAGCATATTTCAGAAAGCAAAATATGGAAATTAAAAGGTCTTTAAAATAGTACTTCACTAGGAAAAGGACAATGATCATACAAATCTAAGCTCTCATTGCAAAATGAAGATATACTTTGGCAGAAACCAAAGAGAGATTCTTCTTAGATCTAGCTATAGTTAATTTGTTGAACATCAGAACTTCCATTTCTTGAAGTATTGAAGGGGCAGATCAGAAGCGAAGAGTTAGTCACCCCTTGATTGCTAGTAGTGTAGCTCATTGCCTATTAAATATGTTATTCTGAGTTCTGATAATTATAAAATTGCAATCTGAACATTTTCTTGAGGTTCACAGTGTTCTCCAATAACAAACAAACTTTAACTCCATATATAGATCTGAAAAGATTGCAATATCTTCCTAGATACAATGTCAACAGCAAAACTGGAATGGAGTCAGAAACTAGCTGCTAGCAAGCTTCCTTGAGCCAGAAAGGAGAATGTAATACCTTAGTGCATGATTAAGGATCATGAGAGTGGTAATTATCGAGTATCCATGGAAGAAGCCCCTGAGCAAACAAAACAAATTTCAAAATATAACTGAAAGAACTACCACGGAACTATGAAGTTATTAAAACAGAAGTCTATTTTAAGATTATTGTTCATTTTGTAAGACATATATCATATGCATCTACAAGTACTAAGTCGCATACATGCACATGCACGATGACATGCAGAGTAAATAATAATGTTTCTAAGATAAGAGACAGTAACAAATTTAAAGGCTCAGATTACTTGTTCACGACAGCATCAAAATCTTGTATCAGTATTGCTATGGCATTGAAGGCCATTCCGAAAATATACAACCAGAAATTCTGCACATTTATATTCCTTGATGGGCGCTTCTTAATTATAGCCTGCCAGCAGAAGTAAATAATCAAACATGAATTTCTATGTCACAGTCAAGAATTTTGCTAGTTGAACTCAGCAGAAACTCTGTATGTTTTTAACTGAATTAAGACGTTTTCATTGATAGAGAAGAATTATAAATCAATTAATTCAACCAGAATCAGAACGGTCAACATTGGCAAAACACCTTAACTATCATCCAAAATCAATTTTCAGCTTAGAAAAGAAGAAATGGAACAAGTATCTAAAAAAGCTTACCTCGGTGTACACTCCAGCAAATCCACTCAAAAGGGCCATCACCTGCAAAAGAAATAAAGATAAATGATTAACAATTTTGATTCTGAAGCAATAAATCAACTTCACTTTTCTCCTTTATTGGACTAAAAGACAAATATTTTGGCAACTTACAATTGCCATTATCCAACCTGGCAGAGATGTTTGAAGTACATGATCAGAACTGCAAAATGTAATGCAAATTGAATAAGGCACGGCCAAGTGATAAATCTTATAAATATTTCAAATTGAGAACAGCATGTCCCCATTTCAAATACTCTACCATACAAGTACAAATGGTTCAATCATTAGAAAGCAATTTTAGGCATTCATCGTCCACGTAAACCATCAGAAAACAGCAGTAAGACAATGTCCAAGGTCAATA
The DNA here is from genome assembly GCA_025503065.1 of Gossypium bickii. Classification (NCBI taxonomy): domain Eukaryota; kingdom Viridiplantae; phylum Streptophyta; class Magnoliopsida; order Malvales; family Malvaceae; genus Gossypium; species Gossypium bickii. The sequence goes on from CP106717.1 coordinate 111,796,771, forward strand.
AGTTTCCATCAAAGTAACAAGCATGTGCTCAGAAACAAACTGTGGATCCATCCAATCAAGGGAACAATTAGAAATGTTTTATGATTCTTACCGAGAATTCAGTTGTGCTGTGGTGCAGCCAGCACATAGAAGAATAAAAGCTGCCCATTGAATATCACTTAACCTGAATCAAAGTAAATAAGAGCAAAATGAATGGAATCCATAATGTTCAGAATATATGTTTAGTTAAGCATATTTTCCACTTGAATGTATATTATCATAACTGAGAAGTTCCATTGCCATGCTAAGCTATACTGAACAATCAGCAGATGTTATCCATCAACTCTTTTCTATGAAAAACATCAACATGCATGGTTTTAAGAAGCTTACTTTTTCTTAAGGATGATACGATACAAAACACCAGTACTGATAATATTCAGGTTCTTTAGTATCTGATAACCCGGTGCATCAACATAGGCAAAGATATAATACTGCAACATAAAATTGAAAAGCACATACAATTACAATGTGGAAAATAAGAACTTTGTAACATCACTTGCAAGAAAAACAAACAATAAAAGAAATCCACCTGCAGCAAATTCTTGACAAGATAAAGTAAAGCAGGAATGGGATAAACAATAACTTCATCAAGGGTTGTACTCAACCTGGTTCAATGAAAATGAAGGAAAAAAATATGTCAATAATCTCCATATGTCAATAATCTCCATAGTCCATATTAATAAAAAAAATAGATTTAAGCAATCTCAAGTAAACTTACCTGTTATCTTCTGTAACACCTTCGCTTTTCCATATTCTTGCCAAGGCTGCAAGTGACAAAGCACATTTCAAAGTCTCCACCTGTTTCCCAAAATAAAAGTTGAAGGTCAATCCCATGAGCATCATGTCAAGTGGAAACACAAGATGACCATTCCACTCACCAAAAAGTTGGCTGTGGTAACACTATACTCGTACTTCCCAGCTCTCTTCGACCAGACAATAAGTATTGCTTGTGAACTTGTAAGAAAAGTCAATGCAACTGTAACAACTGTCCTACTCGAGAAAAAAGAAACCATCAGAACTTATATTTTCTGTTTATTTGTTTTTTCTTGTTTGAAGCTAATATTAGTAAAAACAAAACAGATCTTATAAGCAGATCTTACTTGCGTTTCCACTTGGCCTGTTCCCTTGGAGGAACATTACTTACAGAAGCTGAATATCAGTGGAAATCATAACAGAAACAAAAAAACAAAGTCAGGATAAAATTCGTAAAATTGAAATTGCACAGCAATCGAATTGCACTTTAACCAAAACATACCAACCCCCGAAAACCCTATGCCTCGTAGATTCTCAATGTCATTACTTAGTGTTCCTCCATCATTATCCTACAAGTCAAAATTCATTCAAAACCATAATAAAAGATCGGATTAAGCCTCTTAATCTTGAACAAATTCCACAAATCAGCAAGTAAACAAAATTTCTTTATTTTTACGAGATTAAAAATTAACGAGATCGCAAAACTAAATTTACTATAATCGGAAACACTTTAAATTAACATTTCTTCACTCCAGTAAACAAAACAAAACAATCACATCAAAATTTTGAGGAATTCAAGGAGAAAAATAGCCACTAGATTCACATAATAAACTAAAGGAAAAAATAAAGTATAATGCCGTTAAATAAAACAAACTAGAATTGTAGCCAAAATCAACCCAAAAATATCAGTGACGACGGATTCAATTTGGCATCCAGATATGATAATGAAGAACGTTGCCAGGTACGATTGATGAGAAAAAAAAATAAAGAATACCTCATCTTTGATTTTGCGATACTCCATTTTCGAATCAGCTCGGAGCAGATCTCACTGTTTTTTTTTTTTTTTTTTTTTTGCTAAGGACTGTTTTGTTTTTGGGTGAAGGGAAACGAAGGAAAAGAACAATGGCCAGATTTGAACCGTATTTTGAGATCAGTTCATGGGCTTTTTTGATTGGGCTTTTGAGATTTGTAATCTAAAGGCCAATGATGAGATTCAGCCCATGTTTCTGGATGAGCAAAGATTGTGATGCGATAAAATTTTTTACTTTACAATTATAGTAATTAATTTTATCATTATCGTTATTTTTAAACTTATCGGAGATAAACACACTGTCTATCTAAAGACACCCTAAAATCAAATCAAGGTACAATTGAGTACTTTTGAATATAAAGCCGGATTAAGGGGCAGTTGTGAAAAATCAAAGCTATTTGAGGCTATTGTTTGGCAGCTCCTTTTAAAAAATTATTTTAGTGAAATATTTGATATTTTGTGTATAAAATCTCATGTAATAATTAAAGGTAAATAATGCTTTAAAAAAGTTAAAGGTGTATAATTGATTTATTTGGTCGATTGAACCAATTTCTAATACATAACCAATCGACCTTCAACAATAGTTAGGTCAACTGATCTTGGTTTTAATTGATTTAACTAAACTACTTTGACATTAATCAAGTTGATCGGTGAAATTATCTATACCATTCTTAAAACCTTCTATTAAATTAGTGTCATGAGTTATTCGAAAATCATACTTTTTTTTTATATATATATATAATGGGTAAAAATCCATGCATAGTAAAAAAATTCATGATTTTCTTAATCAAAATTTCATTTGGTTTTTACATAAATTTTTAATAGATATATATTATGAATATATTAAAAATAAATTAAATTTATAAACATAATTCAAAAATTTTAATCAAAGATGATGCTAATAATAACTTGGTGGTATAATTTACAAAGTTTACGATTGGTCATACTTTATATTAAACCAATAGCATTTCAGTAAAAAATGTTCAACACAAAGAACTTTGAATAACCATCAATTTCTTGTGGGTCAGAAAAAAGTCCCTCAACACCATAGCCTAGTTTGCTTCAAAGCTTTATCACCAACCATCTTCTTCTTTGCTTTGCTGTACAATCTGCCAAACACCAAGCAAAACCTTCAGTTTTCTGGATTGGGTTATTACCTATTAGCAAATGGTTAAAAACTCCAGCTACCAAATACGAGGACCGGGAAGAAATTTGACAACCCTACGGATTTATAGTTGCCAGTGTGATGGTATCTAAATGCACAGCTATATAATGCAACACTAACACGAAAATATGGAATCGGTTCATTATCATTCTATACAAATTATCGACTTCTCTATTTGTGTATTACTCCAATTTATATCGTATATAGATTAAACTGCAAGCTGTTTCTTTTACTTGAGCTTCAACTATCAGGAAACAGAAAAAATAAAAAAATGATGCTTCTGGAAACCAGAAAGAGGATATAACGAGACAGTTCGAAGAAACCTGTACATGATGTGTGCGGCTGGAAATTATTGAGAATCGTGTGAATTTCTCATGCTAATATTCAGACTGTTTCGCATGGTTCGTCTACCAATCCATCCATTGCCTTTTTTCATCATGTCAACGAATTCACCATAATCAATTCTTCCATCCTGAAATAAGGCAGAAAGTCGTAAAATTTGACACTTTGTCAACAAAATTTGCACAAACACCACTTTTTAGGCTAATGTAAACAAAGATCAATGAATAAATTAGCTATGCCAATCCAGTCATGCTGGCCAAATGACATACATTATCTTGATCAACTTCTCTAATAATATCCTCGAACAAAACATCTGTCAAGTTATACTCAGCCCAAGCTTGTTGAAGCTCATCAACCGTAATATAGCCGCTTCTATCCTTGTCGAAGTATTGGAACGCAGCAACGAGATGTTCCTCGTGCTCTAGTTTATTAAGGTGAACTGTTGCAGCTATAAATTCTCCGTAATCAATGGTCCCACTATTGTCGATATCAGCCTGAGAACAAATAAAACAAGCTCAGATTGTTAGTAACTTATGGCAAAAGAACATGAAGCTAATATTTAGATATCTGCTTCATAACAAACTTACAGCATCCATAAGGGCCCTTATCTCTGCATCTTTCAAGGTTGAACCATATCTTCGCAAACCAGCTTTGAGTTCATCGAATGTGATTGCACCACTGTTATCAGTATCCATTGATTTAAACATTTCTCTCAAACCAGCAATCTCCTCCTCTGATAGATTTTCAGCTATTACCTGATTGCAAAGATACATTAACTCTAAACCGGAGCATGTTTAAATCGAATATGAAGCTCAATGTGCTTGAAACTAAACTCTTATGATGTTAAGTGCAAAAACGAGCCAGAAATATAAAGAAAACGCCATTGTGCACAGACGCAGCCTTGAGAATCTTACCCGTAAAGCCAGCTTCTTTAGTTTATTCATTGCCGAGAATTGTTTAAGACGAGAAAGTATAGCTGGATCCAGTGCCTTATCGGGGGCTACCCCATTTTCACAAATCCAAGGATGACCTAATCAAATAAAAGGAGGCAAAAGATATCACAATTTGATCTTTTATTTATTTATTAAGTATGAAATGATGCTACGTACATAATACTTTGTGAGCAGTGAGCCGCTCTGAAGGTTGAGAGCATAACATCTTCCGGATTAGGTCCTTTGCGCTATCAGATATTAGGGGCCATGGTTCTGAATCAAAGTCAATAAACCCTTTCAACACGGCATCGAATATTCCTTGCTGTGTTTCTGAAGAACATACAAAGAAAAACTTATAAGTAGAGATTTCCTTGAAAACTCGTAAGAATACAATACCACGAAACATCATAAATACCGCCCCAAAATGGTGGAACGCCACTTAGCAATATATAGAGTATAACTCCTGCAGTCCATACGTCAGCTTCTGGTCCATAATGTTTTTGGAGTACTTCAGGAGCGACATAATATGGGCTTCCGACCACATCAGTAAAAACTTGTCCTAAAGTAGCAAACAACACATTATGTCAATCAACTCGATTCTAGCTAAAGGGGCTTAATTACTCCATGTTAATCAACACATTGTGTTTAACAGGCGTTCACAATATAGAATATACCGCATAATGTCGTACTCGTATGCATCCAGTAGAAATATAAGATTGCAAAACTCAGAATATTTCATTTCGTACCTGGTTTAAAGAATACAGAGAGTCCGAAATCAATCGCCTTGAGAGAGAAATCATCATCCTTATTAACTAACAAGAAATTCTCCGGCTTTAAATCTCTATGCATAACCCCTAGGGAATGACAAGCCTCAACGACCCCAACAATGATCCTAGTCAATTCAGCTGCCTTCCTCTCGGTGTAATGCCCCCTCTGGATAATCCGGTCAAACAACTCCCCTCCAGAGCAAAGCTCCATCACGATATGCACATACAAAGAATCCTCGTACGTGCCTTTAATCGTCACAATATTCTTATGACCGGCTAAATGATACATTATCTGAATCTCCCTCCTAACATCATCCACATCCTCTTTGGCAACCAACTTCCTCTTCGATATCGACTTACAAGCGTACTTGATCCCCGTGGAAAGCTCGGTACACAAATACGTAGTCCCGAACTGTCCTTGTCCTAACTTAGGACCTAAAGTGTAAAGGTCACGAATGTTGGGAGTCTTATGACCCATAACAAAATAGGTCTGGTTATCATTCCCAAGTTTCATGATGCTTTCTTGTTCACTGGCGCTAATAGAAGCCGAATGATTATTGTTTTCACCGGTTTCTTCGCCGGATTCTCGGGGAATTAATGGCTTAGAAGGGGGATTATTATTATTATTATTGTTATTAGAACTAGAATGATGTGAAGAAGTGTTGTAACCCTTATAAAGATTCCCCTTGGAAGGTCCACGGCATGTATTGCCCATCAAACAATCAAAGTTTCCCCCACAACAACACTGTTTTCCTCATCCAAGCATATATATATATAAATAATCATCAAAATCCCACACTGCAACAATAAAAATGGAATAGAAAATAAGAAAATTTGGGACGAACCCATCATTGGGAACTTCATTACCATAAAAAAAAAATGAGCTTTAAATCTAAACATTGAAACAATCCCACATCGGATCAGAGCTTCAAACATGCAAAGTTACCATCTTTCTAACATAACATCAATCAAAAAGGAAAAGCAAGAACAGAAATCCAGAAAAAGAAAATATGAAAGAGAAAATAAAGCTAGAAACATGTAAAAACACAACACAATAATCAAAATTTAAAAAAAAAAAAAAAAAGAATCCAGAGTTAGGAAGAATTACCAGTTTGGAGTAAAAGAAAAAGAGATGACAGAAGGAGAGACGAAGAAGGAAATGGCTATGGTGGGGTGATGGATTGTTTTTAATGTTTGAATTTTGATTCCGTTTTTCTTGTTTGTTTATTTTTGGGTTGCTGTTTTGAGAAACATCGGTTCAACTGACTGACTGGATGTGTATTTTTATTTTTTTATTTTTTATTTTTATGTTTAGACATTGATTCAATATATAAAAAATTAATATTCTGTTTTTCTAGAATTTCTTGTAGGTAAAAGTACCTTCTCGGTCCCTCCTAATCTTGATATTAAGCAAATTGGTTCCCTTTAAAAAAATTTGAACAATTTAATCTATATCAATTTCGAAAACGAGTAATCAAAGACAATTGATCAAAACATTAATGTTTTCCATATAATTTTGGTTGGTATAATAATAAATTTAGATCTCGATTTTTATATATTTTGTGTAAAGTAGAGGTAATATCAATTCGATTTGGTCGGATTTTTGGAATTTTATGAACTGTCTATCTTAATTCGGTTCAGTTTGGTTTGATTCTTGATTTTTTCATATTAATTTTTGGTTTAAGATTTTTAGACTTATTTTGAAAAAAATGAGTTTTATTTTGTGGCTTTTAAATATTATTTGACAAAATTTCAAAGTTATTTTTCATAAATATTTCTAAAAAAAACAATAATTTTTCAACAACTCTTAAATTATTTTCACTATTTTAAATAAAAATGTTTATTTCTATATCATAAAAATTAAAATTAAATATATATTAAATAAAAAATAGAATTCGATTTGGTTTCGCATAACCGCAGCTTTTTAACTTGTATTCCATAAACCGTCCGAACAACTCAGTTCGGATCAATTTTCAATTTTCCTTGCTAAAACCTAGCATAAATTTTGACAAGACGTGTAGATGTTGCAAGTTAAATTTATTAAATTAATACCAAATTGATAAAATATATAAACTTTGAGAGCTAAATTTACTACTATACCGAAAAAATATGTACAATTGACGAAAACATTAGCAATTATGATTAATTGTTCTTAGTTACTTACCTTCGAATTTGACAAGGATTAATTTACTCTAATTTTATTTTTTGAAAGGGACCAATTTACTTAATATTAAAAAAATTTTAAAAAAAGAATTTTTTTTACTTCTTCTTTTTTAATATAAAAAATTTGTTAAGTTATCAATACATATTTTAAAGAATATTTATGTATATAATTTACCAAAAACAAACAAACTCATTTTTCTTTGGCTTAAATTGAAATTAGATTTTTTTTTTCTTTCTCATGAAAATTAGTAACCTTAGTAATATATTTTGGAAAATATTAATAAATATATAATAGAAATAATTATTCTGGAAAAAAATTAAATAGGATTATTTTATAGTCCTCCCTAACCTATAAATAGGAGGATAATACGCTTCAACACACTTAAACTCGCGTCCTCTTACATTAACAATAATGCTCATGTCAATCGAGTTAAGACTCAATTAACGCTTATTTAGTATTTTTAAATGCGTGTTATAATATGTCAAAAGTTTTATCTTTTTAATGAATATAAAAATAATAAATATTTGTATTTGTAGGTTTAATCTTCTTTTTTTCATGTGATTTATATTGGTTTGGTTTACTTTATAATTATTTAGATTTGTATTTGTAATTATATTATATTTATATTTATAATATTAAAAATTTTAAAAAAATAACAATTATTTTTTTTCGGTGAATAAAACCTAACCTAATTTCCTAACAACACTAACATGTAGCTATCCTACCATTCCAATAATTACTTAAGGAGCACCCATAATCAAAATTACGTTCTCTATTTTGATCCCAGTCATGTGCTATACTGTATTGTATCGCCCAACATTCAGATATCTTAATAATGTTTAAAAAGCTCCGAGATAAACCTTCGAAAATAAAAAAAATTCTATTTTTCCATATACGACAAGCCATTCTATTTTTCCAAAATATATCCATCTTGAATTCCTCAAGTTTATCCTAATCCAATTTGAGAGATTTTTGGAAAAAAACTGGAGTTGGCAATCTTCCTACATAAAGTACTTCCAAATATATTTAACAACCAGGCAATTTCAAAGGACGTGCAAAATATCTTCTGTCTCATTGTGACAAAGCATGACATATTTTGTCGAATACCCCTACGTACACGTTTCATATACATGTATACTATATCAACTATGGTGATAATGAAGTTTTGTTTTTTCTTTTATAAATGAATAAAAAATTATCACATGATTTTTTTTACATTTTTAAATATAGAAATATATGACAATTTATACTTATTTATATCTTATAATAATTAAAAATTCCAAAAAAAAATCTCATAATAATTAACTTGTATATTGTATCATGTTTATATTTAAATTATATATATTTAATAATAATATTTATTATATTTTTTGTACTTTACATAATAAAATATATGTTATTATGATAATTAAAAAAAAAACACAGAAATACGATAGGGTTGATGTTTCTTAAAATGGGAGAATACGACGACCTAGGAGGTTTGTACCTATATGTATTTGGTCAATAATTTCTACCTAATTTTGCATGTAAATCAAAAATAAGAATCTAAAATCTAATTTTAGACTTATTTGTTTCATGTTCTCGAACTTGTGTAATTTTTTTGAACTTTAAAATTTTTCATATTTTTTAGCTTTGAAAATTTGTATTTAATTTTTATTTTTATGTATTTATGGATTTTATAGATTTTTAAAATTTCTACTTTTTTAGAATTCTCTAATTTTTAAAGAATTTTGATTTTTTAAAAAATAAATTTTACATAGAATAAGGTTAAATTGATAAAAAAATATATAAAAATTAAGGACTAAATTTATAATTGCACCAATTAGAAAAATGCCACTATTACTTAACAGTTAGGTGAAAAAAAACTAATTTCGAAAATATTAGTTACCAATTAGTTACTTTTCAAAGTCAAGTGACCAAAACGAAAAGTTATGCATAGTTAAGTTATCATTGCTGTATTTTACCCTAAAAAATAAAACTTATAACTAAAAGGATAAACTATGCTTAAGGTCACTAAACAATTTGTAAGTTTGCGTTTTGGTAATTCAACTTCAAAATGTTACAAAATGATCATTAAACTATTCGAAAGTTTTCATTTAAGTTACTGAATTATTAGAATGATTTTATCTAAATCACTGGATTGTTAAGTTTTTTTTAAAAGAAGAAATTTGGCTAGGGAGCTCTAATCAACAATTTAACGATTGGTTCAGTGGATCAAAACCATTGGTGAGTAAAACAACATACTTTAGATCTAAGCCAATTTGACAATTAATGTCAAAGACCATATAAGAAAGTTGTTTGAATTTTAGTTTGCAGATTCACGGCGTACAAAGTTATTTTCATGAAAAAAGATTCCACTGTAGAAGAGAAGAGGAATAAGAGCTTTTAATTGGTGCAGACGGAGCGTACAAAGGCCACACAATAATGGTTTTAACATCCTAGCGATTTAAATGAAAATGTTTGAATAATTCAATTACTATTTTATAACTTTTTAAAATTAAATGACCAAAACGTAAAATTACTAATAGTTTAGTGACTTTAGATGAATTTACCCTAAAAATAAAACTTATAACTAAAAACACTAACCTTAATAAAGTAACGTGGATCTTGATCGATCTTATCGGTTTAGACCGTTGACTCGTATATCTTTGCTAAATCTACAAATGAAGTTTCCTTGCAATGGCAACTTGTGGTTGACTAATAGATCCTCTTTATTCTACTCATTGTTTCGTTGACTATAAACCATGCCCAAACTATAGATATTGACATCAATTTCCAACATATCTTTTCAGGTTTCTAAGCGTTTCCCTTCAAAAAAAAAAAGTCAACGGCCCAAAATCTTCACTAACATAAAAGAAAAGTAATTTATTAATAATATTAAATAAGTAATTTGATTTTTATTCCCAATTGTGTAATCAACAATATATATATATTTATGTTTAAGTGTTAGAGAAATAAAGCTAGATTGATCTTGAAGTGTATAGGTTTTGAAGTTTGATCTGAACTTTGGATAGATTTGCGAGGAGAAAGTGAACAATGGGAGCGAGAGTTGGCATTCCAAATCACTCTCGATGTATAAATTAGTGAGGGCTCAAGGACAATAGAGGACGATTTGGGGAAATAAAGTTGAATAATGACTAAATGAAAAAGGTAATGAGAAGAGGAAATACGTAATATTATACCCGTGGGAGCTAACTCGGTCGCAACCCTAAAATGAAAAATTCAAGCTTTAGACCTCAAAATTCATAAAATCTTAAGGTAATATATGATAAAATTATAGTTTGGCCTCCCAAAAATGTTAGAATTTCAAATGTGTCCTTTTGAAAACCGTAAAGATATAAGTTAATACAATGATAAAATTACATTTTAACTCTCATAACAATACATAACTTAATCTCACCCCCCTAAAAAAAAAAATTTTGCTTCGCCCCTAAAAATTAACCTAAGGTCCAAGGAAGCATAGGGATTGGTTAATTTCTTTTGTCTTTAACTAGACACCTAATGAGGAGAATGTACACTCCTAATACTACAGGCTAGTTTAGTATTACTTCTTAGAAGTACTTTTGGGCTAAAAAATATTTTTGAGATAAAAGCATTGCTAAACATGATGCTTTTAAGCTTTTAAAAGTGCTTTTGAGACAAAAAAAATTATTTGCAAAAACAATTTTTTGGCCAAAAGAGAAAACTTTAACTTTTGCTCAAAAGTATTTTCTTGGCCCAAAAGTATTTCTTAGAAGCAATGCTGAACTGACCCTACGTCAGTCATTAGTGTAAGCTTCTATGACCTTCAAGGAACATGAGGATTGGCGAATTCCTTTTGTCTTTAGTTAACTTCAATGACGTGTCAATATTATAGGCTTCCACTTCGATTCTACACACCTATGATCTATTCATTTAATCTTCTTGTTGATATAAGAGATTACCTTCTCTATGTGAAGCTCCTTCATTAGCTTAAATCACATCCAACGTACTTATGAAAGTCTTGACACTTTCCTCTCGTATTTCAAAGAAATATCTTAGCTTTTAAGGGTTAAGAAATACTTTAGTACCAGTGACACCTTTATCCAAACCATCTCTTACTTGAAAGGCCTTAGCTTTGAATGAATTGACTGTTACAGTATTCAATATAGACTTGTTCTAGGACCCATCGTAAGTGGCAATAAACCAATGTTTTTAGAATCGGATCGATGGTTAAATCAGTCAAATCTTCAGCTCATTGATTCAAGAAAAAATAATAAAAATTCATAAAAATTTAAATAAAAACTCGATTCAACTATTGGTTTAACCATTTTTAACTAATTTAATCAGTTCGTATCAATTCACACCATTTTTTACTTAATAAAGATGAGCTCAATTTTCATGATCAACTTCAAACTAAATTACATATACTTAAACCTATATTCAAGTTCATATTAATTAAAATAAAAATTTTGAATTAACTTCACAAGTTATTTAAATGCTTAAATTTAATTAACTCAAACTCGACTAATAATAAAAACAGAATAACGTGGGTGTATAATCATGTAGATTACACCAATTAAAGGGAAAATGTTAGCCTCCCTTTGTATTGGGCTTTCGATTTCTCCTATAAATTGAGCTTTCCTTGTTAGCCTAGGCCCAACTATATTTTTGGTACGTTTTCTTTATGATAATAATTAATAGTCTAAGGCCTCCTTTGATCAATGGTGGCTGTGGTGTGCAGGCTTCGCTTTTGGGTTGTTCGAGAGTACAGCCGTCTAAAGTTTAAGGTTGGAAGAGATTTAAAATTAATATTTTTTAATTTTTAATGTGAGAAAAAATATTTTCAAACTAAAATAAAATAATTAAATGCATAATCTTTTTAATTTTTTATCATAAATGTTTCATCTCTTAGGACTTCAAAATTCTTTTAAAAAGGGCTCCAATTTATTATTTCGTATAAGGCCTAAAAATGTCGAGAATAGGCTTTATGGTGCGGTAGAATATTTTATCTAATTTTATCGTTATCGTTATTTTTAACTTTACTAAAAGTAAACACGCCGCCATCTGAACTAAGCCTAAGTGATTATTTGTATATATTTCCTCTTATATCAACTAATTATATTTAAGTAGTTTTATACTTTTATAAATTTTTATATGTTCATAATTTGTGTAACGTAAATTTTAGTACGTTTGTGTATTTATATCATATTTATGTACTTTCTTTTTTGTCCTTTTTGTATAAGGTTTTTCGTTTCTTAGGCATAATTAGGAACTTCAATATTTACAATTTTTTATTTTAATTCTTATTAATTTTTGAAGTGTTAATCTTTAAAAAAAAATTAAATTATTTTTTAATACAAATATTTATTAAAATATTAATTTATTAATAATGGTATGGCAATTTACGTGTACTTTTTAACGTTTTAGTTAATATTTCCATTAAAAAAAACAACATTTCAATTTTATTTTTTTTGAAATTTTGATGGTAAAATTCAACTCATTTTAAAATATTAAGAGTCAATTGTAACTTTAAAAAATTCTTATTATATATGCTATTTTTGACACAAAACCTAAAACTACCCATAGGCCATAGCTTTTTTTTGACCTTTAAATAGGAGGATAATGCGGTTCAACATACTTAAACCCACGTCCTTTTGCACTAAAAATAATATCAATACTAATTGAAATAACTCAATCTGCATATAATATTTCTTTTTTTACCCATCATAACAATCATAATTAAACATAATTTTCAAATTTAGTTGAATTAAATCATACAAATGATTTTAAAATGTCACATTCATAATAAATTACCATAAACTTCATTTTTATTTTAAATTATATTTCATTTATCTCTAACCCCACCATAATCCTTTTTCCCTTTACTATATAATCAATGATTAATCTAAAAGCCAAATGACACACCAACAACTGGGCGATACCTTTAAGCTTTTTATTTGATTTTAAATTATCAATGAAAAGACTACTTACGTGTTTTTTTTGCTAAGAAATAGTACAATTCACTTTTAAAAATAGGTTTAATTACTGAAAATTAATTCAAAAATAAATTGGTTTTTAATTGAAAAATGCAATCAATTGAACCCTTCATTCAAAAAATAATAATTAATTGAGTCCTCAGAATTGTCATTTCCGTTAAGACCCCCGATGGACTGTTAAGTGCTTATATGGCCAGTGGCATTGAGGTTGATATAAAAATTTTGATGATGTGATGACTGACGTGGAAAAATGCTGACTTGGGAGACTTAAATTGATTTTATTATTATTTTACAAGGGCTTAATAATTTTAATAATTTTTATATAATCTCTAAAAAACAATTTAACTGTCGTAAAATTTTAAAAAAATTAAACCCTCCATGTCAATTGTCATATTATCAAAATTTTCATATCATCTGTCACGTCAGCATTTAATTGTTCATTAGGGGTCTTAACAGAAGTGGCAATTCAGAGAACCCCATTGATTGTAATTTTTAGATTAAGGATCCAATTGATTGCACTTTTCAACTAAGGGCTCAATTGACTTTCGAATTATTTTCAAGATTCATCTAGAGGCCTTAAAAATATTTCATGTTAGGATCATACAATCTCATTTTGAGAATATATTATCTTTGAATAAACCAGATTAAGAGCAATCTCATTTAAGTAAACTCGAATATTTGGGTACAATGATAAGTCACATTGTACTCTCAAAGAGAAAATACAACTTCAAACTTTAAAGACGACATTGTTAAAGATACAATCCTAAATCTCAAATATGAATCATAAAATAACATAAAAGATACTAAAAACCCCAAATTAGCAGATACCTTTCGGAATAAGTTTTTAAAGTATTGTCCATCAAACAGCCAATTAAACCCTCAAGTAATGAAGTTATTATGTCCGAATTTTATCTTATAACTTCGAAAAAAACTCAAATCGGTACATAACTACAATACCTTCACCATATAAAAATCTAATGGTTTACTCAACATACGAAATTTCAAAAACGAATCAATCCCTCAATTAAAAAGAAGCAGCTATTATGAAATTGAAATTTAATATTATTGAACACCTTTTATAATGACAAATGATCATAATAAGCTTTGTAGGGTCATAGTGGATGGCTGGGTGCAATCATTAGTAATAGAATTATTCTTTCTTTTTATTATTCATCATCATTATTTTTAAGTTGAAGGTTTTTTTTCCTCCAAAATTATTATTCACAATTTTCAATCAAAGATTAAGATTAAAATTAGTACGAATTTTTTTTATAATTAATATGTAATTTATTAAACGAGATTAATATAATTAAATATAATTAACAATAAATAAGTGTATGAATTAAACTAAAAAAAACGATGGTATAAAATTGTGAATTAACTTCATCTTTATTATTTTTTAATTGGAGAATGACAAATCAGATTTTTCTATTTAAGAGGAAAAATCTGATTTATCATTCTTCCATTGAAAAGGAATAAAAATGACATAAAATCACAGTTTCATATAATTATTTCTCGCTAAACTAAAGCTACTTTTATGTTATTCCAGATTTTTTTTAATTTTTAAATTGAAATTTTAAATATTATAGTAGAAATATAATAAGGTAAAGGTTTGAAAAAATAAGTCAATTATTCCTTCTTTGAGGCCATTCTAGCTTCCCATTAAAGGAAGCTTTAATTGTGTCCTCAGTTTCTATTCTCCTTAAATATTTTAATTTTAATTCTTTTGAATTTAATTTTAGAAATTTATTCTCTTTATTTATTTTAAATCAATTTTTATTTTGAAATAATGTTATATCAAGTAGACTTTTGAATATTAAAATGTGACTGTAATTTTTAAATAAACAAGCAGATAAACTAAGTTACTAAAAATAAAATAAAAGGAACTAAGGCTATGTTTGGTTTATGAAAATATTCTTCTTCTTTTTTTAATTTAAAAAATATTTTATTTTTTATTTTTTAATAAAGTTAAAAGAATATGTTAAATTGGAAAAATATTTTCTTTTTCCGCTTTTTAAGAAATATTTTTATATTTATTTTTTAATTTTAGAAAGCATTTGTAAGGAAAGCAATTATTTTTTAATTTTCACCCATTTCATTTTTATTTTCTAAAAATAAGTTTAAAAATTTTTAACTAAATTTATTTCCTATGTATTTTCCACTTTAAAAAAAAAAAAAACCAAAATGAAAGTTATCTCATTTTTTTAATGATCTCATTATAGTTCTAATTATATATGTTCTTTCTGACACAATGTCTAGAACTACTGAAAATCTGTCCCAAACCCATAAGTAGGAGGAAAATGTGTTTCAGCGCACTCAAAACCCACGTCCTCTTACATTGGCATCAATGCCTCTGCTAACTCAATTGGCATATCTTCTTTTTTTTTAAAACTAAGTAAATTTTAAAAATTAAAAAAAAATGATAAACAATTATGGCTAATTTAGCCAAATATGCTGAAAAAAAAATATTAATTGGAAAATAGGACGATTTTTTTTGAATTTTAGATAAATAGGTCATTTTTAGAGAGTGTGTGTGAAAGTGTGTCTAGCTTAGCGAGCTTTCCTGCTGACATGTCAGGAAAAACACACCCAACTAGACGTGTTTTCTTTGTAATTATAGAAAAACGCATCTAGTTGGTCTTGTTTTCCTTAACATGTCAGTAAAAAAACTCGTCTAACTAAATACGTTTTTACACACACTCTAACAAAACCATATATTTCCTTAAATTTAAAAAAAAAATCGACTTATTTTATCAATTAATATTTTTTTCAAATATATTCAACTAATTTAATCAACAAATACAACTAAAAGAACCTCTAAAAAGTTGAAACCAGTGAAACAACTCTAGAATAAAATAGAAAAATGGTGGTGATTTTTTTCGCTAAAGAAAGAAAGCACCAAACTTTCAATTTTCAAACTCAGTGACCTCTCTATTTGTCTTGTTTGTAATGAAATTTGCATAATGACGGCAAATCAAATCAAGACAATTAGTTCGTAAAAACTAATTTTATATATATATATATATATATCAATTATGTGAAAACCCCAGAAGATTCCCATGTTAATTGTCTTTTTCGACTCTTCCCCATTATTCTTCATCAGGTAAACAATTTCTATATAACTACGACTATGGGTTCCATCTAGGTTTCTTCTCCTGTTATTATTGGTAAAAATATTGTGAGTCTTTATTCGAAAATAAATAAATTAATCTTTGTACATTAGATTTAAGAAGAGATTTGTTCTTTCTGTTAAAATTTTCATCTATTTGTACTATTAAAAATTGGAATAACTAACAAAATAACTAGACAATGACACGTGGCATGTTACGTATACCTCATGCTGATGTACAATGACCAATTTTTAACTAAAAAAAAGATGAAATTTTAACTGGAGGACAAGTTTGCTCTTTGATCTAATGTACAATGACAAAATTGTCCATTTTTTAGTAAAGGGAGGCAAAATGTAATATTACTCCTAGTAAAGGACTAATTTTTAATTGGATGACAAATTTATACTTTGATCTAATGTACAACGACAAATTTGTCCATTTTTAATAGAGGAGGACAAAATGCAACCCTACTCTTAGTATAGTGTTTTTACCATCGATTAATTGTTTGTATCAAGTTATAAAATAAAATTTGAAGTTTAAAATATAGTCTATGTCTCTTTACATTTTATACATTTGGAATTTAGTCCTCTATTTTATTTTTAGAAACTTAGTTACTCTATTTTATGGATTTAAAAATTCAGGTTCAATTGTCACTATTGTTCAAAATTTTCTATTAAATCTATTGATTTGATTTTTAAAAATTTTAAAAAATTATTCGGTAATCATGTAACAAAAGAAACGTTGAAAATATCAATGTGGATTTTTCTTTAAAAAAAATTCATTTGAACTCATCATTATAATTTTTTTTCGTTGGAACAATATTCTTAAGAAAAATTGACATCAACATTTTGACTAAAATAATTAACAATATTATTTATTTAGACTAACTAATTACATTATAAGAGTAGAAACCAAATTATGTCAAGAATTAAAATATATAGATTAAATGTCAAGTTTTTGTATATATATATATATATATATATATGTAAATGCAGTGTTTTAATAAAAAAGTTAACTTATTAATTAATTAAGTTAATTAATAACATTTTAAAAATATAAGAATCAAATTATGGGAATAAATAAAATATAGATATTAAATAAACACCAAAACTGAAATTTAATTATTTTGTATATGTAAAAGAAAAAGGAGAATATGATGATACATGTGTCAATAATAATAGAAAACCTTTCGAACCTTCTTTTACACGTAATTATATTATATTTTAATTCATAACATATTTTATATAATTTATTTTAAAATTAACATATTTATATTTGTTATGTGCTCAAAATATCATAAATTAATATTTCATCTCATTTATTTAAAAATAAATAATATCACGTCGATTGAGTCTTAGTTCGATTGACAAAAATATGATTATTAATGCAAGAAAACGTGACTAGAGATTATATGTAATTTTAAGCATTACGTCAAAAAGTCAAAACATATAATAAAATTACAGTTAAAAAATTAAATAATTGATACATTAATATGATTAATATAAATTTGGAAAGCTAAAGAATATTCTAGTTCCATTTTAGTATCTTCCTGTATAATGAGATGATGCCAAATGGCAAACCAGCATTTGACCTAAATACTTTTTAATTACAATTATTTAATCACATAGGGTTGTATAAAGGTTAATCACTTGAAAACATAGATTTTATAAAATATTTTTAGTGGGTTTTATGCTATTTAAAATTGTAAATATTTTTAGTTGGAATATTGACATGCTCAAAATCTGGCTACCTGAGGACATTATCAAGCGCATATTAAGTATCCCACCGCCCCATCCTGCTGAAGGCGAGGATAAAATCATTTGGGCACGCACTGAGTCAGGATCTTTCACTATTCGCAGTGCTTACAGGTCTATAAAAGAAAATACTTGGAGACCCAAGGATGAAAATTGGAAGATCATATGGAAATATCAAGGTCCACAGAGAGTCCGAATTTTCCTTTGGCTTGTCGCAAGTCAAAGAATTCTCACTAATTCAGAAAGGTTTAGGAGAGGATTCGGTCAAAGCAGTGCGTGTTCACGCTGCGGTCACGACTTGGAAGATATCATGCATGCCCTTCGAGATTGTCCGACTGCCAAGGAAGCTTGGTTGCTCGTAGTTCCACCAAATAAGCAATCCAGGTTCTTTTCTGACTCTATGCAAAATTGGTTATCTTCTAATCTCTCTTGTCATATTAAGTTGCAGGATAAAGGAATCACTTGGTCGTGCCTTTTCGGGATACTAGCTTGGAGATTATGGAAGAACAGGAATCTCCTCATTTTTCAAAACATTGATTGGACACCGCTTGAGCTCATCAAATCCTCCCTCAGTTGGGCACAAATTTTTGAAGCCTTTATCACGAAACCTAAGCTCAACGATAATTCCCGAGCAATTACAACATTGTTCGATAACTGGTTTTCTTATTCTCTCGGCGGGCGGTGGAGAGAGACTCTGAAAATGGCGCAGCCGGCGGAGTAGTTCGAGATCGAGATGGCAACTGGGTGGTAGGGTACACGCATTACCTGGGGAAATGCTCACCATTGGAAGCTGAACTCTGGAGTATCCTGGATGGAGTATTCATTCTTATTAATAGGGGCTACAAGAAGATCAAAATTCGATCTGATAACCTTGAAGTGGTTAGGATTTTGTCCACTAAGGACATGGCAGATTCTGGATCTACGCTAATCAGGAGAATTAAAAGACTTCTGTTATCAGGAAATCAATGGGAAATCAAGCACATTCCCAGGGAGAATAATTTAACTGCAGACCAAATGGCGAAGATTGGGCTCCATTGGCAAAATTCGCTCCGGACATTTGAAGCTCCACCTGACATGGTGGCTACGATTTTTCAACATGATAAGGCATTCAATGTCTCTTAAGAGACCTTAGATTACTTTCTTTTTCACCAAAAAAAAAAAAAAAAAATTGTAAATAGTTAATTGCAGTGGTAGGTGAAATGCTTACTATTTGAAAAGTGTTTTTTTTACTTTTTAAATTAAGTTTTTTTTTAATAGGTTAGTAAGCTTAAAAAAAAAAAAAACAAAACAAAAGAAAATCTGAAAAGGAAGATTAAAGTCATTTAAAAAAAAAAATTAAAATATATTATATACATCAATTGAGTTTTAGTTCGGTTGACATAAATTTTGTTATCAGTGTAATAGAACATAATTTACGCTCGCTCAAATACATTTTATCATACTATTTAAGGGTTAGGGAAATATATATATATATATATATCATATAAAAATTTAAATAAGAATAAAATTTATGAAAAAAATTAGTTTCATATAAAAATTAGTTACATGAAGTTTAAATTTGATGCAATTATACAAATGAAATTTTTGATTTTAGTTCTATTATATACATAAAACTTTAATTTTGATTCAACTGCTACATTTAAAAGTTAATATACCAATTTATTTTTATGTTAGATAAATATAATAATTTGTATATGTACTATGTAAACGTAAAATAGTACCACGTCGATAACAGTGTTAGTAATTTGCGAAAATTAAATTAGATCAAATATTATGTATACAATTGCACAAAATAAAAGTTTATGATTATATTGCACATTAATCTAAATTTTATACACAATTTAAAATCAGAGCCCTTGAATTATAAAAAATAACTCCTATTTTTAAAAATTTATATTCACAATAATATTTTTAAAGATAAATAGCTACCAACAAGTGGTTGTGTGCAATGGTAAGGCATATTGCATTCCGAAAGGGAGACCAAGGTTCAAACCTTGGAGACGAAAATGTTAGAAGGGATAGCTACAAACCTTAAACATGGATCATGTCACCACAAGAGTGTATGTCCTACATGTTAGAAGCAAAAGACTACAAAGTATAATCAATAATACTCGAAATATTAATTTAATCATAAAATTAGACAAATAATATATCCTCACCCATTTAATACAAAGAAAAATTCGAAATCATATCTATTTTACTAAGTTTTTCAGTAATTCCTTTTAGCTCTCACTTTATTTTAGCTAGTCTCAATATCACTATTTTTTTATGGATTGCCATTTCAAGTATTGCTCCTGTTGGGCTTCTTATGTCTGGATACGGAACAAATAATAAATATTCCTTTTTAGGTGGTCTGCGAGCTGCTACTCAATCGGTTAGTTATGAAATTTCATTAACTCTACGTGTTTTATCAATATCTCTACTTGTGATTCGTTGAAATATTCCTCTATTGAAGTCTTTTGAGTTGGTCGGTACATTTAGCTAGGTTCAGCGACTCTGGCGTATTGGTAAAAAGCAATTTGCACAACAACTCGAGAACCAATCAATGAAATAATGATTGTTGTTTGCTTCTACAAACATGGGCATGGATACAGATGCCATGGTCAGTGTTACAAATGTTTTTGTCGACAACACTTATGGTAGGCACAGGAAGTAAATCCTTAGCAAAAAAATGACCATAAATATTTATTTATGGAATGAGGATTCTTATTTAAAGAATCTGAGTATATTAGCAGCATCCCTATAAATTAAGAATCTCCCTTATTTATCATACTTTTCTATTTTCAAGATTGTAAAACTTTATTTAACAGAGTTACTTTCTTATAATAAAATGAGAAGAACTTATACTTAACTTGCGAGATTTGGATCTCTCTCTAACGAGTTATAGGTATCAACTCACTTTAACAAATTGAATTCTATATAGGATAGGTCACTTAAGGAACAAGAACAAAGGAGATAATCCCTCTCCTCAACATAACTTAGTTGTAAACTATTTAGTGACTCAATCCGTATCCAAGAAACATAACAAATTGATATCAGAGCTAAGCACCATGGGCAATGAAACATATGAGGAACTAAAGGTGTTACTCCGAGAAATGATTACGAAATTTGAAGCTAGAATGGAAGCTAGAATGCATCAACTGACACAACAATTGGAAGCTATAATTCAACCTTGAAATCAATCACTTGGAAAAAAAAAAAAGGGGAAACGAAACAAATAAATCTAGGATTAGGCACACCAGTTATGTCCAAAGCAAATCTGAGTAATAAATAATGAAACTGGAAATGGAAATAGCGGTGGAGGAATAGTACCACATTTCACTAAGTTAGATTTTCCAACTTACAACAGGTTTAAGGATCCTTCGATTTAGCTTCATTGATGTGAACAATTTTTTGCCAAACAACGAATACTATCATGAGGGGACAAAAAATGACATCAGATATAGTCCTTATCCATTTGAAGCACCAATCAAAATTAGATGTCTAGAGGCATTTTGGTCACTAAAACTTGGGTTGTAATCAACTTTAAAAAGCCAAAAATTGGCTAAAGAAAAGAGAGGTTGTAGTTTAGGTTAGAAAGCTTTATAGTTTAGGGTTTCTCTCGATCTTTTAGTTTAGGTTTATGATAGTTTTCTTTTTCATAGTTTAGGGTTTTAATTCTTTGTTTGTTTCTTTATTTTCCTTGAATTTTCTTAGTTAGTTAAGTTAGTTTTTACTGTAGTTAAGTGGTATTTGTTTAGTAACCCTTTAAACTTTCTTGTAGATACATTTTAATCTCACTTTAGTGTTATTCAATTTCCTTTAATTTTTTCTATTAAAAATCATTTCTTTAGCATTTTCGTTTATTGTTCTTGTTTCCATTATTCTGCTATCCAAGCTTTTGCAAAAAAGCTTGGATTTTTATTCACCTTTAATTAAGTTTAAGTTAATACTTTCTTGACTTGATTATTTGTTGTTTGTATAATTAGATATGAGTAGGAGTAGCTAAATCTAAGGTTGTTGATGGATGAAAATGTTCGGTAGTTAATTTTAGGGTTTAAAGCCTAAATTGCAAAATCTAGACTAAATTGAATAAACTTCAAAACTTAGGATTGACGCCCCTAAGGGAAAATCAAGATAAGTGAGACTGAGAGGTAATCTTATTAGGCACCAATTCATTAGTCCCAGGTTAGCCGTGAGATCGAGAGATAAACCAGACTAGTCTAAGTTGGTAAAGTTGAGACTGGGAGGTAAAATGGAACCAATTTAGAAGTGCTAGCGATTTAGATCCTTAATTTGAAGATTAATTAACCACATGAAAATCAACCAATTGCTGTCTGTTATCATATTTAGTAGTTTTATATTTTACGTTATTTACAATTTAGTCATTTTGTGTTGTAGGTAGTTAATCAGTTTTAATCAATCTCATTTATGGCCCGTCGTAATATAGTGCTTTATGAGTAGCTAGCTAGACTCCTTTCTTGCATGCATTTTTTAATAGAAACCACTAAATCGCTAACTCATTTGAGTTTGATTCTTAGGATACTCCTATATTCCATTGTAACACTATAAATATTACAACTGACCTGTCACACTTGTAGACATCGCAAGATATTATATATTTTGATTTCTTTGTTTGTTGTATTTGTGTTGATTTCCTCTCGTCACTCGCGAGGGCGATCATAATGCCAAAATATTCATGCTTACTGGAGATGAAAAAGGATTAAGAAAATCGAGTGTTGGCTCAATAATTTAAATTTGACCCACAGAGAAAGATGAACTAAGAATGATTTAGACAAAATTAAGTAATAATGATAACTAAAGGGAGGCTTGATTTTAGTGAAGTAAAAATGAATAGAATAACCTCTATTTCTAGTATGTTACCTCAAATATACATTTTTCCATAACCATCTCAAAGCTTTAAGTCTCCTCTAAAAAAAGACTCATATCATCTTTTTTTTTCTCTCCATGGTGTAATACAAATACAACAAAGTTGACAATTAACTAAGTTTTTCTTACCATATTGTTCAAAGCTCGAAGGCTATAATTGACCATAGATGTGTCGTCATCTATCCTTTTATTAAAGTTTAGGTCATTCGACTCGTATAGCTATATAAATCTCAACCTTTTGTTATTAACTATCATAACAAAAATGACGTAAACCCTAAATCGATCTAAACTCAACACAACTCTATTCCTTATCCCATCCAACCTCTTTGTAATAAATCTCAACCTTTTGTTATTAACTATCATAACAAAAATGACATAAACCCTAAATCGATCTAAACTCAACACAACCCTATTCCCTACCCCATCCAACCTCTTTGCAATAAATCTCAACCTTTTGTTATTAACTAGTATAACAAAAATGACGTAAACCCTAAATTATCTAAACTCAGCACAACCCTAATCCCTATCCCATCGAACATCTTTGTAATAAATCTCAACCTTTTATTATTAACTAGCATAACAAAAATGACGTAAACCTTAAATCGATTTAAACTCAACACAACCCTATTCCCTATTCCATCCAACCTCTTTGTATATAACTAAATATTGCATACCCAATTAAAAAATGTTATAAAGGTTAATAGTATTTTATATAAAATTTATTTTAACCCCAAAAAAAAAAAAAGTGCTTTAAACTATTGATGATACAAAGATGAGCAAGTAAAGTGAAACACAAATTTTCCAGATTGAGTGTGACCAGTAAAGTGCAATCTAATACGTGCAAATTAAGGACAGGTATAAGGGTTGGGGCAAGTTGCAATTAACCCATTCTTTCTCTTTTGCTTTAACCTTTGCCTTACTCTTCCTCCCTTGTTGATGAGGTCACTTTACCCTTAATATATATATTGCTTTATTGTGAAAATAAATAAATAAAATCTCGTCACTCCTCAGTCACCAAGTACCTCTTTTTTATTCGATTCCAAAGGTGATGACAGTCTGTTATGGCCTTTTCTATATCTGATGATTCCTGAAACTCTTTTATCAGCAGCTTTTGGCTTCTGTTTCTTCCATATCTGCCTTGCTTTGCTTCCCTAGGTAAAGTTAACAGCTTTTTTTGGTTTTATATTGAACTTAGACACCTGGTTTTTTTATTTTTACTTTGATTTTTTTGTTTCTTTCCCATCTTGGGTTTTCTCTCTTTTGATACATAGTCAAGTTTGTTCTTTGGTGAGGGGGGTGTATGGAGACTGTGATCTGATACCTGTTCAGATGCTGTATCTGGCACTGTTTTTTTTTTTTTTAAATTTTTGATCCATGGTCTTGGTTTGGTTTGTTTAACTTTCAGGTTACTTAGTTTAGTGCTCAGTGTTTAAAGGATTGGGGGTTTTTCTTTTTTGTGCGTGAAAAATGAGTGGAGCTGTGCTTGTAGCTGTTGCAGCAGCAATTGGTAACTTATTGCAAGGATGGGATAATGCCACCATTGCAGGTAATTCATTTACTTCCTTAAATTGTTATACATATCCAGTTCAACATAAAAAATTCAGTTTTTTGGACTAAAAATGATAGCTTTCACGAGTCAAAGATCTATGGTGAATTTGAGGTGACTGATGATCTAATTCGATTTATGGAGTTTCTCTTTCCTTAATTATTAATTTATACTGTTCTTCTCTACTTCAGTGTAAAGGGTGTTTTGCTATCTTTCTAGATTGATTAATTAGTTATCATGTTTGGTTTCATCATCTGCTATATGTAATTCAACATTGAAATTCACTCTTTTGGACTAAAATGATAGCTTTCATATGTCAAAGATCTATGGTGGTGATGATCTAATTGGATTGATGGTGTTTTTCTTGCCTGTGTGATTAATATGTACAGTTCTTCTCTACTTAAATGTTGAGGGTGTTTTGCCATCTCTTCACATTGAATAACTAGTTTTTCTTTTTATCAAATTACATTGAATATTAGTTGATTCAGTCTTGTTGGACCAAAATGATAGATTTCATATGTCAAAGATCTATGGTGAATTTGAGGTGATGATCCAATTGGATTGATGGGGTTTTCCTTCCCTTAATGATTAATAGATATAGTTCTTCTCTACTTCAGAGTTATGGGTGTTTTTCCATCTCTTTAGATTGATTAAGATATGTATTGCAACATCGAAAAATTCATTCTTTTGGACTAAAACGAAAACTTTCATATGTCAAAGATCTATTTGTAAATTTGAGTTGATCTAATTGGATTGATGGGGTTTACTCAATGATTAACATATGCGGTTATCCTCTTTGGTTTCATTAACTGCTATATATATGTAGTTCAACATTGAAAATTCAGTTTTTTGTACCAAAATGATAGCCTTCATATGTCAAAAGATCTACGGTGAATTCGAGTTGATGATATAATTGGATTAATGGGGTTTTTCTTCCCTTAATGATTAACGTATACAGTTCTTCTCTACGTCAGTATAAAGGGTGTTTTGCCATCTCTTTAGATCAATTGATTAGTTATCCTCTTTGTGTTCCACGTTGCAGGCGCTGTTCTATACATAAAGAGAGAGTTTAGTTTGGAAAGCGAACCAACTATAGAAGGCCTGATTGTAGCCATGTCTCTTATTGGAGCCACCTGCATTACTACCTGCTCGGGAGGCATATCGGACTGGCTAGGCCGCCGTCCAATGCTAATTATCTCGTCTGTTCTTTATTGTGTTAGTGGTCTTGTAATGTTATGGTCTCCTAATGTTTATATCTTACTTTTGGCAAGACTTTTGGATGGTTTTGGGGTTGGTTTGGCAGTAACTCTGGTCCCAGTTTACATATCCGAAACTGCACCACCCGAAATAAGGGGGTTGCTAAATACCCTTCCGCAGTTTACTGGTTCCATCGGAATGTTTTTGTCATATTGCATGGTTTTTGGAATGTCATTATCGGAATTACCGAATTGGAGATTGATGCTTGGAGTTCTTTCTATTCCATCTCTTATATATTTTATATTAACCGTTTTCTTCTTGCCTGAGTCTCCGAGATGGCTCGTAAGTAAAGGACGAATGAGTGAGGCAAAAAAAGTTTTGCAGAGATTACGTGGCAGGGAAGATGTGGCTGGTTAGTTCATCCTCGGTCTCTTTTAATCTCTTCTTTTTTCCCCTACCTCTATTTGCATTGCGCTTGCCATCTGAAGCTATCCTGCTGATGGTACTGATATTATTTGAAATGAACAGGTGAGATGGCATTGTTAGTGGAGGGACTTGGTGTTGGAGGTGAAACATCGATAGAGGAGTATATAATTGGCCCGGCCAATGAGGACATAGAAGACCAAGATATATCAGATGATAAGGATCAAATCAAGTTATATGGACCTGAAGAAGGTCTTTCCTGGGTGGCCAGACCTGTCACAGGACAGAGTACTCTTGGTATCGTGTCTCGGCATGGAAGCATGGCTAGTCAGAGCACTCTTGGTCTTGTTGATCCTCTTGTCACCCTCTTTGGAAGTGTCCATGAGAAGGTCCCAGAAACGGGAAGTATGCGTAGCGCACTTTTTCCGCACTTTGGTAGCATGTTCAGCGTTGGAGGTAATCAAGCTAGAAATGAAGAGTGGGATGACGATATTGTTCCCAGAGAGGGCGAGGACTACCCATCTGATGGTGGTGGTGGTGATTCTGATGACAATTTACATAGTCCTTTGATCTCACGACAAACAACCAGTTTGGATAAGGACATAGTTCCAACTAACCACGGAAGCCTTACGAGCTTAAGACACGGTAGTCTAATGCAATCAACTACCGGAGAACAAGTTGGTAGCATGGGTATTGGTGGTGGTTGGCAGATTGCATGGCAATTGTCTGAAAAAGTAGGCCCAGATGGAAAAAAGGAAGGGGGCTTTAAAAGAATTTATTTGCACCAAGAGGGTGTACCTGGCTCGAGGCGTGGATCACTGGTTTCTCTTCCCGGTAATGATGCCCCTGTAGACAGTGAGTATGTCCAGGCTGCTGCCTTGGTGAGTCAGCCAGCCCTCTATGCCAGCGAGATTATGAAACAGCATCCGGTTGGACCGGCTATGGTTCATCCAGCTGAAACTGCAAAGGGACCAAGTTGGAAAGATATCTTTGAACCAGGAGTCAAGCATGCTTTAGTAGTAGGGATCGGAATTCAAATACTTCAGCAGGTAACACAGAGAACCTAACCACAATTATCTTTCTAGCAAATGGCTCGAATAGCCTTTTTTGCTTGATATCTTCATGTTTCTCATCTTAAGATCACTTCTTTACGGCTCTGCATTACATCCTGCTTTACTGTTTTAGGAATCAGTCGGGTTCGATGTAGTACACACACACACACACGTATATATGTATTGCCTTTGTGGTAATGGTGTACACGGGATAGTACATTTGCAATACTGTTTTCCGGCTTTGCATTATTGGCTTATTGAGGACCGTTCTTTATTCTTTCCTTTTTACGTGCAGTTTTCTGGTATAAATGGAGTTCTATACTACACTCCGCAAATTCTCGAGCAGGCGGGAGTCGGAGTTCTTCTTTCAAACTTGGGGATCAGTTCATCTTCTGCCTCACTGCTTATCAGTGGTATTACAACCTTGCTGATGCTTCCAAGTATAGCGGTTGCTATGCGGCTTATGGATATTGCTGGTAGAAGGTATGTTTTTTTTTCCTTTTCCGGGTTCCTTTGAAATTATAAGAAAGCTCACCTGGAAACACGCTATACCTGTTGGCACTCAGAATTTAAAGATTTAGTTTTGAGCGGAAATTGCTCAACCTTTATTCGTGTACCTTTCTGTTGGCATACTTGCAGTTATTGTCTCTAATTTTCTGATATTATGATGGTGGATTTTGTTGATTACCAATGTCTTTCTCCGTTGCAGGAGTTTGCTACTCTCCACACTCCCGGTCCTGATAATATCCCTTCTCGTCTTAGTCATCGGAAGTGTGGTAAAAATGGGGAATGTTGTGCATGCAGCGATCTCAACCGTTAGTGTTGTTCTCTACTTCTGTTTCTTCGTCATGGGATTCGGGCCAATCCCAAACATACTCTGTGCTGAGATCTTCCCGACACGGGTTCGTGGCATATGCATTGCTTTATGCGCCCTTACATTCTGGATTTGCGACATCATTGTCACATATTCACTCCCAGTGCTGCTCAAATCAGTCGGTTTAGCTGGTGTTTTCGGGATGTACGCTGTTGTGTGTGTTATATCGTGGGTGTTTGTGTTCTTAAAAGTACCCGAAACCAAAGGCATGCCTCTCGAAGTCATTACGGAGTTCTTTTCCGTTGGTGCGAAGCAAGTTGCAGCTGCCAAGAACAACTGAGTTTGGTTACATATATTTGATGGATAGTTTGAAAGTTTTGACGGCTGTTCAAATTTATCTTTTTTTTTCCTTCTCATTTTATTGTCAATTAGGCAGTTCGATTTATGTAGAAAGATCAAAAAAAGAACAAAAACCAAACATGACTTTCTATTTGTTACAGTTTTCTAAATGACATTTAAAGTTTTCTTCAAATGCTCTCTTTTGGTTTGAAATTTAAGATTCAAAGTTTTGTTCGAGTTTAATCGACTATGAAGTAAACTAAACATAATTCTTTATGTTTTAGCTTAATTCGAGTCGATTGTTGAGAAGTTCTAACTTAACTAATCGATAAATTGGGCTTGTTTCAACAGAGGCGGCCGGATATTTTTTTTTCAAATTTATAAATAAAAATAGGGTTTTTCTTAAAATGCTCATGTATGACATTTATATCTTGAACGAGTATGAGATATAACCCATGGATCCTCCAAACACATGAGAAAACTTGGAATAAATTAAACATACTCGTATCCAACACTCATAGCTAACATAGTCGTGAAGAACGGTGGTCCTGTAAAATGGCCAGTCATAAGAAGCAAATTTGTAGAACCACCACGGCCACCACTCATCCTCCATCTTCACAACTATACATCAAATTGATTCAAGCACAGGGTTAAGTAGAAACAACAAAAATTTACTAACATCATAGGTAATTTATCAGAAGCATGATGTCCCCACTGCATTCATAATAGCAACTTGCTTGGCTTGAGTTCTCATATGCATAAATTTGAAGTGAAATAATCCAGCTAATCTCACTGTTAAATAAAAAATAAACACATAAGCTCTTCATGTTAACAATCAAAAAAATGATTTCTAATACCTACTGGTTTGTGTTGATTGCTTTTTGACCTTCTATGCTATTCTGAAATTAAAAATATTTGTCCCAGGAAGGGTTTAGATTTCATGACATCAGAGACCTCACCAATCACAACGACCGATTTGGTATGAAGCCCTTGATGATTTACGGCTATACCAAGTAAAAACTTAGAAGTGTGCAGGGCTTAATTCAGTCAAAAATCCTCTCCCCCGTTGAGAATAGCAAGAATACTAAAGAGCTAAATACGCAGAGCAATCCCGGGATGACAAAGACTGTTCTCCAGCTTTCTGGACTAGAAAGATCTGAATATTCAGCTTTAGCAGCTTCGAGAAGCTTTCCAGTCATATCAACCCCAATGATCCCAGCTAGGGTGCCAGCTGTATTAGAGACACCCATTACAATTCCAGCATATTTGGGTGCAATATCCATATGATTCACTGCAAACCCAGCCCTTCCGAGCGCCAAGAAACCAAGAGCCACAGAAGAACAGAAAATGGCTCCAGCTGATGTTCTGAAGATTGGTAGTGCCATCAATGCAAGAGAAGAGACTATAAATCCTACAGTGTTCAAGAACTTCCTAGTTTTAGTCACAGACATTATTCTTTTGGTGATCAAGTGGTCAGCAAGAATCCCACCGATATTTGAGAATATGAACATGTTGAAATAAGGCAACATCTTAGAAGAACCCATTTCCTGAAGACTGAGCTGGAGGCCCAGCTCAAAGTATGTTGGCAGCCAGTTCATTAATACATAAAGGGCATAGTGGAATGTGAAATTATTTACCACGATTGCCCAAACTGGCCTGCTGGGTAAAATTCTCTTCCATGGGATTTCGGAAGTTCGGGCTGTGGTTCCTCCATTCTCCACTTTTATCTTCTGACTTGCTTTGGTAGGTAATAAAGATTCTCCAAAACCAGTGGCAGTGGCTTTCTGATGCTCAGACCGAGGGGGGTCAGTTGCATATTTAAACCAAAAGAAAGACCAGATGACACCTAATGCTGCTTCTGCAATAAATACAGATTGGGGACCTCTGAACTTCACCAGGCTAGGAAGGACAAGCATTCCCATAGCTGCACCTAGGTACATCCCAGAAGTTGTAAGCGAAACAGATCTTGACCTCTCATGTGGTGGTACCCACTGTGCTAGGACAGTGTGAATAGAAGGGAAGATGAAACCTTGTGCCACACCAACAAGCAAGCGAGCAACAACCAAGATAGTGACTCTATTGGGATCTAGTGGAACCAAAAAACAAGTTGATGACCATAAAACGAATGAGAGAAGAAGAACCTGCCTTCCCCCGATCTTTTGAGCAGCCCATCCCCCAGGTACCTGAGAACAAGCATAACCGTAATAGAATGTTGATAGTATTGTCCCTTTGCTTGATTGGTTAATCCCAGCAGCATCAGCTGCAACTGTGTATGCTATGGAGAAACCCACACGTTCTATATAACATACGCATGTGCTGACAAAGGTTAAAAGGACAATTAAGTATCGCTTTGGGAATTTCATCGACTTCATAATTCACTTTTCTATAGGAATCTTTATTTTGTCAACTGTCTTCAAACAAATCAACTATCTAACTTAGGCTTTCGACCCCAATTAACAAGCATTTCATCAGGACAGCAGTTTCTTCGTCACCGCCACAAAGCTTCAATAAACTCCCAAGGTCTGGATGGAAAAAAAAATCATTCAAATATTAAAAATGCGGGACCAAGCACCATCAAATCAGCTTGCAAAAGCTAAATGTTACGTAGGCATAAGTCAAGAAGGAATCCCTGCTTAATTTGCTTTATTAGTGAAAGTTCAAGCGAAAACCTTCACTAACTTGACTTCTTAGGGATGGATGACACATAAAAATGGTCCAAGATATCAGATAAAAAAAATTGTTATGACCATGAAAAGTGTTTCCCCAGCATATCTCACCCAAAATATTGAATCCACAAATAGAAAAAGGGATAGAAATGACATCCATATTTAGACACAAGTAAAGGTTTACAAGCTGCAGTGTTTGCAAAAGCCTATCATGAAAATATTGGTCAACAGATTGTTGCAGCACATCAAAATCTTGTGGTAAAAGATTGTTGATATTAGCAAGAAGTAAACTTTGTCCTCTAGCCTTAACAAGTAATGTGATAAGAGAAGTTTCTAACCTAAGTTAAGTGTTAAAAAAAATCATATAAAAGGAAAAAGAAAATGGGGGAAGCAAATGTTTTAGTCGTTCACATCTGAGCCTAAGAATCAAAAGAAGTTTATAAGAAGAAACTCATTAACAGACATTACAAACAATAGGCTAAAAACAAACAGATCTGATAATATGGGTCAAACCATCTAGCCAATGGAACTGATTGGCCAAGAAATTTACATTAAACGTTTCTAACTTTATGAACTTTGAACAATGGATGAGGACCAGCATTTGCAACTCCATGACACCATGATATTTTACCATTAAAATGGGGTTTAAAATTTTAATCAATATCTTGTAAAGTGCATTGATTCAATTATGTTAACCATTGTATCAAATATCTACTACATGAATGAACTAATCCACCCAGTACTAACAAATTCAAGAACAAAACAAGCATTTTCAAGCCCAGTCCAAATACAAGAAGAAATGATCACTTCGGATCTCATCATATGAAACGGGGATCAAATAATCAAAGAGCAGAGTTTCAGTTAAAATTCGTTTTCTTTCCCTAAATGAACGAGAAAAACAAAAACCCAAAAAATCTTAGTAACAAACAATCCCACATTTCTTAAGAAAAAAGAAGAAGCAAGAAATGGAATTAATTGGGGAATTTCAACAAACAGAAGGAGAGCAAAATAAAACAAGGAGAGAAAGGAAGATTGAAACAAGAAAAGAAGAAAGACCCAGAAAGCAGGAAGACGTTAAAAACATACCTTGTAAAATTTGGGTGTCATTGGGAATCCATGGAAGAAGCTAAATCCAAGAAAGAAAAGCACATTGATAAGAAAGAAAAACCCTAAGACAGAAAGAAGGAGGGGGAGAGGGGAGGAAGTCAACGTGGTGAAAGGGCTTGTCCTACTGAAGAAAACTACTAAATTTCTAAAATTCACGTGTTCGTTTGCTTCTTCTCTGTCGCTGGATGCAATGCGATGTGATGCCCCCACCCATCTCATTCCAATTTTCTAGTTTTTTTCCTTTGAATTTTTTTTTGTTTGGATTCAAAGAAAAAGATGGAAATGGAAACTTGTTTCTAACCTAACCAATTTAAGATTTTTTTTAAAAAGACCAAATCGAATCACTTTTAAGTTAAATTTTCTAATTTATCAAGTCAACAAAGATATGAGAACTAATGGTATAAAATTGTAATTTTATATGGATAAAAATGACGTGAAATAACAGTTAGATATAACCCTTTCTCTTACTCAAATAGAGATTCAATTCATAACATGAGTATCTTAAACTTGGTATTCTAAAATACTTTTTTTTTAAATTAGTACATCTATTAGTCAAACAGTTAAGTCTATTTTAAATAAAAAAATACTAAACTTACAAATTGGTACTTGAACTATGTCGTTTTTCTCATTTTGGTCCCAAAACATTTTTTTTATCACAAGTGGTACCTAAACTATTCCCCCCAAGTTGGTACCTAAACTATTTTTTCCCCAATTTGGTACCTTTATCGTTAGTCAAACCATTAAGTCTATTTAAAAAAAAAAAAGATAACCAATTAAAAATTACCATGTAGCAAAAAAAATATTATTTTCTTTATATATTTATTGAAAAATCATAAAAACATATTTTTAAATAAAAAAAACTATTTATAAACTTCCCAACCCGACCTAGACGTTAGACCAGAATTTGAAAAATTACATCAGCCACCGAGATGGCCTAGTAGGGTTATCGGAGTTTTGAAAACAACCATATTAAAACATTTGTTTGATTTCGTAGAAAATCTAGTTACAAACCGTTTTATTTATTAGAATAATAGTCTAACTGTCTTAGTTAGTGTATGGTATAATGCAGTTACCAAGTAGTTGTAATCAGTTGTTGTATAAATATGTAAGAAAAATATATGAATGAAGTTCTCAATTATTGAGATTTCAACATGGTATCAGAGTGTATTTTTTTTTTGTTGATTGTTGAGTTGAGTTGAGTTGACAATGGAGTTGACTGAAAACTTTCTTAATTCATTTGCCTTTGCATCTCAGAAGGTGGCAATACTTGTTGACGATGGAAATTTCTCGGCCTGGAAGCAACATGTTTTATTGGTGATTAAGATGCATAGATTACAATCGTTTGTCGATGGAACTGTTGCTAGACCATTGTGAGTAGTGGTTGATGATGAGGGTGTGTCCAGTAAGAATCCAGCGTTTATTTAATATGAGTAGCAGGTGCTGATGTTGGTAGCATGGCTTCTCTCCACTGTAAGTGCTTCTCTTCATAACTAATTAGTTGTGAGTTCTGGCTCTGCTTTTGAGTTGAGGGAGGCACTCATGCATTTATTTGGTAGTCATTCCACTACTAAGGCTATGCGTTATAAGTCTTTGCTCTGTAGTCTTAAAAAGATGATCTTTCAATGTCTACCTATCTCGCCGAGGTTAAACATCTTTGTGACTCTTTGGCGGGGTGTGGTCAGAGTGTGTCTCTAGAGGAGCAACAATCGACCATTCGCAACGGCCTTTCATCTGAGTTCAATCATGTGGTTTTGATTACAACCACGAGCAGGATTCCATTTGATCTTCAGGGTGTTTCGACAACTCTTTTAGATGTTGAAGCCCGACAACAAGGGTATCTATCTCAGAATTCTTTTTCTACAAATCTTGCTGTGTCAAACAAGTCTTAGTCATTGTCGGTGGTTTTTTTTCGTATGCTGGACAACCACCGTCGCTGATGTTTCACTCCTTTCGTGCGTTGGGTTTTTCTCGTCGTGGACGTGGTCGAGGTCGACATAGTGGCGGTGTTAGGCCGCAGTGTCAAATCTATAACAAGATTGGTCATATTGCCTGGCGATGTTTCTACCATTATGATTCAACTTTGGATGACGATGAGGCTAAACACCCTAGAATGGTATGATGAGAGGAACTCTAATTGAGGTGAGCCTAGGAACTCAACTTGGGGCGAGACTTCTTATCATATGGGCCACAAGCCTTTTTGGTGTATGTTTACGATATTATAGTAACAGGTGATGATGATGTTGAGTTAGATGATGTGATTTGTTGTCTTGATCGACAATTCTCCCTTAAAGACTTGGGTGAGTTGAATTATTTTCTTAGACTTGAAATTTTGAGACGTAAGGGTCGTATGCATATTTCTCAACAAAAGTATGCTCGAAAATTGTTAGAGCATGCCAATATGTCAAATGCTAAACCAGTAGACACTCCTATGGTGAGTTCTCCCACTCTTACATCCTTAATTGGGTCTCCACTTTTCGATGGAACACTCTATTGACAAGTTGTAGGGAGTCTGCAATATTTGTGTTTGACCAGGCTTGACTTGTCATTTGCTGTCAATAAAGTTAGTCAATATATGCATCAACCACGTGATGTGCACTAGACAACAGTGAAGCGTATTCTTCGATATCTTAAGGGCACAATTGATTATGGGTTGTTGTTTCAAGAGTCGAGAATGAGCTTAACTAGGTTTTATAATGCTGACTGGGCTAGTTCTCTAGATGATCGCAAGTCTACCTCTGGTTTTGTTTGTATTTTGGTGATAATCTTATTGGTTGGATGTCGAAGAAACAAAGTATTGTATCTCGGTCTACTTCTGAGGCAAAATATTAGAGTTTAGCAAATGCCACATCTGACTTGATATGGTTTCGCTCCTTGATAAATAAGATCGGTGTCAAGCTAAGTGGTACACTAGTCATTTGGTGTGATAATGCTAGCACTGTCTCCTTAGCTACAAATCTGGTTCTACGTTCGAAAGTTAAGCATGTTGAATTAGATATGTATTTTGTTCGTGAAAAGGTTCTTAGTGATCAACTTCATGTGTGTTTTATACCTGGTTGTGATCAGGTTGCTAATGTCTTAACTAAATAGTTAACGGTGGGTGTTTTTTCTCACTGTCGCTGACGCATGCATGTTGTTGTTGCGGGTGTTCCTTTTCAAGATGCTGAAGGGGGAGTATTAGAATAACAGTCTAATTGTCTTAGTTAGCGTCTGGTATAATGCGGTTACTAAGTAGTTGTAATCAATTGCTGTATAAATATGTATACTATGTATGAACAATATATGAATGAATTTCTCAATTCTTGAGATTTCAACATTATTATTCCTCCAAATCTTACTTCTAATTTAGCAACGGAAAAAAATGATTTGTTTGTTTTTAATAAAAACTAAGGTTCATGCATACTTAATCAATAATCATAACATAATCTCCTAATAATTTAAATCAAATGTCATGCAAAATAAAACAAACTCAAATTCTAAGTCTCATGTCATAGTTTGAAATTGAATAAAACAAACTTTAATAATAGAGTAAATAAAATAATAAGTTTTAATCAATCAAAAAATAAAGACCGAGTCGAGACTCTTCGAGTGTCACGTCCACATCTTAACTTGGTGGGTTACCTGTAAGGATAAAGATTTAAGGGGGAGTGAGCTATAACGCTCAGTGTGAGTTTATTAACAAGAAAGTTAGTGCAAACAATTGGTAAGACACATTAAATAATATCGCATAAAATAATCACAATCAGACAACAGTTCAAAGTATTTGTTTTTCAATGCAACCATCATTAATATATTGGAACACACAATAACAGTCCTTAGAATAAACAATTTTTAGATTTGCCTACAGTATACATATATTAACACACATATATAGATATCATAACAGAATTTTCATATTTGTATGCACATGATTTTTAAATATGCTATACAATTTTAGTTTTTAACAGAATATATCCACGCCACCGCTACACACCATAATGGGAGTTCCCCTGAATGCACTTCTCCAACACACCGGGATATGGATAAATCACTACTGGTTTGCATATAATAATTTTCATTTGGCTGAAAAATAGTTGGAATCTACCTTTGGCTATGGATACATAACAGTACCTATAGATGGAATCTATCTTTGGCTGTGAATGCACAGCAAAATAGATAAATACAAATAAACTGCCGAACTTCTTCCGATCACATCGTCCCATCCTATACAATGTAATGCGACATATTTAATACATATCAAACATGATAGCAACTAATGTAGTAACACATGGCAAATCAATAGCAAAAGTCATGTTTTTCATGTATTCAGATTAACAGTAACACAAGGCATGTCATTCATATGATCTCAAATATAGATACAATAGTAACATATACTATTTATAATTCATGTAAATATATATATACAAACAAATTTTGCATTAATTCGATCAATCATGGATTCTAACATATTTCATATCATTAGGGACCTAATTACTTAATTTAAAACCATAAAAATAGTTTGGAATTTATTCAGGGGCTAATCTAATCAAAACATAAAATCTTGGGTCAAAAATATAAATTCTGAGTTACAAGGGACACACGACTATATGACTGGACTTTGTGGGAAGCCTTGGGCCTTGCGGATGGGGTACATGGTGGCTAGGTTGTGTGACAGAATGTGGCCATGTAGAACATGCAAAATTAAGCTTCAAGGGTGACACGACCGTGTGGAGGGTCCTAAGCCGTGTGAGAATCAAACATCCTAGGGTTTCAGGGGGAACATGACTTTGTATGGGGGTTGTATGGTCCACACGGGTGGCCCACACGCCTGTGTGGTTGGCCGTGTGGCCCTATCCTATCCTAGGCTTAGTTTTGTCTTGATTCACTTGTAAAAGAATACAAACTTGCCTCTAGGATCTCGAATGTTGCTCCTTGCACTTAAATCTGATCTGGGGTACCTAAAATAGGTCATTCAAATGGGATTTATAAATGAATCAATAACGGTTTTCAAGACTAACCAAGATTATTAAGATTTTTGGCAAAATTTGTAAAAGATCCGTAATTGAATTGGAAAATTAATGAGAGACGATGTTATTTCAGAATTTATGGGTTCTACTAATATAAACGCAAGTCCTTACTGATCTTTTGGCAAGACTAGAGACAAAATTGACGGTGTTACGCTAAACTAATAGAAAGAACAGTTGAACGGAAATTGATTTCAGATTCGGGATCAAAATTAAAATTTCGACAATGGAGTAAAAATATTTTGTAAAGAAGAAGATGAAAAAGAATAGGAAAGAAATAAGGAGAGAGGAGAGAAATTTTAGTTTAGTTAGGAAAATAACTATAGTTCAATTGTGTTTAGGAAAAAGGATTAAATAGTTAGGTTTTCAGATTTTAAAGGGGCTAAATGGTAAATTATTCCCTTTTGTTAAAAAATTAAGAAATAAGGTGATTGGGAATTCAAAAAGAAAGGGAGAATGCTTAACCAATTGAGTTGCTATCCACACTTAACATGTTTTTACACTAATGAGTATATATTCTAGTATGGTTTTGATCATAGGTTGCTGAAAGAAATAAAATAAAATAGAAAAAGTGTGGTTTGAACTTTGGATGTTTAAGAGAATACACTAGCTACATAACCATCAACACTAATTCATTTCTTAATAATTTATTTCATCTAACACTATATATTTTGGGGTGTTACACTGTTTGAACTAGTTTGATATTTTTTTAGCTCAATTAAACTAATTTATATTGATTTGTGAGTCGACCGGTTCAACCTCTAGACCAATTCTCGATCCAACCAATCGATCAGGTCTAGTTTTGGAAACATTGATTTTGATCAATGAAAGAATTTTTTGATCCTGTCAGGTTGAGCAAGTAGGCGATAAAGTACCAAAAAATAGAATTAATTGCCAACATCTCGACCTTAAGAGGATCAATTTTGAGCATTATTGCCATTGCTTGACATTATAAAGGAAGAAGAAAAAATAGAAAAAAAAAATAAAAAGGTAGAAATAATGTAAAAGAAAATAAAAAAATAAAAAATTATTTTTAAAAAGTTTACATAACGTGACAAACTATTATTAGCTGAATTTTTTTTAACGAAAATATTTTGGAATAAAATGGGTAATGGAAGAATAGTTTAGGTACCATTTGTGATAAAAAAAAAGTTTATGTATCAATTTGAAAAAAAAAAAGAGTATTATTTAGGAACCAATTTATGGATTAAGCCTTAAGAGGCATAAATTATATAAATTAAAGTAAAATGGCTAAATACTCAATTTAAATTTAGTACAAAAATGAAAAGTATAACTTAGTGGTGTAGTATAAATCATATTTAAAGTATATATATTTTTTGATAGTTATATTTAAAATACTATATATTATGATAATAATTAATAATTTATGTTGTTTCAAAAATATATATTTTTGATAAATTTGGATAAATTACATTAGTAATCATCCAATTATGTGTAAGTTTTCGTTTTAGTAACATAAATAAAAATAAGTTACAATTTGATTACCAATGTTTTCAAGTGATCGTTAATCACGGTTGAGTGACCAAAGAAATAATCTCAAAACGATTGTGACCAAATTGCAATTTTTTAATTGAGTGATTAAAACGAAAACTTATACATAGTTGAATCCCAATAGTTTAACTTATAAATTTTTTAAAAAAAAAACCATTATTTTTAGAATCGAATCGAATTGATCCCTAAAAATATCGATTCGAAATAAAATATTTAATCGATTGATGTGCAAATTGATATTAACGATCATTAAATCAAACTAAAAAACTAATTAAATATATTTTTTAAATTTAATAATTTATTCTATTCAAGAGATTTAACCATGGCTAAATAAGGTATTTATGCCGTTTTTTTTTTATTTGGCCTTTTAGGCCATTTTTTTGAAAATTAGAGAAATAGACCAATTTTGGAGAGAGTATGAAAGCGCGTCCAGCTGGGCACGCTTTCACATACTCTCTCTCCTAGGGTTAGAGTTCTTTAATTTTGTTAGGGTCAAGGTTTGAGTTTTTTAAGGTTTAGGGTTATGGTTCTAGGGGTAATACTGTAAAAGTTCATAGGTAGATTTGATGGGCCGGAGATGCGATAACGCACCGCGGAAGACATACATTTCATATGTCATGCCGAGATAGGACTATTATCTTAAAAATCCATCCTATGGAAGTGAGGTTTCGGGGTGGCAGTGCTTGATACGGTCACAAGTCGAAGTCTAAATGGAGGTCCTAGTCAGTGACCGTGATGCAGTCACTGGTTCGAGTATAACTGGGGGCCAGTTGATGGTCGTTATGCGGTCATGGGTTCAAGCTTTTTGGATACCCGCATATGATGTCTTATATATATTATACATGAGATTGAGGTCATAATCATAGGGAGAAGTGGAGGGTTTTCCAGTGTAATCAAAGTAATTTTTTTCTCTATTTCCAGGCAACCGGTATCTTTAACCTTTCATTCTTATTCGAAGGCTGACACCAAGGTGGACACAAGAGGGCTCTTAAGCGGAGAGCGGATGTTTTGGCGGAAGTAGAGGTCAAACTCGAGTCGGCGCGACATCGATTGTAGTTATTAATGTATTGTTTAATAATGACAACCATTCTCACCTCGAAAAGAGCATCACTTTTACTCTACCGAAAACAGCTGCTGCCCGCCTAAGAATTCTCCTATGTCCATGGCGGTGTCGACCTTCGAATAAGAAGGAAGGTAAAGATACCAGCGACATAGAAATGGAGAAAAAGAATTACGTCATTTATAGCAGAAAGCCCCACAGTTTTTCCCTATGATTATACCTTCAAACTTCTGTATGGTATTTATAAGGCAACATTTTTGGGTATCTGAAAAGTTTGAGCTCGTGGCCGCGTATGACTGTTAACTGGCTCCCCAGTTATACTCCGATCCATGACTGCATAACGGCTTTCGATTGAGACATTTATGTAGACTTCCACCCGTAATCATGCAAAACAAAATAACCACGAAACCAACTTCCATAGGATAGGTTTCGGAGGTAATGGTATCAGCTCAGTAGAATATATGAAATGTATGCATTTCGGAGTGATGTCGCATCATCAATTACTCAAGAATACTTCAAATCAAAAATTATATTAGCGACATAAATTTTTAACATAGAAGCGGTGAAGAAAACAGAGGGAGAGAAATATTGTAAAGTGGAGGGATGGAGGCTGAAAGAGATGATGTTTTTGGGATGATGGAGTATGAAGGGAATTTTGTTATGTACGGAATTTTATTTAAAAATAATTGCGTAATTATTATTGTAACAACCCATTTTTAGAGAAATTGGAACAGTAGTTTCGGGACCACAAATCCAATTCAGGAAAGAAAATTTATTTTAATATTATTTTATGGTCTATAATATGATAATAATGTTCTGTGAAAATTTCGTAAAGAAATTTTATCGATCACATGCTTAAATTTATAAAGGACCAAATTGCACAAGGTGCAAAAGTTGAGTTCTAATAGCTAGAGGGATTAAATAGTTATAGAATTTTAAATTGGAGGTCCTTATATGGTAATTAGACCATTAAAAATTCTTAGTCATTAAGGATGATGATTCATCCATGGAAAATAAAATTTAAGAAAAGGACAAAATTGGAAGAATAAAAAAATAAAGGTGATAAATAATAAAAGATGAAAATATCATCATTTATCATCATCTTCCCCAAATATTTTGCATGGAAACCCTAGGAAAGAGAAAGCAAGCTTTCTTGGTCAAATTAGGTAAGTATTCAAGCCTCGTTTTTAGTAATTTTTATATTTTTGAAATCGGGGTAACTTAATCTATTTATTTTAGGGATCAATTTGAAAAGATATCAGAGTATAGAATTTTTACCATGGATGAATATGCTGAAATTATGAAATTTATAGTAGAAAATGAAAGGTTGTTGATAGATAAACAACTTTTACAAAATGAATTTTGATGAAAACTTGATTTAGGGACTAAATTGTAAAAATAAGAAATCCATGGAAAAATTTTGATTTTTATGAAATATATGGGCTGTAAATATTCGTTTAGCTCGGAACAAGGATTAAATTGCATGAATTTTATTTTCCGAGTCTAGGGACGAAATCGTCATTATTAAAAGTTCAAGGGCAAAATGATAATTTTGCCTAAAATGTAAAGTGGACTAAATTGAGTATGAATTAAATTATATTGATGTTAAATTTACTTGTGTAGATCCGGAGAAACTGAATATGGAGCTAGAATGAGGAAATGAGAAAATGTCGGATTAGTAGACTTTATGTACACAAACACTTATTGAGGTAAGTTCGTATAACTAAATTGTATATGTTTATATGCTTGAATTGAATGTTGTGTATGTAAATTGTATAAATGGCATAAATATGTGAAATGGTCACATATTCGTTAAAGCCCAATAAATGAAAGTGCCTGAAATAAATGATAATACCCGATAAGTGATAAATGATAGAAATTTTATTTTTATGCTTGAGTTTAATGTGAACATTTGAATTTCATAAATGCATAAATATATATGAGATTGATCACATACTAGAAAATTTCCTAATAAATGTCAAATTCCGTTTGAATAAATGAAAAATCAATGGATATGTGATTTCCCGAAATGAATGAGGTACTGCATTTGTTGCTGATGGGATTTAGCGCAAACGAGTAATCCTAATGATCTCATTACAGATAGGATTTAGCCTGGACTAGTAATCCTAATTGAGCTCTTCTGAGCATATGTTACAGGAAGGATTTAGCCTGGATTGGTAATCCTGTTATATGATATGTGGCTTGAGAGTGTGTTTCCTGATTAAGTGCCCTAATGGGTACTCCTGATTAATTGTACACTTTGTGTGTACTACCTGAGTATCTATCGATATTTTCCATAATTCAACGGGTAAAATACTGACATGAAAAGAAATGGGTTTTTACATGTATCTGCCTGAAGTACATGAAAACGTTATTATATGAAATATAGAAGTTTGAAATTATGATATATGAACATGGAAATTTGTTTGATGAATACATTCATCTATGAGAATATATTTGTACATATCGAGTGTATTATCTGTGTGATTATCAATATTATAGTTGAATAATAAGCAAAGTTTTGACATGAAATATACTAAAACTCGAGATGAATTATTATAGAATGTACCCTAAAAATATAGAAATAATTTGTATATATGTTATATGAATACATGATGTGGAAAACATATGTGTATGAGAATCCGAATATTGTTGAGCTCATATATATGTTTCTTGATGTTTATATGAAATAAGTTACTAACAAGGATGATGAGAATATGTGTTAGGGCTTGGGAACGAATGGTTGATTGTGATTTACATGTTTATCTTTAATATGAATAGTTGGTAAGCTAATTACCAAGTTATACGGACTTACTAAGCATTATATGCTTACTCTGTTCTATTTTTCCTTGTTCTATAGTAAATCGGAAGCTTGTTGTATTGGAAGCTCGACGGAGATCACTCACACTATCCATCGACTCAATTTGATATATAAGGTAAAACAATTGTGGTTATAATGGCATGTATAGGTTAAATTGGCCAAGGAATGGCATGTAAACATTTGTTAATAACTAGCTATTGGAATGGCTAGTTATGAACATGTTTTGGTGTTTATGTATAAAAGACTATATCATGGTATATGTTTGAAAATGATTGATTAATAGAAATCACAATGAGATATGTATGAATGAATTAAATTAGCATATTTGATACAATATGCACAAATGTAAACATGGTATCTAGATAAATATGAGTATAAATTGACATGTATAAGATTTAAATTTTTGGTTTGAAAATGTGGTTGGTGAATGTGATAAATTGTGCAGAAGTGTTGGTGTAGGTGCAAGGCTATAAGGGGTGAAAAATAAAGCTAGGAAATAGCTTTATTTTGTCCACACGGGTAGACACACGGGCGTGTGTCTTGACCGTGTAAGACACACGGCTTAGCACATGGGTGTGTGGTCTGGCCGTGCTTAAATTTTAAAATAGAATGCTTAGAATTGAGCACACGGGCGTGTGACTTGGCCATGTGATGCAAGTCAGAGAGTTACACGAGGTAGGGCACGGCTTGATGTACGGGCATGTCATAGGGTCACACGGGCGTGTGAGCCCTGCATCTAGGAAAAAAATTGAAATTTCATGAAAACAATTTGAGATCTCGATTAAGTCCCGATTTGATTCTAATGTTTATATTGGGCCTCGAGGGCCCATTCAAGGGACAATATGATTAGTATCGGTGATGTGTCTCTAACTAACTATGATCACAATAAAGGCAAGCGCACCTATCGTTTAATAGTATAGTTATAGTAAGACTGAAAATATCGTATCCACAAGGACCAAGAGTACTAGTAATTACTATCTTCTTATTATCTAGCCTAAGAATTGGAGTGATTTTTTTTAAACTAAAAATTAATTAAAAGCACGACAGAGAATGAATTGGGAAAATACTTTTAGACAACTTTATGAAAGAGACAATACCCAAGGAAGAATCCACCTAGACTTTACTTATTACTTTTGATTCATACGATTCATTCACTTGACTTAATCCGTAGAAATCCCTAAATTATGTTAATATCTCTTTCGAGACTAAAAACAACTGACTCTAGGTTGATTAATTGAAATCTCTTTCTAATTAAAACCCCTATCGTCGCATTAACTCGATCTATGGATTCCCTTATTAGATTTGTCTCTACTCTGGCAGATTTATGTCGCCCTATTTCTAGGGTTGCAATCAACTCTGCTTAATTGTGTTGATCTACTCTTAAACAGGAACTTTTGCTCCTCTAAATAAACACATTCGACTTGAATCAATAACCCAAATTATTAAAACAAGAATAAGAACCCACAATTAAGAATAAGAACAAGTATTTATCTTATAAATCAAATAGTAATAAGATCTGTCTTAAGTTTCATCCCCTCAAGTATTTAAGGGATTTAGTTCATATTGATAGAGGGAAACATCTTAAAATAAGGAAAACAACAAAACATAAGAAAACCCAAAAACTTAAAGAGAAATTGATAGGAGATCTTCAATCTTGATGGAGATCCTTCTTCCGAGTTGCTTCCAATAGTTGTCTTTGAGTATTTTCTGCTTTCTACTCCGTGTCCCTTTTTAGGTCCTCCCTTAGGGTGTTTATATAGGCTTTGAAGCACCTTTCTTGGCCCATAAGTAGCCTTTTCCGAGTAGAATTAGACTTGGGTTCGGCAGGGACACGCCCATGTGCGATGGCTTAGGCTGTGTTCGATTCTGCTCGTCACACATGACCGTGTGATCTGCCCGTGTGCGATAGTCCACGCCGTGTTGATTTTTGAGGTAGGCCCATTTTGTCCCTTTTTGGCCCGTTTCTCGTTCTTTTCGACTCTCTAAGCTCTCCTGAGTGTAAAACATGAAATTAAAGGATTAGGAGCATCAAATTCATCAAATCTAATGAAAATACATCCAAAAAATAAGCCAAGCATGGGGTAAAAATATGTATAAATTATGGTTTATCAAATATCCCCACACTTAAGCCTTTGCTGGTCC
Source organism: Gossypium bickii (assembly GCA_025503065.1). NCBI lineage: Eukaryota > Viridiplantae > Streptophyta > Magnoliopsida > Malvales > Malvaceae > Gossypium > Gossypium bickii. Next base: position 111,841,332 of record CP106717.1, read on the forward strand.
TCAAGCAAAATCCTCAACTCACAATTAAAATTAACTTTCTCAATTCATAATTCTCATTAATAATGTCTCGTCATAATTCACAGGTAATTCATACATTGATAATTTAACTAAAAGAGTCCTAAAGATTTAAACAGTACAAGTCATAATTTTTTAAAGCACGAAAATATAGGTGTTTCCCCTTACCTAAATAATCACCTTTAATTCAAAATCGACAAGAATTGACATCCTCACTAAAGATTCACTCAATTCACTCAACATGTTTAAAGTTTAGATTTAGCGCTCAAAAGTAAAATATGAAAAGTTAATCCCATAGGCTTGCATGAAAATAAAATCTCCACCACTATAAAATGAGACGATACACAAATCAAAAGGTCTTAAAAAGGGTTGTAATGGGGCTTGGGTTAAAGGTGTGGATAAAGGCTGAATTAGAGGGTTAGAATCGAGATCGAATTGACAACTTACCTGACTAGAAAAATAGACTAATAATGAATAATAACAATACTAGCACGAGCTTCTTCTCAAAATGTGAAATTAACTGTTTAAGCTCAAATAACATAGCACTACTAATGATTTTTTTTAAGAATAAGAACATGTAAGAATTTAACGACTGAAATGTAGAACATAGTTAGGCAACTTTGATCAAATCAAATCTCGATAAAAATAGGTTAATACGATAAGAAAAATTCTTAATGAATAAAAAAGAATGAGTTTTGGGTTAATATTAAAGGTGTATCAAGAAACGGTTTATTAGGATCAAAGGGGTTCACTAGGGGTTAATTATAAAGGTAGGCTTTTTTTTTTGGGTAAGTGGGTTAAAACCTAGGTGCCTTTATCATCTCAGTATATCAAATCAAAAGTGTGGTCTCGACATGCATAATCGAAGCAAGTTCTAGAATAACAAATTAATATCAACACACTCATAACCAACAATAAAGTGAGCAAGAAAAAAGTATGCTCTAACAGGCTCAAAATCTCACAAAAATTATGGTTTTTGCTTCAAAGTAATATTTAAATTTAGGGAAACAACCTAACAGATTTTTAATTCTAAAAATAAACTTATCATGCTTGATTTTCTACTATCTTAAAGTTTATATCATCACTATACAATTACCTATGACTTAATCCAAAACATATCAATAAAAATCATAAGTCAATAAGAGTTTTATTCTAGTCGTAATATGAGAACATTTCTTGCGAACAAGACATAATTCAGGGATTTTCTGATAATGATATAATTAACCTCCCCACACTTAAGGTGTACATTTTCCTCAATGTACCAAAATAGATAATGATAAGATAATAAGAATATTATAAGAGAGGGAGAGAGGTGAAACTTCTTGAATTTTGGATGAAATCCGTGAAAAGAAGCCTGATGAATTATACAGAGGTGAATGTGGGGGAGAATACTCCGGTAGCACCTTGAACCTTTTGAAATCAAGTTAATGAATCAGCCTGTATGAACTAGTCTATGAGGAGATGGTGGCATATCTGCTGTAAGGTGGTCGCAAATAGGGAGACTGCGCAGGGATCCTTCCGTTTTTTCGAAGCGGGGATGGCGGCCATGGTCTTACCTCGAGTATTAGTCATTGTGTACCTAAAGATGATTTGCAATAAATAATTCAAGCATCACCACAAGTAATATCAAAATAGTCCTAAATAACAAGATATTCCTAACATAGAACTTATGGTACCCTAAGCTAAATCTAAATGAAATCAATAATAAGAACAAAATAATAAAGAAAACAAAGATAAAAATAAATAATAAATATGAATTCAATAATAAAGAGGGAAAAGATTGACCAACGGTGGCAAGGATGGTGGCCAGAGTGGGGCGCGACGGGTTTCGGGTTGAGGAAAAACTAGCGGCATAAGGTGGTGGTTAGTGTGCGTGGAAGAGAAAGGGAAAGGGAAAGGGAAAACAAAAAAAAAATGAGGGAAGGAGGAGGAGGAGTCAACGGTGGCCGGAATATGGGAGAAGGAGTAGAGAGGGTGTTGGTGAGAGAGCGGCTAGGTTTTTTTTTTGGGAGAAATCCAGGGAAGATGAACAGTGGAGGGGGTTTAAATAGAGATTAGGGCATACGGTCGAGGCCCACGGCTGTGTGCCCTGTGTTTAGCCCGTGTGTTTCGTAAATTTTGGATTAGGGCGTGTCTGAGTCGTGGCCCACGCCCGTGTTCCTTGGGTGTGTTGGGTCACATGGCTGAATCGCACGGCCGTGTGATACTTTATTCATTTCTTCCACGCCCGTGTAGAGGGTCACACTGTAACACCCCTTACCCGAGACCGTTGCCGGAGTCGAGCACGAGGTATTACTAGACTTAACTTACTAGTTCTGGGTATAAAAATTGAAACTGTCCGTCTGCGTCATGTTCACTAAATTAATTATAACTTGAGCTATGAAACTTGAAATCTAGATCCGTAAATTTTTCTTGAAACTAGACTCATATACCTTCTTACTGTAATTTTTCCATAATTTTTGGTATGGTCAATCAATACCAGATTTTTCTTAAAGTTTTCCCTGTTTTACTATTTGACTATTCTGACCTCTCTTCACTACGAATCAAATTACTCTTAGTACAAAATTCATATGACCTTCTTATTTATTTCATTTGAAAATAGACTCATTCAGGATTCTAAACATATAAAGTTAAACGCCTAATTATTTTTCTCCATTTTTTTTATGATTTTTCAAATTCAGAACAGGGGAACCTGAATTTATTCTGAACCAGTCTTACAAAAATATAAATATCTCAAATTACAGAATTCCTTTGCTTTCCTTGTTTCTTTCATATGAAAATAGACTCAATAAGCTTTAATTATATATCTCATGCACAGCCTAATTCAATTTCTACTATTTTTGGTGATTTTTCAAAATCACGTCACTGCTGCTGTCCAACTATTCCCCTGCATATAATTACATAATTTCTTTAAAATAACTAGCAACTAGGCATTTCATAACCTCCAAAGCATGTTCTTAATTAACCATTTTAATGGCTAATCATTACCAACATTTACAAGTCCATAATAAACCATATCATAAAGTCACACACATAAAATGGCTAAGTCTCTATACATGCCATAACTTAAAACGTTAAAGTCACAAAATACCAATATAATCCTTTGATAGTGTGTAACGATCTCCGACGTCCTTTCGATCCCCGAGTTGGCTTGTAATACTATAAAAAATAAAGAATAGGTGTAAGCATAAAGCTTAGTAAGTTTACATGTAAATAGATAACAACATTCTTAGTGAATTATCTTATATTTTTCTTGTCAAGATCACTTAAGCTTTTACTCAATATACTTAAAACTTGTATACTTGCCTTACCTTTTAACATGAATTTATCTTACCTTACCATTTTAGCTTGAACTTGCCTTACCTTTACTTTAGAATACTCCTTGAATTTTCCCGTTGAACCACTTGGAATACTAAGGATACGCGGGTACCTTTCCTTATGAAACTTAACCATTGCCATGTCTTGACATGGTCTTACGTGGTATCCTTGCCTTATGAACTCACCAATGCCATGCCTTGGCATGGTCTTACATGGGACCTTTGCCTTATAGTAACATATCAATGCCATGTCTTGACATGGTCTTACATGATTTCCTTAAACCCTAATGTCATGACATTTGTATCCTACACATTCCTAAGGTTCAACAGGAACTTTACGAGATATTTTTTTCCGTCAATTCATACTTGAGTCTTTAAATAATAAATTTACAGAATAAATATGTAAATGCTGGAATTTAACAATATTAAATGTAAAATAATAGAATATTGCATTTATTTACTGCAAACTTACCTCGAAACGAAATACGATCAACTATATTGATTTAATCCTCTATCTTTTTCTTTCCTCGATCTAACTCTGGATTTCGTTCTTCTTGATCTATAATAGAAAATTTAGCTTATTTAATACTCACATTCATCAAAACATCAAAACAGTCCTTAACTCTTAACTTTGGCAAAATTACAATTTTGCCCCTAAACTTTTACATATTTACACATTTGCCCCAAAGCTCGGAAATTAAACTTTATCCCTTATTCTTATGTTTTATGGCATGCTGATCATTTTTCCTTCTATGGCAACATCAAATTCTCACTCTAACTTGCACTTATGAACATTAGGTATTTTTACCGATTAAGTAGTTTTACTCGTTTTCACTTAAAATCACTAAGCAAAAGTTGTTTAACATAATTTTAGACTTCATATTCTATCATAAAACATCAAAATAAACACATTTCACCTATGGGTATTTTTCTAAATATGAACCCTAGAATAAATTATTAATAGAATAAACTAAATCGAAGCTACTGGGGCTTCAAAAATGTAAAGAACATTAAAAGCAGGGCTTGGAATCACTTACTATGGAGCTTGGAAGCTTGAAACAAACCCTAGCTATGGTGAACACTTGAAAATTCGGCCTAATGAAGAAGATGAGCATATTTTGCCATCTTTTTCCTTTTAATTCATTTTTATTACCAAATGACTAAATTACCCTTCATTAAAAACTTTGGTTCTTTCTTCCTATATATGTCCATTTTTGTCCATGAAAATATAATGGTCTAATTACCATTTAAGGACTCCTACTTCAAACCCCCATTTTAATCAAGTACTCTATAAATTAGAACCCCTATTTAGCAACTTTTGCAAACAAGTCCTAATAGGCAATTTAAGCATGAAATTAATAAAATTTCTTATCAATACTCTAACACATGTATTTAATCACTCAATAAATCATAATAATTAATCATAATAAACTTTTATAGCAATTAGATACCTCTAGCTTCTAGAACTCAAGTTTTGCACTTTTTATAATTTAGTCCTTTTGACTAAATTGAGTGCTCAAACACCAAAATTTTCGAACTAAATTTTTACGAAACCATTTCATAAAGTTGTAGATCATAAAAATATAAAAAATATTAATTTAATTTTTTTTATCAGATTTGTGGTCCCGAAACCACTATTCCGACTAGGCTCAAAATCGGGCTGTTACACACACGCTCGTTTTAATTAATCAGTGTGGACCACGGCTTATAGGCACAGGCGTGTCGCACGCCCGTCTGACTTGATCAGTTTCAACCATGGCTTCTGGGCACGGGCGTGTCGCACGCCCATGTCACTTACTCAGTATCGCCCACGGTCCTAAGGCACGCCTATTTGGGTTTATCGCAGCCCTTGTTCTAGGGAAAATTTTTGTCCTACTTCCACACGGTCTCCGCCAGGCCGATGTACCTACTTGTGGTGTCCACACGGCCACGACCATGCCCGTGTGCAAGGCCGTGTGGTAGGGAAACCTGCGCCTATTAATTTGGTTAGTTTTTAGTTAGGTGTTAAAAATAAATAATATGGATATTAATGAGGTTAATGCTCGGGTTGCCTCCCAAGAAGCACTTGTTTAAAGTCCTAAGCTAGACTTACCTTGTATCCACTCTTTATGAAGGTTCACAGAGCTGAAGCTCCTCTTTCTCGTTATTAATTCTATTAATATATGATTTGAGTCGAGTGATATTTACCTTAAAAATGCCGAAATTAGAGTGAGTTACCTCGACCGTTTCGTATGGAAAGACCTTGAGTACCGTAAAAGGAGGCGCTTCGTTTGTATTTAGCTCTGATGTGGTTATTTGGGGATCTGTTTCATCTAATAGTACCTGGTCCCCAACCTTGAAGTGATTTGTTTCACCTTTAAGCTCGTCATAGAGTTGCCTCGATTTTGTTTCGTGTGTTTTTGGTTTCTCCTTGGCATGTGTCCTCCATTCGTCTAGTTCATCAATCTAAAGCCTTCACTCCTCATGAGTTATTTCATTGTTGGCACGAGAACTAGGACGTGGCTCATTTGTGTTTCTTCGAGGTGCTTCTTGAAAAGAGGGTTGGACCGAATGGTTATTAATAGAATTTATGTACTCACCTTTATTATCCGATGTCCTAACCGAATCACGAAACTGAAGTGTGATTGTTTTGTCACCTGCATGAAGTGTGAGCTCACCTGTACCAGCATCAATTCTAGTTTTAGCAGTTGCTAAAAAGGGGTTGCCCTAAGATTAACGGTGAGTCACTGTCCTTATCCATATCTAGAACAGCAAAGTCAACTAGGAATATAAATTTATCAATTTTTACAAGCACGTCCTCAACAATTCCCCTAGGAAATCTAATAGTTTTATCTGCGAGTTAAATACTTATCCTAGTTTGTTTAGGTTTCCCAAGACCTAGTTGCTTAAACATTTTATAGGGCATGACGTTAATACTCACCCCTAATTAAGCCAAAGCATTATTAACATCTAAACTACCAATTAAACAAGGAATAGTAAAACTCCCTAGATCCTTTAATTTGTTCGGTAGTTTATTTTGTAAAATGGCTGAGCAAACTGCGTTTAGCTCCACGTACGACGCATCATCTAACTTCTGCTTGTTTGTTAGAAGCTCCTTCAAAAATTTAACTGAGTTGGGCATCTGCGAAAGAGCTTCAATAAACGGTAAGTTAATATGTAGTTTTTTTAAGAGTTTAAGAAATTTACCAAATTTTCTCGTTAGTATGGTCTTTCTTTGTCGCGTTAGGGTGTGGGACACGATGTACATGCTCCTTACTTATCAGTTTCCGCGTATTGTGGCTTACCTTACCCTTATCTTTACTTACCACAAGTTCTTACCTTGATTCAAATTCAGATTCTACTAACCCTTCTCCGTTGCACACCGTGATGGCATGGAATTGATCCATTGGGTTAGGTTCAGTATTACTAGGCAAGCTACCTTATGGTCGTTCTGAAATCAGTTTAGCAAGCTGACTTATTTGGTTTTCGAGCCCTTGAATTGATGCTTGCTGGTTTTTGATTGCTGTTTTGGTGTTTTAAAAATGGGTTTCTGACACCAAGATGAATTTTGTTAGCATCTCTTCAAGGTTCGGCTTCTTTTCCTGTTGGTAGGGGAAGCCTGGAGAGGGTTGTTGTCTGTAATTTCCTTGACCACCCCATAAAAAATTGGGATGATTTCTCTAACCTGGATTGTAGGTATTACTATAAGGATTATTCTGAGGTCTAGAATTGTTACCCATATAGTGAACTTGCTCGTTCTCAGTGCTCAGGTTGTAAGGTGGATATTTTGTTATGTTCGTCCCTCTTCCATTTGTGTCGCACTGCATCACCGGATGTACCTGCATAGAAACACATAAACCATCAATCTTTTTGTTCAAGAGCTCTACTTGGTTTGATAAAATGGTGACTGTATCGAGGTTAAAAACGCTGGCGGCTTTTGTGAGCTTTATCCTCATAACTTGCCACTGATAGTTATTCAGTGACATCTCTTCAATGAATTCGTAAGCCGCTTCAGGGGTTTTGTTGTTTAGTGTACCACCGTCGGCTACATCAATCAATTGCCTAGTTGAGGGGTTCACACCATTGTAAAAAGTTTGAACCTGTAGCCATAATGGTAACCCATGGTGAGGGCACCTTCTCAGTAGATCCTTGTATCTCTCCCATGCATCATAGAGTGTTTCTAAATCTATCTGCACAAAAGAAGAGATATCATTCCTCAGCTTAGCCGTTTTAGCCGGTAAAAAATATTTAAGTAAAAATTTTTCAGTCATTTGTTCCTATATAGTGATTGATCCTCGTGGTAACGAGTTCAACCACCGTTTAGCTTTATTCCTCAACAAGAAGGGAAACAACCGAAGGGGAATGGAATCATCAGAAACTTCATTAATCTTGAAAGTGTCGCAAAATTCCAGAAAATTTGCCAAGTGATTGTTTGGATCCTCATCCTGTAATCCATCAAACTGAACAAACTGCTGAATCATCTGAATAGTGTTAGGTTTCAGTTTAGAATTATTTGCAACAACAGCAGGTCTAACAATACTTGATTCAGTTCCTGTTAAAGTAAGTTTAGCATAATCATACATAGTTCGAGGAGCAGGATTCTGATTTACTAGATTTGGAGTGACCATAGGAGGTAGTGGATTATTTTGGGATCAGCCATCTCCTCGGTATTAGTGATATCGTTCTCTTGCTCTTTTTGTATGTATTATAGGCTTCGCCTTATCTCTCTTCGGTTTCTGCGAGCTCTATTCTCAATCTCACTATCTGAAGTAAAGGTCTTGACGGGTTTCTTCTAGTCATAAACTAAAGACACCCGCCAGAAGCAAATAAAAGAAAAAAAAATTAGAAAAGTAAAAATAAAATAAAATAAATTGCAATAAAATAAAAATGGCTAAAGTAATAAAAATTTAGTGTTCCTAATATCTTAGTCCCCGGCAACGGCGCCAAAAACTTGATGTGTCTCTAACTAACTATGATCACAATAAAGGTAAGCGCACCTATCGTTTAACAGTATAGTTATGGTAAGACCAGAAATATCGTATCCACAAGGACCAAGAGTACTAGTGTCACGGGGCTAGACCTTTCGTCTCGCAATCCGTGCGGCCTTAAGCAATTTGCTCGTCCAAACTCGCCTAAGTCATCCTTTAACTTGAGTGAGGATTCCTTAAGAACTCCTCCAAGGCACCAATTGTAGAACGGAAGCAAACTTATGCCAAAAGAAGCAAACAAAAAGAACAATAGAAAGAGCGCTCGCAAAGTGTTTGAGTAAATGCTCTCAGAATTCTATTACTTTTAAGAATTCTCTCATACAATGGATGGAGTACAAGTGAGGAAGAGGCTTTCTATTTATAGTTGAACTCCCCCAAAACTGACGGTTAAGATACATTTGTATCGACGGACAAAATTAACCATATCCCCTAATTTAAGGGATTTACAAGATATGCCATATCAAATCCTATCTAATCTTTACAAGATATGATTCCCTATATCTTTTAAGATTAGTTACCAAATCAGCTTAAGTTGCCATATCTTCGCTATCGGGCCAACCAGGCTTCAATCTGACAGGCTTCTCCAATAGTTCCTTGAATCGGGCCAGTTCTTGTGGGCAAAATGATCCACATCTTATCAACAGACCTCCATGGGGCGCATCTTGTGACATGGTCACAGGCTTTGCATTTTGACCCATGACATTCTCCCCCATCCATTCTCGCAATGTCCTCGTTGCGACTTCCGAATGCCATTGACTTGATTCACCTCGAATCCCTCTCGTTGCCTTGGCTTCCTTTCGACTCGCTTCCAAATCGAGTTGTCTATTCTCTCAGAATTTATGCCTCGGCTTCCGTTGCCTCTTATCTTCAATCGTTACACTCGTTGGTACATCTTGTTGGCAAGAAGTCTCCGCTTTAACTTGCCCCAATTTTGACTTGTTACCTTTTGAATCGCCTTGATTCTCACACATTGGCTTCGTATTGGCTATAGTCCCTCGGCCTCCTTGCTTATGACTTTTTAAAGGGCCCCTACGACCTTGCCAAGCCAACAAGTCAGAATTCAAAACACTATCAAAGTATTTGCAATGTACCTTACTCGCAGCATTTACTCGTCCCGATTGTTTCTGCATCGCTCTTTTTTCCTCGAAGCTCGATGCACAACCCACTTTTCCTAGATATGTCAGCTCTACAGTCGAATCCGTAGGCTTCATATCGATCTCTTGCGCAACTAACACTTCCGAAAGGGCTTCCGTAGCATCCCGTTCTAGTGAGTCAATGTTCCTCCCATATGAAACATCCTTAACTAGTTGGATTGACGAGAACACCTTTTTCCCAACCTTCATATCCCGTTGCACTGGCACAACAATTTTTGATAACGGACCAGTGACAATATGGATTTGATCGGCCCATAGAAACAAAACTGCCTGAATCCTGTCAAGGAAGTTTAAACCAAGCACATAATCGTAATCATCTAATTAGATTACCTCAAAGTCTTCCTTGCCTTTCCATTCGCCGATTTGTAGCTCCACACTACGAGCTACTCCCAAACTTGAGGCCTCCTCAGAATTTACCGTCTTGATCTTCTTATTCGATTTCTTAATCGAAACACCAAGTTTCCTCGCAGCCTTCTCCGATATGAACAAGTCTGATGCTCTCGTATTGACCAGAGCACTCCTCTTTTGACCTGCGATGTTGATGTCTATGAACATCAACCCTTCCCCACCATTCCTTTTCTTCGGAATAAGAATCATCGAATTAACCCTCGATGTATTAAACTCAACAGGCTTCACCTCTTCCAACTCATCACTCCTCTTGAAAGCCGTCAAATATACCTTTGGACAGTCCCTTTTCATATGCGGTCCCTTACAGAAGTAGCATATCAACTTTCCCCTCTTCTCTTTCAGGCTATTGGGTCTCTACTTCCCCTTTCGTAGTTCCCCATTATCATCGTAGCTGCCATTACCACTGCCATAATAGTTACGTCCCTCTTCATCTTCCTCATGGTACACACCATGTCACGGGTCAAAATACAAAGCCCGTGACCATGTCACAAGATGCACCCTATGGAGGTTTGTCGATAAGATGGGGATCATTTAGCCCACAAGAACTGGATCGATTCAAGGAACTATTGGAGAAGCCTGTCAGATTGAAGCCTGGTTGGCCCGATAGCGAAGACATGGCAACTTAGGCTAATTTGGTAACTAATCTCAAAAGATATAGGGAATCATATCTTGTAAAGATTAGATAGGATTTCATATGGCATATCTTGTAAATCTCTTAAATTAGGGGATATGGTTAATCTCGTCCATCGATGTAAATGTATCTTGACCGTCGGTTTTGGAGGAGCTCAACTATAAATAGAGAGACTCCCCCTCATTTGTACTCCATCCATTGTATGAGAGAATTTATTCTCTTAAAAGTAATAGAATTCTGAGAGCATTTACTCAAACACTTTGCGAGCGCTCTTTTTGTTGTTCTTTTTGTTTGCTTCTTTTGGCATAAGTTTGCTTCCGCTCTACAATTGGTGCCTTGGAGGAGTTCTTAAGGAATCCTCACTCGAGTTAAAGGCTAACTTAGGCGAGTTTGGACGAGTAAATTGCCTAAGGCCGCACGGATTGCTAAACGAAAGGTCTAGCCCCGTGACACTAGTAATTACTATCTTTTTATTATCTAGCCTAAGAATTGGAGTGATTTCTTTTAAACTAAAAATTAATTAAAAGCACGACAGAGAATGAATTGGGAAAATACTTTTAGACAACTTTATGAAAGAGACAATACCAAGGAAGAATCCACCTAGACTTCACTTATTACTTTTGATTCATACGATTCATTCACTTGACTTATTCCGTAGAAATCCCTAAATTATGTTAATATCTTTTTCGAGACTAAAAACAACTGACTCTAGGTTGATTAATTGAAATCTTTTTCTAATTAAAACCCCTATCGTCGCATTAACTCGATCTATGGATTCCCTTATTAGATTTGACTCAAATCCAATAGATTTATGTCGCCCTATTTCTAGGGTTGCAATCAACTCCGCTTAATTTTGTTGATCTACTCTTAAACAGGGACTTTTGCTCCTCTAAATAGCACATTCGACTTGAATTAATAACCTGAATTTTTAAAACAAGAATAAGAACCCACATTTAAGAATAAGAACAAGTATTTATCTTATAAATCAAATAGAAATAAGATCCGTCTTAGGTTTCATCCCCTCAGGTATTTAAGGGATTTAGTTCATACTGATAGAGGGAAACATATTAAAATAAGAAAAACTACAAAACATAAGAAAACCCAAAAACTTCAAGAGAAATTGATAAGAGATCTTCAATCTTGATGGAGATCCTTCTTCCGAGCTGCTCCCAATGGCTGTCTTCGAGTATTTTCTGCTTTCTACTCCCCTTTTTAGGTCCTCCCTTAGGGTGTTTATATAGGCTTTGGAGCACCTTCCTTGGCCCACAAGTAGCCTTTTTCGAATAGAATTAGACTTGGGTTCAGCAGGGACACGCCTGTGTGCGATGGCTTAGGCCGTGTTCATTTCTGCTCATCACACACGGCCGTGTGATCTGCCGTGTGCGTGTAACACCCTTAACCCGTACCCGTCGCCGGACTAGGGTTAAGAGGTAATACCGGACAATCGAAACATTATTCATCCATTTAATCAACACAAAGTCAATCACAAATCAATCATATGCAAAAATGAATATATAGTCCCTTATTGAGGTCTACAAGACCTTAAACACGTGTTAGAAATAGGTTGGGACTAAACCGAACACATATGAAAATTTTCAAATATTTAAAAAGTTTTCAAAGTTACAGAGGTCACACGCCCGTGTGGTCAGGCCGTGTGCCTCTCACGGCTACCAGAGACACCCATATGTCCCGACAGTGCCAAAACAGGGCATACATACTGACTTATCCATACGGCCACCAGACACGTCCGTGTGCCTTGGCCGTGTAAAATTAAGCTAGCTACTGACTTGTTCACACGGCCACTAGGCACGCCCGTGTGCCACGGCCGTGTAAGCAAAATAGGCCATTTTCAGTGCCAATTTGCCACTCACACAAGGGTCTTCCCTACAAGCACAAAGCAAAGCCAATTTATGTTTCAAAATGCATCCAAACATACCATTTCATGCACCAATTAATCACCAACTATACCATCTATATTAATACTCAATTTCATCACACATTGGTTCAACCAAAGAACCAAAATTCATATCTCAAACACATAAACCATCATCATATAAACCTTACCATCATTCACATTTTATCCATCATTCTCATCAACCAATTCAAACATACTATATATGCCATTTCCATCTTCCACTATTTCATACCTCATTTATCATATTCTTAGTCTATCTATATGTACCAACATCATTCAATTTCCAAACCATATCACATGGCATAGACCAAACATCTCAAAATATACTATATCAACTAGCCTATACATGCCATATACCAACTATATATATCTTTCAAAAGTACCCAAAATAGATAGGCGATAGTGTGATTGAGATGCTGACGATTCCTAGATCCGAGCTAACTTTACTAACACTGTAAAACAGAGAAACAAATCACACAGTAAGCTTTCAAAGCTTAATAAGTTCGTAACATAACACATATTGTTCATTAATACCATTACATTATACCAAAACAATCCATCACATAGATTAATTCACAATCACATATACCATACCATCTAAGTTAATATGCTCAATTACCTTCCATAAACTCATTTTTTCATCAACCACCTAGGTTACAAACGTACCTTAGCCAACACTTAGTTATCGATCACATATACTACTCAATGCTCCACATAACATTTCGATCATCTTCCGTCATTTCTTCGATTCAATCGCACACTTAGTGCTCAAATCATAGTCGAAGCTTAATTAACATCGCACACTTAGTGCATCTATATCAAACTGATCTTAAATCAGTATCGCACACACAATGCCAACCACAAAGCCGAAGCTTATATTATCTTGCACACACAGTGCTAATCACCTCGGTCACATTTCCAAATACGCACACACTTAGTGCCATCTAACCCAATTTATCACATAACATTTACAATTCAATAATATCATACTATTCATTTTATAACATTAAACATAGTTAACTACACGTATTATATCCGAACTTACCTCGAACGTCGAAATATCGAAATAGTCGATTAATCGAGCACTTTGTCTTTGCCTCGATCTCGATCTGAACCTCTCCTTTCTTGGTCTATACACATTTAAATTTAACTCATTCAATCACCAATTCATTCAATTTAGTCCAATCACATATATTAAGGGCATTTTACAAAATAACCCTCATATTTTCACATTTCGACATTTTAGTCCCTAACTCACAAAATCAAAAAATACACATAATTTCATTTCACCCATGCCTAGTCGAATTCTCTCTATGTTCATACAAGTCCACACATTTCATTTATTTTACATTTTAGTCATTCAATTTACACTTTTCCCAATTAAGCCCAAATTACACAAATTCATCAAAACTCCAAAGACAAACTATATTAATCAAACACATATTTTTCATTTTCCACCACCAAACATTTAAGAACTCACATGTTCATTAATGGCACATTTCAAAAACATCATCAATTCACAAAATTAAGACATCAGTTAACTAGAGTACGAAGCAACGATTACGAAAACGTAGAAATTATAAAAAACCGAGCTCAAAACATACCTCAAACAAGGGCCGAATATCACAAAGATATAAACCCTTCTTTTTCTTCTTCAAATTCGGCTAAGAAAGATGATATATTGGCTATCTTTTTTGTTTTATTACAATTATAATAACATAATTAATAGATTTCTAATTCTATCCTTAATAAATTAAACATTAAAGCTTATAATGGTTGGTTATAAATGTCCATCTACCATCCACTAACTATATATTAGCTTAATAACAACATAAGGACTCCCCCTTTAAAAGCCATGCCAAATAGGTACTTTAACAACTAGCACACAGTTTTTACATCTTATGCGATTAGGTCCTTTTTGCTAATTAACCACTCAAACCACAAAATTTTCACACAGACTTAATCACATATTATAAACACAGAAAATAATATAAAAGTATTTTTTTGACCTCAGATTTGTGGTCTCAAAACCACTGTTTCGACTAGGGTCTAAACCGTGATGTTATAGTGTGACAGTCTAGGCCGTGTTGATTTCTGAGGTAGGCCTATTTTGTACCTTTTTGGCCCGTTTCTTGTTCTTTTCGACTCCCTAAGCTCTCCTAAGTGTAAAACATGAAATTAAAGGATTAGGAGCGTCGAATTCATCAAATCTAATGAAAATACATCCAAAAAATAAGCCAAGCATGGGGTAAAAATATGTATAAATTATGGTTTATCAATCGGACATGAATAGTAAATAATGTAAAATATCTGTAATTATTCTGTAAATTTTGGCAATGCTCTGTAACCCTGTTCTGATGACGGATACGGGTTAGGGGTATTACAATTATAGGTTTGAACAAATAATTAACCTCAGCTTTCGAGTGTTGATCTAACAACAATCGGATATCTTTAAGCTGCTCGAGTAGTCCCATGTAACTCGGTCAATGATTTCACCTATAAAAGCAATATCTTAATTCAAACATATAATAAATAAACAACATTTACTATACAAACTATATATTTATTTAGAAGTGATTTTTACCTTGTCATAAATGAGAACATATATGGGTCATTCACTCGGGGGATGTAAATATGGTAGTTGCCACCAAGCCCATGACTATAGCAGGAGTAGGCAACCATCGATTGACATCTTAACTGGTTTTGTTACCCGACACAACTCCTGGTACAATGTGGCCACCACAGATGATCCCCAACTCAGTCGTATGCTTTATTTGAAGTTGACTAGGTGTAGTAGCCACCTTATATTTACCAAATTTCGAGATTTATCAGGTATTAGAATGCCCCCGCTTAACCTCAGGATGATTGCTCAGGTGTATTGTTCTTTGACGACGTCAGGTGCGTTCAGAGGAAGATATTCGAAATTGGTTTCCGTTCACTTCATATCTATCCGGCCACCGTAAAACTTATACGACACATTCCCTAAAAATGCCTTGCAAAGGTCCTCTTTACCAGGAACGACCTCTGAATCCGTAACGACTGGCCCATCTATCGGTAAATCGAGTTGTAAAGTTACGTCCTCGAATGTGATTGTACACTTGTCGTATGGAAGATGAAAAGTGTGTGTCTCGAGCCTTTATCTTTCCACCAACGCACTGATGAGTGTAGAATCGAGTTTGCAGTCATTGAGCATACGGAACGCATGCAAGAATCCCGAGTCTTACAAGTAACCATGAATTTCTATATCTTGGCTCCTTGATAGGTTATGTATGAACCCCCTCCAAAATACGATCATTCGACTATTTATATCGACAAAAATATTAATTTAAAATATTTAAAAAAATAAAAATACTTTAAATTTAACTTAACTGAAAATAATAAAATTTAAAATTTTGTCTTACCATTATCGCTTGAGCGGCAAAAATTTGCTTGTCGTCGAAATGAATCAGAAAGATTTTCATTCATGAAAATTTAATCGAAACGAATAATATACGAAAAATTAAATAAAACTATGATATTTTTAAACAAGTGTATCGAAAAATTTAAAACAAAACTTGAGAAAATTGAGAGAGGTGAGAATTTAGAAATATTTGAAAGAGTTGAATTTGAGTGAAAAGAATGAAAAATGGTCTAATATTTATAGGAAAAAATTTACCGTTGGAGCCCTTCAAAAATTTTACTGTTGCCAATATTAAAAAGAATGACAGTTGGTGAAAAGCGCGTCCAGCTGGGTGCATTTTCCTACCAACTGTAGCTGGTCGCGCTCACACATTCTCTCTAAAATCGGCCTATTTCCCTAATTTTAAAAAACGACTTAAAAAACTCAAGAAAGGGTTAATGCCAAATTTGGCCTTTAGTGTTTACATATTTTGTCAAAATGACCCTAATTGTATTTTTTAGCCTTTTTAAAAAAAAATTTAAACAAATTTGATTAAAGTACCGTTAAAAAAGTCAACGGGATAATGTGAAATTTTATATGTGAAATATTTTTAATGAGATGTAATTTATTACTTAGTTAACCCAATAAAATAATTACATGTAGAATACAATAAAATAAATAAAAAATTCATAAATTTTTAAAAATAACTCTTAATTTAAAGAAAATAAACATAATTATCTAAAAAAAGTTTCAAAATCAATGCACACGTTCAATATTTTCGATTTGATTTATTAATTATCTTTTTAAAAGTTCGCAATAAACAAACGTATGCATTCATTTTGAAATTTTTTTTAGATAATTAGTTTATTTTCTTTAAATTAAGAGTTATTTTTTTATTTTCATGTATGATTTATTTATTTTATTATTTTTACATGTAATTATTTTATTGGGTTACCTAAACAATAAATTACATCTCATTAAAAATATTCCACATCATCCCTGTTAATTTTTGTAATGGTACTTTCATCAAATCTGTTAGAAAAAGCAATTTAAAAAAAAAGAATAAAAGTTTATGGAAAAAAAAACTCAAAAAATACAATTAGGACCATTTTGACAAAACATGTAAATATTAGTGACCAACTTTATCATTAAGCCAAAAAAAAGAGAAGAAGATATAATTGCCTAATTTAGCCTTTAAACTATATTATTAGCCACTAAATTATGAGTAAGTTTTCATTTTGGTCATTGAACTATTTAAAAGTTTTCATTTAAGTCAATGGGGTGTTAAAATCTATGTTATATGGCTTTCTCTGTTAGCATTGCTTGCACTAATTGAAAGCTCTCTTTCCAATTCTCTTTTATTGTTCATTTTTTTCGTGAAACAATTTTGAACGTTATGAATCTGCAAACCAAAATTCAAACAGCTTTTTTCTCCGATCTCGAATATTGGCCATCAAATTAACTTGGATCTAAGATATTTCTTCTATTCGTTGATGGGTATTGATCTACCATACCGATTGTCGAATCATCACTTGGAAATCTATGGTGGAATTTAAAAAAAAAACTTAATAGTCTAGTGACTAAAATAAAAGTTTTTGAATAGTTCAATGATTTAAATGAAAATTTTGAATAGTTCAGTGATCATATCGTAAATTTTTTTAGTTAAGTAACAAAAACAAAAACTTACATGTAACACCCTTCACCCGTATCCGTCGCTGGAATAGGGTTACGGAGCATTACAGGGCTTATTACACAATCGAGTATACATTTCTCATACAATTATCGAATTCAAATACAAGTCATTCATAATCATTCATCAAGTCCATAATACGAGCCTACGAAGCCCAAAACATGCATTCGGAGTGGTTCGGGACTAAACTGATAACTCAGAAAATTTTTGGAACAATTATAAAATTTTACAAAATACAGAGGACACACGCCCGTGTGGCAAGGCTGTGTGTCTCACACGGCCAAAGACACGTCCGTGTCACAGGCCGTGTGGACATTCAAAATGGGATCACATGGTCGTGTCCCAGCCCGTGTTCGACCCGTGTAGCTCTTTGACTTGGGTCACACGACCAACCACACGCCCGTGTGACCAGCCCGTGTGCCCTTCAAAATGGCCTCACATGCCCGTATGCCAGGTCGTGTGCTAGGCTGTGCCAAACCTATAGGGTATACAAAGTGTGTGACTTGGTTGTGCGGAGCATACTGACTTGATTTCTAATTCAACATCAGGGGACACACGGCCGTGCAACCTGACCATGTGTCACACACAGACACACGCCCGTGTCTCTGCCGTGTGGACAAAAATAGGCTATTTTCCAAGCCATCTTGCCACCTAAATTTGCATATACCTACACAAATCAAATGGCACATCAAATGGCACACAATATGGCATAAATAGGCATTCAACCAACCTCAACCAAGCATAATTCATACCATTTCAATACCAATATATACAAGGTACACAAATACCACAATATGCCATTCAATTTCATACTAACCCTCACTTTCACAAATCATCAATGTGGACACTTCCAATTATGCATCATTTTTGTCTAAATTCATAAACATACCAATTCTCAAATATCAACCATTTACCACAATCATTTGCATAGCAATTATCAACACAAGATAAAGGTCATTTGCATATATATATACATCACTAATTATGCCAAAATAAGCCAACTCACATGGTTATACACAAAACCAAACACTTAACATTTACAAGCCATTTCAAATGACTAAATTCATTACCAAACTATATACCAAAATGACCAAAGTTCCTATACATTCCATATAACCAAAATATAAACTCAAAAATACCAAAGTGATAGCTTGATAGTGTGATGAAGTCTCCGGCGATTCCCAAATCCGAGCTAGCTTCGAAAACACTATAAAACACGGAAAATAAACAAAGTTAGCTATAAAGTTTAGTAAGCTCGTATGCTAAATAAGTAAAACTTTCCAACCAATAATTCAATAACATAAACATCATATAATGCAAGTAAAATTGAATCATAACTTAACATATGTATTCAATCCAAAGATTATGCTCAATTTCCACCAACTTCTTCAATTCGATGATTATATAATTTACGTACATACCTGTACAAGCTCGTATCGATCTTATATTCATTCACATTTTTTATATACTCTTTGAACCATTCGGAATACTATCGGATACTCGAGAATCTCGCACCCTAAGTGCCACATATATAGCCAAAGCTATCTCAATCTCGTATCACATATAATGCTCACTCTCAAGCTATCAACGGGTCTGCTCACACAAGCTGACGGTCATGACAAAGCTACACGATGTTGCGCACACAAGTTGATGAGAATCTGCAACACATGCCGGATAACTCAGCCACCGGTAGGACGTACGGACCAGCACCCAAATCACATAACCCCTAATGACATGTCATTCGTATCCTAATCTATTCTTAAGGTTCAACCGGGATTTCACATTTGCCGAATTATTGTCGAATATGTCTGCAAGGTCATATTCACAATTTATATAATATCAAAGCATTTAAAATGCAAATATAATAATGCTTGTTACATACAAACTTACCTCGGATGTAAAAACGACAAAGTAGATCGACTAATCTAACACCTTGTTTTTCCCCTATTTAAATCTGAATTTCGCTTTTCTTGATCTATATATAATATAAAATTTAGCTTATTTAATAATCAATCAATTCAATTTAGTCCAAAATACACATTATAGCAACTTTGCACTTTTGCCCCTAATATTTCAACATTTTTACAATTTAGTCCTTATCTCATAAAAATTCAAATTCATGAAATTCAACTTAAACTCATGCTAGCCGAATTTCAATTAAGTCCCTAACGATCCATATTTTTCATTTATTTCATATTTTAACCACAAAATTTTAACATTTCTCAATTTAATCCCTAAATGACAATTTTGTCAAAAATCACTTAACAAATGTTGTTTACCTAACAACAAGCATGCATTTTCTATCATCAAACATCAAAATACACCAATATTCATCAATGGAAAAACCTAAACCTTTAACAGTTTTGCCAAATAGTCTCTGGGCTAGCTAAATTAAGCTGCAACGATATCAAAAACATAGAAATAATTAAAAACGGGACAAAAATTGTACCTAAATGGACAACAATGCTTTGGCCGAATATCAAGCCCTAACCATGGCTTTTTCTTCTTCAAATTCGGTTGGAGAAGAACATAAAAGATGATGATCATTTGTGTTTAATTATTTTATTAACATGTATTTTTAATTTACTAAAATAACCTTATTACAAAATCATTTAATAACATCCATTTTATATCCATAAATATCCACCCAATATAAAAATGGTATAATTACAACATAAGGACCTCTACTTTAATATTCCATATCTATTAGATACCTTTAACTAATAGAATACAAGTTTTACACTTTACGCGATTTAGTCCTTTTTATCAAATTAAGCACTCAAACGGCAAAATTTCTTAATGAAATTTTCACAAAATCATACTATCATGCTGTAGACATTAAAATAATAATAAAATAATTATTTCAACCTCATATTTGTGGTCCCGAAATCATTGTTCTAATTTGACTAAAAACGAGCTATTACATTACCCATAATTTAGTAACTAGTAGTATACTTTACTATATTATTAATTATTCTAAAATTTCAACATTATTAACTATTATAATTAAAATATCGATGTGATTTAAAAAACATCTTTAAATATTGGATTGACGTGCATTTTTAAAGAGATTAAACACTTAGTTTAGAATCATATGTGATGGCCTCATGGTCAAGGATGTTCATCGTCTCAGGTGTGGCTTGGGTTTGAGTTGTGTTAGTCGCGTTGGTTTTTCGGGCTTTGCTCCATTATTGTAATTCACAAAAAAAAAAAAAATGGTGCCATTTGACCTCTATATTTATTATGCATTGTATTATAAAATATCTAGTTGAGTTTTCGGTATTACTTATCAAACAATGATGAATATCTCACCCATGAACGCTAAAAAGCTTAATGCCCTAAAATAAGGTTTTGAGCTTAAGTTTTGTAAATGAAAACTATAAAACTAAGAGAGCTTACTCTCATTTAAAGATATGGGTCAGTTCAACTTCTATTTTAGTCGATGTCCAATGTAGCTATCGAACAACGGAGTCTCATACAACTAAAAAAAAGGGTAAAATACAAGAATGTTTAATCAATTAAACGATTCGTTCTATTTTGATTATCCAACTATTAATTTGTTCATCAAAAAAATTATCTAATTTTTTTAATATTTGAGTGAGAATCCCATTATATGTGAAGATCATAAAATCTGTACGATTTGTAATTTCATTTGTTAGTATATAATGTGGTTCTACTATAACATTTTTGACCTTCGAGTTACACATAAGGATGATAGTTTGGATTGCGGATTTAGATATCCGAGAATGCATGATGTTTAACAACTAAAATTGTGCTACAACAATCCAGGCTAACGCTTAACTTTAATTAAAGTTTACACAAACTAACAAATAACATATAAGTATCAATAAAAATATTTTAATTAATAATAAAGTTAAATACAATAATTAATAATAAATTTAATAAATTTAAATATGTTAAAAAAATCAGAAAATATATCTTGTTCTTTATATACTCTCAAAACCATTTAAACGATTTCTTGAAAATTTTCTTCTCTTTTCATTTTTGGTATTAATAAATTATAAATAATAAACTTAAAAAAATGTTAATATATATGTGTTTGAAATCCACACTTAAACTAGACTTGTTATGAGAAAAATATAATCACTACAACTATCTCTCTTTACAAGTTGCTGAGAATTAGAAAAGCATAATAATTTATTTATCCCTAAATTTTATTAAAAAAATTATTTTAACTCTTTATTTAATTTTTCATTTTTTTAATTCTTAAAGTTACATTTTTTTTCAAATAACCCACAAAATATATGGAAAAAGTTAACAAATTGGTAACATGGAATACATGTAAATTGCCACATAGACGACAAATCAACATTTAACTAATTTTTAAATTTAAAAATATTAAAAAACATTTTTATATATTTTTTAATAATTTTAATAATTTTTAACTTTTAAAAATAATTGTTTATATATTTTTAAAATTTTAAAAAATAATTAAATGCTTATGTATCATCCACGTTAGCAAAGTTAAAAACGTTAACTTTTACATTAATTTTGAGACGATTTGACAAAAAAACACAAGTTTAAGAACTAAAAAAAGTAAAAAGTTAAATAAATAGCTAAAATGATTTTTTTTAAATTGAAGGACCAAATAAATTATTATGCCAATTAAAAATTCCAAAAAAATTACTATTTTATTTAGCTGGACAAAAATTTTAAGGCTAAACCATTTTCACCAATTTCTTAGAAAACTTTTTTGATTAACGCGAACGAATATGAAAAAAAATTAAGAAAAAAAATTAAAAAATAATTACTAATTTCGATAATTAAATAGTGACTCCAATTTTTTTTTTTGATGAATTATAAGAAGAATGTAAAGTTCTAATAACAATGCAACTAATGTGATTCGAACTCAGATCACATTTTAGACGGTAAACACTTTGACCATTAAATCAATACACAAGTTCTAGTCACTCAATTCTTTGTTGGTTTTAACCTGAATTGTATTAATTTTTAATGTATTAATTTCATTTTACATTGTAACTATTTAAACTATTTATTTATAATTACTCATATTTATATTTTAATTATATTATACTTGTTACACTAAAAAAATATAAATCTAAATTCTTGAAAAAAACACATATAAACAATAACCCAGTCCCCATTAATCCCCATTAATTACTGAGTCTAATTAGCATTAAGTTCTTCTTTTTGATAAAATGTCTAAAATCACAAATAATTCATCCTCAATTTTTAAATAAAAAAGTAATGCGCTTCAACACACTCGAAATCATGTCTTTTTATATTAACAACGATATCAATACCAATTGAGTTAAAATTTAATCCATACGAGCTATATGGAAACACTTATCTTTGTTGTTGACGCATATCATGAGAGTTGAGCAAGTATGTAGGCATTAAGGCATCCAGGTTCTTCCACCTCCCACCACTTGCCCAAGAAAAGAAATTAAGAGTGCGTGCCAGATGTAGGCATGTGTATGATACGAATATAATCAAATTCTCTAAGTTTTCCATGGATTTGAAGAGTCCTTGGAAGTCATATCCCCATATTTACTGTCTGTCTTGGTGTGCCTAACATTGATTCGTGTCTATCTGATGCTCATAAGTAGACAATAAAATTGTTGGGAGGAACATTCCTAAATTCCGAAAGAATTACCGTAAAATGAACTTGAATGATACCTTGGCCATACAAGAAAGTAGACATAGAGGGGGGAAAAGGGGCACAATATGTAGTCTAATGCAGAGCAGTGTCAAGGATTAATCCCCAAAGAATTTCCTAGTGCAGTCCGAGGACAGATTATTCCACAAGAACTGTTTTCTTCATTAACTCCAATATGGCATCCTACTGAGATTTTAACAACTCGTAATATGAAGATCACTCTTTCATGAACCATCCACAAGCAAACGGAACAAGCAAAAATCAATTCAGGAAATGCTTCATAAATGATCATATATACTGGAAAAAAAAGGGGTTCTTCAAAATCAATCATGGAAATATGAAAAGAAAAGTTTCAGAGATTGAATCAAAAATTAAAAAAAAAAAAAAACATAACTTTTTACCTGCAAGAAACCAACTGGGAGATTTCCTCTACTTTTAGCTTGAGGAATGGATTGGAGTTCCCTAAAATTGGTGATAAAAGCCAATCTACCATCCCTAGAAGAAGCCAACCATGTCCCACCAGCTTGTCCATCTCTTCCACCAAGAATCTCCCCACCCTCCCACCATATCAATGGCTCAGTTGGCCTTAAAAACAAAACCCCAAAATTCCAAAAATTGAAAATCAACAAAGAGTTAACAAAGAAAGGCACTTGAAAAAGGTGTATATATATATTTACCGGTTGTGATACTCGTCTCTGTTGAGAAATAAAATGAAAGGGTAAAGTGGGTGTGTTTCCCACATAAAAACCGCTATGCACATAGTCGAAATCTCCCTACAAGAAAATGGCTCTATGCTATTTACAGCAGTTGACTTCAGTGATAGCCAAAAAAGAAGAAGACATAATTGCCTAATTTAGCCTTTAACCACGACTAGTTAAAAAAAAAAAAGCAGCCGATGATTTGAGCGATTGAAGGGGAAAGTAAAAGAGTGCGCGCCCACACGCTGCAGCTCAGCAGCTGTCTCCAGCCCATTTCCCTCCCCTCCGAGCGACCCCATTCCCCTCTTTATATACACCCCAAATCCCCCCATTTCCCTATACATCCTCCTCCTCCTCCACCGCCAACCAATTTCCTCTTTCATCGCCACCGCTCAAAATGTCTCTTCACCATTTGCTCTTTCCCATTCTAATACTCGCATTCTCCGCTGCATCTTCATTAGCTGCCACTGCAAAAGACCAAACTTTAAACACTCATCAAGCTGAGTTCTTTAATCCTAAGCTTCCACCCAGAATCCTTTCCTCTTCCAAAAAGTTCGAAGGCTCATCGGACATTGTCGACCTCCGTTACCACATGGGTCCCGTCCTTTCCTCGTCGCCGATCAATATCTACCTCATTTGGTACGGTCGTTGGTCTGTTTCACAAAAACTTCTCATCAAAGACTTCATAAACTCAATTTCCCCTTCCGCGACGCCGTCTCCTTCCGTTTCCGACTGGTGGAAAACCGTCTCTCTTTACACTGACCAGACCGGAGCCAACGTTTCGCGGACCGTCGTCATTGCTAAAGAACACTCCGACACGGGTTATTCCCGCGGTTCTCACCTCACGCGCCTTTCAGTCCAACAAGTTATCGCCACCGCCGTCGAAGCCGCTCCTTTCCCCGTCGACCACCGTAATGGGATCTACTTAATCCTTACCTCCGACGACGTTACCGTTGAAGATTTTTGCCGTGCCGTTTGTGGCTTCCATTACTTCACGTTCCCATCCATGGTGGGTCATACTTTGCCCTACGCTTGGATCGGCAACTCGGGTAAACAATGCCCCGAGGTCTGCGCTTACCCCTTCGCCGTCCCGGGCTACATGGGCGGCGGCGGTCCGGGTTCGTTGGCCCCACCGAACGGAGACGTCGGGTTGGACGGCATGATCAGTGTGATCGCCCACGAGTTAGCCGAGCTCTCCACAAACCCGCTGGTGAACGCATGGTACGCCGGAGAGGACCCCACCTCACCGACGGAGATAGGAGACCTCTGTGAAGGGTTGTACGGTACCGGCGGCGGCGGAGGGTACATCGGTCAAGTCATGAGAGACCAGAAAGGGAAAACGTATAACATGAACGGCAATAAAGGAAGGAAATTCATGGTGCAATGGATTTGGAGCCCTGTTTTGAAAGCTTGTGCTGGTCCCAATGCTTTGGATTAAATATAATTTCATTTTTCTGGGTTTTTCTTTCCATTGAAATCATCATATTCATTTCCATGGAATCTTGATTTTTACATGTCAATTTAGGGTTTGAGATAGTTATATGTATTGTAGAGTTGTATAAACAGGTCGATAATGAAGATGAATAAGTTTAAATATTATAGCATTATTTTATATAAGTAGAAAATTTTCATTTCTTTGAAATTTGCCATTATAGTGGGGGGATAAAGAGCAAATTTAAAGCTTTGGGTTTTAGAAGAATCCTTTAATAGTGTGATTTGCAGTAAAAAAAAAAAAATGCAAAACAGTGCATAGTCTGAGCTTTACAGTGAGTGTGTTCCCCTTTTCACTCTCTTTGCTTTCAATTATGCTTGTTAAAGTGTTATGACACTTGCCACTTTGAATTTTAGAAGGGAAAATTATAGCTAAGGATATTAAATTATTAGTAAATTTATATTTTAGTCAGTTAATTTTAAAAGTTATAATATTTTCATTGAATTATTCAAAAAATTTCATTTAAGTCACTGAACTTGTAATACCTCAAACTCGGCCTAAACGTTATGGACGTATCTGGTAATGTCATACGATAGTATTTTTGAAATCTCGTTGTTACGATGAAAACATTCCATGCTATTATTTTTAGAATACCTTTGTTAGAACTTAGGAAGTCGTCTTTATTCATTTAAAATATTTGTTTTGAAATATCCCTCATTGCGGAAGTTTTAATAAAACAGTCTAGTGATCATACGTTTAAAAATTACTTTAACTTTTTAAAAACCGAATTTCTTACGACCAGCAGGTATAAATCCATAAAATAAAATAAATAAATAAAAATCCAAATTTAATACCAAAGTCTCAGGGGGTTCTTAAATTACAACCCAAATAATCAATAATAAACAAATCATAACTCGTAAATTGAAAACCATAAAGTCCAAAAATTACTGTGGTCACCGCTGAGTCCTCCGTTGCATCGATCCGTCTAAGTCTGATGATTACTTGTGTACATTAAACAAAAAGGGTGAGTTTACGTAAACTTAGTTTGTAATCCCGCAAAAACAAACAAACAATCAGTATTCACAGTGCATAGTTGAACAGTCTTAGGCCTAAGCCCTTTCCGAAGATCGATGATGGTTTGGGCCTTAGCCTATCTCAAGATCTGATGTCAAAAATGCAAGAGGGTCTTAGCCCATCACGATGCTCGTGAGCGATATGAGCTTATCTGAAGAGTAAAATCCTACCCAATCAGCCTCTACACACCATTTCCGTCCAACCCTACACTCTATGTGGGGATATAATCAACTCATTCATCCCTACAATCCAAGTAGTACCGAATACGGCACAAAACAGTAGTTTGCAGCTGAGCTGCCAATAAATTAGGCTTAAAGCCTTTCAATACACTTCCTTCGAATAACAACCACCAACCCAATGCAATGCAACATACAATGGATGATATGCTATTATGCAATTTCAGTACATATATTCAGTTCAGATATTAACATTAACATGCTCAGTACAGATATCATTCAGTTAATTTCACACATTTAGGGGTTTAAGTAGTGCTTACCGACCCTACAGTAGGTTCACAGTTAACTTGGGTAACTCGTGCAACCTTAAAAATGTTTCGATAAAAATAGGCCCACGTGCCCATGTGATCTGCCCATAGCCCACACGTCTGTGTGGCCCACTCGGCCCAAATTGGCCTTGGCCGTGTGATCCATTTTTAAAGTAACTCATGCTAGCTCAATACTCATATATGTTTTTACTATTTACTTATATGTTCATTTAAAGCTATCTACTTGAGTCATTATCACTAAATTATTTATATCTTGAGCTACAGAATTTCAAATTAAGATTCGCTTTATGTTTTTGAAACTAGACTCAAATACCTTTCTACCATAAAATTTTCAGAATTTATAGTTTATCAAATAAGTACAGTAAAATCTTTAAAGTTATCTCTATTCTGTTGTTTGACAACTTCATCATTTTCTTACTAAAAATTATTTATCTCTTAGTACAGAATTTAGATGATGTTTCTGTTTGTTTCTCTTGAAAATAGACTCATTAAATATTTAAAAAAATAAATTTAAGACCCTAATTATTTTTTTTTAAATTTTTGATGATTTTCTTAAGTCAAAACAGGGGAACCCGAAATTATTCTGACATTGTCTCATAAAATTTATTATATCTCATGATTTACAATTCCATTACTTACACTGTTTCTTCCAAGAAAAACTAGACTTAATAAAATTTAATTTCATATTTTATTCAACCTTTAACTCAATTCCCGCTATTTTTGATTTTCAAATTTAGACTACTGCTGTTGTTCAAAACTATTTTAGTGCAAAATGTTGATTTCCAATTTTATAACACCCTTATTTTCTTTCTTTACAATTTTTTGCATCATTTTCTCTTATTTCTCTTATTTCTCAACAGGAAGCAATTTCAGCTTTTTGTCGAATCTCGTTTTATGCATTTCAAGTACACACCTGTATCGTTTTCGTTGCTCACGCAATCCCCGAGATTACCAAAAACCTATAATCGACAATCCCAACTTTAGAATCGATCTTAAACTAAGATTAAACCATATTCACGTACCAAAAGGTTTAAGCTTGTTGTTCACTACTTACCTTCTAACTTCGCACAATTCCACCACTACTCAACACGAGGGAGATAGCAACTGAAACGATTCGCTGTTGTAAAAATAATCATTCCTCATTAATGAAGAGTTCAAAAAAGTTAAAGAATGAATTCAAAGCCAAAACCACTCGCACAAACAAAACAAGAAAACGCAAACCTTATACGCTTACCAAACGATCACCACTTCGAGTCAAATCGACGAACGTTAATTCCAGTCTCACGATCGACTCCTAAACAGTCAACAAAACACCCTTTAATCCCTTATCCAGAGTAACATTCGAGTTTAATAAAACAGAAACTTGGAAATTCGGCAGCAATGATTTAGTATTTAGAAAAAAGAGGAAAACCGAAAATTGAGAGTGGGGGAGAAGAGAGAAAATGTCAAAAAGGTGGAAAATAGTCTGAAAAAAAAACTAAACAAAAAGAAAATGCCTCGCCACACGGCCAAACAACAAAAATAATTTCCTTGCTCGCGTAGAGACTTGAATTCTAGACCTCCCACACGCCAACACACACCTTACCAAACTTACTAACAATTAAAGTTAAGCCCTTTGCACAAGGTTAATGCTTTATTTATAAAAAAAAAAAAAAACTAAAATTTGCCCAAGTAAGGCTTGAACTTGGAACCTCACACACACACCCAAAACACATAACCACTAAAGTAGATAGACATTATGTGCCACACATACACGAAATCAAAAATTAAAATTTTGGGGCATTACAGAACTATTCGAAATTTTTTGTGTAAGTTACTAGATAGTTAAGTTTTTTTTTTTAAAATTTAAGTCCAACTAATGAGCTCTAAGTGACAATTTGACAAATCAATATAATGGATCAACATCCCATCCACGAGTAGAAGAACATACCTTAGATCCAAGTTTATCAGACGATTAATGTTGTAGATTAGAGAATAAAACTATTTGGATTTGGGTTCATAGATTTATTACATTCAAATCTGGTTCAAGAAAAATAATAAATTGTAGAATAAAAGAGAAATGAGAGCTTTCGGTTGGTGCAGATGATGCAAACAGAGAAGGTCGTGCAACAACAATTTTAAAAGCCTAGTGACTTAAATTAAAACTTCCGAACAATTCAGTGATCATTTTGTAATTTTTTAAAATCGAGTGATCAAAACTTAAACTTACTAATAGTTTAGTGACTTTAGATGTAGTTTACCTAATTTTGGAATTTTGATTTGCTTTGTATAGGTAACAATCATTGATCGAGTTTTTATTTAGTTGCGAAATTATCAAAAATATATTATTTATATAAAATTTTGAGGTATTTTTGTAGTGTTATTCGTTTACATAAAATCTAAAAAAATTTTGATTTTAAAACATTGTGATAACATTGTGTGGATCAAAATATTTTCAATAATGATGACTTCAATATTTGAACTATCTATCGGTATCATTATGATTTTCAGTAACTTTATTATTTTAACCAAAACTATATTTGTTTTTCATATATAATCTTTATAAATTTGTTACATAATTTTTTTACCCATATCATTAACGTGTCATAATATAATATATAAAATTTTTATTTAATTTAATTCTCGTAAATTATTAATACTGTCATTTGATGATTTTTATATTACACGTAAACAATTATATTTATCTAAAAAATAAATTAATATAATTACTTTTTTTAATGTGTATATTAATTAACCTCAAGGTTTTGTATTGAATTGTATTAAAATCAAAATATATTTCGTTTCCTTTACTAAAAAAATGAGTAAATTAGTCTTTGTATGTTAGATCAAAAAGTAAATTAGTTATTTCTGTTAAAATTTTGATCCATTTGTACGGTTAAAAACTTATATGGTTAACAAAATAATCATACATTAACATGAGAAGTATCTCATGTATCTTATATCGATATATAAAGACTAATTTTTAATAATAGAAATAGATGAAATTTTTAACAAAAAGACAAATATACTCTTTAATCTAATATACA
Source organism: Gossypium bickii (assembly GCA_025503065.1). Classification (NCBI taxonomy): domain Eukaryota; kingdom Viridiplantae; phylum Streptophyta; class Magnoliopsida; order Malvales; family Malvaceae; genus Gossypium; species Gossypium bickii. The sequence goes on from CP106717.1 coordinate 111,871,184, forward strand.
AAAATTAATTTACCAATTTATTAAATAATATATTATATTATATATTTTTAATTTTTTTTATTATGTTGTGTTTATCTTGAAAGTGACTCAACATTGGCACATGGGTCTCATCATTGTTTCCTTTATTACTGAATTTCAAAAAAGTAATTTGAAGAAAAAATAATTATCTTTTGTTACTCCAATATTATAGTTAAATTATAAGTTTGGTACCTACACGATTTATTTTTTATTAGTTTGGCTCCTATATTTTTATTCTGTAATCTTCGTTACCCAAATCCAAATATTTATTTAAAAAAAATGTTAAGTCAACCAATCACACACCACAACATGTGAAGAAAAAAGGTTAAAAATACTTTAAAATTTTAGAAAATATCTGAAAATTTTTAAAATTCATTAAAAATAACCCCCAAATTATTCAGACTTAGAAAATTATAAAAATAAAAAAATATTTTTAAAAAAAAATAAGCATTAATGTTTAATATATTAAAGGTCTTTTGGATGGATGTTTACTTTTAGTATGGTGTATTTAACTTTTTTATTATCTTATACTATAATGTTTAATCTCATCGTTATCGTTATTTTTACACTAATCGTAAATAAACGCATCATTTATCCAAAAAAACCCTAAAATTATAAAAGTAATCTCGTATTATGTTAAAATAAATAAATAAATTATAGAACTAATTGTTGTGGTTTGAGAATTGAGAGGGTAGTGGCAGTGATTGGTAGGAGAGACCTCCCAAAACTTTAATTGGAACATTTGTGATTCACAGCTAATATTAGGACCCATAAAATTGTTTTTTTCATTTATTAAAATTTTAGTTAAATAAATGAGAATATACTATTTTTTCCATTTAAAAAATTAATTATTTTATTTTATAAAATAAGTTTAAATTAAAATATTTTTATTAATTAAAAAATAATTGACTCAAAATATTAAAATTATATTACACTGGAATTTGATATTTAATTTATATACTTAATTTGTAATATAATATAATTATTTATTTTTATAATGTTGTTAATTAGTTTAAACAATCAAAATTATTAAAATTAATAATCAATCAAAATTCTCATGTTAGTTTTCTTTTAAGAACATCATCCCAACAAAAAAAAAATTATTATAAACATTATTTTTATTATCACGTGACTATTAAATGAATATTTTTTAAAATTTTGAAATGGAATATTTTTAAATTTAATAATTTTTAATAATAATAATAAGTAGACTTAAATTTTTAAATTTAAAAAAAATCATAAAAATAAAAATAAAAATAAAAATTAAATTCCAAAAATTAAATTTTTACTTAATAATTTCCCAACAAATAATCAACACAGGGGATAGATATTTTGGCTTTGGGACAAGTGCCCATACAAATAAGATGATGCATTATGGATTGGTCCATATTTCGAGGGCCTACCTAGGAATTTCTTCATCTCATTCGGGTCCATACCTACATTATTCGTACCGTCTCTCCCATAAATATCAGTAATAACTTCCCGTTTTGCTTTGGGATATTTCAATATTTAGTCTTTAAAATTTTGTAATTTTTCAATTTAGTTCATAAAATTTTTCGGTACATTAGCAAATTTTTGGGAGGTCTCAATATTTGGACCCATAAAATTATTTTATTTAAACCTCTTACTTTTACTTAGTAAATTTTTTTCCAATTTTGGTCATTCTGATGATGTGGCACTCCAATTGAGAAAATTAAGAAAACTGAGAAAACTTGTTAAGTTCCAAGGCTAATGTGACAAAAAAATTTAGAGATTAAATTAAAAAAATATGAAATTTAAGGACTAAAATATAACTTTTATCCCTTTTCCTTAAAAAAAAAAAATCTTCTTTTACATTACAATAATACTAAACATCTTGTTGTTTTTACCAGACATAATTCTAAATATCTATGCAATGGATAACGTAAATTTAATTTGATTGAGAAATTTACCATAGTAAAAAGGACACTGCTTTTTTAAAAACAAGTGAATCCGTACAAAACTTTAATTTAATAGACAATGACAAATCACTTTAAATTAGATATGATTGTAGATGTATTTTTTTAGGTTAAATTTTAGCTTTGGTCCCTTTATTATATTAAAATTTATGATTTAGTTTTTTATTTATTTTAAATTTGGTACCAATTGACGTTTATATTTAGGGTAAACTATATTATTAGTCACTAAATTATGAGAAAATTTTCAATTTGGTCATTGAACTATTCAAAAGGTTTCATTTAAGTCACTGGGTTGTTAAAATCTATGCTATATGGCATTCTCTGTTCGCATTGCTTGCACTAATTGAAAGCTCTCTTTTCATTTCTCTTTTATTGTTCATTTTGTTTTCGTGAAACAATTTTGGACGTTATAAATCTGCAAACCAAAATTCAAACAACTTTTTTCTCCGATCTCGAATATTGGTTGTCAAATTGACTTGGACCTAAGGTATGTTCTTCTACTCGTTGATAGGTATTGATCCACCATACCGATTGCTGAATTATCACATGGAGCTCACTGGTGGAATTTAAAAAAAAATTAATAGCCTAGTCACTAAAATAAAAGTTTTGGAATAGTTCAGTGATTTAAATAAAAACTTTTGAATAGTTCAGTGATCAAATTGTAAATTTTTTTAGTTAAGTGATAAAAACAAAAACTTACCCATAATTTAGTAACTAATAGTATAATTTACTATATTATTAATTATTCTAATATTTCAACATTATTAACTATTCTAATATTTAAAAAGCATCTTTAAATATTGGATTGACATGTATTTTTAACGAGATTAAACATTTGGTTTAAAACCCCCCAGATGTGGTCTGGATTTGAGTCGCACTAGTCGCGTTGATTGTTTGGACTTTGCCCTATTATTGTAATTCACCAAAAAAACAACATTTGGTTTATATTTATTTATTCTTGGTATCATTTGATGTTTATATTTATTATGAATTATATTATAAAATATCTAATTGAGTTTTTGTGGTTACTTATCAAACAAGGATGAATATCTCACCCATGAACGCTAATAAGCTTAATACCCTAAAATAAGGTTTTGAGTTTGAGTTTTGTAGATGAAAAATACAAAAGTAAGAGAGCTTACTCTCATTTAGAGATATGGGTCGGTTCAACTTCTATTTTAGTCAGTGTCCAATGTAGCTACCGAATAACGGAGTCTCATGCAAATAAAAAAAAAGGGTAAAATACAAGAATGTTTAATCAACTATACGATTCGTTCTATTTTGATTATCGAACTATTAATTTGTTCATAAAAAAGATTATCTAAATTTTTTAATATTTGAGTGAGATCATTGAGTTTTTATCTAAATTTTATTTTTATTTAAATCCCATTATACGTGAAGATCATAAAATGTGTACGAATTGTAATTTCATTTGTTAGTATATTATGCGGTTCTACTATAACATTTTTGTCCTTCGAGTTATATATAAGGATGATAGTTTGGATGTGGATTTAGATATCCGAGAACGCATGATGTTTAATAACTAAAATTGTGCTGCAACAATCAGGGTAACCTTTAACTTTAATTAAAGTTTACACAAACTAATAGATAACGTATAAGTATCAATAAAAATATTTTTTAAATTTAAATATTTTAATTAATAATAAAGTTAAATATAATAAATTTAAATATGTTAAAAAAATCAGAAAATATAACTTATTATTTATATATACTTTCAAAACCATTAAACGATTTCTTGAAAATTTTATTCTCTTTTCATTTTTGGTATTAATAAATTATAAATAATAAACTTAAAAAAAATGTTAATATATATGTCTTTGAAATCCACACTTAAACTAGACTTGTTATGGGAAAAATATAATCACTACAACTATCCCTCTTTACAAGTTGCTGGGAATTAGAAAAGCATAATAATTTATTTATCCTTAAATTTTATATAAAAATATTTTAGATCTTTATTTAATTTTCATTTTTTTAATTTTGAAAGTTACATTTTTTTCAAATAACCTCAAAACGTACGGAAAAGTTAACGTTTGTTAATTTTGGTAACGTGGAATACATGTGGATTGCCACATAGATGACACACCAACATTTAACTAATTTTTAAATTTAAAAATATTAAAAAACATTTTTTATATATTTTCAATAATTTTTAATTTTTAAAAATATTTTTTATATATTTTTAAATTAAAAAATAATTAAATGCTTATTTATCATCCACCTGTATTCTACATTAATAAAGTTAAAAAATGTTAACTTTTATATTAATTTCGGGATGATATGACAAAAAATTACAAGTTTAAGAGCTAAAAAGAGGTAAAAAAATTAAATGAAGAGTTAAAATGAAAATTTTTAAAATTGAAGGACCAAATAAATCACTATCCCATTAAAAAGGTCAAAAAGTTACTATTTTTTTTTTTTAGAATTATGAATTTATTTAGCTGGACCAAAATTTTAAGGCTAAACCATTTTCACAAATTTCTTGAAAACATGAACGAATAAGAAAAATAATTTAAGAAGCACATTTAAAAAAAAAAAATACTAAATTTAATAATTAAATATTCACTCAATTTTTTTTATGAATTATAAGAAGTCGTAATTTGAACTCAGACCACACTTAAAATAATGAACATTCTAACCATCAAACTAACACACGGTTCTAGTCACTCAATTCTTTGTTCAGTTAATTTGTTCATTTTAATTTTAATTTTATTAATTTTTAGTGTATTTGTAATGTAATAATTTTTTTTTACATTGTAATTATTTAAACTATTTATTTATAAATACTCAGATTTACACTAAAAAAATACAAATCTAATTTCTTGGAAAAAACACAAATCTAAACAAGAACATAGACCCATCATATACCGAGTGTAATCAGCCGTTTTTAAGTTTTTTATTATTATTATAGAATATCTAAAATTATTCATAATTCCTTCTTAATTTTTAAATAAGAAAATAATATCTTTTAAAGTACTCAAAATTACTTCCTTTCGTACTAATAATAATATTAATAATAATAATATTAATACTAATCCAACTAAGATTCCATCCATTAATCAGACCAGGGATGGAAACACTTATCTATATTGTTGACGCATATCATGAAAGTTGAGCAAGTATGTGCGGATACTCGCAATCAAATTTTAAAAGTATTGTAGCGCCGCCAGCACACCAGCTTTGATGATGAACCATGTTTGACACGTATCGCCATCTGTTGTTCTTCAGTTTTATGTTTTCCGACACTTGGTTTACATGCAAGTTTTTCAAAACACCCATTTAAACCAAATACAGGGAGACTTTATTTTCTTCACAATTCACAAAAAAAATAATAAAAAATAAAAAAGGGAGAAAGTAGCTCCAACACCAAAAAAGGACTGAAAAAATGGCGGATGCGAGGGTGAGTGTTAAAGAGGTTGTCGTGTGTAACGACAGGTGTGGTTGTCCTTCCCCTTGTCCCGGTGGCGGGTCTTGCAGGTTCATTTACACTCCCCCCCCTTTTATTTTCATGGTTTCCTTTATTTTCACCCATACATGTTGGATTGATAATGAGAAAATGTCTGAAAAAGTTAGGAAGATATAAATAGAATAAAATTTAAACTCTCAGAACTTGGTATTGCGTAAAATTAGTGTTGGGTTTTGATAGCTTACATATTTGCCTTCAAATGTAAGTAAAAAATGTCAAACAAGGTATTTGAATTTTGAAACTCACACATTCAACATTCAAGAACCACGAACACATGCTGCTTTGACATTCCATTCGTCCGCCACATGTGATGTGAGCAGAAGTATCTTTCTCCTTGGATATTTATTTTTCTCTGACAGGACAAACCGACCATTTGACAGTTGCGACTCTCTGTCTCTTGTTTTACTGCTCAAACTGTCAGGACCTAACTACATGCCCACCTCTTTGCTTTTGTTTTCAATTGTCATGACCTACAGGTGCACAACGATGGAGACCACAAGTGGGGCGGACCACAAGCGGTGCTCCTGCGGCGACCACTGCGGTTGCAATCCATGTACATGCAGCAAGGACGATGTGGCTGCAGGAACAGGGAAGCTGTACTGTAAATGCGGGACGGGTTGTACCTGTGCCACTTGTGCTTCTTGAGCAGAGATTTTGGTTTTGGTTTTGGTGTTACATATGTCAGTTGCAAAATCTGGGTTTTGCATGTTTGGTGTTACTATGCGAGTGTTCCTCACTAAATAATCCAATACTCGATTTATGAGATGTTTCTAAGTAATTAATATGGCTGATATGTACCATCAATTCATGCTTAATTTTAGTCTTCCCATATTTTGAAAATTTCAAAGATTAGGATCAAATTTGAAAATTGTAGAAGTTGAATGAATCCAGTTGAAACTTAAAAGAGAGAGATTTTAGTTGAATTTACCTCAAATTTTCAAACTTTTTCAGGACTTCCCAAGAATCCCTAGACTCCTCACATGTGCACTGATTCAGGCCTATTGCCCTTGGTGGCCTCTATTCGAACCTAGGCTTCGCACCCTTAGGTGGCTTACTCACGGGCAGACTTATGATATTCTCTCCCACTAGATCAATATTACCATATGCCATCTTATGTGCATCCAATTGTAAACTTTACTCACCATGATTAAATCAAATTTTCAGAGGTTGAAAGTGCAAATTTATTTTTTTGAATTTTTTTTCATTTTAGGGGGCCATAAAATATGAATTAATATATCATTAATTTATAATAAGATAATATATTATTACTAATGTAAAATAAAAAACGTTGAAGGACTTAAATATAAATACTATTAACTTTATTTAAATATAATTAAATATTAATCATATTCAAATTGTTATATGTAGAATAACAATCGAAAATGAAAATTTAAAGGAAAGAACTTGGTATTGACTATCATTAGCTTGTTAATCAAACGTAGATTCAAATGCCTTGAAAATAAACCTCAACCATTATTAATAGTGCCAAATGATATATATCAATCATGCAAATGATGTTTACTTTGTGGTCATCTCTATTTGGTAAGTTACTGTATTCTCTTTCCACCGATCCTTGTCCAAATATCTTTCATAAAAGCACACCTCCCCATTTGATTTCACTGTCAATGCTGACTGGTTTCTGGTTCCATAACGTCCCTGCACAATCCCCCCCAGAAAAGAAAAACAGCCCTCATCACTGTTCACCAATATTCAACCATAATTTTAAACCTAAGCATTAAATTTTTACCTGGGGACGAGTGGTATCTATGTAAATGGCACTCAAATCATACTCAGTCTCAGGTGAGTATATGTGGGGTAACAAGCTTAAATCATCTTTAGTGGTGTCCATCATTAGTTGGCCAACCATCTCTTTAAGTGGAAGTTCATCTTTGCCATATCTAGCCAATACCTCCTTGAAATTATGATCCAATCTTTGAGCCTACATAAGATGCAACCATGCAGCTGTAATATAAACGTAATAGCTAACGTTTTGGACTTGGATTCTGTAAATGTTAGATATAGGTATGGGGTTAAATCTCTATTTTGAACCTAAACTTGGCAATTTTTCTTATATTGAGACCTGAATTTTTTTTGGTCCAAATTAGGCTCTAAACTTGCAATTGTTCCCCATCGAGGCCTGAACTTCTTTTTATCTAAGTTAAGCCTGAACTTGGCAATCTGGCAGTCTGGCAATTTTTCCCACACGGAGGCTTGAGTTTTTTTTTTTGTCAAAATTAGTTTTTAAAAAACCCTAAAGCTCAGGTACCATGTAATAGCAAATGTCAGGTTCAAGGATTAATTTGGACAAAAAAAGAGGTCAAGCCCTAAAGTGAGAACAGTTGCCTAATCTAGGTCCCCGTGTAAGAACAATTGTCTAATCCAGGTCTCAATGTGGAACCATTGTCAAGTTTAGGGCCTAATTTGAACAAAAAAAATTCAAACCCCAATGTGAGAAAATTTGCCAAGTTCAAACCCCAAATAGTGATTTAACTCTATAGGTTTATTCAAAACTTTAAAAGTTTTTCTATGCATGCAGTGCCGGAACGGTATAGGACAATTCCTAAATCATCAAGTGAATATGCATGAAAAATCACAAACATGAAAAACCACCTTACCTTGAGCCAAGGAGAATCTAGGTTTGCATTTGATAGAACATGAATCCCAGGTGAAACCTGTGTGACAAAGTTGCCAGCTTTTTCCGGTCGGTTCGTTAGATAAACCATGGATTTTGAACGAACATCGACTAATATAAGGTTGAACCCATTGTACTGATCTGCCTCCTTTACCACTTCTTCAGCAAATTCAATAGGCTTCTTCTTGCTCTGAAATCATGGAATCCCAACAATGAACTGAGGGTTTCTAAATAAAATTCATCCCCACCAAAAGGAACTTGTACATTTCTAAGTACTTTAAAGTGTACTCATTCAAATATCAAGATTGAACAGGTAATGACACAAGCAGAATGATTATAAGAAGCTATGTTACTCTGAATTGGTTGGCAGTGCCATACACAAGTGCTAGATTTTCATGTATTCAGAGAGTCCTTGGAGAAGTGTTCCCCATACTCATGTCTAGATATGTGGCAGATATGTGAGTAGCAACACGAGTCTGCTAATTTTTTTTCAAGATTTCTATGCATTTGGAAAATCTTGGAGAAACGATCCCTATACTCAGTGTCCAAATATGTGCCAGATACGTGTCAGACATGTGTAGTACCAGAAAAAACAAAAAGTTCGAACAACATATATCAAAAGTTTTCCAGATATTGTAGATTTAAAGGTTGGTATCATGCACCCACTTGAACAAAAGTAGCTCAACGTAATGTTAAAATAGTCCTTAACCCTCATGTGCAACAATGAGACTCAACACAAGGCCATTAAGGCATCCAGGTTCTTCCACCTCCCACCATTTCCCCAATAAAAGAAATTAAGAGTGCGTGCCAGATATGGGCATGTGTATGATACGAATATAATCAAATTCTCTAAGTTTTCCATGGATTTGAAGAGTCCTTGGAAGTCATATCCCCATATTTACTGTCTGTCTTGGTGTGCCTAACATTGATTCGTGTCTATCTGATGCTCATAAGTAGACAATAGAGGGACAAAACTAACAAGTGTTAAGGCACATTACACTCAAAGAACTCAAGTTCACAACATTGTTGGGAGAAACAGCCATGAATCCCGAAAGAATTACTGTAAAATGAAATTGAACGATACCTTGGTCATACAAAAAAGTAGACATAGACGGGGAAAAAGGGGCACAATATGTAGTCTAATGCAGAGCAGTGTCAAGGATTAATCCCCAAATAGAATTGCCTAGTGCAGTCCGAGGACAGATTATTCCACAAGAACTGTTTTTCTTCATCAACTCCAATTATGGCATCCTACTGAGATTTTAACAACTAGTAATATGAAGATCACTCTTTCATGAACCATCCACAAGCAAAGAGAACAAGCAAAAATCAATTCAGGAAATGTTTCATAATTGATCAAATACATACTGGAAAAAAAGGGGTTCTTCAAAATCAATCATGGAAATATGAAAAGAAAAGTTTCAGAGATTGAATCAAAAATTAAAAAAAAGAAAACATAACTTTTTACCTGCAAGAAATCAACAGGGAGATTTCCTCTACTTTTCGCTTGAGGAATGGATTGGAGTTCCCTAAAATTGGTGATAAAAGCCAGTCTACCATCCCTAGAAGAAGCCAACCATGTCCCACCAGCTTGCGCATCTCTTCCACCAAGAATCTCCCCACCTTCCCACCATATCAATGGCTCAGTTGGCCTTAAAAACAAAAACCCAAAATTCCAAAAATTGAAAATCAACAAAGAGTAAACAAAGAAAGGCACTTGAAAAAGGTGTATATATATATATTTACCGGTTGTGATACTCGTCTCTGTTGAGAAATAAAATGAAAGGGTAAAGTGGGTGTGTTTCCCACATAAACACCGCTATGCACATAGTCGAAATCTCCCTACAAGAAAATGGCTCTATGCTATTCACAGCAGTTGACTTCAGTGATAGCCATGGCTGTTAACTTATATGGCTCCAACAAGTGGATAAAGGGAAATTGTCCATCGCAGTGTTACATAGCGAAGATATCAGATTTGGGGTTGGCCAAATTGGGCCCTTGCATATGATTATGCATTTGGGGTTCTTTTATAAGTGAATTTATTGCATTCTTTTAGACCATTTTACTTGTTGCTATGGTACATAATGTGTATAATCAAAGGCTTAGGTGAATTTATTGCATTCTAATGAGCCCAAATTTCGATGAAATTTTGCTTATACAACTCAAAAAGATCTTTCTCGCTTAACCAATCAACTCTGAGCTCTATTCCCTCCGGTTATAAACACGGTCCTACATTGTTCAGACTTTTCATTTTTTATCCATATGATATCTCCAACATAGTATATAATTTTGGGCTACGTAGTTACAGCAATTCCAGGAACAGACAAAAGTGCATGTGAGTTCATTGTTTGTGATAAGTTGTCATGCTTTCAACATGTTTCATAAATGCTGCAAAAGAAAACGACATTGGATTGGTTGCCTGTAATATTAAATATCTCACTTTGCAACTCTTTAACATCTTAACTTTCATTTTCAAAACAAAATTGATATGTTGAGAGAAGATATTATAATAGACATCTTTTCTGGATGGAGGAGTTTCTTAAGGAAATGTTTGTTTCGAGTCCTTCGAGTCGGTCCGATCCCGTCTCACATTGCTGTGATCATGGACGGGAACCGAAGATACGCTAAGAAGAAGAAGATAAACGACATGACGGGGTACGATGCAGGGGCATTGGCACTCTTGCATTTGATCATTTACTGCATGGAGCTTGGTGTTAAATATGTTACGGCGTATGCTTTCAGCATCGACAATTTCAGAAGGCATCCGGAAGAAGTTCAAAAGATCATGGACTTGACGATGGAGAGCGTCATGCTATTAACGTGGATATCACAACTTCGATTGGTGAGGGTCCATTTCGCGGGGAACCTACAACTATTGAGTGCGGATATTCAGGATGCGGCCAAGAGACTCATGGAATCCACCGCGGGTTACAATAACTTTGTGTTGACGATATGCATTTGCTACACTTGTTCCGATGAGATCTTGCATGCGGTCGAACAATCGTGCAAAGAAAAATGGGATGATGGTATCGGAATCATGGGATATGACGAGGGGAACGACTACGAGCGGCTCATAAAGGTGGTAGACATTGAAAAGCATATGTACATGACCATTGCGCCAGATCCTGACATTCTAATCCGCACTGGGGGCGAGTACCGGCTAAGCAATTTCCTAGTATGGCAGAGTAGTTGCTGCCATTTGTCTTCGTTGGGGACGGTTTGGCCGGAGTTTGGTGTGTTTCATCTGGTGTGGGTGGTATTGGATTTTCAGCAAAATTACCGTTATTTTGCTACGAAAAAACTGCAGTTATAGACCCTTACAAATGGTTTATATCTTTGCTAGTATTAGTCCCATAATAACATGTTAATTAGGTGCAAAAATAAGGGGAAAAAACTTAAGAACTGTGTTACCAGGATGTACCAATTTAAAAGGGGTCTGGGTTTATCATATGCAATTTAAGCATGTGTAGTTCTTTAGCATTTAATTTATAATATTCGAGTGTGTATATTTATATATGCATTATTTTAGTCAATTGAACCTGTGATGTAATAGTCAAGTTGAATCTTATTAACCCAAGGATCTAAGACAAATTTGTAAGTATCGAAAATGCATACATCCGGTTATAGTAAATTGTTGTGTTATTGAGCTGTTAAAATAAATGTTGTATATTTATTGATTGAGTCTTAGCTCGATTGGTATGAGTATTATTGTTAATACACGAGAACGTGGGTTCGAATATGCTGAAGCACATTATCCTCATATTTATGGGTTGAGAAAAGACTATGGGTAATTCTAGGCATTGTGTTAAAAAGAGTAGCTATGATACGTTGTAATAGTTGTTTAATGAAACTGTCGAAATCATTTTTTTGAAAAAAGGGTCGACTTTTATTTTGAAAACAAAAAATGAGAGTCGCCACCAATCCTTTTTATTTAGGTGTGATTGGATCACTTTGTAATTCAATCATTTTAATAAAAGTTTAAATTTATTAAAACGATGATTTTTGGTCTACAAAATCCAGAAAACGGGTTCGGGAGTCGGTTACGCACGAGGAAGGATTACCACCCTCGATACGCCCAAAAATTGGTACCTAATTGATTACTTGATGTCTTTAGTGTTGAAGATTGAAAATTTGAAGAAATTTTAAAATATGATCAAATTTTAAAATATGATGCCCCGCTAAAATATCGCTTAATTGAAAATTTTGAGAAAAGGGCGTATTCCACATTAATCAAGGAAAAGAATTATGTCTCGTAAGTTAGGACACAATATCTTAAGTCCCCGAACGAGAATAAACACCGAAAATTATTTGTTTTGAAAGATGTTTGATTATCTCGGTTTTAGAAAGACCATATTCCGTAAGTTAGAACATGATCTTTTCATAATTCCCGAGATTACTTAAAAAATTTTAAAACGTTCGTTTATTCGGATTTATCGAGAAAGTCGAAACCAAGTAAGGGAACGACCTTTCGAATTTTAGAAACACGGATTATAGCTTATTTTTAAAAATAAAAATTTTAATACATCGCGTAAAATGTGACGCGGTTTTGTGGTGAAATGTAGAGTGGGCTACGGGGTTTGCGTGCATGCCAGAATAATAAGTATGTTAATGTAAATGACAATATGAAGATCGAAAATAAAATAAAATAAGCCAGAAGTAAAATGACAGATAACAAGAATAACAAACTAAAAAATTGAAGCTAAAGACCTAATGTTACATAAATGAATAAATACGGTGCAAAACAATTTAAGAATAATAACAATATTTATAATAATGATGATGATGATATTAATAATAATAATATAATTATAAAATAAATAAAAAACTAAAATTTTAAAATTATAAAGAAGGATATAAATAGATAAAAAAAGATAAATGTGTGTATATAAAAAAAATTAGGTAGATAAATATATATAATAATATTGTAAAATTAATTAATTTAATAATATGATAATAAAATAAAAAAGAAAGTATAATAATAATATTAAACTAATTAATTTAATAATAAAATAACTAAAATAACCAAGAAAAGACTAAATTGAATTTTAAAACAAAGATTTGGGGCAAATCAGAAGTAAATAGAAAGAAAAAGGACCATTTTGAACGCGTGAATAACAAGGCGGGACAAAAATGGGAAATAACCCCTTCTCCTCCAAAACGGCGTCGTTCAAATATGGATTAAAATGTAATTGAAATAAATCATAGGGTAAAATTTAAAATAAATAAAAAGCTTAATTGCAAAACAATTAAAAGTGGGAGGGCTAAAGGTGCAATTAGCCCTTCCATTGAAAAACACGCGGATCTTAAGCCGGAGCGGGTCGGGTCTCGAGTCAGCGGCTAAAACGACGTCGTTTTGGGCGTCTGAGGCCAGTCCCAAAACGACGTCGTTTTGGGGGCTTATAAAAGTCAAAAACCCTTAAAAAAATCATTTTAGCAGCCGTTTAAAAAAAAAATCTCTCTTTCTCTCATTTCTCTCTCTGGCCGAAGCCCAAAATCGGCCGACTCGGTGAATTGTGCAGCGCACGCCGCACATCCATCAAGCGACGCGCGCTTTCCACGTACCACTAAAACCGCAAAATCCCTCTTTTTTCGGCGGTTTAAAAAAAGTAAGCCCCCCTTTCTTCTTTTATTTTATATTTTCGATATATATTTATGTATGTATATTACAATTTCGAAAAATAAAAGAAAATAAAGAGAGGAAAAAACCTTCAAAATAAAAAGCCCTAGCACTTCTTTCCTTGTTTTTTACTCATTCGACTGCTTTTTTTTTTATGTTTGTGTATTCGAACTTGTTTTTCGTTGTATTCAAAAAAAATCTCTGTAAAAAAAGTTACATCGTTTTTAAATGGCTTTTATAGCCATTTTACAAAGTTTAAATCCAAATTTTTTATTGTTTGTTGTCATTTCAGTTGCAGGTGGAGGTGACAAGTGGAGGGCGGTGTTGACACGGAGCAGAGGCGGTGGCAGAGGCTAGGGGCGGCAGACCTAAAGTTACGGTTTTTTCTTTTTTCTGAAAATTTGGTATTGGGCTTGTTGGGTTTGTAATTGGGCTAATTTGGGGTTGTATTAGTTTGGGTCTAATTTGGTTTTTGGATTGTTGGTTTGGTTATGGCCCCCTGGCAGAATTGGGCTTGTACAAAAACAATTAAGAATAGCAAAGCATTAGTGGAAAAAGAACAATAGAGGAGTTACAAAATTGGTTATGCACTTTGATTTAAGAACTTACGTTTATGAGACATTACCCGGATAATGAGTCCACTATAAAATTTTCTGATTAAAGATAATTATAGCCTCAAAATTGTGCAGTTTGTATGCTCTCTCTCTCTCTCTACACTCAAACTACCTTTTTCACTCAAAAGTGAAATTATAAAACAAATTTACTTAAATAAATGTTCCTTATCGATAAAATAAAGCTCTCAAAATATGCAAAACATGAAAGAGGGTTCCAACACTTTTATAGGCGCCCTTGATATACTTTCAATGCATCTCAACTTCTTTGAAATTATCCCCCAATAAATAACAAACATTATCTTTTAAATAAATGACTTATCTCTACTATCATATCCCTTTAGATAGTCTCTTATCAAATCTTCAAAATAGATCAATTATCACTTTCAAGAGTTCTTTAAGATTAAAACTCTAATAATGAAACAAGTGATAAACTCCCATAATCTAAGGACTCTCCAAATAATTATTTAGTTTCCCTTATACATAATAATTCTAAATTTGTTTGGCCTAATATCGCAATATATCATCAATAATAAAAGATTATAAATAAAAAAATAATTAACATTTAACTCAAAATGAGCATAGTTTTTGTCATATAGCATTGTCAAGCTAGTTGTTGCAACAATTAGGGTTGGCGGACTGCTTTGACATAATGTTCTAACAATTTTATTCTTTGACATTTTTGACAAAACTCTACTTTTATTGCTCATCTTTATTCTTATGCTTCCCCTTACTCAATTCACCACCTTTCATATTGCATCAGGTTTGTTAAAGGGGATGAGACAAGGGGCTACATCAACAATCTTGCAAACCGGAGTTGTAACTCGTGAAACTACATGGATATTTTTCGCGAAAACTTGATGGAGTGTTTGTGGTTGTTGAAATATCTTTATTATGATCAACATGGTAGCAACATCAAGTTTAACTCAAGCATCAATCTATTTTTGATCTTCAAAACAAATTCGTGTTTGAACATTCCTCACCTATGCTTATCTTTGCTTGTTCTTCTTAGTTGGTCTAGGTGGAGTTGCAACATGTGATGAAACATAGTTGATTCTTCTAAGATCATTGAGTAGCTTAAAGCATCTTGGTTTGATGTGTCCAATTACTCCAACAAGAGTGATACACAGGTCTACACTCTTGCTTGTGTTGAGTTTTCAAGAGTGCGCTAGTTTTCTTGGCATTGACAACAATAATAAATAAGAAAGTTGAAACATGTTCTGTAACATGTCTGGAGTTCTTTTCAAATCATCAATCATTCTAACACTAAGGTCTAATATGGCCAATCACTTCACAATAACAATAGGTATGCTTTTGAAAATTTTCCTCTATCTTGGAATCAACAAAAGTTTCTTTAGTTTTAATAAAAATAGTAAGGGAAGAGGTTTTCTTTCCATTATCAATATAGCCCAGGCTTTTTAGCTGGTTTTTGTTTTTCGAACAACTAGTATTTCATCAAGCTTACCACTTATGTATCCAACTTAAGAATCTCTTGATCAAATAACTAAATCTTTTTTTTTTTTGTAAAGCTTTCAATTCAAACTCACAATAAGCATAAAGTGCATTTTCCTTGATTTCTTAAACTAATCTCTTATGGCCTTTCTTCAAATTGGAGTTTTCAATTATAAGGTTTTCATTATCTTTATATACTATGTTACAATGTTCCAACAACTTGTAAATTTCTTATAGCTCATCAATACTTATATAAACATCAATGTTACTATCCTCTTTTGAAATTGTCTCAATAGTTTCTACAACACTAGAAGTAATAGAATGAGTTTTTACTACGAAAGTAAGTAGTTGCTTCCTTGACCATCTTCTTCTTCACAAGCAGTATCCTCATCACTCTAACACGGAAGGACTTATTTTCCTCTTAAATGTGTTTATACATCTAGCATGCATGTGTCCAAAGCCTTGGCATTCATGGATTTGGATTTTTCTTCTTAAGCTTTTCAACAACCAATCTTTTTCTCTTGATAGAAAATTGATTCGTATTTTAATTTTTACCATTCTTGGAGAATAACTTGAAAACTTTATTGAAAATTTTGGCAAAAAGTCCAAGATATTTTAAAGAACCATATATTGGTTCAATTGTTACAACATCTGATGCAATAGTGAAAGTAATATTCTTCTCAAACTTGAATTTTTATCTTTTGCTTTGGTCTCGAATGTTTGTAATGTACCAATCAACTCATTTATTTGTATGGTGCTAATTTCTTTTGCAATTGCTGTAGCTTTGATGGTGAACCTTTCTACAATTATCACAACACCTTTTAAACTAATTTAACATTAAAGTATTCCGCACTAAGAGTAGAAGCTTCATTAGTAATATCACATAATCTAGTAAAAAAACTCAACCAAGTTTCATCACCAAACATTCTAAGGTTTTCAAAACCAATTGTTAGCATATGAAGTTTTGACAATTTCACTCTAAGAGAACTTTTATGAGTTGTTTTGAGAATACTTCAAGGTTTTTTTTTTTTTTTTATAGAAACACATTTAGAAATTTGTTTGAACTTTTGACATCTACATAAAAATAACATTCAGGGCTTTTGGAATTGTGATTTGTAATCTTATCTCCCTTTGTAGTCCACATTGCTATTGATTTTAATTTTCAACATCCATATGCTTTTATATTGTATGGTGGCTTCCAACTAATCAAACAACCTTCCATCCTTTTTCAACAATGGGCTTGATAAATACGCTTTCATTTGAAATTTCCAACAGGTGTAGCTAGACCAAGTAGAGAAGGTCGTGTCGAACTTTCTTTTTTTTTTTCATAAAGTTGAGGGCTATCAATTAAACACAAGAATCACACCAAGTAAGTTCGGTGGTACCAATGCACATGTTTGGGTATAATAAACTATTTTTTATTGAGTTGTTGAAATAATGTTGCAATGTTTGTTCTGACAATTAAATGAAATAGTTAAAAAGTAATAAAACATAAGTAAAGAAGGAATAATAGAGGAGCCACAAAATTGGTTACGCAATTCAATTCAATAATCTATGCTGTGGGGCCTTGCCCAGAATGAATTCATTATATAGACTTCCTATTACAACTTTTAATAACCAACTCTACCCAAACTTACCAAATATAATTGTAGCCTTACCGTTACATAGCTTTAATGCATCGACACTCACTCTTTACTCAAATCACACTTCCGCTAGAAGGAAATAATCATTATATTAGAAAGTGAAATTACAAAACAATTATACTTAAATAAAAATTTCCTACCGAATAAGTAAAACTTTCAAAATATTCGTCAACATGAAAGAGTATTCCAAGCCTTTAATAGGCAACCTTGATGTAGCTTCAATGCATCTCGACTTCTTTGAAATTTTCTACCAACAAGTAGAGGATATTATCTTCTTAATAAAACTCTGACCTTTGCTATCATATCCCTATAGATAATCTCTTATCAAGTTTTTAAAGTCGACCGACTATCACCTTTAAAAGTTCTCTAAGATTAAAATCCTAACAAAGAGGGAAGTGATAAACTTCCATAATATGGAAACAAAACATTTTTAAGTTTGGGGTGTGACACTTTTCCTCGTCTTTCTTTCTCCCTTTTGGACTATGGGATTAGGTTTTTTGTTGATGGCTTAAGTGATGGCTCCTTTTGTTGACTTATTCTTTAACGACTTCCATGCTGCTTTACTATTGTTTTTTTTTCTTGGTGGGCATTTTTGTGGGGTAGTGTGCTCAATTGAAATATTATTGTGGTTAAATTTAATGAACTTTGGACATAATTTCTACTAATTTTGGTATTTTATTAGTAAGTTTTCTGTAGTGCAATATATGTCCTAAGAGTTGGAAAACAAGTTGAAATGTGGATTGCATGAAAAATTTGGCATGGGAGCAAAAGTAGCTTACAATGTTTTTTTAGATTTTAAGATTATTTTATTTCAATATTTATTTTTATTTGGAAAGACATTTTGTAAGGAAATCGATTAGGATTAAATTTTTTGTAAGGATCAAGTAAAGGCTTTTTGTTTGATTTTCTATTTATTTTTATTTGCCTTGTTTTGGAATGTGGTGTAGGGCCTTATTTTATGTTTTAATATATATATATATCGGTGTAAAACTAATATGTTTTATAGTCTTAACTTTTTCTGTTATTGATATTTTGACAATCCAACCATTAAATTTATCAATATAATAGTACTGTCACACATGTAAAATTTAGAATTGGTTCGATATCTCTATCATTCTGGTCTAAAATATTGTCTATATTGATATATATTTAATGGTTGAAAGATTTTTTTCCATAAAATAAATAATAAAAAAAAGTTTAGTTCAAACTTAATATGCATAATCTACATGAATAAAATATGAAATTCAATGGTTGGATTGTTAAATATTAATAGTAGAAAAAGATATACAAGTGTGTAAAATCATGTTAGTTTCACATTAGTGTAAGTGAATATATATATAATGCCTTTGGTGTTGGTAGGGGTAGGACGGCTGTCATTGTTTTGCTATTCTACTTTCATACATTTATATAGTATTATATTAAATTTTTATCTGATAATTTTTGCTATTTGAATATATCGTTAAGTACAAGTGATTGTCCGTAAAGTCAAGTAGTTTTAAGAAATGAGGTATCTGGACCTCGTTTCTATAAATCGAGCTCGTAAATATTTTTGTTAAATATTTACAGAATAATTATATAGGTGTATTAAAATTTGGTTAGGAAATTTTAACATTTAAATAGTTAATTAATTAAAAATGACTTAACTGTGAAAATGCTAAAGTCAATTGTTATAGTTAATTAATTTAATTGAATTCAAAGAATAAAATGATAGATTTATAGGGCAATTTAGCCATATTTTTGTTAATGGTGGTTTGTCATCTAGCTTTGTTATTAAATGCATGTTTATTTTAAATAGAAATGAAATGATTAAAATAATAATAATAATACTAAAACTAAAGTGGAGGCATCATCTTCTTTCTTTGTTTCTTCGCCGAAAGTTGAGAGAAGAACTCCATTAAAGGAGCTTAAAATTCGGCTAGACAAAAGCTTGTGCATGTAAGTATTTTCTTAACTTGTTTTTCATGAAGTTGGTATTTTTGTATTGTTATTTTGATGTCTAGCAAGATTATGGGTTAATTTGTGAAATTATCAAATTAGAGAAAATATGCCATTGATGATTTTAAATGATTTTGATGTTAATTAGTAAAATATGAAGCTTGGTTGTTAAATAAACATATTTTGTTAGGTAATTTTTTTTTATGATTTTAAGGTTTAGGGATTTATTGATGAAAATGATAAAATTGAAGGAATATATTGTAAATTGATGATAAATGTGGGCTGTTATAAGGCTAGGTAAAATCGGTAACATTGATTTTAATTTAAAAGTGGTTAAATTACAAGTTCCGAATTTATGGACTAAATTGCAAAAGTGTAAACTTTGAGGGTAATTTTTTATAAATTTTCATTGTTAAGAGTTATAAGCTAAATTAACTATTTTTAAATGCTGGAATGAGATTAATTGAATAAACAAAACTATGTAGATCAAGAAATGACTCGATTGGACACAAATCGCGGAAAAATCAAAGTAGCGAATTAGTCGTTAGATCACGTTAAGGAATTGTTTTGGTACATATAAGTTCATAGTCCTTAATCCCGAACTTTATTTACTTACTTAAATTAAATTAATTATTATTTTGATGTTTAATTACAACTTTATAAATATAATTGACTAGAAGTTAAATGAAGAGTTATGGAGTTATAGATGTATTTATGGAATAGATTAAAGGATTACTTATAGTTATTGATGCAATGGTTGAATTATGAAATGAGGAATTGTGGAATTATATATATATATATATATGATTCCATATGAAATATACCATGGAAGTACAATGGAAAGTGAGTTGGAGTAATTGAATGATTGAGAAAATAGTTTTAAATGGTTGGTTATGGATAAATGATTTATGTGTACATTTATGAGTTGTATATTGAACTGAATAAGTTGATGGTGAGCAATATTGATAAACTTAAGAAGTTTAGTTAAGATATGATGGAATTGAGATTATTTGATCTTGTGTTGGAAGTGAAGGATGTATATACACATTTAATATTGTCAGTGTATTCGACTAGCGTTGGGAGTAAATCTTGTCGATTTTTTCGACTAGCGCATGGCACATCTACTGTCAGTTTATCCGATTAGTGCTGGGCGCAAATCTACTATCGGTTTATCCGATTAGCGTTGGGCACAAATCTTTGTCGGTTAATCCGACTAGTGCTGGGCACACATTTAATATCGTTTTACTCGATTAGCGCTGGGTGTAAATCTTTGTTGATTTATTCGACTAGTGCAGGACACAACGACTGTCGGTTTATTCAACTAGCGCTAGGCACAAATCTTTATCGATTTATTTGACTAGTGTAGGGCACATCTACTGTCAGTTTACCTGACTAGTGCTGGGCATAAATCTTTATCGATTTATTTAACTAGTGCAAGGCACATCTACTGTCGGTTTACCCGACTAGTGCTGGGCACAAAAATTTATTACGGTTTATCTGTTAGACGGCATGAAACACCCCAAACCCGGCCCACGAGTCTCGACTGAATCTGGTATGTTCCTGGAGTAAAACATTTTCAAATTCATTTGTTATTTTGGAAAACTTGGGTAGTTTTGAAGAAAGTTTGATTCGTGTTGGGTTTAATTGAAAACATTACTATTCTTGAAATCAGGGATTTATAAAAACCATGTTTTTAGATTAAAAGACATACCGAATTTGTTAAAGATTTATCTTTAAGTTGGAAATCATTTGTATTTAGATGTCAAAACATTTGAAGGTTTATTTTAAGAAAGATTACTTAAGCGTTAATTTAATAAAATTTGTATCGTACCAAAATAATTAAAATGCAAGCGTAAACAATTCATACTATGGCCTTATTACATCAAAAACAAAACCCGAATAAATCCAAATACGTAAAAGAAAATAGAAAGTCCTAATTAAAGTAAACTCTGAGCTGAGCATGGCCACCACTAAGCTCCTGCCGACCCAGTCCATTACTGAGCGTCACCTGAAAACATATCCCACAACGGGATGAGTCAAACAGACTCAGTGTATAACAACCACACTAAGTCCTAATGATTCAGGCATATCAGATCATACATATACATATCACAATTTACAAATAAT
The DNA here is from genome assembly GCA_025503065.1 of Gossypium bickii. Lineage (NCBI taxonomy): Eukaryota > Viridiplantae > Streptophyta > Magnoliopsida > Malvales > Malvaceae > Gossypium > Gossypium bickii. Next base: position 111,892,643 of record CP106717.1, read on the forward strand.
GATGCATTCCCGAACCCAAACCTAGATACCATTTGCTACACATCACCCGTACCAACCGTCACACCGTGGGGACTACTAAGTCAACCCTCCATCCGCTACACATCATCGAAGGCAGTCGCTGCAGACGACATGCTCATCGCCCTTATAATTTTATGGCATAGCCACCAGATAATATTTTGTGACGTAAGACACCACATTCAGATTTCGTGACATGAGTCACCACATTCAGATATTATGGTATAAACCACCAGATCACTTCCCCTTTAAAAATATCACCCATATGCCCCATGTCATACAAATCATACAATTACTATGCCTTATGCCTTAATTCACATTCTTATCAATATTCACATATGTGTCATAACAGATATTCATGATATCATAACTACAATGAGTGATGAAGTTAACGTGCTCGAGTACTTTGTACCATTGCATGGTACCCTTAGCCACATCTTATTTACTCTTATTAACACATTTAATAAAACATAACCATAAATCTATTAAGGCTTAGTGCGGGGTACACACCTGGTATATTATCGAGTTCACTTCAAATCCCGAAAATCCGATCTATTGCTTTAGATCTCAAGTTCCTACATTCGGCCAACCCTAACCATGTTAGTAAAAAGCCATTCGGCTATAAACCAAATCCCGAAGGATTAACGCAACCAACTTCTTACCTTGCTGCTGATTTGGTTACTAACCAAATCCCGAAATTTCGTGATATTTCCCCCTAGCAATCGGCCAACCACTAGATCACCTGAAGGATTAGTTTTCGACTTTTGAATAAATAAGAAATAGATCTAGATCATTGTTTATAGCCTTGGCCGAATATCAATTCACTTACCTTGTGGATCAAAATCTCGAAAAGTGCTACTTGGTTGGGGGTATCTGTCGAAATCACTATGCATATGTTAGATCTCATTCTAACATTCAAATAAATGGCCTTCGGCCTAATCTTTTAGATCTCATTCTAACATTCAAATAAATGGCCTTCGGCCTAATCTTACCCCTTGCTTACCTCAGATCTGCAATCCCGAATGGTCTCCTCCTTGTGGTCGACTAGAGACAAATCCCGAAAGACTCCTTTTATTGCTTCTTAATGTTGGCTACATACAAAAGTCACATATTATGACACTAAAGAATATTCGGCCACCCCTAGAACCAAGGCCAACCCTTGATTTCGGCACACTAATAATGAAGAAAAGATAAACCAATTACTAAGAGGAGTACTTACCACCAATCGTTGCTTGAAGAGACTAAAAGAGAAAAGGTTTCGGCTTCTAAAACTTGCGACAAAGAAGAGAGAGTGAGGCCCCCTTTGAGATTCGGCTATGATGGAACTTGGGAGAGGGATATTCGGCCTTTGATGAAAAGAAGAAGAGAATGTGGTTTGATGGGTTTCGGCTTAAGAAAGTAAGCAGCAAAAGGAAGAAAAGAAAAGGAACAAAAGTTAATTCCTTGGGGATTTTCGGCACAAATGAGAAGGATGAGAAGAAGAGAAATTTCGGCACACCTATCTTGCTATTACCAAAACCGAAAATGCCATCTTCCTATACCCATATTCGGCCAACTCCTTTCCCCTTATCAATTCCTTCTTTTTCTCCCCTTTTTCCTCTTCTTTACCCATTTAAAAATAATTCAAACTAAAATCATCATTTATCCTTACTTTAGCCGAAATTTTAAAAGGAATTTGACTTGATCTATACTCATCCACTCAGTCTCCCTATGCCGTCCATCACTGCTCACCCTTTCAGCAAAATAAAACTCCTATTTTGCTTCCCTTGTGGCTTGAACCCAAGCCCCTTCTCTACTGCATATGGCGTCACTTACTGGGCTTTAATTGGCGTTTCCTTGCCACTTTACCAAGCCCATTTCTGTGTTATATTTCACCTACAATTTCTCTTAAGGCCTCCTCTACCTAGCTTCCTCTTTTAAACTTAAAATCTGATAATTTCTAAAGCACTCTCCTATTTTCTAAAGTTCACAAAATTCATACAACACATACATAACACACAAAGGCATGCTTTCACATATATTTAAGCACAAATGCATAAGCCCAAAATCCAGGATGTTACACAGCAGGTGCCAATAACATGTTAGTCAAATTTAATATTGTTTAATCGATCCTTTGAAGATGGTTGGTAAATGAGAGAGAGCTTAAATTGTATATGAAATATTCATGAGGAACTTATGGTACACTATATGGTAATAACCGTTACAAGTTACAAATTTGAATTGATGGATTAATTATTAAACATATATGTAGTTCTTTGGGTTAATGAAATTACTCAATATTTGATAATTCTTTTGTGTGCAGGTTAGATACCTATATTTTGATTATTGACTTAGCATCCAACGACAATCCCAAACTCAACGTTGGTGATGTATTTCTTTTTGTGTCTTGGCATGTACTTAGGATAATGATATTTTGAGTAATAGTTTTTTGGTCTATGGTTGAACCTAGTGTAAGTTCCTTATGTTGAATGTCATATAAAACTTTTGAGTTATGTTTTGCCTTGAAACAAATGCTTTTATATAGTTATGAATGAAATAAGCATGTTTGATAAGCTTGACTCTTTTGGATGTGTATAATTGTTAATCTGAATTGATAAATGTTAGTGCAATGGCAACTTGGTGAGAATGGTTATATTTGGCTATTTTGGTGGATGTTTGAGTATGAAAATGTGGTTAATGTCATATGCTATTTAACTTGGTTATTTGAATGATTAATCTTTGTTGAGGTGCCTTTGAATGGCATATTGGTTTAGTATAGGATGGATGAAATTTTGGCTTATAATTGATGATTTAAATGTGGTGTCAATGAGGACATATTGGTTAGGCACTTAGGTTGTGTGAAATTGACATATTTTGAGTTGTTTTAAAGTGTATTTGATGTTGTTTATAAAATGATTTTAGGCTTGACATATTAACCAAGTTAAGTGGGGTGATTGCCTTGTTTTATGAGCAAATTATGGTACATACGGCCTATGGCACAAGATGCCACACGATCGTGTCACACATGACCTATCACATGTGACACGATCATGTATCTTAAAACAGTTTGTCACACGGGCAGACACACAGCCAGTGACACGACCATGTGACCTTAATTCGAATGTACACACAGACGGACACATGGGCTAGAATACGATTGTGTTTCTGGACTTCGAATGTCCACACGGCCGTGTGTCCCCTGTTTTCAAAATTTTCAACTTTTTACTAATTTCTTTGTTTTGTTTTGAGTTGACCCTAGAATGTTCCTAAACTAGTTTTAGGGCCCCGTAAACTCTGTTTAAGTCTCGTAAGTGTATGTTTGTTATAAATGGAATGTGATTTTATGACTTGTAATTAAAATTGAATATTTGTAAGTTAGTAAAGTTTAAATGTTTAAAATGTTATTGTAATATTCTGTGACCCCAATCTGGCGACGAAGACGGGTTAGGGGTGTTACAGCTTTTACTAATTCCTCTCTTGAAATAGGTTTTATTTTTGTAGGTCTTGACCGCCTAAGAAAGGGTATAATCTAATTCTAACTTTAAACTAAATCAAAATAAATACAAAAAAGGCACATAAAAAACACCAACTTTTTAACCTTCATAAGAATATAATAAATACATCCAAATTGTAAGCTTCATAAAGAAATACTAAATTAGTTTCTAAGCTTCTATTTGACTATAAAAAATGTATATCTGCTTAAAAAAATTTGATATTTTTTCAGTTCTTAAGTTTAAATCTTGTAGATAAACAAAATTACAATGAAAAAACCTTTATTTATGAGTCTGACCTAACTTGATTTTTAAATTTAATCAAATCTCAAATTAAAAAGATAGACAACTTTTAGCCTTCATAAGAATGTAATAAATGCATCCAAATTCTAAGCAATAAAAAAAATTGCATGCAACTTGGGTGTTAGCTTATAAGTTGTTCACACTTCCAACATGGTCGAGAAATGTTAAAGAAAATTCACTATTGAATCCATTGTTTTACCTCTTGTTTCAAGGATTCATGGCAATGGCATGCATTTCTCCCCTTTTTAAGTACCTCATTCTTTAACACCCACAATCGAGCTTCGCATTCTCGACTTGATCAATTTGAATCATGGACAAAGAATATTTTTTAACCAAAGTCTTGTCCTATTGGTCAAGTTTGATACGAAAAGTAGTGTTCTGTGTTCTTCGAGTCGGTCCGATCCCCACGCACATCGCTGTGATTATGGACGGAAACCGAAGATACGCCAAAAAGAAGTTATTAGAGGAAGGTACCGGCCACGATGCGGGCGCTATGGCGCTGTTGAATTTGATCATTTACTGCTATGAACTCGGAGTGAAATACATTACCGCTTATGCATTTGCCATCGATAATTTTCGAAGAAAGCCAAGTGAAGTGCAAAAAATAATGGATTTATTGAAGGAATGTATGACAGTGTTGGCCAAGATTGCGAAGCATCATCCGGTCAAAGTTAATTTCGCTGGAAACCTTGAGCTTTTAAACACGGAACTTAGGGATGAAGCTCGTAAACTCATGGGAGCGACCGCCGAGTATTCCAAATTCGTCGTCACGATTTGTGTATGCTATTGTTGCACCGACGATATCGTTCATTCCGTCGAAGAATCTTGCCGAGAAAAACACTATTATCATAGTTATATCGGAGATAGTCATGATTATGATAAAGACGATGATAACAAAGATGATGAGAGGCATATGATAAAGTTGGTAGACATTGAAAAAAATATGTATATGGCGGTTACACCAGATCCTGACATTTTGATACGCACTGGTGGCAAGCATCGACTAAGCAATTTCCTTCAATGGCAAACTTGTCATTCCCTTTTGGCATCATTGTCTACAGACTGGCCGGAGATTGGTGTATGGCATTTAGTGAAAGTGGTTTTAGATTTTCAGCAAAACTACGGTTATTTCGTCAAAAAAAGGTTTCAACGATTATAAATATACATATAATAATCATTATTTACATTAATTAGTTCTTAGGTTGTATTAGTGGAGAATCTTATGGTTTTAATGAAATGTGTGATTGATAATAATGCAATTGTTTAAAAGGTTATTCTAAAATTACAAAATACTTTTTAAAAAATGCATTAAATATTTTATTTATTTTAATAAATTATATAATTTATATCACATAAAATTAATTTTACGAGCTTTTCCAGTAAACAAACATTTAGAGATGCATATGTATTCTTGAGGATTGTACCATTGAATATTGCATTTAGAGTTTTGGAATTGTAGCTCTTTAGCTTTGATTTGTGCTATTTGCATTAGTAATGAAGGGTTTCTCAATTTGTCAAAATTTCTCTTTAATTTTTTCATCCATGGTTTTAATGAAAAAGTTCACCCACGCCTTACAGTATGTATATTCGAAACAATCGAACAAGGATGATAGTAAGATTTAATGCTTTTTTTCTTTGTAAATCCATGTTCAAGAACCAAACATAAGATCATACAAATTACGTTTGGTAGTTGACTTTGATACCAATTAGTGTATGGTTGTAGGGATCTTGCACTAGAATGTTGCAACAAGCTATTAAACAATATACTTTTAACAAATTGAGTTTTTTTTTCCTCCATATAAGTATCCAAGTTTGATTTTAATGTTTAATTTGGTACCTAAACTTTTTTTTGGTCCCGATTAAGTATATGCATATTTTTTACTAGAGTAAACGTGGTAAACATTGATTGGGTTGTTCAGTTTGGCTACCAAATTGAACTTTGAAGACAAACTCAAGTACCAAACTAAACAAAAATGCTCAAATACCAAATTTAATATTGAAACCAAACTCAGATACGAGATAATATATAACCCAAATTAAAACAACCAGAAAAGATACAACGAATAGTATACTTACGAATCGAAGGTAAGTTTAAATTCTATCAATAAAAAAGGAAATTTTTGTTTTTGGGCCTTTTACTATACTAAAATTTAATTTTTCAGGTTGCTCTACTCTATTTACAAATAAAAAGAAGTCAAAATTAATTTTGAGTCATCTATATTTTAATCTGATATAACTTGACTCTTCTATTTTTATAATGCTACTCGTAAATTCAATTGTTAACATAATTAATTATTCATTGGTTGAAGTGATGACTTGAAGTTTTCTTTTTTAAGTCACTCTTAAGCACTTAGTTTACATATAAAAAAAAATTTGACTAAAATTTATTAGAAACACCCTTAAGCATTTGGTTCACTTGTAATTTTTCTTTTAAAAAAAATTCACATTAGTGCTTTAATAAGAATAATTAACGATATTAATAATTTGGACTATTTAATAAAATAAAAATAAAAAGATTAAATTATACCAAATTAAATTAAAACATAAGAATTAAATTTTAAATTTTAGCATAGTATAAGGGCTAAAACTAGAATTTAACCTAATAAAAACAGAAATGGTGGGCTTAAGCATCCCTAGAAAATCAAATAAAGCATGACTGAAAAGAGTAAAATTTGTCATAAAAGGGTGAACGAAATTCACGCTTTTGTTTAATTATTTTAGCCACTAAAGAGGTGTCTTAGGTGGATTGTGACCGTCCACTTTCAATATAGTACGTTAGATTTAAATACACATTACATTTTTACTAATAATAATTAGGTATAATGGTAAAATATATTATACTTTCAAGAGATAATATAAGTTTGAATTTTGGAGACGATATCATTAAGAGGGGTAGATACGAATCTCGAATATGGGCTATGAAACTGACATAAAGAATACTAAAAATATAAAAAAATCATTTTAGTTCACTATTTAAATTTTCACCTCGTTTAGCCCTTGAATATACGTGGATTGTCACGTAAATGACACATTAGTATTTAATTAATTTTTTAAATTTAAAAAATATCTATTCTTTTTATAATATTTATATATTTTTAAATAATTTTAATTTTTAAAATGGTTTTTTATATACCCTTTTGAATTTTTAAAATTTAAAAATTAATTAAATGCTTACGTGTCATCCACATGGCAATCCACGTGTATACAATATTAACAAAGTTAAAAACATTAAATTTTCCTTTCATTTTGAGGTGAGTTGATAAAAAATACAGGATTAAGGGTTAAAAAAGACGAAAAATACAAGATTAGGAGTTAAAAAGATTTAAAAATACAAGATTAGGAGCATCAGAGTGTTAATAGGAGCACAAATGTGTATATCAGGAGTACAAAAGTACTATCAGAGCACTTATTAAGGATTTAGGCATTCATGTTATCACAACACTCCCAATACTAAAGCATATATTAGATTCATCTTAATATCGTGCAATACTCCACAAAGAGTTTAATTATCCCATACATTATCTAAATGCCTTTCATTTAAGTCCAAACTCAACTTCTATATCAATGTCATTTCACTCAAGATTCATTAAGTATATATGTAAGTATTTATAACACAATTAATCAACATTTATAATCATTAAAAATTGCATGAACTTACTAGGGACAAACAACAAAAGCAGGAGTGTCAAGGACTAATCTGTAATTTTCCTTTTTCCTTGATTATCTATCAGTTCTTGATCTATACAATAATTTATTTCCAATTATCAGTTATAAACATTTTAAATCATCTCATTTCATGTATATGACATCTTTTATTCATTTTTCATACTTTCTCTAAAGTTCTAGGTTTTATTTAATTTAATCCTTAAAAACTGAAATAAGAATATAATTCATTTTTAAGCCCCAAACTTTAAATCCAGCTTCAAACACATCCTTATATAGCTCTCAAACACCTACGTTTATAAAGATTTCATGTCAATTTCAACATATTCTCATTTTAATCCCTAAACTCAAAACTAACAAAAAATCACTTTATAAAATAGTCCTATTTTCCATCAAAGCTTCAAACTCAATCATATAACATCAAAAACCTCAAAATTCAATAGTGGTAACTTTTCAAAACTTTGGAAGTTTTACGATTTAGTACCTGAGCTAGCTAAATTAAGCTAGAACGATTTCAGAAATATAAAATTTACGAAAAACGAACCTCGAATTAACTCACTTGCATGGGCCGAACCTCTAGCTTGAAAAGAACAATGGCTTCCTTTGGTTTTAAGTTGAAGAAGTGGTGGAGAAAATGTAACACCCCTAACCCCTATCCGTCGCCGGAATAGGGTTACGAGGTATTACCGATCACTCACTTCATAACATATACATATCTCATACGTTTAGACATTCAAATTCATATGTTATTCAAACACAATCATATTGTCCATTACAAGGCTCTACGAGGCCTTAAAACATGCTTAGAAGTGGTTTGGGACTAAACCAAACATATACAAAAATTTTCAGAACTTAGAATAATTTTCACATTTTCAAACGTCATACGCCCATGTGGACAGGCCGTGTGCCTCACACGGCTTCTAGACACGCCCGTGTCACAGACCGTGTGGAAATAGGGCATACATACTGACTTGGTCACATGGTCACTAGACACGCCAGTGTGTCTAGGCCGTGGAACACACTGACTTGTTTTATTTAAGCAGCAGGGGTCACATGGTTGAGACACACGCCCGTGTTCTCAGGCAGTGTGGCACAAAATTAGGCTTGGTTTAAGCCATATTTCTCACCCTCCTCATGCATACCTAAACCACATCATTTTGTACTATTTCAATACCATTAATAGGCAGACAAAACATTCTAAATACACAAGCTATAATCATCATTATAACCTATTTTATTAATACAATATTTCCCAATTCAAACATCAATCCATACCTAAAAAATGAACCATTTCATCAACTCAATTTTTATGCATTTCTTAAGCAAATACTCATCATCTATCAAATAATCATATGAATAACTTAAACCATTATTAAAATGGCCATATACACTTAGATCATTTCAAGCAAATCTCATAACAAGCTATTTAGCCAATATCAAGTTCATCAAAATGTACTAAATTCCATAACTACATTCATAATCAACCATCTCTAATAGCCAAATACATTCCAACCATAATATCAAATACCATAGCCTATACATGTCATATAACCAAGTCATAAAGAGTATAAATACCGAAATCATTAACCAGATAGTGTGATGCGATCTCCGTTGACTTTCAACCCGAGCAAATCTCTGAAAATCTATAAACATAGGAAAAACACACAGAGTAAGCTTTGAAATCTTAATAAGTAAGCTTTGAAATCTTAATAAGCTCGTATCTTAATAAACTTAATATAACAAATGAATTCATTACAATGCCATAAGCATGCTATGCTATTACAAATGTTAAAACACAAATTATTTCAAGTTTATAACATGATTTCATACCAAATCATCACCATTCAATAATATACTTACTTACTTACTAACTTTAGCTTTTACAAGTTTATTCAATTCGATTCTCATATAACATTCAAGTCTTACTTTCATATAACCAAATGAGCACATTATGGGAAATAACATATTAAATCACATATATTTCTCATATGAATCACATATCATCACTTATACCCAAATTCACCTTTCATTCATATAGTATCTGACAACTTTACGTATGCCACTTTATAAATCATATCGTATTCACTTGTTCATATTTCATTTGCACGTATTCACAATTCATTTACATACACATCACATAACATTCTTTGCACATATATACTTACCTTTCATTATCAAATATTGTATACATTTCAACGTACCTGAATTGGAATGTCATTCACTTTTTCACTTATTTTTCATAACGCTCGTTGAACCGTTCGGAATCAGTAAGGATACTCGGATTGTTGAAAATCTCGTACAATGCCAACGTCCCAGATGTGGTCTTACATGTAATCACATATCGTTGCCACTGTCCTAGATAGGGTCTTACATGAATCAAATACGATGCCAATGTCCCAGACATGGTCTTACATGTAAACATAAGTCGATGCCAACGTCCCAGACGTGGTCTTACACGAAATCATATCTCGGAATCCTATGTCATGACATATGCATCCTCTACTATTACTAGGATTCGTACGGGCTTTTCGAATGTCGTCACGTTATTGAAACTTTCTTGTATTCATATATTCTACTTCTCAAACAATTCAATATCATAATAACATATATACATAACTTATTCAAAATACATATATATTTACATTACCATTCGGCATTGAATTTAATCACACAATAATATGCATTTATAACATGATTTCATAACGTCAATTAAAATATGAACTTACCTCGTTCGCTGTAACGACGAATTAGGTCGACTAATCCAATACTTTGTTTTCCCCCGTTCTAGATCCGAATCTCATTTTTTTTCTCAATATATATAGTAAAAAAGTTTACTTATTTAATCATTAATTCATTCAATTTAACACGATTTACACATTTTGGAAAAATTACACTTTTGCCCCTATTATTTCACATTTTTGCAATTTAGTCCTTATCACATAAAATCACAATTTCATGCAATTTCATCCTACCCATGCTTAGCCGAATTCTTCTTATTGCCTTTGCAGCCCACATTTTCCAAATAATCACACTTTTAACCACATAATTCAATATTCCACAATTTAATCCTTACTTTGCATTTTCATCAAAAATCACTTTATAAAATATGAAAATCTAACATCAAATATTCATATTTCACCATTAAACATCAAAGAACACATAAGCTCATCAATGGCAGCAATCAAAATCTTTAACAGTTTTGAAATCGAAGACATGGGCTAGCTAGTACTAGTTGCAACGATCACAAAAACGTATAAATTATTAAAAATCGAGCAAAAACCACTCACCAATTAATCTTCAAAGCTTGGCCGAATGTAGCTTCATCCATGGCTATTTTTTTCATGCATTTTCGATGGAGGATGAATTAATGAAGATGATAATTTGGCTTTATAATAATTATTATAACATTTATTAACCATTTACCAATTTAACCTTAAAAATAATTCAAAATTTCATTTATGCCAAACCATTAACATCCACTAACATAGAAATGATATATTAACCACATAAGGACCTTAAGTTTAAGGTTCTATAGCTATTTAATACCTTTAGCTAACAGAATACAAGTTTTACACTTTAAGCGATTTAGTCATTTTTATTGATTTAAGCCTTTAACGGTAAAATTTCTTTATGAAATTTTCACACAATAATTCTATCATGCTGTAAACCATAATAAAATACTAAAATAAATATTTTGACTTCAGATTGTGGTCCCAAAACCACTGTTTCGATTAGCCCTAAAAATGGGCTATTATAGAAAAGAAATGGCAAAGATGACAACTTTTCTTTATATTTTATTAACCTTTAACTTATTATTTTTATTACATTTTAACAAATTTCATTAAAACAGAAGCACTTAACCGTCCACTACAAACAACGATGACATAATTTCCATTTAAAACCATTCAATTATGATTTTAGAGTCATTTAGCACATATAATTTAATAGTGATTAATTTTTATGATTTTGACGATTTAGTCCTTATATCTTAATTAATTATCCAATCACTAAAATTTTTGGACCAAAATTAAATACACCTATATAAAAACTATTAAATATTTACAGGCTCGTTTTATGGAAATAAGATCCCGATACCTCATTTTCCAAAACCACTGACTTTTAGGTCAAAGCATTTGTACTTTAATTAATCTGTCCAATTAGCAAAATTTATCAAATCAAAATTCACTATAACACTGTATTTGACTCATAAATATTAAATAACAATATTTACAAACTCACTTGTCGGAATTGTAATCCCGAAACCACTATCTCTGATACTACTGAAAAAGAGCTATTACAGTGCTCTCCCACACTTGCTCTTTTTTTCCAAAATAGAGTTCTCAAGCCTTTCACTCATCTTCCATTTATGTTATATTTGACATTTTTCACTCTTAAGCCTCTCTTGTTTTTTGTTTTCCAAATGTATGCTTCCTTATCCAAATATATGTGTCTATTACTTAACCAGACAAAGGATCTTCACCTGATATGATAGGTGATTGGCTTTGATACCAATTAAAAAGTCTAATTTATAGTTTGTTTTAGTGAACTGTTAAAGCAAATGTTGTAAAGGTATGTTAAGGCAGTAAAAAATGATATGTTAAGGCAGTAAAAAATGATGTCCATAGTAAGCAAATTTGAGAAAGGAGACCCAAGATTGGTTTATTTAGTCATGTTGTTAAATCTATGTCTGCAAGGCACTAACCTAGAGATTAAATCCATTATACAATCTTCTTAGGACAACTCTTAACAAATAATCATATAAATTAGAGCTCAGTACAAATAATTGTAGTCTTAAAGTTGTACAGTCTATATGCATTAACTCTACAATTAACCTTTCTTATACAAGGTTATACTTAAACTCGAAAATTGTAGAACTAACGACAATCACCAACCCTTAAAATCAATTTCTTATTTGAACAAAATAGTCCACTCATCGACCTTGAGATCTGAAGGAAGCATCCCCTTACAATGCCAACCATGAAACATATCTCAATCCCTTAGTTGGCCCATTTATCCATAAATTAAAATATCATGATAAAAATACATAGGAAATGTGAATATCTCATGATATTTGGACTTTAGTAACACAAAATAAACCTATATTTATAACATAAACTCGAAATAAATCATCAAATTATAAAAGATACAAATCAAAATTGCCAACCGCAATGTTACAACCTTATACAAATATTGTCATAAAACATGTTGCAACACTAGTTGTGACAATGATAGTAACACTGTCAATATTCTAACATCTCTCATTATGAAACAATTTCTCAAGCTGTGTGACATATATAGGGTGGGTTTGGATGGACGGTGGGGCGTGGTGCGTTTAGTTTACTTTTTGTCTCACACTATGATATCTAATCTCAACGCCATCGCTGTTTTTACACTAACCGCAAGTAAATACCTTGCCCATCCAAACCCACCCTTAATGTTGTTGAACTCCCATTGAATTGGCAAGGGGATATTAGAGGAGATATAGATATTAAAGGATGAGAGATCTGTTTTGAAATTTAATTGTGTAAGATACTTGGTTTGAAATATTTTGAATAGGTTAATCTTCTAGTTGAGATATGTTATCTAGTTTGAATTTGTTTATTCAATTTTTTTCTTTATCATTTTCTTTGTAACTATTTTATTTTTTAATATAAATAAAGCATGAGAGTCAGTTAGACCTACTCATGGACAAGGCCACTAAAAAATTAGAGGGTTTGGACAAAATATGAGGCCTAGAAAATGGGCTTGGGTAAAATTTAAGACTTGTTTCTATATGGTTGAGTCTTGAGCAAATTTTTTTGGCCCGAGCTCGGCCCAGTCTGAGCATATTATGTTATAAAAATATTATATTAATTATATATGTTAAATAATAATTATATATTTATATTTATATTAAATCACTAATCTAATAACAATTAAACTCATTACCCAAAACCTAAAAAAAAAAAAAAAAAAAAAAAAAACTTACCTAACTAAATAACTCAACCCAAAATATAAAAAATAAAAATTATATTTAATACAATAAAATATTTATTATATTTTTTAATATAATAAAACATTTATTATATTTATGGTAGTGTTTTTTTAATATAAATACTATTTAATGTGTTTTTGATTTGTTAGAAAACTTTTATTTTAGCATTTTTTTAGTGTATTATATATTTTTTTAAAAATAATTTTTAAATAAAAATTAATCTAAAAAATAAAATATGGTCGGGTCGGGTTGGACCCTAGTTTTGAGTTGGGATTGACAAAAAAAAAAATCCATTTTTCAAGTTGAGGTGGACTCGAGTTTGAAAAAGTGGTCTGGATACCTTGTATGGGTCGGGTCCATGAGCACAACCAGAACCAGTGACTCGAGCAACCACTACATACAAACAGCCTTATATTGACGGTTCAAAAATCATGGCTAAAAACAAAAGTTCTGTCAATATAAGCCTAATCTTATACTGATGGCCAAAAGAACTATTTTGACGAAAAAAATTAATCGTGTCAAAATAACTTAAATCATTGAAAAACATGACCATTGAAATAAGTTTGAAGAGCTTATACCTTTATTAATTATGGAGGGGTGGAGGGTTTTGAGCAAATGAATGTCATTATCATTAGATTTTATAGGGTGTTCAATTATTTGCTGGAATCACCTATATTAGTAACCATTGATCTTTTGAACCATTATATATATTTCAAAATTTCATCATTATAATTATCATTATTACGTTTACGATTTTCATCGGTTGATTCAAATAGAGATTTATTTTTAAAAAAAATTAATTTTATTAAAAAATAGAATTCAGTGGGTGTAGGGTGTTTTATTTTAAAAAATAATTTTAAATTAAAAAAAAAAAGAAATTACAGACCATCAAAAAAACCTAAAAGAGTATAATTGATGTTTTAGAATTCATCTATACCGACGAGACAAATAAAACCGTCAGTATATATAAACCTTATACTAACGAATAAATTTGATTCGTCAATATAGCTAGTCTTCTACTAACAACAACAAGGTGTGTTGCTATAAGCTTGATTATACTGACAATTATGTAATCCATCATTAAACTTATAGTGACAGAATTTGATCGTTAGTAACATTAAACGTATAGTGACAGAATTTGATCATTAGTAAAAGTAAGTGTTGGCATACGGTAAGTTGATAAATAACTTTTCACTTAAAAGAAAGTATCTCGTGTTATCGGTGATTTATGATATTCAATTGAACTCTCAAGTCATGTTAAAATTTACCGGGTATATATATATATATTAATTTGAATAAATTTATCAACTAGATTAATTAATTAAAATCATTTAATTCAACTTAAATCAAATACTCACCTTTAACTAGATCTGTTCACGAGTTGGACTATCTGCCCAGACTTGAAGGCCCATCTGAAATTTGGGAGGGTTTGGGCAAAAATATCAGGCTCGAAAAATGGGTTTGGTTAAAAAATTAGGCCCGTTTAAAATATAGATCAAGCTAAGGTTTGAACATTTAAGGCCCAATCCCGACCTGACTCGACCTATTTTTAAGTTTATAATACTTTATATTTTGTTATTTTTATATACTATGTAATTTAGAACACATTAAAAAAATTAAACTTATACTAAATATATATACTACTCTAATGTAAATATTAAAAAAATGTTAATATGACTATATAAAAATTTTCAATAAATAAAAAATGTATAAATTTATTAAATATTAAAATAAAATAAAAATATTTTAAAAAAATTTAAAAATAATATAGGCAAGCCTAAACTGGGCTTGGGTTAGTTTTTTACGAATATAGACATATTTGGGCAAAATTTTAGACTCATATTTTGAGTTGAGCCGAACTTAATCAAATATAAAATATATTAATATCATTCTTAAATCCGATCCCTTTAACCATCTCAGTTGAAAATACCAAAAAAAAAAAAAAAAAAAAAAAAAAACCTCAGAAACATCACATCTACAAATCAATGTAAAAGATTCAATTCTATCAATAAAACCAACAAGAAAATGGAATAAAACTTGACTGGGGAAGGTCTTAAAAGGGTGAACGAAATTCAAGTTTTTGTTTAATTATTTTAGCCAATAAGGAGGTGTGTCGTGTGTGGATTGTGGACTGCACACTTAGAATAATATACTATACATTAGATGTGATCTATTTGCCCTCTTTCGTCTGGGAAATTGCACTTATAAGTTATTTCTATGTCAGCAGTCCATTGTTTAATGCATTCTAGCACTTCAATTAAATTTAAGATAAACAACACCACCAACAACGATTGACTTACAACTCAAAATTATTATTATTGTTGGTAATATTATTACTGTTGTTGATAATAATAATAATAATATTGTTATTAGTATTTACATTTTCATATCTAAATTTGATTTCAAGAAAATTAATGTTTAAGACTTTTTTTTTTTGTTTAATCAGGTACCTGAACTTAGCTTTATAGTTCAATTTAGTTCAAACAAGTTATTACCTTAAGTATTAGTTTTAACCAAAAAGTCAAATTCACGTACCAATTAGAACTAATAAGCAAAGTTCAGGTATCTAATTTAGGTACTAAATTGAACCTTAAAGCCAAGTTCGAGTGAAACTTGAAGCTAATTTCAAGTATTGAATTGTGTATTTATTCTAATAAGAATATAAAATTTAATTGGTAAATTTTAATTTAAACATATAAATCATATTTGTTTTTAGTTGTGTTCTAACGTATGTATGGGATTTGTCGAGGTAAGAGCGTCATTTGATTTGTTGGGAACCATCTCGAAGCGCTTCACTAGATCTATCGAACACCTTGATGATGATGAGAGTGATAGACCATTTGAGATTTAGCTTTACTTGCATCATTGATACGATGGGTCTTGAGGCTTTTAGCAATGGTTTCTTGGTTGATCAGGATTCGTTGTCAAGTTGGTTGGTCTAATGATGGTGGGTTAGGATGCAATTATCGGTAATTGATCAAAGCGGCACATTCTTGATTTATTTTTGGATCTTTCTAGTGTCGCGGTTATTGTTAATTTTTCTTTCTTATTTATTTGATTTTATTTTGTAAACAATTATATTTATGCATCAGTTTATAATATTTTATTTATCGTTTGTACTATGTGTCATATATTATTTATTTACAATTACTATTAATGAATAGCAAATTTAAACCATATTTATAAGTATATATATAAACCATATTTATAATTTATAATTTATATAAATAAGAGACAAATTTACGATTTAACATCGGACCAGATTTTTGAATAGCAAATTTAAATCAAGAAACTAATTTAACGTGAAAAGCCAAAATGAATAAGCTCTTTACTCAACAACCTGTTTTTTGTTGAACTTTAGTATAGCTTAACTTACAACTATAATTTTGTTTGCTATACACTTTCTATATAAACTAAAATTAGTTGGTTTAGTTTTAACTCGATTGATATGTATATTATTGTTAATGATAGAGGACGTGAGTTCGAATACGCTGAAACGTATTATCCTCCTATTTATAAATTGAAGAATAACTATAAATAATTTTAAATATTATATCAAACAGAACAAATATAATCCCAATTTATAATGAGTTTATTGAAGAGAACTAATAGATAGTGGTTTCACTTAGGCTCTAAACTTTCTAGATTTGGGTGTAATACTGGAATCCAATTGTTTAAGAAATGAACTAAAAACTGATGGGAATATATACATTAACTATTATAGCGTGTGCCTTCCACATTTTTTTTATCTATGAGCTAGTGGCCATCGTATTCATTGCCAACACATGGGTAGTGACATCATTGCTGATTTTTCTCTTTATATGTTCTGCTTCAAAGGCGTGTGTCCTCCACAAGCCTTCCAATCTCATAGATTATTAGAATTATTTGTATATTCTTGTTTTTTGTTCATCATGGCTGCCTCTCAAACTCTTCAACTTCCATCGCTTAACAACGTTGAGATATTACCCATACAAGTCATTGACATCGAAGAAAACAAGATTCAAGAGCCTGCTGTTGATGAATTCGATTACTCTCAAAGAGGACAATGGCTTCGAGCTGCTGTTTTGGGAGCTAACGATGGATTGCGTCCGTTGCGTCACTAATGATGGGTGTCGCCTCAGTTAAAAATGACATCAAAGCTGTGATGGTTGCCGGTTTTGCAGGATTGGTTGCCGGTGCTTGTAGCATGGCCATTGGAGAGTTCGTATCTGTATGCACTCAAAGGGATGTAGAGATATCTCAAATGAAAAGAAAGAAGCGAGAGAGATCATTAGAGAGTGATGAAAATGATGAGAAACTGCCGAATCCTGGACAGGCTGCTGTGGCATCGGCTTTGGCTTTTGCAGTTGGTGCGGTGCTTCCCCTATTGGCTGCTGCTTTTATAAAGCAACCTAAGGTGAGGATGGCGGTGGTTTTTGTGGTGGCTAGTGTGGCTTTGGTTGCTTTTGGAGTGGTGGGTGCTTTGCTTGGAGGAACTCCGGTGGTGAAATCTAGTGCTAGGGTGCTTGTTGGTGGATGGATGGCGATGGGTACTACATTTGGGCTCACCAAGTTGATTGGAATCGATCATGGATGCAAATTTGATTTGAATTTACTTTGCAATAAATTGTTTCTTCTCTTAGACATGATTCATGGCTAGTTTCATGAATTTAGTAAGCATCAGACTTCTTTCTCTGAGCTGTGTATTAATTTCTCAATTGGTGACAATTGTGAAATGTAGTGGAAAGTTTATTAATAACGTTCCAAGTGCCACAGGTTGCTAATCTAAAAGATAATTTAGAAAGATTTCAAGGACGTTCAAACTATTTAGATTAACTCCTCAAACCCTAGACTATCCATGCAGCCACCTTAAGATTCTCTCTCTTTAAAATAGTGTTGTTGCCCCGGCATAAAATAATAATTTTATAAAATTTAAAGGAATTATATATCTAATTTACTAGTTGAGGGGGGCAAGGCCTAGCCTCATCCCTGCCACAGCCCAAACCCTCCTTTCACCCAACATTTGGTGCTCTCAAGCTTCACCCTTCTTTCACAAATGGAACCTCTCTGCCATTCTCTCTTTCGTCCTTCATGCACCCCTAAGTCTTTCACATCCTTTATTGCTAATGTGTGACGCCAACGATTGTTTTTCCAAAATACAGCTCCCTGTTCCTCTTGCTCATCTCTCCTTTTGCACTCAACCTAACATGTGGCCCACTTAAGTTTCTCTTATTGTTTTCCAACACAGAACTCTTAGCACCCCCACCTCTCTCCTCACCCCTCAGTTTCCGCTTGTTTCTTTCCATATCCATTCATACGAAGTCCTCACGCTTCCTTCGATTCTTACCTTATCCATGTGACGCTTCCTCGAACTTCCCATTATTTTTTTCAAAATAGAGTTGTCAACCATTTCATCCATCTCTCGTTTTTACACGAGGCCTTAAGCATCTCGTCTTTATTTCCAAAATTAAGATTCTTCATCCCCCTTTACTCAATGCTCGGGGTTAAGGCGTGACTTTTTCAACTTCCTCCTTGTGTTTTAATATCCGGTTTGCTTATATGATATTATCGCTTTTAATAAGATTTTATATTTTTAAATTTATGGGTTTTTTTTTTTTTGCCTATTTATCCCAAGACAAATAAATCCTATTTTATCCCGGTTTTCTCTTGTAACCAAGATTACAAACCGCTAACTAGAGTTGTGGTCCGATTCGAAGATCTGCTGGAGGGTTTAGGTAAAAATATATGTTTGAAAAATGAGTTCGGATAAAAAATTAGGCCCGTTTTTAAAATGGTTCGGGCCTTAGGTAAGAGTTTTTCAACCTTGGCTCGATTCCAAAGTATTGATACCCTTAACAAAGTATCAATACCCTACTTGATATCAATACTGTTTCTAACAAAGTATCAATACCTCCCCAAGGTGTATCGATACTATAGGCTTTAATATGGACCAGTCAATACAAAGCCCGGTTTAACATATATAATCTAGGTTGAGCTTAGGTAAAAATTTAAGCATATTTTTTGGATGGGCCAAACCCAACCTATCAATTGACTTAAAATTTTGTTAAGACTGGTCCATAAACAATTCTATTGCTAGCTAAGGTTATTGAGATATAATTTTTGTTTCCTTAAAATAAAAATAAAAATAAAAATAAAAACAAAACAAAACTTAATTTGATACAGCTTGGAATTATATTTGTAAGAAAATTGTAGCAATGCTAAGAGTAATACCAATTGTTTTAGATACTAATGAATAATAAAGATAAACATAATGATATGTTTATAAAGTTTGGTTTCTCTATGTTTATGACATTACCCAAAAAGATAATCCATTATCTTAACACATCATACAATAAATGATTATAAGTTCTAACACTCAATAGATTAGTAAACTCTTTTTTGCACTCAAGATCTAGATCACTATCCTCTAAGTTTTTTTCCTAAAAACTTAGTTTGTAAACTAAAGTGACTTACTTGTTTACTGACAAAATGAACTTTGAAAATAAGTTCTAAATAACATAATAAAAATTCTCCACACCCTTCTACCTACACAAGCCTTTCAATATATAATTGTTTAATGTTTGTTAAAATAAAGATTAAATACAATCAATTTTCCCATCAAAAGGGCAAGATTTTAGCACTCCACACTTGACCAGATCATTGGGTCCGAATATGGGATATCACATTCGTTGTTGAAACAACTAGAATTAGCTTTTCATTCAATATCAACTCTGTCGAGATCTCTTTTTTGGAAATCGACTTTTATTTTGAAAAACGAAAATGGAAGTCGCCACCAATCCCTTTTTTTAATGAGGTGTGATCGGACCACCCTGTAATTTGATCGTTTTAATAAATAGTTTGATTTAAAACGACGATTTTTGGTCTACAAAGTTTAGAAAATGGGTTCGGGAGTCGGTTACACATGAGGAAGGATTAGCACCCTCGTTACACCCGAAAGTGGTACCTAATTTATTACTTGATGTCTTTGATGTCGAAAATTAGAAATTTGAAAAGAATTAAAAACGCGATCCCTCTTTGTGTTAAAAATTTCTTAAATAAATCGAAATGAATATTAATGACCCTCTTATATCGAGATAAGAAAATGTCACATCCCGTAAGTTAGAACGCAACACCTTGAATCCTCGAGAATGAGCTTGTCCCTTTTTTATTTAAAATCTCATGTATTTTAATTTTAAAAGGATGTTTGGTTATTTAAGTTCAACAAGAAAACCGAAACCCTGTAAGTTAGGGTGCGATTTCTAATTCCCAAATATGAAACATTACCTTATTTTGAAAATTTTCTTCTTGCGTATTTGGACAAGAATCAACGTAATATTAAAAGTGATTTATGAATCAAATGTTACATTAATAAACGAAAACAATATAAATGTACTAATAAGCAACTCGTAATACGTATCGTTTTAATACCAATATTAACAAAGAAAAATAAAATAAATAATAAAAATAAATAATGACAATGATAACAATAATAATACTAATGATAAAATATGCACATGAAATGACAATATCAATTTTCAAATATAATAAAGACAAAGAAATAAATAAAATAAAGACATAAATAAATATAAGGAAAATAGTTTGTAAAAATATTGAAAGTAAAGAATCAAAGTAAAATATAAATGAAATTAAAGGTAAAATTTGTAATAAAACATATATAAATAAATAAAAATAGATAAAATAATAATAATAATAATAATAATAATAATAGGGGGTAATGAACAAATAAATGAATAGATAATAATAAAACAATAATAGATAATAAAATAGTAATAATAATGAAGGCATGAATAATAAATAATCAATAAAAGAAAATAAAAAATTAAAAAAATGAAAGAATAATAGCTAAGTGAATAAGAGGATTAAAATAAAAATAAATAAATAAATGAACATTATATAAATAGATAAGTAAATGAATAAAATAAAAGGATTGATAAATAAAAAGCAAGTAAATGAATAAATAAAAGAATTAAAATAAAAGGGGTTAATTGCAACTTAAACAAAATAAAAAGGATAAATTAAATAAAAATAAATACCGTAAGGGCTAAAATGTAATGCGCAAAAATAGGTGAGGACTAATTAAGAAATTAACCCAATCTTTCTCGACATGCGCCCCAACGAGCCAGTGGACTAAATTGAAACGCGCTTAAAAATTTAGTGGCCAAATTTATAAAAATTAAAAGAAAGGGATTTGGACCCCATTGCAAACCGTCCGAAAAGTGGAAGGACCGAAAGGGTAAATAACCCATTCATTAAAAACAAGCGTATCCTATGTGGGCAGTGTCTGGTCGGTCCGGCTCGCCCCAACGCTCGCTTTGGGACATTTTGGGCATGGATGAAACAAGCATTGCTTCACCATGCCTATTTAAGTTAAATTTTTTTGAAAAAAATCATTTCAGCCTCCCCTCCCCAAAAACCCCAAACCCCATTGCTTTTTCTCTAAAGCAGTTTTGAGTCTGGCAAAAGAGTTGCTGCCGGCCACCGTGACGGCCGCTAGTAGCCACGATCGTGTCGCAATCCACAAGTGGCTGAAAAAATAAAAAGGACATTCCGTTTTTCGATCTTCCGAACCCCAAAATAATTCTTTTTCATCGAAACCATTTAACCTCTCGCCACCTACTAGCACAAATGAATGCGAAGGGTCAGGTAATTTCTACATGTTTTCTTTGTATTTTGTTTATTTTTTATAAAAGTAAAAATAAAAGCAGAAAAAAATAAAATGGATAAAAATAATCACCTTCTGTTAGAAGATTTGATTTCTAAATATTTTTGTATTTTGATTCACTGGTCTTTAATAATACATGGATCATTTCGTGGCTTTTGTAGCCGAAGGATACAATATTACTGTTTGCTTTCATTTATGCTACTGTTTCTGCTGTTGTGTTTCTGTTCTGTTTTCGTTTTGTTGTCCTTTCTCTTTTTTTTTTGCAGGTGACAGTGCGCGGTCAACGGAGGGGAACAAGTGGCCTCTTTGCTTTCTTGGTGAAACGACGACAACAAGGTGTCAGGCCTCGGGACGAGGCATAGCGGTGCAATCGAGGAGGAGCAGCTAGGGTTCTAAGGGTTTTTTTTTTTTTTTTTTTTGCTGAAATTGTTTGGGTTGTAGGCCTAGGGTTTTTTACCTTAGACTTGTAATAGTTTTTTTTAGGGGCTTGTAATTTTCTGGACTTATTTAATTTTCGTTTTATTTGTTTGGCCTTGGACCTGGACAAAAATGACCCATTACAAACACAAGCATCATGTATTTTACCATATTATACAAAACCTTTATATTGTTTATAAACATTTACAAGTCCTTTTAATTACTTATAATCATTTTTAAATGAGTTCTAGGTGTTCGAGATGAAGTTTGGATCTTCGGAGGTCAAAACAAGTCAAAAGAGGGGAGGGACCCTATTTTGATATACTTGTATCAGTAGAAGTATACCAGTAGGAACTCCTGCTACTGTTTATTTCTTGCTATTAACTTATTTGTACTGATACATTTGACCACTTGTACTAGTAAAAGTTTGTCAGGACCCAAAAATGACCCCAGAACTAACCTAGTCTAATCTAAAACAATACTAATTCATTTCAACAGATTATGGAACACTATAAACAAATTTTAAACATCATTTCAAGCATATTTAGCACCTTGAATCACATGTTCACAAACATGTACACAACCTTACTAATACCATGCATCACATTCACTGGCTTTGAACATAGTATAAACATGGAAAATTAGGCATACATATCATCATATCCCTAGTGTAACACATATACACATCACCATACATATATGATTGCATTCAAATTACAACTCTTTAACATGATAAGTACCAAAACATCAAAATAAGCTCAAAGACTAATCTATAACACTTGGTACATCCCAACTTGCTATAAAACATATCAAAAGTTATACAAACTTTGTTGAGCCGAGAATTGAGTCCTAGATGTTGTCGTACTTCTCAAGTCCTTGAGATCTAACGATACTTTCGCATGAAAATAAACAAAATCGTGTGCTAAGCAATAGGGCTCAGTGGTACTAACATGATTTGAAAACAAAATAAATCAATGAAGTTAAACATAGTAAAAGTATACTCACCTATCATGAGACAAGCATTTAAACATCACTTTAATCAATTAACACCTATCAAGCTATGAATTGAAATCAAATCACGAAAGCACACACTGGGATAAGCTACTCATCTAAGGCCTTCGCCTTTCCATTATCCTCAGAACGCCTCGACGCCGCTTTAGCTACGTAAATTGTATTTTATTCATTTTAGTCACTATAAGCCCTAATATCTGAAATGCTCGTATTTTTCGATATTTAATATCAGATCAAAATTCAATTTCATATTTATTTACTAGGGACCTCGTACTTTCAATCTATAGCAAAATTTTCTAACAGCTTTCGAACTATTAAATTTAGTTATAAAATTAAATAACGTACTTAGTTGAATTTCTAATTAAATCCAACACTTTTTACCACTTTCTAACATAGTTCTAACATAATCTAACCTCATAATTCATAAATCTATAACTATCAAACTTAACCTCACAAAAATCCTTTAATGGAAATTTTACATAGACTTGATAATTAAGAATTTTAACATATGGGTTAGCTTAATCAAACTCAATTAATCATAATTCTATAAAAAAATTCAAAAGGAAGACATGTATGCCTTATGAATTTTTGGATCGATTGAGCTAAGGAAACTAGAAAATCCCCCCCCCCCCCCTTCTTCCAAGCTATGGACGGCACAAAGATGACGAAAAAGAAAAGATGACTACTTTGTTGTCTCCGCCTCACTTTGTGTGTGTAATTAGCGAATTTAATCATGTTTAATTAACTAATTGCATGGCCATGATTTTAATTTATTAAACATGGTGAAAATGAATGGTTTGGATGATTCTCACATGTTATCTCATGAATGAAAATGGTTAAATAACCATTAAATCCCTCGTGTAATGCTAGTTAAGCCCTCATACCTTTTCTAAATTAAAGTTCAATAACGATCACATTTTTTTTCAATTTAATCTCTATACTATAATTAATGATTTTTTCGATTGAATTACTCAATTGTCCAGTAATACATTTTCATACTAAATATGTAATTCCTTCTATTCATAATTCCACATACTAAATTTACAGAATTGAGTTTTGAAATCATATTTTTTTACGCCGATTAAAATTGGGTCGTTACAAAGATAATTTGGCAATGTACATTTTTTATTCCACAAGTAACTTGAAAATTTGACAAGTGTTTTCTTTTAGAAAATATTTATTTTTTAATATTTTACTTTATTTGTGAAATCTAAAACTCCGCAATAAAGATACCAAATAATTTTCTTCCAAAAACTAAGGAAAGCATAAGGTTCACGATTCAAATTAAGGCTGAAAACATTGATATTACTTTTTCTAACACTGACGACAAATTTCTATTTACAGGAAATAAACAAATCCAAATGTACAAATAAGAATAATAAAATACTTGAAGAAATCAACTCATATAATTCTCTTAAGCAAAATATCAATATGGGCATTATCAGAAGCTACTGCATCAGATAGAAAATTGCTGCTGGATTCTGGGAAACCAAACCATAGCATAGCATTTCCATTACAGGTTCATACAACTTTAATTGTCCCACTAACACGTATATGCACTCAACTCAGCAGGCAAATGCGTGTGGCTTTGTCTTTATAAACAGCCATAATCAAAGCTTTCAGACATGTGGACCACATCTAGCAAGCAATCTGGTTTTCAAACTTGCGTCTGCAAAGGGGTTTAGGGTGTTCAAAGTTACGGCTTCAGGTGGAGGCTGGGGGGAGGGGGATTAGAGATCCATGGTCGAACGTGGAGGGATTAGGTCAGTGGGCGTTTTCCGATCATGTTGCGTTGGACGATTTTTGTCAACATGATATATATGTTTTTATTTATCGGAAAACGCTCCCTTTAGTTTTGAGAATTCCCATGGCACAAGTTACATTGTTCCAACAAATACAAACATATATCATGTGGAACGGTATAACCATGCTCAGGGATTTAAATTGTGGTTGGGGTCGCGTTTTATCGCTTTTGTGTTTATCGCGTTGTGGATATAATGGATGCTATTATGTCACCGTGAGTATCGCGATCGTGAAATTATTTTTAAAATTTACACAACTAATAACTAATAACAAAGTAAAAAATAGATATTAACGGGAATAGCGGAAAATAACGGGAATAGCGGTCCGTTTGCTGCAATTAGCAGTTACCCATTAAATTGCGGCCGCGATCTATCGCTATTGGTGTGACTCCACTTCACACCGTTATTTTCATCAGTAACGATTTCAAACGGCGCCGTTACCACTATATAACGGCCGTTATTCCGCTACCCGACCGCTATTTTAATCCCTTACCATGCTGTTCTCATTGGACCCTAAAAAACATGAACCAAAGAAACTTATTTGGTTTTTTAGGCTTTTCTTCTTCTTCTTAAGTATAATTTCCCACTTTCGTGTAAAAATTGTACTTTCTTAATATATATATAAAAATAAGAAAAATATTCTTTTATCCTCCCTTTACAAGTGATCTCTTAAACTCTGATCAATGCTTTCTAAGTCAGACATCCACTAGACCTACCACTACCTGCCATCTTTACAAATTTATACCTTTCTGAGTTAATTACAGGCGTTGATTCATGCAAATATTTTTAATTATTTAAGAAATGTACCAAAAACTGATGGGAATATACATTAAATAATGGAACGTGTGCCTTCCACACTCTTTGTTTATTATGTAATGGCCTACCTATTCATTGTGAATCCACTCACACCATTGCACATTTTTTCTGTATAAATTTATCCATCAAAGGCGTGTGCCCTCCACAAGCCTTCCTATCTCACTAATATTTCTATTTCTTACTTGAATATTCTTGTTTTTGTTCATCATGGCTTCCTCGCAATCTCTTAAACTTCCATCGCTTAACAACGTTGAAATACCCGTACACATCATTCACACTGAAGAAAACCAGATTCAAGAGCCTGCTGTTGATGAATTGGATTACTCCCAATGAGGAAAATGGCTTTGAGCTGCTGTTTTGGGAGCCAACGATGGGTTGGTTTCGTTGCATCACTAATGATGGGTGTCTCCTCAGTTAAAGAAGACGTTAAAGCTGTTATCGTTGTTGGCTTTGCAGGTTTGGTCGCCGGGGCCTGTAGCATGGCCATAGGAGAGTTTGTATCTGTATGCACCCAAAGGGACGTAGAGATAGCTCAAATGAAAAGAGAGAAGGAAAGGGGTCATCAAAGAGTGATGAAAATGATGAGAAACTGCCTAATCCTGTACAAGCTGCCTTGGCGTCGGCTTTGGCTTTTGCAATCGGTGCGGTGGTTCCATATTGGCTGCTGCTTTTATAAGGCAGCATAAGGTGAGGATGGCGGTAGTTGTTGCGGTGGCTAGTGTGGCTTTGGTGGTGTTTGGAGTGGTGGGTGCTTTGCTTGGGGAACTCCTATGGTGAAATCTAGCGCAAGGGTGCTTGTTGGGGATGGATGGCAATGGGTACTACTTTTGACTCACCAAGTTGATTGGATCCGATCATGGGATGCAATTTTGATTTGCTTCGCTTTGCTTTTTGTTGTACCATTTTGTGTCTTCCTCTCAAACTTGCATCATGTTTATTTTCATGTTAACAATTAAACTTGTTTGTCTGAATCATGTATGCCAATGTCAATTGGCGACAATTGTGAAATTCAGTTGAAGTTTTATCAATAATATATAGGATTGATCATCATAAACAATCCACCAATTTAAGTCAGTCCCAATATTTCCAAAGCCTATCAGTAGAAGAACAGCACCAAGAAATAGCCGCCTGAGAATCAGATTCAATGATGAACCTATACGCAGCACTCCACCTAGAATCGATAACCATCTGCAATGCTTTAATAATTCACCTCAACTCTGCCTCATTGAATCCAAACTTTCCAGCAGGCCAGAGAATAAAGCCAAAATTTCACCAGTGTGGTCACATAGAACTCCATTACAACCAGCAGGCCCTGGTTTCCAATGTGCTGCTCTATCAACATTAAATTTAAGCACACCCATTGGAGGAGCAAACCATTTATTTCCACTCCTGGAGCACTATATCGAGAGCAAGGCAAACACAGTCTAGGATTCACTGACCACTGAGATTCCAGCACCATACCTCCTCTTTCGAGGCTTTAACCTAATAAAGCGACCGAATCTTAGCTAGAAAAATAATCTCTTCGATTACGAGCCAACCAAAGAGACTATACGAAGGAAGCACAACACAAAATCCACCACTGTTTCAGCAAGCTTGAGACGCAAACATTTTAGCACTGCCAAATGCAATCCACAACATTTTAGTAAAAGATACATTAAATTAATCAATCGCTTTATTTATAAATTATATATAAATATTTATTCTTTTATCTTCCCGTGAATGTAGTAATTTTAAATAATCTCTAGTCTCTCATCAAACCCACTAGACCTACCAGTACCAGCCACCTTTACAAATTCAATCCTCCGTATATATTTTTGCACATTAACTTATTCACAGTTTCATACAAATTTTTTTTCTTATTTTTAAATTCAAAGATTAATTAGTTTTCGGTACCCAATACGTAAAAGGATAATGGTTAAATTTTTTTATTAATTTCTTAATGATCAAGATTTAATTTCTTTTTAAATCGTAATTTAGACAGATATGATTAAAACCTATGATAAAATTTTAAAATATGCTTAAAATTTGTACCTAATTCAGCTAGTTCATACATTATCTAAAAAAAATACTTTTAACAAATATAGCATTCAAATTTCAGTATCTACTCTTCTTTAATTTAAGGGATCATCAGATAGCAATGAAAATGATGAGAAACTACCTAATCCTGTACAAGCTGTCGCAGCGTCGGCTTTGGCTTTTGCAATCGGTGCGGTGCTTCCACTATTGGCTGCTGCTTTATAAGGCAGCCTATGGTGAGGATGGCGGTGGTTGTTATGGTGGCTGGCTAGCGTGGCCTTAGTGATGATTGGAGTGGTGGGTGGTTTGCTTGGGAGAACTCCTGTGGTGAAATCTAGTGCCAGGGTGCTTGTTTGTGGATGGATGGCAATGGGTACTACTTTTGGGCTCACCAAGTTGATTGGTTCCAATCATGGGGTGCAGATTTGATTTGTTTTTGCTTCACTGTATTTTGTTTCTTCTCTCAAGAAATTTGGTTCATGGTCAGTTTCATGAAATTTGCAAGGATTAGACGTGTTTGTCCGAATCATGTCTAAAAATGTCAATCGGTGACAACTGTGAAATGTAGTTGGAAGATTTATAAAAAAATTTACAAATGCAACCTCGTGTTTTGGCTTGATAGTTAAGGTGTTCACCGTTTCAGATGTGACTTGAATACTTAATCACACTAATCTCGCATTGCTGTTAGGTTTCGTCTCCTCTTGTTATTTACCAAAATATAAAAACTTTGCAAGCCCCTATGTGTTTGCTAACAATATATAAGATCAATGATCGTAAAATCACTTTTTCTAAATAATTTCATCAAATGCATGTTTGTAAATTACATTTTTACCCCGTTAATTATAAAGATTTTTTCTTGATTGCATCGAGAGATTCATTTAATATTATAATGGTTTTAGTGACATATTTTGACCTTAGGCTATATTGTCAAGATTGCATTTTTTAATGGAGATATTGTTAGAATTAAATGACCCAAATCCTTATTTAAATAAAATACAATGGTAAAATAAAAGAAAAGAAAATCCCTATAGAACTACACTTCTTTTATTTTATTTTAAATAAGGTGTTTTAAACCTTATTAAACTCCATCTATTTGATATTGATTAGAATAAGGAGTTTCAATCTTACTACACTTATTAGAATATGGCTTTTAAGTTTCTATAAATAGACATAGTCTATTTCTCTTGTAATTGATTTGAATTCGATATAGTGAATTTTTTCTCCTCTCGCCGTGGTTTTTCCCAAAGGGTTTCTACGTGAAAACTGTGGTGTTCTTTATTTTTTTATTTTCTTTGAGAAATATTTGTCATTACCGACATTATATTTTTCACAAATTGGTATCAGAGCTTCCGGGTTTTTTCATCTCGATCACGGTAATGGTGTCTTTGAAGTATGAAATTTCGCTGTTGGATCGCAACACCGCATTCGTGATTGTGGCGTATAAAGATGCAGCAGCTTCTTGCATAGATGGATTTAGAGGAAGCCCTACTAGGGATAGATAAGATGCCTTCGACATTGACGGAGGAAGAGAAGAAGCGCAATGATTAAAAGGCGTTATCTGCATTTGTCTAACGAAATTTTGCAGGATGTAATGAAGGAGAAGACCGTCATTGCATTATGGGAGAGGCTAGAACAAATATGTATGTCTAAAAACTCTAACTAGCAAGTTGCATATGAAGTAATGTCTTTATGCTCATCGCTTGGAGGAAGGTGCTGCTCTCAGGCACTAACACTTAATGTTGTTTAAAGAAATTCTCTCAAACTTGGAGGCCATGGAGGTTCAGTGATGATAAGGAAGATCCAGTGGTTGATTCTACATTGTTGGTTGCCCTGCCTTATTCAACCTTTAGAGACACGATTATATAGCCGCGTAGTCTCTCATGCGCTTGATGAGGTTTATGATTCTTTGACTCGTATGATAAGATGAAGCATCTTGTGGTTAAAACTGACTCTCAGAGAGAGGGTCTCATTGTTCGTGGGAGACAAGATCGGAATGCTAATGATGATCGTGGAAGGACACAGGATCGAAATCCTTGCGGTAAATCTAAGGGTAGATCGAAGTCTTCAAACAGAGGTAAAATTTGTAACTTCTGCAAGAAGAAATGGCACATTAAATCTGAGTGCTATAAGCTACAGAATAAGATTAAAAGGGAGGATGCGAATCAAAAGGGAAAACAACCATAAAATTTTGGTGAAGCTGATGTTGTAGAAGACTACAGCAATGGTGAACTTCTAGTTGCTTCTGTCAACAATTCTAAAGTGAGCGAGGAGTGGATACTTGATTCGGGTTGCACCTTTCACTTGTGCCCCAATTGAGATTGGTTTACAAATTACGAAATAGTGTCTGAAGGTGTTGTTTTGATGGGAAATAATGCTTCGTGTAAAATCGCAGGTGTTGGAACAATTAAAGTTAAGATGTTTGATGGAATTGTCAGAATACTTAGTGACGTATGACATGTTCCGGAATTGAAGAGAAATTTAATTTTATTAAGTACTCTTGATTCAAAAGGGTACAAATATACAGCTGAAAGTGAGATTTTGAAGATTTCCAAAGGTTCCTCGTTGTGATGAAAGGGAAGAGAAAGATCGCAAGTTATATGTTTTGGTGTGGTTCTAATCACATTGGTGATGCAAATTGCCTACTTCCTCTTCCTTGTCGATGATGATATTATTAAACTTTAGCATATGCGCCTAGGGCATATGAGTGAGAATGGCATGGCAGTAATTGAGCAAAAGAGGACTTTGACGGGCAAGGAATTTGCAAATCAAGTTCGTGCGGAGCACTCGCATTTTTTGGAAGCAAAGAGAGTTCGATTCACCAGAGGAATCCATAACACTAAAGGAGCGTTGTAGTATATTCATTCTCGATCCGTGGGGCCATCAAGAGTGCCTTCGAGAGGTGGAGCTAATTATATGCTAACTTTTATTGATGATTTTTCCGTAAAAGTTTGGGCATTCTTTCCCGGCGTAAAAACGATATGTTTTTCGCATTTAAGTCTTGGAAAACTATGATTGAAAAATAGATGGGAAAACAAATAAAATACCTTCGCACAGACAATGGCTTAGAGTTTTGTTCTGATGAGTTCAATAAACTGTGCAAGTCAGAAGGGATCGTGAGACACTTGACAGTTCGTTATACTCCACAGCGAAACGGTATTGTAGAACGAATGAACAGAACGATCATGGAGAATGTTCGATGTATGTTGTCAAATGCCAACTTACCAAAGTCGTTTTGGGTCGAAGCAACCTTTACTGCATGTTTTTTGATCAACCGATCTCCATCCATTGCCATTGAGAAAAAGACTCCACAAGAGGTATGGTCTGGTAATCCTGCTAATTATTCTGATTTAAAGATATTTGGATGTCCTGCATATGCTCATGTTGATAATGGAAAATTGGAACCGAGATCCATTAAATGTGTTTTTCTTGGTTATAAAGCTGGTGTAAAAGGGTATAAGTTATGGTGTCCTGAAAATAGAAAAGTTGTGATTAGCAGAGATGTTGTTTTTGATGAAACTGCTATGATACCTAACTTATCTCTAAAGGCTCTTCCAATGAAGAAAATCAAAAGCAGCCGGAGCATCAAATTAATACAGAGTTGACTCCTCAAGCCAGTACAAAAATTGAGAATAGAGTTGCTTCTTCACCACAATACTCTATCGCCAAAAACAAAACTAGAATAGAAATCAAACCTCTAAAGAAGTATGCCGAGGCTGATCTAGTTGCTTATGCTTTAAATGTGGCTGAAGATATAGATGCAAACCAAGAGCCGTCTAATTATTCGAGGAGGTTAGAATGTGAAGACTCGTAAAAGTGGATGTTTGCTATGCAAGAGGAGATGGAATCACTCCATAAAACAGAACATGGGATCTTGTGAAACTTCCTAAAGGTAAAAAGATTGTTCGCTGTAAATGGGTGTTTAAAAAGAAAGAAGGGACTCCAGGAGTTGAAGAATCCATATATAAAACAAGTCTTGTTGTAAAAGGTTACAGTTAAATTCCAGGAGTGGACTTCACTGATGTGTTCTCCCAATTGTAAAGCATAGTTCAATTCGAGCTTTGCTTGGTATTGTGGCCATGCATGATTTGGAGCTTGAGCAGCTTAGATGTAAAACCGCATTTTTGCATGGAGAACTTGAGGAAGGTATTTACATGCAACAACTAGAGGGTTTTTAGGCCTCGTAAAAGAGGACTATGTTTGTTTGTCAAAAGTCCCTTTACGGTTTGAAACAAATACCAAGACAAAGGGTACAAGAGGTTTGATTCTTTTATGACTTCTCATGATTTTAAAAGAAGTAGTTTTGACAATTGTGTTTACTTTAAGAAAAATAGTTGATGGTTCTTTTGTGTATCTACTTTTTATGTTGATCACATGTTAATAGCAAAAGAAAAGATAAATGAGAGATAAGAAAGGTCAAAGCTCAACTAAATGAAGAATTTGAGATGAAAGATTTGGGACCAAAGAAAAAGATACTTGGTATGGAGATTCTCGAGAGATAGAAAAGTAAGTAAATTGTACCTAAGTCGTAGGGTACATTGAGAAAGTTTTTTGCAGTTCAATATGCAGAGTGCTAAGCCTGTTAGTACTCTTTTTAGCAACCCATTTCGCATTTTCATCGCTTTGTCTCCACAATCGATGATGAGATTGATTACATATCACATGTTTCATACTTCTAGTGCAAGTGGGATCTCTCATGTATGCTATGGTTTGTTCACGCCCGATTTATCATATGCAATGCAAGTGCGCTTAGCGAGATACATGGCTTAATCCCTGTAAAGAACATTGGAAAGCAGCTTCAGTTGGATTTTAAGATACTTACGAGGTACCATCGGTGTTTGCTTTACAGTTTGGAAGAACTAGAGATGGAGTCATTGGGTATGTTGATGTTGATTTTGCTCGAGACCTTGATACAAGAAGATCTCTCATTGGTTATGTCTTTACATCTGAGGTTATAATCGCTTGGAAAGCTACTTTGTAAACTACACGCTTTGTCTACCACTAAAGCCGAGTACATGGCGACATCGAGGCTTGTAAAGAAGCTATTTGGTTGAAGGGCCTCTTTAGTGAGCTCAATGAAGACCTTCAAATCAGCACAATATTTTGTGACAGTCAGAGTGCCATCTTCCTTACAAAAGATCAAATGTTTCATGAGAGAACAAAACACATTGATGTTCGGTATCATTTTGTTCGTGATATTATTGCTCGTGGTGATATTGTTTTGAGCAAAATTAGTACTCATGAAAATCCTACAGATATGATGACTAAGTCACTTCCTATAACCAAGTTTGAGCATTGCTTAGACTTGGTTGGTGTTCCTTGTTGAAGTTAAACCCTTAAGGGGTTTTATGGAAAAGGTGGAGAACTTGTTCGTTGAGAGTTCGCGATGAAGAACTTGTTTATTGAGAATTCGTGTCAAGGTGGAGATTGTTAGAATTAAGTGACCCGAATCCTTATTTAAATAAAATTCAATGGTAAAATAAAATAAAAGAAGAATCCCTATAGAACTGCACTTCTTTTATTTTATTTTAAATAAGGTTTTTTAAACCTTATTAAACTCCATCTATTTGATATTGATTAGAATAAGGAGTTTCAATCTTACTACACTCCTATTAGAATATGGCTTTACAAGCCTATAAATAGACATAGTCTATTCCTCTTGTAATTGATTTGAATTCGACATAGTGAATTTTCTTTCCTCTCGCCTCGTGGTTTTTTCCCCAAAGGGTTTTCAATAAAAATGTGTGTTCTTTATTTTTATTTTTATTTTCTTTGCGAAATATTTGTCATTACCGACGTTATATTTTTCACAGATATTGATGTGAAATTTTATATGGCACAATCAGAAAATTGTGTTTAGTGATGCAAAGTTAATAATTTACAAATTAAAGAAAACTATTTATGGACTTAAACATGCATCTCATTAATGATATTATAAAATTGACCAAGTGATTACCTCATTTAGTTTCGAGATAATTTTGGTTGACGATTGTGTATATCATAGGGGTAAGCATATTTTTTTTTCTATATGTTAGTGATATATTGATTGCCAATAACAGCATAAACATGTTAAATGAAACAAAAAGATTTTTAGAAAAAATTTGAGATGAAAGATCTTAATGACGCAGCTCTTGTATTAAGGATTCAAATACATTGGGATCATTCTCAGGGTATTTTTCACAAGGGGTCTATATAAAAAATATATTGAATAGATTTGACACGCAGGAATGCAGGATAGCAAATAAGGTGATACCCTTTGTTGCTAAAAGAGACCTCTTGTACAATTAAGAAAAAGAGTCAAATTTTAGATTTTGCATCTAATTTACTTATAAAATATGATAATTTTCTTCATAAATTATTATAAATTAACTCGTTGATTCATGGGTTAATCGACTGTCATTTCTAAGCCCAAGCCAATAATAGAACCCCTTATATTATATTCCAAGAATTTGAGGATATGTAATTATACATCGATAAGCAAGAAGAATAAATAAATTATCTCGCACTTCACGTAAGTTTAATATTTATCAATGTTCTAATTAAGAATGATTTTGAGATTAAAGAAATGAAAAAGGTTTCCTATGCTTCAGAAGTGAGGAGTTTAAAATATGCTCAAGATTCTATATGTCCAAGGTCTGTATATATTGTTGAATTATGTTAAGCAGATATATGAGAAATTTGAATATAAATCATTAAAAATAATCAAATAATTCTTATGATATCTTTAGAAGATAAAACATTACATGTTCAGTATTAGAGGTTTGTGATAAGTTAGAAATTGTTAGGTATATAGGTTTCGATTTTGTTGGAATATAGATGCAAAATTTTGTTATAGGTTGTGAATTGTGGCAATAAATGGTAATCCTTTTTTCAGATGACAATTAGAGCATATCAAAATTAAAAAATCATGATTATTAAATAAAGAATTTTAAGTGCTCATGTGCGTATAAAACATATTCGGATAAACTCTATTATCGTGGATCTACTTACTAAAGGACTATCACCAAGTTTTTTCACAAGCACACTACTCTTATGGGTGCTGTCATTTGAGGACATTCAGTTTTAGTAGGAGTTTGCAATTTTAAATGCTTTTATATTATGAACACATTATTGAGTATTTTGTTATGAATATTTTATAATTAAGTGGATGCACATCAAAATAAAGATAAATTTGATGTACTTTAGGATTTTAATAGTCATTAGAAGTAGAGTTTTATTTTATTTATACTTATTATGTCTATAAATATAGACTTTGGAGAAGCATTACAACCATCTATATTAATCAATAAAAATATGTTCTATTGCTCTCCTATTTCTCTTGCTTTTACTCTCTCTGTTCATAAAATATTTTAATTTATGGATATTTTAAGGGTTTTTTTAAAAAGAAAAATTTTATTAGTTTATTCACACTCTAATTTTTGTAAAATTTGATTTTAATAAGGTTTTCTGAGGACCTGTAGAGATGGATATGTTAAGATCACATTTCATATAATTTTCATGTTACACATTCATACTTGATCTATGTCATTTGGCTATGCTAATATACATAATCGAGGTTTGATTTAGCTATGCTAAATTTAGCAAAAATTTTCATAGTTCTATGTTAACATAATAAATGGATGAGATTGTTTAGAACACTTTTAGTTATGATAGTAAAACTTTGAGCTTATAATGTCACGTAATTATAAGGTGATAAGTAAGTAGGTATGTATGTATGTAGGTGGTCCAAGTGGAAAATTGTTAGATAATATGGCATCACATATATAACAAGCATAACTACATTTGATTATTTAGTATCATAAAAATGTCAGCCCAAATTAAAAGTGATCTAAAATTGTAAAAACTTTTGAGCTTCAATTATTAAATAAAGTATGAACCATGTAAGTGGCCCAATTCGTCCGGGCCCGTTTGAACCAAATAAAACCAATAAAAAATAATAACAATAAACAGTTTTTTCAAACCCACACCTAAGCTTATTGACCCAAAAACAAATAGGCCCAAAAGACCCATACGTTTTAGAGATTTCAGGAAACCCTAATCCCTGCACCTAGGAGGCGCCGCACGCAACCCCCATGTGCGCACTACCGGCCTCCATCCACCATCCACCAGCACCACAGCACCCACGAGAGCACCACTGTCGGCCACTATCTCCTCCAGCTGCTCCACTACCTGAGAACGCGCAAAAGGAACAATAATAGCCGAAAATAAGGAAATCTATTGTATTTTATTCTTCAATATCTGTTATAAAAACCAAAGGGAACGATGTAACGGGGACCTTCTTTTTTAGAATCAATCAAAAATAAAAAGGCATTCAAAAACTAAAAATCACAAAAAGAAAGATGTAGCTTTCAAGGTATTTTATTTTTTCTATTTTTCTTTTTTTTTCGCACATACACACATATATAAATTAAAAAAATAAAAAAGGAGAAGAAAGATATACCTATTCATGATTCCGCCACCGCATGCATGGTCGACGACGGCGCCGGGGACTCGCTTAACCTCGTCTGAAATCGCCAGTGCCCGCAGTAAAGAAAAGAGAGACTTAGAAGATTTTTTTTTTTTTAGAAGAGTAGGCCGAAATGAATTTTTGGGGATTTTAGAGCCTTTTATAAGGCAGTGAAACGGCGTCGTTTCACTCGGCTCCCAGACGCCCCAAAACGGCATCGTTTCATGCCGACCCGACTTTGACCCGACCCGCTCCAGGTAGGATCCGCGTGTTTTGCACAAGAGGGTAATTTATGCGCGAGATCCCTCTGCCTTTCCATAGCTTCGCAATCGAGTTTGGATTTTTTATTGATTTCACCTTTTAATTTTTCCCTGCTCCAATTGGGTCCCCATTCGACGCCAAGGCTTTCAGAGCGCTGGTTTATTCCCGCTTGGTCCTTCTAGGTTCCGCGAGCTGCTACAAATCACTCCCTTTTCCTTTAATTTACTTCAAGTTCGCCTAATATGTTTTTTTCTTTTAATTTTTAATTTATCCTTCTTTTGTTATTTCCATTATTTTATTATTAATTTAACTAATTTCCTTATTATTATTATTATTATTATTATTATTATTATTATTATTATTACTATGTTATTCCTTTAGTATTCTACTATTATTATTATATCTTATATTATTATCCTGTATATATTTAATATCGTCGTTATTATTATTAGTTACTATTATTATTATTAATTGCTATTAGTAGTGTTATTAGTTGTATATAAATACTTATTATTATTATCATCACTAACTTTATTATTATTATTTTCATTTTATTATTTGTTTACTTTATCTTTATATGTTATTATTATCATTACTACTATTATACTATTATTTGTATATATATACTTAGTATATTATTATATTTATTATCACTATATTATTATTACCACTACCGTATATATTATATATAATATTATTATTATTTATTATCATTATTATTATTATTATTATAAAATCCGCTTATATTGCTATTATTTTTACTATCATTTTTATTGTCGTATTACTACTGTGATATCCTAACTCTATTATTATTATTATTATTATTATTATTATTATTATTATTATTATATTTATTAGTATATTGCATATCGGTATATTATTACTATCATTACTATTTTTATTATATTGTACATACTTCAGATTATTATTATTCTACTATCATTAGTATACTAATTACTATTGCTATTATTACTATTATATTACTATGTTGTATATACTTTGTTATTATCATTACTATATCAATATTATTATTATCATTATTGTTATTATTAGCATTATTATTATTAATAGTACTCATATTACGACATTTATTATCCTCGTGGTTACTAACTCTATCATTTTGAGTTCGCTTTTGTTTTTTTACCTCTCGCTTTATTTTTTTAA
This sequence comes from Gossypium bickii, assembly GCA_025503065.1. Classification (NCBI taxonomy): domain Eukaryota; kingdom Viridiplantae; phylum Streptophyta; class Magnoliopsida; order Malvales; family Malvaceae; genus Gossypium; species Gossypium bickii. The sequence continues at coordinate 111,930,660 of CP106717.1, forward strand.
TCTTGGTATTTTATTCCTTTGCTTTTGTTCCGATATTTTTATGATTATTTTTATTCGTGTCATTTATGTAAATTGACCGTTTTAAGATGGTCTTGGCTTCAAGGATTCAAATTATCGTGTCCTAAAGTATTGATGTGATATTTTAGTCTTTTAAGACGAGAAAATCTTGATTTTCAAAACTATGGGATAATCTCCGATTCAAGATTTAAATTATCGTGTCCTAAAGTATTGGATGTGATATCTTAGTCTTTAAGACGAGAAAATCTTGATTTTCAACAAAAACTATGGGATAATCTCCGATTCAAGATTTAAATTATCGTGTCCTAAAGTATTGATGTGATATTTTAGTCTTTTAAAACGAGAAAATCTCGATTTGGCAATTCAAAAACTATGAGATGATCTTAGATCGAAAAATTTAAACTATCATGTCCTAAAGTATTGATGTGACATTTTATTTCTTCAAACGAAAATCTTGATTTAATTCAAGAAAAACACTAATATTTTCAAAAGGGGGCGATTTTTAAAATTCTTTCAAAATTTTTAAACTTTCGACATTAGGACATTAATTAATCAATTTGGTACTAATTTTGGGCGTGACGAGGGTGCTAACCCTTCCTCGCACGAATCGACTTCAACCCATTTTCTCAAATTTCTCAGAGACCGAAAAGCATTGTTTTAGTAAATCAAAATTTTTATTAAAATAAAAGTGATCCGATCCTACCTAAAAGATCGTATGCGACTCTCGCTTTTTAATTTCAAAACCAAGTTCGATTCCCACCTTTTCAAAAAGGATGGTTTCGACAAATTGGCGACTCTAATCTGGGAACGATTAGAGAGTCAGCCAGAAATTGATTATTATCTGCTCTTTTGTCGTAAATTTGGAAATTTATTTTTGAAAATCATGTTTCTTTTGTTTTATCAAATACTTTGGCATTGCATTGCATGACCGCTGAGTCACACCTTTAAGTGGGAGTGAGAAGCTACTCTTTCGTGAGGTTTTCACCTCCGCAAGATGGTGGATTGCTTCCGGATACATCCGCACCTATGTCTTCGTGAGATTGTCATCTCCGTGCACCATAGGGAAATGTATCCCTCGAATCAACTCAATCTATATGAGCCTATAATGGGTGAGGATTGAGGAATCACGTTCGTACCTTTTACTCTAGAACCGAACCTCATATAACGAACCATAAGAACCACCCTAGATAGAGCCATGCCGAACTCTAGTGGTTACCCGTTAAGTTTTCGATTGCACGCTTATTGATTACGTAAATAATGATCCGCTTTATCTTCATCTCTTCACATAGCATATGCATCAAAAGATGTTGATTCCCATTCGATTGTCGAATAGGTAGCTTATCATGGAAAAGGGATTTCTTGATAGAGTGGAAGACAATGCGTCGTCCTGATATGGGTCGAGACAAGATAAATGAGAGAAGTGGGATAGCCTCACTAAGGATATATATCGTAGTTGTGGGATTACACACGCATTAGTGTGACTCAAAATAATCTCCAAGAAATGAGGGAAATATGGGATCGCTGGGACGACAAGATCAAACAGCTTATTCTATCATCATTATGGCGACCGCCTTTATCCGCTTGGCGCCAAGATAGATCCACACTTGTTCCGAGCAATGGCCCCGCTTTGGAATCCAAAGGCCCCGAGTGCTTCACTTTGGGAAAGTAGACTTGGTTCCTACCATAGAGGAATATACAACCCCGATTCACGCCCAAGAATCCAAATTGATAAGGCTTATTTGAGAGCCATTAATGTCCCTACATTCACTAAAAAAGTTGATGAATATTACGGGATGAGCGAAAGCAAAGGGGTCACGCCCTGCATAAAACAAAAGGGAGATTATAAGTGCATCCCTTGGAAGAATCTAATGGACTTGATCATAGCTCATCCCCAAGAGAAGAAGAGGGTTGATGTCTTAGCTTTGAGCATTTATTTGATTAGTCCTCTTCCCAAAGCTTTAGGACATGTGGACGAGGCAAGATTCGATCTATTCGACAAATTAGACAGAGGGGTCACTCCTATTCCTCGCGATTCTCGCTGAAACTTTTAGGTCTTTAAGCGCGTGCTCTGAGAGCCGCGAAGGGAGATTCATCGGCTGCGCCTAACTCCTAATGGCATGGTTTCACAGTCATTTTTGGAAAATAGAAAAGGTATCGCTGGTCTGATCTTCACCAAGACTATTCTCCGCTAAAAATATAGTAGCAACACCTAGACGAGATGACATCACGGAAGAAAGTTGATGGTGATTTTGCAAAGCTTACAAGAAGAGGACGAGAGTGGAAAACTCCTTGGATGATTCTTGACGAAATTTTGTATAAGTGTGGAGACTTTGATTATGTCCCCATGCTCGGAATATGGGAGCCGCTGACACGCTCCTCTTCTCGTGTTAAAACAAGATAGGTCAAGATAGCTTTACACCGCCTACACAAGGGTTAGCCGAAAGTAATTCGAGTATAAAGGGGAAAATTACAAGAAAAGAGTTCATGAGATATCAAAGGCTCAGCCGAATTTATAGAATGAAAAGGTTTGCTCGCCAATCCGATGACGCACTCTCGAGTATGTCCAATGGCGAGGTCAAAGAATCAATGACAACATCCCCACATCCGATCAAGAGAACACCCGATCGCTAGAAGAGCAAAGCTATGTGTAATTCTCAGAGCTTGAAATCATCAAACAAGACTTCAAGAAAGGAATCGAGAATTAAGGAAAAAATAGAGCAACTAGAGGAGGAGAAGATGCAAGCTAGGTTTGATGTCGATATTCAAAAGTCGTAAACCGAGAAGTGGAGAAAAGGGAAGACTAAAGCCAAGAAGATTTAAACGATTTAAAGACCGACTACAAGAAGCTACGTAAGGTCGATAAGAATGGCTGGACTGGAAAAACGCTGAGCAATGGCGCCAAGAGATCAAAGAAGAAAAGAATAAAGCGAGCCAAATGGGAAAGGGAACTCCGAGATGCCCATGATCGAGAAGATGCCCTAAAATGTAAATTGATGAAAAGCCAAGATGAGAAGAGTAAATTAGAAACACGGATGTCGAATCGAAAGATTGTCGACAAGATCAAGTCAGAATCCATAGCCGAATTAGAGGCTAGTAAGAGCAAAATTGAGGAAATGAATGCAAGGATTGAAGAACTAGAATCACGCACATGGCTACGAAAGCCACGGGAAGAACTTTTCAAAGTTAATGAGGAGCGATGGAAGCAAAGAATTGTATGACTCCCAAAACCAAGTCAAGTCGGGATTACGTTATAGGAGAAGCCCTAGCTCAAATGCGAGGAGTGGCGGATCATTTGCAAACCTTGGCGCTCGAGCGGATGCATTAGGTTTGATGTACGAGTCGTGGTATTTTAAAAGGTCGAGAGTTAGCTTGCCTTCTTGAGGAGGTCAAGGCGTTAGGTGCTAGGCCCGCTTTTGTGTGATCCATTTTATGTAAAGAAACTTGTTTTCAAGAAAAAGCTATTCTAATGGAAATCGAATTGAATCAACATTTTTGCATACATTTCATGCATTTGCATCACATTACATGCATTTAAGTTTATAAAAAGAACCTAATTGATTAAACCTACTGCATAATAAAGAGGAAAGTGAAACTCGAAGTCGAACACCAGACGCACGCACGCTGCTAAGTCTAAGAAAATGGATCAAAGATATGAGCAACTCCAAAAAGAAATGGCACAAACACAAGAACAGCTTGGCACAAATCAAGCAGACATGACGAACAAGATGGCGAATCCGAGAAAACTTGATGGCCCAAATAGCCCAAATGACCCAACCATCGAATGGACTTGTGGAGAAAGGAAAAGGCCCTATGGCTATTACCGGAAGAAAACGAAGGCACTCCTTCGGTTTTACCCTCGCCACACGCACCTATATTGCCTCAAGAATATCTTCCGAGGCCACCGTCACGATTAGGCCCCAACAAGGTCAAAATAATATCGCATCACCCGCGAATCTCCAAGGTGTTCCGGATCCAACCTAGGGATAACCTCGTTAACTTGGTCGCCCCCGATTTTGATATGATAGAGAAGGAAGAGATAAGAGCCGAATCTCAAGACATGCTAGAGGATCGTTGTAAATGGTTGGAGGAGGAGGTCAAGGCTTTGAAAATGCCACCATCGCTCGGGTGTTAAGGTAAAAGAATTGAGTTTAGTCCCGCCCAATACTCCCGCCAAAATTCAAGACGACGAGTTCAAAAATATAATGGGACCTGGGCTTGCCCGTAAGCCCACATAACGATGTTCTCATTTAAAGATGGCGGATACGCCGAGAATGATCAATCGTTGATTCATTGCTTTCAAGATACTTCTAGTCGGATCGGTGGCCAAATGGTATAACCAGCCTAACCCGCGCCAAGTTAATTCATGGAAGATTTGGCACAAGCTTTTACTTAAACAATATGGTCACGTGATGTATATAGTGCTGATAGAATAACATTGCAAAACATAGAAAAGAAGCCGAGTGAGGACTTTAGGCAAGATGCCCAGAGGTGGAGAGAAGTAGCTACACAAGTCCAACCACCCCTCTCGTGAGAAAGAAACCGTAAGCTATTCATCAAGATTTTGAGGGCCCCGCTTATCACCCACATGGTGGGGAGCACAACTCAAAGCTTCACAGATATAGTCCCGGCGGGGAGATGATTGAAAACGCCATAAGAGGTGGAAGGATCAAGCAGGAGGCTACTAGAGATCCATCCCTAGAAAGAAGGATAATGAAGTGAACAATATGAGTACGCATAATAAAGGATACTCAAAGCAAAGCTATCAGCACTTACTAAAAGTCATGGTCGCCAGCAACAGGGATGACAGTGGCAAGAGCCTGTGCCCATCACCAAATTCTCGAGAGGCCCCAGCTCACGCCAATCCCGATAACTCACTGTGGAGATGTATCGACACTGCTTGACGCACACATTGTAGCCCCATATTATCTAAAGCTATTACAACCCCGCACTCCCAAATGGTATGACCCGAATGTCGAATGCGAGTACCATGCAGAGTGGCGGTGTCACTCGATAGAAAATCAGACCGCTTTTCAAAAAGGTAGTCGAAAGATTCATCAAGATGGGGATTATAGAGCTCGACGACCGCCAGTTCGGGAACCCATTACCCAATCATGGAGATAGAGCTGTAAATGCGATCAAAAAGGATGGAGCAAGAAAGACTAAGGAGGATACCTCTGATGTGAAGACTCCACTAATAATCGATGGAAGGAAATGGTAAAAAGGGGGCAATGATAAAGTCAAGACCCAAAGGAAAAGTGAAAATCCGTAAATTATCGCGCTGCTCCATGGAGTCGAGGGGCATAAGATCCAGGATCGCATGCACTTAGACTATTGGTGCAAGGCTTCATGAATAATAAAGAGTTAGAATTTTATGAGGAAAGCTCATGAGGGACATACATGCGATGTATGAGAATTGACCCACAAAAGGCTAAGTTTCCAAAGATTGTTATTTCCCGCCCGAGAAACCCTGTAAAGCGGAGGTCAAACAAAGGCCTAAGATTATAATTAAGAAACCAAGATCCTTTTCCTACAAGGATGACAAGAAGGTACCGTGGAGCTATAATTGTAACGTGAACAACACCCGGGCGTAAGGTTCAACCAAAGACCGTAAGTAAAACCGTAAGGAAGGATTCCACACACGGAGTGAGACGACGCATGACCCAACAGTGTCACAATAAATACGAAAATTCAAGGCCATGACGACGAGCCGTAAGAAGAACCTAGCACCCTCGCCAATGTACCCGTAAGAGAGGAAGAGGCGAAAGAATTCTTGAAGTTCTTAAAACATAGTGAGTACAAATAGTGGTGGAGCAATCAGATAAGAAATCGCCCGTATCTCTGCTAGCTTTACTATTGAGCTCTAAGTACATCGTAAGGCATTGATGAAAGTATTTAAACGAGACTTACGTTATTAAAGATATATCTCACAATAAACTTGACCGATTAGTTGGCAACATAAGTGCCGATAATTTCATCTCCTTCAATGATTTATGAGATTCCATCTCGGGGCATGGGATCAACCAAGGCCCCGCATATAACTACTCGCTGTAAGCGGATCCATCCTACCTAGCGTGTTAATTGACAATGGGTCGGCCTTGAATGTCTTACCATTGTCGACCTTGAAAAGGTTGCCAATAGACGCTTCACATGAAAACATGCCAAAACATAGTGAGAGCGCTTGATGGCACCGAAAAGAAGAGTGATGGGAAGGATAGACATACCACTACAAATCGGGCCAATACATATGAAGTAGATTTCCGTGATGGATATCAATCCTCATACACTTGCTTATTGGGAAGACTCGATTCATTCGGGCAGGGGCGCACCTTCATCCCTCCATCAAAACTAAAATTGGTGGCGTATGGTCGATTGGTCACTATCAACGCCAAGAAGACATCATAGCAACAATTACCAATGACGCGCCATATGTGGAGGCAAACGGCGAGGTCGTTGAATGCTCTTTCTGGTCTTTAGAGTTTGTCAACGCGACATCTCGCTCGTGAGGGGGCTAAAATTCCGCACCCAAGATATCCAATACCACGAAGATGAGTCCGCAAGTGATGATCGTGAAGGGGGCCTTGCTAGGAAAAGGGCTAGGAAGATGTCTCTGTGGTGAAGCTCAAGCTACCATCGTTGAAAGAAAAGAGAGACCTGCTTTGGCCCGGTTTTAAGCCAAATGCCAACAGATGAGAAGAGAAATGGAGAGGAAACGGAGAGAAGAAGAGCACGGCCGAATGGGGAAGAAGTCATGTGGAACCAATGACGCTCCTCATATATCCCAAACCTTCAGATTCGAGGAATAATTCACCCTAAGAGGGTTGTTTAATAACGGCCCATACATCAACGCTTATAGACTGAGGAGAGATCGACAAAGGAACCCGATGTGCATTCGCCCCATGAACTTGGGAGCATTTTGAACAATTGGATCATGAGGAATTGCTCGTAGTTTTTAGAAATTCCACTGCAGTAATATTCGAGAACGCGCTTGTTGTTTTAAGCCTAAGAACAATAAAATCTCTTTTGTGAAACAAGCTAATGTTCAAAAATCTTTATTTTGAATGAAAGGCATTTTGGTTTATTATCACAAATATTCCGTGGTTTTCTCTAAGCAAATTTCTTTTGTTTTTCTTTTGCTCATTCATGACATGAATAATTGTCCGCAAATTCATTCTTCATACATTTTGGCACCCATCACAGTCCCTAGATATCAACGATATAAGCAACGACACACTATGCACTTAGAGGCCCATTTTGAGCAAGACATGTGTTTGAATGATCTCGTGATTTTGAAGTGACAGAGAGGGTGACTTATCCCCTGATCTATCGCGAATGGTGCAAAGCAAGAAGAGAAACAAATCCCGCCTCATGACGCAGGAGGTGGAGAACGATCCCTAGAAGAAGGAAAAACGGTAAGAATCTGAGCACGATAACCGAGAAAACAAAACAAAATCGTGGAATTATCATGGAATTCAAAGATGTCTTTGCATGGTCATATCAAGACATGCCGGCCCGAAAGATCGATATTGTAGTACATCGCCTCCCATAAAGGAAGAATGTAAGCAAAGCAAAGAAAAACTACTGAGGATGAGGCCCGATATAGTATTGAAGATAAAAGAGGAAGTGAAGAAACAGCTTTGATGCTGGTTTTCTGCTGTGTGGTCAAATACTCAGAGCAGTGGGTGGCCAATATTGTTCCCGTCCCAAAAAGGATGGAAAGGTCCTGGATGTGCGTAGACTATAGAGACCTAAATAAAGCCACCGAAAAGATAATTTCCCTTTGCCCCATATTGACACGCTGGTGGATAATACAAGCAGATACTCGTGGTTCTCTTTATGGATGGATTTTCCTGATATAATCGATCAAGATGCACTCGAGGACATGGTGAAAACCACCTTCATAACATTATGGGGGACCTTCATATAAAGTAATACCATTCGGATCAAGAATGCAGGGCAACATACCAAAGAGCCATGGTAACCCTATTTCACGACATGATGCACAAAGAGATTGAAGTGTACGGAACGATATGATCGCTAAATCTCAAAATGTAAAAGGAACACATCAAGTCCTCAAGAAATTGTTCCTAAGATTAAGGAAGTTCCAATTAGAGCTCAACCCAACCAAGTGTACTTTTGAGTTAGGTCAGAAACCGCTTGGTTTCGTGGTCGTGAGAAAGGGATCAAGTGGACTCTTGATAAAGTCAAAGCCATACAAGATTTGCCCCACCACGCACACAAAAAGAAGTCCGAGGTTTTCTTGAAGATTAAATTACATTGCTCGGTTCATTTTTACGCTTAACCGAGAAATGCGATCCTATATTCCGCCTTTCTTAAGAAACACAACCAAGGGGTATGGGACGAAGAATGCCAAAGAGCTTTCGACAAAGTCAAACAATACTTGTCAACGGCCCAAAGGTTATCCCCGCCAAATCCAGATAGACCATTGATAATCAGATCTATCTGTTCGATAATTCCATGGGATGTGTACTTGGTCAACATGATGAGTCAGAAGAAAGAAAAGGCGATATACTACTCAGCAAGAAGTTCACGAATGTGAAATGAGATATTCACGATTGAAAAATTATGTTGCGCTTTGATCCGGGCAACCCGAGGCTAAGGCAAGACATGTTATACCATACGACCGGCAATTTCAAAGCTTGACCCGTTAAAATATATGATGGAGTCAATCGCCTCAACGGTAGAATGGCAAGGTGGCGATTTTGCTATCCAATTTGACATAGTCTACGCCAATCAAAAGGCCATAAAAGGGAGTGCGATAGTAGAATTTCTCGCCAGCAGAGCCTCGTAAGATTACGAGCCTTTGAGCTTTGAATTCCCAATGAAGAGTTGATGTATGTGGCAACATCAAGAAGAACCATGGAAGTTGAATTTTGATGGAGCATCTAATGCCGTGGGAAATGGAATTGGGGCAATCTTGGTGTCTCCTAGTGGTGATCATCATCCGCTCACATGTAGATTAGATTTCGATTGCACGAATAACATGGCGTATCACGGCTTGTATCATGGGAATTCGGCGCCATGGAGCGGAAGATCGAGTGTTAGAAGTGTACTGAGATTTCGCACTAGTGGTTTATCAACTCAAAGGTGAATGGGAAACCCGAGACCCTAAACTAATCGAATAATCAAAGATAGTTTTGGGATTGATTGAGGAGTTTGACGATATCACTTTTAGTTATCTCCCACGTGATGAAAATCGATGGCGATGCCTTGGCAACTTTGGCTTCTATGATCAAGGTAAACAGCCAGAGGATATGAGACCCATCCGCATGAGTATTCTCAAGTCCCCGCCATCGTTGTAATCTAGAAAATGAGGAAAAGATGATTACCCTTGCATCGTAATGTGCCGCGATATATAAAAACTACTAATACCCCGAGCATGCAACTGAGAATGAGAAAAGGACGCCGTAAGATTGGCCTCCGACTATGTCTTAGATGGGGACATCCTGTGCATAAAAAGAGAAAAGATCAAGTGTTACTTAGATGTGTGGATGCTATTGAGGCTAAGCAGATCTTGGAGGAAGTCCATGAGGGTATTTGTGGAACGACGCTAATGGTTTTACAATGGCTAGACAGATCATGAGGTTCGGGTATTATTGGTCTACCATGGAAGAAGATTGCATCAAATATGCCAAGAAATGCCATAAATGTCGATTGACTTTGAGATAAGATTCATGTACCCCGCCACCTTTACACGTGATGACATCCCCATGGCCCTTTTCCATGTGGGGCATGGATGTTATTGGACCAATCTCACCAAGGCTTCCAACGGGCATAGATTCATCTTCGTGGTCATTGATTACTTCACCAAGTGGGTAGAGGTCGCGCGTATGCCAATGTCACAAAATCAAGAACAAGAAATTCCTAAAAAGGAGATCATATGTCGCTATGGAATGCCCGAGAGGATTATATCCGACAACGATTGAACCTCGAACAACAACACTATAGCAGATGTTTGCAGCCAATTCGTATCAAACACCACAACTCGCCTCCCTACCGCCCCAAAAATGAACGGTGCAAAGTTGGAAGCAACCCAATAAAAATATCAAGAAGATAATAGGAAGATGACCGAGACTTATAAGGATTGGCATGAGAAACTACCATTCGTGACTCACGCCACCGAACGCCACCGTAACTCTCATCGGGCAACACCTTTCTCGTTAGTTTATGGGATGGAAGCAGCCCTACCTATCGGGCGGAAATACCTTTTCTTCGGTTTTGTTTCGAAATAAAACTCGATGAAGCCGAATGGATCTGTGCTCGATATTTATCAACCGAACTTAATCAAGAAAAGAGGCTAAGGGCTATCCGTCATGGTCGATGTACCAAAAACGAATGATGCGAGCTTATGATAAAAAGATTCGCCAAGAGAGTTTAAAGAAGGAGATCTTGTGCTAAAAAGATCCTTCCCATACAAAAGGACTTCAGGGAAAATGGATGCCGAATCGGGAGGGACCATATGTGGTAAAAGAAGCTTTCTCGAGGGGCATTAATTCGCGTTGAAATGGATTTGAAAAGTCTTGCCTAATCCAAGAAACTCGGATTCACCAAGAAATACTACGCTTAGATACCAAGGTGAAAACTCGCAGCGCTTTGGGTCAAAAAAAAAAAAGGGGGGCGGATTCAAATGACCTCATGGCACCTGCACTGACTAAAAGCAAAGTTGGGGGCATCAAGAAAATCCTTTGAGTCATCTAAACACATGCTAAAGCTCAAAATAGCCTTCATGAAGTTTGTATGTAGAAGTTTCAATCAACGATATCGTGGTGCTTGACCTTTGTTATCTTTGACATTTTTCTTCGAGACCGTTTCTCCGATAGCTTTTTCTTGTATTCTCTGACAATTAATTCGACTTTCTTTCAAATCAATTTATTGCCACATGTTGCATTTAAATAATGAGCGATGAACTAATAACTTCACAAAAGAAGTTTCATATATTACTTTGGAAATTTCAATAAAATAGGAAACCAAAATAGAGACAGCTTGTTCAAAATCCCCAAGCACGTGACAGATCGAATTTTTGAGCGGATCAGCAATTGTGATTAAAACATATCTTGGGATCATTTAGTGGATGATTTGTTATACGACTTATACTACATGAGCCCCAAAATTACCATAAGGGCAAGTGTTAAAGAAAATGATACGCCGAGATAAATAAGTTTATAATGCCTTGAAAAGAAATCAAACTCATAACATGTTTGCATCATAGCAGGTCTAAATAGGAGCATCCGACTTACCTTGATCATGACATCCTAATCATTGAGCATAAGCATGCACCCATTCTATGTGTCATGCCCTCAGAAGGGGGCGTGTAGTAAAGTGGTTGAAGACAACGACCGCACTCGACTTTTGCAGTGAGGCAGATAGAAGACGTAAGATCCGCATTCCCGAGCTTTGCATGAAGCAGATTGAAGACAAGAGATTTGGCATTCCCGAAGCTTTGCGCAGAAGCAAATCGAAAATAGCGAAGTCCGCATTCCCGAGCTTTGCAGGTGAAGCAGTTGAAAACAAAAAACTGCATTCCCGAGCTTTGGCAGAAGCAGATTGAAGACTAAGATCCGCATTCCCGAAGCTTTGCAGAAGCAAAGTTGAAGACGTAAGATCCGCATTCCCGAAGCTTTGCAGAAGCGTAGATTGAAGACATTAAGTCTAGCATTCCCGAAGTTTACTGAAAGCGATTGAAGTCAATAATTGTTTTTCAAGTTATGTGAAGAGAGTTAAAGCAACAGAAACCATGGATCCAAAACAAGGCTACAAAAAGGGGGCACCAAAGAAGTCAAGACTCCTGGGCCCCGACAAATTTGGGTTTTCTTTATGTCTTTGCTCTATTCTCGCATAACGACAATGAACAAAGAGGGGCACTGTAAGTGGCCCAATTGTCTCGGCCCGCTTGAACCAAATAAAACCAATAAAAATAATAACAATAAACAGCTTTTTTCAAACCCACACCTAAGCTTATTGACCTAAAAACAAATAGCCCAAAAGACCCATACACGCTTTAGAGATTTCAGAAACCCTAATCCTCGCACCTAGGAGGCGCCGCATGCAACCCCATGTGCGCACTACCGCCTCCATCCACCATCCACCAAAGACCACAAAGACTCCACGAGAGCACCACCGTTTTGGCCACTATCTCTCCACCGCCCACTACCCGAGAACGCGCAAAAAAGGAACAATAATAGCCTAAAATAAGGAAATCTATTGTATTTTATTCTTCAATATCTGTTATAAAACCAAAGGAACGATGTAACTGGGACCTTCTTTTTAGAATCAATCAAAAATAAAAAGCGCATTCAAAACTAAAAATCACAAAGCAAAGATGAGCTTTCAAGGTATTTTATTTTTTTCTATTTTTCTTTTTTTTTCGCACATACACACATATATAAATTAAAAAAATAAAAAGGAGAAGAAAGATATACCTATTCAGACTCCGCCATCGCACGCGTGGTACGACGACGGCGCCGGACTCGCTTGAACCCCGTTTGAAATCGCCAGCCCGCAGTAAAGAAAAGAGAGACTTAGAAGATTTTTTTTTTTTTTAGAAGAGTAGGCCGAAATGAATTTTTGGGATTTTAGAGCCTTTTATAAGGCAGTTGAAACGGCGCTGCTTCACGGGCTCCCGTGACGCCCCAAAACGGCATCGCTTTCATGCCGACCGACTTTGACCCGACCCGCCTGTAGGATCCGCGTGTTTTGCACAAGAGGGTAATTTATGCGCGAGATCCCTCTGCCTTTCCATAGCTTCGCAATCGAGTTTGGATTTTTTATTGATTTCACCTTTTAATTTTTCCGCGTTCCAATTGGGTCCCCATTCGACGCCGCGTTTCAGAGCGCGGGGTTTATTCCCGCTTTGGTCCTTCTAGGTTCCGCGAGCGTTACAAATCAGTCCCTTTCCCTTTTAATTTACTTCAAGTTCGCCCCGAATATGTTTTTTTCTTTTTAATTTTTAATTTATCCTTCTTTTGTTATTTCCATTATTTTATTATTAATTTAACTAATTTCCTTATTATTATTATTATTTTGTATTATTATTATTATTATTATTACTATGTTATTCCTTTAGTATTCTACTATTATTATTATATCTTATATTATTATCCTGTACATATTTAATATCGTCGTTATTATTATTAGTTACTATTATTATTATTAATTGCTATTAGTAGTGTTATTAGTTGTATATAAATACTTATTATTATTATCATCACTAACTTTATTATTATTATTTTCATTTTATTATTTGTTTACTTTATCTTTGTATGTTATTATTATCATTACTACTATTATACTATTATTTGTATATATATACTTAGTATATTATTATATTTATTATCACTATATTATTATTACCACTCACTACCAGTATATATTATATATAATATTATTATTATTTATTATCATTATTATTATTATTATTATAAAATCCGCTATATTGCTATTATTTTTACTATCATTTTTATTGTCGATTACTACCTGTATATCCTAACTCTATTATTATTATTATTATTATTATTATTATTATATTTATTAGTATATTGCATATCGGTATATTATTACTATCATTACTATTTTTATTATATTGTACATACTGTGATTATTATTATTCTACTATCATTAGTATACTAATTACTATTGCTATTATTACTATTATATTACTATGTTGTATATACTTTGTTATTATCATTACTATGTAACAACCCAAACCCGCCCAAACACTATGGTCTAACTGATCGTTACGGGAAAAGCTTTTCAAAACCATTTTGGAACCCATTAAACTTTGTTGAAAACTTCTGATTTGAAAACTTTATTTTAAAAACATTTTTAAGTCAAGTTATAAAACAAATTCCAAATGTGCACGATGGCACGTAAAGAAAACAATTTTCGCTTAACTTGGATTACATGTGATTTTAATTTAATTTTAATAATATAGTTTCAAACAAAATATCCAAATATATGAGAAAGATAACAAAAATAAAGTTTGAGGAGGCCTCATTACATCCAAAATAAAATAAACCAATAATAAAATAAAATAACTAAATTTGAAGTTCATTTAGTTCAAGTCCACCGCATGGCCACTCGAGTCCATCCCCGCCCACATCCGCGCTTCATGTATCACTCCGAAAAATAAAGGAGAAGGTGAGTCACCAAGACTCAAAGATGTAACCCTTCTCCGACTAAGTAATTTCATACACAACATGTAACAATTAATGTGCATAATATCATGTACCCATCCTAGCCAACCATACGCCATCGTTTCACCCTGCTGTGGTACCAAACCACCGTGGTGCTAAACCACGGTGACATATAGTCACAATGTGCTACCAAAGCATCGTGTCCGTGAGAGACACTAATCGGGTGATGGGGCCAACCCATCGTGGTGATACCAAATCACCGCGCATAATCCCATATCTCAAGCGGGGCCAACCCACCGTGGTGTTAACTACGTGGATAAGTCGCTATTGAGGTGCCAAACCTCCGAGGTACTAAACCTCTCGTGACCGTAGTCACAAGCAGTGTTACTAAAACATCGGTGCCCGCCGGCACGTAATACACCGCCTCCACTCATCAATCCCACAACAGATAAACACATATATGTTTCATGCCATCACATTCTTAAATTTCATGTGTCAATACATCATGCTTACCAAAAGCATCAAATAGCAAATTTATAATAATGTGTACTTACTCGAGTCGCCACTTATACCGAAGTTGGTATTAATTCCAATGCTACATAAATATAAATGAGCATTCACAATATTAAACACGCTTAATATATCATATGGTGTGTATGTACACACCGTTATCACGATGGTCTTAAATCCTGAAGAAAACCAATCGGCCACACTCTAAGTCCTTGCCCCTATATTCGCCAACTATCAATGTTAGTATTATGGCCTATTCGCCAAAACCAAAAGATTTAAAGTGGATCATACTTGTACCCTAATCCTTACCCAAATCACTTTGAGTACTAGCCTTAGTCCAATTGCGAACTGGTTTACAAACTACACTTGGTCAATTAATAACACTAATAACCATAGCCTTCGGCTTTTAAACACCAATATAAGCCTTACCTATACTTACCAAATTCCGCTTGTCGGGCCGAACGCAAGATCCGATCTCACCGCTTTGAGATCCCTGAGTCCTTGGTGAAATCTGGCTTCAATAGAAAGGTTAGCCAACCATTAGTACTTGCCAACTTTCAGCTTTTTCCTTTAATCCAAATCGACGTAACATTAGAGATAAGTGGAAATTGACATTCTGGCTATAGCCACTCACCTTTACCTAATCACCACAATCGTTAACTTGAAGAGGTCCAACCACCTTGGTATTCGCCAAAAGAGATTCCAAATAAGAGAAGAGGATTTCTGGCTCACAAGGAGTATAGGAGAATAGGGTCTTAGTTTACTTAATAAAGAAGCTTATGGAGATGTGAAGGGTTCGGCCAAGGAGTTTTAAGAAAGAAAATAAAGAGAAGATTTAGAGAGGAGGAAGAAATTCTACTGCTAGTAGTAAAAGTCTAAAAGAGAAACCATGGTGATAGAGGGGGTTTATAAAGAATTCTGCACTCCTCCCATTGCTTGTCCGCCCACTCTTCATAGGAAGAGTTTGAATTTTCGCAAATACCACAAATTGCTCTTGGCCATTAAATTTGGACTAATTCAAAAATAATTTGAATTAGCCACCAACTATTTTTCCTCCGCCAATTATCTCAACTTAATCTAATAATAATAATCCTCAATAATATCCAATTAATAATCTATTTTAATCTTAATAATATCCCACATATTATCCTTAGAATTTTAAGGAAATTAAAGCTCATATTATCACTTAAAAAAATAATTAAAGAGAGAAAACTCTCCACATGTGCCGTCCCACTATAATGCCAAAAGAGGGATTTTTGTGACTCAACCAAGGCTCTCTCTTGCTTCCTTGGTGTATGCCACACTAGCTCCTAAGTGGGCTTCTTTTTGCCACTTTACCAAGGGCTTTTTAGTGTCAAATTATCCCCACTTATTCTTTTAACACCCTCCGCTAAGGCTCCTTGCCTTTAAGTTTAAAACTAAATTTTCTTTTAAACCGAGCCAACCCAAAGCCTTAAATTAAACTCTCTTATTCCATAAATAATATTTCCGTAGTTCATACATAAGAAAATAATGAAATTTCAAATAGCCCTGCTTTTGGGATGTTACGCTTACCTCTAAAAAAAATTCTCGCCCCAAATTACTTAACTAGAAAAGGTGGGGGTATTGTTGCCTCATTACATCCTCTGGTTCCCACGTAGCTTCCTCTGCACTCATGGTTCCGCCATAGTACTTTCTACCAAGGGCACTCGACTTCCACGTAGAACCTTCACATCTCTGGCCCAAGATTTGAACCGTTCTCTTCAAAAGATAAACTGATTCACCTCGATCTTCGCCATCGGCACTACGCATGGATGGGTCTCGATCGATACCGCCTCAACATTGATACGCGGAAAGACATCATGGATCCGTTTAGTTCACGCCAGAACTCAAGCCGATAAGCTACCGGCCCAACACGCTTAATCACCGTGATACGCCCAATGAACCTTGAGCTTAGCTTCCTTTCCGCTTTAAATCTTAACACCTTTTTCCAAGGTGATACTTTCGTAAAAACCTTTCTCCCACAAAGATACCCATCTCCTTATGCGCTTAAAACGCAGATAGGATTTTTGCCTATCCGATGCTTCCTTAAGACGAGACCGAATCACCTTGACTTTATCCTCCTCCGCTCGCTACCAACTCGACCCAAAATCTGGCTGCTCGCTTAATTCTCGCTCCAACATGTCTGAGTACGACACTTTGGCCCATACAAAGGCTCTCATACTTGAGCCATCCGATACTTGCCCGTAGTCGTTGTTGTAGGCTTAACTCCGCTAATGGTAGAAATTCCTCCCAACTACCACTAAAATCCAAGACACAACCTCTTAACATGTCTTCCAAGATCTCAGATCACCCTTTCCGATTGTCCATCGATCGTGGATGGAAAGCGTACTAAAATCCAACCGCTGCGCCTATAGCTTGATGCAAGGCTTTCCAAAACCTCGACGTGAACTCGATCCCTATCCGAGATGATTGATGTTGGAACCCCATGCAATCTTACTATCTCCGAGACGCATAATTTAGCTAGCTTCAAGAGAGAAATCTATCCTCACCGTGATAAAGTGAGCCGACTTAGTTAACCTGGCCTACTATTACCCAAACCGCCTTTTTCTTATCAAGCGTAAGGGGTAGCCTCACTAACAAAATCCATAAGTGATCCGCTCCCACTTCCATCGGGGGAATCTTCACCGGCCAAGTAACCTCGACGCAAGAATCGATGTTCAAATTTTTAACTTGTTGACAAGTTAGACACTTACCAACAAACTCACATTTCACGCTTTAACCTGCCACCAAAATCGCTTCTCTAAGATCCCTATACATCTTGCTTCCTCCCTGATGCATAGCGTAAGTGGCCGCTATGTGCATCATGGAGAATCTTCGCCTCAACTCCACATCCTTGGCATACACGCCGCCTCTTGAAAGCATAATACTCCATCACTGACAAAGTTATATCCTTCCAAACCACCCTCCCGAACTTGTAGTTCTCTTAGCTGCTCAACCCTTCATCCATCGATCGCTTTTCCTTAACCTCTCGATCCATGTTGGCTTAACTCAAGTTCCGCCAAGAGACTTCCATCATCATATAGACTTAACCGAGCAAACATTGCTCAAGTCCGTCACAACCTTCCCGCCAACGCGCCGCCTACCACGCTGGCCTTGCCCGATGATACCGATTGAACAATCGTAATCCTTCAAAAGTTCAATCCACCGACGCCGCCTCAAAGTTTAGATCCTTCGAAAGTCAAGAGATACCTCAAACTCTTGTGATCCATGTAAACCATCGACTTCTCCCATAAAGGTAGTGTTCCATATTTTCAGAGCGTAAGACAATCGCCGCTAGCTCTAAGTCGCATTGATAGTTCGGGCCATGTGGCCTTAATCGCCGTGGATGCATAGGCTACTACCTTCCCTCCTCAGACAAGACACATCCCAAACCAAGATGGGACGATCACAATAGACGGTGAACAACTTCCTCGCTTCGTCGCACCAAAATCGAGCTTTCACAAAATTTTCCTTAGCTTATCAAGCTTTCACGCTTCTCCGACCATACAAATGGGACTCCTTTTCTTAGTAGCTTCGCCAACGGCCACGCGATCGAGAGAATCCTTCTACAAACCTTCGATAGTAGACTTCGCTAGCCCCGTAAAACTTTCTGATCTCCGCCATCGACCTAGGTGTTTCACCCAATACCGCTTCAATCTTACGCAGGTCTACTCTAATTCCTTCCGCCGATACCACATGTCCTAAGAAAGCTACTTCCTTAGCCAAAATTCGTGACTTCATCGAATTTGGCATATAATTGCTTCTCCCTTAGTACTTGCAACACTATTCAGAATGCTTGTCATGTTCTTCCTCCGCCTTAGAGTACACCAGATGTCGCCAATGAATACCACGACGAATTGGTCTAGGTATCGCTGAAATACTCGCTCATCAAGTCCATAAATGCCGCCGCGCGCTGGTCAACCCAAATGGCATTACCGTAAACTCGTAATGTCCATACCGAAGCCTCAATGCCGCTTGTGGACATCAACTTCCTTCACCTTTAGTTGATGGTAGCCCACCTAAGGTCTATCTTTGAAAACACCGTGGCACTCTTTCGGGCTTGGTCAAACAAGTCATCGATCCGAGGCAACTGATACTTGTTTTTGATCGTTAACTTGTTTAATCGACAGTAGTCGATGCACATTCGCATGGACCCGCCCTTCTTCTTGACAAATAGCATGTGTGCTCTCACGGGATATGCTTGGTCGAATGAACCTCTATCCAAGAGTTCCTAAATTTGAGCCTTCACCCACCAATTCCTTTGGTGCCATTCGATATGGGGCTATAGACAAAGTGCCGCGCCCGTAGCAAGTCAATACCAATTCAACTTCCCGATCCGAGGGCAGCACTGAAGTTCTTCCCGAATACGCCAAGAAATTCCCAACCGCTCAACCTCAACCATCGACTCCTTAGCTTCCAAAGCACGATCCAACCAAATATGCCTCGCAACCTTTCTTAACCATCCTTTCGCCTTCAAGGCCGACACCACATTGATAGGTAATTCCTTCTATCACCTATCATAACCACTTCATCACCCTCACCGCCTTAGACCATGCGCTTAGTCACAAGAATCCAAATTCGCCCGATGCTTAACCAACCAGCCCATTCCAAGGATCAAATCGAACTCTCCAAAGGTAGTTCCATCGACGGCTACCAATACGCACTTCTGGAGTTCTAGTGGTACATCTCTATAAAGTTTGTCTACTACTACAGAGTGTCCTGTGGGCTTAGCATAGTCATCTTCCTAAGAGTAGTCTCGTAGTTCAGGTCCATAGTTCCTACCACACTACTAGCAATGTAACGAAAAGGCCGAACCCACATCAATTAATGCAACATAGTGGTAAACCAAATATTAGAAACGCACGTTATGACGTCCCGGCAGGCTCTCCTCCTCACGACGCCACAGATAGACTCAGCCAGCCGCTTAGCCTCAGTTACATCTAACTCTACCCGAAGTTCCACGACTCTGCTGAAACCATTGTTTCTCTCGCCATTACCCCGAATTCTCCGTGGTGGTCCAACATTCCCGCCCGAGCGCGACTCGACCTTTCCGTCGATCCTCAGTCGCTTTTGAGGATGCCCCTCACCCGATGCTCCAAAGACCCACACACTAAAACAACCTTTGTTACCGGTCCAACAACCTCCCAATGGGTTTTTCCACAGCGGCTGCAATCGAGCCCGCCTTTGATTAGTAGTCGTGGCCTCACTGGCCGATTTGGCCCACTCGCCTAGCCCGCTTCTCGAGCATTAGTGCTACCCGATCCAAATTGACCCAACTCCAAATCCTTCTTTCAAGTTATTCTTGCTATAGTTTTGCCTTTATGCCTCTCCTTAACCCTTCGCCACCTTGGCTTTTCCACAAGAGATGAGAACTCCCAACTCGTCATGGGCAATTAGTAATCTCAGATCATCTCTCGAGCCTCGCCCTCAAAGCTTAACACACGCTGCTCATGTTCTGGTGGCTACGATTCCTCCGGCATACCTACTTAGCCTTAAAAACTCGGCCTCATACTCGCCACCGACTTAGTTCCTTGCACTAGACCTAGGAAGGCTTTCTTTGAGCATCAAGGTAACTAGTGCCCACATACTTCTTCCCGAAAGGCCGCCTTAAAGTAGTCCCACGCGAGATCATCACCGCTGCTCCATCCCTGATCACACCACCACGGCACGCTTCATCCTTTGAAGTCGACACCGCCCTTTTAGCCTTTTCCTCCTCAATCAGTCGAGATCATCCATGACCCTTTCCAGAGATTCCAACCAATATTCTCATAAGACTGGTGCCACTCCCGAGACACCACTTAATACCTCGCCCCGTTAGATCGACCGCCGGAACAGACTCCGAGCTCCCAAATTCCCACCAGCCCCACCGCCACCATCTCCAACACTCGCAGAAACAAATTTATGACACAGCCTCACCACCTGGCCCGATCTCGCCTTCACCGAAAGCAGAGTGAGGTGGTGGTGGCGTGGTACTGCATTTTCCGAACTCGACTGTCCCCGCCGGTTCGCATAATCTGGTCATCCTACCCTACCACTGGGCCCACGACGCCCACGCCCCTCTAGAACTCATTCTATCTATCGCGCTTTTAACTGATTAAGAAAATTTTATGTGTTAGCATTTGTTTCACTTTCTTATTCACGAAGAAATTTTATGAATGTAATTTAATTAGTGATTCTTTCGAGCAAACAAGGTTTCATTCTTCTATCCTAGTTCACACAAAGAGTTCATGCATCCATTCCTTAATGCTTTCCATACCTATTCACTCTTCTGACATTTCTCGCCATTTCTAACCTGTGGGTATTTTCGCCATTTTCCTACACAGTGGTATTTTCAATTAAAAGAAATTTTTTTTTTTAAAAAAATTTAGTAAAGTAGGTCATTTTGAAATTCAAAACTGGAGGATATTTATAAAAATTTGTAAAATCGTAATCATTTTGAAACCAGTGGTATTTTGGTAATTTTGTCAATCGTGGGCAATTTTGTCATTTTGATAAATCGTGATATTTTCGATAGCTTGTAAAACTTCGAGGGTCCTTTTTGAAAGTTTTCCTTTCAAATAGTGATGTTGGTAAAGTTTTCCAAAGATCGTGGTCATTTTTTAATTTTCACAAATCGAGTATGCCAGAATTTTCTAAAACCAAAATTTTTCAAGTTGTTGATTTTCAAAACTAAGTTGTTGGATATTTGTAAAGTAGTCGTAAATTTTGAGCAAAACCATTGAACGGATATTTTATGAGTCGTATGCTTTTAGTAATTTTATTTCTAAGTGGCATTTTTGTAATTTTCCAAAATTTGAGTTTTTCTAGGAAAACGTTGCAAATATGAGGTTTTCTGATTTGAAAGAGTTGTTGCAAGAGGTTTGAAAACATTTGAGTTGTTGTTGTTTTGCTCGCTTTCAAAACATGGCTAATTCCTTTCTGTTTTAGTCATTAGTTTAGCCTACGACCGAGCCTCTTGGTCGTATGTAACTAAAGCTACGCACCGTGCAGTGATTCGAGGAAGAGGAGGTGGGTCACGCGACCGCTTAAATACCAAGCTCTCACCGAACCTTTCTAGACATGCGCATGCAGGTTGCCACACCACCGAGCCCTCCGAGTTAGGGTGAACCGGTTACGCACTGCAGGATACCGCGGGTTATGAGGTGAGTCACACTGATCGCTTAAATACCAAAGCTTCTTCCGATCCAATCTCGACATGCGCATGTGGGTTACCACACCCTAGCTCACTTGGCTAAGTCATAGATTGGTTTAGTTCTTTAATGTCTTATGTCTTGCCTCATGTGTTTGAGTAATCTAATCCTAGGTTCAAGTCCTATAAGTCTATCTACGCCCATACTTCCTACCCTTCTACGTAATATAATTCACCAAGAGGTTCGTATACTTACCGGGCTGATTGGTGTCGAGACTCGCCATGTCAGCCCAAAATCCAAAAATCATTTTATAAGGCCTTCTAAAACATTTTTTGGGCCTCGGGCCCCCACAAAATGAGCTTTGAACTGGCTCGATATTAATTTTGTAACAACCCAAACCCGCCCAAACACTATGGTCGAACTGATCACATGGGAAAAGCTTTTCAAAACCATTTTGGAACCCATTAAACTTTGTTGAAAAACTTCTGATTTGAAAACTTTATTTTAAAAAAACATTTTTAAGTCGAAAGTTATAAAACAAATTCCAAATGTACCTGGATGGCACGAAGAAAACAATTTTCGCTTAACTTGGATTACATGTGATTTTAATTTAATTTTAATAATATAGTTTCAAACAAAATATCCAAATATATGAGAAAGATAACAAAAATAAAGTTTGAGGAGGCCTCATTACATCCAAAATAAAATAAACCAATAATAAAATAAAATAACTAAATTTGAAGTTCATTTAGTTCAAGTCCATCGCATGGCCACCTCGAGTCCATCCCGCCCACATCCACGCCTATGTATCACACCGAAAAATAAAGGAGAAGGTGAGTCACCAAGACTCAAGATGTAACCCTTCTCCCGACTAAGTAATTTCATACACAACATGTAACAATTAATGTGCATAATATCATGTACCCATCCTAGCCAACCATACGCCACTCGCCTACCCTGCTGTGGTACCAAACCACCGGTGGTGCTAAACCACCGGTGACATATAGTCACAATGTGCTACCAAAGCACCGTGTCCGTAGACACGAATCCGTGATGGGGCCAACCCATCGTGGTGATACCAAATCACCGCAGCATAATCCCATATCTCAAGTGGGGCCAACCTACCGTGGTGTTAACATGTGGATAAGTCGCTATTGAGGTGCCAAACCTCTGAGGTACCAAACCTCCGTGACCGTAGTCACAGCAGTGTTACCAAAACACTGGTGCCCGTTTACAAGCACGTAATACACCGCCTCTCCACTCATCAATCCCACAAATGATAAACACATATATGTTTCATGCCATCACATTCTTAAATTTCATGTGTCAATACATCATGCTTACCAAAAGCATCAAATAGCAAATTTATAATAATGTGTACTTACCTCAGTCGCCACTTATACCGAAGTTGGTATTAATTCCAATGCTACATAAATATAAATGAGCATTCACAATATTAAACACGCTTAATATATCATATGGTGTGTATGTACACACCGTTATCACGATGGTCTTAAATCCTGAAGAAACCAATCGCCACACTCCAAGTCCTTGCCCCTATATTCGCCAACTATCAATGTTAGTATTATGGCCTATTCGCCAAACCAAAAGATTTAAAGTGGATCATACTTTGTACCCTAATCCTTACCCAAATCACTTTGAGTACTAGCCTTAGCGTCCGAATTGCGTTAACTGGTTTACAAACTACACTTGGTCAATTAATAACACTAATAACCATAGCCTTCTGGCTTTTAAACACCAATATAAGCCTTACCTATACTTACCAAATTCCGCTTGTCACGAATCGCAAGATCCGATCTCACCGCTTGAGATCCCTGAGTCCTTGGTGAAATCGGCTTCAATAGAAAGGTTAGCCAACCATTAGTACTTGCCAACTTTCGCTTTTTCCTTTAATCCAAATCGATTGTAACATTAGAGATAAGTGGAAATTGACATTCTGGCTATAGCCACTCACCTTTACCTAATCACCACAATCTGTTAACTTGAAGAGGTCCAACCACCTTGGTATTTCGCCAAAAGAGATTCCAAATAAGAGAAGAGGATTTCGGCTCTACAAGGGAGTATAGGAGAATAGGGTCTTAGTTTACTAATAAAGAAGCTACATGAGATGTGAAGGGTTGCCAAGGAGTTTTAAGAAAGAAAATAAAGAGAAAACAAGGAGGAGGAAGAAATTCTACTGCAGCAGTAAAAGTCTAAAAGAGAAACCATGGTGATAGAGGGGTTTATAAAGAATTCGCAGACTCCTCCCATTGCTTGCCGCCCACTCTTCATAGGAAGAGTTTGAATTTTCGCAAATACCACAAATTGCTCTTGGTCATTAAATTTGGACTAATTCAAAATAATTTGAATTAGCCACCAACTATTTTTCCTCCGCCAATTATCTCAACTTAATCTAATAATAATAATCCTCAATAATATCCAATTAATAATCTATTTTAATCTTAATAATATCCCACATATTATCCTTAGAATTTTAAGGAAATTAAACCTCATATTATCACTTAAAAAAATATATAATTAAAGAGAGAAAACTCTCCACATGTGCCATCCCACTATAATGCCAAAAAGAGGGATTTTTGTGACTCGAACCAAGGCTCTCCTTGCTTCCTTGGTGGCGCCACACTAGCTCCTAAGTGGGCTTCTTTTGCCACTTTACCAAGGGCTTTTTAGTGTCAAATTATCCCCACTTATTCTTTTAACACCCTCCGCTAAGGCTCCTTGCCTTTTAAGTTTAAAACTAAATTTTCTTTTAAACCGAGCCAACCCAAAGCCTTAAATTAAACTCTCTTATTCCATAAATAATATTTCCGTAGTTCATACATAAGAAAATAATGAAACTTCAAATAGCCCCGTTTTTGGGATGTTACATATTTACCTAAATTCATCTTGATCTATGAACGTTAAATTTTACTCAATTCATTCATATTTGTAAATGATTAACATAATCTTACCAACCATTTTTTTATTTTTAAAAATATAATTATTTTTATTTAATATAACGTTATATAAATTTCTTTTATTAAAATTATAAACGTAAATAACTTAACATATTTTAAATATTCATAGTATAACATAATATATTTAATTTTATATGACATAAATTACAATATATAATAATAATAATAATAATAATAATAATAATAATAAACTTGAAAGCTGAGCTTAGGTTTTTCATATTGAATATAATATTTTTGTATTTTTAAACTCATAAAATTGATTTCAAATGAAAATTTAAAGGTTGACCCCATTCTGTTTGCTCAGTCACATAGTTGAGATTGTAGTGGAAGGAATCCAATTAAAACTTGTGCTCAACGGCCATTGGGGTCCCTTTCACTTTCTAAAACGTCAACTTCACCTAAAGCTATACGTCCTCAATTACGGATTGGTTTCAAATTGCAATTCACTTTAATCCTCTTCTCAAAATATCATTAAGAGATTAACCTCGTGAATTACACAATTCTTGTTGTTCAATAATTGTACAACTTTACTGTCTCCGCCTTTAACTTCTTCAACAATTTTCTTGTTAACTTTAAATTAACTACCACCACATCACTTCATTGTTAGACTTCTTAATTGTAAGTTTTCGGATTTTGTTTTTGGAAAGTTTCACTTGCACGAGATAATATTTTTAATAAATGTAGATATTAACATATTTTAGCCTCATTTTTATTGTATTTTTGGGTGATTACATGATTTTAATTGTGAATTATATATAACTAATCTTTTATATTCACGCTTTGATGTTTAATAGAGTACTTTGGGAGCAATAAGAGTAAAAACAAGTGGAAATTAAAACATTGGCAAGATTCTAAAAGCTGCACACATGCAGCATATTTTCATATGGGCAGGCCAAACGACCTTGTGAGCTATATATAGTGTGGATTTTGGGAATCATGTGCACAAACAGCTAAAAATTACGTTTTTTTATATATTTTTTTATCACTTTGAGAAGATATAAATAAGAAAATACAAGAGGAATAAGGAGCCATCCTAGTTTAGAACTAAAATTATCTAAAAGAACACCATTGAAGTTTCGATTTCTAAGCTTCTATCAAGATTCAATATTCTAAGCTCGATTTCCTAGGAAGTTATCACGAGTTTTTTTTTATTCTAATGGTTATACTATATTTGCAGTGTTTATTCTTGCAAGTATGAACTAATTTTTTAAATACCTAAAGGAGATGAACCGTAGGATGAATTATATTGTTTGATTTCTAGTTTTATGCAATAAAACCTTACTTCTTTGTTTTCAATTATGAATACTTAATTTTTATCAAGCATACTATTAATTGATAGGTGCATTTGCCTTAGTCGAATTTTTAGTTGTTTCCGTGGAACATTAGAGCTTAGGCTCACCAATCGGGCCTAGAATCTTATTAAGGCCTAGCCCATGGACAACTCTAATTGTAATGTATGACATCTATTGTTTCACGAGAAAAAATCATTTATTTTTAATTAGTCTTAAAATTTATTTAAAAACCTAAATGGACTAAAATAATAAAAATAAAAGGCAAATTGGTCCAAATTTTAATATTACGCCGTAATTTAAGATAACTTAAGGAATGAGTCGTAATAAGATTACATCCTATATTATGACATATTGACACTATTTTGTGGTGTGAGATTACAAGATAACTAGAATATTGACAATCCAAACATCATTATCTCGAATCTAAAATGTAACATTATGGGCTGTAATGTTACATTCGCAAACCAAACGCCCATTAAAAATAAGTTATAGCTTTAACTTTACTTGTAGAGTTGAAGAACCCGAGGTATGAAATAATTATCCCTATTTAAAATTTAGAAGATAATTTGAGAACATTAGAGTTGTAGCCAAGAGGGCAAATAGGGTACTTGGGGCCCTTTGGTTAAATAGTTTAATTCTATTTCTAATCCCTTCTTAAAATATAATATTCAATTTAATCCATTTCAATCACTTGAATAAATGGAAAATGCATTTTTTAGCCATTCCTAGAAATTAATAATTTGATTGGAAAATTTTAACTTTAGCCTCTCAAAATTCTTAATTATATCCAGATCCTGAAGGAGAATTTTCTAAGTTAATCCCTGAACATGTTGGAAATCAACCCTAAACGAAAAATAACAAATAAAATAAAATAAAATGGTATCTCCTTTTACAATCAATCAAAACTTATTTGTCAAGACTTGAAGAAACATTGAATGGCTCCTAGAAATCATAGCAACAGCAGCAGCTTTTGATGGGGGCCTTGCTATTGGTATTTTGCAGAGATGAAAATAGCATTGAGATTGGCAGATTTTTGTTATCAAGTCCCCCATTAATTGAAACCTTAATAATTACACCCCAAATCATCATCACGGACCACTGAAAATGTGCAGGCACTGCCTCTGGTGAAGTGGGGTTCCAACTTATTTAAGGCCTTGGCCTTGCATTTGCACTCTCTTCCACAATCAATATGGACAAATGTTTCGAAATTTTCAGTGTTGGAAACATACACACACATGTATAACCTTTTATTTTGTTTTTCAAGAAGTTAATAAAGATAATAGGACAAGGTTTGTATTGAGTCCGAAATCTTGTGCTTTTGATTATTTCAGGTGTTTTTAATCACCCTTGGTGTGTTAAATGAAGTTTTGACTTCCCTAAATAGGTAACATAATGTGCTCTCTTGATGATGATGAAATGAGTTTGTTAGTGGTACTGTTACATAATTTGGACGGTTTCAACAAGTTTTAGTTGAATGGAATTAGTGTTACTCAAATTCTAAGCTCCATTGCCTTTTCTTTTTGGACAAAATTCCATACATTGCAAACACATTCGTGGTTTTTTATTTCCAAGTAGATGAAGCCCCCACAAATTTTAACTTAATTCCCTTCCAATACACTTCTCAAAAATTTAAAATTTAGTTCTTATATTTTAATTTTGAGATAATAAGTCCTTATACTTTTTTATTTAAAAATCTTTGTTCCTCCATCTAATTTTCTCGTTAAAGTTGATGATGTCAAAGGTAAAATAATTCTTTTAGCCCTCAACATTTACAGTTTTTTGTCAATTTAGTCCTTACCCTTTAAAAGTACATAAGGAAATTTAAAATCTTTTTTAATTATTTTTCATATTTTAAATAAAAACATAAAAAACTATGAAAAAAACTCTTTGATATTCAAAAATAAAAATGATTTTAAAATATAAAAATTCCAAAATTCAAAGTTATCTAAACTAGATCGACTCGCCAATGATTAGTCGATCAAGAATCGATTGGGGTATCACCAGTGAGAGATAAAAATAATTGACTCGCGAACTGCATTTAACCTGGTTGAACTGGATAGTTGAACCAACTTCAAAATGGTTAGACCAATTGGTTCTTAAAATGACTAGTTTGATCGCTCCAAAGCAAATAAATTCTTAAAAATCAAAAATCAAAAATATTAAAAATTATAAAAATCATATCAACTAGTTATTTTAGCCTAGTTCAACCAATTCATATTAGATCGCTGGTCAACCAGTTTTTCACTTTTCATCGGACCGATACCCCCATTCAATTTATGGTTCAACTAGGTCAGTCCGATTTAGATAATATTAACTTTTTTAATTTTTCATATTTTTAATTTTTAAATTTTTTTAAAAAAATCTTTTTATTTTTGAATTTTAAAGATTTTTTTCTTTTTCATATATATTATTTTTTAAAGAAAATTATAATTTTTAATTTTTTTGTTTAAAATATGAAAAAAAGTTTTAATTTGTTTTTAAAATTTTACACACTTTTAAAGGGTGTGGACCAATTTGATAAAAACTGTAAATGTTGAGGGGTTAAAAAGTTTAAAATTTTTAAAAATAGGTTGACCTGTGAATCGATACAGATTGGTTGAACCAGTTTTTATAATTTTTAGTATTTTCTATTTTTTATTTATAATAATTTATTTGCTTTGAACTGGTCAGATCGATTATTCAAAGAACCAATTGGTCGCACTCAATAAATCGTTCAACCGCTAGTTCAATTGACTTTTTTAGTTCGGTTCAACCAATTTGTATTGGTTTATGAGCCAATCGATTTTTTAGCACATTCCAGACCGATACCCCAACTGATTCTCGATTTTATCAGTCGATTGGTTGGGCCAATCTAATTTAGAGGACATTGAATTTTTAAATTTTTTATATTTTAAAAATATTTTTTTTAATAATTTAAAGATTTTTATTTTTTTTCATATTTTTTTATTTTTAAAAATTATATATATTTAAATATATTTATGTTTTTTAAAATATAAAAATTATGTTTTTAAACTTTTTATGTACTTTCAAAAGGTAAGGATCAAACTAATAAAAATTACAAATGTTAAGGGTTAAAAATTTATTTTACCTTTGACTTCGTTAACTTTAATGACAAAATTGAATGGATTGTCCTAGATTTTTAAATAAAAAAATGGTACAGAGATTTAATATCTCAAAATTAAGTTATAATGACTAAATTTTAAAAGAGTATAGAGACTTTTAACATATTAAAAAAAGAAGAAGATGTGAGGTAGATTTTTTTACAAAATTGTCATTTTACTCATATACATATATAAAAAGATAAAAGAATATATGTTTAGGTTTTTTTTTTTTGGTGAAAAACAACAAAGCAAAATTAAATTACATGGGGTATTCAAGAGGAACAAAATCCTCTCTTTATCGATTTAAGGAAATCTAACACTTCATCCTGAGGACTCAACCAACTTGTAAATCCTCTTCTCTTTCAAAAGCCAATTTGGCAAGATAGCCTCGCACAATGGTTCTCCTCCCGGGAATGTGTCGAAAATCCATTGACTTTCTTGGGACAAAATCTGGTGTATTCTCCTGATCAGAGCAGAAGTTGAGCTCTTCGAAACATTGCCATGAATAGCTTTGACAACTTCCAAGCTATCTGAATGGATAATCACATTGCTATGGCCTCTATGTTGGATGAGTTTTAATCCATCCGTAATGCCCTAGAGTTTTGCGTAAAAATTGAACAATTTCATAGGAATCGTTATAACCCATCACCCGCTACTAAAGCATCATCCCTTACCACTCCTCCAACAAACCGCTTCATCGATGTTATTTGAATAGCACCATCAAGATTGAGAATGATCCAATCCTTGGAAGAAATCTCCTCATGGGATAAAACTATACTGTCGCTCAAGCCTTCTCTATAAGTCAAAGACGAATGTTTGGCCCAAAGACATGGAAACTTTAATTATCTCACTAGAGCTCCATGATTTTCTTTGAAAATGAAGAGATTGCAATTCTTTATAGTCGCCAAGCTAATAATCCAAGAGACAAGCCCAACCGATTTCCCTTCATGAAGCATCAAATTATCCTCGTAAATTGAAAGAAATCCAATCGTGCAAAGAGTTAGAGAAAAAATGATGTTCATGGTTTCTCAAACAACCTCGCTTCCGAACTTCCTTAGCCACTATGCAGCCTCAAGAATGTGCAAAATGTCCTCGTAAGCATGTCCACATATCGAACAAGAGGAATTCACGCGCCTAAGCCACGCCTAAATCTTTCCACATTAGTGAAGAGTCTCTCGCTAAGAATCGCCCAAAAAAGAAATGAACTCTTTCATGACCAAATTTTCTACGCCTCTTTTATAACTCATCTCTAACTCCAAGAGTCTTTCTTTAGCACCTTGTATATGCTTTTAATAAAGAAAGCTCGTTGAAGTATGTCGCCAAGACAAACTTATCGTGTCATTCAACTAGATGAGGAGGAGGAATTCTCATAATGTGAGCAATAATCTCCTCTCGCTAACCAATCCTCGCAAAAATTAAGGTTCTAGTTGCCTTTTCCTATGACCAAATCAATAAGCAAATAAGCAATCAAGATAACATTAGCACAGTGCAGATAAATAATTAATCAAAGGTCCAACATTAGGAATCCAATGATCTTTCCAAAGAACGTAATTTTATTACCATAACCAATATACCATATTAAATTATCATATAAAAGGGTTCAAACTTTTGAAAGCAAAGCCTTCCAAATAAAGGAGCTCTTCGCTTCGCTTATACTAATTGGAAAAGAATTATTCACCCCATACTTAGATTTGAGAACACGAACCGAGAGGGCTTCATCATCTCAAACCAATTTATAACCAAGTTTTCAAAGAAGAAAGCGATGTTCTAATCCCGTAATTGTCTCATGCCAAGTCCTCCATACCACTTTGGCTGGCGACAGAGTCCCAACCAACTAAAGACATCTTTTCTTACCATCCGAGGTCCTCAAATGAAACGTCTCACTAGACATTCAATCTCATCACAAATCTTCTTAGGAATCATTATGGATTGCATGAAATAATTGGGAATGGCTAGAAGAACTCGACATGCAAGAGTAACTCGACTAGCAAAAGATAACTAACGAGCATCCCAACTTTGTAGCTTCGCATTTAACTTTCTCAATCACAAAATGAAGAGTGATATTAGTGACTCTTTATGGAATAAGGAATTCCAAGATAATGACCAAGATCATCCACCTTCCGAAGCCAAGTAAATTATCGAGGAAATTAGCCATGGGCTCTCAACTCCTTTGGAAAAGAAAATATTAGTTTTCCTAGAATTAATCTTGTGACCTAAAAGCTCACAAAAGTCATTTAGAATTACTTTTAAAAGCCTTCTCTGTTGTTTATCCGCTTTAAAAAAAATAACAAGATCATCAGTGAAGAAAAAGGTGCGAAAGAGCCTACCAAAACGAGATAAATGAATGGGTTTCCAAACCCTTTTGGACAAAGTTGATTTAATAGAATGCCCTAACCATTCCATACAAATTACAAAAAGGTAGGGGGATAAGGGACAACCTTGCCTAATTCCCCTAACAGGTCTAAATTTAGCCGTCGGAACTCTATTCTACAAAACCTGCATGGTAGAGTTAGAAATAGCAGTAAACAATAATTTTCCCGAGATAACTAGGATACCGCGCTTGAAGAGAAGCATCAATAAAATCCTATCGCATTACCATCATAGGATTTTTCAAATTAATTTTTATCGCCATCCACTTCCTACTCTTACAACTCTTCATAGAATGGATAACCTCTTGCACAATGACAATATTATCGCAATATTACGCCCTAAAAATAAAGCCCGCCTGCTTTTGCTCAATAATTTTCGGAAAATAATCTTAAACCTGTTAGCTATTACCTTCATCACCAACTTATAGAGAACATAGCAAAGGCTTATGGGCTTAAACCGAGCAAACTCCTCTGACTCAACCTTGGAGATAAGAACAATCAAGGTATTATTAAGCCTGTGGTCAATATTGCCTCTATTGAAGACCATTTTCACCCAATCACAAAACAAATGGGCCTACCAGATCCCATTACTTCTAGAAGAAGAGAGCATGAAAGCCATCACCGCCTGAGCTTTTAAAGGAGCCATGTAAAACATATCTTTTCAATCTCATCATCAAGTGACCATTCTTCTTAAAAAATCAATATCTGTAGAATTAAGTTGAAGGAACCCATTAGAGGCAAAGAACTCATAGGCCCAGATTTTCCCAATTCAATTTTTGGAAAAATTGAATGCTTCCAACTCAATGGCTTCAAGGTCAAACAACCAATCACCCAAAGAGTTGCGAATAGCGTAAATATAATTATTTTTTTGCCACTACACATCGCGAGCATGAAAAAACTTAGTATTCCTATCCTCAAATGTAACCAATCACATCTAGCCTTTTGCTTCCAGAGAAGTTCCTCATGGTGTAACACATTTTCCAATTCATGTCTTATCTCTATTTCTATGAGAGCCAAATGATTAGCACCTAAGAGATCCATTTACTTTTATATGGTCGACAACTTATGGATTAGGTTTCTTTTACTGTAGTAATATGACCGTAGATGGTCTTATTCCAATCTTTAAAATCTCCAAAGTGATCTTATCTAAAGAAGTCGACATGTTCCCTTGAAAGTCCCATTGATCTCTCACTAAATTATCGATTTTCTCGGGTACTCAACCCATCTTGCTAAGAATCAAACATTTTCCCAGGCAAAGCAAAATCGGGTTGAGGTTTAAGAGAAGGGGCCTATGATCTGACTTAATCCTCTAAGAGTATATGATACAAGAGAGGGCCGCAACAGCCCCGGCCCCTAAAATGGAAAATTTATATTTAGGTCATTGAATTTTTTTAAAATTTTTAAATTAGTAAAGGTAAAATTGTACTTTGGCCCCCTAAAATTACAGAAGTTCGATTTAATCTTTTAAAAATTATAAAGATATAGACTATAAAAAATTAAATTTTCATTCAGCCCCCCCTAAAAATTTGTTCTAGCTTCGCCCCTGCTCGGAAGATGAGTAATTAAACTATTTGGAAAATAATTAACCCAAGCCTCATTTCCTAAAGCACGATCCAATCTTTCAAACAAATTACCCTCGTGCAAGTAAAGGGAGGTCCCCTAAACCCTAAATCATGAAGATTAGCCAAATCCACAAAATCACCAAAGTGAGGACATCTCCTTCCTTCCGAGAGACCACCTGTTTTCTCATTTAAAGAAAGAATAGCATTAAAGTCTCCGATAGCCATCCAAGGAATTTGACCAATAGGAATAGAAGCTCTTAGATCCTGCCAAAGATCTTTTCACTTTTGACGATTTGGGCTCCCATACACAAAGGTAATCAAAATCAGTTTGAAAAAGAATTAGCCAACCCACAGAAAGATAAATTGGGGGTGATTTCGTGATAACCTCAACTCAAAATTTTTTTTCCAACCAATCCAAATGCCCCCAAAGATAACCAAAGAACCTCCACATGGTACTAAATTGAAAACCCAACTTTGCGATAATTTTATCGCCTTTGGTTTTACTTAACTCTAATTTCTAGCAAGCTAATGCTATCTAGTCTGTGTTCCATATCATATGATGAAAAATGTGAGGAAATCTTGCATTGGAGCAACCCTGATAGTTCCAAGAAAAATTGAGAGATTCATAATTAATAAAATTATAAAAAAAATATACTATTATCACGAGAATCATTCAAACCACTAGGTCTGATTCAAGAAGCACTCCCATTTTAGCTTTGTTCGATAAATCGAGGAAATAAGCTTCGCCACCTCTTCCATAGAATTAGCTAAAGAAACCCATGAATTTGCAGAGGCTTTAATGTAACAGCTTAATTTTGGGGCTAGTTGGAACAGTGGTTTCAGAACCACTAATCCGAGGCTAGAGAAATTATTTTTAATATTATTTTATGTGTTTTAGCATAATTATATGAGTGTAAGAAAATTTTGGTGCATTAATTTTAGCGATTTCATACTAAATTGTGAAAAAGGACTAAATCGCTTAAAGTGCTAGAAAAAATATTGTTCTACAAGCAAAATGTGCCTAATAGCTGTAGATTATTAATTGGAGGTCATAGGGGATAAGGAAATAAATTTTCAATGAATTAGGTGAGGTTTTGGTGGTAATTTTTCTAGAAATAAAATAAAATAAAGAGAAGAAAAGATATCATATTTTCTCATCCTTCTCTCCATCGAATTTTCCCAAGAAAAACAACCATGGAAGCTTGAAAATTTTCAGCAACTCCTCACCTCTACAAGTAAGTGATCTTGGTGGTTTTTATTGATAATTTTTTGTACTTTTGGAACCCTTAAAGCTTAAGCTAGCTAAAGAGGGGACTATTTTGCAAAATGATTGAAATTTTACGGTGTTTCCATGAGAGTGCTTATGTTGTTTGCTGAGTTTTTATGAAATAAAATGAATCTTGGGTGTTAAATACACAATTTTTATGAAAGATGTTTCCATGAAAACACTTAAAAGGACATTTTAGTAAAGGTTGCAAAATAAGTGGCAAATGTGTGTAATAATTGAAATCTTGAGTTGCTATAAGAGGAATAGGAATAGGCTAGACTTGGGTGTGTGAAAATGAACATATTTTATTTTAGGAGCCTAGGCGTAAAATCATAATTTTGCTAAAGTCTAAGGGCAAAAGGGTAATTTTTTCCATGGTAAGATTTTTGAGTTACAATGAATAATGTGCCTAATGAATAAGCTAAATGTGATGTTATAGATCAAAGAAAACGAGATTCGGACCTAGAATGGAGGAAAAGAGAGAAATTAAAGATTAGGTCCCTTTTACCTTTTTGGTA
The DNA here is from genome assembly GCA_025503065.1 of Gossypium bickii. Classification (NCBI taxonomy): domain Eukaryota; kingdom Viridiplantae; phylum Streptophyta; class Magnoliopsida; order Malvales; family Malvaceae; genus Gossypium; species Gossypium bickii. The sequence continues at coordinate 111,965,576 of CP106717.1, forward strand.
TCGAGGTAAGTTCGTGTAAATAATGCAACATTATTAATGTATTTGATATTTTGATATTGTATGAAATATATATTGTCTCTATGAAAGACATTATTTACGAGTTTGACGAGATATCAAGGAATGGAAATCTTTAATTGAAGTTTAAGGATGGATAGGATGCAATTGCCATGATATTAAGGTTATTAAGGTTCCGTGTAAGACCATATCTGGGATATGGCCTCTGTATGAGATTTTGTATAAGACCATGTCTGGGATGGCGCCAAATATGATATTGCATGTAAGACCATATCAGAATATGGCATTGATGGGATACCATATATATGAGACTCACGAGTATCTTTTAGTATTTCGAGTGATTCAACATGTATGTTGAAAACGAGAAAGTGTGTGACTATGTCACGGTGGTACAGTATATGTACCTAGAACTCATGTAAAGTGAATTCTAAGATATGATGAATTTATGGTAAGTTTATGTAAACGATACATCTCTATTACGTATGTTTTAATTATTAATGCAATCATGGATATAATTAAATATTGGTGAGAATTATTGAAATAGTAGAAAATGCTAAAATTTCTGATGAACCTTTGGAAGAGAATATGGGTACTGATGAATATCCGTAAATATGTAAATTTTTGTGGTCGCAAAGCGATACCACCTTGTTATTTATTAACGATGGGCTAAGTGCGATACCATCGATATTTTATCATTTTGGTGGATCAGATGCGATACCACCGTAATTATCATTTTGGTGGGTTCGTATGTATACCACCGTAATTATCATTGTTGGTGGGTCGTGGTGCGATACCACCTTATTATTGATTAATGGTGGATCAAAGTATACCACCGTAATTATCATTGTTGGTGGGTCGTGGTACGATACCACCCTATTATTGATTAATGGTGGGTGCAAAGTAAACCACCGCATCTTGTATCATTCCAAGGGTTCATCGAGAAACTTGACTAAGTGAAGTCATATGTGGCTTTATGGTGATAAGTGCAGGCATAATGAGCAATGTATATGATATGTGGATGGGATGTGGTAAGAGTTGAGATGAGTAAGCATGATTACGAGAATATAGTAAATATGAGCATTGACAATGGAAAGTGGTTAAACCAAACGTGGAAATTATGATCTCTCATCAATGATGAATGTGTGATTAAGAGGAGGGAAATAACTTACTAAAGAATCTGATAAGTTATAATGAAGAGACTATGATGTTAAGGCTAATGCCAAGACACGTAAATGGTATCTATAAGACAAAAGAGTAAGCATTATGAATGATTACGTGGTAATCATGAACTTAAATGCAAGTCACATTATAATACCCTTATGGTTGAGTAAAATAAATGAATGTCAATACTTGTTTATTATTTGCATATGAACTTACTAAGTGTTATTGCTTACTCCTCTTCCTTTCCTATCTCTTTAGGTTAATTTAGCTAGTTCGGGTTGAAGATCACCTGAGATGTATTCACACTATCAAGCAAATCATTTTGGGTATAAGTTTTCAAGCTTTATTGAGATATGGCATGTATAGGATAATATCTTTTGATTAATTAAGTCATTGTTAATATAGCCAAATGTGTTGGCCTAAAATGGTTTATGGTTCAATCTTGAATATAGCCATGGATGATGGCTTGTGTTGGTTATATATTTATGCATGTAATAGTACTTTCTCATGAATATGAAGTTAGCATGATTATCATAAGCTAAATGTGATGGTTAAGTATTACAAATGATGATATGAGAATGATATGTGATATTGTACAACGTGGTGCAAGTGAGGGTGACAAGATGGCTTGAAAAATAGCCTTGAATTTGTCCATATGGGTAAACACACACAAGCGCAGTGTTCAGGCCGTGTGTGACACACGGTCAGCTCTATGGGCATGTTGATAGGCCGTGTGTCCCCTTGCATGCTAAGTTGGCAAGTCAGTAAGCTTAGTAGTAATCACACGGCCGAGACACGGCCGCAGTGTCTCAACCCGTGGAAGACACGGCCATAGAGCATGGGCGCTTGCTCAGCCGTGGTGAAGTCCGTGATCTAAAATTAGGAATTTAATTCAACACACGGTCTAAGGACACGCGCGCAGTGCCTTGGCCGCCGCAGGATCTTATTGAGATGATGACGCCATAAACAAAATGTCAAGGTTTTCACACAAGCGGTGAAGACACGGTGTGTCATGGCCGTGAGGGACACAAAGCTATGGATACGCGCGCCTCGTCAGCCGTGAAACCCCATGTATGTTCAAATTGGAAAATAGATCCACATAGGTGTGGAACACGGGCGCAGTGATATACCACACGCGTGTGGAACACGGTGTGTGATATACCACGTGGGTGTGTCCTATCCTTCACACGGGCGTGTGGCCTTGTTTTGAGCTAAAATTTTCTAAGTGTTCGTAAGATCCCGCTTAGTCCCAAACCATCTCGTATGTATGTATAGGTATCGAGACCCATAATAGGGATGTTGTAAATGTGAATGAGAAGTTTCAAGTTGAAACGAAATTTTATGACCAGATGTCACACGCTTAAGCAAGTTAAGTTCTGTAATGCCTTGTATCCTGGCTCCTACAGTGGAATATGGGTAAGGGTGTTACATTTAAAGAGACTCCCTCGCCCCTTAAAACATTACTATTCTTGTGTCCTCCTCTAGCAACGCCAAATTTCCCATTAAATTTTCTGTCCTTATTTCCCGCACTACTCGCGCCAAAGACTCAGAGAGTATGACCTTTAGATCGATCGTAAGAATTAGAAATTTTTTAAAAAAAAAATAATAGTAATGCTTCCCTAATCTAAAATACTGCTTTCATTCAATCAACTTCAACCTCAATCGACCTTCAAAAGCCGGTTGAAATGTGCCTTGATGTCATCCAGATTATTGGCTTGCAATTGAGTCAACACCATTCACTTAAATTACCTACATTTGACAATGCATTCCCAATTTCAAGATTAGTAAAATTTAAATTAAAATTAGAAGGGACTCAAACTTTTGACATCGATAACGCTTGAATTTGTCACTGGTCATCAATAGGCTTGAGAGAATCGTTGGAATATTTTGCTTCCCCATCGCCTTCGCTGCGTGGCTACCGCAATTTCTAAATTTAATAATGCGCAAGAAGCAAAGTTGGAAAGCTTCGTTGACAATGCGCATCAAGACCAATTGACTTGTCTTAGAGTGCGCCCAACCAAGGATCCATTCGACCCAAAGACGCTTATAATCCTTTTCCCTGACTTTTTAGCCTTAATCTATCCATTTCTTGGCCCGATTGGGCCTCTCCCAATGCGCACAATAAGAAGAAGAACACTTGTCTTTTTGGGCTTCGTAATCTATCCCCAAGCCTTTCATGCACTCCATTATGTGAATTAGGCAAGGTTTTAAAGATTCTCTTATCCCTAGAATCAGAGGTATTCATATCAATTTCCACCGAGTGAGTATTCAAACCCCAATATCTTCCTTTGCCCTTCCTTTTTCACCACACCATCTCACCCTCATTAATAGTGGCATCAAATGTGGAACCCAATCTTCCTTTTCCAAAGAACCTTGCTACCGATTCTCCGCAAATCTCTTAATCTTTTGCCGAGATCTACGCCCACCAAAGATCCAAGGTCCGAACGTTGGTTCAATTTCCTTCCTGTGTTCGCCGTTGTTTTTGTTTAACTCACCGCCGCCACCAACTTGTCACTCTCATTACCCGACGCTTCTTTCGACAAGGAGCACATCTCCTCACATGTCCTTATTTACCACATGTAAAAAAACCGCTGGCAAGGCTTTGTATTCCACCGCTGAATATCACCATTAACACGTAACTGGAGAGACAAGAGGTTTATCCAAAGTTAATAAACACACCATCCCCGCAAATCTCCTCTGGTTCTATTATCGGGCCTTGAAATCAAACTTAGCAACCTTACCAATCGTATACCAATCACCTCAAGAATCTTCCTCTTGTACATAAATCCCGTAATCCATGTAACCTCGATCTAAGTTTATGACCACACTTGGGTATGGTTGGAGAGGGGAAAAGTCTTTTGTCCATGGTCGAATCGCCGATATTGTCCAAAAATTATCCATGGTCCCTAGGTTAAAACTTTTTCATAATCCTCGTTGTTCAGAATTTAGCCAAATAATACCCATTTTCAATATCCATTAATTGAAATGGTTGTATAGCTTCCAAAGATTACTAAATTGATTAAATGTAACACCATAGCCGAAATTTCTACTAGTAGTTTCAAAACTACCGCGGATCTCCATCTCCTTGTATAATAATTGTTTGACGCGATCGTAAAAGTCAATTGCCGAGATTCCATTGACAGTGAACCTTATAACATCATCTTCTAATATAATGAAATCTCCATCACTTCCCCCATCAAAACCCGCAAATCCCTGGTCAGCCGCAGTAGAACTAGTCCCTAAGAGTTTGTCCTTCCAAGACATTGTCATACTCGAGGATGGAACAGAGTCCACAACCATATCTACAGAGATCCCATCGATCTATCTTTAAACCTTACTTTCTTGGTGTTGCAATCTTCAAACAATCATGAGTCACTCACACCTTTGATCACTTTCAGAGAATTTTTCATTTTCAACTAATACATGTTTAGGTATTTATTTTAAAGAATTATGGTTAAATTTATACAAGACAAAGCGGAGATGATGGAGGATGGATTTGTCCACATTCACAAATGAAGGGGGGTTTACCCAAATTTTTTATTCATCTAAATTCCTTGAAAGACACAAAAGTCCAACGCCATCATGAATCAAGGGCAATGGCGTCGCTTTTATTATAACTTTTGTCATTTACTTTTTCTCTCAGCACTAGCATTATAAATTGAAATTTCTATCAAACGTCTTTTATGTACTCACAATCACATTAACATTCAAATTAATCTCAATCTGACTTTTACCCTATTATACACAGGCTCATAGCTAGAGTGTTGGCAGCGAATCCGTAACTTAAAAATAATAAAATTTTAATTTAATTTTTTAAAAGGATAAAGATATAAATTATTAAAATAATAAAATAATATTTTTATAATAATAAAAATTATAATTTAATTTCGACACTATTAAAAAAAATTAAACAATCATTTTAATTGAGTATAATAGGGTTTGAAATTCAATTTCCAAAATTCAGGGGCATCTCTTTGACACCATATTTCCTCGCCCCATAAAACAACAAATTATTCTCATTTTCCATCAATACTATAATCATTAACGCTCCAAAGAAATGATTCAATAGCAGCTGTCATTGTTATTGCTATTGCTATTGCTATTAAAGTATGAGTTACCTTTTTCTGTTTAATTATCCCAAATCTGCTTTTTAACTACATACTTAGTATTTGATGATTTTGGTGATGTCCCCTCATATACTAACACACTGCTCATCGTCATGTTAAATTAAGAAATAGATGGCTGAAAATATATCAAAGGCATTTCCTTTTTCCTTCCCTTTTGGATTTGATACTATTTGATTAAATTTAGAGTTTAATTAAAATTAAATTTCAAAACGAGGGACAAAATTTTCCGATCACTGTTTTCTTTATCCATAAATTTTGAAATTTAAATTTTATTTAAAGGAAATAAAACTCTTTCCAAATTCCTTTAAAATAGAAAATTTTCTATTTAGACCTTTTGAAATTTTTAAAATTTTTAAGATTTTAAATTATTAAAAGTAAAATTATACTTTATCCCCTAAAAATAATAGAAAATCGATTTAATTCTTTAAAAATTATAAAGATATAGACTATTAAAATGGTAAAATTATATTTTTAATATCGTAAAATTATAATTTAATTTCAACTCCCTTAAAATAATTTTCTAACTTCGCTCCTATATTTAACCAAGGTATTAGGGATTAAAAAAAAAGAACCCAAATGGAATGGATTCTAACCCAATTTTATAAGATTGTTTTTTTAAAAAAATTAGGTTTTGAGGGGAGTTAAAAGGCAAATATAATTTTTCAATTAGTCAATTGCGTCGAGGCTGGAGTTTAAGTTTAGGAAAATCCTCTCGCCTCGCATTGAAATAATTATTAAGATATATAATAATAAAATTTTAGTATTTGTTCTAGTATGATTATATCTAAAAACAATTAATAGAATCATGAATAAATAAAAATAAATTATTCTATTTTGATAAAAAAAAAGACATCAAATTAGAGTAGATAAGAATGAGTAGTATTTTGATTTTTCTGGAAGCAGGTAATTTAATATGTAAATTCAAATCGATTGGAAGTGTTGAGGGTATATGAAATGAGTATGACAGGGGCAAAACAAAAATAAAAAGGGCCGCCACTGCTCGTAGCCATGTTCTGTGAGGCCCCATGTTGGGCATCCAAATGCAATTCAACAATATTCTCATAGCAAACTAATCATTAAACGTCGTTTCTTCCCTTTATGCCAACTTTCCCTATTTCCCCATGCTTCAATATTGCTTCATCTAACATAAAACACAGTATCACAGCTTGCAGTGAGCTGAGCTGACTGATTTTTTATTTTATTTTATCAAATTATAATTTTGGTCCCTATACAGATTTAAATTTTATTCCTTAATTCATTTTTACTTTTATAACATTATTAGTTGGTACAAATAATTAATACCATTAATTATTTTATTAAAATGTCGGCTTTAATTTTTTATTTAGAACATCTTTTTTAACTCCCATGTTAACATTGACTTTTTTTGTGTTGGAATACATATTTTTAAGAAAATAACTTTGCTAATATCAATTATTTGAACTAACTAATAATGTTATAATTGTAGAGGAACAAATTATGTCAAATTAAAGCATAAAGATCAAATTTTGAATTTAAACATAATAGAAGGATCAAAACCACAATACAACAAAAAGAATCAATTAGCTCAACTAGGTGTATGCCTAAGTCACATGTGCTTGTATGCTACTTGAATTAGATTTTGAAAAAAACTTAAACTCAATTCTGTAATAATTGAGTTGAGTTTGAGCTATCGATCGTTTCGAATTTGAATGTGTACAAGCTTAATCAAGTTCGAGTTCAAGTTTGAGTACAAAAATTGATAAATGAGTTTAATTAAGTTCAAGCTCGATTATATCTCAAGTTTAAAAATAGATATTTGATCAAGTTCAAATTGAGCATAAAGCTTCAATTTCAAGTCAAACTCGAGCTCAAACTTACTAGTGTTTAGGTTTGGCTCAACTTGATTACACCTGTAAGCTCAACATGATCAACAATAAAAGTATGCGATGAAATCATACCAAATTAAAAATAATGACTAAACCCTAAATTTAAGGATAGTGAAGGGACCAAACCATATTTTGACTTCTCTGTTCCTTTCCTTTTCTTTCTTTTGTTTGTGTTTGTAGTTCGTCTCTCTTTACTCTTTCACTTATGAGTTTCAATGGAGATTTCCTCATGGTCGCTACCCTTCAATCTCTCTCTTCACTTCCATGTTAATTGTAGTAGTCTTAGCTGCTGATCCATATTCAAAAGCTCTATTGAGCTTAAAATCACAAATCATCGATGGTTCTAACAGCTTGATGATTGGAAAGTGCCTCCTGGTGAAATCTCTCGGGGAAAGTCCATGCATGTTCTTGGTCTGGTGTTAAATGCAACAAAAACTCCACCATTGTTGTCGGTTTAAACCTTTGTATGAAGAATTTAGCGGGCGAGTTACTCGGGAATCAACTCAGTGTCTTTACAGAGCTAGTCGAGCTCAACGTCAGTCAAAACGCGTTCTCCGGCGAACTTCCGGTTGAAATCTTCAACCTCAGTAAGTTAACAACCTTGGATATCAGCGGAAACAACTTCTCCGGCCGGTTCCCGAACGGAATCACCGGTCTAAAAAAATTGGTCGTTCTCGATGCTCTTAGCAACAGTTTTTCAGGGCCGTTGCCGGTTGAGGTAACAGAGCTTGAGTCACTTAAGGTTCTCAACTTAGCCGGTAGCTACTTGATGGTGAAATCCCATCTTCATATGGGTCTTTCAAGAGCCTTGAATATCTCCATTTGGCAGGGAATTCACTCACAGGAAGATACTCACCAGAGCTAGGGAAGCTCAAAACAGTGACACACATGGAGATTGGGTACAATTTTTATGAAGGGAGCATCCCATGGCAGTTGAGCAACATGACTGAGCTTCAATACCTTGATATTGCTGGTGCTAACCTCTCTGGTTCAATCCCCAAACAGCTCTGCAACCTCACCAAGCTAGAATCACTTTTTCTTTCAGAAACCAGCTTATGGGATCCATCCCATGGGAGTTCAGCCAAATGGTTTCTCTGATAAACTTGGATCTCTCTGATAACTTGATTTCCGGGCCAATACCGGAGAGTTTTGGTGAGTTGAAGAAGCTGAAATTGCTTAGTCTTATGTTCAATAAAATGAATGGCACTGTCCCAGACACTATAGCCGAGCTTCCATCAATGGAAACTCTTTTATATGGAACAATTTCTTCACTGGGTCACTTCCAGAAAACTTGGGAGGCACTCAAGGCTTAGATGGTTGGATGTTTCAAACAATAGTTTCATTGGCAGTATCCCACCTGGTGTTTGTGCAGGTGGTGTTGTTTAAATTAATGCTCTTTTCAAACAACTTTACTGGCAATCTTTCAGCTTTATCGAATTGTTCGTCGCTCATTCGTCTTCGAGTTGAGGATAATTCTGTTTTCAGGTGAGATTCCTTTGAATTTCAGCCATCTTCATGGTATCAGATACATAGACCTGTCAGGGAACAGGTTTACTGGTGGAATCCCTGCAGATATTTCTAAAGCTTTAAAGCTCCAGTATTTCAGTGTCTCTAATAATCCAGAACTAGGTGGAACCATTCCATGGAAAACATGGTCTTTGCCATTTCTTCAAAATTTCTCTGCATCATTTTGTAACATCTCAGGGAATCTGCCTCCTTTTAGATCATGCAAGTCCCTTGTTGTTGTTGAATTGCAGAAGAATACTATCTCGGGATCAATCCCGAACAGCATTTCCAATTGCCAGTCATTAGAGATTATCAAATTAGCTAGAAACCATTTAAGTGATCATATACCAAAGGAGCTTGCTAGTCTTCCTTCACTAGGTGTTGTGGATTTGTCACACAATGATTTCAGTGGTTCAATACCTGCAGAATTTGGCAAGTCTTCGTGCTTGGTACTTTTAAATGTATCATTCAATGATATCTCAGGTACCATTCCTTCACACAAACTGCTGCAATCAATGGGTAGCAGTGCATACACTGGAAACCCAAAGCTATGTGGGGCACCTCTTCAATCATGTTCGACAACGATAGATGGAAAAAAGCTTAGGTTAATACTGTTGATATCTGCAGGAGTGGTCATACTCATTGCAGCAACAGTTTTGTTGCTAATCGGTCTTCGAAAAGGAAGCAAAGGGCAATGGAAAATGAACTCATTCATTGGTCTCCCGCAGTTCACGGCCAACGATGTTTTGAGGAGCTTCAATGCCACTGATTCCATGGAAGAATTGCCGCCATTTTCCGTGCATTTTGCAAAGCAGTGTTGCCTACAGGGATTACAGTATTGGTGAAGAAACTAGAATGTGAGCCAAAGAGAGTGAAGATTGCTTCAGAGTTCATAACACAACTGGGAAATTCAAGACACATGAATTTGATCAGATTACTTGGTTTCTGCTACAACAATCAGTTGACTTATCTGTTATATGATTGCTTACCGAATGGGAATTTAGCTGAGAAACTGAGAATGCAAAGAGATTGGGGTATGAAATGCAGGATTATAATTGGGATTGCTAAGGACTTTGCTTCCTTCACCATGACTGTAATCCTGCAATTCCTCATGGAGATTTGAAGTCAAGTAATGTGATGTTTGATGATAATTTGAACCCCGTTTAGCTGATTTCGGGTTCAAGCATCTGATACAGTTGATCAAAGGTACAGTTCCAGCAACAAGTTCCAGACTGGGAACAGGTACATTATCTATTCACTTCCCATGGATTCTTTTATTCAAATCTTTGTCATATATAGTTGTTTAGATGTTTATTCTGATCCAAACTGGAAAACTTGTTTCGATTAATCTGATACTCTGCTCAACCCAAACCCTAAAATCGTCCAAGTGAGTCAGCCCAATCTGAAAAACTCAACTTACAAACCCAAATGGCCTGGTCTGAACTTGAAATGTCCCAACCCGAAAACCGACTTAATTTGAGTTGATTATAGAAAGCCAATTACCCGTCCAACCCAAACCTGAAAATGACCTGTACCAAAGATGAATCGGTTTAGATTAACCCGAACTATCCAAGCTTGAGTATCAACCAAGAATGATATAAACTTGAAATGACCAGACCTGGAAAACGAATTAACCCAAGCCAAAATGATCTGAATTCGAAACAAACTAACCTAAATCTGGAATAATCCGAAAATTTCGAAACTCGAAACCAACCCACTCACCCAATTTCCAGTTCTAATTTGTCGTTTTATTCAAACAAACTTATCATTAAAGTTCAGAAGTCCTAAGATAATTCAAAGCTGAAACAATCTCTAAAAAACCCAGAAAATTTTCCTTCCAAAGTACATCTAAATCTTCAGCAGTGATTGTCAGAAATCTTATTGATATCTTATTTAAAACAGGGGAATTCAATGATGCCATCAAAGAAGAACTGTACAAAGACATATACAACTTTGGGGAGCTAATTCTGGAAATACTAACCAATGGCAAGGTGATAAAGGGTGGAGCTAGCATTCAGAGCAAGCCCAAGGATGTGGTTTTGAGAGAAATGTACGACGAAAACGAAGCTGGTTCCACCAATTCATTGCAAGAAGACGAAATGAAACAGGTTGTTGATGTGGCTCTGCTCTGCACCAAAAGCAGAGCAGTTGATCGGCCTTCAATAGAAGATGCATTGAAGCTGCTCTCAGGTTAAGGGCCAACGGTAAATAAATAAATGGCACTGATATTGAAAGAAGAAAGTGTTCGCAATATTTGTGGAGCTCAAGCTCAACATATACAGTTTAGTAAATAGTTTTTTTGGGGGGTTCAATTATAGTAATTAATAGTTCATTTGATCAAAATATTATTTCTTTTGGAAGATAGATATTTTGTATTTTGATTTGGTTGTGGCTTGTGAGCTTGTTTATATCAATGATATTGGATTTCTTTTTTAATTTAAGAAAACCAATTTTAAAATTTTGAACAAATTATCTACTTGTCTTAGAAATTCTATTTAAATTATCTAAAATAAACAATTATCTAATTTTAATTTTTTTAACAAAAATCTAACAGTTTTTTTGGGATTCTCCATGTTTGTTTTACTTGTCTTGTTTGTCTCTTCCAACAATATCCTCTCCTTTTGGAATGCAATTTGTTTTACCATTAGTTTCTCAGACAATACATTTTGAAATTTTAATTTTTTAAAAATTTCTTATCTTTTTTTTTTTATTTATACACTTTAAATCATCTAATATTAAATAATTTATCTAATTTTGATTTTTAACAAATGATATAATTATCTAATTCTTTTTATTTAAGTTAAATTAAATATATTAATATTTTTATAGAATAAATAAAAGAATAATAAAGTAAATAACAATTGAAATACACTAAATAACAATCAAAAGCCATTTAGGTGTGTCTAGTAATTGATCCGAGTATATTTGTTTATAATTATATATGCATGGTATATTTGATAACTATTGTAATTAATGGTTTTACTAAATTGGAGTACTCCAATTATACTTTTCATTTCTTAGAGAAGGTGATAATTGAATAATTTAAGTAGTTAATCACAAACAATTACACTCACATCCAATTTTTTTAGGACTTTTTAAAACATGCTTATACACGATTTAAAGTTTAAAATGTTATTTTTATACGGTAATATAGTATTTTAGTTTTATGACATGTATTTTATTTTTAAAATATAATTATATAATATTTTACTAATCCTGTTTAAATCATTTGAATTTTTTTGATCGAGATAATTTCTCATACATTTTGACCTATTAAATAATTAACTAAAATTAGATAGTATTTATTATAAATTAACTATTTTGCATACTGTTTGATGTAAGATTAATAGTATTTGTCAATGTAATTACTTTTAAACAAAAATAAAAAAATAACTTAAATTAATCTTAACATAGAAAAATAGGTAATAAATATTAGTATTTTATAAAAATATATACTTTATTATGAAGTTTAGAAATATTATACCAAGTGATTATAATAAATAGAGATGTCAATTGTTAAAACGAATTGGAAGGTTTATATTTGAAATATTATATTAAAGTGATTATAATAAATAGGTATTTTAATTTTTTTATAAAATTTTATATTAACAAACAAATTAATTTATAAAAAAATTATAATTAATCAGAATGTAAATAATTTTATTATAAAAATAACAATAAGATTAATTTAAAAAAAAAGTCTTATAATGGTAATACATATATAATAACTAACTAGATAAATTGAAAATAAGTGCTTCAAGAAAAGGAGTGTCCCATGTAAGAAAATTGTAATGTAATCATATCATCAAAATCACAATTTTCATGAAAGTTACAATTTTTTTATTATTATTTTGAAATGAAATATCTTAAAATTCAAATGATAAAAAAATAGCGTAATTAGAAAAATACGATATCAATAGTGATTGTTGAGAAAGGTTTTATAATGATTAATCCTAATAATATAAATATTAGGATAAAATAAAATTTCATTAAATTTAAGATAGAAAAAGATTTATTTTAATATTTTTTATATTTTAAACCACAAAATTTATCACAAAATTTTAAAATATTTTCCTAGTATTTCAAATAATTAATTTATCTTTATGGATTTTATTGGATAGGAAAAAGTGATAATATAATTCTTTTTAATTTTAAATTCCAATCATTTAAATATTAGATAAAATTTTGATCTTCATTTTTCAACCATTCATTCTGATATTTTAAACAACTTGTGTCAACAAAATTTAGTAAAATATTAAGATAACCTCAATTATTAATCATTAAATTTAGGATAGGAAACTTATCTTACTTTTTAAAGATTTACTTTAATATTTTTGAATGGTATATTTTAAACAAATAATTTTATATCAAAATTTTAAAATTTTTCTTAATATATAAGTAATTTAGTAAATTTTTAAATTTATACAAATAATAGGGAACTAAAGTTTAGGATAAAATGGTTGTTTAAATATTATTTTTATTGGTGAGTATGTGGTATACTTTTTTTATTATTTCACAAACACACTTAAAAATTGACATGTATCTTTTTTAAAATATTTTTATTATTATTGTACAATAGGACATTTCTCAACTCTCTAACTCTATTTGTGAAATCTAAAAACTCCACTAGTCATATCAAATAATATAAAATTGTAATTAAAAATATATTATTCATTGCTATTAATGACATGTTAGTAAATTAGAATTTTTATTTGTCATAATATAATGCTTATGTATCTTGTCATATTATATATATATATATATGATTATACTATTTTTAAGCAAATTAGATAATACTTATTAATTATTTATATTTGGCTAATAACTAATCAGTGATGACAAGGACTTTATGTTTAATGTTAGATAAAGAATAACGCAATAAATATAGAATACTAGAGTAATTAAATAGAATTGCATAGTATTTTTTTTCCTTTTTGTTAATAGTAATTTTATTGTGAAATCTTTTCTTGGACTAACATATCACATATGACGCATTTAATTTTAAGTTTTGTTATTTGTTTAGAGAACAATTTTCTCAAGTATTATTGATAAGTTTTACAATATTTAATATTTTTAAAATTTTAAAATTATATAGTTGTGTAATTACAATTCATACAACTAAACATGACTCAAAGAATGACAACCTAATTATACTATGTTATCTAAACATGTCTAGGATATTATAATTACAAGAGGATGTAATTACTACATTAATAGTTACACTTTCATCCAATTATTTTGTGGTGTCCAAACAAGATCTTAGTAGTGGGATTTGAATGTAATTGTTTGTAATTATATACATATGGTATGCTTGAGTAACCACTATAATTAGTGGTTCTCACTGAATTGGGTGTAATTGGAGCACCCTAATTATACTCTCCAATTCTAAGCGGAGGGTGGAATTAGAATAATTACGCAAGTAATTTCAAACAATTACATCTAATTACTTTATGGCTCTCCAAATAATTTTGTACATGATTTAAGTCTAAAAGTTATTTTTATACAATAATAATATTTTAATTTTAGGATATATGTTTTTAAAATATAATTATATGTTATTTTATTAATTTCATTTAAATAATTCAAATTTTTTATTGATGAGAGATAATTTTCTATACATTTTGACCTACTAAATAATTATCTAAATTACATATTATTTATTATTAATTGATGATAACTCAAAAAATATGGAACGTTAAAAGTAATTAGATAAAATTGCTTAGGATTATATTTTTCTTGTTAATTTTATTAGTAATTGTATTGTCGAATACATTTTTTTTTAACTTCTGATTTTAGTTTTTTTTGTTTAGAGAATTTTTTTCTCAAGTATTATTGATAACCTTCTATAATAATTATATGTTTAGAATTTAAAACTATGTAGTTTCAGAATTAAAAGTTAGACCACCAAACACTTACATAAAGAATTATGATATAATTACACTCTATTAGTTAAACAAATCTAGAGAATTAGAATTCATTGTAATTACAAGAGAGTGTAATTACTATTATAACACCTCAAACCCTACCTAGACATTAAGACCAAGTCCAAGGGTTACATTAACGTTATTAGAAATACCAACTTTTATGAACACAAGCTTAAAGACCATCTAACATATTATAAGCATTCATAAAAACCTAGTTGATAATTCAACAATCTTAAAATGTCATAATACGTAAGAAAATACTAAAATTATCGATAATATAAAACAGTGATATAGCTAAATGATCGAGCCTCCGTTACGCTTCGGCTTGATCAAGACCGTGAGTTACCCAAATTCGCATAATGCATAAGGATGAGTTGATAGTTCCATGTACAAAACAAAACAAATAAATAGAATTATTAATATAACAATAATATCCCAAACTCGCTTTGTGAGTCCGAACCAAAGGATTATTAGATGAAGACAGACAATCTTGGATCAAAATCAAGACAGTAATAGATGTAGATGTAATTTTCCTACCTCATCCGCTATACACCATCTCTCGACCAACCCAATACACCATTAAAAGGTTTTAATAACCATCCAAATTTGCATGCGCATCATGTAGTTTCTGCACAACACGCTCGATATGATTGCGCATCAGCCGCCATGTCGTTGTGATAAAACACTAGATTCAGATATAGTCCGTGGCTTGGCCACCGAACTAGAACATATCACTTCCTCCTTTACACATTTCCCATACCATGCAGATGCAAATTAAATATGTCGACATCAAGAGCGCATACATGGTGCTCTGATACGCTCATATTCGATAGTATTGTGTCAATACCATTATAGTTATAACATTCAATATACGCTCAGATACTCAACTATTCGCTTCTCTGATCATTAGATAGCAACTTATACGATTCAATTCAGATCATACTAACACTATACAAGGCCTCAGATGGATTTGCACTACCGAACACGACAGTGTTTTTTACACGACTTGGCACATGTCCGTGTCCTCCGCCAGGTGGTCCTTTTTGCGCACTCAAGAAGTTACACGACCGGGAACACGCCCGTGTCCCCGCCCGTGTCTCTAAGTTGTGAATTAGTTAGTTACGTGGCTCTAGGCACACACTCGTGTCCCCGCCCGTGTTCTAAATTGTGAATCGCTGAGTTATACTACCGGGCACACGCCCGTGTCCCCGACTCAGGAACCATATGCTAAACATTCCTACACACGCCCGTGTCCCTAGCCCGTGTCTCTAATTCATGAAGAGTAGGTTACACAATTTGCCACACGGCTTGTCACACGACTTGGCACATGGCCGTGGCATCGATACCATGTTTTTTGGCATTCAAAATTACCAAGTCGTTTTTTCAGATGCATCCGATAACGTGTTGACGTAGGAATAGCGCAGTAGAAATCTCAAACCGATAAATAGACGTAACTAATGCGAAACAACACGTGATTGACCACTTTCCTCAGATTCATGCATAGAGATTTTCTAACAACCACTCGCCAAACACACCAAAAAGAAAATCAAAAGAAAGAAGAAAAACATAAAAGAAAAGAAAAGAGAGGAAAAAGGAAGAAGATGTGAGAAGGAAAATAAAAAAATGTTTTAGAATCTAATTTAACTTCCAAATGCATTTCTAACACTTAGCAAAATTTTTGTAACACCAACATCGAGACTTGAACCCAAGACCAATGAGTAGATAGATTCTAACCAAATGAACCAAAGAGTTCATTCTTGACATAGATTAGCAATGAAATAGACTTAAATCAAAGGAGTAAGAGTAGAGGTAAATTTTAAACAAAAGAGCAAAAGTTCCTAAAAACTCTGGCTCGAACCCCGATTCAAAGACATACACAGAGCACATAGCCACCAATACGTAAAATAAAATATGATGTATCATTTATAGTCAAACATTAAAATTTTTTAGGCATTACAACTACCCTAGTAAATACATTTTCATCCAATTATTTTATGGTGTCACCTTAAAGAATTTTTTGTATTTTTTAATTTTTCGCCATAAGAGGCACTATTTATAAGCCTTTACATTCAATTAAGTGAAAGACTTAGTTTCTTTTTAAAACATACATAATTTATTGTTATAATTTAATATAAGGTTTTGTCTAATAAATTAAAGAACGTCAGAATACCTCTAACCCGATCTGTCGCTGTAATAGGTTACTTTGAGTATTACCTAATAATCTCATAAACAAGTACACATTTTATATACATTTCTCAAATTCAAACAAAATCATTCAAATACAATCATATAGTCCTTAACACGACACTCTTCGAGGCCAAAAACGAGCATTAGAAGTGGTTTGAGACTAAATTAAATACTTAATAAATTTTTAGAAGAACATTGAAAATTTTCAAGTGCAAGTGGGCACACGCTCAGATGGACAAAGCCGCTTGTCTCACACACGGCCAAGAGACATGCTCGTGTGGACATTCGAAATGGGATCACATGGTCGTGCCCTACCCGTAACTCATCGACTTCACATAGACAACCATACGCCGCGCGGTGACTAACCCGTACCCTTCGAATGACCTCACACGCCTGTGCTGTGCCGCGGTGAAAACCGGAAGGTATACTAACTTATGCCACATGGCTAAGCCACACGCCTGCGTGCTAAGCCTTGTGAAGCTATTGAATTGATTTCTAAATAAGTACTAGGGACAAATGGTCGTGTCACCGACCACGCAGTCATACACGGCTAAGACACACGCTCGTGTCTCACTTGTGTGGACAAAAATAGTTACTTTCCAAGCCATTTTACTCACCCAAAATGGCACCAACCTACACATACCAAATACCATTTGACCATATCTTCAATAGGCATTCAAACCAATTTAAACTAAGTCCAATTCATGCAATTTCAATACCAACAATCACAAGGCTCATAAGCATCACAATTAACCATTCAAAACATACCATTATGCCTCCAAAGTTTACCTAAATGATCAAACTCTCTTATTAGACTTTATGCCTAATTCAACATGCATACTATATCTCAAAATTCAACCATTTGGTACTCAAAATACAAATACACAATTAAGGCCTTCACATAGCAATTATGAACCACATATCAAAAGGGCCATTTACAAATCCAAACATATTTCATGGCAATCCAAATGCACACAAGATTAGAATAACCACATATATATATACTTACATATACCAACATATGTGAAATCAAGTTATATTACATGATTAATTACATAACCAAAACATATGGGTTTTCATTAGCCAAATGACCTATACATGTCATATAACCAAAATACATAAAGCTCAAAGTACCAAAACAATACCTAGATAGTGTAACACTCAAACTCCTACCTAGACGTTATGGTCGATTCGCAATGTCACACGATAGTGTTTTTGAAACCTCGTTGTTACAATGAAAGCATTCCATGTTATTATCTTTAGTAAACCTTTGTTAAAACTTAGAAAGTCGCCTTTATTCATTTAAAACATTTGTTTTGAAACATCCCTTGTCATGAAGCTTTAATAAAATAGTTTAGGTGATCATGCGCTTAGAAATTACTTTAACTTTTTTTGAAAACCGAATGTAACACCCCTTACCCGTGTCCGACGCCAAGACAGATACGAGGCATTACCGATTTAAACATAAAATTTATACAAAACCAAAGCTATAAAATTTCATTCAATTTAAAGTCACTCATTCACATGCAAATCGTCTCCTTATATGGGGCCCACGAGGCCCAAAACAATCATTGGGAACCGTCGACTAAACCGAGAACTTAGGAAACTTTAAGAAGACTTAGAAAATTTTTCATCCAAACAGGTGACACGCTCGCTGGCTTGGGACACGCTCTGTTGGTAGGCCGTGGTGATCACACACGCCATGTCCTCACTCTGTAACTTTCTCTCGCTTATGACATCATCAAGAAAATAGGTCATACGCCAAGTCATACGCTCAGGTGCTTAAGCCGCGGTGGCTAATTAAATTTCAAAACTAAATGCAGACTTCACACGCCTGGGCACACGCCCATGTCCTCGGGGCCGTGTCCTCCACACCTGATGAGACACACGATCGTGTCTCTACTGGTGGCCAAGAAATGGCAATTTACCAAACCATTTGGCACCCTCATTTGCACATAATTAAAACACACATAACCACATCACATGAAACCTTTAGTATAAGCTCACACATATAAATAGGCATTACAAATCATTAACCAATATGAGCCACATCTCATGGCCATATACAAAATAAATCATATAATCATTATGAACCAACACATTTGGCCAAATCAAATGACACATACACAATTGACTAAGTCCCTATACATGCCATAAACTTAAGAGGTCTATATTTGCTTTTACCCCACGGTGATAGCTTGATAGTGTGATAACATCTCCAGTGATCTCCAACTCGAGCTAGCATAAAACCCTATAAGATATAAGAAAGGAAGGGGAGTAAGCTACAATGCTTAGTAAGTTTGAATAAAAATAACAAGCAACTTATTAACATGTTTTTAACTAATTCTCACAATATGTTCTCAAGGTAATACATTCATAAATACATAAAATTTCACAATTCATTTATGTCCATCTTGAGCTATCTACTCAAGCATACTACTAAATTATTTTTATCCAGAGCTACAGAACTCAAAATTAAGATCCTATAATTTTGCTTGAAACTAGACTCACATATATTCTTACCATAAAATTTCAAGAATTTTTGGTTTATCCAATCAGTACATTTTATTTTTTAAAATCTCCCCTATTTTGCTGTCCGATAGTTATGACCCCTTTTTACTAAAAAAATATTTTCTCGTGGTACAGAACTTGAATGATGTTCCCGTTTATTTATATTGAAAATAGACTCATTAATAAATTCAAGCATATAAATTTTATCCCTTTACTATTTTTGTACAATTTTTAATGAATTTCCCAAGTTAGAACCGGGATTACTTTAATCACTCGACCCTATCTTATAAAAAGTCAAATATCTCATAGTATGAAATTCTTTTTCTTGCACCGCTTTCTCTTATGAAAAATATACTCAATAATATTTAATTTAATATATTATTCAACTTCTAATTCAATTTACATCATTTTTGGTGAATTTTCAAAGTGATACAACTGCTGCTGTCCAAACTGTTTTGGTTGCTAATTTTACTCTATCATGTTTTCTTTGTATTAATTCTCATTTACACACATATAACACTAAAGTATATCCATAGTTAGCCATGCCAATAGCTAGTCATCATCAATTATTTATGTTTCATTCATTGGCCAATTTAACCTATACATCCACAACAAAGACTTGAACATTTCATTTCTCAATTTAATTTGGCTTAAAAGCCTCACACATAATCATCAATCACATTTCCCACTTATTCATACATCATAAGCATGGTCTTATAATCACAAGGTCATTCTCACAAGTATAACTTACTCGTTTACATTCTTAACAAAATTCGATCACATCCCGAGCACATTGCTCATGAGTGTATGCATACATATACTTGCACTTAATCGTCACATATCACATATCGCACTCATTTCTCATGAGTTTTTCATATGCACTGTATCACTTCATCACATAACTTTAGCACTTTTTCCTTCTTGAACATAAACTTAGCTCTTTACCCCGCTGAATCACTTGGAATATCGAAGGATACCCGAACTCGCCATACATGTAATAAGATGCCAATGCCATATCCTAGATATGGTCTTACATGGGATCACATGTCGATGTCGATGCCGATTCCATATCCCGATATGGTCTTATACAGATCTCATATCGATGTCGATGCCATGTCCTGCATGGTCTTACACGAGATCTCCATTCGGTGCCGATGCTATGTCCTAGACATGGTTTTATACGGACCTTCTTTTACGCCAATGCCATGTCCTGCATATGGTCTTATACAGACCTTCTTTCGGGTGTCGATGCCATGCCCTGCATATGGTCTTATACAGACCTTCCTTTGGTGCCGATGCCATGTCCCAAACATGGTCTTATACGGGACGCTCATAATCTCATGTCATGATAGTGGTATCCTTTCTATTCTTAAGGTTCAATCGACTTCAACATAATATAATTTCATCATATTCATCATCGATACCTTATTAATCCACTTTATAGAAATAATATACATTTCAAAAAAATGTCCAACATTTAAAAGCATAACATGATGTCAATTATTACATACAAACTTACCTCGACTTAAAATGGCAAAAGGGACCTAGTCGCCCAATATTCGCTCTTTCCCTGCTCTAAGTCCAAACTCATTTTCTTTATCTAAAATATCACATTTGACTTATTAAGTTATTATACTATTCAATCCAACCCAAAAATCATATTATGACAAAATTACATTTTTGCTCCTAAACTTTGTCATATTTACACTTTTTCCTCTAGGCTCAGAAATGATTTTTATTCAATTTCCTTGTATTTTAGGTCTAGCTCAAACCATTTTCATAACTATAAATACCACAATTTGCATTCATTCACACATTTTCATACATTTTCAACTTTTACAAACCGCTGCTTTATGCCATTTCATCAAAAATCACTTAGTAAAAGTCAACATTACACACCGAGCATTCATATTCTACCATTAGACATCAAGCACATGCATGTCATCCATGGGTAAATTTTTAAACACAAACCCTAGCTCAAAATAATGGTAGAAATAGCTAAACCGAAAGTTACTGGGATCTCAAAATGTAAAGAACATTAAAACGGGCTTGATGCACTTACTATTGAGCTTGAAAGCTTGAAAACCCCTAGCCATGGCTTCCCCAATGCTAAATTCGCCAAGCAAGAAGATGGACAAGGGTTTTTGGCTTTATTTTGTCTTTTAGTCCATTTAATTACCAAATTACCAAAATGCCCTAACTTAAGAATATCCTATTTCACTTATCTCATGTCCATTTTTGTCCTGGCCTAATTACCATTTAAGGACTCTCCAATTTAAAATTTCATAGAAATTGACACTTCTAACATGTGAAACTCAACTTTGATCTATTTACAATTTAAGCTTTTGACTAAATTGAGTGCCCAAATGTCAAAATTTTCGAACTAAATTTTCACTAAATCTTTCCGTGAAATTGTAGACCATAAAATAAAATTTTCTCGTCGAATTTGTGGCCCCAAAACCATCTGTTTCGACTAGGCCCAAAATTGGGTTGTTACACCGAACTTCCGACGACCAGCAGTATAAATCTAGAAAGTAAAATAAATAAATAAAAACCCAAATTTAAAACCAAAGTTCCAGAGGGTCCTTAAATTACAACCCAAATAATCAATAATAATCAAATCATAAATCGTAAATTGAAAATCATGAAGTCCAAAATTATCGTGGTCACCGCTGAGTCCTCCGTCGCACCGATCCGTCTAAGTCTGGGGATTACCTGTGCACATTAAACAAAAAGGGTGAGTTTACATAAACTCAATGTGTAATCCCATAGAAACAAACAAACAATCAATATTTACAAGAGACACGCTTGAATGGGGCCTTAGCCTAAGCCCTTTTCAAGATCAAGGATGCTTGGGCCTTAGCCCATCTCAAGATAAAGGTCAAAATGCAAGAGGCCTTAGCTCACCATAGTATCAAGAGCAAAGAAAGCTTATGTAGTAGCAAAATCCTACCTAACCAACCTCTACACACCATCTCCGTCCAACCCTACACTCCATGTGGGATATAATCAACTCACCCATCCCTACACTCCAAGTAGTACCCAATGCGCATAATACAAAGAGTTTGTCGTTGAGTCGCCAAGAAATTAGGCTTAAAGCCTTTCAAGACACTTCCTCCGACAACAATCCCCAACCCAATGCAATGCAACACACAATGGATGGCATGCTATTATGCAATTTCAAAGATATATATTCAGCTCTCAGATATTAACATGCCCAAAGACATGTGATATCATTCAACCAATTTCACATATTTAGGGTCTAAGTAGCGCCATCGACCTTACAAGAGGGTTTATAGTTGCCTTGGGCGCACCCTGCAACCTAAAAATATTTCGGTAAAATGGACCCACACGCCCATGTGATCTACCCATGTGGGCCCACACGCTCTCGTGTGGCCCACTCGCCCAAATTGTCCTTGACCGTGTGATCTATTTTTAAAGTAACCCATGCTAGCTCAATACTCATATATGTTTTCACTATTTACTTATATGTCTGCTCAAAGTCAGCCTACTTGAGTCATTATCACTAAATTATTTATATCTTGAGCTACAGACTCCAAATTAAGATCCATTTTATGTTTTTGAAACTAGACTCAAATACCTTTCTACCATAAAATTTTCAGAATTTATAGTTTATCAAATAAGTACAAGAAAATCTTTAAAGTTATCCCTATTCTACTGCTTGATACCTTCATCCTTTCCTTACTAAAAATATTATCTCTTAGTACATAATTTAGATGATGTTTTTGTTTGTTTCTCTTGAAAATATATATTTAAGCCCCTAACTATTTTTTGTACAATTTTTGATGATTTTCCTAAGTTAGAACAAGGGAACCTAAATCATTCTCGATTTTATTTCATAAAATTTATTATATCTCATGATTTACAATTCCATTGCTTACACTGCTTCTTCCATGAAAACTAGACTCAATAAACTTTAATTTCATATTTTATTCAACGCCTAACTCAATTCTCACTATTTTTGATGATTTTTCAAAGTTAGACTATCAAGCATCGCCCAAAACTATTTTAGTGCAAAATGTTGATTTCAAAGTTTATAACACCCTTTATTTCCTTTCTACAATTTTCGATCATTTTTCTTATTTTCGATAAAGAACCAATTTTCGCTTTTTGTCGAATCTCATTTTTCAAGCAGGTGTACACACTGTATCATTTTCGATACGTAAGCACTCTTAAGCCTCCAGAGCCTAAAAATCGACCAACATATCTCCAGATTAATCACTTAATTCATTTTAATCAACCAATTTCTGAAAGAACTCGACTAAAAACCTAGAAAACCCTTACCTTGCTTGAGTAACCACGACTTGCATAATCATGATTCAAAACCACTGTGCCCTTTGATTAGCTCCTAAAAAAGAAAAAGGAATCCCCTTTTTAGAGATTAACCAAGGACGATTAACAATAAACAAAACCGTTATTTACCGAACACGCGCAACCAACAATGAACAACCGAATCAATTGGAAATAAAAAGAAGAAAGAAATGGAAAGGGAAAAATAATGGAAATTTCAAGAGTAACTAGGGAAAGAATCGATAAAGGAGGGAAAAAAGAAGAAGAAGAAAATGTCGAAAAAGTTTGGGGAATTGGAGATAAAACTAAAACTTTATCGTTTATTAACCCACTAAAACACAACTACTCAGAATTTTGCCTTAACACAACTCTTAGTCGAAATTGGAGCAAAAATACTGTCTCCATGCCACAAAAAAGAATTGAACAGAGGACCTTCAACACTCCAACACTCCATTTAACCACCGCACTAGCAGCCCATTTCCGATATAAACTTACCAACAATTAAACTTAAGCCCTTTGCACAAGGTTAAGGCTTTATTTATAAAAATACCAAAATTGCCCAAGTAAGGCTTTGAACTTGAGACCTTACACACACACCCAGAACACATAACCACTGAAGCAGATAGACAGTTGTGTGTCACATATACACGAAATCAAAAATTAAAATTTTGGGGTGTTACAGATAGCGTGATGAGATCTCCAACAACTTCCAATCCGAGCAAGCTTCAAAATCATTATAAAACATAGAATAATAAACAGAGTAAGCTATTAAGATTAGTAAACTCAGATGACTAATAAGTATAACTTACCATTCCTTCACAATTTAAAGAAGCATAAGTAAATATAGGTAAGTTACAATCAAATTCAAAGGTTAGCATATAATCATATCCCAAATTAGTCATATATGAATACTTCAACTATAAATTTATTGACATACTTCTCATAAATACCGAATTGGTTCAGATCATCCCTTATATCCTCGCACTCATCATCTTTACCAGTTGAGCCATTTGGAATACTATCTGATACTTGGGAATCTCACACACTAAGTGTTAAAACATGGTCAAAACCATCTAATTCTCATATTCATATTAATGCTCAATCTCGAAGCTATCACCGGTCCGCTTCACACAAGTTGACAAGCTTAAGACGTAGCTACACGGTGTCGCTTTCACAAAAGTCGATTTAGTAATCGCAACACATGCCAAAAAACTCACCATCGGTAGTGTAACACCCCATACCCGTGTTCAAGTCTAAACCGGGTTCGAGGCATTACCAACTTATCTCGCTTAAACATCTCACATTGGGCTATCAAAAGTTTCATTTAAACCCCTCACTTGCTTATTCTTGGCCTATGAGGCCCTAAACATACCTCCGAGAGGTTTCAAAATTTAATCGGGAACTTTTGCGTAACTAGAAAACTTTTCATCAAAATAGGCCACACGCTCGTGTTGATCTAAGGACACGCCCCGTGTGTCCTTAAGACATGCCCGTGTCTTCCACCGTGGTCGACATCGACTTCATTTCACACGGCCAACACACGCCGTGTCCTCACATGGCCTCGACACGCCCGTGTCTTAGTCTGTGTGTCAAAACCTTGGCATTTTGTTTATGACGTCATCACTTCACTAGGGCCACACGGCCAAGACACACACCCGTGTCCTTAGATCGTGTGTCGAATTAAATTCCACAATTAATGTGCAGACTTCACATGGCCCGCACACGCCCATGTCCTAGGCCGTGGCTCTCCCACATGGTCGAGACACATGGTCGTGGTTCGCCGCCGTGTTTACTACAAGGCTTATCGACTTGCAATTTAGCATGCAAGGGGGCACACGATCAATCAACACGCCCAAAGGGTCGATCTGCATCACACATGGCCTAGACACATGCCCATGTGGACAATTAAATGGTTATTTACCAAGCCATTTGCCACCCTATCAAGAAATCATACTTATACCAAATCTTTCCTATACATAAGATAACCAAATGGTATCTCTAAGAACTCAAGAAAATCAGACACACACAAGGCATATACTTCATAATTCCATCATCATTGAATACATAAAGTATCAAGTATTGGCCCAATTCTAATGACCATTTACAAATGACTTTGATACATCTCATAGCCAAAGACTTTGGCTAACAATTACGACCTAACAAAATACCCAAGTCTTATACATGCCATACTCAAAATAAGTCTAAATTGTTATACCAAAGTGATGTCGATAGTGTGATTCCCGAACGCCGACGCTCCATCGCCTTTGAGTTATCCTTTGCAAGGCTACAAGGAAAAAGGGCAATGAAAAGGGTAAGCATAAAGCTTAGTAAGTTTGCATGGAAATAATTAGTAACAATGAGCTCATAATATAATCCATTCATGGCATTGACTAACCATACACAAATCATAGGCTTCTTGCCATACTTACTCACTCTTACCCTTATTTAGCACATACCGTACCACATATCGTAATCGTTTCTTCGTGACTCATTCACGAGTACCTGTATTCACTCATTCACATGATTTTAGTACAAATCTCATTTCTACTTCTAGACTCATCTACTTATCCCATTAATCACTAGGGGTAATCAAAGAGGCATATTCATCGTCATTAATGTAGGTACGAAGCCAATGCCACATCCTTGAGGTGGTCTTACATGGAGTCACCTTTGAATGCCAATGCCATATCCCAGATATGGTCTTATATGGACTATCACATCAATTATCGATGCCATATCCTGGACATGGTCTTATACTATTCTCACAT
The DNA here is from genome assembly GCA_025503065.1 of Gossypium bickii. Lineage (NCBI taxonomy): Eukaryota > Viridiplantae > Streptophyta > Magnoliopsida > Malvales > Malvaceae > Gossypium > Gossypium bickii. Next base: position 111,991,951 of record CP106717.1, read on the forward strand.
CATTACCGAAGCCATATCCTGGATATGGTCTTATACGAGATCTCAACTCAGTGCCGAGGCCATGTCCCAGACATGGTCTTATACGAGACCTTATCCATCTCATATTTCGATAATAGCATTTTATATTCAATGTAGTCTAATAGACCTCAACATCTCATTCAACATCAATTGCTCAATTTAATAGAGCATCATGCATCCATATAATGCCAAGCATTCTCAAACATGCTAACGTAAATCTTGAATCTATCACATACAAACTTACCTCGATTTCAAAATGAGCTAAATTTGGCCTAGTTCGAGACTCTGTTTTTTCCTCGATTGAGGTGGATTCTTGATTCTTCTTTGCTCTATAATAGAAATTTAGCTCAATTTAATCCTCACATTAATAAAAGCATTTTAATAATCATGCTTGGGCAAAATTACTATTTTGCTCTCTAGACTTTGGCAAATGACCATTTTGCCTCTTAGGCTCTAAATAAATTCTAATCATATTTCTACCTTCAAAAAGCCCTCGTGAACATTTAATACTCTTATAGCTATCAAGATAACTCAACATTTCACATATTTACAACAATTTTTATAACCTTTTCATCAAAGTCTTTTTATGCGCTTTTCATGACAACACCTTTCACAAAATTGTTCATCTAACAACTAAGACTCAATTTCTCCCATAAAAATGCAGTAAAATAACAATGAAAGCTTTCATGGAAAAAACTCTAAACTTTTCACCATATTGCACATTAGTCCCTTCATTTGAAAGCTTAAGCTGCTAGGGGTTCAAAAGTACAATTTTTATCAAGAAATGATCCCTATAACACTTACTTGAATGGAGAAGAGCTTGCTAAAATTTTGAGCTTAAAAAAAACCCTATTTTCTTTCCATTTTTGGTGGAGAAGGATGAGAAAAAGATGGATATCATCTTTTCCTTATTTTATTAATACTAGTCAAATTAGTCACCAATTATCACCAACTTTGACCAATTTTTATCCATATTTGTCTCCTATGGCCCGCCACTAGTATTTCAGAATATCCTAAACGTGGCCCGCCATTAATGTGATAGTTTAATATGTTAAATTGAGATTTTAAGGATCGGGCCGACTTTTTAATTAAAAATATGGATTAGGTTTAAATTAGTGCTTTGGGTATTTTAAAGTGATATATTGGGCTTTTTAAAATTTGGGTTAGGTGGCTAATACATGGTGTTAGCTTATAATTTAAGTGAAGCTAGTTAATTAAGTGACAAGCTAGGCTTGTGGCCCAAAGAACCGAGGACCTTAAGTGGGCATAAGGTGGCGCCATAAGGGAGAAGGAGTTTGGGGCCTAGTATGGCCACTTAGAGCCCAAAATTTTAAGACAAAAATTTGGCACTTACAAGTCGTAGGAGGACGGCACACTAGCTACAAAATAGGGATTAAAATTCTTTTATTCTCTTGATAAATAGGAAGATAATGAAGAGAAAGATGAGGGCTATTTTTTTGAGGAGATAAGGATTGGGTTATCGTAAGATAAAGGCTATCAGAGAAGGGAAGAGTTATGAAATTCCAACTCAGGTGTGGATGATATGTCAAATTTCTTTATAAATAGGGAGTAGTATTCTTCAATTTAGATATTTTGAAACCCTATTCTTCTCTCATTCTCTCACAAATTTCCAAGCCTTCGCATACGCTTTCTTTTTCTTTTCTAAAAGCTGAATTCCTTTTGTTCATATTCTCTTCTCCATAGTCGAATCTACAAGGGAGGTTTCGTTTCCAAGGTGCACCATAAGCCACATACTCCTTAGTAATCTGGGTGAGTTTCGAGATTTTATTCTATGCGATTTCACTCTTTCTTTTCATTCAGATCTAACCCAAACACTTATTTAAGGCATGTCAATTTTCCTCTCTCGCTTTTAGTAGCCTAACTGCCTCATTAAAAGTCTCTTGTGCCGATTTGGTGGAAAAGCCAAGGTAGGAAGGTGACGTTTCCTAGGGATTTTTGGGATTCGATAAATAAGGCTCTACGCTAAGGATAGTAGATTTTCACAGAACCAAGTGTGTAATACCTCCCACCATCTAGATCCGCTATTATTGTATGTTCATATGTTTTATATGTAATGATAAATGCCAAATCTCGCTTATTAATGAAAGCTCAAGGAGGGTAAAAGTGGATCCCCGGTTAGTAAATAATCTATTTAAATGTTTTAAGTAAAATGCTTGTATGTGATTGCATGGGTTGGGTTGATGAAAGGAGGAAGTTGTGCGTTATATGTGTAAATGCTAATGCCGTGAATCGTTATACGGCCGCGCCATTAAATGTTATATGTGCTTCGCCATTATATGTTATAAGCGGTTTCGCCATCATATGTGGATGAGCAAAGCATGACCGCCATCATGGTGGTGTAATGGCGCGGGTTGATTGTAGAAATCCCCAATGGTGTGTACGGCTGGTACAGGGTGTGTAGATGGATGGAAACTTAGGCAAACGGCCTACAATCCCCAATGGTGTGTACGGCTGGTACGAGGGTGTATAGCTGGATGGAAACCTAGGCAAACGGGTTGGGCTTTGCATATTATTTGTTATTAATTTTTATTATGATTATTACATCGCTTATTTTGTTTAACGGGCTTAAGTGCCCAAACTCTAGTGGTGCATGAGGGTTGCACATCGAGTCTCGCGACTCACCCTTTAATTAACATTTCGTGTGATACCTAGTGATTCTCTGGACTCGGTTGGAGAGGAACGCAAGGTGGCCATGCAGTAAGAATATGTAGATTTGGCAAAAGAGATTCAAGTTTTATTTTATATTTTTAATTAATGGACTTCCAATCTCGTTGTAATAAGGCCATGGGCTATTATGTTTTATTATGGTCTTCTATTACTTTAAGTCATTTAAGTTTTTATTTTAATTAAACTAAGTCATGTATTTAAGTTTGATTTTACTTCATCAAGCATCTTCTATTTAAAACATATTTGGGCTTTTCAAAATACGCACATGTTTGACAAAAAATTTTTAATGACATACTAGATCCGGCTGTAGTGTTTTTGGCTCTGCTCAGGGGTGTTTCAAATTGGTATCAGAGCCCTGCTCAAAACTCACTGGGGTTTTGGGCTCAAAACGTTTTCACAATCGAAGTTTTTGAAACATGCATTTTTTTAAATGATAAACAGTTTGTTAGCTCCTGTGATGGCACTCCTGCCTCCGCCCAAGTCCGCTGTAAAGCATTCAACCATTGTGTGATCTTTTATATATGTGGGCTTAGTGGGCCTAGTGGGACGAGAGTAAGCTTAGAATTAGAACTTGACTGACTTTAGGCTTAGTACAAACTACTTCTTAAGAATTCATAAAACTTAAGTTCATTGAACAAACCTCGTTAACGAGCCGCAAGGCTGTAGGTGTGGTAACCGCCATACGCATGTCTCAGGAAGGATCCTAAGAGCCCGGTATTTAAGCAAGCCCCAGTGACTCACCTCCTCTTCACTGAATCCTACCCGTGCAGAGGACTGCTCACCTTAGTCAAGTTAGTGGTGTAGCAATAGGCAAATGCATGTCAGGAGCTTGATCTGGGGAGAGCTTTGTATTTAAGTTAGCCCAACACTCACCTCCCCTTCACTAGAATCCTACCCGTGCGTAGTGACTATTCACTCTAGTTATGAGGATTTGTTGATGGGCTAAACCTCATAAGTAAAACCCAAAGTGGACCACCATTTTAAAAAAAAAAATCCCTAAGTTTTGTAAAATTTTCAAAATACCTTTGATTTATGAAAATTTCCAATCAACCATGTTTCAAAATTTACTCTAAAATCTCACGCTTACAAGAATAACCCTGACTCATGAAACTAGATTTTACTAAAAGAACCCTCGCTTGAAAAAAACAACAAACCCTATCAAAGTTTGAAAAATTACCAAATTACCCTTTGTTTTATGAAATGACCAAAATGACCTCGATTTGTAAAATTACCAAATTACCCTTGTTTTTGTAAATGACCAAAATGACTCGATTTGTAAAATTATCAGAATAATTCTCGATTTCTAAAATTACCAAATACCCCTAATTTCTAAAATTATCAAAATACCCCAATTTCCAAAATTACTAAATACTCCTCAATTTTCAAAATTTTTGAAATACTTCTCGGATCGTAAATTTATCAAAATACCCTTACTTCACAAAATCACCAAGGACCCTATTTTGAAAAATTACTAAAATACCCTCGTAGGATAAAATTACTAAAATACCTCTAGTAGGGAAAACAACAACAATGACAACAACAACATTTTTCTCAGAATGAACGTGGAGTTCATGAATGTTGATGATTGAATGTATGAACTTGAGATCAGATGGTGTGTATGAATTCGAAAGAACTACTTCTTAAAAACTACTACTCATAAGATCGCTCGCGATAAATCGTTGAAAAGAACTAATAATCTATAAAACTCTTAATCGAGCAAACGCCAATCGTGAGGAATGAGTTCGGGCGGGTCGAGACGCCCGCCGCGTGGACGCCGTAGGGTAGAATGAGAGCCGCAGGGTCCGCCACTGCTCAGAAACAGATGCCGAATCGCCGCCATAAAAGAGAATTTCGATGAGGCGCCCGAGATGATGCCGATCTCAAAGCGATGTTGAGGGTTTTAGAGGTTGTTGTCGAGTAGGTACGGGCACAGAGCCCTAAATTGCGCTGTAATCCGCTTAGGCCAATGGAGCTAAGTGTTTAGGAGTTTTGGGTAGCTCCTCAACACAATGGAAGATCGATGGAAGCGATCGAGCGCATAATGGATGACTTAGACTTCACTGCAGAGGAAAAGTTGAAAGAGGTCGTGTCTCTCTCCGAGACGAGGCCTACCAGCTGGTGGCTCACTGGTCTGCGAGTTAAGGTGCCGCGCAGACCGGATTGATCGAGACTTCTTTAAGGAGTTATTTTAGGGAAGTATGTCTGGGCAGCCTATATATATGCCCAAAAGAAGGCATTCTTAAACTTGGTACAAGGAAGTAAGTCTGGTGGCTCGAATATGAGGCGTAGTTTCGCGCTGGAGCCGCTATGCTCGAGGAATGGTAGCGACGAGTATGAACGCTTGTGTTCGGGGCTTCTGGAGGATGGGTCATGAGTGAGTTAATGGTTCTGATAGTGTCGCAAAGAAGAGAGAATTTTTACCGCTTTGGTAGATAAGGTTAAAATAGCCGAGGGAAGTGAAACGGTGGAGAAACAAGAAAGGATAAGGATCTGGGTAAGAGTAAGAGGAATTTTGGCCCATCAAGAGCATTCTGGAATTTTCGTAAGAGGCCTAGACTCGATGGGCTGGGCTTCAGGTTCGGACAAGTCGTAAATGCACATGTTCTACATGTGGCAAGATGCATCATGGGGAATGCAGAGTGAAGACAGTGAGTGCTTTAAGTGTAGATCCACGTAACATTCGACAAGGATCGCCCCGCATGGATCGGGGCAACAATGGGCGGGCCAAGGTGCCGATCAAGTGAGGAGAGGTGATCACCCACCAAGGGGTCGCGGGTGTAGAAAGAGGAGAAAATGGGGCCGGTCGAGGTCGTGGAGCACCCGCAGGTGCAGTAATGTAGAGGCTAGGCAACGGTCCAGTTTATGCAGTCTCGTCGACAGAGGATGGTGACGCACCTGATGTCATAACCTAGACGCTTCTTCGGGCCGATAACTTTTTCTTGCTTTGATTGATATTGGGTCAATCCACTCCTATATTGCATGTTCGATATCCGAGACCTTAAGTATAGATCCCTCAAACAACTACTAGAAGATGATCGTGGTTAGTCCCTTAGACAATCAGTGGTAGTGAACAAGTCGTTAGGGATGTACCTTGTAGAGACTCAAGCGGGTAGTGTTTCCCGCAGACTTAATGGAATTGCCATTCGTAAAGTTCGATCTTATCCTAGGAATGGATTGGTTGTCAAAGCATCGCGGCTAAATTGGATTGTGGACTAAGCGCATGGTGTTAAGCACCCTAAGGCTGTGAGATGGTTGTGTTAGAAGAAAGAAGGAACTATTTGTCCAACATAATGCTCTGCATTGAAAGTCAGTAAGATGATTCTGGAAAGGAGGTAACGCCTTTTTAGCTTTTATTAGTGCTTTGATGCTTAAAGATGTGACTCACAATGAGGTTCGAATACCAAGGATTTCGCAGACGCTCTTTTCTGAGGAATTGCCCTGACACCCCTGCATCGCGAGGTGGAGTTTGGAATAGAACTACTCCTGTGCATAGCCCAGATTCATTGCCCTTTATCGAATGGCGCCTAAGCGAATTGGTAGAGCTCAAAGCTCGATTCAGGAATTGTTGGATCGTGGGTTTATTCGATCGAGTGTGTCTCCATGGGGAGCTACCGGTCCTATTCGGAAGAAGAAGGACGAATCCATGCGAGGCAGGATTATCGCCAACCAATAAGTTGACGATTAAAAATAAGCACCCATTACCAAGAATCGATGATTTGTTCGACAAATTTCAAAGGAGCTTCGGTCTTTTCTAAGATTGATTTAAGGTCTGGATATCATCAATTAAGGGTTAAAGAAGGAGATATTCATAAGACGGCGTTTTCTGACATGCTACGGCCATTATGAGTTTTTGGTAATGCCATCTTCGCTTGATTTAACACGCCAAGAGCATTTATGGATATGATGAATCGTGTTTCAAACCATACCTTGACTCGTTCGTCAGAGTGTTTATCGATGATATATTGGTCTATTCCAAGTCCGAGGAGGAGCATGATGCACAACTCCGGAGTGGTGTTGCAAATTCAAGGAAAAGCACTGCACGCAAAGTTCGCAAAGTGTGAGTTCCGCCGAACGGCGACTTTTCTAGTATGTAGTTTCCGCAGTAGGGGATTAGGGCACTTCGTAAAATCGGTAAGCGTGTTAAATTGGAAATTGCCAAGTCCGTGGTAGAAATTTGAAGTTTCTTAGATTAGCAGGTGATATTATCGGCTGTTCGCTGGGGTTTCTTCCATAGCAAAGACCTTTAACTAAGTTGTTGAGGAAGTGGAGTATTTTTGTATGGATCGACAAACAATAGGAGAGCTTTGAGAAGTCAAGAGAATTTTGACTAAGCTGGTGTTAATTCAAACAGAGGCGTGAAAAGAATTTATCTTTTCATCGTGATGCGCCATACATGTGTTTAGGTGCGTGTTGATGCAGATGGAAAAGTTGTGGCGCACGCATCTCGCCGCTAAGGCCGCATGAGTTGAACTACCCTACGCAAGACTTGGAATTGGCATGGTAGTGTTTACTCAAGATTTGGAGGCACTACTCAGAGCACAGGAAAAGTCGGTAATTTACACCGACCATAAAGTTTAAAGATCTCCTTACTCGTATGAGTTAAATTTATTTATTAACGTAGGTGGATCGAGCTCTTGAAGGACTATGATTGCTCGATTGAATACCACCGCAAGGCAAATGTGGTGGCGTATGCGCTGAGTAGGAAGGTGATAGCACTCTAAGCGGTGATGTTCGCTCATCTTAGTTTGTATGAGGATGGTAGCTTGGTAGTCGAACTACAAGTAAGACCTATGTGGACAAGTTCAATCAAGGAGAAGTAACTTTTGGATGATATCTTAAGCACTCGAACCGACAAGTGGAGGAGGGTGAAGTAGAGGACTATAGCCTCGAACAATGATAGAGTTTTGTGTTTCCGTGGGAAGGTTTGTATGCCAAAAGATGAGGAGCTAAGCGCGTATGATTCTTCGAATCGTGATAGTAGCCCCTATGCCATGCATCCCTGAGGAGTTAAGATGTATCGGGATTTATGGTAGAGCAACTCGTGGGTGTGTCCGGGTGAGAAGTGACGAATTCAGAGGTAAATGTTTGACGTGTCAACAGGAAGGCGTAAACATCACCGCTTTCGGATTGTTGTACCGATAAAGATTCCGCAATGGAAATGGGAGAGAATCACAATAGATTTTGTTAGTGGGTTACCCTTACACCCACCAAGAAAGATGTAATTTGGGTAATGTGGATCTACCGACGGTCCGCTTCACTTCATACCGCTCTCGCCGATCACTCTTTGCAAAAAGTTGGCTAAGTTGTACGTGGTCGAGGTTGTAAGATTACATGGTGTACCGTGTCGATCATATCTGATAGGGACCCTAGGTTCACTTCACGATTTTGGAAGGCTCTTCATCAAGCAACGGAACAAGGTTAGACTTCAAGCACACTTTTTCACCCACAAATCGATGGTCATCCGAGAGGGTAATTCAAATCTTGGAGGATATGCTAAGGGGGTTGCATCATCGATTTTAGGGTAGTTGGGAGGAGTATCTACCCTTGGCGTAATTATGTGCATAACAATAGCTATCAAGCTTAGTATTCAAATGGCGCCGTGATTTAAGCCTTTATATGGAAGGAGATGTCGCATTTAGCTTGTTGGACTGAGTTGTGAACGCCGTATTGGGTCCCGAACTAGTTTCGTAAACAGAGGAAAAGTTAAGTTAATACGGACTCGATTGAAGGAAGCGATCGATCGGCAGTAAATCTTATGGCGATCTAAAAGCGGAAGGAGGTGGAACCGCAGTAGGAGACCAAGTCTTCTTGAAGGTATCTCCATGAAAGAAATTAATGAGGTTTGGACGAAGGGTGTTAAGTCCCCGTTTATTGGGCCTTATAGGTGTTAGAAACGTGGGCCCAAATGGCTTATCGCTTGAGTTGCCTTCGAGTTGGAGCAGATACATGATGTGTTCCATGTCTCGACATCGAGACGTTATCAATCGATCCATCGCATACAAGTGCCGTGAAAGAAATTGAAGTAAGGCTAGATTTATCCTTTGAGGAGGAACCCGCACGTAATTTTTTGATCGAGACGTAAAAGTGTTGAGAAGGAAGTCCGCCTTTGGTCAAAGTCTTGTGGAGAAACCACGATGCGGTAAGAGGCGACGTGGGAACCTGGAGGAGGTTATGCGGCAAAGAATATCCCCATCTTTTCTCGATCGTGAGAATTTCGAGGCCGAAATTTATTTTAAAGTGGGGTAGAATCAGAACATCCTAAACGTGGGCCTACGATTAATGTGATAGTTTAATATGTTAAATTGAGATTTTAAGGATCGCTAACTTTTTAATTAAATATATGGATTAGGTTTAAATTAGTGCTTTCGTATTTTGAAGTGATATATCGGGCTTTTAAAAATTGGGTTAGGTGGCTAATACATGGTGTTGGAAGCTTATAATTTAAGTAGATAGTTAATTAAGTGACAATGTGGGCTTGTGGCCTAAAGAATTGAGGAGCTTTAAGTGGGCATAAGGTGGCATCATAAGGGAAAAGGAGTTTGGGCCTAGTATGGCCAATTACTTAGAGCCCAAAATTTTAAGACAAAAATTTCAGACTTACAAGCCGTAGAGAGTGGACTTGCACATTAGCTACAAAATAGGGATTAAAATTCTTTATTCTCTTGATAAATAGGAAGATAATGAAGAGAAAGATGAGGGCTTATTTTTTGAGAGATAAGGATTGGGTTATTAGGGTAAGATAAAGGCTATCGAGGAGAAGGGAAGAGTTGGTCAAATTCCAACTCTGTGTGTGTGGATGATATGTCGAAATTTCTCTATAAATAGGAGTAGTATTCTTCAATTTCGGTATTTTGAAACCCTATTCTTCTCTCATTCTCTTCGCAAAATTTCTAAGCCTTCCCTACAGCTTTCTTTTCTTTTCCAAAAGCCAAATTCTTTTGTTCATATTCTCTTCTCCATAGCCGAATCTACAAGGGAGGTTTCATTTCCGGAAGGCAGCACCATAAGCCACATACTCCTTAGTAATCTGGGTGAGTTTCGGGATTTTATTCTATGCGATTTCACTCTTTCTTTTCATTCAGACCCAACCCGTAAATACTTATTTAAGGCATGTCGCCATTTTTCCCTCTCTCGCTTAGTAGTTTAATCTGCCTCATTAAAAAAGTCTCCCTGTACGATTTGTGGAGTGTCAAGGTAGGAAGGTGACGCTTCCTAGGGATTTTCGGGATTCGAGCAAATAAGGCTCTACGCTAAGGATAGTAGATTTTCAGTAACTCGTGCATGTAATACCTCCCACCATCTAGATCTACCTATTATTGTATGTTCATATGTTTTATATGTATTGATAAATGCCAAAATCTCTGGCTTATTGATGAAAAGCCCAAGGAGGGTAAAAGCGATCCCAAAAAGTTAGTAAATAACTGCTTAAATGTTATAAGTAAAATGCTTGTATGTGATTGCATGGGTTAGGTTATGAAAGGAGGAAGTTATACGTTATATGTGTAGTGGATAATGCCGTGAATCAAGTTATACGTAAGCCGCTTATTAAATGTTATACGGCTTGCCATTATATGTTATGTGCGGCTTTCGCCATCATATGTGGATGAGCAAAGATGACTCGCCATCATGGTGTGTAGCGGTGTGAGTCGATTGTAGAAATCCCCAATGGTGTGTCACGACTGGTGCACGGGGTGTGTAGCGATGGAAACCTAGGCAAACGGGTTGGGCCTTGCATATTATTTGTTATTAATTTTTATTATGATTATTACTAATCGTTTATTTTGTTTAATGGGCTAAGGCCCAAATCTAGTGGTGCATGAGGGTTATGACACGAGTCCTCGCGACTCACCCTTTTAATAAACATTTCAGGTGATACCAGTGATTCTGGACTGGGTTGGAGAGGAACGCAAGGATGGCTCATGTGTAGAAGAATATGTAGATTTGGCAAAAATTTTTAGTGTAATGGACTCAAGTTTTATTTTATATTTTAATTAATGGACTTCCAATCATTCGTTGTAATAAGGCAATGGGCTATTATGCATTTTTATTATGGGCTTCTATTACTTTAAGTCATTTAAGTTTTTAGGGTTTTTTAGTTAAATTAATGATGGCATGTATTTAAGTTTGATTTTACATTTACTAAAGAATCTTCTATTTGGAAACATATTTGGGCTTTTCCAAAATACGAGCTATGTTTTGATAGAATTTTTCTTAGATTTAGGATAATTTGCTCAGGTTGTTCTTGATACTGTCTCCCACTAGTCCAATTGAGTTACCATGTGGTGATTTTCTTTTACTGCCTTTGTCCCCTTCCTCTTACGTTTGAGTAACTCATTGATTTTTGTGCTTGAATCTAATTGATTGCATTCTTGCTCTCTATGTTCCATGGATTCCAATCTTGATTTAAGTATTTTAGGACATTCTTCCCAAGTTGATTCATTAGTGCTTTGTACAACTCTAGTATCTCCATTACTTCCTCATGGTTTTGTCCAAATACTTCCCCAGGTCATGATATCAAATTTCGTCTACTCGACTATCAACTTGTAGTAAAAATGATGTATTTGAACTACAAGATGTCTTCATTCACCTATTATAGAACTCGAAGATTGCCTTGAATCTTTTCTCATGACTTGTCAATGTTTTAGTGATGCCATACTAGAAATAAAATAAGCGAGTGTAACTACTTATAATACCTTAGTCATAGGTAACACCCAATGAAGGAATAATTATGCGAAATCGATTTCCATATTGTGATAGTGTCTAGAGGAAGTGCTTCTAGCCACATTTTTGCCTTTCCATCTAGCATAAAATAGAATTAACAATAGCTTTATAGTCTCAAATGGAAATCCCACATAATTAACAATCTTTGCATATAAGATCAAATTTCCTCAAGAATACGATAGGATCTTTATTGGCGTGGTTGGCAAACCTAACATTATTAGAGAGATCTATGTTAGTAGAAGCGAGGACTTAATTCAAAATGTGGACTATAAATAGCAGTCGGAAATGCTTCCAGACCTTAGCCAATTTACATCGGAGACAATGTCCACTAGAACTTTGCATGTTGTTAATAACACATGTGTGAATCACGTACCTATAACTTCAAAATTTCCTAATTATTCTAATTAAGTATGAAAATTCAAATTAACCTAGTGACAACTTGACTTCCTTCAAACATACTACGTTAATAGTGTGAATCTATTGCGCTGGAAAAATGTATATGTGCAGTACGAGTGATATTTGCAATTATACGGGTCTAGTTGTTGTAATATAGTTTGCTTGGTGCATTGGTGAGTACTCAAGGATCATACCAGAGAGAATGGGTTGCTAGATCAATTCTAACCTAAGCATTAAAGATCTAATAATTATTACTTTAAATTCAATTATATACGAAGAATATAAAATAAAATATATTTTAGGGGTTTTATAATAATAAACTAAAACAACATAAAAAGATAAAATTCAATAGATTATAAAGGAAGAATAAATAAATCTGATTATGGGTGATTAGCTCATTTTGGTAATCTCCATCAAGCTATGGTTTTGGGTTCCTCGATCAATCAACTAGTCTACACCTAGAAGGATCTTACGGTCTTTCACTAACATAACAAAATCAACAAAAAACTATTTATCTTGACCTCACGATCCAAAGTGGTTTGGGGGTTAAAGGGTTTCTGAATTGGTAATAGCAATTTTGCAGGTTAATTCCACCTTGATAACTTCTTGGGGTTATTAGGCTTAGGGTTTGTTTCACGTTATCCTTTATCAAATAGCTGAAAAAGTCCCTTGAGTAACCTACAAAATAGTTAGAGATCTTACCTCCACTCAGCTAATCCCACACAGAAGGATTAGTTCCTCATGGCGTTCATAAACAATATATATAATCGATGTAAAGAAAGCATGCTAATTAAATCGATAAGATAGAGGTAAATGAAAGAGCACGATTATGATTGATATTGAAGCGTAAATCACATGAGTTGAATGATTCCACAATCCACGATCTCTTGAAAGAAAACAACGAACAAATAAACTAAACTACAGAAACTTGCAGAAAGAAAACAAAACTAAATCTGAAAGAAAACTAGGTTAATGAAAAGGTCTACATAGCATGTGCCCGAAGGAGCCTATTTATAGCCTTCAAGTGGGTAATAGTTCTTAACCCTAGGTTAGTAGGCGTTCACACAAACTTTAAGTTTGATTGTGTGAACCAAAATACCCCTACTTACGTGTTTAAATTTCCATCCTAGAATTTTGCGATGTTGCGATTGACCGGGGACACATATCCGCGACATATTGATATGCTCCTCATAGCCATGTTTAGGGGGTGTCACTTGTCATAACCTTTGTTGAATACGTATTTGGAGATAGCGAAGGAGAACTTGATTTTTCTTCATTTTTTCCCTATGTTGCGACATTAGATCTCCGATGTTCACGACACTTAAGTGTCAATATAGACCTAAAATGCCTTTTAATGGTCTCACCGCACACACTTACAAAGTATGTTAGCTCTCCATAGGCCTCGTTCAACCCTTAGGTTAATAAAAGACTCAATTTGCACATTTTATTGAATGTAAGTAAAACTAAAGAAACTTAACCAAAATATAATAAAAATGCTTGTATTCGAGGTTCTTTTAAGTATGAAAACTAGTTTAATGTACTATCTTGAACCAAGACAATTAGCTTGATAAAACTTGTGATACCATGATAGGAAACTGTTTGAGTCCATAGATGGATTTTATTAATTTGCAAACCATATTCTTTACTGATCTCGACTGATTGATTTTTGGTTGCACCATATAAATTGTTTTGCAATGTGTAAGCCATTAAGAAAGCACAATCTTCTTCCACACTAATGTAACTCAAGATTAAGATGAGCAATAAGAGCTATGATTGTCTGAGAAAGAAGTCTTTCAATGAAACTAGAGAGAAAGTCTTTGTAAAATCAATGTCTTCTTCTACGGTATATCCTTTGCAAACTCTGAAGTGCGTGCCTTATACCTCTCACATTACAATTTGTATCCTCTTTGTTTTAAATATCCATTTACAACCAATTGGTTTTACATTTAGGTAATGGGACAAGTTCTAAACTTTATTGTCTTTCATAAACATATACTCTTATTGCATGGTTGGAAACTCAAAGTTTTATAGACTTTTACGTAACACACCCCAGAAAATATAAGGGGTTAATTGTAAATAATGACCAAGTAAATGATTGAGGCAGTGGAGTTTGGTGTTTAGTGTACTCACACCTAGAGGTCCTAGGTTCAAGCCACACTTCTCCAATTTTTTTTCTTTATTTTCTTTTCAACAACATATGATCAAAACCATACTAGAATATATATTAAATGGGTAGAAAATAACCAAGGTGGGCGGTGACCAATTAGTTAAACATTCTCCCTTCCTTTGAAACTTAAGTTCAATCACACTTTCCCTCCATATTCTTTTAATTTAGATGAAAGAGAGAGAATTACCATGCGACTATAGGAGTTCTAAACTACAATATTTACTCCATCTCTAAATTAGACATGGATTTTAATTTCTTCCAACCACAATGAATTTTCTTCTCTCTTCTTTATATTCTTCTTTTTCTTTTTCTTTTATCAAATTTTACATGTTTTTATGTGAATTATTTATCGACTCAAAATTGATTTTTGCTAACTCGTTTTCTTCACCAATTTCGTAATTTTCAAAAGTTGTATCCCATATTTTCATCAAAGTTAGGTAAGTACTCCGTTTGATTTGTAAGAACTCGTAAATTCTAAAATAGTTGTTAGATCTTGGTAATCTTTCAGTTGATTCTGATCCATTCTGCAATTTTGCTTAGAAACTCTTAATAATCTTGTTTAATCTTGGAATCCGTTATTAATTCAATTATGTAAACTTATTTGAATGATCCGTTTTAGGTACCGATTTGGATTTAAGTTCATGAGAACATCAATGCCAAGTCTAGAGATAAGTGTGTATTCTTTTACAAGTAAATTGGGGCAAGCCAGGTGTATAGAAATAGACGCCCTTGTGACTAGCCATCTGACGTGTGTAGGCCACACATGTGGACCACACAACCATGTCCCCTTGAAGCCTTAGGTTTTTGATTCTCTGCGGCCTAAAACCCTCATGCGGTCATGTATCTCCTTGTAGGAGTTGATTTTGCAAATACCATACAACTACAATGCTGTTGCATGGCCTAGCCACATGGCTGTGTGTCCCCTTTCCACCACGATCCGGGGCTTTCAACATGGTGCAGTCGAGGTAGTGTATCCCACATTTTCATATTTTATAGTTTTACCCTTATTTTTTAGATTTTATAGTTTTACCCTTATTTTCATATTTGATAGTTTAGCCCTTATTTTTTTAGATTTTATAGTTTTACCTCTATTTTTAGATTTATAATTTACCCCTATTTTTACATTTCTGATTTGTCCACTGGTTTGCAAATTTACAATTTTGTCAGAATTTTATGTTATGTTCAATTTAATCACAGATTGATTAGTGAATTACTTTTAGAGCTTTATTTTGTTCAATTGAGTCTACGATAATATGAATAATACTAGAATCCATGATCTAATTGATCGAGTTAATATTATATAAATATTTGCATGAATTGTGAATAACACACATGTGTCTTTGTATCACTGTATTTATAATTGTATGTATAGCATGCCTTATGTTCTGAATTAAGCCCAGAACAACAATAAGCATGACTTTTCTTTGCTAAGTTGATACATTATAAGCATTTTATTTTGTATTATCTTGAACTATTATAAACATATTGATTGCAACCATATTGTTATGTTAAAGCATAATTAAATGCTATCATATTAATCCGTTTGAGCTTTCCATATTGCATTGCAAGGCATGAGGCGATGATACGGAGGAAGAAGTGGCGGTTTATCTGCAAATTTGATGTGCACCCATAGCCTAGGGGCAATGTTTATCCTTTAATTGTAAATATCTTTGTACATCCATAACCATCGATAACTTTTACTGCAAATATGTTTGCATATCTACAACCAGACCAGTTTTATCGGTGATATTATCTTTGTGTACCAGCGGCCTAGTGGTAAGTTTCATCTACGAATTTTTACGTGTATCCACAGCCAAGTGGAAGATTTTATCTGTGAAATCATTGGTGGTTAAACCACAACCCGATGTGTAGGTGGTTGGAGTTTAGGAGAACTCTTATTGTGGTGTATAGCGGTGGGGTAGGATGTTTTACGTCAAACCAAAATGGTATGACATACATAAACTTGTGCATACAAACTAGATTTTACGAGGATGACATATACATATATGTATGATGATATTATGTCAGTCTTAAAAATTTATAAAAAGAATGATCGAGCCTAGAAACTAACTATGACAACGATTGAGAGCAAGCCGCGCTTTATCGAGCAGTAGTATAGTTTAAGCGGCAGAAGGCGGGATTATCGAACCAAAGGAACCAAAAGTACTAATACTAACTTTTTTTATTATTTAGCCTAAAATAAAAGTGAATTGTTTATTTAATCTAAAATTAACTAATTATTAAGCTAAAGATGCAAAGACAAAGAGAATGAATTGGGGAAAATACTTGTGGGAAAAACCAATTGATTAAGACAATACCAGGAAGAATCCCTTAGACTTCACTTGTTATTTAACTCTAAGCCGGACGATTTATTCACTTGACTTGATCGATAGGATTCCTTAAGTTATATTAATACCTCTCTAGAGGCTACTAACATCTAACCTAGGTTGATTAATTGAATTCTCTTTCTAATTAAAACCCACAGAATTGCATTAACTCAATCTATGGACTCTCATATTAGGTTTGACCCTAATCCAGTGATTTTAAGTCTTCCTATCTCTGGGAGTTGCGATCAACTCCACTTAATTATCTTTGGATCTACTCTTAGACGGGGTCTATTCCTCCTCTGCCCTAAGCACATCAATACTTGAATCAATATCTGAAATATCAAAACAATAATTAAGAACACATAATTAAGAACAAATCAAGTATTTATCATATAGTTGAGAAAACAATAACAAGATCCATCTAGGTTTCATCCCCCTCGGTATTTGGGAGGTTTAGTTCATAATCATAAAAGAATACATCTCGGAAGAAAATATAAAACAAAACATAAGAAAAACCTAAAACCACGAAGCAAATTGAAGGGAAGATCCTCAAGGTCTTGAGTATAACTCAGCTTCTTGAGATGAATCAGCTGGCTTTCTTGAGTAAATTCCACCAATTCTTGCCTCTACGGCTCGACTCTTTGGCCTAACTTTGGGCGCCTTGAAGGTTGACCTCTAGGGTGTTTATATAGGCTTTTGGAATTGCTTTCTTTGCCTCTGCAAGTACCTAATCAGAGTAAAATTCCTCTTTGTCACGGCGGGGACACGCCCGTCACCTGCGTCAGGTGTGAATCATTGGGCGGTAGTGGTGGTGCTGTTGAGGAAGGCTGACACTGTGTGGCTTGGTCCCAAACGTGCCACCCGATTTACCGTAAGTTGGCCATTTCCTCCATTTTAGGCCGTTTCTCGTTCTTCTCATCGCTTGGTGCTTTCCTAAGTATAAAACATGAAATTAAAGATTAAGAGCACCAAGTACACAATTCAAGGCTTAAATCATCCAAAAGTATGCTAAATGTGGGATTAAAATATGTATATATTACGGTTTATCGGTATACATTGTGGAAGTGGTCTTAAATATTGATATTAGAAATTGCTATTGTGTATTGATCTATGCATTGTGTTTACATGCGGCAAGCGTTTGCATTAGATTTACTTGTGATGGAAATCACTGCGAGCTTCAATAGCTCACTCTTTTTCCATCTCTATAGATAACTCACGGTGGGATGCGGACATGACATATGGAGGGCTTGAAAGCGTTTTATTTCTATGAAAGTATTATTAGGCTTATTTTTATAATTTGCGGTATTTCAAAATTGTACTATTTTTAATTTTTTTGGCATGGGACTTATATGTAGGGTTTATTTAGCATGCATAACATTTAACTTAATTTTAAATAAGGTTTTTAATTAAATAAAGCATGAAATATAGTTTTATTAAAACCAAGTAAGAAAATCACTTTTCTGGTGCTAGATTGTTAATAAATTATGAGTAATAAATAAATTAAAAATTAACTAAGTTTTCTTAAAAGTGGTCACCATTATATAAGAAAGTTAAATTAAATCAATTTTTGATTACTAGTGGGTTTTTACGAAAATAGACTAAGTTTTCTTCCAAAAGAATAAATGTTTTAAATTAATTGTTCTATAAATCCCAATCATTATTAGGCCATTTTGGTGCAAATGTAATCTACAAATTTGGTCCTAACATCTGGGAAGCCCGGGTTGGGGAGGTTATATTTTTATCACTTTTTGACTAATAATTTTTGTAAATTTGAGCTCTTTTTAGTATATATTTGTAATTTTAATACAAAATATCTAAATTTGACAAATTAGATAAAAATATATTTTTATTATTTTTATGCTTAACTTACAAATCTGCCAATTTTTAGCGGTTCTATGCAACAAAGAAAAAATTAGTTTCATAGGCACCTTGAGAAGATCAAATTGCTGAAGTATTCTTTCAAGGCATTTGTTATGCAAGAGAGTTGGTATTTAAATAACCATGGACACCCAAATTAGCATTCTTAGACCATCTAAAAAATTTCATTTGATCCAATTAAAATTAGGTTGATGAAATTTATAGTCGATCAAAAAGATGAAGCGCTAAGTGTCTAATTAAAGGGAAAAGAATTACCATCCATGAGCAGCCCAAAACTGTCCAAACATTTGCGCAAATCAGCATCCAAAGCTGATTAAAAATAATTACAAAACATCCCTAATCTTTTCGAGAGAAGCCGTTCCAACCTCTTCACTTTTCAAGCCTTTCATTTTCAAGCACCTAGTTGTTTTTAGCAAAACATTCAAACCTTTCATCCGACCCAATCAAGGGTCGGACATGGTAATATAAAATCAAGGCTCTCCATGCTATTATGAATAGCCACCCTCCTTACCTTTCAAAAGCAAGCAATTCACTCCTTCTCATCCATTTCTCTTATTCTCTCTTCTCCCATTTGCTATCTTATTTTCCTTTTCCCATTTTCAATTGCTTCCACTTGAAAATGAGTTTTGAAGAATCCTTGGAGTAGTAGCATCCAACATCTTGGAGGCCTATGATCGACAGAACAAAGCGAGAAGGAAGAAAGGGGATGCACACTAGTTTGACTACTGAAGAAACATCAGTTTGTCTTCTAGTTCTTTTCTCTTTATTCTTTTAATTTGTTTTGAGATTATGAACATGTTTTCTAATTGTTTTGATGCTTCCAATTTAATTAAAACAACTTAAATTGTGTTTTTGTTAGATTGATTACATTCTATCGCTTAAATTATTGAAATTCTAATTTGATGTTATAGGCCTTGGTTAATTGTTCATTTAGATAAAAACATGTTTATGTTATTCTTGCATTATAATTGTGAGAATGCGGATGAATTAATTATTTGTCAGTTGAAATTATAATTAATTGACACATTATCTAAGCGATGTATGTTTAATATTTTTAGGATAAATTAGATTAAATAATTGATAGTATTAACTAATATTATTGCCTTGCATAACCTAAAGATTGATTTGATTAAATTTGTTTGAGTATAGAAATATATTGTTACTTCACTATATCGATGTATCAATCGAGTTTTAAAATTTATAAAGAATGCTCAAACACGAAAACTAACTCGACAACAATTAAAGGCAAGTGTACCTATCGAGCAGTAGTATAGCTTAGGCAAGGCGGGATGTCGAACCCAAGCGAACTAAAAGTACTAATACTAAATTTCTTTTTATTATTTAGCCTTAAAAATAGAAAGTTGCTTTTGGCGAAGACTAAACTAAGAACACAAAGACAAAAAACGACAGGAAAATAACATTGAAGAAAAACTCGGTTGATTGCGGCGATACCCTTACGAAGAATCCACCAGACTTCACTTATTAATTAACCTAAATTATATGATTTCTTTTACTTAGCTTGATCAAGTAAGACTCCCAACCTATATTAAACCCTCTCTTGAGGTGAATAACGTCTAACCACTAGGTTAATTAGTGGAACTCTCGTTAAGCTTATAATAACCCCTAGGATAGCGATGAAATCGATCAATGGACTCCCGTATTAGGTTTCACCCCTAATCAACAAAATCTAAGTAACCCTATCTCTAGGCATTTTGATCAACTCAAGCTTAATTATGTTAGATCTACTCTTGGCGGGGGTCTATTCCTCCTCCACCTAAGCACAATAGATTTGGATTAAGCAACATAATTAGAACAAACTAAGTAATTATCATATAACTTAAAAATCAAATAAAAAGATCCATTTAGGTTTCATTCCCTTGGTGTCTCTGAAGGGTTTAGTTCATAATGAATAAACAAAACATCATAAGAGAAAAGATAAAACAAAACATAAGAAAATCCTAAAACTCCTTGAAGGAATTGAAGGAGAATTCATAGTCTTGAGTATAATTCTAGCTTCTTTGGATGGATCAGCGGCTATCTTAGCTTTGTTCCCTAACTTTGACCTTCTCGGCTTGGCTCCTTGGCTAGCTTTGGGTGTGGTTTAAACCTGTAGAACTCCCTTTCAAGTTGCCCCCTTAGGTGTTTATATAGGCTTTGAGATGACTTACTTGGTCACTAAGTATCCTAAATTAAAGTAGGATTCCTACTAGGGTGTTTTAATAGGCTTTGGAATGTGTTTCTTTGCCTCCAAGTGTCCTTTCTAGAATGAAATTGCTCTTTCGGTGTGAGGACACGCCCATGGCTGCGCCGAGTGTGGATCGTGGCGGCCGTGCTCGGACTTCTTTAATGAGCCACGACCATTTAAATCGGGAGAAGGCCATGTTCTAGATGATTGGTGTGGCTTGCGGTACGTGTGGGCTTAAGTCGAGGCCATGTCGATTTCTTCCTTGGCGAATTGGTCCGTTTTGGGCCCATTTCTCGTTCTTTTTATCCTCGGGTGCTTAGGATTAAAAGCACCTTTAACATAAATCGAGGATAAATCGGCCAAAAGCATACTAAATGTGGGATTAAAATATGTTACTTTACGGTTTATCAAATACCCCACATTTAAGCTTTTGCTTGTCCTCAAGCAAAATTCTCAACTTACAATTAAAGCGAACTTTCCATGATTCACAATTTCTATCAACAATGCCTTATCTAATTCATAGATAATTTATACATGGATAATTCAACTCAAAAGATTCTAAAGATTCAAACAAGATAAGTCATACATTTGTATACGAGAATATAGATGTTTCCCTTCATCTAAATAATTACCTTTAATTCAAAATCTACAAGGATTGACATCCTCACAAAAGATTCACTCAAATCACTCAAAATGTAACACCCCAAACCAGGCCCAAACACCACGGCCAGGATCGGTATGCCTTAAGAAAATTTTTGAAAAACATGTCATATTTTTAGAAAATATTTTCTAAAGTTTATCTTCTTATTCGAAAGAAATTTAATAGTTGATAGTTTAAATAAAATATGCCTTTATAAATTAAAAACCAAAATTTAAATACATGCATTAGTTTAATAAAAATTTAAATAACTAAAAGTAATTAAAGCCCAAAATAAAACAAAACATAAACTAGTGGCCCATGGCCTTAGTACAACGAGATTTAAAATCCATTAATTAAAATATAAAGTATTAACTTGGTCTTTTCTTTGGATCGGATGTTCTTTTGCATGGCCACCTTGGGTTCCTCTCGGCCGGTCCAGAAGCACTAGGCATCACAAAAGGTTAATTAATAGGGTGGTCGCGAGACTCGGTGTGCAACCCTCATGCACCACTAGATTTTGGCCTTAGGCCCATAAAGCAGTTAATAATTTCATTTATATAAAAAAAAAATAACGAGATAATATGCAAGGCCCAACCCGTTTGCCTAGGTTTCCATCCGCTTCTGCGCCCCGTACTAGCCATTCACACCATTGTGGATTTCTACAATCGACCCACACCCTTACTACGCCAAGATGGCGGTCATCTTTGCTCATCAACATATTATGGCGAAGCTCTTATAACGAGATCATGGCATTAGCCAGCTCTGACATATAACATATCACGGTATAAACGCTACACATATAACGTATGACTTCCTCCTTTCATCAACCCAACCCATGCAATTATAAAATCAATATACTTTTATCATATAAATTCAAAACATTCTTGACACGGTGATTTGCTTCACCCTTTTTGGGTTTCAACATTAAGCAGAGATATCGGCATTTATCACAACATATAAACTTGAACATACATTAATAATCGGATCTAGATGGTGGGAAAGTATTACACACACGATATTGTGAAATCTACTATCCTTAGTTGATATCCAAATCTACTACCCTCGGTATAAGCCTTGCTCAAAAGCTAGAAAAATCACCGCGAAGATTTAGCCCTTCAATATTCAGCCAAGGTTAATAAAATCTCAATTTACGTTAACTACTAATAGATCTCTTACCTAATCTGCCGAATCCAGAAAGTCCTTAAGAAAGCGTCACCTTCCTACCTTCGGTTTTTCCACAAATCGCACTAGAGATCTCGACAAGAAAGGTTCGGCTTCAAAGAAGAGTAAAATCGCGGGGCCTTGAAAGCGATTGATTAGAAACTTGATAAAGAGAATTGAATAAATTGCAAAGGCAAAATCCGAAACTTACTAGATTAAAGAGGAGTATTCAACTATGGTGCACCTTGGAAAATCAGCCTTGAAGATTCGGTTATAGGAGAAGGAAAATATGAACAAAAGAGAATTCGGCTACTAGAGAAAATGCTTGAGGAGAGGAGAAAATATCTAGGGAGTTTCGGTTTTGAAAAGAAATTAAAACAAATGGAAGAGGAGAATTTTGGCTAGGTGAGGAAAAAGAGAAAAATTGAAAGAAAGGATGATCACTTGGCTTACATAGATTTGACAATACAATCCCCCTCTCGAGTTGGATTTTTAGAGCCAACTCTCTTTGTCATCTGATAGCTTTTATCCCACCTATTATCTTAATCCCTTAGCTCTTCAAAAATAGCCTAATCTTTCTCTTCATTATCTTTCTATTATCAGCACTTTATCACTAAAATAAAAGAATTAAATCCACTAAATTTTAGCAAGTGTGCCGTCCACCTAACTCTCACAGACTCTTGAATTTTTGACCCAATCTTTTGGGCTCCAAGCGCCAAATTTGGGTCCTTCCCAAATAACTTGTGATGCCACTTTAAGCTCTCCTTCTACTATGCCCCTAGCTCTTTGGGCCACAAGCCCAATATATCAATTAAATTACCCAAAACACTATTTTTAAACCCTAAGGTGACTAATCCAAATATTTTAATCAAGGCCTCAGTTTAACCTCAAATTCTTAAATTACAAATTAATCAAGTACCACATATAAATGCAGGGCCTATATTTAGGATATTATAGTTCTACCCCCTTAAAATAAATTTCATCCTCGAAATTTGGTCAAAGAGATGGGGATACTCTTGTCGCATAACATCCTCTGGCTCCCAGCATTGGCCTCTTTTCTTGGTTGTGATTTACGCCATAGAACTTTAACCAAAAGGCGGACTTCTGCTTAACACCTTTATATCTCGATCAAAAAATTTGTCTTGGTTCCTTCTCAAAAAGATAAATCGGCCTTACTTCAATTTCTTCCCTTTGGTACTATATGCGATGGATCGGATCGTTAACGTCTGACATCGAGACATGGAACGCGTCATGTATCTGCTCCAACTCTCGAAGAGCAACTCCAAGCGATAAGCCACGGGCCCCATGCGTGCTAACACCTATAAGGCCCAATAAAGCGAGGGACTTAGCTTACCCTTTTGTCCAAACCTCATTACTTTCTTCCACGGCGATACCTTGAGAAGACTTGGTCTCTACCAAATTCCACCTCCTTTAGCTTTAGATCGCGTAAGATTTACTGCCGATCGGGCATTTCCTTCAATTGAGCAGTATTAACTTAACTTTTTCCTCGTTTAGAAACTAGTTCGGGACCCAATACGGCGTTCACCCAACTCCATCCAACAAGTTAGAGTGCGACATCTCCTTCCATATAAGGCTTTATACGGTGCCATTTGAATACTAGCTTAATAGCTATTATTGCTTGATAGGGTAAATACTCCTCCCAACTACCCCCAAAATCGATGATGCAACCCCCTTAGCATATCCTCCAAGATCTGAATTACCCTCT
Source organism: Gossypium bickii (assembly GCA_025503065.1). NCBI lineage: Eukaryota > Viridiplantae > Streptophyta > Magnoliopsida > Malvales > Malvaceae > Gossypium > Gossypium bickii. The sequence goes on from CP106717.1 coordinate 112,015,858, forward strand.
CGGATGACCATCGGTGTGGGTGAAAAGTAATCTTGAAGTCTAACCTTGTTCCTATTGCACGATGAAGAGCCTTCCAAAATCGTGAAGTGAACCTAGGGTCCTATCCGATATGATCGACCCGGTACACCATGTAATCTTACAACCTCGCCACGTACAACCAGCCAAGTTTTGTAGAGAGTAGTCGACCGAATCGGTATGAAGTGGCGGACCGTCGGTCGATCCTGATTAACCAAATTGAATCTTTCTTGGTGGAGTGTAAGGGGTAACCCACTAACAAAATCCATTGTGATTTTCTCCCATTTCTATTGGGGAATCTTTATTGCATTTGCAATAATCTGAAGGCAAGCGGTGTTCGGCTTTGACTTGGCGACACGTCAAACACTTTCCCGCATATTTCGTAACTTCTTGCTTCAAACCAGAGCCACGAGGCTGGTCTCGCAAATCCCAATACATCTTCACTCCTCGGGATGCATAGTATAAGGGCTACTATGTCGATTCCCAAAAAATCATCTGCCTTAGCTCCTCATCGTTTGGCATACAAACCTTTCCACGGAAACACAAAACTCCATCATTGTTCGGACTATAGTCCTTTACTTCACCCTCTGCACTTGTCAAATTCAGTACTTAAGACATCATCAAAAAGTTGTTTCTCCTTGATTAGACTTGTCCACATAGGTCTTACTTGTAGCTCGACCACCAAACTACCATCCTCATACAAACTAAGATGGCGAACATCGCGCCATGGGTCTGCTATCACCTTCCTACTCAATGCATACGCCACCACATTGGCATTGCAGGGATGGTATTCAATCGAGCAATCATAATCCTTTAAGACCCAGTCCACCTACGTTGTCGTAAATTTAACTCCTTACGAGTAAGGAGATGCTTCAAACTTTTATGGTTGGTGTAAATTACCGACTTCTCCCGTGCGAGTAATGTCTCCAAATCTTGAGCAAACACTACACGCGCCAATTCCAAATCATGCGTAGGGTAGTTCAACTCATGCGGTCTCAAGCTATCGAGGCAGCGTATGCCTAACTTTTCCATCTTGCATCGACACACACTTAACCATGTGTGGCGCGCATCACAATAGGCGGCAAATTCTTTTCCGCCTTTGTTTGAATTGCTGCCAAGTGCTTAGTCGAAATTCTCTTGACCTCTCAAAGCTCTCTGTTGTTTGTCAGTCCACACAAAAGATACTCCTTCCTCAACAACTTAGTTAATGGTGCTTTGCTATTGAAGAGAACCCCTCAGCGAACCTTCGATAATATCCTGCTAATCTAAGAAACTTGAATTTACGCCCACAGGACTTGGCGATTCCAATTTAACACGGCCGATTTTTGAGGGTCTACCTAATCCCTGCGGAAACCACATGCCTAGAAAAGTCACCTCCTTGGCCCGAACTCACACTTACTTGAATTTTGCGTGCGGCTACTTTTCCTCGAGATTTGCAACACCACTTTCGAAGTTGTGCACCATGCTCCTCCACGGACTTGGAATAAACCAATATATTGTCGATAAATACTATGATGAGCCGATCAAGGTATGGCTGAAAAACACCGGTTCATCATATCTATAAATCTTTTCTTGTGGCGTTCGTCAAGCCGAACGACATTACCAAAAACTCATAATGGCCGTAAGCGTCTTCAAAATGCCGTCTTATGAATGTCTCCTTCCTTCACCTTTAACTAATGATATCGACCTTAGATCAATCTTAGAAAAGGCCGAAGCTCATTTGAAAGCTGGTTGAACAAATCGTCGATTCTCGATAATGGTTACTTATTCTTGTCGTCAACTTATTGATTGACAATAGTCACCGCACATACGCATGGATCTATCCTTCTTCTTCCACGAATAGGGCCGGCGCTCCCCATGGAGACACACCGGTCGGATGAATCCTCGATCAATAACCGAACGGTCCCGAGCTTTGAGCTCCACCGAACTTCTTGGGCGCCATTCGATGAGGGTAATAGATCGGGAGCCGTGCGGGTGTAGTTCTATTCCAAACTCCACTTTGCGATCGGGGGTAATCGGCAATTCCTCGGAAAGACATCAGTGAAATCCTTGATGGTTCAAACCCCATCGGCGATCACCTCCTTAACATCCAAAGCACTAATAAAAGCCAAATAGGCGTTACATCCTTTAGAATCATCTTACTTGACTTTCAAGGTGAGACTCGTTGGACAAATAGTTCCTTCTTTCTCTAACATAACCACCTCCGCCTTAAAGTACTTAACACCATGCGCTTGGACCCATAATCCAACTTAGCATGATGCTTTGACAACTAATCCATTCCTAGAATATGATTGAACTCTCCAAATGGCAATTCCATTAAGTCTGCAGGAAACACTACCCCTTGAGTTTCTAAGGTACATCCTTAATGACTTGTCTACTACTACTAGATTGTCTGGGGACTAACCACGATCATTTTCCTAGTAGTTGTTTGGGATCTATACTTAAGGTCTCGGATATGGAACATGCAACATAAAAGTGGGTTGACCCATTATCAATTAAAAAAGAAAAAAAGGCATCGGCTATAAAGCGTCCAGTTATGACATCAGGTGCATCACCATCCTCTGTCGATGAGCTGCATAAACTAGACCCGGTGCCTTGCATCTACATGCATTGCACCTCTCTGCCCGGTGTTCCACGGCCTCGACCGGCCCATTTTCCTCCTCTGCACGCACCACGACCCCTTGGTCCAAGGCGATCGCCTCTCTAACTGATCGGAACCTCGGCTTTGTTGGTGTGCACGATCCATCGAGGGCGATCCTTGTCGGATGTTACGTGGATCCACACCTAAAGCATCCACTGTTTTTATACGCACTCCCATGTCGTCCTCTACATGTAGAACAAGCTTGTTTTGACTTGTCGAACACGAACTAGCCCATCAACCCTAGGCCTCTTTTGAAAATTCCCGATACTCTTGGCGGCCTAAAACTCCTCTTATTTTACCCAGATCCTTATCCCTTTCTTGTCTCTCAGCGTTTCACTTCCTCGGCTATTTTAACCTCATCTACCAAAGCGGCAAAAACCCCTCTCGTTGCGGTGCTATCAGAACCCTTAACTCATTTCTCGGCCCATCCTCGAATCGAACACAATGTTCATACTCTGTTGCTACCATTCTTGGCGTAACGGCTCAAGTGTGAAACTTCGGCCTTATATTCGATACGACCTTACTTCCTTATACCAAGTTCGGGAATGCCTTCCTTTGGGCATCTATATAGCTAATACGACATACATTCCCTGGAATGACTCCTTAAAAATCGATCAATCGGATCGTAGCGATTACCTTCTTTCGCAGTGAGCCACCAGCTGGTAGGCCTCATCTCGGAGGAGAGACCACGACCCCTTTTAATTTTTCCTCAGCCAAGTGAAGTCTAAATCATCCATTATGCACTCTGTCACTTCCATACGATTGCTCGGTGTGTTGGGGCTACCCGAAACTCCCTAAACACCTGCCCCCATTGGCCTTAAGCCGCTCGACCGCAATTTTCGGGCTCACTGTGCCTATGCCTACTCAGCAACTCTCTCCAAGACTCACAACATCGCACAGGATACAACATCATCTCGATCGCTTTGATCCGTAACTTTCCCTCCATAGTTGGAGGATCCGTGATTCTTTACGACCCATGGCGGACCTCTTGGCGGCTCGAGATAAGGTCATCCTACCCCTACTGGCGTCCGCGCGGCGGGCGTCCTCGACCCCTTATACTCATTCTTCCGCTTTGCATTTTTACGATTAAGAATTTTATGAATCATTATTTCTTTCAGCGATTTATCGCGAGCGGTCTTATGATTAATAGTTTTTAAAAGTAGTTCTTTCAAATCCATACACAATCTGATCTGAGTTCATTCGTTCAATCATCGACATTCATGAACTCATGTTCATTCTGAGAAAAGTAGTGTTGTTGTTCTTTGTTGTTGTTGTTTTTCACTACCAGGGGTATTTTCATAATTTTATCATACAAAGGGTATTTTCATAATTTTTCAAAATAAGGTCTTAGTGATTTTGTGAAATAAGGGTATTTTGGTAATTCTTCAATTTTGGGGTATTTAGGTAATTTTGCACTCGGGGGTATTTCAAAAAATTTTGAAATCTGGGGTATTTCGGTAATTTGGAAATTGAGGGGTATTTGATAATTTTGAAATTCGGGGTATTTCGGTAATTTTGCAAAACAAAGGGTAGTTTGGTAATTTTTTTCAAACCTTGGTGTTGTTTGTTATCTGTTGTTTTTTTTCAAGCGAGGGTACTTTTGGAAAAATCCGGTTTCATGAGTGCAGTTTATTCTTGTAAATGTGAGATTTTTGGGTAAATTTTCAAAACCACAGGTATTTTATAAGTTCATGGTTGATTGGAGGTTCAAATAGGAGGTGAGTCGCTAGAATTTGTTTAAGTACCAAGCTCTCCTAAATGCACTCCTAGACATGCGTATGCCCATTTTACCACACCCTAACTCGGCTAAGGTGAGCAGTCCTACGCACCAGGGTAGGATTCAGTGAAGAAGTGGTGAGTCACTGGGTTTAACTTAAATACCGAGGCTCTTAGGATCCTTCACAGACATGCGTATGGCGGTTACCACACCTAGTCTTGCGGCTTGTTAGCAGGTTTGTTTAGTGAAATTAAGTTTTATGAAATTTTAAGAAGTGGTTTGAACTAAGCCTAGAGTCTATCAAGTTCTAATTCTAACTAATCTCGTCCCCTTAGGCCTATTAAGCCCACATATATAAAGATCATACAATGGTTCAGTACTTGGGCGAGGCGAGGAGCCATGCCGAGGCTAACAGATCTGTTATTGCTTAAAGACATCCATATTTCAAAAGCCCATTTTAGAAAGCGTTTTGAGCCCAAAAACCCCAAAGCGAGAGTTTTGAATCGGGCTCGATACCAATTTGTAACACCCAGAGCCGGCCCAAACACCCACAATAGGATCACGGTATGTCACTAAGAAAATTTTGGAAAAACATGTCGTATTTTCAAAAAATATTTTCTAAAGTTTATCTTCTTATTCGAAGGAAATTTAATAGTTGATAGTTTAAATAAAATATGCCTTTATAAATTAAAAACCCAAATTTAAATACATGCATTAGTTTAATAAGAATTTAAATAACTAAAAAGTAATTAAAGCCCAAAATAAAACAAAACATAAAATAGTGGCCCATGGCCTTATTACAATAAGATTTAAAATCCATTAATTAAAATATAAAGTATTAACTTGAGTCTTTTTCTTTGGATCGGATGTTCTTACGCATGGCCACCTTGCGTTCCTCTCGGCCGGTCAGAAGCACTAGGCATCACACGAAAGGTTAATTAATAGGGTGAGTCGCGAGACCCGGTGTGCAACCCTCATGCACCACTAGATTTTGGCCTTAGGCCCATAAAGCAATTAATAATTTCATTTATAAAAAAATAACGAGATAATATGCAAGGCCCAACCCGTTTGCCTAGGTTTCCATCATTACTGCGCCCCGTACTAGCCATTCACACCATTGTGGATTTCTACAATCGACCCGCACGCTACGCCAAGATGGCGGTCATCTTTGCTCATCAACATATTATGGCGAAGCCTTATAACGAATCACGGCATTAGCGCTCTGACATATAATAGATCACGGTATAAGCCCCTACACATATAATGTATGACTTCTCGTTTCATCAACCCAACCCATGCAATTATAAAATCAATATACTTTTATCATATAAAGTGAAAACATTCAACGACACGGTGATTTGCTTCACCCTTTTACAGTTTCCAACATTAAGCAGAGATATCGACATTTATCACAACATATAAACTTATGAACATACATTAATAATCGGATCTAGATGGTGGGAAAGTATTACACACACGATATCGCGAAATCTACTTCTTTAGTTGATATCCAAATCTATTACCCTCGGTGTAAGCCTTGCTCAAAAAGCGGGAAAATTACGAAGATTTAGCCCTTCAATATTCGGCCAAGGTTAATAAAATCTCAATTTACCACGTTAACTACTAATAGATCTCTTACCTAATTTGTTGAATCCGAAAGTCCTTAAGAAAGCGTCACCTTCCTACCTTGGCTTTTCCACAAATCGACACTCTGAGATCTCGGCAAGAAAGATTGGCTTCAAACAAAGAGAGTAAAATCGCGGGGCCTTGGCCAGTTGATTAGAAACTTAAAAAGAGAATTGAAGAAATTGCGAGAGTGCAAAATCTGAAACTTACTAGATTAAAGAGGAGTATTCAACTATGGTGCACCTTGAGAAAATCAGCCTTGAAGATTCGGTTATAGGAGAAGGAAAATATGAACAAAAGAGAATTCGACTTTTAGAGAAAATACTGAGGAGAGGAGAAAATATATAGGGAGTTTCGATTTTGAAAAGAAATTAAAACAAATGGAAGAAGAGAATTTCGGCTAGGTGAGGAAGAAGAGAGAAAAATTGAAAGAAAGGATGATCACTTGGCTTCTATAGATTTCGGCAATACAATCCCCCTCCCAGAGTTGGATTTTTGGCCAACTCTGCTGTCATCTGATAGCTTTTATCCCATCTATTATCTTAATCCCTTAGCTCCTCAAAAATAGCCCTAATCTTTCTCTTCATTATCTTTCTATTATCAGCACTTTATCACTAACATAAAAGAATTAAATCCCCTAAATTTTAGCAAGTGTGCCGTCCACCTAACTCTCCTGGGCTACTGAATTTTTGACCCAATCTTTTGGGCTCCAAGCGGCCAAATTTGGGCCCTTCCCAAGTGCTTGTGACGCCACTTTAAGGTCCCCCTCTACTGTGCCCCTAGCTACTATGCCACAAGCCCAATATATCAATTAAATTACCCAAAACACTATTTTTAAACCCTAAGGTGACTAATCCAAATATTTTAATCAAGGCCTCAATTCAACCTCAAATTCTTAAATTACAAATTAATCAAGTACCGCATATTAATGCACAGGCCTATATTTAGGATATTACACAAAAAATGTTTAAAGGTCAAAATTAAGCACTCATAAGTCGAACCTGAAAATTTAATCCCATAGGCTTGCCTAAAAATCAAATCTCCACCACTGTAAAATGAAGTGATAAACAGATCAAAAGGTCTTTGTTAGGGTTATATGCAGGCTAGGGCTAAAGGTGTGGATAAAGGCTGAATTTAGAAGGTTAGTATCGCGATTGAATTGATAAGTTACCTATCTAAAAATTTCTAAGATAATAATTACATCAACTGAAAATAATAATAATCCTACTAATACGAGCTTTTTTTTTTTTGATAATTAGACTTTAACTTGTATAAGCTCATTCTTCATAATACTAATCTTGAATATACTTTGTTTTTTTAAGAACAAACTAATAAAGACAACTTCAACTCATAATAAAAACTTAGGTAACTAGTTAAATCATATCTAGATTAACGGGTAGTCAAAAGAAGGGTAATAACAAATACAAAGGGTTTTGGGTTAATATTAGTGGGTGAGTTAATAAAAGGGTTGTTAGGCTCAACAAGGTTCACTAAGGGTTAATTATGAGGGTAGGCTTTTAGTGGTATAAGTGGGTTAAACCTAGGTGCCTTTATCATCTCGGTATATCAAATCATAGCGTGGTCTTGACATGTATAATTGAGGCAAGTTCTAGAATAACGAGTTCATAGTTGACATACTCTTAATCAAAAGTGTACATGAAAAAGAATGTATGCTCTATAAGGCTCAAAATCTCACAAAAATTATGGGTGTTTTTAACATCAACCTTGTAAATCTCAAATTTCAAGATAACATTCAAATTAGGTTGACAACCTAAAATTTTAATTTATAAAGAAAATTAGACTTATCATGCTTGATTCCTAGTATTCTTCAAATTTAATTATCAATGCACAATTATCAATGACTTAATCTAAAACATATCAATAGAAATCATAAATCAAAGAAAATTTCATTCAAATAGTAATATGAGAAACTTACTTTAAGATCAAGGCATAATTCGAGGATTTTGAGATAATTCTATAATTAACCCCACACTTAAGATGTACATTGCCCTCAATGTTCAAAGATGGATAATATCAAAATAATCATAAAATCATAAGATAGGAGAGAAGTGAAACTTCTGAATTTTGGATGAAGTCAATGAAAAGCTAGGATAGGATTGGTGGTGAGCGTGGGGAGCGTGTCGAACCATTTGAAATTGAATCTCGAAGCGGCCAGTCTAATTTTATTGTATCTAAGCTAAATCTAAACATCATAAATAATAAGAAGAAAAAAAGTAAAGAAATAATAATAATGAAATGAAAATAAAATAAAAACAAAAATAATGAAAGTGAAAGTGAAAGACAATTAGAAAAAGGGATAATGATGTTTAGATAGAGATGTGGCCGTGTTTTGGGATTTTTTTGAATTTTTAGCGCGTTCGGGTGTTTAGGCACGGCCGTGGGTGAAGTGGCGCGCCCGTGTCTTTCTTCACCACGGTCATTTAATATGGCGTGCTCCTCCGTGTTCGATAAGTCGAGAATGTTGCTTGCGGTTGGAAGGCGAAACCGTGTGTTCGGCCCGTGCTACATCACTCTGCGCGTGTCGTCTAGTTTTCCTTTTGCACGGTCATTACGCGGCGTGTCTTACCCGTGTTTAATAAGTCGGTAGCCGCACGGCGTCGGCGCGGCGTGGACTATTATCGTTACCGTGTTGGGAAAGAAATTTTTCTATGCGTGCGACTCTTGTACGCCCATGGTGTATCCACGGCTTCCCACGGCCACGGGCACTCCGGTGTGTGGGAGGCGTGTGGCCTAGAAATCTGCTCTTTGGTTAGTTTATGGTTAGGTGCTAAAAGGAAAAAGAAAATAAAAAATGTAAAAATGGTGGAAACCTATGCCTAAATATGAAAAGAAAAACTAAACTAATTAGTAAGGTTAGTGCTCGGGTTGCCTCTCGAGAAGCGCTCGTTTATAGTCTTAAGCTAGACTTTTCCTCTTATTTGTATGGTCAAGGTGGTTTGAGGAGGTGAAAATCCTTTCTCAGGTGATCACTTCGGTTATGGATATATAGTTTAAGTCGAGTAATGTTTACCTCAAAAGTGTCGAATTTAGGATTGCTTACCTCGACTGTGCCATATAGGAAGACATTAAGTACCTCAAAAGTGATTTCTTCGTTTGCCTTGAGGTCTGAATTGGTGATTCTAGGGTCTTCCTTATTCAACAATACTTGATTCCCTAATTTGATGTGAGTTGTTGTTCCTATGAGCTCGTTTGGGGTCTCCTTCGGTTTCACTTCGTGCGGTTCCTGTTCCTCTTTGATTTGTGATTCCTCCTCTTTTAGTTTGTCAACCCTAAGGCTTTGTTCCTTAGGTATTTTTTCTTTGTTGTACGAGGTCTAAGATCTAAGCTCAACTAAGTGATTTTGTGATGCTTCTGTAAAAAGGTTGAACCAAATTATTATCAATAAAGGTAACGTTCGTACCTTTATTACTCGATGTCTATTTGAGTCAAGAGCTTGAAGAGTGATTGTTTAGTCGTCTGCACAAAGTGTGAGTTCACTTTGATTCTTCCTCTGTGTGGTCTTTCTTTATTGCATCGGGATATGGCACATGAGTTTGGGATTCTTTATCACTTGGTGTTACAGGTGAGTCGAGAGCTTGAAGAGTGATTATCTCGTCGCCCTCTGTGAAATATGAGTTCACTGCATAGATATCAATATTAGCTCACGGAAGTTGCTAAAGGGATTAAAGGAATATTATTGTCCTCATCCATGTCTAAAACAACAAAGTCTCTGGGAATATGAATTTATCAATTTTGATTAGAACATTTTCTATTATACCACAGGAATTACGATAGTTTTATCGAGTTAATTGAGCAGCTCATCCTAGTTTGTTTGGGTTTCCCTAGACCTAGTTGTTTAAGCGGTTTATAAGGCATAACATTTATGTTTGCCCCTAAATCGAGTTAACCCATTTTCTATAGATAAACTACCAATTATGCATGGAATTGTAAAACTCCCTGAATCTTTTAATTTCTGTGGTAGTTTATTTTGTAGGATTGCTGAGCACTTTGCATTGAGTTCCACATGTGATTCATTGTCTATCCTTTGCTTTTTCGTTAACAACTCCCCTAAAAGTTTTCTAGAGTCTGGCATCTGCGAAAGAGCTTCAAGAAGAGGTAAGTTGATATGTAATTTCTTTAAAAGTTTAAGAAACTTACCGAACTGTTCTTCTGAATCGTCTCTTTCTAATGCTTTGGGGTAAGGTATGCGAGGTTGATACTCCTTAATTACCTGTTTTGGCCTTTCTTGTTTACCTCGTTTTTACCTTTTTTTTCCTTGGTTTCTTGTTGTGGGATGGGTTCATCTATCTCTGTATTTTCCTGAGCTGTTATGGCTTGAATTTGCTCCAGTGGATTAATCTCAGTGTTGCTTGGTAGACGCCCTTGCGGTCGTTCTAACATTAGATTTGCGAGTTGTTTGACTGCCTTAGTGACTTCCCTTACTGACTTAGTAACTTCCTCTAATCGGTTCTTGTTCTCTTCAACCGGTTTTTGTTGACTTTTAAATGTTTTCTCAGTTTCTTGGAGATGGGTATTTGTGGTTGTCATGAATTTTGTCAGCATCTCTTCAATGTTCAACTCCTCTTCTTGTTGGTGAGTTGGTTGTTGAAAATCTGGACAAAGTTCCAGTCTTTGGCTACTTTGATCATTCCATAAGAAATTGGGATGGTACCTCAACTTTGCATTATAAGTGTCATTATAAAAATTATTTTGAGGTCTAGAGTAGTTACCCATATAGTGGACTTGTTCGTTATCCATGCCATATCAAGTAAGGTGGGTTTTCGAGGATTTGCCACGCCTCTGGATTTGAGTCATATTGCATTCTTTGGGTGTACACATGCAGCGACTACACAAACCATCGATCTTTTTATTCATCATCTCTAGTGAGTAGATAACTTTTGGTGAACATGTCGAGATCGAAGGCATTGCAAATTGCTTTAGTAGGAATTATCCTCATGACTTGCCGCGATAATTATTGATTGCCATCTTCCCTATAGACTAAAATTATACGCCAAAAGCAAAATAGAGGAAAAATAAAAAAATGAAAAATAATAATGAAAATAAATTGCAATAATAAAAAAAATATGGCTAAAGTAATAAAAATTAAGCGTTCTTAATATTTTAGTTCCCCGGCAACGGCGCCAAAAACTTGATCACTGTAAATCAGAGTTTTAAAATTTATAAAATAATGATCAAAACCTGAAAACTAACTCTGACAACGATTAAAGGCAAGTGTCCCTATCGAACAGTAGTATACCTTAGGCAAGACCGGATATCGAACCCAAAGGAACTAAAAGTACTAATACTAACTTTCTTTTTATTATTTAGCCTTAAAAATAGAGTGAAGTTGCTTTTGACGAAGACTAAACTAAGAACACAAAGACAAAAAGACGAATAGGAAGATAACTTTGAAGAAAAACTCAGTTGATTGCGACGATACCCTTACGAAGAATCCACCTAGACTTTACTTATTAATTAACCCTAAATTATATGATTTCTTTTACTTAGCTTGATCCGTAAGACTCCCTAACCTATATTAAACCCTCTTTCGAGGCGAATAACGTCTAACCCTAGGTTAATTAGTGGAACTCTCGTTTGCTTATAATAACCCCCTAAGATAGCAATAAATCGATCAATGGACTCCCATATTAGGTTTCACCCTAATCTGGCAAAATCTCGTAACCCTATCTCTAGGCGTTCAATCAACTCTGCTTAATTATGTTAGATCTACTCTTAGGCAGGGTCTATTCCTCCTCCACCTAAGCACATGAGATTTGGATTAAGCAACATAATTAAGAACAAACTAAGTAATTATCATATAACTTAAAAATCAAATAAAAAGATCCATCTAGGTTTCATCCCCTTGGTATCACGAAGGGTTTAGTTCATAATGAATAAACAAAACATCGCATGAGAAAAGATAAAACAAAACATAAGAAAATCCTAAAACTTCTGAAGGAATTGAAGGAGAATTTAGCGTCTTGAGTATAATTAAAGCTTCTTTGGATGGATCAGCCCGGCTATCTTCGCGTTATTCCCTAACTTTGACCTTACCGGCTTGGCTCCTTGGCTAGCTTTGTGGCCGGTTTAAACCTGCCGAACTCCTCTTTCAAGTTGCCCCCGCCAGGTGTTTATATAGGCTTTGAGATGCCTTACTTGGTCCCCAACTATCCTAAATTAAGTAGAATTCCTACTAGGGTGTTTGAATAGGCTTTGGAATGTGTTTCTTTGCCTCAGTATCCTTTCAGAATGAAATTGCTCTTTCAGTGTGAGGTCACGGCCATAGCCTGCGCTTGGGTGTGGGTCGTGGCGAGACCATGGTCGGACTTCTTTAATGAGGCACGGCAGGTGTAAATCGGGAGAAGGCCGTGTTCTGGGTGTGCGTGCGCAGTAGTGTGGGTTTAAGTCGGGCGTGTTGATTTTCCTTGGCCCGAATTGGACTATTTTGGGCCGTTTCTCGTTCTTTTTATCCTCGGGTGCTTTCACGGGTATAAGACATGAAAAGAAAGGATTAAAAGCACCTTTTACATAAATCGAGGATAAATCATCCAAAAACATACTAAATATGGGATTAAAATATGTTACTTATGCAGTTTATCAATATCTTATATCTTTTAGGAAAATTATTTAATTAATTTAACATAGAATATGCTATAAAGGTTTAATAATTTAATAACTATATTGCATCGGTTAACAAAAAGAACCAAGTTGCCATGAAATTATCCATAACATCTTGTGTTTACAACTTGATTTATTTTTACTTAGTTAATTTTATTACGATAATTGCTCAACCCTTTTGAAATTAAATCCTCTCACCAATTTGCTTAAGTCTAAGCTTTTCAAAAAGCTGCTTGTCAATCTCTGTAGAGATATACTTATCACTTTTTACTTATTCATTTGTGTGCACTTGCAAATTTTCATCGTTCCAATGACATAAATCCACTTTTGAGAATTAAAACTTTTCATGGCATGAAGAAATTTGATTAGATCAACTTCTATCATTCCATTGTCATTGTCATGTTCTTGGAGAAATACAATATAATCATGTGAAATAGTATTTCTCCTCTCTCTTAATGGACCACTTAATGACACTTGTTCTTGAGGTTGTTGAGTTTGTTTTCTAGAAAAATTACCTAATTTTGAATAAAGAGTTGTTCAACATTGCCTTGTTGAGGTTACTGGATTCACTTCTTGATCAATGATAGGTATGAGAACACTGAACATTATCAAAAGTGATAGCAAGAACTAAGTTAGAATCTAATTCCTCATTAAAAGCAATGTGTAACACCCTGAGCAGGTCAAAAAGCGCTACGATAGAATTCGGCATATCACGGGGAGAACATTTTGAAGTAATCAAGATGTTCTTTAAAACTGCGTGAAGAAACGTTATTGAAATCATTTTGTCGTTTGATAACTTAGTTTTGAAAGCAATTGAGTTAACTTATCGTCATCACTAATTTGTTATTACAGATGGTAAAATTTAAAAGAGAAAACCGATACTCTGTAAAAAGTTTAGAAACATTCATTATTAAATTGTTAGGCATGTAGTTCGTTTAACAAGCAAAATATAATGTAAGTTCAAGCGATTAAATAAATCCCAAAAATAAAATTTAGTGGCCTTATTACAACCCAAAACCAAATTCAAAGTGAAGTAAAACCAAAATAGTATTTAAAACATAACTTGAAAACAATGCGCATGGCCACCTCGAGTGCCTTGCGACTCGCATCCGCGATCTACGAATCATCGCAAAATGTAAGGGAAGAGGGTGAGTCAGAGACTCGGTGTATAAATCCCCATCCAGATAATATGAAGCATTTACACAATTCATAAGTCAATATGCATGTCATGAAACCCAAACCTAACCATCCAAACTCCTGTATCTACCAGGTGTGGTCAAAACCCTTTGGTGGTCAAAACCAGCAGTAAGTAGTAGTCACAAATAATATAAGTATGGTCAAAACCACTTGGTATTTGTAGTCACAAATAATATGGGTGGGGCCAACCCACCTTGTGGTCAAAACCAGCGATGACAATCCGTAATCAACATGTGGGGCCAACCCGCTGTGGTACCAAACCAACGGAGCGAGTCACAAATAATCCATGTGTGGTCAAAACCACAGGTGACCATAGTCTGAAATAATATATGTGTGGTCAAAACCAGCGGTGGTCAAAACCCTTTGAGACTTAGTCACGATTATAATATAGAAAGCGGGGCCAACCTTTGTGTGGTCAAAACCTTGGTGTGACAGTCTAGAATCATGCCTTCCCCCTCCTCTCATTACACGAGTGCAATATGACATAATAATTCGTGTATGCACAGTATGTCATGTATGCTAAACATATATCAAATATAAGTATAACATGAATTACCATCATAATCGGATAGACATAAAACAACATAATCACGTTAATCAACCTCTACAAGGTATAACCATAATTTTACCTACCAAAGGCATTTTCATAATTTACCCACCAAGGGCATTTTAGTAATTTACCCACCAAGGGCACTTTAGTAATTTACCCATCAAGGGCATTTTCGTAATTTACCCACCAAGGCATTTTTGTAATTTACCCACCAAGGGCATTTTTCGTAATTTACCCACAAGGGTATATCGGTATTTTGCACTGCAATGGCCTTTCCCAAAGGCCCAAATGTCGCCCCGATGACTCAAACTACCATTTTAGGTAGGGTCGTCTGGGATAATTGAGCCTAAAACTCAATTCAGGCCCATTCGGGCCCCTGCGCTCGTGTGGCCCACCTAGCACAAATCTAGCCATGTATATAAGTTCCACCTAGTCTAGTTCACTCTATACTACACAATCGCACAATTTACTCATAAGGGCTCACGGGCCCGTTGGGCCACGCCGACCATCGCGGGCTAGCGGCCCTGACCCATAAGTATACTACTGGGTGGCCTCAACTATCGCGTCGAAGCCCCACCGCGCGCTCGGATGCTCGTGTGGCTACTATTGCGTGGCCGGCACTTGGCATTCTTGCTCTACAACTAGAGTAGAGAGTTACACACGATAGGAGTTTGGTGTTAAAGCCAGCAGCTGCGACCACTCCACGTGCTTAAGCGCCCACCAAGGTATGTTAACTCTCCTCTGGAATGCTCTTTATATAGCTAGCTTTCCACCTTTCTTCTTTGTATCTTTTCGATGTAGGATCCGCCCCGTCGGTAGAGTTTAAATTCGACTAAAACTCTTGTAGTCAATTCGCAAAATAAATACTCCATTGCTTGTCATGAGATTTGAACCAGGCTCCTTGCAACATAATCCCACGCCGCTAACCACTTGGCCACAAGCTCTTCTTGTGCCTTAAACCATGTGCAACTAAATTTAAATCTATAGCCAAATACTAAAGTCCATGTAAAAAGAAAACCAAAATGCAGAGCCAAGACTTGAACCTTGGACCTCCTTCCTTCCTTGTGGCGTCACCCCTTGCCCCCACAAGTGGCGTCACTTTGCTACTACACCACACACTTCATTTGTGTCATTTTCCTCTACATTTTATTCTTAAGGCCTACTGCCAACTTCTAGGGTTTTTCACCTAAAACCAAAATTTCCCCAAAGCCAATATTTGATCTCGGGACTTCATAGAAGCCCTCAACCTTCAAAATCACTTACCCAATAGGTCCAACTTGCATTTAAAGCCGAGTCCTTGTTCTCCAAAAATTTCGCGCTACTACGCTCAAGGCCCATTGGGCCCAATCCTACTAGGCCCAATTTCGGGATGTTACAAATCAACCTCGCTAAAGAAATTTCGTCTGAAAATTTCCAACTCTGAGGAATAGTCGTACAACCTAACCTACAACCTTGCACTCACGATGTGCCCTCACGATTCCAATAACCTAACATACTTTTAACTAGAATTTAGAACTCCTACATACTCAAAAACACCTAGCTATTAAAGTAGACAAATATTTCATATGCAACCAACTCTACATCAGAACATCACATCCAAACCAAACACAGAGAATAGATACCAAAAATACAACATATTACAAAACAAAGTATCAAGAAACTTACAATGCGGAGTTGGTGCAGGAGACTCGGGTGCCATACTTCACAAAAGAGATATATTTTTCTAAACCATTTTCAAACCATCCTTTGAAAACATTTTGGACCCAAACCATGGCAGAGGTTTTTAAACGGCTCGATACCAAAATTGTAACACCCCAAACTCGGTCAAAGCGCTACATTTGAATTCGGCATATCACGGGGAGAACATTTTGAAGTAATCAAGATGTTGCTTTAAAACCCGTGAAGAAACGTTATTGAAATCATTTTGTCGTTTGATAACTTACTTTTGAAAGTAATTGGAGTTAACTTGTCATCATCACTAATTTGTTATTACCGATGGTAAAATTTAAAAGAGAAAACCGGTACTCTGTAAAAAGTTTAGAAACATTCATTATTAAATTGTTAGGCATGCCATTTCGTTTAACTTAAGCAAAATATAATGTAAGTTCAAAGCAGTTAAATAAACCCCAAAAATAAAATTTAGTGGCCTTATTACAACCCAAAACCAAATTCAAAGTGAAGTAAAACCAAAATAGTATTTAAAACATAACCCGAAAACAATGCACATGGCCACCTCGAGTCTGCCACGACTCCGCATCCGCGATCTACGAATCATCTGTAAAATGTAAGGGAAGAGGGTGAGTCACTGAGACTCAGTGTATAAATCCCCAACCCGATAATATCAAGGCATTTACACAATTCATAAGTCAATATGCAAGTCATGCAACCCAAACCTAACCATCCAAACTCTGTATATACCAGGTGTGGTTAAAACCACTAGTGGTCAAAACCACTTTGGTGGCCAAGTAGTCACAAAAATAATATAAGTGTGGTCAAAACCACTTTGGTATTTGTAGTCACAAATAATATGGGTGGGGCCAATCCACCTTGTGGTCAAAACCGATGTGATGACAATCCCATAATCAACATGTGGGGCAAACCCCTTTGTGGTACCAAACCAGCGGGGCCGAGAGTCACAAATAATCCATGTGTGGTCAAAACCCTTTGGTGGCGTAGTCTGGAAATAATATATGTGTGGTCAAAACCCGCGGTGGTCAAAACCCTTTGAGACTTAGTCACGATTATAATATAGAAAGCGGGGCCAACCCTTTGTGTGGTCAAAACCACTTGGTGACGATCTAGAATCATGCCTTCCCCCTCCTCTCATTACACAGTGCAATATGACATAATAATTTGTGTATGCGATTATGTCATGTATGCTAAACATATATCAAATATAAGTATAACATGAATTACCATCATAATCAGATAGACATAAAACAACATAATCACGCTAATCAACCTCACAAGGGTATAGCAGTAATTTTACCTACCAAAGGCATTTTAGTAATTTACCCATCAAAGGCATTTTTCGTAATTTACCCACCAAGGGCACTTTTCGTAATTTACCCACAAGGGCATTTCGTAATTTACCCCTCAAGGGTATATCGGTAATTTACTGCAATGGCCTTTCCCAAAGGCCCGAAAATGCCCAGGTGACTCAACTACCATTCAGGTCGTACCCGGATGATTGGGCCTAAAACTCAATTCAGGCTCATTCGGGCCCCCTGCGCTCGTGTGGCCCACCTAACACAAATCTAGCCATGTATATAAGTTCCACCTAGTCTAGTTCACTATATACTACACAATCGCACAATTTACTCATAAGAGCCCACGGGCCCATTGGGCCCGCCCGACCATCAGCGGCCCCAGCGGCGATGACCCATAAGAATACTCTTTGGTGGCCTCAACTATTACGTCGAAGCCCCATCGTGCACTCGCGCTTTCGTGTAGCTACTATTGTAGTGGCCATGACGCCGGTATTCTTGCTCTACAACTAGAGTATAGAGAGTTATACACCTGATAGGAGTCTAGTGTTAAACCGCGCTGCGACCACTCCTGTGCCCAAACGCCCACCAAGGTATGTTACTCTCCTCCTGGAATGCTCTGTATATAGCTAGCTTTCCACCTTCCTTCTTTGTATCTTTCCGATGTGGGACCCCTTCGTCAGTAGAGTTTAAATTCGACTAAAACTCTTGCCGTCCAATTCGCAAAATAAATACTCCATTGCTTGTCATGAGATTTGAACCCAGGCTCCCTTGCAACATAATCAACGCCACTAACCACTTGGCCACAAGCTCTTCTTGTGTCTTAAACCATGTGCAACTAAATTTGAATCTATAGCCAAATACTAAAGTCCATGTAAAAAGAAAACCAAAATGCAAGAGCCAAGACTTGAACCTTGGACCTCCTTCCTTCCTTGTGGCGTCACCCCATTGCCCCCTAAGTGGCGTCACTATGCCACTACACCACACACTCCATTTGTGTCATTTTCCTTTACATTTTATTCTTAAGGCCTACCTGCCAACTTCTAGGGTTTTTTTCACCTAAAACCAAAATTCCCCCAAAGCCAATATTTGATCTCGGGACTTCATAGAAGCCCTCTAACCTTCCAAAATCACTTATCAAATAGGTCCAACTTGTATTTAAGCCGATCCCTTGTTCTCCAAAAATTTAAATGCTACTACGCTCAAGGCCCATTAGGCCCAATCCTACTAGGCCCAATTTCGAGATGTTACACAATGTCTCTAACCTTATTTCTCTCTCTAAACTCAATGTATTAAAAAATGTTGCAATTCTTGTCTCAAAAATATTCTTAAATTTTGGTATCATAAAACTTATAGCCCACTAGATCACTCAAAATAACCAATAAATGCTTGCACTCACTATTTTGGAGTCAATTTCTTTTCATGTGGCCTATAAGGCCTTGCCCCAGCTGGACATCCCCGAATGTGAAAGTGCTTTAGACTAGGCTTTCGACCTGTCCAAGGCTCATAATGTGTTTTTTGCAACTTTTTTAGTGGGTACTCTATTCATAATGTAAGTTATTGTCTTTAGAGGCACTGGCCAAATGAGCACTTTCAAACTTATTATGCTTAAACCTTTCTTCCTCTTTCACACAATGAGAAATGAGCACATTTAGAGTCTATTTCTCCTTTTGATAGTTGTAACTAATTTTAATTTGGTTAAACCATGCAGGAGACAATACCAAAACCATAAGAACAAATAATTCCTCAAAAAGCTCGATCTTAAGTGCCTTAAGTCTTAAAGCAATATGGAGCATCTTCATAATGTACTCCATCAGATTTCCTTGACGCTTATACTTCATAGACATCAAAGAAGTCAAAAATGATGCCATCTCAACCTTATTGTTTTTGGCAAAATGTTTCTCAATTTAGTTAAGAAACCCTTGGCAGAGTAATGTCTTCATATTCTATGCCTTAAAAGATTTTTGAAATGTTGCGCTTCATGATCATTAGAATTGTGTAGTTTGAACAATCCTACCTCTCAATCCCTTTTAGCATTAATGGTGCTTTTCATAGTGAGAGGTGCAGGTTGTTCTTCCCTTAGTGCAATGTCTATGTCCATACAACCAAGCACTACAAGTATATGCCTTTTCCATTCCTTGAAATTGTTCCATTTAAGGATGAGTATAAATTGATATTAATAGATATTGTAGCAACGGATGATGAACTAGCTTAATGTAGAACAAAATAAATAAAAAACAAGCTCACATCAATATTCATAAGTAAACAATAAATTCAAAATAGTGACTAATCCCATCTCAAGATACCAAACACAATATTAATATCCAGTCTTTGGACAATAATATTAACAGTAAGTGATGCTCTTATTGTAGCAATCAAACATTGATAGTAAATTATGTCAAACTATGAATTATTCTTTAGTCTAACTTATTGCTCACATAAAGTACCTTATAATTATCACACATTTATCACCACAAATGTCATTGAAATTCCGCCAAATATGTCACATCCCAAAAATTGGAGGTTTGTAAGAGAGAGAGAGAGATAGGCCACGACCTAATTTTTGAGATTATACATGCGTCTTTAGGGAAAAAATGAGTTATTGATGCATTGGTTAAGTGTTGCTAAAATTGTCCTTGAAACCCAAGTTCAAATTTCTTCCCTTGCACCATTTTTATTATTTTGCAAATTTTGCTTCAAAACTATAACATCCCAAATTTTTTGTTTAAATTTGGTAAAATTATTTCAATAATGAGTAATTGGCCTAGTGGTTAAGAGAAAACAATGAGACAATGCAATTTTCTTAGAAACTCGAGTTCGATTCCCTTCTCTCACAAAATAGCTTAATTTTGTTAATTTTTATCCTTCCCTATTTTTGTCTTTGGCCATTCCTTTTAACCTAGGTATAAATATCAATTTTTCACTTATTTTTCAACCTTAAGTCAAATTTTCTCCTACCCTTGTCGTTCTCCTCTTCCATATTATATTTTCTCTCAAAGTTTCTTCCTTTCTCTAGGATTTCATCACAGTTGTGCCGCCTCATTGTTAAAGTTTTTATTTTAATTTGGTAGCATTTTAACTTGAAAAATATTTTATTTTAATTTAGGTTCAGTTTAAGTCTAAAAGAAGAATTGCGAGTTTTACAAGTAATGTTCTGGTTGTGTGAAAATAATATGTGAGTTCTAACCTATAAAATTTAAATGTTAAATAATATTTTAATACTTAAAATGATGGTTAGGCTTGCTGATCGAGACTTAATTAAATGGCTAAGTAAGTGATTTTAAGGTGGTAGAATTACGTACATTTTGAGCCTTAATTAAATGACATGTTTGCAAGGTTGTATGAGTGATTGAATGTTTGAATATGCAAATCTTGGTATGAATTAATATGAATTTTTTGTGATATAATGTATCTTTGGTTATATGAGTAGCATGTATTAGAATAAAAATAAAATGTATGTTTGGGTAAAATGTTGTGATATATCTTGAATGAAAAATTTGCTACACATGCCTTTGGAAAATTTCTTACAAATGATAATGAAACTATGACATGTTGTAATGTCACCGTATTGATGGTGAAACTAAATGATTGGTAAATGTTATTACCAGAACTAAAGTGAATGCTATTATGAGAGCATGTAAAACATGCTATTGAAATAGGAATGTAATGGAAACATGATTTTGATTGAAATTTGTATAAAATATCACATGTGCATGAGGTGGGATTATGAGGATGATGGAGGAGTTACGTGGAGTAATGGTAGCATATTAAATCGCATATATCTTTGTCAATGCATTGCATCGGGAGTAATGAGGAGAACAACAATTATATCACATTTATTTTGAATGGCAGTATATCTGCATTACATATAGTGGTAATTTAATCACATCGAGCTCAATTCGCAATGTATGGAGTTTGGAGATGAGTTTTGGGAACTTCGTGGTGTGTAGCGGATGGTTAGGGTAGGAAATCATTATGCATTATGTCATGTCCATGAAACTTTAGAATATTAAAGTTTATGCTATGTTTGTGTTGCAATGTTATTAATGGTGAATGATATTTGAATGAATATTTGAATGTGCTAATTGTTTAGACTCACCTTGAGCTAGTTAGCTCACCCTATAGTTTCAACCATCTCGGGTAATGCTCGAGACTAGGATTAGACATGGCATGCGGACATCGACAAACTTCAAACTTATACATTATTTTGCTTACATTTTTCCTAAATTTATTTGGTTTTTAATTTGTAAAGTTATTTGAGTACGTGGTTTGGGTTTTTCTCTTTGTTTTGGTGTTTTATGCATGCATACCCATCTCATTGATTGGATTTAGATACTTATTTTGAAATTGGACAATGCGTGTTACTTGACTTAGATTAAAGTCATCATATTTTCCTTTGCAAAATCCGTAGTTGAATTCTGAAAAGTAAATTATAAGTAAAATATGTTTCCAAAATTAATAAGAACTTTTGTTTAGTTGGATCTATTTAAACTTGGTAACATTAACACTTTTATAAAATAAAAGCCACTATGTTTTTTTAATAAGAAAACACTTTAAAATAAATTTGAAGGTTGATTGTTTCTACTTGGCCATTTCGGTGATCAATGTGACCTCCAAAATCGGTTATGACATCTAAGTGAGTTTGAGGTGTTACAAAATATTAAATTACCTTTGGGTTAATTAATAAACACATGAATCACAACAACATATAATCATGTTGATATTTTATTTAAACTAATCTACGCAAAAAGAGGTCAATTCATATATCAAATCACCAATTTATCATCATCTATTGTGGCCCAATTCAAGGTCAATCCCTAATTTCATCAAATTATCCTATTTTCAATTCTATTCAAGTTAATCTTTTATCTTGATAATTATCTAACCAGTATCATTATGATTTGTATAACACCTCATAATTTAGGGTTAGAAGTTTTGAGGTTTGTAGTTAGGGTTTGTGAGTAGGTCGAGAAGTTGAGTTCATTGTTGTGTTTTGGTGTCAAAATGAGCTCTTTGGTTCGGTGGTAGTGGGTGTATTAGTTTACCTTTAGGCCCCAGGAGTTGAGTCCTCATGTGTGGTAAGAGGAAGTTTGCTTTAGTTTTGTGTCTTTGTGGATTGAATTAACTTTATTTATTTATTTATTTTTATTTGACTTTTATTTAGTGAATTAAAGAGAGAAGGGAAAATAATTCCAAATCTTCCTCACGCTTTTTTTTGGTTGTTCCTCACTGCTCTCCACGTTCTTTTTCTGTTAATTTTTTATTCTCCCCAAATCTTTAGTTCTCTTGATTTCTTGCTTCTTGCGTTTAATACATATATTATTGTTCGTTAGTCAAAGGTTGTATGCTTTCTTCGCCTTCATTCAATTCAGTTTCAAGACAGTGATGTGTAAGTATAGATCTTCTTAATTTTACAATTGGGGTTTTGTTTTCTTGAATTTGTTTAGGTTAAGGTTCTATTTGTGACAAATGTTAGTTGTGCATATTGGTAGAATTGAGTTTCATATTGAGGTTGTAACACCAAAACCCGGCACTGGGCGTTATGGCGGAATTTGGCGATATCACATGGTAGTGCTTTTAGAAAGCGTAAGAACCATGGCTTAGTTTTTCGATATATTAGAGTTCTGTAGTAAAAAAGCGTGTCGTTTATTCATTCATTGAACATTTTCAAAACATTATACATTTGCGAAGCCTTTTAAAAGTAATTTGTGAATTCGTGGGTTTTAATAAAACATTTGTTTACTTTGAAAACTCGAGTCTTGTCCTACTACTATGAGTTCATAAAACAATAATCCCAAATTTAAGTGAAAATTTGTAAAGGCCTTATTACATGAAATTTACCCAATTATAGCCAAATAAAAATAAAAATAATATCCATAAATAAGGAATCGAGCTAGTGGTCATGAGTCGAGTCCTCCACGGCACCTATCAGTCTCTTCTTTGGGGGATTACGAGCAGTTAAACAAAAAGGGTGAGTTTTATGCAAACTTCGGTGTGTAATCCCCACAAAAAACATACACACTGGAAGAATCGGATCACAGACATCAATTCACAATTCGAACTTTGAGGCCCTATAGAAAGCGATGTGGACCTTAGCCCACTCGGAGTCTGATTCGGACATATTACTAGGCCTCGGCCATTTTGAACAGAATATGCGGATAACGAGTCCTAGCCACTGTAACAAGCCGATTTTGGGGCTAGTCGAATAGTGGTTTCGGGGCCCATTAGCCGAAGTCGAGGAAGATTACTTTGATGTTATCTTATGTGTTATGGTATTAACATATAGCTATGTGAAAATTTTGGTGCTTTAATTTTGATGATTGCATGTAATTGTGAAAAAGGACTACATTGCTTAAAGTGCGAAAGTTCTATTTTTCAAGGTAGAGGTGTCAAATAGCCATAGAATGTTAAATTGGAGGTCTTTAAAGTGCAATTAGGCCATTAGGAGGCATGGCACTGCCATAGGAGCGAAGGAGACAATAGCATTAAATGTTGGTCAAATTTGGTAGAGATTAGGTGATAAAAAATAACTAAAATAAGACAAAAAGATGAGATATCATCTTTTACTATTCCTTCTTCTTCTACCAGAAAATTGAAGGGAGAATAGCGGTTTTTGAAGTTCAAAATTTCAGCTACATTTCATCCTTGCTAGTAAGTCAATTTGATGATTATTTTTTATGATTTTTGTACTTTTGGAGTCCCCAAAGCTTAAGCTAGCTAATGAGGGGACTAATTTATGATATGGTTGAAAGTCTAGGGACTTGCCATGATAATGGTTATGTTGTTAGCAGAGTGTTTATGGAAGAAAATGAATGTTAGGGAGATGGGAAACAACTTTGGTGAAAGGTGTAGTCATGAAAACACCTAAATGAGACCAAGTTGTAAAAGTTGTGATTTTGTAATAAATGTATGAAATAGATGAAATTGTGAGTATTTGTAGATGAAATAAATCTTTAGCTAGGCTTGTTTATTGAGAAAGTGAGTTGAAAAATAAATTACGAGCCTAGGGGCAAAATCATAATTTTGTCATAGTACCACGGGCAAAATGGTCATTTTTTCCTAAGTGTAGATTTTTATGCATTATAATCATAGAATGATCTAAATGAATGAATTTCATTGTTATAGATCAAGAAGAGTGCGGAATCAACCTTGTAGTGGAAAAGGCAAGGTGTGGATTAAGCAGTTAGTTAACACGTTTTGTGCAGAGAGGTAAGTTTATGTGTAAACAATGCATTTTATATATATACATTGTTATTCTTTGATCGATTGCATAGCACAATTGAGGACATGTATGATTCAAGTTGATTGAATGTAGTAGTTATTGAATAACTCTAGTATGAATGATGGAATGGATATGTTAGTGTGTTATATCAATACTTGATGGTGGGCTAAATGCGATACCACCTTGATACTTAATTACGATGGGCTATATGCGATACCATCGTCTATTTATCACTTGGTGGGCTATGTGCGATACCACATAACTTCTTTTTTCGGTGGGCTATGTGCGATACCACCTAATAAAGGCAGCGGTGGCCTAAGTGCGAAGCGGCCGAGTAATTTGATTATGAGTAGTTGATTAAGAGATTGTGATGTGTTGTATTATATGGCGTTGTTGTGCTAAGTGCGAGGAAAATATGCTATGAATGTGTACATTAAGCTTGTTATATGGTTGGAATGTGGAAATGGAAAGAATGAGTAAGCATGATTATGAATGTGGATTGTTTCTTGCTTAGTATGTAATACTATATAATTTTTAGCACATACTATAATGTTATATTGTTTACATGTAAACTTACTAAGCTTAAAGCTTACTCCTCCTTTCCTTTCCCTTGTTTTATAGAGTTTAAAGCCAGAAATTTGGATCGTCGATAACGGAAGAGTAGCCCACACTATCAGCTCATCTCGGTATATCTAGACTTAGTGATTTTGTATATGGCATGTATAGGGGCTAGACTAGTTAGATTATTTTTATTTTGGCCAAAAGTGTGTTGGCCCCTTATTAAACTAACTAGTTTGTATCTTTTGCCATGGTTGATGGCTCACCTTGTCATTTATGAAAATATGAAGTTATTCATGGAAGTTCATATTACAAATTTATGAGATGTTTATTGATGTGTCGAATGGATTCATGGGATATGAACTAGAGAGGTGCAAAGAACTTGGCAAATAGCCTTGTTCTTGTCCACATAGAGTGAAGCTGCAGGCGTGTGTCTGGCGTGTGTGACATACGGCGATCCATGGCGTGCGCCCAGGCGTCTGCGAAGTCTGCACTTGCCAAAGCTGGAATTTGAATCGCCACACGGTTGAAGCACATAGGCGTGCCGAGTCGTGTGGATTAATCGAGAGGTGACCACGGGCTAGCCACATGGGTGTGTGCCCGGGCCGTGTGGTTCAAGTCGATTATCGACCACGGGTGTCGAACACGAGCATGTGAGTTGATACACAGGCGTGTCCCATTTCACTGCAGGCGTGTGGCTTTGTTTAGGTGAAAAAAATTTAAGATCTTAAAAAGTTTCGGTTGGGTTAAAGAAACCCCTTGTATGTATGTTTAAGGCCTCGTATGTCCATAATAAGGTGTGTTATGATGATGAAAGAAATGTCAAGTCGGGGAATTTGAAAGAGTGCGATTAAGTAGATTAAGTCAATAATACCTGTGCGGGTTCGGCATAGAATATGGGTAAGGGGTGTTACACCACCAGCCTCTACATACCAACTCCGTCAACCCTAAACACCATGTGAGGATAAAATCAACCCACCGATCCTACACCATGTTATGCGAATGCGGCAAAAAAATGAGAAATTTGCAGTGGTTTGCGGATAACGGTGAAAAGCCTTTCGGATACTTCCTCAGAATATCCTCAATCCCACCCGATGCAATGCAACATACATAGGATGTCATGCTATTATGCAAACATAATTCATACATTCGGATATCGAATTCATGCTCGATGCAATCGAGAAAGTCAAGTCACATAATTAGGGGTTTAGGTAAAGCTTACAGACCCACATTAGGCCAGCGATCGACTAGGGTGACCGTGCAACCTTACCTGAGAACATTATAGAAAAATGGGCTCACTGCGCCAATGTGACTGCCGTGTGGCCCACCCAGAGCTCAAATTGGTCTTGGCCATGTGGATTACACCACCTCGCTCAAGCACTGCGGCCGAGAGCTAGTTCATCACTGCGGGCGGCCCGAATCCTGCGCGAGTGTGGCCGCGCGCCCAATTGGTCGAGCCCTTGTGTCGCACACAGCCTCGCCCAGCCGTCACACGGTCGTGTCGCTCGCGCACGGCCTGGCTCGTCGATCACACGGTCGTGTGGTGACTAATAGTCTTGCACACGACCTACCACCACGGGTGACCACAAGCCCGTGTGGCATCGGCGAAGAAAGGTTTCGGCTCTCGTCAAAACCTCATTTTACTGCATTTTCATGTACACACCTAGTATCGAATCGATGCTACGCGCAATCTCGAGCAATCTCGACCTATAATTGACATTACAAATCTCGAAATTAGCCTATAACCACGATTTAAGCAAATCCATCATTCTAACAATGAATCAACATAATCACTTAACACTTACCTCCAAGCGAGCAGCGGGGAACTTTACAACCTCACGCCGTAAATGGCTAATCTCGAGCCCTTTGATTGAATCTTACAATCAAAATAACCACTTTTCTTAAGTCACTTATCCATAATTATAACTAGGATACAACATAACAAAACTTACCAATCACTTGAAGACGTCGTACCAAACCAAGCAGTAATTGGAAAAAAGCGAAAGCAAAAAGGAAGAGGGGAAAAGTTTGACAAGAGAAGGAAAGGAAGGAGTCTTGACCAAAAATCTCAAAGAAGAAGAGAATGATCGGAAAATCGATATCCCCTCCTAATCCTTTATTTTCTCTGAACTTCCTATAATCGACTTTTAGAGTCTAACACAAACTCTTCGTCACCAATTCTAGCAAAAATAATCGCTCCTTGCCTAAGTAGAGATTTGAACTCACAACCTCCACCCAACAACACTCCACCTAGCCACCGGACAGTGGGCCCGTTACATTAATTACTTACACACTTTAACTTATAAGCCTATTAACTTAGAGTTTGGGATTTATTCATAAAAATACCAAAATTTACCCAAGTTGATACTTGAACTTAGGACCCCCCAGAACATACCCAAACACACCCAAATCACTCAACCATTAAAGCGGATAGGTATTTGTGTCTTGAAATTACAAAAGCTGAAATTAATGGAAAATCGAGGATTCTGAGGTTGTGGTGGTTCATCAAATGATTTTTGGGTGTTTTAAATCTCAAATCGGTGTTTACGAACTATTTGAATTCGATAACAAATTCTTTGTCGGAGTTTTGGGAAATCTGCAAAATTTTGATGTGGTTTGAGTGGTTAGCAGTGGGGGGTTCATTTTGTTGTTGCAAATCCTTGATTTGAGTTGTTTCGATATGGTTTTCGTGACCATACGGGTGACCACATGGGCGTGTACGCTTTGCGAGTAGTTTACATGGCGTGTGATTTTTGGAATTAGGGATTTTGGCGTTTTTAGTGCCACATGGGCGTGTGGCTACTATTTGAGATTTTCAATTTTCACATGGGCGTGTGCTTTGGACACCGCAATAGTGTCCCACTAACCACTGCGGGCATGTGAGTTTTCCACTGCGGTGTGTCTTTTACATCTTATTTTGGTACTTTTGGATAGTAAGTTACACGGGCTACTCACCGCGGCCATGTAACTTTCGGGCACCTGCAGCGAGTGTCTCCTCCACGCAGTCTGTGCCCCTTTCACATAGCGATGTTGATATCCACGCGACCTATACCCTTCCTGCGCGGCGGGTACACCACCATGTGGCCTGATACTGCGATTTTTGTTACGTAGCCGTAGTTTGACCCGTTTCAATTCTTGTGTTGTCCAACATTTGTTGAGGCCTCTGTAAATGTGTTGAGACTCTATTTTCCTCTTAGATCACGAGTTTGTATTTACAATTCTGAGATTTGAGTTAATTGTTTGTTCATGTGCTTAGGTGATGTGATAAATGGTGTTAAGGTATTTTTGTTATGGTTACAAATTAATTGTGATACAAGTAAAGCCCGATACTAAAATTGATCATTGAATATGAGTTTACGTATGCTGTGAAATTTGTTAGTGTTTGATGTGTATTCATACATTAGCATAAAACTAGGGTTTTGGTTGCAAAAGAAGAAAATGATTAATGCGGTTTAAGCGCAATATACGTATAGTGGTTTTACAGCATTATTTTATCACGTATGCTAGCTCGATTTGCATATTGTTATTAAGTGGCTTAGTTCCAAAATTTGATGTGTAGGGTGGATGAGCCAATTATGGTTCTATATGTGGTGTGCGAAATTTGGGCCAGAGCCTCTTGTAGCCTTATATGGTGTGCATGGTGGATGAAGTGGTGTTTGGTTGGTGGGATGGGATTTTTGACTCGTTACATTCTCTATGCATCTAAATATATATCACGAATATATGTATGCGATTATACAAGCATTGAGATGTTGGTGATATGGTAACAATGAAATGATGTGTTTTAATTAATATGTGTTTTGGTATGCTTTGAAAGCACCTTGTTGTTTGGATTACAGATTGAGTTTTCCATTTATGATTTGTGTACATATATTTTTCTAGAACATTATTATGTTACTTTATCTTTTACCATCTATTTGTGTTTGGACTCATACTAAACTCGCGTAGCTCATCCACTTTAGTTTCTCCTTTCCGGGTAAATTCGGTGTTTGAAAATTTGGACTTGGCGACCAAAGGTCTCATATGGATAACCTTTGAATTAATCAAATAGAGTGTTTCTTCAATTCTTGAATTAGTGAAGTTGTTTTGGACTATAAGTTTTTATAGGAGCTTGTGGTATAAATTTTTATTTTGGACATTCCTAAAGAGTTATTAGAATTGAACTTTAGAAACTATGGATTTTATACTAAACCTAAATTTACAAAAGTTCATACATGGTTTTTATGAAAATGAAACTAATATGAATTTTGGGATTTGTGATGTTTTAAAGCGCTCCAATTTGAAATTATACAAGAAACATAAATTGTTAAATGATTTAGTTCGATTTTAGCTTAAGCGTATTCGGAATATGTTTTAACAATTCTTTGTAAATTATACAGATCACTTAGGTGGTCAATGTAACCTCGGGATTTGGTATAAACTTCTAGGTAGAGTTTTAGGGTGTTACAATTTGATCAATCATAATTAACTCCTAATTCATTAATTATTTTACATTGCAATTCATGATCATCAATTTACTAGTCGGTTATCATTTTCTTTACAATTTAGTTCATACCTCACCTTTATGTACCAAATTGCGAACAATTCAAATTACTATTATAAATACACAAAGTCCATAATTTAAATATATCTCGGTTTAAATAAAAAACATAACATATGAACTTACTTGGTTAAAACAACAAATAAACAACTCTACAAGGACTAATTAGCAAATTTTATCATTTCTCCAATTGTCTTGATTTGATCCAATTTTCGATCTATTCAATAATTCAATTCAATTTAGCAATTCCAAATATCTTATATCATCTATTTTAAGCACATATCAGTTTAATTTTATTATTCAAATGCCCCTAAAATTTTACATTTTATTTAATTTAGTCCTAAAAGCGAAATAATTATGTAACACCCCAAACCCGATTACGAGTCTAGGCAGGATGCAGTTACATCGCTATGGGAAGCGGTGGAAAATCTTTGACTTTAGTTTAAAGCGTGAAAATTTGTTAACTCACGAAAATCATGTCCTTTTAAAAATTAATAAATAATATAAACTTGATATAAAATATCCAGAATTAAAACTTTATTATATGATTTAAGATATAGTTATGAAAATAAAATGATTTCAAAACAATAATTTAATCGTCATTTTGATTTAACATAATATAAATACTCAAATAATTAATTGGGCCTTATTACAATAAAACTTATTCAAATACTTAAAATCTTGAAAGTGATAAATTCTATTAAATAAGGAAACAATTTGATGCGAAAATCTGCCTCTGCATGGCCACCTTTGTATCCACTCAACCCGTCAGATCATCATGTCACTGCGATGTTTTAAAAAGTTGGGTGAGTCATCTGATTTCGGTGTGTAATTTAGTACTGATATCCACCCACATATTAGCCAAAATCAACCCAATTATTAAAGGCAACAAGTAATAAATATTCATCTTAACAATTACCACAATCTGAAGCTTGGCGCATTCAATTCACATTCAAATACGGGGCTAGGCCCATTTCCACGTATGTTCCCAAAACATACCTATCCACCACGTCATATTGGGCTTGGCCCATTTCCATATTATTACAAAAATAATGCAACATGATACCCAACCCAAACCTAGGGTCCATCGCTACACACCCACGATCGCCTACCACACACGAGGGGACTATTGAGTCACCCTCTCCTTTTCCCTCAAAAAGGCAACCAATGCCATCCACGATGGAGCACAGCAATCCATCAAGCCGCGATATGGCATCAAGCGATATCAATCAAGGTAACCACGCGAACTAAATCGCAAAGATCCTGCCGCGACCTCGATCGCGCCAATCACGATGTAGCACAAGGTGACATCAACCACGTACTTTCGAAGTACACGTACCTTCTTTTCATAACCCACCCATGCACATGCCACATAAAATATAATCATGATAATGCATGCACATGCTTATTAATATTCATAAACATACTCATATACAAACAAATAATCACATTGCTGCGGTCAGATACTAACTTTGATCATCGCTATACCTTTTAGGATATACATGGCACACTTATTCTTTGCACTTGTTAGTAAAACATATAACACATAAAACCGGAGCTTGGTGGGTTAGTTACACACCTTATAACCTGAAGTTCTAAACCCTCGATTTCGATGCTATCGCGCAGCGAGACTACAACTATCGCCTATCGTTTTCTGCTGCTGCGTCCACACCCCGGTGGCCAATCGAACTGCAGAGGCGGCTCTTTTCTTAAACCGGAATAAGGGACCTTCCCTTTCCCTCTTGGTAGTATTGGCCTCCATCAAAAAGCTTGTCAGAATCACCACGATTAATCAATCAAAGCCACAATCTACTCTTAACAAATCTAAGTTACTTACTAACATCCTTACGAAATAATCAAAGAGATCAGAAGGCCTTCGCTTTGCTTACAATCGATTTGCCCTTGATGAGTAGTAGAATTCAAGCAGTTCTAAGTGCTCCTCGCGGTAGCCTTAAAACTAAATGGAGATGAGCAGGAGATCACCCTGGCGATATTCGACCAACCACACTAGGATGCCAGCGATTTACGACAATGGTGCTCAATAATAAAGGAGTTTCGGCCTAGTCTAAAGGTTAAAGAACAGAAGTTGAAGGAAATAAAAAGGTATAGAAAGGAAGAGAGTGAAAGGAATTCGGCAATAGATTGGTTGACTACAACTTTCGGCAAAACTAAAAGAAATAAAATAAAAAGAATAGGAGAGAGTAGAAGAAAAATTTGGCACAAGCAATTAAAATGAGAGACTAAAAAATATGCAAAAGGGTGTTTCCCTGTTTATAAAATTCGACCACTAATAGAATGAAGAACCCAAGATCGGCCATCCTCTACTAATTCAAATTGAATTGGTCCAATTCAAAAACAATTTGAATTGCTCCACCATTATCCACTTATTAGATAAAATAATAATAATCCTATATTTAATATAACTAAGTAGATAAAATAGCAACTTTATCAATATCACCACTTAAATCAAAGTAAAGACCACCCTTGGCAGGCCACCACTTTTTTTTTTTAATTCTAAACCAATTTCCTTTCCTATCTTAAACTCTTATTTTATCACCTCATAAAAAAAAACAATCTAATAATAATTATCCTACAATTATCCTACCACTAAAATAAAAAAACAAAAGAATAAACTCATAATTATCTCTCAGTGAATTTAAAACAAAATTAATCCTAATCTTATCCTATTTGAAGCCCCCGTATGTAGTCAATACCCATGTCGCGGTAAAAATAAAAACCAACCAACCCTACATTTGAGTTCGAACCACGGGACACAGGGAACCTCTTGCCAAGTAGCGCCCAGGCCCACAGGCCACCTTGATTTTATGCTAAAACCCCGACAATTATTCTTAACACCTACCCTCTTGACCCATCACCCAAAAAGCAAAATAAAAAGCGCCCAAATGCGGCTCCAGACCCTCCGAACCCGTGCTCCCTTCTCCTCAGCGCCTAAGTAGCGCCCTGAGCCACTCACTCATGCTGGACTTTCATGTCCATCAAAACTGCCCTTTTATTTATAAGACCTACTTAGCGGTCCCTTGGCGCAAAAAATAAATCAAGAAATTCTTTGCAGCTTGGACTCGAACCCAAGCCCCGCAGGCGCCACCTTCCAAAGCCCCAAGCGCGCATAACCACTTTGCCAATGCCTTTTATGTGCCTAAACGCCTTGATTAATTCTTTTAAAGCCTCTAAAGCCCGGCTCCATTCCTAACCCCAAAAATTAAAAATTTTCCTAAGCCATCCCTTGCCTTCTAGGGTTCTCCAAAACCCCAAAATTCCTCCAACAGGACCTTAAGCCTACTAAATGCTCGGGTCATGCTCCAAACACATAACCCCTAAGCAGGGTGTTACAATTCTACCCTCCTTAAAATAATTTCGTCCACAGAAATTACTTACTACCATGCAATCCTAACTCTACTCTCGCCTCCATTCGCACTCTTGCTTTCAATCTATTATACTTCCCAGGCTCGGTCCCTAAGTTCTCACTCAAGATCCAAATCACACAAGAAAAGCTAACTTACAAACAAGGAAAACAATTAAAGGATATTCCAAAACAAAGGCTTACGATATCACATCCTTGGTTGACTTTGGCTAGAACCACGACCGCCGTTTGCTCGAGGACAATTCTTAACTAAATGTGCCTTAGATCATGCAGAAAGCATTCTTTATTATTCCCCGGCACTCTCTCGAATGGTTCTTCCACATCGAACACAAGAAGCGATTAGATCTCTTTTGGTACAAGTGCTGTGCGGGAGTTCTCGATTTTGGTCTTTTACGGACATTGCAAGCGATCTTTGCGGTCCAACATTTCTCTTATTCTCGTTCCTATTCTTCTCTCGGTTTTCTCTTATAGTCTTTTTAACCTCTTGGCAATCCAGAGCTTTCTCTACCAAAATGGCGAAATCCCTTTCTCTTTGTGGGCGATCAACTCCATAACTCATCTCATGACCCATCTTGAATCGAACACTCCTTTCATGTCGGTAGCCACGATTCCTTTGGCGTCTTGACTTAGTCGCCTAAATTCCACTTCATACTCGCGCTCTGGGATTTATTCCCTTGTACTAGATTTAGAAAGCGCCTTCTTTGCGCGTCTAAATGGCGGCTCCTACATACTTTCCTTCAAACTTAACCTTAAAATAATCCCAATCCACTCGTTCTGCTTTGGTACACTTTGTTTGACGGTGAGCCACCAACGATAAGCTTAAATCCGCGAATGTGAAGCAGCACCTTACAGCTTTTCCTCACGGGGTGCAATCCAAGTCGTCCATAATTCTTTCGACTCCTTCTAGCCAATACTCGCTACATTGAGAGCCACTCGAAACACTCCTCTAAAGATCTCGGCTCAGTTTGACTGAGTCTCTCGGACGCGACTTAGAGTTCCATTTCCCCTACTAGCTCTGCTTACCGCGTTCTAGAATTAAGTAACATGGCCCGCGATTTGCGTCATCTTCTCTATCTGATCTTGCTCCTCTACGTCCACTATTGGCGGTACTTCACTTTTCGACCCATGGCGGACCTCTGGATTCAGAAGCCTTCATTTCTACCTACCACGTCCCTAGAACTCATCTCTATCGTCGCGATTTTATTTGATTTAAGAAATTTTATGTATTAGTAATTTTGTTCCTTTGTTTAACCACGAGCAAATTTTATGAAAGAAGGGTATTTATAAGTAGTTCTTTCCGATCACCCAAAGAGTTCGATTCGAGTTTACTACTCTAGTTCGAGGATCACATTCGCACACAAACATTTATCAACAAGAGCACATTCATCACTAGAGACACCTTCATTTCTCAATGAAGCCACATTCATTCCTCAGTAGAGGCACATTCGGTGGTATCTACCACCCACATTCACTTATTGGACATTTCTGCGTTTCTACCCGGGGTATTTTTACGTCATTTTCTATCGGGTATTTTACGTAAATTATCAAAAAATTTTGAAAACCTTGATAAGTCAAGATATTTTGATATTCCAAAGCTTTGAGGGTGTTTTCAAAAATTCTCAAATTAAAGGTATGACAAGATTTTGGAAACGAGGGTATTTTGGTAATTTGTCGGTCGAGGATAATTTTGAAAATTTCCAAATTCGAGGGTATTATTTTAAAATACTGAAAATTGGATACTTTTGCAGCGTAAGGAAATTTTATTAAGCGAGGTTAAGCAGGAAATTTTAAAAGTCGGGGCATTTTAGTAATTTTTAACACGAGGGGTTTTTTTAGTAAATTTCCTCAAATCGAGGTATCTTGATATTTTGAAAACTAAAGATTTTAATATTCTGCAAAGTAAAGTCATTTTAACAAAAGTTAAGGATAGTGCGTTAATTTTATAATACGGGGGCATTTTGTAATTTTTGCCCTAGGGCATTTTAGTAATTTTGGTAAATTGAAATCCTTTTTTTTTGAAATCAGATTTATGGTTTTACAAACCAAGGGGTAATTGAAATATTTTAAAATCAAGAATTCTAAAGCAAGCAAAGGCTAATCCACTTTGGGTTTTATTTATTGTTTAGCTTTATGGCCAAAGTCCTCTTGGTTAGGGTGAGCAGGAAGCTCACGCACCCGGTAGGAATCCCGCGAAGAGGAGGTGAGTCACAGGGTGCTTAAATACCAAGCTCTTCGGATCCAATCCTTGACATGCGTGCGGGGTTACCACACACTAACACGGCGACTTAGTCATAGGTTTGTTTTAGTAACCTTAAGTTTTATGCAAATGTTTGAGTAGACTAATCCTAAGGTCAATAGCCTAAAACTAATCTGAGCCCAAATAAACCCATAATAATACACATAAACAAAGCACTTCAAAAGTTGAAGTACTTACAGCGGACTCGGGTAGAGAGTGCAGTGCCATGCGAGAATACTGAAAATTTCTTAAAGCCCATGTTTTTGAAAAGCCCATTTTGAAAGCGTTTTTGGGCCAAAACCCTCAAAGCGGGAGTTTTGAGCCGGACTCCCGATACCTGTCTGTAACACCCCCAAACCCGGCCCCACGAGTCTAGAGCCGGATCGGATTACGTCAACTGCGGAGGCGGTGGAAAATCTTTGACTTTAGTTTAAAGCGTGAAAATTTGTTAACTACGAAAATCATGTCCTTTTAAAAATTAATAAATAATATAAACTTGATATAAAATATCGAATTAAAACTTTATTATATGATTTAAGATATAGTTCTAGAAAATAAATTGATTTCAAAACAATAATTTAATCGTCATTTTGATTTAACATAATATAAATACTCAAATAATTAATTGGGCCTTATTACAATAAAACTTATTCAAATACTTAAAGTCTTGAAAGTGATAAATTCTATTAAATAAGGAAACAATTTGATGCAATCTGCCTCTGCATGGCCACCTTTGTATCCACTCCAGCCGTCCGATCATCATGTCACTGCGATGTTTTAAAAAAGTTGGGTGAGTCATCTGATTTCGAGTGTGTAATTTAGCCATGATATCCACACACATATTAGCCAAAATCAACCCAATTATTAAAGGCAACAAGTAATAAATATTCATCTTAACAATTACCACAATCTGGGCTTGGCCGCATTCAATTCACATTCAAATGCGGGGCTAGGCCCATTTCACGTATGTTCCCAAAACATACCTATCCACATGTCATATTGGGCAGCCCATTTCCATATTATTACAAAAATAATGCAACATGATGCTGACCCAAACCTAGGGTCCATCAGCTACACCCCTGATCCGAGCCTACCACACACGGGGACTATTGAGTCACCCTCTCCTTTTCCTCAAAAAGGCAGCCAATGCCATCCACGATGGAGCACATAGCAATCCATCAAGCCACGATATGGCATCAAGCGATATCAATCAAGGTAACCACGCGAACTAAATCATAAAGATCCATAGCGACCTCGATCAGCGCCAATCCACGATGTAGCACAAGGCGACATCAACCACGATACTCGAAGTACACGTACCTTCTTTTCATAACCCACCCATGCATGCCACATAAAATATAATCATGATAATGCATGCACATGCTTATTAATATTCATAAACATACTCATATACAAACAAATAATCACATTACCGCGGGTCAATACTAACTTTGACGATCAGCAGCTATACCTTTTAGGATATACATGGCACACTTATTCACGCACTTGTTAGTAAAACATATAACACATAAAACCGGAAGCAGTGGGTTAGTTACACACCTTATAACTGAAGTTCTAAACCCTCGATTTGATGCTACTATCGCGCTTAAGCGAGACTACAACTATCGCCTATCGTTTTTCTGCTGCGTCACACCCGGTGGCCAATCCGAAAGCGTCGAGGCAGCTCTTTTCTTAAACTTGAATAGGGACCTTCCCTTTCCCTCTTGGCTGGTATTGGCCTCCATCAAAAGCAATCGAGAATCACCACGATTAATCAATCAAAGCCACAATCTACTCTTAACAAATCTAAGTTACTTACTAACATCCTTACGAAGAAATAATCAGAGATCCAGAAGGCCTTTCGCTACTATCGATTTGCCCTTGATGAGTAACGATTCAAAGCGGTTCTAAGTGCTCCCTCGCGGTAGCCTTAAAACTAAATGGAGATGAACAGGAGATCACCCTTGGCGATATTCGGTAACCACACTAGGATGCCAGCGATTTACGACAATGGTGCTCGATAATAAAGGAGTTTGGCCTAGTCTAAAAGGTTAAGAACCGAAGTTGAAGGAAATAAAAAGGTATAGAAAGGAAAGAGAGTGAAAGGAATTCGGCAATGAATTGGTTGACTACAACTTTAGGCAAAACTAAAAGAAATAAAATAAAAAGAATAGGAGAGGGGAGTAGAAGAAAAATTTGGCACAAGCAATTAAAATGAGAGACTAAAAAAATATGCAAAGGTGTTTCCCCTATTTATAAATTCGGCCACTAAGCAAGAATAGAAGAACCCAAGATTCAGCCATCCTCCTACTAATTCAAATTGAATTGGTCAATTCAAAAACAATTTGAATTGCTCCACCGATATCCACTTATTAGATAAAATAATAATAATCCTATATTTAATATAACTAAGTAGATAAAATAGCAACTTTATCAATATCACCACTTAAATCAAAGTAAAGACCACCATTAGCAGGCCACCACTTTTTTTAATTTAAACCAATTTCCTTTCCTATCTTAAACTCTTATTTTATCACCTCATAAAAAAAACAATCTAATAATAATTATCCTACAATTATCCTACCACTAAAATAAAAAAACAAAGAATAAACTCATAATTATCTCCTCAGTGAATTTAAAACAAAATTAATCCTAATCTTATCCTATTTGAAGCCTTTATATGTAGTCAATACCCCAATCGGCGACAAAAAATAAAACCAACCCACCTCATTTTGAGTTGAACACGGGACACAGGGGAACCTGTATAAGTAGCGCCCAGACCCACAGGCCACCTTGAATTTTATGCTAAAAACCCCGGCAATTATTCTTAACACCTACCCTCTTACGGCCCATCACCCAAAAGCAAAATAAACGCCCAAATGCGGCTCCAGCCTCGGGCACGTGCTCCCTTCTCCTCCAGCGCCTAAGTGGCGCCTGAGAGCCCTCATGCTTGGACTTTCATGTCCATCAAACACCCTTTTATTTATAAGACCTACTTAGCGGGTCCCTTGGCGCAAAAAAATAAATCAAGAAATTCGCTGTAGCTCGGACTCGAACCCCAAGCCTGGCGCCACCTTCCAAAGCCCCAAGCGGCGCATAACCACTTTGCCAATGCCTTTTATGTGCCTAAACGCGTGATTAATTCTTTTAAAGCCTCACAAAAGCCCGGCTCCATTCCTAACCCTGCAAAAATTAAAAATTTTCCTAAGCCATCCCTTGCCTTACAGGGTTCTCCAAAAACCCCCAAATTTCCTCAACGGGACCTTAGCCTACTAAATGCTAAGGTCATGCTCCAAACACATAACCCCTAAACCGGTGTTACAAATTACAACTTTAAATTAAAGTTTTGATTTACAATTTGATTTGATTTCATCCTTACACAATCTCTATCATCCATAATTACAAAAATTCAAAATAAATTTCAAATTTTACACACTTTAGTCCCTATGTTAAAAACTACCAATTTCACTTTACAAATTAGTCATTTTTCAATTCTAAGCTTAAAATCTAACATTTTAACACCAAAAGCTGAAAGCATTCATCAATGAGTAACTTTTAGAAACTTTAAGCATGGTTTGAAAAAAAAAAAGATAAAGGGTTAAGTTAAATTATATTTACAATGATCTCAAAAACATAAAGTTTACAAAAACAAGCTTGAATTAGCTTACCATGCAAAAGAACACAAGTTTAAGCGGAATCTTAAGAGCTTAAAATGAGTTATTTTCTTTCTCTTCTTGTTTGAATGGTGGGAAAAGAAATGTGAATGATGGCGGCTTGATTATTATTTTTTGTTTCTAACTATTGTAATTATTATTTAATAATATTTTAACATTAAAATATGAAAACCATTTCCCAACCATCACTATACTTAAAAAGTGGATAATTACCACGTAAATCCTTGAATATTTACTTTTTAAGTAGTTTAAACTAATAAAATCAATAGTAATTAACTTTTACAATTTTATGATTTAGTCCTATATACCATAATTAGTAACTAATTTGGCAAAATTACTTATTAGAATTCAATTCACATATATAATAACTCCGTAAATATTTAATAAAAATATTTACGGATTCAATATAAAGCAGAGGTCACGATACCTCATTTTCCAACACCACTAACTTTAGAATTGAAACACTTGTATCTTGACTAACTATCCAGGTTAACATATTCATCAGACCAAAATTCAATATAATATTATAATTGACATAAATGTTAATTAAACACATTTATAGACTTGATCTTGGAGGAAGATGTTTCAAAACCTTTTTTGACACTACAAGTAACTTTTGAAGTTTGTTACATACTATATTAATATGTTACAACTCTTTGTGAGCTCACCTCAAATTTGTTTACCAATTAACCATTCTCAAAATGAACTAGACACTACTCCTTCAAGTTTTGGCAAGCCTTGAATTGCCATATGTTCATATCTCACAATTCATGCTATACACTTGATATTTACATTTCTAGATCATGAGTTGTGGCTTTGTAACACTCCAACATATTAACCATTTTGTAATAGTTGTTTAATGTTCTAACCCTTTTCATAATTTATTTGTTGATCAAATCTAACATTTCTCATTGATATTTATTGTACAAAACAAATTATATTCATAGTGCATAATTTTATAGGGATAAATCTCAGCATAAACTATACAAATTTCAAATTATTATTTTACTTGATAAATTTCATTAACCTAATTTTTTATTTAAAAATTTATTTATCAAGCAAATTATAATTAATACTAGGCTTGTAAAGCCCAATTTTTCCCGAGCTTTTGAAATAAACCAAAAATAAATAAATAATGAGTTTTTCTGATCCTTTTACAAAGCCCAAATTTTGATGGCCCAAAAATCAAACCCAAGCAGATCACCCAAACCCTAACCTACCGGACCAGCGCAGACAATACCAGCAAAACGATGCAGAAATAGACCCAGCGGACCTTGACCCTCCGGACCCAAAACAAAAATGGCCCAAAGGGCCCAAATATTGCGAAAGAGAAACCTGGGGTTTCTAGGAAACCACAAGGAGCAGCGCAAGCCTTTTTTGAGCTCCTTTTTGCGCGCAAACCTCGTACCCGATCGCGCGCGCAATCTACGCGCGATCGCGCCCGTCATCAGCAGCGGAGGCCTCGGCGCGAGAATCCTTGTCCACCTACAAAAGAAAGGAAGAAAAGCGGCAAGAATGGCAACAATATGGTTTTCCTTTTTTTTATTTTCATTTTCAAGGCTATAAAAGCGATTATAATACACGTAAATCGGGGAATACAGGAAGAATATACAAAAATAGAGAGATGCAAACCACAGAGAGAAAAAGAATGCAAAAAAATATTCTGAGAAAATCCGGAGAAATAAAAAGCGAAACCATTTCGGATGTGATTTTTTTCTACTTTATTTTTATTTTCTATATATTATCTCATATAAATAGTGTTTTAAAAATAAAGAAAAGGGGTTTGCCTTTGGACGGACTTGAAAAGAAGAGGTTTGGCCTCCACTTGCTTGCAGTTTGTGGTG
Organism: Gossypium bickii; assembly: GCA_025503065.1. Taxonomy (NCBI): domain Eukaryota; kingdom Viridiplantae; phylum Streptophyta; class Magnoliopsida; order Malvales; family Malvaceae; genus Gossypium; species Gossypium bickii. The sequence goes on from CP106717.1 coordinate 112,056,665, forward strand.
GTGTGTGTAGCACGTAGAGTGAGTAGCTCGAGGTTTCAATGACCAAAATCGAGGCGAGGGAGCGAAGGAAGTGTAACACTTGCTTGAAACCGACCTAGGCGTTAGGACCCGGATCGGGCATGTCACATAAAAAGGGTTGTTTTAAAGCTGCTTGGCGTTTGTTAAAAATTTGAGTTTAATTATTTATTAATTTAGTAATCTTTTTATTTAACATTTTGAAAAGCGATTATTAAGGGTTTAGGAAATTCTGTATTGAACATTTAATAATAATAAGCGATAATCAAGTTAAAAGCTAAACCAAATAAAATACCAAATTTAAAATAATAGTGACCTTATTACAAAATAAAGTCCGAATCAAAAATAAGTTCAAATTAAAATGAAGTTTACGAAATCAATCGTAATGCATGGCCACCTCAAAGTCGCTCAAGCTCCAAAACTCGCGATCTATGAATTACACCAAAAATTTAAGCGAGAAGGGGTGAGTGAAGAAGACTCGATGTGCAATCACTCCATACCAACCATGCGTTGGGGCAGAGCCCGTTCAAATATCAAGCGGGCGCCAGCCTCTGATCTGAGAATAACGGATAGCATATGTAAGATGATGCAAAGCCTTGACCTAAATTTCCATCCAGCTACACACCACCCCTACACGCCAATCACGCAATAGAGATTTCTACAATCAACCCTCACGCTTTACACACCATGATGGCGATCATCTGCGATTAAATTACATTCATCGTCGAGAATCGTGACACGATCACCGAGCAGGTCGTGGTGAGCCGCTACAACGAGATCATGGCGAGCCCCTACAGCACTTCCCACTTTCATTATATCCCAAGCCCATGCAACATGTCGTGACATAATAATTCGTGTATGCGTTATGACATGTATGAAAATCATATATCAAATATAACATATGAAACGGATTACCATCATAATCGAATAACAAATACAACATAATCAAGCTAATCGGCCTATAGCGATAATTTACCTTCGAGAATATTTCCATAATTTACCTATCAGAGTATTTACGGTAATTTCGCGCCTCACGGTGGCCTTTAGAAGGCCTAATGTCACCTCGGCGACTCAACAACCATTTTAAATTCGTTATCGGACTATTAGGCCTAAAACTTCGATTTAGGCCCATTCGGGCCCTGCGGCTGCGTGTGGCCCACCTAACACAAATCTTGCCACGTATATGAGATTCACCTAGTACAGTTCACTATATACTACACCATCATACATTCAATTGGGCCACGGGCACTATTAGAGCCGCCGACCCATCGTGGCCCAAGTAGACTCAACCGAGAATACTCTGCGATGGCCTCAAGCTTCTCGCGTCAAAGGCACTGCGTGCACTAAAACACTTAAACCCGGCCCCGAGCTTTGACGGTTGGTATGTTCCTCAAATACAACAGGTTCAAAAGTTAACTTTTTGTTACTTTGAGGAAAATAGTGTGTTTTGAAAGAAATATTGTTTTGAGGTTGGGCTCAAGGTAGAAAACAAAATCGTTTTATAATGAAAAACCTTTTTAAATTTTAGGTGATAAAACATATAGAATACATTTAAAGTAAATTACTTAATCTTTAACTTAATAAAATTTTTGTAACATAATAAATAAAAATAGAAATAAAATAGTGCACTATGGCACTTATGGCCTTATTACATCAAGTAAATCCAAATAATTAGAATTACTTAAAAATTAATAGTCCATAAAAATAAAAACTTCATGTTGAGCATGGCCACCACAAGTTTTGCAGTCCCGGTCCATTCTTTGTTCATCACTTGAAACATGGTCCCTCAGCGGGGTGAGTCAACGGACTCAATGTGTACACAACACTAAATCATAATAGAAATCGGGCATAATAAATATTACACATTCATATCATAGCATACAAATTATGATGCATTCCCAAACCCAAACCTAATAAGCCATCCGCTACACTCCCCGTACCAACTTTGTACCTTTGTGAGGACTACTAAGTTGACCCTCCTTAGCTACCTCTCCATATCGCGGTCTTAGGTCCACGCATTTGTGGTCTTAGGTCACCACATTCGGATATCGCGGTCTTAGGTCACGCGTTCGAATTTCTTGTGGTCTTAGGTCACCACATTCGGATACCACGGTCTTAGAGTCACGTGTTAGTGGTCTTAGGTCACCACATTCACTTCCCCTTTCAATAACCCATATGTCCCATTTTGTAATATGCATTAATATGCCAAAGTTCACATTCTTATTCTCATATTACAAATAACATATTTCATATTCCTAGTAGGAGTAGGAAACATGCACGAGTACTTTGTACCACATTATGGTACCTTAGCCATATTCATATTCTTAATATCACATATATTAATTAAACATAGCCATATAAAACATATTATGAAATAGTGTGGGAGGTACACACTAAGATTAGCTTAACTAGCGAATTCCTTGAAATCCGGAAAACCAATCTATAAGCTTTAGATCCTAAATCACTACATTTGGCCACATTTAGTATTTTAGGGAAAAAGCCTATTCGGCTAATTTAATCAAATCCAGAAGGATTATCGTATCCACTTTCTTACCTTCTTTGCCGATTTGATAATTAATCAAATCCGGAAACTTGTATTCTTCCCCTTTGAAATCGGTTAAACACTAGATCCCTTGAATCAGTTAGTTTTCAGCTTAAAAGCAAACACATAAAAATAGATCTAACTACTAAAATAGGCCTTGGTAGAATATTCATAGTCACTTACCTTAAGGATCTTAAATCCCGAAATTATCCCATGGTTATAGCTTACACGCCAAATCCCTAAAACCACATGTTAGATCAACTACTAACCTTTAATCACAATCAATGGCCCTTGGCGAATGCCGAATATGACTTACCTTCGTGGTCAAATCCAGAAGATCTTTTCCTTTATAGTCGAATATGGCAAAAATCCGAAAGAATCCTTCCAGAATTTAAATGAAATAAGAATATTGATGGGATTAGTACTAGATTTCGACAAATCTAAAAGAAAGAAATAGAAATCAAAACTTGTTCTTACCACTTTCTTAAAGAAATCAGCTTTTATGCTTGAAGCCCCTCAAAGATTACGGCTTTTGATGGATTGGAAAGAAAAGAAATTGGCTAATGGTGATATCTTAGAATTTTAGACAGGCTTTGGCTAACAAAGAAAGAAGAACAAATGCTCTAGGAAATTCAGTGAGAGAGAAGGGTTGAGAGAAAGAATGATGAATGGCCCTCTTTTCCTTATATGTAGCATTTACTAACTTAGAATCCCTTACTTGGCCATAACTCTTCTATTTTGATAGCTTTATCTCTTTAATTATCTCTAAAATAATAGATAATTCGACAACTATCATACTTGCAGAAATTATTAAACTCAAAGTCCCATACTTGGCCATCACTTCTCCCTTATTTTCCTAATTAAAGAATAATTCCTCATTTATCTCTTGAAAATAATCTAAAATAAATCCATTATTTATCACTTATTTATCCACTATTTATCTCTTAAAAATAAAGAATAAAGGCTCTAAATTATAGCCCATGTAAAGTCCACCTCATATATTGGAAGCAAAATAAAATTTCTTTTATTTGCTTTCCATGTGACTTCGAACTCAGGCCCAATCCCCTTGCATGTGGCATGTGCCATTTTCAGGAGGCCACAAGTGGCATCTCAAGCCACTTTTCCAAAACTTTTGCGTGTCAAATTTCACATACTTTTCTCTTAAGGCCACCTTGCCTTAATTTCCTCTTTTAAACTTTAAAACTCGACATTTCTAAGTCATTTCTAAGTTTCAAAAATTTTAGTTTGCCCTCTTTAAACTTGACATTTCCTTACATTTCCAAGTTTCAGGAGAAATGTTCACTTTCCTCTTTTGAATCATTTCTAAATCACTTCCTTACATTTCCAAGTTTCAAAATGTTCACTTTCCTCTTTTAAACCTAACATTTCCATACATTTCAGTGTTTCCAAAAATGTTCACTTTCCTCTTTTAAACCTAGCATTTCCATACATTTCGAGGTTTCCAAAAATGTTCATAACACATAAGACATGTCATTTGTACAATTAAACCGAAAATGCATGGGCCCTTTCAGGATGTTACATGCGCTCACATGCGCTCGTGTGGCTACTATTGCCGTGTGGCCGGCATTTTTGGCATTCTTAGCTCTCTGCAGTAGGTAGAGAGTTACACTACTGATAGGAATCTAGTGCTAATCAGCCTCAGACCACTCACTGTACCCAAACGCCCTCCAGGTGTATTCATCCTCCTCCTAGAATACTATATATATATAGCTAGCTTCCCCACCTTCCTTCTTTGTATCTTTTGATGTGGGATCCTTTCCTTGATAAGGTTTAAATCCAACTCAAAGCTCTTCCGTCCGGACACTTAAAATAAATGCTCCTTTGCTTCTCATGAGAGTTGAACCCGGGGGCCATGGCATGCACACATAATCATGCCACAACGCCCACTGAGGCCTGAAGCTCTTTCTGTATCTAAAACCATCTTTGGCAAACTAAATATAAATCTAATGCCAAATTAAGTCCATTTAGAAAGCAGAAACCAAAATGCAAGGGCTAAGACTTGAACCTTAGACCTCATTTGCCTTCGCTTGTGGGCGTCCTGCACTTTATCTCTTAAGTAGCGTCACTTTGCCACTACCACACATCCACTTGTGTTATTTTCTCCATATTTTATTCTTAAAGCCTGCCTACCAACTCCCAAGGATTTTCCACTTCTAAACTAAAGTGTCCACTGGCCCACGAGGATTTGAGTCAGGGACTTCATAGAAACCTCACAACCTTCAAAATCACTCACCTAATGATTCCTTTTGTAGCCGATCTCACATATCTTCTCTCTTTTAAAAGTTTCTGCTTCTACTCGCTCAGAGGCCCATTGTGCCTTAATCCCTACTAGGCCTAATTCCGGGATGTTCTGCGGGAGATTTGGAGAGAATTCTCCCCTGATTATTTTTAAGCGATATTACAAATGATTTTTTCATTAAAAGTATTTATATATAGAATCAATATACACTTGTATTTGTTTAGGTTTTAACTTTGGTAATTCGAAACTTGGAAGCCCTTACTTACTGGGATCAGCGTGTTTTAGAAATGAAATTTATCATAAGTTCATCTATCTGTTCATTTTAGTAATTTTTTATTATTTTAGTTTATTTCAATTTTAATTGTTTGTTTAGTCCTCGGATCTTTATTAAGATCAAAACGTCGTAGTTTTCAAATTGCAATAATTTTCATTTCTTCCTTGTAGTTTCATGTTCATTGATCATTGCCATATCATATTTTAGTTATTCTTTAACCTATATTTCTTGTTTTTCCTTTGTATTTATGTATATTTAATTTATTTTATCATATTAAATCTTATGTGTTATTTCCTTATATTTAATTTATTAATAGATGAAATCCATATATATATTTTATGTATTATCTTTATATATATTTAATTATCATTATATATTATTTTACTTGGTTTAATAATTTATATATTATTTATTATATTATATTTTTAAGTATTATATTATATATTAGTTTTAAAATTTTGTTTTGTATAAAGTCTATTATAATATATAACCTATTTTATTTATATTATTTATTACATATATAATTTTTATGATTAATATATTATGTGTATATAAGTTTTTATTAAAATCATTATACATATTATTTATAATTATTTTTAATATTATAATATATATTATTATTTTATTTTATATTATTTTATTATATATTTTGATTTTTACATTAAATATATTATATTTCATTATTATA